>CM061226.1:108306071-109599582 GCA_030844895.1 Ambrosia x helenae
ACAGCGCCTAGGTCCGCCTAATCCCAAAAACACCTAGGACTCGGCCTAGGTCCTTATTCCGATTTTTCCTTCCAACTAGCGCCTAGAGGACGCCTTTTACAACACTGATTATAAGTGTCTTTTTACCACATCTCTAGGTAAGGTTTATGTAATTCACTCTATATGTTAACCTTCTTAAGATTTAGGCATTCAAAAACGGATGTTAGTATGTGTTTTCTAATGATTCACATATTCCTTAAACCATGAAAACCTCAACATTAACTTCGCCTGCATATAGATGTAAGTATCTAGAACACCCTTTAATTACCACAAAGCATAAGTAAACAAATTCCAGGTTAACGATAATCTAGTGAACCAAATCAATATTGTAACGTGTAACGAACGTTTAAGAAAACTGTGTAATTCAGACTGAACCTTTGCTGCAAAGCATACAAGCTTTACAAGGGTTATAAAATTATTATCAGAGCCCAAATTGAATGTTAGTTAATCTAATGACAATGCATCCATCAGCAAACATATATTTACCAATTTAAAAAATACAAAATATTCATAAGAAATCATAGACAATGCATCCATCAGCAAACATAAGGGTCAAGAGTTGTGAAAGCCAAATAGATTTAAAAAATCATAAATAAATAAAAAAAGAGCCTAAGAACAAGTCAAAACTAATAGGTAATAACATAATGCACCAATCAGAAGCCCAATAAATACCAAAAAAACAATAAAAATAAAAATAAAAAAAATAAACACTACAATTACAAGATCTGACACACTAAACAGATTCAACAGTCTTAAACAGATCAAAGCAAAATAAATAATAATGAAATAATCAACAAACAAGAAAAAAACATCTATCAACCAAAGCCACTACAATCATCCAATCAAGAAACAGAAAAATCTGAAGGGGTTTGATCCAAACTCATCACAAAACAAGAAACCCAAATCAAAAAACAGATATTAACAAACACCCATCAAACAAAACACAATAAAAATCAAAACTTTAATCAAGAAACCAAATCTTGAACGTACCTCTTTGACAAAAGAACCAAAGAATTGAGCAACAAAGAGAGGGAGAATCTGTGCAAGAACTGAGATTGAATAAAAAAGAAATGAAATTGAGGGGTTTAAAACAGAGTGTTTGTGTTTGAAAAGAATAAAAGATTGGATGGTTATTAAGAACAGAATACAGTGAAAGAAAGAGTTATAAAAGAGTATGAAGATGTAACGGAAGAGGGTACGGAAAGAGAGGTCAAACACTTGAGTAGTGTGTATGGGATTAAATAATAATAATAATAATAATCTATCTATCTATAATAAACCAAAGTAATTTTAATAACATGGCACTCAAAGAGGCATTCTCTTCTTTGAGTGTGTCATGTGTCATCCTATGTGGCATTGAGATATTTTAGGAAAAAATAATTTAAAAACAAAATTGGATTTTTCACCCTCATGTTTCATCCCATAATTTTTTAAACGTTAATATCTTTAATATACGAGATTTTTTAAAGAAAAAAATTACACCAAATTAACGAGCGTTTTATTATCTTTCCAACGAGTACCATAGTGCTATATAAAAAACGGAGAATTTTTTTTGTGGGGTTTTGTTCATACAGGAAAAAAAACAAAGTGTTCAGGTAAATCATTAATCATGTATAGGCAAGTCACTAATTATATTCAAATCAGCAAATATGAAGAAAAAAAATTCAAGCAGAGCCGAATAGGTTAATAGAGTTATACGTTGTTTTAAGTTAGGTATCAATATTAGTATGTTAGAATTGTACATTTGTTTAGTCTTTAGGATATGTGTTAATATTAGAGTTACATTAAAGTTCTACATTCTTTTAGGTTAGGTGTAGTTGTACATTGTTAATTTGTTTTAGGTTAAATATTAATATTAGAGTTATACATCAGTCTATTTCATATGTAAAATTAATGTATCATATTAAATTTCTCAACCCGGGACGCTCCCGGGGTATAATCTAGTAATAATAATAATAATAATAAGGTTAACTAAAGTTAACCAAGTTAACGTGCAGATGAGATGTAAAAAATTCTCTGATTGGCAAAAAATCAGGTAGAAAACTAATTGGGTTAACCAAGTTAGTTTTGGTCTAGTGAAATATAAACCAGGACAAGTTAGGCTTATTAGATTTCAATTTTCAAGTTGGGATTATTGTCTTCTAAGTTCTAACCCGACAAAGATTGAATTATTTAATTCCAATTTCCATAATAATAATAATAATAATAATAATAATAATAATAATAATAATAATAATAATAATAATAATAATAATAATAATAATAGTCGGTGAATTTGTTAAAAACCACTGATATAAAGGGGTAAATGGACCCACTAATTGGCCACTTGAAGTTGGAGAGTTTTTTCATCTTTTGTGACTGCCAAGAGCCAAACACCTCTTTTGTTAGAGAGGGTTAAGAATTGGATTGCATATTACAACTATCTACAGTTGTGTGTTTTGTTGGTTTGTAGGCCTAACAAATTGGGTCAATGTATGTTTGGAATTTGGATGTTTGTGTAACAACAAGATCATATCATATGGTGGCTGTGGCATAGATATCAATGTCTAAATTGGGTTTGACTTTTTGAGGTTAGAAAGGGAGATATTATGTGTGCACCTAGGAAGGAAGGAATTATATGTGCACCACCTACGTTACGAATCAACAAGTATATTGTTTTGATGTTATACGGTTGTTTAAATTGTGAAACTCAATAGTTAAACGCATGTTTGCTATATGGTTATTTAAATGTCATTTAGATAAAAGATACAGTCAGGGGCGATTCTTTTAAGCCCCCCCCCCCCCCCCCCTCCCCCACACGAATTTTCGCTCATAGGTTTCGATTATATAGTATTCTTATAGAAATTTTTTATTATATAAGGTTTCAACCCCCCGAAACTAGTGACTTCCGACCCCTCAAAATTTCGGATTAAGATTCGCCACTATATATAGTTATTTAGTCATAAGATATACGCTGAGACTCACATATTTATTTGTGTAACATACATTTTTCAATCAATAATAACTTAAACTAACACGGTGCGCAACTCCGTATCACATATAGATTGGCATATGTATTATTATTTGTGTGGTATTCCACGTATGTATTGGTGTTCACATATAGATTTGCGAATATGATGAAAATATATAGGATTAGGGTGAGGTTCCTATACAAAGTGTATTTTCCGTACAAAGTGTGAGAAGTCTATATAAACATTGTGTTTTAAACTTTAGGCATGATGTTTAATATTCTTTTGATATAGTATTGTATATAAAACACAAAACGTAACAATTTAAAACATTAATTAATGTATTTCTTGACATGCAATCTAAAACACCCTGCGAAAAAAGTAATCAGTGTGTTTTAAATTTAATGTATAGACTACATTTGATTGTGTTTTAAATTGTTACGTTTGGTGTTTTTCAATATAATACAATGCAAAAGGAATCGAAAACATCATAGCCAAAATTTAAAACACAATAACTACATAGACTTCTCACACTTTGTACAGGAACCTATACCTAGACATAGATACCCAACTAAAATTCATGTATCGAAAATCAGAATATATTACTACTTTTTAGATTTTCTTTTATTTTGATTACAGAACTTCTAAAAAACAACAAATATATTATTAAATTACAATGTCACAATCTTATTAATGTCAAATCTCTTGATAGAGAAATGGGTGAAGAGGAGATGAAAGAAGAGAAAAAGATGATGTTAAACTTGCATGTCATATCAAGTTGAGAATTGATGACCCATATGATCTTCTGAGATTCATAGGCCCAATGTGTGTGGAAGATGTTGTGAATCAAGAGGACAAAAGAACCCAGTTCACAAGCAGCTCTACAAATGAAGATGATGGTGTATCTGGTGAACTTCCGAGCGCCGATCAAGATGATTTCCATGGGGTAACCCAAGAACGTGAAACAACAGAAGGGTTGAAGTCGTTTTCTGAATTATTAATGGTGACTGATACAGAACCTATCGACCTTAATGCTCGGCCACAACTCCAAATGATTGATACGGTGGAAGGAGACGATCTAACTGAAAATCCACTTCAGGTAGAGGTTAGTAAAACTATTGAATTGGGGGTTAAATTGGGAGCCGAAATTAGTAATTGTGAAGGTTTTTTGCGAAATCTTATAAAGGAAGAAGGTCAACAAGCAGTTAAACCATGAATTTTTTATCTTTAAACGTTCGTGGGATTGGGGTTACAGGTAAAGACGGGTGGGTTAGGAAGATGAAAAAGGATTATGGGATTTCACTTTTAGCTTTACAGGAAACTAGAACTTGCAATGTGGGGGTTAATGATATGAAAAAGTTTTGGGGTAATAGCGAATTGGAGATGATGTCAGTTGATTCTCGGGGACGTTCAGGTGGTTTGGCAGCGGTTTGGGATCCTAAGGTGTTCCATGTTTGCAAAACTAAAACTCATCAAAATTATGTTTTGGTTTTGGGTTTTTATTAAAGAGGTGGAAAAAATGTAAATATTCTAAACGTTTATGCTCCTCAGAAGGTTCGGGATAAAAAGGAGTTGTGGGGTTTATTGCTTAACATTATAAGTAATTCGGAAGGTATGTGGGTCCTTTTGGGTGATTTCAATGCAGTAAGATATCAAGATGAAACGAGGAATTCAGTGTTCAATCACGTTGTTGCAAATGATTTTAACGATTTCATTGAAGAGGCTGGTCTAAAGGAATTTAGCATGAGGGGGTTTCGATTCACGTTTGTGGTTGGTACGGGAACGACTTTAAAAATGAGCAAAATTGATCGTTTTTCAGTGTGTTCTGAATTTTTTCACAGGTGGCCACAGGCTTGTCTAAGGGCTTTGCCAAGATACCTTTCGGATCACTCTCCCCTTTTATTGTCACTCTACAACAAAAATTACGGGCCCCGGCCGTTTCGGTGGTTCAATTCATGGATCGACAGGTGTGATACCCAGCATGTTTGGTTAACATTTACAAACACATAAGTCTACCTTAGCGAAAAACGTTTATTCAAACATACTTAACTAGGTCAGTTGAGTCAGATTACATTCCGTATTGTCCAGAGTTCAATGATTCGGAGGATCATTGGGTTAATCACACACACACACACGAGTCATGAGTCCCGTTGTTGGTGAATTACATGAATTGGATTAAGTAACAAACAGGAATTGATCTGTATATGTTATATGATATGCAAATACATGTTTAAACGGTGTTTAGATAATTATCCATGATTATATATGCTTAATATATGTTAGGATTGCATGTTCATGTGTTAGGATGTGTTAAAATGCGTTAAAACGACAAAATTGGAAAATATGGAAAATACAAGTCTGGTTCGACCTTAAGGGGGGTCGAACCAGAGAATGAACATCCTATGAAACCTCATTCGACCACACCTATCCTCATTCGACCTCAGCAAGGGGTCGAACCAGAACAGGGTATAAATACCACACTTTGTCATTTTTCATCATTTTACAAACCCTAAACGCCTCTAAACACTCTCTAGCAATATTAATCACTAGGGAAGGAGTTTTTGCCCTTGTTTTTCAAAATCTAACCTACAAACATCTTCTAAACAAAGATCTAAGGTGTGTTCTACATCCAAAACCCTTTTTAAACATTTTTTATTCGTTTTCATTAAACCCCAAAGGTCCAGATCTGTTTTAGGTTGGTTTTCACACTTAAAAACCTTTCTAACATCTTTCTAAACAAAACCTAATCATTAAACATGAGTTTTCATACAAGTTAACATGTGTTAATGGTGTCTTATGATGTGATATGTATTGTTTGATGATTATGTGCTGCATAGATGTTATAGAAATGTTCTAAGGCTGCTATGGATGATAGGTTTTGGCTATCTTAGGCTATTAATTGTTGGATGATGATATTTTGCTCATTTTGGGGATTTTGATAGATTTAGGGATTTGATTCATGATGTTATTATGGATGATATGATTAGGGGTTTTGTTTCACATGACAATCTGAGCATGTTGAGTTGATTGTTGAATGATTTCAGAAAGTTCCCTAATTGGGTAAAGTTTTCATGCATGATGTGGCGTTTCCATAATCTTACCATTTTGGGTAAGTATTAAAACGGATTGATTTTGGAATAAAAATGGTAGGGTTTCGTGGGGATATGTTATTCACACTTGACTGTTATGTTTCGTGATGTTTTTGGACAGTTTTAATGCGAATTGATGCGTTTTAGGAAGCGTGGAACTGCAAGGGTCGAACTTGGTACATATTCGACCAGCGTGGGGTCGAATGTAAGTGCCCAGGGATCGAACCTAGCTTCATTTGGGTCGAATGTGCTTCAGTTAGGTCGAACGAACTTGGTTTAGGTCGAATTAACACATGTTAGGGTCGAATTAACGTGTGTTAAGGTCGAATGAACTTGTGATAGGTCGTATGAACTTAAGTAAGGGTCGAAGGAACTTACTGGGGTCGAACCAAGGATGTTTGGGTCGAACCTAGTCCAGTTCCATGCTAATTGGACCTTACAACTCTATATGTGCGATTTTTGATGTAAACTAAGTGTTTTATGCTTGAAACTTATGTGTTAACATTATGTAATTGATTAATTGATGTAATGGGTCACCAACGGGATGTCGGGTCTGTCTGGTATGTCCGGTTAACATTCAAACACATTTTTAAACACACCTAGTCAAGATCTGGACAATCGGGGACTAGTTAACCTTCGGGTTAGTGGTCAACACACTTACTTAAACTCATTGATAGGTCGCCATTAGTCGGGGCTATCACACACGTGTCGGATTACTTTTAAATTGAAGGCGCAATCTAAAGGCGAGTTCACGGCCCCACACTTTACTGGTTTTATTTTCGGGGGAGAAACATGCTTACACATTTTGAAACACACATTTTCATGTTATACTATGGCTACCATTATATTACTATACGACTCATCTAAATCCCACAGAAACCACTAATACGGGTATGTAGCGGGGAAATGTGGATAGATCTATTGGGCCTGACAAACCCCACTCGACGGCTGGAGGCCGGGCGGGTGCATATTGTCTCGATCACACAGGGCCTACCGGAGATGACGGTAGTCCGAAAGGGTATCACATTGTAACAAATCACACTCAGCAATGGTTTCAATCGTAGTAGTAATATACTTAACGCCTAGCTAGGGTTCACACAGCATAGTAGTAACGGTAACGGTTTTAAAGGATTAACGAAACATTTATTGAAAAACCTGTGAACTCACCAGCATTATATGTTGACATTTTTAGCATGTTTTCTCAGGTCACTAAGGTAGCAGAAGTCGGGCTAGGCGCACGGAGTCGCACTCGCGTCTAGGATCATGTTTTGTTTTGGGATGTCAAACTTTGAACTTATGTTTTATACTTATTCGGTTTTGGTAAACTTAAATTTGCTTCCGCTGTATTTTGGATCATGGTTTTGATTATTGCATGGTTTGGTTTACGTATCTTTTTACATATAGTTGTCGTTTATTGTGACCGTTGACTTGGATCCTGGTGTGTCACGTGCCTCGCGGTAAAACCCCGCACGTGGAAATTTGTGGGTGTGACAACAGGGAGGAATGTTCCGATATGGTTACGAATATTCTGAATAATTCGAAGCATGCAGGTCAGCCGGATGTTATTTTAGCTAATAAGTTGAAGGATTTAAAGTTGGAGCTTATTAAATGGAAGAGTAGTTTGGATACAAAAGAGAAGGAAGAGATGACGACTCTTAAAGAAGACATATCGGCTCTTGAGAAGATGGGAGAAAATAGGGATCTTTCTGAAGATGAAGAATGGGTTTGGGCTGAATGTCATAATCGTATCCGTGAATTGGAAGCTGCTTATAATAAAGATTTGAGGCAAAAGTCTCGAATTCGTTGGTCGGCTCTTGGTGATGAAAACACATCTTTCTTCCACGGGGTTATAAATGGTAGGAAGGCTATTAATTCTATCCCTGGTCTTATGGTGGATGGCAATTGGGTTTCTAAACCGTGAAGAGGGAAGTTCTAAAATTTTCCCGGTCTCAATTTTTTGAAAAAGTCAGTCAAAGATCAGCTCTCAGACTGGGTAATTTTAAAAGAATTTCGGAAGATATGGGTGATAGCCTTATAGCTCCTTTCTCTAGAGAGGAGATAAAAGAAGCCGTGTTTGAATGTGGGGCTGATAAAGCGCCTGGGCCAGACGGGTTCAATTTCCATTTTGTCCGGAAATTTTGGGAGGCTTTAGAAGGTGATTTTTTTCAAATATTATCTTCTTTTCGTAATTCGAGTGTCATTAGTAGAGATTGCGGGTCATCTTTTATAACTTTAATTCCTAAAATTAAAAATCCTACGGATTTAAAGAATTATAGACCCATCACTTTGGTGGGTTTGATAAGTAAAGTTATTTCAAAGGTTCTCGCTAATCGTCTTAAAAAGGTTATCGGGTTGGTTATTTCGGAGGACCAAACCGGTTTTTTGAAGGGTAGAAACATTTTGGATGGGCTTTAATGGTTAATGAAGTGTTAGCTTGGCTTAAAAAGAGAGGCAAAAAATCTTTCATGATGAAAATCGATTTTGAAAAAGCATACGACAACATTAATTGGGGCTTTTTGATTTCGATTCTTCAACAAATGGGATTCCCCGGTAAATGGTGTAAGCGGATTGAGGGCTTTCTTAAGTCAGCGATATCATCCGTGCTTGTTAACGGGTCACCGACTTTTGAGTTTCAATGTGAGAAGGGGTTGAGGCAAGGGGATCCATTATCCCCCTTTTTGTTTCTTGTTGTTATGGAAGCATTATCATCCCTCTTTTACAAAGCTACGAAAGAAAAGGAGTTTGTTGGGATTCAATTGGGTAAAGAAGGGCCACTTATTTCACATCTTTTCTATGCGGATGGCGCCCTCATTACGGGGGAATGGGACGATGAAAATATTAAAACCATGGTCCGGATATTGCGTATTTTTTACATGTGTTCGGGACTCAAAATCAATCTTTACAAATCTAACCTCTTTGGGATGGGCGTTCAGGTTGGTGACCTCCAAGATATGGCCGAAGGTTTGGGTTGTCTGTAGGTAAGGCGCCCTTTGATTATTTGGGTATTAAGGTCGGTACTAGTATGAACCGGTGTATAAATTGGAGGAAAGTGATTGAGGTGTTTGAAAGTAGGTTGTCTTTGTAGAAGGCAAAACTTCTATCGATAAGCGGGAGAGTGGTCTTGATTAAATCGGTTCTCGAAAGTCTCTCGGTGTATTACTTTTCTTTATATAAGGCCCCTATTAAAATCATTGACAATCTTGAAAAACTCATAAAAGGTTCTTATGGGCTGGATCAGATACTATAAATAAAATTCATTGGATGGCATGGGAAAGACTATCGACTCCTAAAAAAGTTGGTGGGATTGGTCTCACTAAACTTAAAGACTCAAATGAGCCTTTATTGTTCAAGTGGGTTTGGAGGTTCAAGTGTGAAGACAATTGTCTTTGGAAAAGGGTAGTTGTGGCCATTAGCGGATCCACCTCTCTAGTAAAGTGGGCAAGTGCCCACCGTAGCCAGCTAAGAAGTTTAGTTTATATCCCATATAAAGTCTTTCATCATGTTAAAAAGAAAGATAAAATAGTTGCAAGGCACATATGGATTAAGGCACAACTAGATTAAATTCAAACATGACACAAGAATTTAATACTTTCACGTTTGAATACGTTTCGAGTATTTAATTCTTAAACTCAATTCCGAAATTTGTATACTTTAAAATTGATTATAACTCTTTTTTTTTAACGGCTAATTTCCTCCCCTATTTTTTAGATTCTTTTTATTACACCCCTTAGATTTATACTCTTAATCTCCCTTAATAAAGGATTTCCTCTGTACCACACTACAACAAGAGTGGGAGCTGTAACTCATTTGTTTAGTTTATAGGAAACAACAGTTAGATTATTAATTATCATACTATTAATAATTAATAATTATTTTTATGATATAGAAATTAAACTAGAATAAAGTTTAAGTTTCTTTAACAACTAAATAGTTAAAGAAAAGAAAATTGGAGGATAAATAGTGTTATACTTAAACAAAATTTATGAAATAAATTCAGTTTATAAGTTTACAAAATAAATCTTTAATAATTCTTTGGATCATTACGAGTTCAAGGTGCTTAATTGATCAATGTGGTTTTAACCTATTTTGACCCGCCACATTTTTTACATCATCCATTTGTGCCCCCCGTAACAGAAATTTCTGGATTCGCCACTTGTTGTGGCGTGTAATTCGGGAAGACAAAGGTGGACCTTTTTACCGAAATCGAGTACTTCAAGTGGTGTGTGGTCTTCTATCGTTAAGGTTGGGGAAAAACTGAAGTTTGGAGACAAGTTTTTCACAAGTTGTTTCGGAGGAAAGTGTGGCAATGGAAGAACAATCAGGTTTAGGTTAGATAATTGGCTTTTAGATACTCCTCTTAAAGATAAATATCCGAATTTATACAGCTTGGAGACTGCAAAAGACTGCCTTGTTCGGGACAAGTGGATCGGAGATGTGGCTACAGGTTCCTGGCAGATTTTCAATAATGTGCAGGTCTAGCTATTCTGGTTGCGGCTCTACATCATCAAAAAATCAGATCAGCAGCAGATTCGTGGAGTTGGTTCACATCAGGAGCGTCTACTTTCTCGGTTCGAGCCATAAAAAGTTGATCCAACAGAACAGGAGCTACGGGGAGTGGTACAAGTTCAAATGGGTCAACTGGATACCATTAAAATGCAACATTTTTTGCTTGGAGGTCTGAGATGGATCGCATACCGACTACTCTTGCTTTGGCCAGACGGAGTGTTTTCATTGAGGATCACGTTTGTGTTCTTTGCAATTATGATCCGGAATCTTCCTTACATCTTTTCTCGGGATGCGGCTTCTCTCATGGGGTTTGGGCTGTTATAGGTCGATGGCGCGGGTTGAATGATATGTACGCATTTCAAGTCAGTGATTTGTTGGACATGGCTTACCACGCGACAGAAGACAAGAGAGGCATGAAGTTGATTCAAGGAATTATTATCGTTACTATATGGGTGATTTGGGATACTCGTAACAAGAAGATCTTCAATAATAAGGATACCGAGGTTCATTAGGTGGTGTTGAGTGTCAAGTCTTTGTCGTTTTTATGGATTAAGAATAGGAGTAGGTACAAAGATATTGTATGGAAAAATTGGGTCGTTTCACCTTTGTATATGTTGTAGCAGGTTGTTTGGTGGCCCTCGCTTTGAGGACGCGCCTGTTTTTTTTAATGAAAGTTGATGTTCAAAAAAAAATATCAAGTTGAGGATTATAGATTTGTAATGCTCCATAGAGACACTCTATAGTCTATATGTCCCCATCTTATCTTTTCTAGACATTAAACACAAAACTTGGTGGTTTTCTTGGTATCCAATGTTTCTAAGTAGAATATAGAGATTAACTCTAATTTTAAACAATGTAAACACGTACACAATCAACTTTATGTAACTATCGATTTTGGGAGTAATGAGTTCTTGATCCTTATATCAACCTCATTTGTTAGGATCTCAATCGCTTACAACCAATAAAAAGGGTCATAAACTTATAACTATGAAAGATTTGAAATTAGAAGTACAAGTTTTTACGTTCTTGAAACCACTGTTGTAATATGCCTTTTCAGGCCCCAACCAGCCAACTGTCTTCAAACAAAGGTTAGATTATTTGAGTGACCTGAAGAAACAAACAAACCCATCAAATCTTACAAAAAAAAAAGGGACTGTGCGAATATGTTTCTTTACCAAACAAGTATATAATAAATTGTCATCTGTGCTGCCATTCAAAAAATATAAATATTATTGATGGCGTCTTAAGAAAATATATTTATTTTGTAGTAAATACATAGAACGAAGATATATAGGGTTTAGACGTAGATACCCAACCAAAATTAATGTATCACATTACTTACTATACACGTGAAATTATTCTCGTATAACCAAAAACATATAAGGCCACATGGGGTGGTTCGCGATCCAACGGCTATGATGGCCATGATTCCCCCTCCTCGTATGTGATGGACAAAATCATCATGGGTCGCGATGTCTATCGCAATCGTGAAATAATGAATTAGGATGGGCGGTTTGTTTTGGGACGAGGGTGATATTGTGATTGGTTAGTTTTTTGTTTGGATTGGTGGAGAATGATTTAGTGATTTTACTGATATTGTGATGACCACCCATTTGTTTAGTGTGAAAAGTTGGTAGCACAAGGTGCTTAGATGTGATAAAATAAGTTTAGTGATGGTTAGTGGCGAAACTTGACCCGAAACTTCGGGGGGTCGGAAGTCACTGGGGGTCGGAAATCACTAGTTTCGGGGGGTCGAAAACCAATTTCGGGGGGTCAAAACTGTATATACCACAAAATTTCTATACGAATACTATATAATCGAAACTTCTGAGCGAAAATTCGGGAGGGGGGCGGCCGCCCCTCCCCGCCCTTTAAAAGCTACGCCACTGGTGATGGTGTGATAACCGCCTCATCCCCTTAACAAAATCAGAAATAATACTAGTTTTTAAATTTTCTAAATATTTAATCCCAACACTTCTCAAAAACAATAAATAGAGTAAAGTCCTATTTGAGTCCCTGTGGTTTTATCATTTTAACTACTTGAATCCAATTTCAAAACCTTTAACCCTTTAAGTACCCGAGGTTTCCAGTTACACCTATTTGAGTCCAATTGGATAACTTTGGTTAAGTTTCTTTGTTAACTTTTGTGAAAAGGGCTAAAATGCCCCTTTTATATATTTTTTTGTTATAATATATTATTAAATAAAATATATATATAAACATCCTATTTTATAATTATGGTTAGAATAAAAACCCACTTAAATTGAAGAAACCCAGTAAATTTAATATAGACCATTGATCTAAAGTGATCAATGGCCTAGATTCATTCTACATTATTTTAATATATTTATTAGGGTAGATGAGGGCACAATGGTCACATGACATTTTTCTGAAAAAGAATCTATGACAAGTTGACCCAATATATGTCACATCATCTCTCTCATACTTTTGTAACCATTATCCTAAATCTGTCAGGACGTCGTGTTACATATGTAACATATGTAGTGTTGCATACGTTAAAATTGCACAGACTCTGGTCTCATATGTGATTTCTTGTTGCATACATTAAAACACATAGATTGTATAAAATCAATTAAAAACTTTACAGATCAAAAAACATTCAAATGTACACAAAGAAATTGTTTCTTACAAAGTGCTAAAAACAAACAAAACGGTCATTATAAATCAACAAATGCTAAAAAAACTATCATAAATAAAAAAAATGTCTACACTTCATTCTTGATAATCATCTTCATCTTTAATGCAAAAAAAATATGCTCACCTGCAAAAATAAAAAAAAAAATCATCAATCTACCGTTGTGGGTCTAGAAAGGGAACTTATCTTCACGATTAGGGTGAACTTAATGTGGTCGGAACCCTTGCCGAAAAACTGGCAGAGAGAGGTTGGGGTATTGCGTTGGGTCGACGGTTACGTGAAAGAGGTATAGTAGAGATACCAGGTAGTATAAGTGGTGGTGCGGTGGCAGTGGTTGATGTGGTGGTAGAGATATATATATATTTCAGGCTTGTGTGATATATGTATGTCTATATACTTTTATACATATATTAATAATTATAAAATAGGATGTTTATATATATTTTTTATTTAATAATATATTATAACACAAAAGTATAAAAAGGGCATTTTAGTCATTTTCACAAAAGTTAACAAAGAAACTTAACCAAAGTTATCCAATTGGACTTAAATAGGTGTAACTGAAAACCTCAGGTACTCAGAGGGTTAAAGGTTTTGAAATTGGATTCAATTAGTTATAATGATCAAACCACAAGGACTCAAATAAGACTTTACTCCAATAAATATATTATTAAACTAAAATGTCACAATCTTGTTATAATGTCAAATCTCTTGATAGAGAAATGGGTGGAGAGGATATGAAAGAAGAAAAAAGAGAATTTTAAACTTTTAAGTCATTATATCAACTAGAGGTTTATGGATTTGTAATGCTCCATGGAGACACTCCATATGTTTATGTCCCATGTCTTTTCAAGACATCCATAGTTATATACACACAACTTGCTAAGCTTGGTATACATACAATGTTTCTAAGTAGAAAATAAAGATTAACTATACCAGTAATCAATATTAGTGTCATATAATGCATAAGGTGTATACAATGGACTTTCCTTCTCTAAGTATCGATTTTGGTACTAGTCGGTTCTTGGTCCTATCAACCAACCGCGCATTAATATATAACTAATGGAAGATTTGATATGAAAGGTACAAGTTTTTAATTTCTTGAAACAATGAATATACTTTCGGCTTCAGTATAAAGATGAGTTATGATCCAATAGTGTAATATACTTTTGTAACTCCCTTCTTTGTCCTCATTTGGGTAACCTGAACAATCAAACCAAATCTCACAACAATGATATACGAGCATGTACGGATATGATTCTTTACCAAAACAAGTATATAAATATTATCGATGGCATTGGCGTGTTAAAGAAAATATGTTCATTTTGTTGCAAACATCTAAAGTGATTATATCTAGTTAGAATTTATAACTATCTTCACAAAAGTTACAAGTACCTTCACATTAACAAGATCTGAAATGTTGGAAACATGTGTACCGCCACATGGACATCCTGGGAAATCACCTAACTTCACAATACGAGGAGTGCTTCCCTGCATAGTTGCCACACCATCTCAATAAGAACCATGTTTGACTTTCAGAGTCAATGAGACTGCTCTAAAGATATAAATTTGTAGCAAATTTGCAACGATCACTAACAGCGATAATTTAAATTGTATTCATGTATTATTTTACATCCTAATAATATTATTCAAAAATTTACCTCCTAATCACTTATTCATGTATTTGCACTACTTTATTTTTTATGTAAATGATCTGTTTATTTTGTTGCCTTGACTAAGTTGGACACGCACGGTTTTGAATCTGGACTCGCACTGCTTGTACACATTACCTTAGGAATGTAATCCGGAAGGGCCCCACCACATAGCATAGAAGCTTCTTCATATGGATATACAGCAACAGAAACCTGAAACTCAGAAAAACATGTATATATGTTATAAATCTAATTGTGCGAAAAGTAGATAAATAATAGTTAAAATCTATGAACATACCGTCATCCCCCTGGATATCAAATTGTTTGCTTCTAACTCTAACTCCTGCATCTTGCTCTGCAGTTCAGCCTGTGGAACTTTTCCCTCGTATTCAACCCATGGCCTAAAGAAAAAAAAAACAATTTTCTAGTCAGCATCAGAAAGTTATCTAAACACAGTTATCAAAGGCGCTAGGCACACTCAAGGCGCATAGGCCTCGCTTGGGGCCTAGGCGCAAAAAAAGCAAGGGCCTAAGATTAAAAAAAAAAAAAAGCGAACAAAGAAAATAAAGTAAAAATATATTATAATAATACTGTTTTTCATCTAGTTAGTATCAAAAGTTTTAAATATTGGTGTATTAGTGTATGGATGTAGTTTTCCTTAGATAAAAGTAGAAAAGAAATATGGCTGGAATCTAGCCATAATTTAACGAATTTGGCCGGAAACTCTCCGGAATTTGGGAATCTAGCCGAAATTTGTGCCTAAACCATCACCTGGAGAATTAAAGCGCAATTTCCTTGACTCAAAGTGCAAATGCATCGCCTCGCCTAAAAGTTGGCCCTAGGCGCAAGAGGCGATGGCTTTTAACAACTATGTATCTAAATACTACTTGGTGTACGCTATAAAGTCATGCAGCCCAGAATGCTAGAATTATATGATAAAGAATCTACTTCCCACATATTTGCATTGAACACTTCCTCACAACTTACAATGCTCCCAATGATTTAATACCTCAGAACAAGACCATAAAGAAACCATTAAAATAGAAAAGATAACAATGTGTAGTATATACCCATCAGGGAAATGATAGGCTTTGCCCGGCTTCAAATGGCTTAATCCGACTTTTGGGAGACACACATCCAATAAATGTCCAGCTGAGTGTAACCTGAAATATAAGCGTTCTTTTGATTAATAGTTTTGGAAACATATACACACAAGCAATGTTGCAAAAGCGGAAAAGCAATACGCATAGTTAGGTGGTTACGTGACATTCTTGCACCTAAGCAAGATATAAGTTGACAAATTAAGCAGTTCATTTCACTACATAAAGGTTAGTTATCTTTAGATTACACAGACATATAAAGATTAACTTTTTGATTTAGTGTAGTCCTGTTGGTTGTTGTTTTAGATAAGCTCAGTAACTGGTTTTCATTGATGGTTTTTATTAATTATAAAGCAATTAGATCCAAATTTATGTTGCTTTGGTAATTATACACTAAAATAAATATTATGTTAAAACATATTCAGTATTCTAAAGTTGAGGTACGAGTGTATGAAGGTTTTACAATAGTGTACCGTATAGTTACGGATTACCAAGCCTTTTCAAGATATTTATATACAAATTTGAGGAGTTGCTCTTTCGTATACATATGGTATACATGTAAATGCTTTCTTACAGCTATCAAAAATTAATTTGCATCTTTTATGTTTGTAGCGAAAGCACAAGCATTTCCCCGTAGTAGACAAAGAGAAATTAGCCTTTCAAAAAAAATGTTAAAGGGCCAAAGGTGTGTGTCCCAAGGACGGTTTCCCACTCCCAAATTAAGATGTAGGGGTACAAAACGCTGCCATTTGTGGAAGGCTTCTCATGTGTATAACCAAAGACGGTTGGCTGAGGAAGACATAAAGAAGACTTCCTTCATCAGGGGCAGGAAACCTTCCGCGAGGGGGGTCATGCCATTCGGCTCGGCCTAAAGAATGCCTATGCAACCTACCAGAGGGCTATGACAGCATCTTCCGTAAGATGATGTATAGACAATGTGGGTGACATAGTAGCCAAATCCAAGACAAGGGTCAACTATTATGCTTACATTTGTTAACACGGTGACGTGTGACCTGGCAATTGCTATTAGTGTCTAAAAGAAGATAACTAAAATCCAAATCCTCATCTGACATCTACCCCCAACTTAACAACTTAAAGCTCTCTACTTTATTGAATACTCATCAATGTCATTATTTCTTAATCACTTGACCAGTTGAGCTTCACTCGTTAAATGACAAAGGGTTCCAAAATCCAAATCCTATAGTATAATAATCATTTGGATCAACTAATATGCTTGCATAATGAATTAATTCTTATGGAAAAGACAACATTTTACTAGTGCATTTGCTCAGAACCCTCAAGAAAGAGTAGCAGTTGTGAAACAATTGTAACCGCGCGCAATATATGTTGCGTAAAGAGGTACCATTTGACTCTACAGTATGCAAACTAATCTCCAGCTTCTAAAGCAATCTAGTTCATCAGGGGGGACGGATTCTTAGGGCCACCCCCCCCCCCCTTTTGGCGCAGTAGTGGAAATTTGCGAGTTTCGTAGCTGACTTGCCACTACCGATCAAAAAAAATGACCCCCCCCCCCCCTTTTCAAGAACCAAGCTTCGCCCCAGTACATCATCTTTTCAACTAATCAAATAATCAAACACACACTTTATATAAACAATTCATGATAATAAAAAAGAAACAATAATAATAATAATAATCAACCCATATTACCTAGAGTGAAGCTTTCTTTTGGACTCATCAACTGAAAGCAAAACTTGAATACCTCCCACAAGATCCTCACCACTCTTCTCAAAAACCCCATAATGATAAACCTAATTAACAGATTCAACAAAAATCAGATACCAAAAACAAAAAAGCTTAAGACTTTAAGTGTCTTTAAACAGATACATACAACCCCATTTCTTGATCGAACATGTTGAACCAAGAATTTGAAGTGGGAAGAAGAAGAAGCATGAGTTATGAAGCCTGCGTCAGAAGGCTGGCCACCACCTTGAGGATGAAAGATTGTGGAATCCAATATCAAGACATGTCTGCCATCATCACCCTGGAAAGAAGAGAGGAGGGTGGCAGTGGATTGGAGGCTGAACATATTGTCATGGTATAAGAGAGTTGTTGGAACTATTTCTTGTTGATGAAGATGATCATCCATTGTGTGTGTAGGAAGAAAATATTGGGGGGGGGGGGGGGGGGGGGGGGGGATATGGTGGTGGTTTGAGTTACTTGCTTTTGATTATTATTTCGGTTGGAGGATGGAAGTTACAAACGGCCGCCATGGGAGCATCCTCAAAACATCAATCCTGAGACCACATGTAGTGGAAGAAATCCTCACTCCAAAATCCAAATGGAGTTATTTTATTGGCTCCAAAGAAATAGGGAAAAACACTCAAATTCATAGCGTTTGGTATGAATAAATCAACATGTTTGATTACCATGTATTAATGGAATGGATCATCCACAAGGAATGTGATTCCTTCCATTTTAAGAATTCACACTCTGTTTCAGAGTTTCATTAAAGGATGGAAGAGAAAGGATTGAAAATGAAGTGAGGAAAAAATGTGTTCCAGAGTTTTTTGTAGGAGGGAAAGGGAGATAATGAGAGTGATAATAAAGAGGATTTTGGATTTTAGTGTGATTTTCAATCTTTCCAATTTGAAAGGAATTGGAGAGAAAGAAAGAGGGGGGACATCCTTTCTCTTCCATCATTTAATGAAACTTGGGAACACAGTGTTAATCTTTGGTAAGGTGGTGTTTTTTTTTATTCCTTCAAGGAATGGAAACAAATATATAATTATTATTATTATTATTATTATAACAACCCACCATCGTTGTCATCACCCAACCACCACCACCTATTGCCGCCACCCACAACCATTGCTACCATTGTCACCACCATCCAACCATCACCACCATCGTCACTGCCACCCACTGTCATCACCACCACCACCCACCGTCACCACTACCACCCACCACTACCGTCGTCGCCCACCCACCATCATCACCGCCATCGCCCACTACCACCACCACCACCACCGTCGCCGCTGTAACATCGCGTAATTTTTGTTACTTTTACATATATTTTAAATTCTATATTTAACAAATTTCAAGTTCGCCTTATACGCTTCTTTTATACTCCTACCAATTCTTGACGAGCCGTCATTATAATTTATCTTAATCAATTTAAGCGTTATAACAAGAAACTCATTTAGTTAAGATCTTAATACATATTTATTAATTTATTTTAAACATATATATTCATAATAATACTATTAGTTAAAAAAAAAAAAAAAGCAACACCACTTAAAAGGGACGTGGACTTTATATAACAACATAGAATTGCAATTCACATTTTCATTTCATTTTTTCTTTCTCTAAACCGCACAGCAACAACAAAGAACAACATTATGTGTTCGTTCATTTTTGTTTTCTTTTCAATAGCAACATCTTAATGCATTAACTCTTGACAAACTACATTAATCAATCTTAACCCCACTTAATCACCTCCCAACCACCCTAATAACTCTATTTAATACCCAACCAACTCACCCCACCTATAAATACAACCCCTCCCTACACCTTAATCACTTGCTCAATCTCAAATCCTCTCTAAACATCTAAATTCTTCAAGAAATCCTAAGTGATGGAAGCCCACTTCTAAGTGAGTTTTCTCATTTTAAACCCTCACTTCCCTTTTCTTTCTTCATTTCTCCTCTCCTTCTAACCCCTTGGGGAAACCTCTAGGACCTTGCTCTTGTTTGCTATAGCAAATAAATATGAGTAGGACACCAAAATGAGGCCTCAAAGGTGGTTCATCTTCTATTGTTTTTATGTACTAGAAGGTTAGTTGAAGTGATACCAACCAAGTTCACCAACAACTTAATGGACTTGTGCTATGGTTAATGGTTGACAAAGGAAAGCCAAGGCTCTTCCAAACTAAGTCACCATACACTACTTTAACCCTATAGTTATATTATGTAAATACTAAAATATATACTTTCAAAACTCTACTAATCTAATAACGGTTTGTGAATACATCCCTACCAATACTTGACTCTCTTGACCATCCGAATCACCTTTATGGTGGTTTGTGTTTTGGTTCGCCTAAAAGGCTTGCTTGACTCTTATGACCATCCAAATCACCTTCATGGTGGTTTGTGTCTTGGTTCGCCTAAAAGGCTTGCTTGACTCTCTTGAATCTATAATCTAAACTCGAACCTAAGACTCTTTTTTTTTTTTTTTTTTTTAATTCTAGTTAACCAAGGCTAAGGAACTAATCCCCCAAGACTCATTCTTTTGGAACCTTGCTAAAACGCACCCAAAGGTGAGTTCATACTTGTCCCCCTTTTATTCTTTATTCTTTGGGGCTCAACATGTATCACTATCAAAACTCAAACGATTTTAAACTCTACAATCTACTATGCTTAGTCTAAAGTCTATCATATTCTAAATTCTATCATGCACAATCTAAAGTCTATTATATGCTTGTACGCTATGCTATGTAGAATTATTTACTCTAACATACAAATGTTCATATAGTTGACAACCCACCTTGCATGTATAGCGCTATAGGATTGGCTATCCGCCCCCTACATGGGTCATGTTAAGCAAAATTCTTCGTGGCTAGTCGCCGTTTGTATGGTTCTCTTGCATATGCCTATAAGCAAAACTTTATTATACTATGTATGTATGTCAAAACTAGTATGCTCACCAATGCTTTATGTGTTGACGGATATTTTATACATGTTGCAGGAAATATTTATTACAGGACATTCAAGAAAACTACTTAAGATTGGACATAGAAACTCACTCTAGTTCAAATTATCATATTCTTGTTGTTGTATTTTTCGTTATATGAACTACTTGTATTTCTATTTTTAGACAATAAATGAAATTCTATCTTTAAACTATATTGTCACAAAATCTAGTGTCATGAAGTCTTTGAACAATCTACCACTAAGTCTCACCTCGATGATTCCGCCATCGGTTGGGGTGTGACAGATTGGTATCAGAGCCATGACTATAGGGAATTAGGAAAAATTGCCATGTTTGACCTAGACTATAGTTAAGTACCTTTTTGACCATTCCTTTTATCATGCTTAATATACTTGTTCTCCCTATCTTGCTTCTACTCAATTCTTTTGGTTCTTAAAATTTACCTTCCTATTTGTGGATTACTCTACACTCGAAGACGTTCGTATAACGCAAACGAAAGGAAATCACCGAAATAGGCGTGAAACCCTCACTTTGGTGATAACTTTCAATCCGCGTAAAATCTTTGTGTTTTTTTTTTTGAAACTACACCAAGATAGGAGTGATATCCTCACCTTGGTGGAAATTTCACAATTCTCGTTCTAGTGGACACTTACCAATTGAGGGTTAGAATTAATTTTCTTACCACGTTGGACAAAGTGTACAAACCACACTCAAGAAACGACCTCGCTAAGATAGGAGTGAAATCCGCAACTTAGCGATTAGTTTCAATCCATGATTTTTTTTTTCAATCTCGCCAAAGTCTCAAATTTACTAATGACAAGGAACATGTAGTAACCGGAAGGGTGAATACCGTTAACCGAAAATTTCGGCGAGAGTAATTCCACCTATTAGGCCAAAGCATGTTTCCAAACTCAAAGGTAAATTCGAATCACTTTGGTTAGTCTTAGTTCCGTTTCGGAACACTCCAATTATTTTTATACAAGCCTTTCTTTTTATGCTAATACTACTTTCAATTATGTTTTCATGCTATATTTTCATTATATATTCGATTTATTTCACTCGCATACAATCTCAAGACCCGCATTTACTATCTACTCTCACGATCTCCAAATAATACTAATAATCGCAAACCAACATAAATCAAAACTCCTTTATGTTAACTAAGTACACTATACTTGCTTATGCGTACGTGTTATACTATTTCAACAATGTGAAACTTGCGTCCTATACGTGTAACTAGAACTTGCATACTAAGTCTATGAGAACAACTTGAACTTATGTAAATATATTTTTTTTTATCCGAATTTGCACCAACTTTACCGACCTAGTGAAATTTTACTCACAAGCTTTCATTGTTAATCAAAATTCTAATAACTCCTTTCCTAAATTCAAAAGTCACCTTGCTAAAAAAAACACTTATGCAAATTTTATTATGTATGATTCTCGTAGATGTCTTCCCGTCTCAACAACATTGACCTCAACCAACTGGCAAGTCTTATTGCCCAAAAAAAAAAAAACTAGTCAAGATTCTCCCTAACCTAGAGACGCCAACAAACCCAACTCCAAACCCCGAAGATACCATCCAAGACAACACAAACCATGTAGACACTAAACCATCTACCCATACCCCTACCAAACAAACGAGAAAAGATAACCGAAAACGCAAAAACCTCAAACGAAACCACACTTCGACAACTCCTACAACACCAAAACATAACAAAAAGCGATACCATGGAACCTTTCCGAAATGCAACAATTGCAAATTTCATCATCCCACATCCTCACCATGCCACATATGCACCAATTGTGGTACATATGGTCATTTAGCCAAAACATGTCGCCACACCACTAAACCACGACCCGAACAACCTACTAGTACCACCTCATTCACTAAAGACAATGGATGGATATGCTCCGAGTGTAACGACCCAACCATGAACGCAACCAATGCCCAAGACTTGCTATGGTGATCTACGAAGCTGGACGACCCACTCACCACACTAAAGAAGATTGAATTATCTTTTCTTTAAAAAAAATTAGAATTTCCTTATGTAACGTTTTCAAAAAAAAAAAAAAAAAAACTGTTCGGATGTGAAACTTTCTTTTTATGAAATACCATCGTTATCCTATTTTACAATCATAATTTATCGGCAAAATTCAAACATCGCAAAACTCTTTTCTCCTCGCGCACAATTTTATTTTAAAATTTTAGAACAAAATTCTTCCTACTATTCCTAAGAGGATGCCTATTCTTATATAAATCCTCACTTTAAACCTTCAAGCCACTAACAAATGTGTGTCAAGTTGGTATGAAGAACGAGATTTTAAATGGAAAAAGTGTTTAAAATAAATTTTGCTTTCAGGACGCCCAATGTCGTCCATAACAAAAGAAATTTTTTTTAGCAAAGACACACTAAATCAGATAACCTACTTCTTTATAATCCCAAAACCTTTTCTCTTGAAATCGTATCACAAGTCAAAATATTCACAAACGCCAAACTAAAATTCTCAATAAACTATTTTCCTCGCTTAATAAAATGGATTTTTCATAAATCAAACGTCCATTTTCGGTAAGACTTTTACACTAAATTTTTCCCACTTCAATTAAATCCGTTTTTCTTTAACATCCAACAAACTAAATTCTTCTACCATCAAACTTGACTCTTAATCTTGAAAAGCTAAAATTGCTCGCGTACCCATAAACTAAATTTGTAATGAATTCAAATTTTATGTTACTCTTAGTGAAAACATCTTACGCGTGAACGTTTTCATTAAGAATCCAATTGACCATACTTTTGCTTGATTTTATACAACTAAACGTAACCGCAAATGCACAAGCCTACAACATTATGTCATGAAACCATATATCTACGCCAAAAACACGTACGGTTAACACCATAAAATTTTTTTGCTTAATGCCTTTTCACATTATGTGTTTGCATGTCACGTTGCTTGCTATGTTTACAACATCAAAACTGTTTAATGCCTTAGCCTATTGTTTTTTTTTTCCTTTGTGTATAATTATTTTGTCTCCACTAGTGACCCACACATAACTAAGACAAATTATGTGGACCATACGACAATTGGACTAATTACGGGTGCACACGTAATTACAAAAATTGGGCGTATGGAAAACATAACAAGTCCCAGTGTGTGTAACCTATCATGACTTGAATAACAACACGGATGGGGTATGATAACGGCATGGTGGATACGCCGCCGGTACATCCTATACATAAATGTCCTATCATACTACCAAAAGTAGAGTTATTCGTGCCATGAGAAGATTTGGGTGTCGAGTTAAAATTTTGACCAACACTTACGTTATTTATCTTTTGCGATACCGTTTATGTTATACTAGTCTAAATACGTTTCCATTATTTATCCTTCATGCATGTTATAACTTATTTGAGCCACACTTTCTACTATGCAACATTATCTTTTGCCATGAATAACCTATACTTGTGATCTCCATCGAACTTCGTTTCTCCCTCGTGCTTTTCTTGCTTAATCAGCAATCCTTCCATTTTCAAAAATCTATTTCTAAATCCCGTAAGCTCTGGCCTTAATCTCTAAAAGCATTTATGTGTGTAAAACAAGATTCGTCTAACTTTTATATATTTCCTAAACTAATTATGTACTGGATTTCAAAACTAAATAACTACTATTTATTTCGCCAAAAAGTTGTTTTCCAAATAGTCAAATTTCTCGTTTATTTAATCACTTTTAAAAAGTTTTTCCTAACAAAATTTTCTACATTGTGCAAATCAAATATCTATTACTAAATACTACTCATTCCAACATCTAGTCACTCATTATGCTCACATTTTTACTATTCCCCCTAATTACCCAAAGACATCTCTTTTACAAGCCAACAAATTCTACTATTTCATATATGATATACCGTATATACTAATTTTCCCAAAATTTCTATATGTTATACAAGTATACTTACCTACCTTCACAAGATTTTTTATTTTTTTTTTTACTATTTCATGTATGTTATACTGTATACTTTTCCAAAACTGGCTGCATCAACTCCATATACAAACCTATTTATATGTACCCCTTATTTCACTATATACAAAATGCTTATGTCGGCTAAGTTCTCAAATTTCTACGTACAACCTTGGGTAAAATTTTAAAAGTACTTCTCTTACGAGCACAAATGTCGCACAAGTGAGTAGATACCGTATTCGCTTTAAACGTAATAAACTAACAAGCTTTGTTCTCATATCAAACCACTTACATATTTTTTTTCAAAAGGTTGACTCTTAATTAAATTTCGAGACGAAATTTCCTAAAGTAGGGGAGACTGTAACATCGCGTAATTTTTGTTACTTTTACATATATTTTAAATTCTATATTTAACAAATTTCAAGTTCGCCTTATACGCTTCTTTTATACTCCTACCAATTCTTGACGAGCCGTCATTATAATTTATCTTAATCAATTTAAGCGTTATAACAAGAAACTCATTTAGTTAAGATCTTAATACATATTTATTAATTTATTTTAAACATATATATTCATAATAATACTATTAGTTAAAAAAAAAAAGCAACACCACTTAAAAGGGACGTGGACTTTATATAACAACATAGAATTGCAATTCACATTTTCATTTCATTTTTTCTTTCTCTAAACCGCACAGCAACAACAAAGAACAACATTATGTGTTCGTTCATTTTTGTTTTCTTTTCAATAGCAACATCTTAATGCATTAACTCTTGACAAACTACATTAATCAATCTTAACCCCACTTAATCACCTCCCAACCACCCTAATAACTCTATTTAATACCCAACCAACTCACCCCATCTATAAATACAACCCCTCCCTACACCTTAATCACTTGCTCAATCTCAAATCCTCTCTAAACATCTAAATTCTTCAAGAAATCCTAAGTGATGGAAGCCCACTTCTAAGTGAGTTTTCTCATTTTAAACCCTCACTTCCCTTTTCTTTCTTCATTTCTCCTCTCCTTCTAACCCCTTGGGGAAACCTCTAGGACCTTGCTCTTGTTTGCTATAGCAAATAAATATGAGTAGGACACCAAAATGAGGCCTCAAAGGTGGTTCATCTTCTATTGTTTTTATGTACTAGAAGGTTAGTTGAAGTGATACCAACCAAGTTCACCAACAACTTAATGGACTTGTGCTATGGTTAATGGTTGACAAAGGAAAGCCAAGGCTCTTCCAAACTAAGTCACCATACACTACTTTAACCCTATAGTTATATTATGTAAATACTAAAATATATACTTTCAAAACTCTACTAATCTAATAACGGTTTGTGAATACATCCCTACCAATACTTGACTCTCTTGACCATCCGAATCACCTTTATGGTGGTTTGTGTTTTGGTTCGCCTAAAAGGCTTGCTTGACTCTTATGACCATCCAAATCACCTTCATGGTGGTTTGTGTCTTGGTTCGCCTAAAAGGCTTGCTTGACTCTCTTGAATCTATAATCTAAACTCGAACCTAAGACTCTTTTTTTTTTTTTTTTTTTAATTCTAGTTAACCAAGGCTAAGGAACTAATCCCCCAAGACTCATTCTTTTGGAACCTTGCTAAAACGCACCCAAAGGTGAGTTCATACTTGTCCCCCTTTTATTCTTTATTCTTTGGGGCTCAACATGTATCACTATCAAAACTCAAACGATTTTAAACTCTACAATCTACTATGCTTAGTCTAAAGTCTATCATATTTTAAATTCTATCATGCACAATCTAAAGTCTATTATATGCTTGTACGCTATGCTATGTAGAATTATTTACTCTAACATACAAATGTTCATATAGTTGACAACCCACCTTGCATGTATAGCGCTATAGGATTGGCTATCCGCCCCCTACATGGGTCATGTTAAGCAAAATTCTTCGTGGCTAGTCGCCGTTTGTATGGTTCTCTTGCATATGCCTATAAGCAAAACTTTATTATACTATGTATGTATGTCAAAACTAGTATGCTCACCAATGCTTTATGTGTTGACGGATATTTTATACATGTTGCAGGAAATATTTATTACAGGACATTCAAGAAAACTACTTAAGATTGGACATAGAAACTCACTCTAGTTCAAATTATCATATTCTTGTTGTTGTATTTTTCGTTATATGAACTACTTGTATTTCTATTTTTAGACAATAAATGAAATTCTATCTTTAAACTATATTGTCACAAAATCTAGTGTCATGAAGTCTTTGAACAATCTACCACTAAGTCTCACCTCGATGATTCCGCCATCGGTTGGGGTGTGACAGCCGCCGCCGCCACCCACCACTCACTATCGATTTTATATTTTTGTTTTTTCTTACACACCAAATAACACAAAGTAATAATTCATTTCATTCCCACATAATAACCAAACAAGACATGGAATGGTAATGATCCATTCCATTACCATGTCTATTCCATTACCTCTTCCATTCCATTCCATCTCTCATTCCATTACCTCATACCAAACAGACCCTAAAATTTTCTGCAAGCAAAACACCTCCGGGGCGGTGTTAAGGTATTATGGGGGCGTTTTTCAGCCATTCCACACCTAAAACTAGGGTTGTAAACAAACTGAACTTTCAGCGAACCGTTCGGCGGGAAGTTCGTTTGTGTTCGTTCGTTTAATAAACGAACGAACACGAACGAACATGAACAGAGGTCACGTTCGTTCGTTTATGTTCGTGAACGTTCGGTAACGTGTTCGTTTATGTTTGTTTATATTCGATAGTTTAACAAGGTTTTTAATTTTTATAATTTGTTTTAATATTATTTTATTTTTATTTATTTAACCCAAATCTATATCTATATCTATAATAAACCAAAGCCATTTTAATGACATGACATTCAAAGAGGCATTTTCCTCCTTGAGTGTGTCATGTGTCATCCCATGTGGCATTGAGATATTTTAGGAAAAACAAATTTATAAACAAAATTGGATTTTTCTCTCTTATGTTTCCTCTCATAATTTTTAAACGTTAATATCTTTTATATACGAGATTTTTTAAAGAAAAAAATTACACCAAATTAACGAGCGTTTTATTATCTTTCCAACGAGTACCATAGTGCTATATAAAAACGGAGAAAAAAACGACTATTTTTTTGTGGGGTATTGTTCATACAGGAAAAACACGTGTTCAGGTAATTCATTAATCGTGTATAGGCAAGTCACTAATTATGTTCAAACCAGTAAATATAAATTATATTTTCAACAATGGCCGAATAGATTAATAGAGTTATACATTGTTTTAGGTTAGGTGTCAATATTAGTATGTTAGAGTTGTACATTTGTTTAGTCTTTAAGATATATGTTAATAGGATTAGGTTCCATTGAAAACACACTCTTCATAAAAGAACTAAAAAACCCAAGATAGCCAATAATATCCTGCCATGTGTTGTTGCTTTTGTTTTATTTGTGAGGGTATTATAGTAACTTAACATTATCCTATTATTAATAACCCACCCCACCCCACTCTCCCTCTCTTATTCTCTCTCTCTCTCTATGGTTTTGAATTCATCCACCAGTTTCAGGTGATGAATAATAATAATAATAACCTTTCAGGTGGTTTGTTCAACGGTGGTGACAATGAAGATGGGGGGTGGTTTCAGGTGGTTTGTTCGACGAAGATGTGGTGTTTTTTTAGGATCTGTTGTCAGATCTGAAGGGTGGGAGGAAGACGACGGGAAGACGACGATGGAGGAAGACGACGGAGGACGACGACGGAGGAAGACGACGGTGGGTTTTGCCGGTAAGTTTTTTTTTTAGTTTTTATTATTATTATTATTTGTTATTTATTATTATTATTGTTATTATTATTATTATTATTATTATTATTAATAAGCCTAGACGCATAGGATGTTTATGACAATGGGAAAATTTATGATATTACACATAGGATTACTGCAGAAACACCTACAGGGATCTCTCAAACTGGGATTGGAGAGGATTATCTTAGGCTCCATGACAGTATGAGGAACGGGTCGGATTATAACTTCTCGATTATTAAGTTGCCTGCTCATTCTGGTACTCATGTTGATGCACCTGGCCATTTTTATGAGAATTATTATGAAGCTGGATTCGATGTTGATAGTCTTGATTTGCGAGTGCTCAATGGTATTAATTTGTTATTAACTTGTTTTATGTAATAATTAGTTTTGTTAGTTTGTTACTAATCAAGAGTCTGAAACAAATGTTTACTAATCAAGAGTTTGATGTTTTTTGTATCCTAGAGTTTGATGTTCAATGTTTTTTGCGAGTGTTACACCAATGTAAACACCATGATTAATTCATGTTTTGGGTTTTTTTCAATACAAACTTTGTAAAAAACAAATTGAGTGTGCGAATTTACATCAGTGTGAACAACCCACTGCATAGGATTAGGTTATTTTTGTATGTGTTATGGGGTGTTTTACACCAATGTAAACTTTTTGTAAAACAAATTGGGTTGTTTTTTCCAGATTGGTGTAAGAGTAGCGCCTCAGATCTTTTTTGCCAACAGAGATTTGTGTTTGTTTAGGGGGGTCTTTAGTCTGGTGTTTTTTATTTTCTTTACACTAGTGTTTTTTATGTTCTTTTACACTGGTGGTTTTTATGTTCTTTACATTGATTATTATACCATAATTTGTTAAACTTTTTGTGCCATTACACTGGCGTAATGGTTTATTTTATTTTATTTTTTCAGGGGTGGGAGGACAGCTGTATGTTTTTCACAAAGTTTTTACACAACACTGGTGTGCAATGTTGTCTTTTGGTGTTGGCAAATGCGCAACGGGGGTAGGGGTCACGGAGGACCAAAGCGCAATGTTGTCTTGGAGAAGCACCTCAGATATTTGCCAAGAAAGAATATGGGATGTCATGGAGGACCAAAGCGCCTCGGATTTTTGCCTACTAGGTACTATTACATTTTGTAATTTTAGTCGGTAGTGTAGGGTTTTCGTTTTATAAATTTTTTTACATGTTGTAATTGTATTTTGTATACTGTGATGTAAAAGGATTTTTTTCCTTTGTTTTTTATTTAATCTCAAAATTATAAATTTGTTTGGGTGTTTTTTACACCGGTGTAAACCTGTGTTTGGGTGTTTCGTTTTCGACGAACAGAGACGTAATTTAGATTTCCATATGTAATTTTGTTTTACATGTTGTAATTGGTTTTTTTTGTATACACTGATGTAAATGTTTTTCCATAAAAAATCTATGCACATTAAAAATCTGTAATTGTATTTGTATTATTACATTTTGTAATTTGTTTTATCCATATGAAAATATATGCACTAAAATAAAAATAATCTGTGCATATTAAATGATATGCATAAAAATGAAAAATAATATGTGCATATTAGTATTTTTTTGGTTTTGGTGGAGAGAGAAATGTGAGTTTTAATATTATTATAAAAAATCAAGTGGGTGGATAAAGTAGAGAGAGAGTGGGGTCAAGATTACAATAATACCCTCCCTAGATTTTTTATTATTATCTTTATAAAAAAGGTGGACAAGTGGGCACTAAAGGACAAAAAAAGTGGTGGCATAATAATAACCATTGGATCAACTAAGATCAGTGGATAGAAATGGTTTCCGGTGTTCTTTTACGAAAAGTGTGTTTTCATTTTACCATTTCCCTATGTTAATATTAGAGTTACATTGGAGTTCTACATTGTTTTAGGTTAGTTGTTAGCATTAGAGTTGTATACTGTTTTAGGTTAAATATTAATACTAGAGTTATACATCAGTCTATTTTATATGTAAAATTGATGTATCATATTAAATTTCTCAACCCGGGACACTCCCGGGGTATAAACTAGTAAATAAATAAACATATATGTATGTGAACTCGATTTTATTGGAAAATTAATGTGTGTTCGTTTGTGTTTATTTATGTTCATGAACACTTCTTTGTGTCAGTTTGTGTTCATGAACAAAATTAACAAACAAACACGGACATGATTGTTTTCTTAACAAACGAACACGAACAGAAAATCTCGTTCGGTAAGTGTTCATGAACTGTTCGTGAGCACATATTTTTCTTAACAAACGAACACGAACAAGTTCGTGTTCGTTCGGTTCGTTTACAGCCCTACCTAAAACCTTTCTCCACTACACCTGGTCTGAATCCGGACACCTAGTTAAAACAAGAGTTAATTACGGTCTTAGTCCATTTTATTTTGTTTGAGGTGAAATAAAAGTTGAGTCTCCACTTTTTTAAATTTACACTCTAGGTCCAAGCGTTCATTTATTTGTCAAATGAGTTTCCTATACTGACGTTCAGTTTAAATCTAGTCAACTTTCATAGAATAACGGTATAATGGTTATTTCGCTAAAAATCAAACACTTAGGGGTTGTTTGGTTGATTAAGTGCTGAATTATTAAGAGGTCTGAATGGTTAAGCGCTGAATCATTAAGTTCAGTGGCGAAGCTTGACCCGAAGGTTCGGGGGGTCGGAAGTCGCCGGAGGGTCGGAAGTCACTAGTTTCGGGGGGTCGAAAACCAGTTTCGGGGGGTCGAAACCCTATATTTCCAAAATTTTCTATACGAATACTATATAGTCGGAACTTCTGCACGAAAATTCAGGGGGTCGGCCGCCCCCGCCCGCCCCAATAAAGCTTCGCCAGTGATTAAGTTGGACCTCTTAATGGTTAGTTTTCTTGTCCCACGTTGGTAGGAGAGCCTCATTAAGGTTCAGCCTAGTTCAGTGCTTAATAGTTCAGTGCTTAATGGTTTAGCAACATCCCAAATCTTAATGATTCAGACTTAGAGCATGTTTGGCTCTCCTTATTTTCACCTCCTTATAACTTATTACTTTTCCAAAAAGTTGATAAGTTAAAAAAGTGTTTGGGAAAGGTAACTTATGACTTCTACTTATGAGATTTTATAACATGAAAAAGGAGTTTTTGAAAAGTAAGTAGAGAGTAACTTTTCAAAACTCCTTATGACTTTTTGTAAAAAGTTATAAGGAGGTGGAAATAAGGAGAACCAAACATGCTCTTAACCATTCCATTCAGAAGCTGAAACAAACACACTGAATGCTGAATCATTCAGCGCTGAATGGTTAAGAGCCTCATTAAGAGGCTACCAAACAGCCCTTAAACCTATTGCATTCTCTGTGCTCTCAATCGTTAACCGACCTCATCCCTATGTTTTTTTCCTTTCTTCCTTGACAATCAATCAGTGGCCCGAGGTTCAAGGCTTCAAGCATTAGTGATTTAACTCATACTTACCCGATAGATTGTCCGATTCTCCGGTTACAATATAATGACCAGAATATATGGTATCAAATTTCATATAACATATGATAACACAAGAAGTATGAATTCTTTGATAAATAAGTTCAGCCTAACTTCATATTTAATGATTTTGGTATTATGTGTTTTTTATCTTATAAATATAGTAGCTTTGATATGATAAGTTTTTTTATTATTTAAGTTTTCGACTCGGGCGAGGATTTGTTTTTATTAGATTAAGGTTTCCTATTCAAAAAGAGGTGACGGCAGCTTTGAGAGATCATAGTTTCAACTAGAATTAACAAAATAATAAAAAATGCCTTTCCAAGAAAATTGATTTGATATGGCTTTGGGAATGAAACTGAAGAGAGCAAATTTAGAAAATAAAATCTTTCAGGTCCACTAAGCAATCAGTTAGCCCAGACCCTTATCAGCCCAATAATCAATCATCTTAGTAGCCCAGCCCAGTAATCTTTATATTGTATACATTAGTATATTACTTTCCGAAATTCCATTTCAAATCCTATGTTCGAATAAACCAGAGTAATTTGTTAAATTACGACCCATAATTGAAAATCAAAATCCTATTTTAGACAGATTTACTGTTCAGTTGGGTTGATTTTTTTTTTTAAAAAAGATTTATGAGAAGAACCATTAAATACAGTTTAAACTTAACATATTACATTTCATTAATTAAAACAAAATCACAACACATTACAAGTGGACGGCTGGTACACGGACAACAAGCCGTACCGCCGCCCCCTTTTGGATAGATGGTTGGTTGGGTCAGCTGGACATGTCAATTCAATTATGTTTGGGATCTGAACTGATTTTTTTAATATATTTTTTTCAATTGTTAGCATGTATTAAAAACAATAAAAATGTTTTTAGATCATTATACATATGCAATGACTGCATTTTCCAAAAGCGAAAAGAAGTAAATGTGCAAACGGTACTACGGTAGGTTCAAAGTTCCAAATCATCGGTTAAAATCATAACTTCATATCATAAATCATGAATCAAACCGTATTAATCTCAAATCGGTCAAACAAACCCATTTACTCAATGAGGATGGTGATCGTGTCTAATGATTTGTAAACACCACTAATGATCGTGTCTCTGATTCGTACTCCATGTTGTTGGACCTATCTAAACAATTGAATGATCATTACTTCATACAACTAAAAACACTAACAAGCTCATGTTCATATTCATTTCAATCCTTCTGGAGAGAGCAACACCCAATGTGATATTGGCTAGTTAATTTTTTAATTATGCTAGTATGTAACTATTTTTTTAATACTGTTTCAGTCATATTTTAAATTTCATAATAACAAATACCAAATTAATCCACAAAATGCAAATAACTTCATGTTTATAGTATTTAAAGACAAATGATAAAATGTAATAATAAAAATATTAAACATATAGAAATCTAGCGGAAGCGTTTTGGTGTTTGGGTTAGGTTTGTTTATTTGGCCTTGCGGCCGGAGGCCGCTTTGTTTCTAGCTGGCGACTCTCAAACCGGCTCGTGGATTTGTATAACAAATAGAAATAAAATATGTTTGATAGATTGATGTGTTTGGTGCAATAGTAAAGAAGAAAACAATCTCCTATAAATACATTCATGGAAAATGGTAAAATAAGAAAGGAGTTAATCTAAAGGCACAAGTCAATGTGCTAGTCTTTGGGCATAAATCTTGAAGGCACAAGTGAAGGAAGACTTTGACTAGAACTATTACTTTGACTAGTCAAATGGTCATTACTTTCAATAAAACATACATAGTCGTGCATTCCTTAGAGTGTGTGTAGTGGGATTGCTATTATAGCGCCCCTCCTTCTATTTAATTGGGTGATAGTATTTGGCACACAAACCAAAATACAATGGCGTTGTATATATAACGCCTAACACACATTTTTTCAATTTTAAAGCAATATAGCGCCCCATAAAGCCTCCCCGTAGCGGTGTTTGGGCGCTATTTTTCAAGTTCAAGCCTCAATAACGCCCAACTACACATGGTTTTAGGGTGAAACCTTGGAGGGTTTGGGTATTCCATCAAAGAAAAAAAGCAAAAAAACCCCAAAAAATATTAAACATACATAGTCGTGCTTTCCTTAAGGTGGAACCTTGAACGTGAAAGTTATTCCGTTTGAGGCCGCACATCCCGAATACCTTACTTTGTATACCCATCTAGAATTAATTTTAGGTAATTTTAAGCAGGTTGTATGGAATGCTAAAGAAAAAGGGTGCATATAAATATTCATAAGAGCATTAACATCAGGTTCTCCATCTTCATTCACTCACAATCACTTAAAATCACATATTACACTAAAAATCATCTTATATTTTTATCATTACTTTTCATCTCTCTTTCACTCACAAAAACTTTCAAAAAGTATTAAAACATTATAGATGGTGAACAGTTCCGTATCAAATATAGAGATAAATAGTAACTTTTCTCTCTCTTACACTCATAACTATTTACTACCACATATCAAAATATGTTCACTCACAAAAATATGCATAACCTACTTGAATCCATAACAGGTGTCGGTCTATTTTAAAACTAAGATTAAAAGAAAAATATATGTTTAGCTTGTGAAATTTATATTAAATAAATAAAGCTTGAAACCGTTTTCAAATTATTGGATTAAACGGCCCAATTAGAGGGTGTTTGGGATTGTGTTTGAAAACAACTTATTGACTTATTGGCTTTTCCAAAAAGCCAATAAGTCAATAAGCTGTTTGTGTAACTCAAAAGCACTTTCTGTTTTGACTTTTGGCTTTTAGCTTTTAAGGGTGGAAAAATTGTTTTTGAAAAGTTAGAAATCCTGGCTTTTGGCTTTTGGCTTTTGACTTTTGGAAAAAAAATACAAATCTACAACCCATACAACCAATATTCACAATAAGTTAAGCGAAACACTTAAAAAAAACAACAATTTATTAACTTTTTGACGTTTCTCATCCGAAAAGCTAATCCAAACACTTTTTTAAAACTCCTTTTCAAAAAGCCATAAGCCAATAAGCACTTTTGACTAAAAGCACTTTTACATTTCCAAACTCAATTCCAAACACCCTCTTGTTAAAAGATGTAGTTTAAAATAGTCTCTTTTAAAATTTTGGCATATACTAATCCAATCAATTCTTTCCGCGTTTTGATTTAAAGCAATTCTAGGTGTATCCGTGTATTTCTTTTTCTTTTTCTTTTTCTTTACATATATGAGTATAATTTAAATTCTATTAATATGGTCCCACAAACACATGTATATTCGATAGGGAAAATAAAATGATATTAAAATATTCTTGAAAGAGTTTTAACAATCAAAATTATGCTCTTCAAATTAAGTAGATATATACAACCGTCAAGTATTATAAAATATTTATGATGAAATGATAGCACGACTTATTAACATTTGATATAAAGTTGTATTCCATTTTTTCTTGTAAATATCATTTTTTGTATAATTTGAATAACTTGAAAAGAACCAATATCAGTGTGTTATAACTATTATAAAAGTGTATAACTTGCTATAGTTAGACCCACCGTAGTGGGGCGCCAAACCGACGCTAAACCTTATTTCACGCCCTCTAAACCAAAACATATGGGCGCCAATCGGCCACTAAACACCCACATTTTGCCTTGAGCGTTATATATATAACGCCATTTCTTTCTTGGGAGGTGGGGGACTATATTTCAACCAATCACCATTAAGGGAATGGCACTAACTTTTCCATCCACTACGAATGGTCTAATTGTTTATAAAAATTAAAATACATAAAATGATATTATTTTATAAAATATATGAGAAAATAAAAAATAAAAGAATAATCGTATTAAAATAAATGAAAAAGGACAAAAATGAGCAGAAAACCAGCTCAAAGTTAGTGGGCAAGCATATCATCATCAAACATATGCGAAGGTCAAATTGGTAAGCGGCACCAAATTCCCGTGTCATTTTCGTAAATCTACAGAACTTCGATGGCAATTGCGTTTGCTGATATTCCATCACGTCGTTATTTACGTTTTGCGTCTTCGACTTTGTTTAAAGACTATCTAGCCCTTAGACGTGTAAACTATTTTGAAACTTATGTTACTTCTTTTATCGGTTATAATGGGTCAAGTTATCATACACACAGTATAAAAAAATGATAAGGGTGAGAATGATACAAAAAACACAATAGATCACGAACTATGACACAACGAACCACAAAATATAACACAATGACGAAGAATATAACACAATACTAAAAAAAAGACACAATGAGTCGCAAAAATGGCACAATAATAAAAATAAAAAAAACAATGTTACATAAAAGAGATAATGATAAAACGTAAATTATAAAGACTACAAGCTAAAAATCCAAAAGAGTGAAAACCTAAAAACTAAGATCGTAGGGTTCGATAAAACGGTTTCAATGCCGCTTGAATGAGTTTAACCGGAGTTCGTTTGATACCTTTCCTACGACTTCCTATTTTAATTTTTAAGTAAGTGACTAGGCAACACCTGATCACCTGTCGTCTTACCCTATCATGACATGTGATGTAATATAATTGATTTACGTTCCACAGTGTAAAATTACATGTCTTGATTGCAAAACTAGATCTTTTAAGACCCATCATGACATGTTTAATCAATCAACATTAGGGCTGCAAACGAACCGAATGAACACGAACAAGGCTTTGTTCGTGTTCGTTTGTTAAGGAAATCATGTGTTCACGAACAGTTCATGAACATTTGCCGAACAAGATTTTTTGTCCGTGTTCGTTCGTTAAGAAAACACTTGTGTTCGTGTTCGTTTGTTAATTTTGTTCATGAACGCACACGAACACAAACGAACATTAATGAACACACACAATGTATACATGAACACAAACGAACACAAAGAAATATTCATGAACAAAAACAAACACAAACGAACATATATTAACTTTGGAATATAATATAATTCTTAAGACATCAGCTATATCCAACCAAAATATAACTAAATTATTCAAACATATTTACCTCACATATATTATTTATTTGGGTAAATAAAAGAAAATAAAAAATTATAAAAATTATAAACCCTATTAAACTATCGAACATAAACGAACACGTTACCGAACGTTCACGAACATAAACGAACGAACGCGGCTTCTGTTCATGTTCGTTCGTTTAACTAAACGAACACAAACGAACTTCCCGCCGAACGGTTCATGAACTGTTCGCTGAAAGTTCAGTTCGTTTGCAGCCCTAATCAACATAGTTCCAAGTCCAAACTTAGTGAAGGGGTTAAAACAACATTTACATAAAAGATAAAGGACTAAATATAACACATCTTAATCTTCCAACACAATATGCTCTCCTTTAAAACCTCCTTTGTGCATCTCTTTATCACACTCAACCTGTCATCTCTCTCATCTCCTCAACCTTCAATTCTAGAGAGAGAGAATAATAACCCAATCTAGAGAGAGAAACAAACCAACAAACAAACCACTGAAAAAAAATGTCTAAATCCGCCACTATCCTCGTGATCTGTGCCGCAATCCTCGTCACCCACATGCTCACCATCTCATTCCCAGCCGTTGAAGCCGCCGCCGACCACCGTCTCAACTGGATTCCGACCACCGCCACCTCCGGCTGCCGTGGATCTATGGCTGAGTGTCTAGCTGAAGGCGGAGATCTGGACATTGACGACATGGAGCTAGCGATGGACAGTGAAACCAACAGGCGCATTTTAGCAAGTAGCCGGCGCTACATCAGCTATGGTGCGCTGAGCAAGAATAATGTTCCGTGTTCGCGACGTGGCGCGTCGTACTACAACTGTAGGTCTGGAGGTCAGGCTAATCCTTATTCTCGTGGATGCAGTGCCATCACGCGCTGCCGTCGTTGAGCGCGTGGCGTTTGTTTGTTTGTTTCTATTATTATTATTTTATTTATTGAAGAGTTATGTGAAGTAATTAAATTGTTATTGTTAGTTTGATGAAAATCATATACTTTTTTATATACATTCATACAATTTGGATATTGGAATGATGGTTGAAATAAATTATAAATCTGGTGTAATTTTATTTTGATTGCTCATATGTCGTGTTTGTGAATCACGCATGATTTGGTTGTACATCATGGCATTAGAAGTTGTACCCTGGTGTTGTTTTTTTGACTTTTTGGTTAGTTTGACTTAAGTTTGTAACAGAATGTATGGAATACTTTTTTACCCACAAACATACACATCAAAAGAGATTATTCATGATCATCGTAATGTAAGCATGATCATTGATGATGGGACAGTGTCGTTGTCAAGATGAGGTGTATTTTGACTGCAAATGGTCGTTCAACTTACGCGGTTGTTTGAAATTCAGAGGGCGTTATGACTACGATAAAATGTTTATTAGGCCGGGCTGGCAGTACACACTACACAGATTCTTCACGGGTAGGCCACTAACCCCACAACAATGTCGTTGGTGACACCAACGAGTAGTGGTCTAGTGAGTGGTGAAGCAATTACGGGTTCTAGTTAACGGACGGGGAGTGAGGTTTTGTGTGGAGGTTTTTGTTTTTTTATGGATTGGGTAATCCGGGTTAGTGTTGTCTCAAAATTTGTGTGTCAGTGAAATAAATTAGTAAAATGATGTGATAACGCAACAGTGCGCAACGGAGAGCGAGAGAGAGAGAGGGGGGGGGGGGAAGTGAGAGAGAGACGCAGCTATGCAAGGTACACAGATGCTTTAAGGGTGGTGTTGTCGCTCAGAAGGGTTCTTCAGTGGTGGGTGACACCTCGGGTAAATCTCTCTTTTGATCTCTACTCTTTGATTCCTATCTGTTTGTTTATTCCCTTCGTCGTTTCTTTTGTTACTTACGCAATTTTCGGGACGAAAATTCTTTTAACGTGGGGATGATGTGACACCCGGCAAATTCGGGTTAACAACATGGTCTAGATGAAAGTCTACCTTAGCGAGTCACGCGTATACGGTACTTAACTGGGTTAGTTAGGTCGGGTTATGGTTCGGGAACTACTGGTTAGTCTAGAAGATCATTGGATGTTGGTCTAGAGGTTCGTTAAATGTCAGTCCTTAACCAAGTGTCCAAACGGTGACGATTTGTAGGATCGTCAGAGCATACGGAACGTACGAGTCTCGAGTCCCGGGAATTGGTGAACGAGTGTAAATATGTGTATTTACTTGTGTTATGTGTTTACAATCATTATATGACTTGTCGGTAGGTTAATATGTGTTAACATACGTTAAAACGGGGTTTAACGCGCAAAACGCACCAAACCAGCCCCTATAGGCGATTAGGGAGGCCTAATCGCCTATAAGGGAGGCGAGTGGGCATCATTAGGGGCGATTAGGCCCCCAATCGTGTGTTAGTTTGGGCGATTAGGCCCAATCACATGTACTTCATGCGATTAGCAGCCCTAATCGCATGAACTGCTGCACAATCGCGTGTAACGTGCTGGAACGACTAGAAACACCTATAAATAGAACACTTAACCTCCTAAACTCCCTAATATCAACCCTAGTCGTCCCATAACCGCCCCACACACCTAAACAACCTCTGGAAGGCGATTTTGATCAAAAACACAAGGTTTCAAGGTCTAACCATCAATCTTTTACAATTCTAAGGTTTGATTCTTATCCATAACACTTTGTAAATGTTTTTAATCAATCCCTAATGGTCCAGACCTGTTCATAAACGAAAAGGCTTTCTGAAAATCGTCAATAAAGGTTGTTAATCGGATTATAACTAATTAACATGCGTTATGGGTATGTATGATTAGAAAGATAGGATTTTTATGGATCTTGATGATGTTTTGATGTGTTATCATGCTAGGTCAGAGGTAATATTGTTAGTATGATGATAGGAACCTCAGTAATCGGATAATAGGGTTATGCTTACATGCGTTAATTGATGTTGCATGCTATGTGTATAGTGTTTGGATTGATTTGGTTGCATGCGGGACTGATAATACGAGATTGAACGAAGGGTTTTGGGTTAAACATATTTAGGATAGTGTTTGGGATGATATTGGGTAGTTACACACGTTCTGGATCTGATCTGGGGTGTTAAACGCGCGAAAAACCGGAACAGCATGGTTACAGGCGATTAGCAAGGCTAATCGCCTATAATTCATGAGATTGGGGAGCTAATCGCCAATAATGGCATGTGATTAGCCCCAATCGCATATAATGTCACGTGATTAGCCCCAATCGCATATAATGTCACGTGATTAGCCCCAATCGCATATAATGTCACGTGATTAGCCCCAATTGCATGTAAGTTCACGTGATTAGCCCTAATTGCTAATAATAACATATGGTATAGCCCCAATCGCCTATAATAGAGGCGATTAGGATTCCTAATTGCTAGTTGACCAACCTAAATGCTAGTTGACTTTTCCTAATCGCGTGTACTGCTGCTGTAAGTGTAAATTAGCATTCCGAGACCCGATTTGACATGTAGTAACATGCTAGGAACCTCGTAACATGTCTAATAACTTGGTAACATATATTTGGATGTATTTCGGTGATACGTGAACTAGGTGCTATAATTTGTTGTGTGCTAACGTATGTTAAGTATACTTGCGTTATTGTATGTTTTGGAGCGTAAACATAACACGGGGGAGTCTCGGGTCACCAATGGGATGTCGAGTCTTGTACTTTGGGTCAGTTAAACAGTCACGGTGTTTTTCAAACGAACTTGGTTATGGTCTGGACATCTAGGGACTAATTAACCAGCGGGTTATTAGTCTAAGTACTTGTAACTGTCGTATGTTAGGTCGCCACTGTACGGGACTAACATAGCAGCTGAGTTTACTCGGGATTAGGAGTAAAGCAACTTAAGGTGAGTTTACGGCCCCTCTTTTAAACTGGTTTTATACTTTCGGGGGAGAAAACATGTGTTAAAACGATTATTTGGTAACTACTGTCATACTATGGGTTTCTATTGTGTACTACACGATCTTTGGAAGTCCCGGGGGGAACCATGAATGTGCGGGTTTGCACAACGGGGAAATGTGAATAGCGCTATTGGGAGTGACCAACCCCGCTCGTCGGCTTGGAGGGCCGGGCGAGTGCATATTGTCTCAAACAGGAACAACAGGAACATTTGGAACTATTCGGGCACAAAACTGGTATACGTGTTAGTAATGGTTTTCCAATCGTGGTAGTAGCAAAACGTACGCCTAGCTAGCGTATACTGGTTTTCTATCTATTATAGTATGGACAGGTGGACTTGGTACTTGAACTGCAAACCTGTAAACTCACCAGCATTTTTTGTGCTGACGTAAACTTTTACATGTTTTCTCAGGTCGCTAAGGTAGCACAGGGGAACTAGGGCGCACGCGTCTGCACGGCGTCTAGATAGAGTTGCATGATTTCACAAACATTGAACTTGGTTTATTTATGTTGAACTATATTTTGAATAAGCTTCCGCTGTAAACGGGATTTTAAAACTATGTTTTGGTATTGCATTAATTACATTTAGACTTGTTTATTGTGATCGTTGGTTTGGATCCTGGTTTGTCATGCGCCTCGCGGTAAAACTCCGCAAGTGGATTTTGAGGGTGTGATAGATTGGTATCAGAGCCAGGTTATAGTGAACTAGGACTGCATGTAGAGTCTAGTCTATAGCCGAGTCGCACACACTAGACGATCACATGGTACTAAACGTTATAGTGGGTTACGTATGGTCTTGTCGGGGTGTCTCTAAATCGTTGGTCTTTCTACGTTACATCATCCGTTCTATCTTAGGTTGGGTTACTTGTTTTTAGGCAGTGTGGTCCATTGGAATAACTCGTGTGCTCTTGAGATTTGTCCAAGGCTCGGACATCTCCCTTTCGTACTCCAATAGAAACACTTGCCATAAACTACCGTAGTATTACGGTGTATAGCTAAGAGTCCATGTTCGGTGATTTGAACTTTGAACTAGGAGAATACTTGGAGGACCATGTAGAGCGGTTTATCATTTTGGGTGCACACAAAATCATAAACCGAAATACATGGAAGCCCTGGTGAGCTCTGGGTTTGAATGGATAGTCCTGGGTTGGATCTAGCTTTGATCTTGCGAACGCTAGTGGTTACCATTAGCTGTGAAACTAAATTTTCTCGTCCTTCATGTCGGAATCATGTCTGGAGTGCAAGGAGGACGTGGAGGTGGCCGCGCTGGTGGGCGTGGTGGTGGCGGTCGTGGTGGTGGTAGTCGTGGAGGTGTGGAACCTCAAGATGACTGGGTCTGAAATTGAGAAGTATACGGTTAGGAGGAATGAGTTGGCGGTGCTGTGTCCCGATTTGCACGTGCCGGAGTATCGTAAGATTGAACATTATGTCTCAGGGTTAGTGCCGGAAATTGCAGGGTTAGTGGCTGCTGGGAATCATCCTACTTATGCGGAGGTAGTTCGATCTGCACATAGGATGACTAATTTAAAGGTGAATGAGGGGATCTTGCCGGCGAAGGGTTCGACTGCTAAGGCTCCAGAGAACAATAAGCGCAAGTGGGAAAACGACGGGAAGGGTTCTGGGTCTACGCAGCAGGGTAAAAAGTTTGATAATGGGGGGTCATCATCTTCGGGTAATAAGCAGGGTGGTTATGCAGGAAAACTGCCCAAATGCAACAAGTGTGGACGCCATCACCAAGGGAACTGCGACAGTAACCGTTGTCACCGCTGCCAGCGAACAGGCCACTATGCTAAAGATTGTCGGGTTACACTTCCATCGACTCAGACTCCGACTAACAGTTCAGCTCCGACTACTCAGGGGACTACAGGGAAACAAGGGTGCTACAACTGTGGTGACACTGGGCACTACAAGAAGGATTGCCCAAAACTGAAACAGGGTGGAAACAACGGGAATGGTAACAACGGGGGCGGCGGCAGAAATGCACGTGCCTTCGTCATTGGAGCTGCTGAGGCTAGGCAGGACCCTGATACAGTCACCGGTACGTTTCTTCTCAATAATCATTCTGTTAGCGTGTTATTTGATTCTGGTGCCGACAAGAGTTTTGTATCCATGGACGTTAGTCGACTGCTAGATGTAGTACCTGTACCATTAGAGACCAAGTATATTATTGAGTTGGCTGACGGGAAAACGATTGAAGCTACTAGGGTTCTTCGGGAGTGTCAGTTAGAGTTGTCGGGTTTATCGTTCCCCATCGACCTTATGCCGGTACCATTGGGTAGTTTTGACGTGGTAGTGGGAATGGATTGGTTATCTTTGTATCGCGCGGAGATCGTCTGTTACGATAAGGTTATTCGGATTCCTCTCCCTGATGGAGAATTTCTTTCTGTGTACGGTATCAAGGGTGGTGTTTCGCTAAACATCATCTCTAGCATGAAAGCCCTTAAGTGTCTTCGAAGGGGTTATCCAGCCGTATTGGCGCATTTATCTGTTTCCTCCAGTGATGAGAAGAAGATTGACGACATTCCGGTGGTACGCGAATTTCTTGATGTTTTTCCCGATGATTTATCTGGTCTTCCTCCTCATCGTCAAGTCGAGTTCAGTATTGATCTCGTACCAGGGGCTGCTCCTATTGCTCGGGCCCCCTACCGTCTTGCACCTCCCGAGATGCAGGAATTATCTAGCCAGTTACAGGAACTCTTGGACAAGGGTTTCATCCGACCAAGTTCTTCCCCTTGGGGAGCCCCGATTTTATTTGTCAAGAAGAAGGATGGGAGTTTCCGATTATGCGTAGACTACAGAGAACTGAACAAATTGACCATCAAGAACCGTTATCCTCTTCCACGCATTGATGATCTATTCGACCAGCTTCAGGGTTCTAGTTATTACTCCAAGATCGATTTGAGGTCCGGTTATCACCAGCTGCGCGTCAGGGAGGCTGACGTTGCAAAGACTGCTTTTCGAACACGTTATGGCCATTTTGAATTCTTGGTCATGCCTTTCGGTCTCACGAACGCACCGGCGGTTTTCATGGACTTGATGAACCGCGTCTGTAAACCATATCTGGATAAGTTCGTCATTGTATTTATTGATGACATTCTGATCTACTCCAAGAACGAGACCGAACACGGGGAACATCTGCGATTGGTTTTGGAACTTTTACAACGGGAGCAACTTTACGCCAAGTTCTCAAAGTGTGACTTTTGGTTACGCGAAGTTCAATTCCTAGGACATGTGGTTAATGAACTAGGAATTCATGTCGATCCCGCTAAAATCGAAGCGATCAAGGACTGGGGAGCACCTAAGACGCCAACTGAGGTGCGGCAATTCCTAGGCCTTGCGGGCTATTATCGTCGTTTCATTCAGGGGTTCTCGAAGATTGCTCAACCCCTCACCACTCTCACTCAGAAGGATAGGAAGTTCGACTGGGGTGAATCACAAGAGTCCGCGTTTGAAGAACTGAAGTCTAAACTGTGTTCTGCTCCTATACTGTCTTTACCTGAGGGTCCTGATGATTTTGTCGTTTACTGTGATGCTTCCATTCATGGACTCGGTTGCGTGTTGATGCAACGCGAGAAAGTGATTGCGTATGCTTCTCGTCAACTCAAAGTGCACGAGAAGAACTACACAACTCATGACTTGGAGTTGGGTGCCGTGGTATTCGCGTTGAAAATTTGGAGACATTACTTGTACGGTACCAAATGCACCATCTACACCGATCACAAGAGTCTCCAACACATTTTCGACCAACAACACTTGAACATACGGCAGCGTCGCTGGATTGAACTTTTGAACGATTATGATTGTGCTATTAAGTACCATCCTGGCAAGGCGAATGTTGTAGCAGACGCCTTGAGCAGAAAGGAATCTTCTAAACCTCGTCGCGTTCGGGCGTTGCAGCTCACTATCCATTCGTCGTTACCTGATCAACTCCGTTCTGCCCAGTTGGAAGCTTTGAAGGAGGAAAACCTTAAAGCTGAAACCATGCACGGTGCCGACAAGCACCTAGAGCGAAGGCCTGATGGCCTGCACTATTTCGCAGAACGCATATGGGTTCCTTTATTCGGGGGACTACGGGAGCTTGTTCTTGATGAGGCTCATAAGTCCCGGTATTCTATTCATCCTGGTTCGGATAAGATGTACCAAGATCTAAAGGTGCTTTACTGGTGGCCAAACATGAGGTCGGACATAGCCTCATATGTGAGCAAATGCTTGACCTGTGCTAAGGTCAAAGTGGAATACCAAAAACCGTCGGGTCTCCTGCAACAACCTGAAATTCCGGAATGGAAATGGGAACGGATTACTATGGATTTTGTCACACAACTTCCAAAGTCACCAAGCGGGAACGACAAGATATGGGTGATTGTCGATCGGTTAACGAAATCAGCCCATTTTCTTGCTATTAAGGAGACCGACACTATGGATCGTTTGGCTCGTCTCTACTTGAAAGAAGTTGTTTCTAAGCACGGGGTACCTGTTTCTATTATCTCGGATCGTGACTCTCATTTTACGTCCCACTTCTGGAAGTCTTTGCACAAGGCTTTGGGTACCCAACTAGACATGAGTACGGCTTACCATCCACAGACTGACGGGCAGAGTGAGCGTACTATTCAAACTTTAGAAGACATGCTGCGGGCGTGTGTGATCGATTTTGGGAAGGGTTGGGAAGCTCATCTGCCGTTGGTAGAATTCTCATACAACAACAGTTATCATCCGAGCATCAAGGCTGCTCCGTTCGAGGCACTGTACGGACGGAAATGCCGCTCTCCTCTTTGTTGGGCTGAGGTGGGTGAGAGTCAACTCACTGGGCCTGAACTAGTGTACGAAACTTCGGAAAAGATCGTACAGATTCGTAATCGGTTGGCGGCGGCACGGGACCGGCAAAAGAGTTATGCTGATCAGCGTCGCAAACCACTGGAGTTCCAAGTTAATGACAAGGTACTTCTGAAAGTCTCACCGTGGAAGGGCGTCATACGCTTTGGGAAGCGTGGCAAACTCAATCCACGATATGTCGGCCCATTTACGATCCTGGAACGGATTGGGCCGGTGGCATATCGACTTGATCTACCGACGGAGCTCGGTAACGTACATAACGTCTTTCACGTGTCGAACTTGAAGAAGTGTCTGGCTGACGAGTCTCTCATCGTTCCACTAGAAGAGATCAAGGTTGATGATCGTCTTCGGATTGTGGAAGAACCTGTGGAGATCCTTGATTACAAGATTCGCAGCCTGCGTCACAGCAAGATTCGTATCGTTAAGGTTCGGTGGAACTCGAACCGGGGACCGGAATATACATGGGAACGGGAGGATCAGATGAAGTCTAAGTATCCTCATCTCTTTCCTAAGGAAGCGTTCGAGTCGAGACATGTCTCTTCGGCAGCTGAATGAATCTCGGGTCGAGATTCCTTTTAACGTGGGGATGATGTGACACCTCGGGTAAATCTCTCTTTTGATCTCTACTCTTTGATTCCTATCTGTTTGTTTATTCCCTTCGTCGTTTCTTTTGTTACTTACGCAATTTTCGGGACGAAAATTCTTTTAACGTGGGGATGATGTGACACCCGGCAAATTCGGGTTAACAACATGGTCTAGATGAAAGTCTACCTTAGCGAGTCACGCGTATACGGTACTTAACTGGGTTAGTTAGGTCGGGTTATGGTTCGGGAACTACTGGTTAGTCTAGAAGATCATTGGATGTTGGTCTAGAGGTTCGTTAAATGTCAGTCCTTAACCAAGTGTCCAAACGGTGACGATTTGTAGGATCGTCAGAGCATACGGAACGTACGAGTCTCGAGTCCCGGGAATTGGTGAACGAGTGTAAATATGTGTATTTACTTGTGTTATGTGTTTACAATCATTATATGACTTGTCGGTAGGTTAATATGTGTTAACATACGTTAAAACGGGGTTTAACGCGCAAAACGCACCAAACCAGCCCCTATAGGCGATTAGGGAGGCCTAATCGCCTATAAGGGAGGCGAGTGGGCATCATTAGGGGCGATTAGGCCCCCAATCGTGTGTTAGTTTGGGCGATTAGGCCCAATCACATGTACTTCATGCGATTAGCAGCCCTAATCGCATGAACTGCTGCACAATCGCGTGTAACGTGCTGGAACGACTAGAAACACCTATAAATAGAACACTTAACCTCCTAAACTCCCTAATATCAACCCTAGTCGTCCCATAACCGCCCCACACACCTAAACAACCTCTGGAAGGCGATTTTGATCAAAAACACAAGGTTTCAAGGTCTAACCATCAATCTTTTACAATTCTAAGGTTTGATTCTTATCCATAACACTTTGTAAATGTTTTTAATCAATCCCTAATGGTCCAGACCTGTTCATAAACGAAAAGGCTTTCTGAAAATCGTCAATAAAGGTTGTTAATCGGATTATAACTAATTAACATGCGTTATGGGTATGTATGATTAGAAAGATAGGATTTTTATGGATCTTGATGATGTTTTGATGTGTTATCATGCTAGGTCAGAGGTAATATTGTTAGTATGATGATAGGAACCTCAGTAATCGGATAATAGGGTTATGCTTACATGCGTTAATTGATGTTGCATGCTATGTGTATAGTGTTTGGATTGATTTGGTTGCATGCGGGACTGATAATACGAGATTGAACGAAGGGTTTTGGGTTAAACATATTTAGGATAGTGTTTGGGATGATATTGGGTAGTTACACACGTTCTGGATCTGATCTGGGGTGTTAAACGCGCGAAAAACCGGAACAGCATGGTTACAGGCGATTAGCAAGGCTAATCGCCTATAATTCATGAGATTGGGGAGCTAATCGCCAATAATGGCATGTGATTAGCCCCAATCGCATATAATGTCACGTGATTAGCCCCAATCGCATATAATGTCACGTGATTAGCCCCAATCGCATATAATGTCACGTGATTAGCCCCAATTGCATGTAAGTTCACGTGATTAGCCCTAATTGCTAATAATAACATATGGTATAGCCCCAATCGCCTATAATAGAGGCGATTAGGATTCCTAATTGCTAGTTGACCAACCTAAATGCTAGTTGACTTTTCCTAATCGCGTGTACTGCTGCTGTAAGTGTAAATTAGCATTCCGAGACCCGATTTGACATGTAGTAACATGCTAGGAACCTCGTAACATGTCTAATAACTTGGTAACATATATTTGGATGTATTTCGGTGATACGTGAACTAGGTGCTATAATTTGTTGTGTGCTAACGTATGTTAAGTATACTTGCGTTATTGTATGTTTTGGAGCGTAAACATAACACGGGGAGTCTCGGGTCACCAATGGGATGTCGAGTCTTGTACTTTGGGTCAGTTAAACAGTCACGGTGTTTTTCAAACGAACTTGGTTATGGTCTGGACATCTAGGGACTAATTAACCAGCGGGTTATTAGTCTAAGTACTTGTAACTGTCGTATGTTAGGTCGCCACTGTACGGGACTAACATAGCAGCTGAGTTTACTCGGGATTAGGAGTAAAGCAACTTAAGGTGAGTTTACGGCCCCTCTTTTAAACTGGTTTTATACTTTCGGGGGAGAAAACATGTGTTAAAACGATTATTTGGTAACTACTGTCATACTATGGGTTTCTATTGTGTACTACACGATCTTTGGAAGTCCCGGGGGGAACCATGAATGTGCGGGTTTGCACAACGGGGAAATGTGAATAGCGCTATTGGGAGTGACCAACCCCGCTCGTCGGCTTGGAGGGCCGGGCGAGTGCATATTGTCTCAAACAGGAACAACAGGAACATTTGGAACTATTCGGGCACAAAACTGGTATACGTGTTAGTAATGGTTTTCCAATCGTGGTAGTAGCAAAACGTACGCCTAGCTAGCGTATACTGGTTTTCTATCTATTATAGTATGGACAGGTGGACTTGGTACTTGAACTGCAAACCTGTAAACTCACCAGCATTTTTTGTGCTGACGTAAACTTTTACATGTTTTCTCAGGTCGCTAAGGTAGCACAGGGGAACTAGGGCGCACGCGTCTGCACGGCGTCTAGATAGAGTTGCATGATTTCACAAACATTGAACTTGGTTTATTTATGTTGAACTATATTTTGAATAAGCTTCCGCTGTAAACGGGATTTTAAAACTATGTTTTGGTATTGCATTAATTACATTTAGACTTGTTTATTGTGATCGTTGGTTTGGATCCTGGTTTGTCATGCGCCTCGCGGTAAAACTCCGCAAGTGGATTTTGAGGGTGTGATAGGTAGTCCAGGTGGCAGTCTGCGATTGGTGCGACGGAGGGGTACCCAGTTGCTTCACGAATGGTTCCCCCTATACTTTTTTTTCATTACACCCTAATGGGGCGAAAGACTAGGGATGAACATATTGCACCGAATACCGAACCGAGTGTGTTTGGGATCGGTATTAGTACTCACATTTAGAGGTTTTCGGTATTGGTATGGAATCGGTATCAGTTGGTATTGATACCGTCCCGAGCTCATCCCTACGAAGGACCTAGCTCCGCTTTTTTTGTTGCTTCGTAGTGTAATTTTACACGTTTTAGTCCGAAAATGTTATATATATTGAGTCTGGTCCCCACCGTTTAAGGATCCCGGGTATGTTTGGCAAAATTAGCTGGAGGCTGGTAGCTGGAAGCTGTTAGCTGGTAGCTGCAAGCTTTTTAAATATATTTTGGTGTTTGATAGAGAAGCTGAAGCTTTTAATAAAATGTATAAAATGACCAAAATTGGCATAATTAAAACCTTGTAAATAATGTTTTTATTTTATTTTTAAAATAGAATAGGTATTTATGTCATTTACTAATTAAAAGCTTGTAGCTAGTAGAGCTTTTTCTTAAAAGCTACTACTAGTAGCTTTTCACTATAGAGCTGTTTCTCTAATCTAAAAGCTTCCAGCTCCTTCAACCAAACAAGACTTTTTATTGAGTATGAGCTTTTTCTTAAAAGCTTGAAGCTTAAAGCTCCTAAAAGCTTTTAAAAGCTCATTGCCAAACATACCCCCCGTGACCCCCCCCCCCCCTCCAAAAAAAGATTTCAAGCTCCGCCACTGAAACGCAAAAAGAAAATTCAATTGAAGCGCAAGGCAAACAACCATTTAAAAAACGGTGTGGGATTAGATTATTGAGGGTGTGGGTATAGTAATATAGTATGCCCCATTAGAAATCGGGTTGGGTGTAAGGACCATGACATGTGGTAGGAGGTTTGGATACAAGATCAAGATCAGTAGGGGCATAAGGGATTGGTGGAGCCTTAGAAGTTGGAACCCTTGGATGGAAAATCTACAAAACGTGTTGTGTATTTGGCGTTGGGTTATGGGGTGGGTCGCTGGCGTTTATGATGTGGGTCGGTGTTGGGGGCAAGGTGGGCTTAGGTTTTAATAGTTTTTGTTTTATTTTAATTTGAGTAAGTTACATAAATGGCCTATGTAATTTCACACCTTTTTATTATAGCTTAGTGTTATGCAGACCATGTTAATTAGGGGTGTTTATCGGATCGAATAACGGGTTATTCAGATCGGATTATTCGGATTTTGAAATTTTAGGAGCCTATCTGAATCCGATCCGATCCAAATTTGATGTATACCCATTCGATCCGAATTCAATTCGGATTGGATTCGGATAAATCCGAATAATCCGAACTGATATCCGAATAATCCAAATTACACCAAACATTTTTCAATTTTTTTTTATTTTTCCTAATTTATGGTTCCTAACATTTTATTAATTTGAATTCAATAAACATACAAAAGCGAAAATAGAGATTAGTCTTAAACACAAATACAAAGTTCAAACTTCAAAATATAGTATTCAAAACGTAAATTTAAACACAAAATCAAACCTTGGAACATAGTATTGAACATAAAATCAAGCATCACGAAACGTGGCACTAACTAGTCCATATGGATGGACGATGTTGAAGAATTATATTGGCCTCATGCCTCATGGGCAAGGTTGCAGAAATCGCTCTAGGTGGGAGTCTTTATCGGAAATTCACCCTAGGCGATGAATTAGGCAAAATGGGCATTAAGTGAAGCCTAGGCGGTGGTATTTTTTTATTTTTTATTAAATTTCTAAGTATTATTAAGTATTTCTCAATATTGTGTTTGTATATATCTAAGTATTATGATGACATAGGGGTAGATAGAGAGAGGAGAAGCACCTGGTTTAGGCGTTTAGAGAAGGTCTGAAGGAAGTGGCTGAACTGAAGGAGGCTGAGCTGTGAGCTGAAGGAGGAGGCTGCTGGCTACTGTTTTGGAAACCCTAAAATTTTAACGTGTCATGGATGAGAAGGCAAAAAAAGCCCTAATTTCATTGATAAATATGTCTAGTTGGGTTTGGGCTAGTCACTTTCATTTAACTTTTAAATAAAGTGTGGTTAAATATGTCTAGTTGGGCTTGAGCTAGTCTTTTTTTTTAAAGTATTTTCAAAAAACACCTAAACTTGTGTGTGTGTGTGTGTATATATATAATACGTATAAAATACCAAAACGCCTAATTACGCCTAGTCCCGACTAGTCCCTAGGCAGGACATCACCGCATGCCTAGCGCCTTCTGCAACCTTGCTCATGGGTTGAACTAAGTTTCAAACAATTGGTCATTCCCTTACTAAAACTCAATTGAAGCTTATTTGGGTTATTCGGTTATCCGAATAATCCGAATAATTTAATTGTAAAATCTGAATCCGATCCAAAATCCGAATAAGTAATTCGGATTCGGATTGGATCCACCCGAATATCCGAATAAGAATTCGGATCGGTTTTTTTTTGGTTTGGATATCAGATCGGATTTCAGATTTTGGATTTTTTGAACACCCCTAATGTTAACATATCTCTATCTCTATTTACCTTATTAAGGACCAAAGGTGGGTAACATGGTAATTTTATCCTTTTTTTTAAGACGGGGTATCAAAGATCTCATGCTTTAAACCTTAGATGTCATGTAAAACTTTACCATATTACCCATGTTATTGCATTACCCACTTGTACTATTTTATGAATACATCAATTAGTGACTCTCCACATACATGCATTTATATGATGATTCTTCATCTATACTATATTATAAAGCATTTGACAAGGACTTCTTAAAATTTAAGAGTTACAAGTTAATTTGCTTATGATACAACACACAATGCACATACTAACTACATTTTAAGGGCAAATCTATAATACATCATAAAGGAGGAGTTATGTACAACAAGGTAATTTGCATTTCCGTACAACTTAACAAACAACATGTACAACATATTTAAGCAAGAAATTTAAGGGTATTATGGGCATAATTTGGACAATTAAGACACTTAAGAGGGTAATATAGACATTTCATCCACCTCCTCATTTACAATATCAAAAGACTTTTACAATACTACCCTCCTTCTTCCATCCATACCCTTCAATCCTTTGCCTTCTTCCTTCATCAATATAGATCATTAACCTCTTGTTCCTTCAAGTTCCGTAACCTTAAGGATCAAATTGAATGAGATTGATTGTGAAATTCAAGTCCTCCTCTTATAACATTCAATTGAAGGCCACATGAACTATCTTGCCTAAAAAAATGCTTTTGTAAGAACTATTACTTATTTTACTATTTGCATTTTCTTTGTTTGTTGCACAAACTTTGCAATGTTTTATATTCTTTTTTTTTTATTTACGCACCTAGATTTGGACAAGCACATTGCAACGAACAATTTTGACTGCAAATCAAATTGCTGGATTCCCCAAGGTTAGTTTTACATGTCACATAAATTGCTTCTTTGATCATTTATCATTTGTAAAATTTGTGTACTTTCTTTACGTTATAGATACAATGGCATGCACTTGATGAGATAAATGCTGGTGTATGTGACGGTATGACGTATGAAGAACTAAAGAAGAACATGCCTGAAGAATACGAGTATGTTAAATATGAAATATTCGATTTTTTTTTTTTTTTTTTGTAATTTTATACCTTTCCATTCAATGGTCTTTTTTTTTAAAGGTCAAGGAAGAAAGACAAACTTAGGTATCGATATCCTCGTGGAGAGTCGTATCTCGATGTGATACAAAGGTATTGAATTCAAATACAAGGAAAAATCTCTGTTGAAAATATAGAAAGTAAATAATTAAAGTTTTGGTATTTTAAGCAACGTCAAAAGTTTGCAGTTGTGCATATAACAGGTTGGAGCAGGTTATTATTGAGTTAGAACGACAACGCGCGCTTGTTGTAGTCGTATCTCACCAGGTAAGACAAGGCAACCACAAAATTTTACCTCCACAAATGGGTAAAAAAAACTAAAAATAAAACGGGTTAAACGTGTTTGTAAAGTGTATTTTAATACATGTGTATGTATCAATATAGCTTTTGAATAATATTTAGGGCATTAGTTTTTTATTAACATTTTAAAATCAAATGAATATTATTTTTGGTGGGCGTGGCCCAAACCGTATGTAAATTACTTGTTACCCAACTCATCCATTGAAAGATTTGTGCAATGCAAACATGGGTTTAATGAATTTGTGCATTGCAGGTTGTTATAAGAGCTTTATATGCCTATTTTGCTGATATGTCATTGAAAGAAATTTCACACATAGAGGTAAACAACAAAACATTAGATCAATCTTTTCGGTCTTTTAATCTTTGAAAACACGTTAACACGTTTGAATATCGGGAATTTCAGATGCCGCTTCATAGGAAGTTCTGGTACCAAAAAAAGATACTGACTATATTTTCCTCGCGTAACGAACCCGCTGCAACGCGCGGGCATTACCACTAGTATATTATAAAGCATTTGACAAGGACTTCTTAAAATTTAAGAGGTACAAGTTAATTTGCTTATGATACAACACACAATGCACATACTAACTACATTTTAAGGGCAAATTAGTCTTTAAAGCATCATATTTAATAATCTAAATGAAATCAAGAGTCATGTTTATGATAGGTCATGACATTTATTTCTACAAAACATATTAAATGCAAAACATGTAAAAAAGAATTTTCATAATGCTACATGTTTTATTATAATCTTTTATATACAATTAGTTACTTTATAAAAGTTAGTTAATCTATTATTATTAATAACAATGTTACTAAACTTTTAGGTATTTGAGTCGTTTAGGAAATATCTACCGCATGAATAACTTGGCATATTGAGAGCAAAATCGAGCTTACCCTACTAAACAACGTAAAGTTATCTTGTGTTAGAAGTTAGAAAGTGAGAGGAGAAATTCATTTATTGGTGCTATTTTTATATACGTTTCAATGTAAGCTCCGTTTAAAACAAAATTGCGTGTGATAATGTACAAGTCATCTAAGTAGTGGCGGACAAGTCTTCAAAGTGTTTTTTTTAGTTTTTTATTTCCCTTTTTATGTGAATTTGTTACGGTTTCGACTTAGTAGCTTTTTCTATGATGATTTTTAACCTTTTTTTTTTTAATATGGCAAGTTAACTCACCGTCATGCATGTGCGTGATTTAACGTTTTTTCATCTATTTTTTGTTCGGTTTAACAGTCCCGCCGCAACGCGCGGGTTTCTCACTAGTATGTTTAACTCCTATATTTTTATTACTTTTGTATTTATTTAAGGGCCTATGAGTCTCCATATGTTTATCTCTTATACTTTTATTACTCTTGTATTTATGCAAAGACCTATATAAATAGCCATTTGTATTTTATAAGATACATGAATAAGAAAACCATTCTCTCACTCTTTCATTCTTCTCTCTATATGTTAATATACTTAGTTGTTTTGCAACACGCTATCATCACATATTGTTTTTTAAGTTGGACAACAATATCATAAATATGTTCAATCATATTATTCGTTTTAATGGTATCATCCAAAAGCTATAGTAGATATCGTCATAAAAGGTATGAAAAAACCTATGAATATCACAATATAAGTTTTATGGATTGATGTTAAAGCTTGAAATCAATAGAATTTTATTTGTATTGCAAAAATTATTATGTGCATTTGCATTCATGGTATTTTTGGTTTTGTTGTTTGATGATATAAATGGAGGAGGAACTTTTTTTTTTTTTTTTTTTTATCGTAAAGAACATGTTATTCTAAAGTTTGTTTTAATTGTATCATCAAAAAGCTATAGTAGATATCGTCATAAAAGGTATGGAAAAAAAACTATGAATATCACAATACATATTTCTTAAATCAATGTTAAAGCTTGATATCAATAGAAATTTATTTATACTACAAAAATTATTATGTGCATTTGCATTCATGGTATATTCGGTTCAGTTGTTGGATGGTATAAATAGAGGAGGAACTTTGTTTTTTTTTTTTTTTTTTTTTTTTTTTTTTTTTTTTTTTTTATCATAAAGAACATCATCCAAGTTTATAGATCTGGAACAATGGTACATTTTCTTATATTAACTTATGATATAACATCATGAAAATACACACATACTCTTAAAAGGTTGGTAACCATCACAAAAAAGGCTATTAATTTTTTCCTTTGAAACAATGTATCTTGTTTTTTTTTCCTTAAGAAAATGATAATAGATATACTTACTGATTTTGTGAATTTGAGAGAAAAATTAAGAGATTTCTTGCACATTTCAGTATCACATACTATTTGTATCTTTATTAATATTTGGATTGAAAAGTAAATCATAAGATGATAAATACGTGTAGCTAATGAATTAAGAATAGACGGTTTAATTATTATCGAATATGATTGTAACTGCACTTCACGTTATGTTTTCAATGTTTACGATCATGACCAATATTGTTGAAGTTACTAGCACAAGGTGCTGACATAATTGAAAAGAGAAGATTGTGGTGGATGAGAGTGTGAAAAACAATGCTCATTTAGGAAGCCAAAGTTTGTATGCAATGAATCCCAATGACTACATTTAGCATATGATATCATTATTGTTAATAAGGTTGTAGATAAACCTACTTTTGATGTTTATTTTTATGTAAATTTCGTATAGTACTTTCTTTATATGTTTGTGACCTTATAGATTCTATAGCTATTTTTTTAAATGGATAAAATGTTAGAAACCCGGGATAGGCTGTGGTTCATAATATACATTATAATAACTGAATTTGATATCAATTGACATACCCGCTCTTTGATGTTATGTTTTAAAGAAGTGTTGTAAGAATTGCTAGGCGTTACTCAGTCGGTGAGGCACTGATTAGCGAGTAATCAGGATTAGTAAGGATTAAGCGTGATTAATCGGATTGGGATTTTATATAAATTTCCAGTTTTATATATATACTCACATGGCCTCGCTTACGGCTGTGCACATATAATGTATATATGTGTGGCCCTTGGGAGGGCAAAAGTAAAGTTGCACTAATTTTAACGTTATTTTACTAATTTCGTGAAAAATAACGTTAAAAATGAAGGACGGTTAATCATGCAACATGTGGTGGCGTTGATAGCCAAAAGACAAGGGGGTACATGCACAAATCAGGTTTGTCCTGATTGTTAAGCATTATGTGCCTTATGTCCAATGCTTGATACAAAACCACTATCGAGTCGGGGGTCTCACTGGAAGCAGCCTCTCTATTCCCACGGGGTAGAGGTAAGGCTGTCTACATCTTACCATCATCAGACCATACCTTAGCTTTTGCTATTGGTGGGATTAACTGAGTATGATGATGATATATATATATATATATATATATATATATATATATATATATATACTCACACATTTTATATGTAGTTCTTTTCAAATATACATGTTTTAACCCTTTCCTTGATTCATATCTACAAGTATATAGGATTAAGTTGCCAGAATTTATAGGTTTTGGTTGAAATATGACCGGAATTTACAGATTTTGGCTGAAAAATTCATACCAAGTGCATTAAATTTGGAGAAATCCCAAAAAATAGTAACTTTGTTGGGCATAATATTTTTCTAACGCCAAATGTTACATATACTCTACTTAACACAAATTATTATTTTTTGTTCATGCGTGATCATGAGACCTCCTTTATGAGAGACATGTGCTTCTACTAAATGGGCTAACTTGTAAATAATTACTTAAAATGCATGTGATACCAGTGGCGCAGCTTCATACGGGCACGGGGTCGCCCGACCCCCCGAAATTTTTGCTCAGAAATTCCGATTATACAGTATCCGTATAGAATTTTTTTGGTATATACGGTTTCGACCCCGTGACCGGTGACTTCCGACCCCACGAAGTTTTCGCTCAACCTTCGCCACTTTGTGATACATAATAATGCATCATGTATCAACATTCACACATAATAGTTATGTTTAGCCTTCATAATTTAGTGTATGATATTAACAGTATAATAAAAAATAGGTATCATTATACTACATGTTTTCTGTTACAAATAGATGTTTTAGGAAAAGATCGAAAACGATTACTTTAGGACTTATAGCTTGTCAAAACATGTTGGTACAAACATCTATTAAAACGCTTACTTTGGCTCTTGCTTTTGGTAAAACACGCGGCACATTCAAGGTTTTTTTAATCACTTTGTCGAATGTGTACACATTCTTGCTAGTCTCACACATTACATGTTTTGAATTATATTCCTTTTCCTCCTCTCCATGCCTTATGAAAAAATCTGAATTGTATGTTGTATGACTCGAATTACATGCCTAAAACTATGTAAAAGTGATTAATAACTATGTATGTGGTTATATCAAATATTTTGACGGTTATGTTAGCCATTTGTTACTTGAACAACGAAGTCACACATCTTTAAATGTCTCTCTTGTTTACTGTAGATTTTAAATCATCACCAATAATGTTTTAATAACAAAGTAACAAACAACAAATAAATCAATCGAGGGAATTGGAGAGAAGGTGCACAGTCCAACCACGTCAATCCTTATCAGCTTAAAGAAGATCAATAATGAAGATCTGAATGATAGAAGATAAAACCATCTTTAGCATATTGACCACTCCATGAGCTAAATGAGTTAAGGAATTAAGTAACATAATAGCCACCGTCGATGGCACACTTAACGATCGTGTGTTATCTATTACTTGATATGGTTCTTGTGTTGCTTAATTCTTCAAATGTTTAGCACATGGTGTGACCGATTTGCGGTCAGGTCGTGCAACGATTGTTCGTTTTATATTATTGAACTTTTAGCATTTCCTGTCTTTACTTGAGTTGATGAGCGTTTGCATTTGATCCACGATTTAGTTGTTAATGTTCTTTGTGTACTATGTCTAATGAATTCTTTAATTTCTCCCTTCATGTCTAATCTCATAAACCGATGAAAAAGAACAAATTGTTGTTGGCAAGATAAATCTCTTTATTAAAGAAAGAGATCAAACAAAATCTCTAATCTTTAACATGCATTTGCTTAGTTATTATGCGTATCACATGTTTGATTTAAAAAAAAAAAATAATAACCATTACATGTCTCTAAACTTAAATGAACATAGACGCAAATGATTTTGAATCAATCCAACTCATCTAACTCTTCCTTTTAAGTCTTGGGGACAAGCTTTCAAAGCCCACATCTAGTAAAATCACACCACCAACCAATCCTAGTATGACACATCGTTTTCATCACTTGAACCTCACACTTCCCAATGCCTATCCATATAGAGCTAGTTCTTGAACACGTGAAACCCCCGTCTAGCTAGATCAAGGTCCTTGTGACAATGTTCCAGTTGAACCCGCCAAACCCGCCGAACCATCTAGCCAACGCCTCGAGTAGCCTAACAAAACCTAAACAAAAGTTAGGGCCTGTTTGTAGCCTCTTAATGAGGCTCTGAACCATTCAGTTCTGAATGGTTCAGCATTCAGTCTGTTTGTTTCAACATAAAAAAAGGCTCTGAATGGAATGGTTAAGAGCTGAATCATTAAGACTTGGTGCATAGTTGAACCATTCAACAATTAATCATTCAGAGCCTCTTAACCATTCAGATCTCTTAATGATTCAGCACTTAATCAACCAAACAACCCCTTAATCAAACTAGACGAGAATCCTATGGTCCTTAACTCCATTTCCTTAACATACCCTTATTGTCACTTGTACATAAGTTCAAGGACCAACTATGTAACAACATTTCACATCTTAATCTTCCCCACCACCGTACCACACCATCTCATCTCATTCCTACCCACCCACCGACATTTCTAAATCTACATATTCATCACCCATACATCAAACCCTAATCTTGAACATCACCAAAACTCATCAAGATCCAAACTTTTCACATACCCATCACTCCTTTCACCAAATCCTCATCTGGGTCGGGTCAAAATGCTGGATCGGATCCTCGGACCTCGCCGTAGCCGTCAACTCCAACGCCTTCTTCACAACAGCAAGGTAACCCTCCTCTGTTTAACCCTAACCCTCATCGTCTTACGCGCTAATCTAGGTGCAGGAAAGTTCGGTACACCCGAACAAGACTTCAAAGAGATCAAAGAAACATTCTATCAGTTCCGCGGTAAGCGATCCGAGCCTCGCCGTGTCTTAGAAGAGTTACAAACCACTACTGAGCAAAATACTAATAATAATGATAATAATTATGCTGAATTTGATGTTAAGAAGCTGTTTGTTGATGAAGAAGATGATGTGAAGAAAGATGTGAACAGCCGTATAGTATTGGGCCAAAGATTGATAATTGGGATGAACAGAGAGGTGAATGGTTGAAGCAAAACCCTATGTTTAGTAATTATGTTAATGGGGATAAGCCTAGGGTGTTGTTGGTGACTGGATCATCACCAAAGCCTTGTGAGAATCCTGTAGGTGATCATTATTTGTTGAAGAGTATAAAGAATAAGATAGATTATTGTAGGATACATGGGATTGAGATCTTTTATAATATGGCGTTGCTCGATGCAGAAATGGCGGGTTTTGGGCGAAGCTGCCGTTGATCAGGAAGTTGTTGTTGAGTCATCCTGAGGTGGAGTTTTTGTGGTGGATGGATAGTGATGCCATGTTTACGGATATGGCGTTTGAGTTGCCGTGGGAGAGGTATAAGGATAGGAACTTGGTTATGCACGGGTGGAATGAGATGGTGTATGATGATAAAAATTGGATTGGGTTGAATACGGGTAGTTTTTTGTTGAGGAATTGTCAGTGGTCGTTGGATTTGATTGATGTTTGGGCGCCGATGGGTCCAAAAGGGAAGATTAGAGAGGAGGCGGGGAAGGTTTTGACGAGAGAGCTTAAGGATAGACCTGTTTTCGAAGCGGATGATCAGTCTGCTATGGTTTGGATATTGGCTACGCAAAAGGAGAGATGGGGGATAAAGTTTATTTGGAGAATCATTATTATCTTCACGGGTAATTGGGGCATTTTGGTTGATCGGTACGAGGAAATGATTGCGAATTACCATCCTGGTCTTGGTGATCATAGGTGGCCGCTTGTTACTCATTTTGTGGGATGCAAACCTTGTGGGAAATTCGGTGATTACCCGGTGGAAAGATGTTTGAAACAGATGGATCGTGCGTTTAACTTTGGGGATAATCAGATTTTGCAGATGTATGGGTTCACGCACAAGTCACTTGCTAGCAGGAGGGTGAAACAAACAAGGAATGATAGTAGTAACCCTCTTGAAGTGAAAGATGAGCTCGGTTTGCTGCATCCTGCATATAAGGTTGTTAAGGTATAATCTGCTTGAAATACGAAGGGGGGATATTAAATAGGCTTTGATATTTGAATCTAGTTTGATTTGTTTCACTCGTGAATTGGTAATGTGGTTTAAAATATGATACGTTTGGATTTTGTATCGTTCTTGATTCGTCAACTGTCATAGCACGTTGACTGTATTGATTTATTTTTCTTGTTATTAGCCAGTTTAATCTATATGGAAGGCAAACAAATAGCTTGAGGTGTTACCATTATTTTTACCATCTATAGACTACTATAATAGCTTGTTCTTTGTAAGCGTTTCGAATCTAGTTGTCGCTAATTCTTGTTTGATCTTATGGTGTCTTGGTTTATGATGGTAGAGATTTGTTGAAGTGAAACATGAGAACATGATTTGTTGCATCACATTTTTTATATTTTTAAGAGTTGTTGCAAGGCTTGCATCATACATCATGTGTGTTAAATCAGAGAACATGGTGATGATGGAAGAGTCAACTGAGATGAGATCTTGATTGATTTGCACTGATGTTTGACCTGGCTTAAAACTTTAATGAGATCTTGATTCATCAAAATTATTATTATTGTATATTCGAGTCAATGTCTCTTGAATTAGTGGAAATCTACGAAAGGAACCATCTGGAAATCATTCCTGGATTCGGCACTGTATCCGCCTATAGTGATTAGTGATTGGAATATTGGATCTTACACTAATGGCACATGGTGGTTAAATATCATGCCATGGAAACTTTAGCAATATCATTGTCTAATTAGGTGTGTTCATGTTATGACATTATGTTGGGTTGAGTCCAATACTTTTATGTCAATCATCTATCATTATAAACACATTCTTGATAGTTGATACTCTAAATGAAAGTTTTATCTAACGGCAAATATTATCCTACTCTATTTTACGTTAAAATTCATGATCAATCCCCATATTTTACTCTCTTTCATAAAACCTAGGTGATCATAATGCATGCGTTGTCGCGGGATATGAAAGGTTTACAAGTGAAAGGTCTTCACAATATCATCATACGATCTATTAACAAAAGCAGCGATCCTACAAAACATCTTCAAAGTCAAAATTGCGATTCTTATCACCGAACATTATTATGGTGCTTACGCTATGGTTCGTTTGATCTTCAACGCATGTGCTTGATCCTTACCAAGTATAGGCGGAGTTTGTAGTTAAAACCTACACCTTTTCTTTGTTTAGTATGTTACCAAGTATATGTTTGTAATATTTGTTTAACGTTTATTAGGGAAACACACCGACACCATCCTTTTCTCATAGAGGAAATTTCACGAAAGCGACACGCAGAAGGTATGTCAATGTTAATGTATCTATCATACATAGACATGGTGGATTGTGATGAACTTTTAGTACAAGAGGCAAATGCAATGATTAGGAAAGATTATCTTCTACTCTAGGCAGAGTTTATGAGAGAATAAAGATGATGAAAGAAATGATAACAATTATGAAAAGGAAAGGCAAAAAAGGATACGTGTATTTCCTGTAAACCACCAGGTTTTGATGCAGTAGACTCACATTAATAGCTGTGGGTGAGATGGAATCCATTCTTAACATTAGCGTATGTTAACAGAAAGATGATCTATGAAGTTTGAATTAGGAAATATGATATGTCACAAAATATAATGAGATGTCATGACTAGTTCCTCATTTAATGACACAAGAAGAAGGGAACACAACAATTTTATCTTTTTCTTTTTATTTTATCGGCAAACAACAAACTTTGATTCCACCCATTAATATGTACAAACAAGTCCAGTAAGAAACTAGACCACAAGTTATTACAATCACCAATTAAACACCCTACTCCAATCTAAAACATTGGCCTTATATTATGGGTCCATTGAAATCCACCCATGACCCAACTCGATCTCCCATGTCACATTGTTGCTTTTCGCGCGGTTTTTTTAAACCATAGGAACGACATAGCTTGAACATCACCAAAAATTCCGTCATTGCTCTCCTTTTTTCCGGAAAAGATTAGTGCATTACGTGCCTTCCAAATCATACAACAAGCGACCGCAATTATCAATTCAATTACTTATTGTCATTTGTTCTAACCTGTTTGTGAAAGTTAAGCAAGTCTCTAAATGGGAATGCAAATATGGGTGGTATCTTGCACCAAGCGCAAACTTTCTGCCTAATTATAGACGCCACATAGCAACTGGTAAAGATATGGTCCGAATCTCACTTCACCACACAACCTGCAACCCATCGACCTGTGTACAATATTCCTCCTTTTTAGTGTCGTAAGAGTAGGTATCCGGTCCTGTTCAGCGCGCCATATAAAAATGCTTACTTTCTTTGAGGCCTAATTTAAACCATTCGAACGGATAATATGGAACAACATGTTTTGCAAGGAGTCGCTGGCACGAAGCAACAAAGAAGACTCCATCTTTGTCGCATGTCCACAACCATTTGTCATCAGCATCAGAAAGCTGCAGTTGCGAGCTCCAATCTTTCATTTTGCAGGTTTGGCTCTCATTTCCATGCCCACCCTGCAGCGCTTTCTCTGACTGCCGCCGCTTTGTTTTCCTCCGGTGCGAACAACGCTCGAAATCTATACATTAGAGGTCCCTGTTTGTCCCATCGGTCCACCCAAAAACGTACATCATTGCCTTTTCCGATCTCGCCTTTTATCAAAGATTTGATGCAGATGTCATAACTCAACGCTTCCTTCTCCATTTTATAGATACCGCTCCACGTGCCTGCAAAATCGTTTTTAATTGGAATGTACGCCCATGACCCATGTTGCTTATGTATGACTATAATCACCTGATTCCATAGTGCAGTCTTCTCAACATTTGTAGCCAAAACCATTTCATCAAAAGACTTTCATTCATCGATTTTAAAAATCCAAACCCAAGTCCACCCTTGTCAATTGGGCCGATAACATTCTCCCAGCAAATCTAGTTAGTTTTCGACTTATCTTTAGTTCCGTCCCAAAAAAAAAATATGCGCCTTAGAGCCTCAAGCAAATCCAACACAGCCTTAGGCGCTTTGTAAATAGAGAAAAAGTATAAAGGGAGGTTGTCAAGAACCGAACGAAGCATTATTAACCTTCCTCCGAAAGACAAATGCTTGGCCTTCCATTTTGATAACCGCTTTTTAACACAATCAATCACCCCGTTCCAATTCTGAATAAGATTCATATTTACCCAGATGGGCAAACCTAAGTACTTACACGGAAGTTTACCCATGTTACACCAAATTGCACTTGCCATGGCTTGAACTTCATCTTCATTCACCCCAACACCAAATAGGTTAGTCTTGTGAAAGTTTATTTTCAGTTTGGATAGAAGATGAAAACATCTCATAATCCGAATAATGTTGCGTATACATTTCAGCCCAATCCCCGACAAACACTATGTCATCCGCATACATCAAATGTGTAATGGACGGGCCATCATTAGGAAGATTAATTCCACGAACCAAACCCAAATCTCTAGCTTTCGTCATGAACCCGGTCATCTCTTCCATGGCTAATATAAAAATAAAAGGCGACAAAGGGCCGCCTTGTCGACCCCCCCCCCCCTAAAACATTGAAATTCCAACGTTGGAGAACCATTTATTAAACCGAAGCTCTAGACGACTCCAAAGTCTCCCTAACCCACATTCGCCACTTATCCGGAAACTCATTTGGTGCAATACATCATCAATAAAGGACCAATTTATCGAGTCATAGGCTTTTTCCATATCAACTTGGAGTACAAAAGCCTTCGCACTCACCTTTTTAACCCATGAAATAATCTCATTTAACATTAATGACCCATCCAAAATGTTTCTATTTGCCAAAAAACCGGATTGAAATTTCGTTACTACCGACCCTATCACCTTTTTAACTATATTTGTCAACACCTTCGATATTATTTTTGAAATACAACCAAATAAACTAATTGGTCGATATTCATTGAAAGTAAGAGGGGTCATTACCTTTTGGAATCAATGCAATGAAAGATGATCCATAACTGTAACACCCCAAAACCATTCGTTCGCCTAACTACGCCATTAGGCGTGATTAGCAATATAATAACACGAGACTTAGAGGATAATAATATGGGTTATATTCTAACATGGAAATAACCTAGTTAATAATATTATGTTTATAAATTAATAAAAGGTGTTTGAAACTAGCTTATGAGTTAGTTTTTATACGAAAATGACAGTGGGAAAACTTGAGGGACCATAGTTGCCAAAATGGTAAAGTGGGTATTATTAATAAGAATAAAACACACCAAAACACACACATGAAGTGTGTGTGTCGTGTATAATGATCAGGAGATCATTTCTCCTTCCTTAACCAAACCCTAAACATCAACTCTTGCTCAAATCAAAGCTAAATCAAAGGGGAAATCGATTCTCTAGCAAGAAACAAGTCATCTAAGGCCTAATGAACATCAAGGTACCTTCTATTTGATATAATTTGATGTTAATACCCGTTTTTGATTTGGTCAAAAACTAGGGTTTTGATAAAACGTGAAATTTATGGTTAAAAGAGGTTGCTCTAGTCTTGGGGAACCTCAAACATACCTAATTTAGTTACAAATCACACTTAATATGTGTATTTGGTTTTGATCATATGATTATGTTCATGTGTAGAATTTGGGGTTTAACCTCTAGGTTGAATCCACTCATATCTAGTAACCTTTTGTGACTCTTAGAAGTTGTTGTATGAGAAATTTAGGCAAAATGGTCTAAATAATGTATTATGATGATGATGATTAGACAAATGGTTATGTTATGGCTAATCTTGAGCTTTAAAACTAAACAAATTGGTGGGTGCACACCAAGTGTTCGATTAAATGCCAAATTGGTGAACACTAGTGAAACTATGAAGTTAGAATCATGTAAGAGCTATAAATCGTATGTGATATTGGTTTGTAATAAGCCAAGTTAATCGGATATTCTATATAAGAAAATGGCTATGGATTTAGCTATAAATGGGTAATGAATACATGATTTATGGATAGTGAATTAAATCCATGTTATGTATTCTAATAATCAAGTTTGACATATCCCTAAGTAGGTACAAGAACTAGGGATGCAAACGGGTCAAACGGATGCAAGCAATGCGTATGGAAGCAAGAACGGATATGAGGTAAGTTTTACTTACACCAATATACTATAACATAGCTTAAATTGTTATAAACATTAGTTTCAAATCTTGAGTGTGAGGTAAAGATAAACCCCAAGGGGTAGAATCTATTAAGTGAGTTGCCTTATGTGCACTCAATACAAAATATGGTTTATGACCTTAATCGAGATAACGAGTTATGACCAAATGGAGAAATCCATCAAACGGGTCAACTAATAAAGATATGTGAGAAATGATGTTTTAATCCAAATTAAACCAATTGAATGGAGTCGTTAAGCATGATGTTAAATGGGTCAAGTTTGTTTCACTTGAACCATAGATAAAAACTTGGGTAACATAGCATTATGAACTAGGAGCCTAAACGGGTCAAATGGTGATGTCCTCACCATGTGAATCCAACACTTGATGCTTGTATTCCAAGCATTAAGATTCATAAAGTTAAACGGGTCAAATGGCAAGTTATTGCCATTTGAGTTCCGAGAAATTAACGTTGTCTATTTAGAAAGCATACGGGTAGATGCAATTGCGCGTGCATTCTTGATGTTAAGAATCATGGAGGATAAACACAAGGTATGGATATGGGTCAAGGCCACCCGGTAAGTCCGTAGTCAAATAAACGCCTTCGGGCGAAGAAACATAGGTGATAAAGTACCCACATGAAGTGTGGGTGCAAATCAAGTAAGTCATTTCCATAACTATGTCTAATGCGCGCTAAGGCGCTTAGAATCGACCACATTAGAACAATCTTGAGAAATGTTGAAATCTAAGTCCGTATGGACTTAGAAGTTTTTTAAACAAGTCATTGAGTCCAAAACAATGGGTTTGAATCAAGAAGAGTCGCCATGAATGGCTAAATCGAAAGATTTGGCTAGGAGGGGCATTTTGGGAAATTATAAAGATTTACTAAAGGATAAATCTAATAATCGGAATCATAACGAACAAATCGGACAAACACTTTAGTTGATCAAGTGTATAATGACTTGACAACATAAACTAGATACATTGCGCATGGTCAAATGGTGTTTGGATAAGTTTAATGTCTAAATGGGTCAAATTGGGTAAAAGTCGCCATAAAACATTCAAAACTAAGAACCGGATCATGGCGACATAAACCGGACCATAATTTCAGTCAAACAAAGGTTTATTTAGTCGGCGAGTCATTACTTAGGCTTTGGGAATCATCAAATGCGGTTGCGACATGATTCCCATGCTTAAAAATCACCAAATTCACATCAGAAGCTTCGAGCGGGCCGCTCACAGAGGCCGAGCGGCCGCGCGCTTTGACCTGCACGTCAGCACGAACTTTAAAATTGCGTATAAAATCGTAGAAAAAATCGTTAGGAGGTGTTCTTTATATGTCTGGAAAGCTCTCGGAGCGTAGAACAATTCTCATTTGAAAGTCGAAGTCAGATTTTGGGTTTAGAAGGGGTAAAAGCGATCCGAACAGCTGCTGCGCGTAAGTTGCAGCAGTTTGTTCTCCTGATAAAGGGCCGTTTGGCCTGGTTCGTTCCGTATCAACGTGTAACGAATACCGTACTAGTTTAAATGTATCATTGACAACCCACTAACCATTTTTGTGAAATGGTGCTAGGTAAACAAGTGAAGGAAGTCCCGGAGCAAGGATCAAGTCGCGAGAAGAACCGAACACGCCCGAACACTCATCAAGCTCCGCACTAGAATCTAACGAACTCCTGTTAAAAACAAAAACTTTAATACATTCTTTGTAGCAATGATGTAAAAATTTATTGGAACTAAACGTGTATGGGATTCATTAAGTTGGGTTTTCATAATTACCAAAGTTTTAATCGGGAGTGGTTTTTAGTTAAGGTCCAAACCCGTAGGATTAGGCAATAATCGCGTGATTACGGGTTAGGGTCTTACAATAACCATGACTAATAGTCCCATAAATGAAGAAATGATCCATCATCCTCGTGACATCTTCTTTTAAAATTCCCAGAAATGTTTAGCAAAGCTAAAGCCATCCGGGCCCGGTGCTCGATCGCTCCTACAAGCCCATATCGCCTCCTTTATCTCCTCCACCAAAAATCGTTGAACCAAACCACTTGCTTCCTCCGTACTAAGTTGTTTTAGGTTTGGACAAACGAATGCCAGACTGTTCAAATTTGGTTCCCTAAACTTAAAGGCGAAAAACTTTCTCACTTCCTCTTTAATCTTCGTCGGGTTCGTGATCCATTCTTCATTTACCGTCACCCCATTTATTTTGTTGCACCCATTATTGTAATTAATTGTCTCGTGAAAGTACGTCGTGTTTTCATCACCTTCGACATCCCGTTTCACCTAGCTTTCTGTTTTAAATCTTAAGCGATTTCCAACTTTAATTCTTCCAAGTTTCGCTTGCATTGGGTCCACTCCTTTAATTCATACTCGGACAGTTGCCTTTCTTCTAAATCGGCATCCAACTCCATGATTTTGTTTTCCAAACTCTTTTTCATATTCGTCCGCGAATCTCTATGTTGTGCCATCCAAACCTTGATTGCGTCTTTATTCTCTTGATCTTAAAAGCCAACACCAAGTTAGGAGGTCCGCTATCTGGCCACCCCCCATAGCACTGATTACAATTTGTTCCAGGCCCGGTTTGCCGAGGCATGAATTGTAAAACCTGAAAGGTGTTTGTCTAAAATTGGCAATCGAAATGGACAGGACCAGTGGGCTATGGTCCGAATCGATCCCGGGTAATGTTGTAACTGATGCATCCGGCCACCTATTCTAGAAATTGTTACAAACCAAGAACTTGTTGATTTTGCTTAGTTTATCACCGGGTCCAGAAAACTTTGATAAACTTCCTTCTTCCCATTGGATATTCCATTAAACCATTTTCATCAATAAAAGCATTGAAAGCTTCTGCACATCTCGGATTGAATTCTGAATTAAGAGACTCTTCCGGACTTCTAACCAAGTTAAAATCACCCATGATAATCCACATACCTTCATCTGTTCCATATGCCTCGTAATAGTAGACCACAATTCCTTCTTATAGGGCACCCCTTGAGGAGCGTATACATTAACAAGATTGATCAAAACATCGAGTTGAACCATTTTACCAGTGAGTATCGGGAAATTCTGCCCTCGAACCATACTCTGCTTACTAAAAAAAGATGGTTCCCAACAACAAAGCATTCCACTAGATTTCCCTTCCGCGCTCACCCAATCAAAGTCTAATGGTTTCTTCCCCTATAACTTCCTAACTTGAATTTTGGAAACATCATTCATCGTCGTTTCTTGGATTGCCATAAACCTTGGTTTCTAATCTCTAATTACATCACCCACTGAGAGGATTTTGCTATCCTCCCCAATCCCCTGACATTATACGACATAAACGTAATCTGGGCAATATTGTTTCACCTTCTTCCCTGATTGAACGTTCAGATCCTCAATGAACCCATTGATCGCCATCCCCACAGCTTCTCCAATCTTGACAGTGTTAGTCGCTTCTGACATGGCATCATCATCGACCGAATCTTGAGGACACATAGAAGGGTTATCATGTTGGGTGACAGAAAAAACCAAAGGAAACTCAACATTAGACGCCGACTTAGATGGAGGCCTACGTTTAGCTTTTTTTTTTTTTCTAAGATATGCTATGTCCGTGCTGCCTTTAAGATCCTCAGCAAACAGGTCCCTAATTGGGAGAATAACATTGGGCCTAGGAGGAGGAGTATTCAAATCAATTAAATCATCCATTGGCCCAGAATCCCTCATTGGTATCTTCCTGGATAATAACCCATGACCATTCTCTTTGCCCATTAATACTTGGGTTGTTGGGCTTTTATTAGGGAAAATCTCCAAAATAAACATTGACCACCCTTTAGTTACAAAAATAAAACACATGAAGGGTCTTAATCTTAGGGACTTCACACTATCCAATACTACTCAGAATCTGACATTTGTCCCAAGAGTTTTAAATAAAGACTCTTTAACTTGTAATGGCCCCACAAACCAACCAATAAATGATGACACGTGGGTCAAAAAGGCTACTAGACGCTTGAGTTTTGTAGATTCTTTACCTTAGACACCAATTATAGACGCGTCCATACATTTTTAAGGCTTTTCATTTGAACTAAAGACCTTTCCGTACATTACTAATACGCTTGCCAACTATAGACGCGTCCATACATTTTAAGACTTTTTATTTGAACCAAAGACCATTCCGTACATTTTTAAGACATCAGGCTTGGCGTCTAGGATTAAGACACTACAAAACTCAAGCGTCTAGTAGCCATTTCATCCATGTGTCATCATTTTATTTGTTGGTTTGTAGGGTCATTACAAGTTAAAGAGTCTTTATTTAAGACTCTCGGGACAAATGTCAGATTCTGAGTAGTGTTGGATAGTGTGAAATCTCTAAACTTAAGACTTTTCATGTGTTTATTTTTGTAATTATATGGTGGTCAATGTTTATTTTGGAGATTTTCCTCTTTTTATTAATGTCAACCTCATTAAAGTCTTCACCCAAAGAATTCTTGTCAGCCACCATGTTGGATCAATTATTAATATTTGTGTCCCCACCATCCACAATATGATTGTCTTAGCTAGTATTATTAGTATATACTATTATTATTATTATTATTATCCTATTTTAGGAATGTCTTGTCTAGGGTTTTGATGGGCTCCTTAATCTCATAGCCCAATTGTAATTCATCTCCCTATATAAAGGGATGTAATTTCTTGTTATAATTTAATCAATAATAATACCATAGACCACTTTTATGGTATCAGAGCTACGGCTCACAAACCTAATCGCCATCTCCGATCCTAGTCCTTTTTTATTTTATTCTTTTTTATTTTTTTATATATAATATTCCACCGCTATATAATTCGACCAATAATATCCTTCTGCAACATTCTTTCTAGCTGGAGATATAACACCACCGATAATATATTATTATATATATTCCACCTTCCACCAATATTATTATCTAATATCATCCCTTTCTTTTGTAATGGCCAAAGAAGATTCATCATCTGTTGCGCTAACTCATCATTAGATTAGCTAATATTAGCGCACCATAAGTTATCAGTGGTTCGTGTGGTTCATGGTTCTGATCTTCCTTCTTTTTAATACCGCACCAACAATATTAGCGCACCAGCAAAAAAAAAAAAAAACAGGCGCAACAGCCCTCCTCAGCAATGAATATGCACGCTCAAGACCCCACGTCTTACATGGATACTGGCGCAGAGGCACATGTCACACAGGACCAAGGTATGATCAAAATCCCTTCATCATTTAATGCATGTAATAAACTTTTGGTCGGTAACCGGCGCATGTGTTCCAATTATAAAATCTGGAACTGGATTTTATACCCTTCCCAACCGTACCTATGTCCTGCCCAATATTTTATACAGTCCCCAGATTATTAAAAACCTAATTTCCATTAGACGTTTTTCACGTGATAATTGGGTTTCTATAGAATTCGACCCATTTGGTTTTTCTTTGAAGGACCTTCGCAATGGAAGAATTCTTTCACGCCACAATAGCACTGGGGACTTATATCCATTCACAGCACTGCTCCTGCCGCCTCAAGCCTGTTTTCTCACTACTGCTTCCTTACCCTGGCATGACCGTCTCGGCCACCCAGGACAACAAGTTTTATATATTCTTAGTCGTAATTTTAATATTCCATGTAATAAAGACCATCGGTTTACTTTTTGCAACTCTTGTCAATTTTCGAATAGTAAACGTTTACCTTTTCATGCTTCTAATACATATACTTTTGCACCCTTTGATATAATTCACTGTGATTTGTGGACCTCACCCATTCTAAGCAAAACCGGCTATAAATATTATATGGTCCTCATAGATAATTTTTCACATTTTGTTTGATATATCCCTTAAAATATAAATCTGAAACATTTCCAACTTTTGTGAAATTTCATCGTCTCATTCACACTCAATTTAACCGTCTCATTAAGACCTTTCAATGTGATTTAGGAGGCGAATTTGATAACAACGCCTTCAAATCCTTTGCCCAACAAAACAGTCTTCTTTTTCGATTCTCTTGTCCCAAACCTCCTCTCAAAACGGCAGGGCGGAGCGCATGATTCGTCACCTAAACGACATCGTGTGTGCCTTACTCATCCATGCTAACCTTCCACCTTCCTTTTGGGTGGAGGCTCTTCACACCGCCACATATCTCCATAACATCCTTCCTACTAAACGTTTAAACATTTTCACCCCCACTTTTGCCCTTTACCTTCGCCACCCTACTTACGACCACTTACGAGTGTTCGGGTGTGCCTGCTACCCAAATACCTCGGCCACTCAACCACATAAACTTCATACCTGGGCCATTCGTTGCATCTTCCTCGGATACCCACCCGACTTTCGTGGATACCGATGCTTCGATCCAACAACGGGAAAAGTGCACATTTCCCGTCACGTCACCTTCGACGAAAACACTTTCCCGTATACCATACCCACATCGGCTTCATCTTATAACTTTCTCGATGATCCGATACCCCCTACCTTTACCTTCACACCCAATCCTGTTCCCATTATCACCCAACCCCCTACGGCCCAACAACATCCCACTCCTATCTCCGGCCCAACTCCTACGGCCTACCCACAAACCGCTCCCATCCCACCTCGGCCCATTACTTACTCACGTCGGCCCAAGCCCATCCCTCCAACCAGCCTTCGGCTGCAGCACATTCTCATCCGCCTCCCGGCTTTCCTCCTTTACAGCCCAACCCACCACGGGCCCATCTGTCCCACTACCTGCTGACCCACCTCACCCTCACCACTCCGCCCCAATCCACTAACACACATCCCATGGCGATTCGGTCTAAAAACGGCTCGCTGAAACCCCAAACGCCTCTTAACCTCCATACCTCGCCTATTTCTCCTGTTCCCACTACCTATGCCAAAGCCTTTCAGATCCTAATTGGACACACGCCATGCAGGCCGAGTTTAATGCTTTGCAGGAAAATGATACATGGGATTTGGTCCCCCGTCCGACGGACAGACCGGTTGTTAGATGTATGTGGCTTTTTAGGCACAAATTTAAGTCAGACGGACCTTGGAACGTTATAAGGCACGATTGATGGTTAATGGTAAATCTCAGACTTGTCGGCATTGATTGTGAGGACACATTTAGTCCGGTTGTTAAACCGGCTACTATACGTACAGTCTTATCTTTAGCTATCTCCAGGTGTAACACCCCAACCGATGGCGGAAACATCGAGGTGTCACGTAGTGACGATTGTTCAATAGCTCATGGACTAAAGTGTAAATTTGAATACATTGTTTAAATAGTTTATTACATTTAAATGAAATACAACAATTCTAGATGTCAACTAAACTGAAATACAATGAATCCAAAATCTAAGTAGAGTTCCAAAAGCTTAAAAGTCATCTCATAAATAACCTGAAACATGTACGAAAATAGTATATGTCAATACAAAATGTATTGGTGAGCATACCCTGTTTGAATATATATAGTAGGAAAAGTGTTTAGCAATTCATGTGCGGTACCATTTGCAATTATGTAATAAGTAATATCCGTTCAAAACCAAACCTATGAATAATGACTAACACATGACTAATCAACTGAATAATGAATTAACAAAACAATGACCAAGATTCTCTCAACAGAGTCTCAAGGGGGTATACCATAGTACTATTCATTGAAATGCTAGGCCGCCCAGCGATTAATGATTTTTACAAGTCATAGACACACCAATTAACATAAAACAAACACACATGAGAATTGCATTTAGTGAAAGAGTAACATTTAGTAAAAGAAATAGAAACTTGATAGTAAGTACATGAGTCACCCCAAAATAGTAAAACAGTAAAAAGGGGAAAGATATACTCACAGTTTGCGAAAGCGATCAAAATCCAACTTAAGCGGTCGTGAGCTAAGTAATGGGAATTCCGAGGAATTTAACCTATAACGTAATAGAATACTAATAAGGAAATGTCTAAGAGTCTAAAGTATCTAGGGTCTAAGGCATTAGGGTTTGCTAAGTCGATTTGGGGAATTAGAGTTTTAATGATAAGTTGTGTTAATGTAAAAGTTGTATATCACAAATAATATATGAAAGACTGTAAATGTGGTTTAGGTAATATAATTATTACCTATTGAATATTTAGATAAAAATTTGTTTGAATAATTAAGACGAAATAATTTAGTTAATTACTTTAACTACAACAATCATTAATGTATAATTAAATAACTAATTATGGGTTTCACAATGATTTAACAAATGGTAATTAAGATTCTCAAACATAAAATGTTTCTATTTTATAATAAAAGTATTTATAAAATAGATGTTTAAATAGTGTAAATAAATAGATGTTCAATTATGTCTAATTAACATAAATAAGATTAAAAATACAAGACATGATCCAAAAATGTTAGTTTTATAGAAAATGGATTCTTAATGATGTAAATCAATGAAAATAATTTTCTCATAATTTTTATAAACTTATTTATATTTAAAACTGATTTAATGAAATTAAATCATGTTTAAATGATTAAAAATAGGAGAATTTATAAAAATAAATGTTTTCTGAACCAAATATTTTTATTTCAGTTCATAATGATTAGAAATAATTTCACAAAAAGTTTGAGATTAAAATCATTAAAAACGAATTTTTAATCAATTAAATACGATTAAAACAAATTAAATCATTAAAAAATATAAAAATAAGACATTTTCCAGAAAATAAAAGTATGATAATTTTCTTTATGGTGTCAAGAAACTACACCTAAATTTTCATAATTTTTAGAGCAAAAATGAATTTATTATGAATATTATAAGTTTTTATAATATATGATATTTAAAAAACAAAATAAACATATTAATAAGATTCAAATAAAAAAATAAAGGGAACAAACCCGTGGGAAAAGAGGATCGAACCCGGGTCTGTCCTTACACATACACGCACACAGCCACTACACCATGAAGGCTTTTGTGTAAACTTTTAAAACAAAATATTATTTAAACCATTATGAGAACTCATCATCTTCCCCAAATACATACCTAAAACCCTAACCCTAGCCTCATAATCAATAACCCGAACAACACATGATAGCAGATCTGTAATAAAGGGTTTTTGCTCGGAATTAATGGTTGAATGAAATGGCATATATAAAAACGACTCACAGTGCTGATTCACGTTCAAATATACCAAAACAGGTCCGAAACTTTGTGTCCCGAATTAGCGGCCTTCAGGTCATGTTTTAACTGATTTATTCATGGGTTTATGTTGGATAAAAGATGAATGAACGATTGGAATGATTAATTTATAGGTAGCTATGCGTTTCGGACTCCAATGATGTTTGCCGGAATTAATGGTGACGGTTACCATTGGTATAACTCGTCGTTGCTATTTAAGGGACAATAACGTGCAGTAACTGAAGAATACGAATTGAATAACATAAAAGAGTAAATTCCTATCATTAATCTTTAATAAACAAAACGCATCTAAGCCGTTTTAATGTGGCCGGAATCTGAATTCCGATCGCCGGAACCTTGATCGGAAAAACGAGAAGGAGAGGAAAACAATAAATCAGATTTTGAAACTTGGATTTTTGGCAAGATTGGTCCCTTATGTTCTAACTAGGTTAGTTTATTCAAATTTAGTTAGTTTCCTCTTTATAAAACTTAACCAAGTTAGCTAAGTTTAACCAAAAAGTTTCTAAAACTTTATAAAACTCGAAAATTTTATAAAATCCATTTCGTAGACGTTTCAAGACCCGTATTTGATTGAAACTTATACCCGATCCATAATAAGTATACATGATAAAAAAAAAAATTAGTTCATTCTGAAATTAAATTTGAAAACGACGAACTTATATGGACTAAATGGAAATTTTGAAGGACTAATATTGTCAATTAGAAGAAGTACGAGGGTGACGGATGTCACACCAGGCCTTGGCCGATTCATCAGTTGGATGTCAAAAACGCCTTTTTACATGGGCACTTACAGGAGACAGTTTTATGCATCAGCCACCGGGTTTTGTGGACAAATGGTGCCCCGAATTATGTTTGTAGGTTGAAGAAGTCCTTATATGGTTTAAAACAAGCACCTCGTGCCTGGTATACTCGATTTGCCACTTACATTCTTTCGCAGGGATTTCGGAGCAGTGTCTGTGACACCTCACTGTTTGTTTACAACAGAGGGCCACACGTCGCGTACTTACTTTTATACGTCGACGATATTATTCTTACTGCATCTACGGATGCCTTTTACAGGAGATTATTGGTGCCCTCTCACGTGAATTTGCAATGACTGACTTGGGCCATTTACATCATTTTTTGGGGATTAAAGTCACCCACCACAGTAATGGTTTTATTTTTGTCTCAGTCACAGTACACTAAGGACATAATTGACAGAGCTTCAATCTCCTCCTGTAAACCCTGCACTACCCCTGTTGACTTATCTTGCAAGCTTAGTGCCACGGACGGGGCTCTTTTTCATGACCCCACCTTATACCGAAGTTTGGCAGGTGCTTTACAGTACTTGACATTCACTCGGCCCGACATTTCCTATGCTGTTCAACAAGTGTGTTTGTTTATGCATGAGCCACGGGATCCTCATTTTAATTTCATGAAGCGGATAATTCGTTACTTACAGGGCACTATTTCTTATGGCGTACGGATTGTCAAATCTGCGGTGCATTCTCTCGTGGCCTACTCTGATGCGGACTGGGGCGGGTGTCCTGATTCGTGCCGCTCCACCGGTGGTTATTGTGTTTTTCTAGGGGATAATCTATTATCTTGGTCTTCCAAACGTCAGCCTATTGTTTCCCGCTCGAGTGCGGAGGCTGAATATCGCGGAGTCGTTAATGCAGTCGCTGAAGCAACTTGGTTATGTAATCTCCTTCTCGAGCTTCATGTTCCTCTACAGCGAGCCTCTGTGGTCTATTGTGATAACATTTTAGCTGTTTATCTCTCCAATAATCCAGTTCAACATCAACACACCAAGCACGTTGAGATTGACATACACTTCGTCCGTGAGAAGGTTCGCGTTGGGCATATCCGGGTCCTCCATGTTCCGTCATCTTCACAATATGCTGATATCTTTACAAAGGGATTATCAAGAGAGGTGTTCCAGTCATTTCGCTCCAGTTTAATCGTCTGCTCCGCGCCCGCTCAAACTGCGGGGGGGATCTTAGCTAGTATTATTAGTATATTATTATTATTATTATTATTATTATTATTATCCTATTTTAGGAATGTCTTGTCTAGGGTTTTGATGGGCTCCTTAATCTCATAGCCCAATTGTAATTCATCTCCCTATATAAAGGGATGTAATCTCTTGTTATAATTCAATCAATAATAATACCATAGACCACTTTTAGATTGTTCACTCCACCTTTAATATGAAGAGACTCCTCGTGATGGTAATTAACATTGGGACAATGTGCCATATTTGTTACCTACATGTGTTCCACCTCGGTACCCGCACCTTCAGTTAATTATATACTTCTCTCCATGCAATGTCTGTTGAAATTCTTGATGGCTCCCTGACTGATCAACAATCTTCGCCGGAAAAGTTACTGTTTCTTTCACGGAGTTACGTTTCTGACCTACTTAACAATCTCCCCTTCCTCCCGACCATCATTCAATGGTCCCGGATTTGTATTCCTGATTGAGTTACTCGCCTCATGCTCGACAACACATCTATCGTTATCGGTGTTTAGAACCAAAGACTTGATTAGATTGGTAGTTGTTGTCACAAAGTCTGGGCACCAGACCTCGTCTAGCTCCTCCACCCATACGTTGATTCTCTCATTTTCAGCGTAACTCCATAGCTTCGGATATTCGTTTGCCTTCCTTTACCAACACCGTGATTGTCTTAAAAGAGAAGTTACCATCCTTCGCACTAGCACTGGACCCATTGACAACTGTCCCATATGAGGAAGCTATAAGATCAAAAACATCATTGTCCCATAGTTGCAAGGGGACGCCGATAACTTTAATCCATGCAACACGTTCAAACGGTATGCCTTGCCTAACCCATCGTGTCAAATCATAAAACCAAGTCTTCCATACCTGTTCCTTAGTTAACAGAAAGCTTTCAGCCATGGAAATTGTCATGAAGGTAAGCATCACCTTCATGCCATCCACATACTTGATAGTGACGTCGTTCTCGTTCACCGCCTTTAAGAAGTCGTCCATTCTACATAGCCTCGTAATGTCTTTAACATTACCAATCAATGAGCACCGACCAAGAATTGAACTCTTGTTTGGAACCATTAGCGTTTTCTTCATGTTGATTTGTTGTATTGATGGAAATTGGTTTACATCACCCCAAGCCACTTGACTGTTCATCTCCTTGTTTCCTGTACCCTGAATACGAACCCCTCCCGCCAGACCTTGCTTCCTGAAATCAGCTCTCTGTGTTTCATATCCCAACCTTCCATCTTTTTTTTTTTTGAATTTAGCTACATTTGCTTGAATCTGTGCATCTCCCACCCTAACTCTTTTTAGCGCTTTAATCATCTCCTCAATGCTTTCACCGCTTCGAATCTTATGAAAGCAAATAACCTCCATGTTTTGTCTTTCCTCGTGGATAAATATGCATCGGTCATTCTTCCACAACAACGAAATTCACTCCAAAGAATTCCAAGGGTGCAATGACTTGGAAGATTAAAGATGTAGCAGTAGTAGTCTCCCTGTTGTTGTTTGTGTTTCGTTCTTGGTATCTTGTCCACCGATGTTGAACTTCCCATTCTCCTTTCGAAGTTTCTCCATGCTTAAAAGTGGGGCATTCAGATGTGAGTGAGATATATAGCAGGAGGTTGTGATTTGGAATATGCGCACATTTATCTAATCATCTGCGGTGAATTTGGTGCGGTAATGGCAACAAAATTACTATACAAGGCATCGACACTTATCTTCTGAAAAAGAAAATGAAATAGACATGTGATTTTGGGAATAATAGTTAAAAATTCAATTTTAAGAAGGGTAAATATTAGGCACCGACCTATGGAAAGATGCAATGGGGGTAAGTGTAGATTTTATTGTCCCACATGTTTTAACTGCAAGATGCGAGGAGATACGAGTTAGCATTGTTTGGAAAAAATAAACATGTTACGAGTGTGGAGAAACTAGACGCATCCGAACAAAGTTCCCAAAACCAGTCCAAAACAAAGCCACCAATAACAGTAAGGCCATAAGGCGTAACTATGTCATGATTTGTTTGGGTATCAACAATAATAACTTATATCGGGTGAGTGTAAGAGTGACCAACAACCATAACAATGACATTGGACTGAGGTGGTGACCATGGTGTGACACATGTGCTGGTAATTCTTATGGTAGTGATGACACATCAGTAATATAAGAGACCTAAAGTGATAAACAAATACATCAATCACATGATTTTGTGAGGGTTTATATATATTATTTTAATGAGGACGTTTAAATAGTAATTTCACATGTATTTAAACAGAACTTTTAACGTATGATAGTAAAAAGTAAAAACGCGTTACCGTATACAAATAATATATAAAAAAAAAGCAAAATTTCTAAAAGTTAATTTACAAGAACTTGTGGTGAGCATTTGTCTCTAGTTGTTAACTTTGAAGGGACAACAACAAACAAAACTTAATTTATCATTCAAATCTCCACTCTCTCTACCCCATAAACCCTAGCTTCTCTTTCACACACACAACATACCTATACATACACATATACAAACACACACACACAATCTTTTCACTAAAAACAGAGCAACCCCTCCAATCCACACCATGGATACTCCAATCCACAATTTCACTCTTTCTTCCATCACTTTACTCTCTTCAACCCCTCCAAAACATGTTCTTGGTCCTCTTTCTGCTCTTTTCGGGTCGGGTTCCGGGTCCCCGGAGCTCCAGTTCTTTCTTGACCCTGATGGCCAACACTCTATTAACTTCAACCTTAGAACCACTCAGGTATCAATCTTTTAGTTCATCAATGTTTCAAGAAAATAAAAATTGAGTTTTTATATTCATATGTCTTGTTTTGGGTTGATTTCTATTGTCTTTTTATCTGTTTTGATTGATTTGTAAAGTTTTTAATACTTGAAACAAGTTTGTTTCATGTTTCAGCATTGTTGTAGTGATTATAATGTTGGTAAAGTTTATGACTTTATGGTGTTTTAGTGCTCTCTCTGTCAGAGTCCACCTTCATAAGTGTATGCTGTTTGAGTTGTAAATATAGGCAGTTGTTATCTTTTGATTTAGTTGATATCATTTCCATTTTGTGGGTCCCATTTTTGTGGATTTGTGGTTATTGAAACTTAAATAATAGAGATGTTATAATAATATTTGGTTTGTGTTTATGTGTTCACATGTTAATCTTTTGGGCTTTCAGCTTTTCAGGTTAGGTGAATTACAATCACTTTGTGTATCGGAAGGTTCTGAAACCATCAAAGAGGTACGCCAATGTGACTCGTATTGTTTATCTTAAAATGGAGAATTTATCTAGCGTTTTTCTTCGTTACATACGCTCAGAGAGAGCACATTTTGATTCAAATTTCATATTTACGAAGTACCTATATCCGTAGTTATCAAAAGCCATTGCCTTGACCGGCTAGGCGACCAATTTCCTAGAAGTCACCAGATCCACTTTTCCCTCCTAGATAAAAAAAACCACGATCTGATTTTTAAAAACCTAATCCCCTAACCAACACTTACCAGTTATAGAGACATATATAAATCTCAATCACTTTTTTTTTTATTTTAAATATATTTGATTTTCAAAACACTTGTAGATAAAAAAACAAGTCTGCATATCGATCCCTAAATCAGTTCTACTGAATTATTCTTCACAGTATTAACACCTCAACTCATTAATTTAGTACCAACTGATTTTGTCTACCACATAGTTATCAAAGAGGTGTTAATTCTTTTAGCAGGTATGACCGTATGGCTCAAGGTTTAAAAAGGCTGAAACGGGCCTCGAGGCGTTGTCCGTTAGCCTCACGAGGCGTAAGCCTCGAGGCGGACCGAGGCGTAAGCCTCAAAACATTATTAACAATAACAAAAAATATATATGTATATCATAAAAATACACTATAATATAAAACAAAACATCATGAATATTATAAAATCTAATTTAGTAGTGAAACAAACATCATAAAATAGTTTTAATAGCATTTTAATCTTTAACTTAAGTTTGGAGACCAAATGTAAACTAGTGAACATTGAGGGGGTTAAATGTAAAAATACCAAAAGTTAATAAAAACCATAATGCCACCTCCTTTTATATACGATTTTTCTCTTCTCTCCCTCTGTTCTAATCCAACCAATTGAATTTAACAATTCATCATTTTGTGGTGACATAGCCTCGTCTGCCACCCTATAGATGTCATCAATTGAGTCTAATTCGAATCAAATTCTAATTCGAATCAAAGTAGAGGGGCAGGTGTGTTTTGGTTGGATTTTGAGGTTGGAACTCGTTCCAAGTACAATTTGTGACCCGACTTGAACCAATTTTCACCACCTAGACCCAATTTTGACTTAGGTGTTGAGGCTTAAGCCTCAACGCCTCGCCTCACAGCCTCACCGCCTTGGAAAGCCTCGGAAAGCCTCAGATAGGCCGAGGCTTAGGTTTCAGTTGACCCCCATGAGGCTAAGCCTCTGAGGCGTTTTTTCATAGCCTCAGCCGAGGCGTAAGCCTCGAGGCGAGCCTCAGAAAGCCTTTTTAAACCATGGTATGGCTAAATCAATCATTTTATATTTATATGATTTATAAGATGATTGTTATTTTTAATGATTTGGTTATTTTTTTATTTGCGCTTTTTTTTCCTTAGGCCCGCGCCTTGAGTGCGCCTCACGCCTTTGATAGCTATGCCTATATCTGTTTTGTAGATATAAGAAAACATGTTACATTTTGAACCTTTAGTTTGTGTTATTATGATGTGCAATATGCATACATTAGTGTTTACCGTGATTAATATAATTATATTTTAATGCTTGAATCAGAAAACTTATTCAACGGGGATTACTATTCAATTTAAAGAAGAGGAAGAAAGTAGCTCCTTTCATGGTGCATTTGAGCATTGGAAAAGTGACGTGCCCATTGAAGGTCTGCTACCTTATGCAAACATTATTTATCAAATATTAATGACCTAGTTTCTTTTAGCTTTTGTAATTCCTTTTATTACATGATTACACTTAGTGAAATGAAACAAACGAGTGAAAAAAATAATCACTATGGGATGGATTTAATGGTAATTATATTATTTATAGCAGCAAATGCTAGTGCTAAATGGAGATGTTTATACTTTATATGTTGTTTCTTTTACAGGATCAACCTTACCAAATGGAACACTTTCTTCTGCCAAAAGCAAGTTTGATGATAAAATAGAATCATCTTCTGCTAAAATGTACTTCCATTACTACGGACAACTTCTTCATCAGCAAAATATGTTGCAGGATTATGTGAGAACAGGTCAATATGCCATTTTGTTCTTTTTCAGGCTCATGTTAGCATGCATCAGTGTGATGCTACATTGCTACTATGCTAGGATGTATTAATTCATTTCAATAAGCATGGTTCAAATTACTTTTTTGGGATGTTATGGAGCTGATATGCATGAAATTTTTTTATTATTTAGGTTCCTACTATGCCGCCGTTATGGAGAATCAAGCGGATTTTGCTGGGCGGGTAGTGGTTGATGTTGGTGCTGGAAGTGGCATATTGTCATTGTTTGCTGCTCAGGTGTACTAATTTTGAACCTTATAAAGGGTGATTGGATTTGTCTTTTGAAACTGATTATTGCGACTTAAGGTCGCAATAGTATGTTTTTATTGTTTGGGTAAAAGAAATTTCGCTTCTGATTATTTGGAGATCAGAATAACAGATTTGGATAATCGGTTTCATACCAACCGCAACAAAGCTAAGCATCTAAGGAAAAAGTACAATTACGCCCCCCCCCTCTTAAAATGCTCTTTTTTCCGACTTTGCCTTTTACTTGAAGCATCTGAATATTACAACTTAAAAATGGAACATAATTTCCTACAACCCGTTGTTTTTGATTATTTAGTATTACATAATCACTTACAAGACACATACAAACACTTTTTTGCTGTCACATACTAACATCACATTTTGTGATGTCACGTACAGCGACTAATCACACCTTATTGCCACTTGTTAGGCTGGTGCAAAACATGTTTATGCCGTTGAAGCATCTGAGATGGCTGACTATGCTAAAAAGCTTATAGCTGGGAATCCTATTTTGGGACAAAGAATTACGGTTAGTCCCTTTTCTTGGTACAACTTAAGCTACTCTTAATCTTGGATGTCTTATCCTTAGTGGACATGTTGCCATTAAAATTTAGGTTATCAAGGGCAAAGTTGAAGACGTAGAATTGCCTGAGAAAGCCGATATATTAATCTCAGAGCCTATGGGTAATTTATTAATCATATTACCATGTCTATTGTATTATTATATTTGCTGATTTGGAAAAGAAAAATGATTCTTCACATGTTGCCATGCCATTATCGTCTCTTACTTACAGGCACTCTGTTAGTGAATGAAAGAATGCTTGAGTCGTATGTCATTGCAAGAGATCGGTTTCTTGTCCCTAATGGGAAAATGTTCCCAACTGTTGGAAGGTAATTTTATAATTTATTCCAAACTCAAACTGAATGAACGGCCGTGTTATTACTATTACATTCTGTCCTTTGATGCCAGGGTTGATATATGAGAAGGGTTTAGCAATATTTTTCATTTTTTGATTTTCTAAAGTGCATCAAAGTTCAAACAATTATTGCCTGAGAAAGCTGACTATTACATTCATCTACGATACATTAGCAACGTAGTCAAGTTTTCATCATTTTTAATTCCAATTCTAATGTTGATAATTTTTCCGAAATGTCTATAATTGAATGCACATGTATTTTGGATGAGAAATCACATACATAATATATATATATATATATATATATATATATATATATATATATATATAGGGGCAGGATCAAATACAAAAATATAAAATCGTGCGAAGCGTGCGAAGGATCACTTTGTACATGATAATTACGTAATGATAATTACGTAATGCACAAATGCATGATAATTACGTAATAATAATTACGTAATGATAATTACGTAATGCCTTCATGAACATAAAAAACATTACGTAATTATCATTACGTAATTATCATGTACAAATGCATGATAATTACGTAATGATAATTACGTAATGATAATTACGTAATGCTTTCATGAACATAAAAAACATTACGTAATTATCATTACGTAATTATCATGTATAAATATCCTTCGCATCCTTCGCACGTTTCTTTATTTTTGTAGAATAACCGCCCCCTATATATATATATGTATGTATGCCGTTTAATCCCAATTCTCTGTTTTCTTTTAAATTTTGCAGAATTCACATGGCACCATTCAGCGACGAGTATCTCTATGTAGAAGTTGCAAACAAGGTATGCATTTTCTTTATTCCGCATTTTTTTGCCTTCGTAGACTAAGAGTATCTCGTTTACTAAATCCACATATTGCAATCTCCATATATGATACTATTACGAGGTGTATTTAATTCTTTATTTCTGATTCTTGCTATGTAGGCCCTATTTTGGCAGCAACAGAACTATTATGGGTTGATTTGACCGCTTTACATGGAACTGCATTCCAAGGATATTTTTCGCAGGTTTGTCTTGGTTGCTTACATTAGATATGCCCACTTTTCTCACGTTGATGTTCCGAACGTGTTTTAGAAGCTTCGTATGTTTAATAGTCGTATTCTTCTTTACTGAAGTTACTATTTTAGGCAGTTGATTATTAAACCTTACCATTCTAGCAATTCTGTAGTGTTCTTTTCCTTCTATATTGCTTATCCACAACTTCTTGTTTTATTATATATATATTTTATAAATATGAAGCCCCGCTTACGGCTGTGCACATATAATGTATATATGTGTGGGCCCTTGGGGGGCAAAAGTAAAGTTACACTAATTTTAACGTTATTTTACTAATTTCATGAAAATAACGTTAAAAATAACGGACGGTTAATCATGCATCAAGTGGTGACGTTGATAGCCAAAAGACACGGGGGTACATGCACCAATCGGGTTTGTCCCGGTTGCTAAGTGTTATGTGCCTTATGTCCAAGGCTTGATACACAACCACTATCGAGCCGGGGGTCTCATTCGAAGCAGCCTCTCTATTCCCACGGGATAGAGGTAAGACTGTCTACATCTTACCCTCCTCAAACCCTACCTTAGCTTTTGCTATTGGTGGGATTAACTGAGTATGATGATGATGATGATGATATTTTATAAATATGGTTCACGAACACAGACTTTTCAATATTTGATTGTCATTCTTGACATTTCGGTTTCTCTTATCTAAAATAAGATTATGTTTGCAGCCAGTGGTTGATGCTTTTGATCCAAGGTTATTGGTGGCTCCTGCAGTTTCCCATGTCATCAATTTCACTACTATCAAGGTATGGTAACTTTTATGTGCTGACCGGTGACCACCTTCAAGAATTTGTATACGCGCTTAAAGAACTATGTTCTGGTTCAATATTAACGGATCATGTGCTGTTATTCTAAGAGAACCCTGTGCTCATAAACATAACAAAACCCTAATTCTACATGTCACACTTGTTTTATAATCCCATTTTCAGGAAGAGGACTTGTACGAAATTGATGTACCCTTGAAATTCTCAGCTTCCGTGGGCACAAGAATACATGGCCTGGCGTGTTGGTTTGATGTTCTATTTAACGGCAGGTGATAACTCTATGCTGTTAACTGCATATCAAAACGAGTCGGGTTGGGTTGGCACAAACATTTTTTGACCAATTTCGTAAAATGTATTTCATCCACATAAATATGATTCAGTTATTATTAAAAATCTAATTTATTTGAATAAATGATTCATAAGGTTGTATGCATTAAATTACATTTTTGGTGACTTTCAACCCGATTGAGCCATTCATAAGTGAATGGGCCAAGCCTGTCGCCTGTTAGTTATTCTCTCTACTAATTAAGTTTTGCATATTAATTTTGTTGACCTACAGCACTGTACAAAGGTGGCTAACCACGGCGCCTGGTGCACCCACAACTCACTGGTACCAACTGCGATGTGTCCTGTCACAACCGATATACGTCATGCCTGGTCAAGAAATTACAGGCCGTCTTCACATGATTGCACACAGTGCTCAGAGTTACACAATTAACCTAACCATGTCAGGTTGATTACAAGATAGTTATTATTAGCAGAATCATTAAATTGCAATAATCAGTTAAATATTACATCCAACCATGTAACAATATGTGACCTTTTGCGATTCGGATTGTGTAGCTAAAATGTGGGGCCCTGGTGCTGAACAAGGAGGAATATTACAAACATCAAGCTGCAGACTTGATCTAAAGGAACCATATTATCGAATGTCTCAACCGCAAGCCTACTCAGTGTCCCAAGATCAACAGCCAAATCAGTTGTTACAATCACAGGTACCTATCACCTTAAATAAACATGTTTTTTTTTTTTTTTTTTTTTTTTTTTTTTTTTTTTTTTGATACAATGGTTATCTGAATTTTGTTGACCGGAGTTTCAGGATCTACAACTGCCATGTTTGGATGAAGACGGATCGGATTTTATCCAACAACCATCAAATGATTCGACGGTCCATATTCATTGAGTCAGCCTGAAGATATATACATTTGACATTTGAGATGTTGACAAATGGTGAGGGTGTTACATTATACAAGGCACCATGAAATGTCAGGCGGGTTATTTTCAAGACTGCCATATACTATTGTGCAATGCCTTTATTATATTAGGTTGACCTTTCCTTTGCTCTTTTAGAGTGTTATCTCTACTTTCTTTTTAAAAAAGTTTGACTAATAATTAGTTTCTAGCTCCTAGAGGAAGTAGACCTTTGGCAATTAAGTCATTTGATCACCACTTGTTACTTTCAAAGAAACAAATCACAAGAATATCAAGTTTATGCAAACATGACACGTGTTTTGTGGGGGTGATGTTTGAAGGGTTGTTCTCGAGTCGAACTGAGTGGATCTTTACTCGTACTTGGCTCGTTTACAAATGAACCGAGCGAGCGTCGAGCGGGGAGTAATTTAGACAATCATAAAATTGGGATGTTTCCTTCAATGTTATTTTTGTCGGGATGACAGCTAAGGTCGAACTGTCTGATGATGGCACTAATATTGAGGTCAGTCACAATTAGTCAGATGTAAGAGAATGTCTAGGAATTTTCTTTAGAATAGATAGGTCTTGGTAAATTACTTTTCTTAGAATCTAATCTCAATGTAGGATTTTCTATTAAAAGAGAAGACTAGGTCTAAGTAAGGTATATTAAGGAAAGCCTATTTTACGTTGTTGACAATGTTTACAATGAAACCTAGCAATAGCAAAGATATTAGCTTTCGAACTTTATCTTGTGCACAAATACGATGATGGCACTAATATTGAGGTCCGAGTGTCCGATGATGAGACTTAGGTTGAGGCCGGTAAGGAGATGAGCATAACACAGAGAAGAATAGTCGCACTGTGGCGTAGGGTGATATCAAGTAACGATTAGCGACGGGCGACCAATAACATAAGGAATTCAAGACTATCACCTCACAGCTCAGGGTTTTACTATTAAACAATGCTAAATTTACTACAAGCGTCGACACTTTTGATCAGTTTGGGTTACATGGCTTTAGGTTGATTTAAAGACCTGACAAACAAGCACCTTACCAATAGAATTGGGTTCCACTCTCTGTTGGGACCAGTTTTGAAGATATGGGTCTCAATTTGATATACTAAAAAGTTGGATTAAGGTTAGGCCAGCTAGTGTAGAACCATTAAATAAAGCATGTCTCTCTTTACCATTGACCTCTTAAAATCTATAAAATTTATTCTTAAATATAAATTGCATTTTGATATTCATAGTGCTTTAAACAAACATATTCAATTAAGACCTTAGGCCATTGACCTTCCCCATTAGAAGTAGAAATTATAATGGAGTTGCACCTTAGTTGTGGCATGACATGACCTCCACATAGTATAAACAAACAAGAATAAAGATATATTGAAGACATATAACATAACATAACTCAAATCAGTCCATTCATAAGTAAATGAGTTGAAACTGTCACCTGTGTAAAAAAAAAGTAATACATTATGATAAATTGCAAGACACGCTTTTATTGCAGACAAATGGAATGCTCTGCATCACAGATCGCGTTTCATGATTTATAATCGGCATACACTAAACGAATGTGTTTTGGGTCAACCCGTTCTTTTGTCCTGTTATCATATCGGCCCATTATGCCGGTTCTAGGTATAAATTTATCTTTTTCAAGAGATTACCTACACGTCAACTGACAGCTGCAAGAGCAGGAAGTGGTTGGCCGGCAATAACATCATAGCAACGTTTGCAAAGTGTCGGGTGATCGATAAATGAACCAACTTGAGGTGAAAAATTCCAACATCTTTCACATTTTGTACCTTCTGCACGCGATATTCCAATCCATATTTTATTTTCTCCCTGAATCAAATATTCTCCGGAATATGGTATATTTTTGGTTGGTAAATCATCCAATGTAGAAAGAATCTCAACCTGCAGTTTGACCAGTCCAGTCAACTTTCTAAACAACTTTCATCGAATTTGACACCTAAGATGTTAATCCAAAATATACCTGAGACGTTATGAATATGCGATGTAGGGAGTCGGCATCAACTTTAGCTTCACACATGTTCCTTAATCTCACAGCAAGCTTATCATCAGAGCTATGGAGGTACACCTTCGCCTCCAGACTAGAACCAATAAGTTTGCCAGTGCGAGCACTCTCCAATGCCTTATTTACCTCAGTTCTCAACTACCAAATTTATACAAATGATACAGAATCAATATATAATTTTAAAAAAGAACGAAAAATTAAAATTAAAAAAATCATAGGTACGTTATTGAGGTTACCTCGAGTATTTTCTCCCAAAAATCTGTTTCTTCCTCGGGAAACGCAAGCCATCTTTCATTTGCTTCAGGCCATTTTGATTCAAAAACAAATTTTGCCAGGTCAGCGTTGTCAATATTATATTCAAAAGGGAGATTTTGCCACACGTCTTCAGCCAGGTGAGGTAGTATTGGAGCAATTACTCTCACTATTGATAGTAGATGAACTGCAAGGACTGTTTGACAACTTCTCCTTGTAAAACTCGAAGCTCCCTAATATATAAAGTCAACATATCAAAGTCGATACATTTTGACTATAAACAATATCAAACTTAATAAAATCATAAGAAAGTTTACCCAACATAAAGGCGGTCTTTGGCAACATCAAAATAGAAATTTGAGAGATCAACAATAGCAAACCGTTGAATGATCTGAAATGAAACAAGTTACATTTATGATTAATCAATAAAAAAACCTTTAATCAAGAAAAAAAATGTAAGAATTTACCTGGAATATTTTGAAGAACTGATAGCTTTCATAGCTTTCCTTAATGTTTTTCACCACATTTTCAAGCTGAAACAGAGCATGCTGATCGATCTCAGGAAGTTCATCATATGCAATAGCGTTTTCAGACTGCAAAATATAAACAGAATATATAATAATGTAGAAACTTTATTCAACCAAATACATATCCAATGAATATTTTTGAAAACATTACATACTTTCCAATCATGAAGATTTCCCAAAAGAAACCGTAAAGTTCCTCTTAACTTTCTATATGTATCTGACACTTGGCGAAGAACTTGAGAACCAATCAAAACGTCTCCTGTATAATCTACACTTGAGACCCAGAGTCTAAGTACATCAGCTCCATAAGAAGGTGCTTCCTGGAAGATTTTTTATTAAATAATTCACTATTAAAAGATTATTATTAACACAATTAATTAAGGCAAAACAACCACTAACCTCTTGATTCTTCCCTCCTTCAATTATGATACGTGGATCAACGACATTACCCAAAGATTTACTCATTTTTAAACCCTTCTCATCAAGCACAAATCCATGTGTTATAACTCCAGAATATGGAGCTTTTCCTGTGATATTTATTAAAATTAATAATAATAATAATAATAATAATAATAATAATAATAATAATAATAATAATAATAATAATTACAGCAAATTAAATGTTGTTGGATTGAGAATGTGTACCTTTTGTTGCAACGCTAGTTAATAAAGAACTTTGGAACCAACCCCGATGCTGATCTGTACCTTCAACATACAAATCTGCAGGAAAACTCAGGCCAGTTCTATTCTCCAGAACAGCAGCCCACGAAGAACCTGCAAATATAACTCATTTTCATGTCCAGTTGCATGCAAAGTTGTAATTTGTAAAAGAATTACTCATGTTTAACAGGTAATTAATTTACCTGAATCAAACCAAACATCCATTGTATCAGTTCCTTTCACATAATCTGATGCTTTATCACGATATTTCTCAGGAAGCAATTCTTCTACTGACATGTACCACCATGCATCACTGCCCTTTTGGGAAATGATTGCTGCCAGATACAATAACCAGAACGTAAACTTTAGTAATAGTACGCTTTAAAATAGGTAGTAAACTGTTTATTTTTCATTTATTGCATTACACTTGATATGATCAATGGTTTCTTCATTTAGCAGAGGTTCTTTCGTCTCTGCATGATAAAAGACTGGAATTGGGACACCCCATGTCCTCTGACGAGATATACACCAATCTGAACGGCTGGAAGTCATTGTAGAAATTCTGTTTTCTGCCTGAATGACAAAATTATAATTATAATGATAATTAATACTGTTATTAATATTTGTACACTTAACAGAGAAAAAAATTAAGACAAAAAGTTGCTGTGATTGAAAGAATGAGTGGTTGATCTTGATCAAGCAGATTTCCAGACTAGGAAATCTTTGTAAAATTAGTATATACAACTGTAAAAAAATTTACGAAGTAGAAAAATATTATAAAAAAGCAAACAAACTTCTTACATTTATGAGCCATTGCTTCAAAAGTTAGCAATGTTTTCAGTTCCTCATAGGAAAAATGTTCAGAAATGTTATGGTTTCATGATATTTGTTAGTACAAAAAGAAATGCATGTCACCAAAACACAAGAAGTATTGACGCATTCGAACTAGTGGTTCAAACCACATATAAACCTTTGAGCAGAGAGTAATCAGAATTGTCTCCATATATTTAAGTCAATAGTTTAAATACATTTCAATAGTGTGTTTATCATTTATGCAACACTTATTGATATTAATCATGTGGTTCTAGTGTTATATGAACATAAAAACCACACAAAAACCTTAACTGATATCAATCATGTGAATTTCAACCAATCAAATTCTGGAAGAACCCAATTTTCAGTTTCCAAAACCAAAAGTATTCATATACAATACCTGTGATGGGGTCCATGTAACTTGGTTAATGGCATCCATAGCAGCCTCTCTGAATCCTTCCACAGAAGCAAACCATTGTGCTGTTGCCCTAAAAATTGTAGGTTTTTTTGTTCGCCAATCATACGGATACTTGTGCTCTAAAAAATAAAAAAATAACACAACTTATAAATTAGAATTTCTAGTAAACCATCTCAACGGTATAACAAAAAAATTGTTTTAGTTTGGATCTGTGAATGGATGATATGACTTACTGTAAGGTTCTACCATAACAATTGATAAACGTTCATCCAAGTGATCAATTACAGCAGCATTACCATCACCTAATACATCAAGCCCACTAAATATCCCAGCTTCTTCAGTGAACTTTCCTTCATCATCTACTGGTGATATTATAGGCAATCCATATTTTAAACCTGTTATATAATCATCCTGTCCATGACCCGGGGCTGTGTGAACAAGCCCGGTTCCTGATTCGGTTGTAATATAATCTCCTCCAATCACTACAGGACATTCTTGCCCGTTTATCGGGTGTGCATATCTATTTGTATACATATAGCTAGGTTAATAAGTATTTTAATAAAAGTAATTTCAATTAATTCAAACATTAAGTACCTGTAATTTTCAAGATCTGAACCTAAAACAGTTTTTTTAACAACAAGCTTCACATTCCATTTGGCTTCAAGTGTTGGCACAAGATCCGCTGCAACAATGAAAAAGGGTGCCTCGTCGGCTTTTAAAACATTACCAAATCTCCTATTTTTGTCTTCAGAAGATGAAGCAACATCAGATGAAACGGGCAGCACTTCAACAATCACGTATTGGAGCTTGGGATTTACTGCAACAGCTGTAAAAAAGAAAGAAAGAAAGAAAGAAAATATAAACATGTGGATACATGTAGATAACTTTATGAACTTACACACACAAACACATACCGGCATTTGCAGGAATAGTCCAGGGAGTGGTGGTCCAAACTGCAAGGGACAATTTGGGAAGAAACTCATCTAGTAATCCATCTTTAGCTGGAGTATTGAGTAATTTGAAAACTGCATACATGCTCTTTGAAACATGGCCTTCAGGATACTGCATTAAAAGACCAAACAGAGTGAGATTATTTCTAAAGACTATGAAGTCTTAACACCTGTATGCAAAGGTTACAAACTTTAATTAAATAAAGATCTTATTTATTATTTATACAGGAAGTTAATATTAAACCAGACAAGAGGCTGTTGATCAACTTACCTCTAACTCAGCCTCTGCAAGAGCGGTGCGAGATGAAGGGCTCCAGTGAACTGGCTTTCTCCCTCGATATATGTATCCTTTGAAAACCATTTGCCCAAACACTTCAATCTAAAAGGCCAAAAGAATAAAATAATATCTATAACATAGCAGAGCAATTAGATATAACTAGAGGTGATACTAATTTAGCTTTTATACCTGAGCAGCCTCATATTCGGGATCAAGAGTGAGATAAGGGTTATCCCAGTCAGCCCATACTCCAAATCTCTGTCGTCAAAAAGTAAAAAAAAAAAAAACTTTAATGTTCTATCAATCCTTAATACTTATAATAGGTGAACAACATCGCTACCTGACGGAAAAACAATTTGAATATGTAACCATAACATGGACACTTCTTAGGTAACTAAGTAAAAGTATGACCTTAAGACAAGGAAATGTTACTCTCTTTCGATTATGTGCATTAGTTGTTTAAAACTGACCTTGAATGATGCCATTTGTGCCTTCACGGTTGCTTTGGCAAATTTAGCTGCTTTTGCTCTCAATTTTAATGGTGTTAGCCCCTTTCGTGCATCTTGGTCCAACGACTGCAATACTAAGACAATTTAACAGAAAATTACCCATGATTAAAGCTAGAAGCTACCATAAAATTTTAAACTTAATAAACCAGCACAGACTATCACTTGCCTTTTAACTCAATCGGCAGACCATGGCAGTCCCAACCAGGAATGTAATTAACTTTACAGTTTTGAAGAAGCTGTCACAAAGCAAAAAAGAACAAAATAAAAGTTCCGGTACGCATTCACCATGCTCACTGTATTTGTACTTCTATAACATAAATCATGTAAAGTGATTCATTCTTTTGCAAATATATAAAAAATCACAGAACAACATTAACGCTGCAACCATACCTTATATCGGTTAATAATGTCCTTTATAATCTTGTTTAAGGCATGTCCCATGTGTAAATCACCATTAGCATATGGAGGACCATCATGAAGAATAAAACTTCCCTATCAAAAGAACAAGAAATATGAGTAATTAGATAGAGTAGAGAGGGAACCTTGTAACACAAAAGATGAACTCGAATAAGCTTCAAAACTGACCCCAGTATTCTTTTCAGCAACTTTCTTAAAAACCTGATTTTCGTCCCATAATTTCTGGATTTCAGGTTCCCTTACAGCAGAATTAGCTCTCATTCCAAAAGTTGTCTTAGGAGGTCAACGGTATGCTTGTACTTCCCATCTCCCTGCTTTGATCCTAGAAAATGGAATACATCAATCATTTAAAGGTCAAATGGTCATAAGAAACTCGTAAATAACAAATCACGAGATAGCTTTGATCTTTACACCGTGTTATCCATGTGTTCTATCATATATTACTGACTACAAAGATCTAAACAAGATTGTAACCAAGTTTGTACCTTTGGAATCTTTCTTGGCAGCCATCACAGGGCCACGAGACCTACGCTTTGACTGACTGTAAAACGCACTCCTAGGATAAATATGGCCATACGTAAAATAATAGAGAGACGTTAGCTCAATGGCAGAACGTCTTTGGAAATCAATGAGGCTAAAAGACGACGCTTTCCTAAACGATGAGCAACTTCTCAACGACATAACCTGAACAATTATTATACAAGATTAGTAAAGTACAATAAAAATGTCAAGAAAGCATATCAAACTCAACTTGAAAAAACTGTTAGATATATCATATTAACCAAGATACTAAAGAAAATAATAATAACATAAAAAAAACATTTTTCATCAAATGTCACACTCTCCTTACAACAGCTTATAAAAAAAATAAAAATAAAAATCCCAAAGTGAGCAATTAGCAGCAATCTCTGAATGGGCATTTAATCAAACAGGTGGTGTGCAACTTAATTTAAAAAAATCCACTAAACCCTTTAAGATTGCACAAAACATGAACATGTATGTATGTATGTATATAATACTTACGGTGTGAGAAGTTTGCATCGCCATTGAATAGGATTTTGGTGTTTTAGTAGTGGGAATTGATGCTACAGCTTGTGAGCTTCCATTGTCGAATAAAAAGAAAGAAAGAAGGGGTTTGTTTGGATAAGTGAAAACTGGTGGCGTTTCTCTGAAAACAAGAGGATGTTTATTTGACAAGATTAATGAATCATCCTCCTCGTCTGTCTTCTGTTTTGTTTTCCCTTGGAGCAATCTATGTCATTCAAATATAGTCTTTGGGATAATATCCAAAATGCACCCAAGAGACAAAAATTAACTACTCATTATTTTTCTATTTATAGTACCTCTTCCGCCCGACATAGCAGAAATGTAAGGGAGCTCCCGATTTTATCAAGTTCATCAGTTTCGGGAAAAATCCAACTATCCACCCACCCAAAAGCACGACGATGAAATAATCGGTAAAACCCGACGCTCTCAAAGATCGAACCCATGGCTTTTCAGCCATGAGTCTTCCATCATTGAGCCTCCATACCGGTTGGTTGATTTATACTAGTAACTAGATTATACCAGGGTGTTTCTCGGGATAGACAGGGGCGCTACCCTTTTTTGAACGGGTACCTCACTACCAGCACGACAATAGCGCTGTCACCGGTGCTGGCAGTGGTTCCGTGATATGTTTACATGAGTTAGTTCACGAATTTCATTTCCTCATGGGTACCCCTCACCTTTGTTTATACCTTCAACCTTCCAAGAAAATGAGAGTTTGATGATGATGATGAAGATGATGAAGTTCAGATCGAAGGTAAGATGATGATGGAGAATGTTTCCTTTTTTTCATAGAGTTGGTTTTAGTTAATGCTTTTGTTTAATTTACCAAAAACATATTTTTATGAGGTGAATCAGTTAAGTGTTGTCTCCAAAAAACAGTTTCAGTTAAGTGAATCAGTGAAGTGATGTGGCAATGCAGGATTGGTAGAAATCAGTGAAGTGAAAAAAACATACGGGTAGCTCCCCGCCCCCTAATATGAAGTAATAAAATGTGTGTACCATAAAGGAATAGGTCGTTTTTTTAGACTTTTTTAAAGCATCAGCACTCGATAACTCATAAAATCTACTTCTAATTTTACATGTGCATATCTTGCTTGAGTGAATTCTCTGTATAACTTTGTCACTTATTCAATACATTCTAAAGTTGTGATGTGAATATGGGGAAAAAAAAAACAATACAATTGGTATCAAATGACATGTAATGATGATGATTGATTCAACAATCGTGCATGGTAGGGTGATTAGTTATCACCTATCATGTGATAACTTTTTGATCTCATTCATTCAAGATATTATACGATTGAACCTATTATGAGATCCAATTAGTTAAAAATAAAGTAAATTTTTTATAAGATAATTGTTCGCTCTAAAATATAAAATAGATTTGAATTTTTTTTTTTTTTATAAAAATAGGAATAATTTTCTAATTTGACTAGGCTTAGCAACCTTCGTAATCAATGTTTCTAGCAACACCAATCGAAATACAAAAAAATTAGATTCTTACCAAACTAACTACGTCTATGAATATATATGTAGTTAGCGGATTTTTGTATGTAATAGTAGGTTAAAATCATGTATAATATCGTAACATGATTAATGAATTACCTAAACAATTTGTATTTTTTTTCCTACGTGACAGAACCCACTAAAAAGAGTCGGGTTTTTTTCTTCGTTTTTTTGTATAGCACTATGATATTCGTTGGAAAGATAATAAAACGTCCGTTAATTTGGTGTAATTTTTTTAAAAAGGTGTCGTATATAAAAGTTATTGACGTTTAAAAATTGTGTGGGAAAATAAGGAAAAAATAAAGATAAAAATTATTAATTTAACATATTTGAAATTTTAAAATAATAGTTAATAGTTATCTTTATTTAAAATATAATTAAAAAAAACTTTTAGAGGCAAATCAAGGGGTGTGAAGCCTTCACATAATGTCATGTGACATACACCTTTTCGTTTATTACATATATAGATATAGATATAGAAGATTAGACCCGTGCGGCGTACGGATATAATGCAAACACCAAATGAATTAGGTAAAACGTTATGTGACCTGTAACCATATGAAAATGAATGTCTCGACGTACTCAGTTCAACTCAATGTAATCTGTATAAGCGTTGCGGTTAAAAAAAAATCATAAAGTGTGTATAGTGAAATAACCGACATGTATAATCAAGAGTGGTTTTTTATAGCTTTGGTGGAAGATGGGCGGTCAGTGGCATAAAATCCGCAAACATCTGGATATAAGATAAAAAGAAATTTATTATCATAAATTAACAGGAAAAATAATGCCAATTATTCATGTTTTATAAAGTTTAAAAAATAAAAAATAATTTAAATTTTAGAAAAGCAAAAAGATTTATGAAAATTGGCTAATATTGATACACCATCCCAAGTCAATCGAACACCAATCCTCATATATCCGTAACAAGCAATTTTGTGTCATACATGTTGTATGAGAAGCTTAAGTTGTTAATACGACTCATATAACCATACGACCCATATGTTATAAGAAACAACTAGCGTTCACGATTGGAGATGATGTGTTGATAATGATATAAGCACCATTTTTGAAAAATCAAATCGACATCTTATTTAAGGGCTACAAGCATGGTTGTAGAAGTCGCTAGTTGCTGTCAGGTCGGTCGATTGGGGGTTTATGAGTACTCAGCCTAGGTGGGAAGGGAAGTACTCAGACGTGGTCAAATTATATATATATATATATATATATATACTAGGTTATAGTCCCGTGTATTACACGTGTTGAACAAAAAATAAAATGGCATATTTTGTTTAGGAGATAAAATTAGATATAGGTTTTTTTTTTTTTTTTTTTTTTTTTTTTTTATCAAGAACAATAACATCAAAAGATTTAATTCAAATTATTTGCGGCACATGTTATAAAGGAGATAAAAATAACGCTAATCCAAATCAAACCTCAATGATAAAAGAAAAGTATAAACTTGCCTTGATGATATAGTATTGGAGATGAAGAATGAAGAATTTACAGATTTATTGTTTAGGGTTTTGAAAAGAAAGAACGATGGGTAACATGTGGGGAAGAATGAAGGGATCAACTTTTTGTTAAGCTTTGTGAGAAAAATAAGGAAAACAAGTGTGCAAAGGAAGTAGGCGGGAAAACTATATAAGAAGCTCTGAGAAAGTGCCAAGTGTCCCACAATAGGTTTATTTATATATCTATACTATATTATAATGCATGAGAGAGGTGTATTTTAAGATACCCAAAAGTTAAGAACTAATTTTTCATTAGCAACCCTAAAATGAGGGTAAAATAGTCATTCATACATTATTTACACTTTAATACCCTATTTATTTACACTTTAATTCCCTAATTTTTAGTTAGTAATTACATTTCCCTCCCTCCCCCACAAAATTATAATTTCTTTTATTTAATTCTATTATATTTTAAAAACATTCGAATATACCATGACGACCGGCTCATTTTTGTCGACGTGTCGGTGTTTGTCGTAGTCAATACCGATGTGTGGATTGAAATGTACAAGAAAGAATGCCTTATATACAAGTGATTATTGCATTTTATGTTTTAAATACTAACTAGATGAAATATAATATGGATTTATTGTTAATATGGATGTTGAATCATAACACCATTTCATGATCAAGTAAAACTCAAAATTGTAAAATTGAATTTGGTGTTAAATATTGTTCTGCCCAATAATGAAAATTCACATAAATCAAATGCAACGATTTAAAAAACCAAACATGGCACTCGAAATCTACATATCAGCTTTGGTGATTCATAAAATATGATAGTGTTGTTAATCATTATGGTTCATCCTTGCTCTAACATACAAATAATTTGTCACACGGTAACAAAACTGCAATACAAGACTAGGCTCTAAGAATGTTTTGTCATGTTTGTTACTGACAGCTTCAATTGTATTACCCTATTTAAATAATCAACATTAACAATATGTGCATATGTATATGGGTATGCATGCATATATTAATAGATATACACATAAATATAATTAACTAAAAGAAATCTCATTAAACTTTTAAATATACATAATTAGCTAAATATATAAAATTTTAAAATAATTAAGTTTAGAAAAAAATATAAAAATGCATTGTAGATATTAATTGTAGGTAAACTTCTTTTAACAATATCAGCTGCATCAATTTGGTTAGAAAACACATGATACATATTATATTTCCATGTGATATGAACATCTATGTTAATAACAACAAAACTCCCTAATTTGAGGGGGTTCTTTTTAACAAAGTTTAAAAAAAAGATAAATGCACTGAATTCGGTATTCAGAGAAAACACAATAATTTTTTTACACATTAGTCAAAGATAAACAAAATTTCCTAATTCAAAGGGGGTGGGGAAATCATCAGGTTCAAAATTTAAACCATGTGCTAACCTACTAAAGTTTAACAAAATTTCATAATTTAAAGGGGTGGGAAAATCATGAATTTGAAAATTAAATCATGTGCTAACCTACTAAAGTTTATTCTATAAATACATACTGATGGGATTGGGTACTGAATGCACCATTCCGCATACCCAAACCCGGCACAACGTCACCGCGCGGACAAAAGCTACGCGCAAGATATGGTCAAGGCTCATTAATGATCGGTCAATAAGTCAAGGATCGGTCAAAACCTGGTTAAGGCGAATATCATGCATGGTCAACAGCCATGCATGAATCACGTAACCACACCATTAAAGGCGGTACACGATTCCATTATTCCCATTAATTAAGCTTTCCACATATCACCTTACTAACATAATTTAGGGTGATGGAGACAACCAAACCACGGTTAGGACTTGGGTAATGGTGGCATACGGACTCTCCTATAAAAGGGGTCACACCCCCAATAGGAGAGGACACTTTTCTACTGACCTGGAGAGCTATCACACTTGATAGTATCCCCATTCACCCCGTTTTTGTTATAAACAACTACCTTGTGTAGTCGTCTCCACACCCATACTTTCACTCTTGTTTGCAGGTATCTCCAATCCATAGCTGTTAGTGAAGGATCAACCCTGTGGATACTTATAATCTTATCATCCTCAATCGGTGGTGAGACTATTTGTTTCTTCATTGGTGCCATCCCTTACGGTTCTAACAAATCTTTCAAACTAGCAACATGGCTTTTTCAAAGGATGCAAACAACAACAATGCTGAGGTAGATGCTACAATCAACGATGAGATCCAAGATGTTACACCGAATACCATCACGAAGAATGTGGCTCAGAAGCAACCGGCTTCGACATTCTGGTTCCACCCAAACAAGGGAGGATCTGCTGGAAGCAAAAAGAAGAAAGCCAACCTATCTCCGGTTGACCCGGACGAGTGGATGGCTCAGCAAAATTCAAAAACGATCGCTGAATATCAGAAAATGGTTATGAATCAAGCCAAACTCAACGTCCAAAAGACGTTAAGTTTCGACACAAGCGAGGAAGACTCAGAATCTCCTCGAAAAAACAAAAGTGGCCGTCATGCTAAGGGATCTCGTCAGGCGGTACGTGGTGGAGGCCGTGGTAAGAATACTCACGGCCAGGACCCCGTCAACCTGAACGATGAACCAGACGGCTACGAATCAGAAGACGAGGTGCATCACGATTCCAACAAAAAACAGAACCCCAAGTCTGTTGCCAGCAGTCTGGCACCTAAGGATGATGACCTTTACAAGCCATACAGACCAAAGACTTTCGCCGAAAGATCAAAATTCTGTGCACGTATTGCACTGGCACCGATGCCCCAAGAATGCAAGCTACCAAGCACCATCGGGAAATATGATGGTTTGCGCGATCCGGACGATCACCTTCATGCTTTTGACTGCGCAGGTAGCTCCAAGCTATGGCCAGTCCAAGCCTGGTGCCACCTGTTTGTACAAACATTAACAGGGGCAGCTAGAGTGTGGTATGAAAGCCTGCCACAGGGAAGTCTGGTGGACTTCGATGACTTAATAAGAAAATTCAAGAATCACTTCTCACATCTGTGCAAACACAAGAAAGACAAGGCACACATTCTCTTGTGTACACGTCACGAGAATGAATCCCTAGAAGATTACATCATCAAGTACAACAAGGAAGCACTTCAACTAGGATGCGGAGAAGAACTTACCCGCGCAACATTCATACACGGGGTAAGAAATGATGATCTGATGAAATGTCTAACCGGCAAAGACGGTGTGCCACAAGCTTGGGATGAAGTAATCGAAGCTGCTAAAGTTTATGCGTCTTCTGAACGATCTTTCCATCGTAACAAAAATACACACCAAAGTAGCAGTCACCGTGCATCATCAAACAACAGAGGAAAGGCAAGCAGTCTGTATGGTCAAGAATCTCAGGCACAGCGGATGAAGGAAAATATTCCTCCGCACAAGACGCAAGAAATATGCTGAGTTCAAGAGGGTTCCGTGACCATAAAGGACACTCGAAGAAGAACTACGAATGGACGCCACTGTCCAAAACACCATCTGAGGTGCTGACAACCGAACAAATTCAATTTCCAAAACCACAAGAGCTCCGTGGTGAAAGGCGGAACGTGGACAGATCAAAATACTGTGAATATCATGAAGACCACGGCCATATGACAGACAATTGTTACAGCTTGAAGATGGAAATTGAAAACGCCATTAAGTCAGGGCAGTTAACACACCTCGTGAAGAACATGAGAAGAAAACAGAGGGACAACACGGAAGTAGGAGAACCCTCTCAGAAAAAGATACGCAATCTCAATGCGCATCACGTGTATAGCGTTTCCCGCAATACATGCAACATGACACATAGAAATGCAAGCCATAAGTGAACCTTTATGGAAGCAAGAAATGATTCATGGAAGGAAGAGCAAGTGATTATGCCAAAGGTAAAGGGTGGGGCTTCCTCCACAGCTCCATTAATCATCACAGGGGTTGTTGGCCATTATCGAACACGATACATGTTCTTGGATAATGGCAGCAGCACTGATATCATGTACCAGCAATGTTTCGACCAGCTGGATGATGATGACAAAAGAAGAATAACACCAACAATGGAGCCAATCTCAGGTTTCATCCATGAAACAATTAACCCACTGGGTACGCTCACTTTCCCTGTAACACTCTCAGACGGGAAGCATTCGCGCACTGAAACGTGCGACTTCACAGTGCTCCCCGTCAACTCTTCACATGATATCCTACTGGGACGATAAGGATTGGCAAAATTCAACTGCAATGCATCTACGCCACATCAGATGGCAGGTTTCCCGACGCGAACAGGAGTTGCATTCATCTGCGGAAACAAAACATGTCATGCAACAGAAGCACCGAGGCCTTTAAAGCAAACAAAACCAACTGTCAGAACCGAACCGGAAAAATGGGTCATTAACCCTATATTCCCGGAACAGACAGTTATCATCGGCCATGAAATCTCTGACCCCATTCGCACTTGTTGGATCAGTTTGCTCTTTTTGCTAAGTAAGAACTTGCTATCTTGACACTTAAGTGTTTAGCAAGTCCTTGTAAATCAGATTATAAGCACAACGGAATGTTATAAGTTAAAGCAACACTTTTTACACTAAGGCAGAGTTATAACTCCCCCTTGATGTTTGAAACTAATAAATGACAAAGTATTTATTATGAATCTAAGTTGTAAATGAGAATTAGATACTTAGAGAGATTCACAATAAATACAGAAATGGAATATAACAATGAGAGTGTTTGAAGGATTTTTCTGTTAAAAATCAATGTCTAAAATAGAAGGTTGAAGCCTCCTATTTATAGACGATTACATGCATGTATCTTGCCTAAAAAGCAAGCACAGAAACTACAGTGACAAGTTGCACAAGTTGCAACATTGAAAGAAACAAATACAGCTAAAAGTAATATTAAACAACAAACTACTGATGCAAAAAGGCGGTGGGAAATATCTATTGCTAAGTGCTGATGAAGGACAACTACTGAAGAGTAGTTTTGTCTTCAGTACTTCTGAAGTGAACTTGTCTGGTTTGGACTTCAGAACTTCTGCAACTTCAGCACTTCTCATATCTTCTAATCAGCAGTTTCTTGTCTTCTCTTCAGTACTTCTATACTTAGCCAAAAATGACAGAAGTGAATTAGACTAAGGTTTACAAAAGTGGTTTCACCAATCCTCTTTGTCCTAACAATCTCCCCCTGGATTGATGAAGCCAAAACCTTACTAATTCCTTATGTGTTTCTTCTGTCTTGAACAATCTTCCATATCTCTTTGTACATGGTGTTCTTGAGCTGGTTGTACTGACCATCAGATAGAGATCCTCTCTGTGGTTCTAGATGTTGAATTGTGAGCAGGTCTTGTGTTGACAGTTTCTTCAGATCACTGATCTTCTTGTAAGCCCTGCTTGAGAGGTCTCTTCTTGTCAACAGTACTGAGTTGTTATCAGTAAGTGACCATCTGATGATAGGGATCTTTGACTTGTTAAAGTCAGAAGAATAGGGAACCAGACTTGTCCCTTGGGTTGATGGTCCTGAGTGCTGGATGTCTTCAGTTTCAGATAGCCTCAGGTGGGATTCTCTTCCTTGTTGTTGTTGTTGCATATCAGGCATCTGAACAGTTGGGAGATGGTGTTCAGTCACTACTCTGGTATGCATCTTTTCTTTGATGGTCTTTTGTATTTGATAAGCAAAAGTGGAAGGATCCCTGAATTGTGTTAACAGAGGTTTCTCCTCAATGTCAAAATCTGAATGGACTATTGAACTTCCTTCAAGTAGTACCATTTTGAAATCAGTTTTGACATTGTCCTCTGCCTTCTTCTTCTGAGTAGCAGATCTTCTAGATGCACCAGAAGTTCTAACTACTGATCTTGAAGGATCAGCAGTTTGAAACTTCTCAGGATTTGCAGCCTTGGCAGCCAAGTATTTTCTATAAGTATCCATCAGTCTTTCTTCTTTCCATCTGGATACAGAGGCTTTTGAACCATATCCTTCTGCTACTAGCTCTTCTATTATCTGGGCTCTCTTGGCCTTTCCATCTTTGCTTGTGGCCACTTTGTCTGCAAGCAGTTGTGCTCTTCTTGTCAGCTCTTGCATAGAGAGTCCTTTGAGTGTAAAGGCTTTGGTCTTGCTGTTCTTGGTAATATAAGACACCAGTTGTTGTCTTTTATCCTGTTCAGCAATCTCATCAAGGTTAGCCTGCCTTTGTAGTTCAGCTGCATAAGCCTGAAGTTTTTCTTCATGGCTTAAATCCAAATCATCCCTTTCTTCCAGAGATTTCCAAATCTGATCTTCTCTGGCCTTTTTGTTGGCTGCAATTAAGCTCTTCTCTAATAGTTCAGCTGATTGAGAGATAGGAGAAGGGTTTAATACAGTCATTGTTGTAACAGATGTAGGCCTGATGGGATCAGATGTTGGTTGAATGGGAGCAGTGGTTCTGGAAGGTTCAGTTGTTTGAGGTTGGGAAGTGTTAACTTCTGATGTGCTGACAACTGCTGATGGTTTGTCAGCTACTGAAGGATTGTCTTCAGTACTTTCTGATTCTTCATCAGAAGTTTGGTCATCAGAAGTTTCTTCATTATGCCTTAGGGAATCTTCAGATGTTTGGGTCTCATCTTCTTTCTCTGCAGCTTCAATTTCTTCAATTGAGACACCAAACTGTTTGGCCAATTTTTCTTTCCTGGCCTGATCTTTCTGATCTCTTTCAAGGAGTGCCACTCTTGCCCTTATCCTGGCTTGGAATGACTCCTTAGGTTCCCTGATCTTCTCCCCCTTTTTGGATTCATCAATTTTAACCCTTGAAGCAGAGGGTTGGGAGAATTGTCCTTGAAGATGAGCAATCTGCTGGCTGTTGAAGTCTATTTTGTTGGACAGATCGTTCATCTTGGTCTTGATCACTCCAAATTGGTTTTTGATGGACAGCTCCAAGTCAGCTGTATATGTTTGGAAGTGATTTCTGATGAGTGTATTCATCATGTGGTACAGGGGACCCTCTGGGCTGCATAGCTGGTTCAGGTCTATGCTTGTTTGCCCAGGGAATTGGGTAGGCATTTGTTGTGAAGGGGGTGTTTTTGGGAGATCCTCATGTTGTACAGAGGATGCCACTCTAGGGGTTTTAGGGATTGAGTGGGCTTTAACCTGTGCAGAGGTGACTGGCTTCTTGAGCCTGGATACCTTTGCAACAGGACCTTCAGAAAGTGCCGTCAATTCAGTAGTTTGAGTGTGTGAAACATCATCCAAACTAATGGAATCATCTGAATCCCTGATGTTGCCCTCAGTGAGGACTGTCTCAGTTAAATCATGAGCTGAGCCCAACTCAGTTCTCTCATGAACCTCTTTGTCTTGGTACTGAGGATTTCCTACTTCAGGCATTAAGCCTTCATCAGTAGTTGCCACATCTGAGGTCTTAGCTATGTTACTTCTGTCCTCAGATCCACCACTGGGTGGTAACTGAGTAGTAGCAGCCTCAGATGCCCCAAGAGTCTCTAAAATTGGGCTTAAAGACTCTGGTCCACCCTCATCTCTTGGGATAGGGCTAGTGATGTCCACATCCATGTCTGATGTAGTAGTTATGTCCCCTGTTTGTTGTGGTTGATGGGGACTGACATGATCAGATGGGACATTCTCTTTTAGCCCAGAGAGAAGTTTGGCAATTTCTATTGCCTCTTGTTCAGAAATTTGTGGGGTTGGTTCAGTAGTTTGGGCAATAGGTTGTTGTTCAGCAGTTTCAAAAGAAAAGTGTGTTTGATATGTTTTTCTAAGTCTTTTTCTTTTGAATTGAACAGATATGGGTGCTCTTGGTGGGGTTTGAGATGGATGAGACTGAGAGGGTGTTTCAGTCTCAACTATTTGAAGAGCAGAATGCTCATGAGCATGTTCAGGCATCTCAACCTCCTGAACAACTTTTCTTTTGGGTTGGTGGGGTGCAGTTTTTGTTGGCTTGGGCTTTTTGGCTTTTGGTGGTGTGAGTTTGGAAGATGTGGGCTTCAGGGGGACTTGTTGTTGTTCTCCCTGATCATCTTCTGGCCAGGCAGCCGGTTTGTTAAGTCTTGAGTATGCTTGTGATGTTAAAGGGTTTAAAGTTGAAATTTTTCCCACAAGCACCTCATTACCCAGTTCCCCTATTATGCATTGCATAATGAACCTTGGGTACAACAAAAACTTTTTCTTGGTATTATTGTGATGTAACACCAACTCATTGAAAAATAGTTTTGATGCCCTGAATTTAGTTTCATTCACAATGGAATGAAATATTGGTTGAAAAGTGGAGGGCATCTGGTCATAGGACCCTGTTTTTGGACTCAAACACATAATAATATAATGAAACAAAAGTTTATATTTTGGTTCAAAATATTTTTTGAATATTGTAGCATGGGAGAGAGTACCTTGATAACCACACTCAGTCATGGTTAGATGAATATCAGCGTTAGCAACATGGTCAGGGGCAGTTACATCATCCAGACCCAGTCTTGTTGCTAGTGTGGCCGGTGTGATGGTCAGTTGTTTCCCTTTTATCTTTGAGTTGAGGGAAATGACCTCATCACCCATTGTAACCGTCTCAGCATTTGCCCAGAACTCATTCAGAGTTTCAGTGTGAATTGGTGGGTTTATTGTGAGAGCAGTAAAGTATTGGGATTTGACGACAAGATCAATGATCTCATCGTATTGGGACCAGCCTTCTTGTTTTTCAAGAAAGGCTCTTTGATTGTGTCCCTGTTTTAGAACTAGAGCCATGTGGTTTGGGTTTTTGATCGAACAGTGGATTTGCAGGTATAGGTTGAGAGAGTTTTTGAGAGAGAAGGAGGGATATTTTTGAGTTTGAAAGGATAAGTGTGTAGAAAAGGTATTTATTAGAAGTTTTAACCGCTTGAATCTTCTTTATTAGAAGTTTTAAAACCGCCTTTGGTTAAAAATGTCTTTATCAGAGGTTTTAAACTGATTAGGTCAAACCTCTGATGATGGGAAAAGTCAGATTTGCCCTTTTGACTTAAACTGCTGATGAAGGATTACTTCATCAGTAGTTCCCATTTTCTCTTCAGTAGTTTTAACATCTGATGAGAAATGTTTTTTACAAATACTTTAATTCATAACTTCTAAAGGTTATTTTATCAGAAGTTACACACTTTTTCAGAAAGTTATCCCCATACTGATGATTTTTGTTTATCAGTAGTTTCTCTCAAACTGATTTTGTTTTTCAGAAGTTTTGTTTCAGACTTTTGATTTTTGTAAGTGAAAACCAGAAAAAAGATAAAAAGGTTAACTTGGATTCCACAAAGGTAAACAGGATGGAATCAAGGATGGAAAAAGGAAAAAGAAAATTTTGATGCATAACAGTAGTGATTGATGTAGAAGTTTGATGTAGAGTTGGGTAGAATCAAGTGTTAACTTGGATTCTAACTGATATGCAGAAAAAAAATAAAATAAACACTTACAAATTTAGCATTCCAAGCATGGATACTAACTTCTGAAATGTTGATGTGTCAAGGGGCTTAGTGAAGATGTCAGCTATCTGATTAGCTGTTGCTACATGCTTTACCTCAATCTTGCCTTTTTCATAGCAATCTCTTATGAAATGGTATCTGATCTCAATATGTTTAGTTTTTGAGAACTGTACCGGATTTTGAATGATGCTAATGGCAGATTTGCTGTCTACAAACAAAGGTGTCTTGGTCTCTTTGATTCCATAATCAAGAAGTTGATATTGGAGCCATTGTATCTGTGATGTACAACTTGCAGCTGCAATGTATTCAGCTTCAGCAGTTGAAGTTGCAACAGATGTTTGCTTCTTTGATTGCCATGACACTAGACAGTTACCCAGGAATTGACAACCACCAGATGTTGACTTTCTTGTCATCTTACACCCTGCATAGTCACTATCTGAAAAAGCTGATAACTTGGTATTGCTTGAAGCAGGATACCAAATTCCCAGTGTTGGAGTTCCTTTCAGATATCTAAAAATTCTTTTGACTGCAATAAGGTGTGATTCCCTTGGTGCTGATTGATATCTAGCACAGACACATGTTGAGAACATAATATCTGGTCTAGAAGCAGTTAAGTATAAAAGGGAACCTATCATGCATCTGTACATGGTTTGATCAACCTGTTTTCCTTGATTATCAGGTTCAACTTGTGTGATTGGTGTCATGGGAGTGGAACATGATTTACAGTCATTTAAAGAAAATTTGTTCAATAATTCTTTAACATATTTTGATTGATGTATAAAAGTTCCATTTGTTTGTTGTTTGATCTGCAGTCCAAGAAAGTACTGCAGTTCTCCCATGGTACTCATCTCAAATTTTGATTGCATGAGTTTCTTAAAATCATCACACAATTTTGTGTTTGTTGAACCAAAGATGATATCATCAACATAAATTTGAACAAGTAAGACATGATTTCCAACATGTTTAATGAAAAGTGTTTTATCAATGGCACCTCTTGTGAAGTTATTTTTGAGTAAAAAGGTGGAGAGTGTATCATACCAGGCTCTTGGAGCCTGTTTGAGCCCATAAAGAGCTTTGTCCAGTCTGTACACCCACTCAGGATGAGAAGGATCCTCAAACCCAGGTGGCTGACAGACATACACCTCCTCTTTGATTTTTCCATACAAAAATGCACTTTTCACATCCATTTGATAAACTTTAATTTTGTTGGAAATGGCATAGGCCAGAAATAACCTGATGGCCTCAAGCCTTGCAACTGGAGCAAAGGTTTCATCATAGTCAATTCCCTCTTCTTGAGAGTACCCTTGAACTACCAGTCTTGCCTTGTTCTTGATTATCATACCAGCTTCATCTTGTTTGTTCCTGAAAACCCATCTTGTACCAATTGGTTGCTTGTTTTGAGGTAAGGGACAGATTTCCCAGACCTGTTGCTTGTTGAACTGAAGTAGTTCATCTTGCATAGCTTGCACCCAATTATTGTCTTTGAGGGCTTCCTGGTACTTCTTTGGTTCCAACTGTGAAATAAAGGCTGAAAATAGGCAAAAGTTGGAGAGCTGGTTTCTGGTCAGAACACCTGTAGCTATATCACCCATGATTTGATCAAGTGGATGATCTCTGTGTTCAATCAGTTGTTGTAAACCACTGACAGGTGTAGGTGGCTCTTGTTCTTCAAACAAACTACTGAGGTCTATAATATCTGGTTCAGCAGTTTCATCTTCTTCAGTAGTTGCAGGTGCTGAAGCAGATGTTTGAGTTTGGCCTTCAGTATTTGTTTGATCAGAAGTTTGAAAAACTTCTGATGGTGTTGTAGTTGACTTAATGACTGTTTGAGGAGTCCATGGTGTAGGATCCTCATCTTCAAACCTTTGATCACCATAATAAGTAGGTTTGGAAGAAGTAACAGCCTTTTCAGGTCCAAAGTGAAAGTTGTCAAGGTCAAAGAGTTCAGCAGGATGTGCTGGAATAAGAGTGTGTTTTGACGCATTGAACTTGACATTCAATGTTTCTTCTACTATCCTGGTGTGAGAATTAAAAACCTTGTAGGCTTTTCTAGTTGAAGAGTAACCAAGAAAGTAACCTGAGTCAACTTTGGCAGCAAACTTTGAAATAGATTCCTTGATGTTCAAGATGAAACATTGACACCCAAAAGCCCTGAAAAAGGAGATAAGGGGCTTCATGCCATGAAGAACTTCATAGGCAGTCTTGGAATGTCTCTTGACCACAAGAACTCTATTCTGAACATAACATGCTGTGTTAACTGCTTCTGCCCAAAAGTACAATGGCAGTCCAAAATCAGCTAACATTGTTCTTGCTCCTTCTATCAATGTTCTGTTCTTCCTTTCTACTACACCATTTTGTTCAGGAGTTCTGGGAACACTGTATTGTCTAATAATCCCTTTAGACAAACAGAATTCATCCAGAGTTTTGTTCCTGAACTCTGTCCCATTGTCACTTCTAATGGTTTTGACAGATAGAGAATATTGTTTCTCTACTTGTAGAATGAAGAACTTGATGATTTCAGCAGCCTCATCCTTGGAAAATAAGAAGAATACCCATGTGAATCTTGAGTAGTCATCAATGATGACTAAGCAGTACTTCTTTTTACCAAGGCTCATAATCTTGACAGGTCCAAATAAGTCCATATGGAGTAGTTGAAGACATGCAGTTGTTTTTGATTCTTCAATAGACTTATAGGAGGACTTATGCTGTTTTCCCTTTAAACAGGATACACAGTGTTCTTGACACTGGTATACTTTCAAAGGTAGACCTCTGACCAAGCCCATTTTTGTGACTTTATTTATGGTTTTAAAGTTCACATGGCCAAGTCTCCTGTGCCAGAGATCTGTTTCTGAAGTTGATGCCCTTGAGAAGAAACAGGCAGTGTTGTTTAATACTTTGTCTTTCTCAATGTCCACTGCATAGACATTGCCACATCTTTTGGCAATCAGCAAAGTATGATCTTCTATAATCTTCTCAATCAACTTCTGGCCTTCTGGTGAGATGATCTTGCAAGCTGTCTTTGTGAAAAAGGAAGAATATCCTTTATCACACATTTGTGACACGCTCAGCAAGTTGTATTCAAGGTTTTCCACCAGATTGACCTTGTCAAACTGTATTTTGCCAGAGGAGACATTGCCATGTCCTAGCACATATCCCTTAGCATTGTTCCCAAAGGATACAGATCCTTCTCTTTGGCTGATAAAATTGTTTATCAGGTATCTGCATCCAGTCATGTGCATAGAGCCTCCACTATCAACATACCATATGCTGTTTAAGCCCCTGGAAACTCTCTGCACATAAAAGCAATTTAGTTAGATTTGGAAACCCAAGCCTGTTTGGCTTTGGGTTTGCTCTTGAGAACAGTTACAGTTTGTTCTTGACCAGGTTGAGAAATCCATGTCTTTTTGGCAATGGATTTTTCATTAAGAACCATGGTGGTATCCTTTTTAGGACCACCATCAACCTTGGTCATCAGTAGTTCTACCATGTTCTTTAGATTTTGAATCTCAGCAGTTTGTGAAACTGCTGAAGATTCTGGTCTAACTACTGACAAGGAATTTTGAGAAAAAGATTTTGGTTGAGATTTTATCTTTTTCTGAGAAAAGGTGTTTTCAGGTTGTTGTTTCTTGGGTTTAAAGACTCTTTCATAATCATTTCTGATTTGATTTCCCACAACCTGTTGTTTAAATTTTTGATTGAACTGAATTCCTTTTCTGTATCTACAAAATTCAGTTTTGTGGTTGAATAGGCCACAAATTTCACATTCTTTTGCCTTTTGTTTTTGATCTGAAGGCAAATTTCTGACAGTTGTGAAAAGATTTTGCTCATCAGTAGTTTTCAGGGTCTCAACTCCTGAAGTAGATGAAACTACTGATGGCTTGTTGTCAGTTTTTGTAAATACTTCTGAAGTACTTTCTTTAAAAATGCCAGGATTTCTGTTTAGAAAGTTTTCATGGAAAGATGTGCATTCTTTCCCTTCAGAAGTTTCATTTGAAACAATTCTTCTCCCATCTTCAGTAGTTTTGGGAGAAAAATCTGTTGGTGTTTCAACATGATGGTATCCTATGCCAAACTTAACATTTGAAGCACTTTGTTTGTTTAGCAATAGTTGATACCCCCTACAAGATTCCACCCATTTTTCACAAGTGATCCTGGTGTCAGCAAGCTCTTGTCTGACATCTCCCAGGTCATTTAGCATCATTTTGATTTGTGCTTGGGTTTCAATAGCAGAGTCAGTTAATTTAGAAACCTCTTTTGTTTTAGCACACAGTTTTCTTTCTAAATCACATTTTATCTGTGTGTATTTTCTTTCTAAATCATTGGCTTTGCCTTGTAGGTGCACGTTTGTCTCTCTTATGAGAGCAAAAGTTTCTTTGCAAGAGTTTGAGCAAAGTTTTGTCAAAGATTCTTTTGATACCTGAGACAATGCAGATTTTGAGGTACAGCCTTCAAATGCCATTAAGGCAAAGTTCTTTCTGCCATTGTCTGGTTCTCCCCAGTTGATGTCAAACACTTTGTTGTCTGCATCAGGATTGCACTCTGTGGTGTCATAAGGGAGACTGCTCCAGTCAACATACCCCGAGGTAAAGAGACTTTGTTGAGGGGGTTGTTGAGGCTGTGGAGGAAGTTGAGCAGCTGGAAAGGGAGGGATTGATTGTTGGCTCTGCATCTGTTGAGCAGGCACTTGAACATATTGTACTTGAGGCATATATTGCTGTTGAGGAGCTTGTGCCTGTACAAAATGAGCACTCCCTTGAGTTCCATTGTTCCTATTATAATTGGGGTTATAGTTATTTCCAGATTGTGATTGGTTAAAGCTAGAGCTTCTACACTCTCTAGCAAAGTGTCCCAACTTCTGACACTTGTGACATCTCAGTTTAGATTTGTCAAAACCAATTTTTGTATTACTGGTCAATCCTGGAAATTTCCTTCCTGACCTTTTATAAAACTTGTTAGTTTTAATGCTTAGCATGGCCAGTTGGTGTAATATGTCCATTTCTTCTAAGTCATCACTGCTAAAATTTTTCAAATCATCCATGATAAAACATAGATTATCAGCAGTTTGACTTTGGTCATCATTGTCATAACCTGGGAAAGATCTTTCTGATGAGATCCCAGTGGTTATGTCAATATTGTCATAAGATCCATAGGAACAAGTTGGTGAATCTTGTCCCAAAAGTGCTGTACTACCTGGTAGGTAGTCATCAGCAGTTTTACCAGAAGTTTGTAATTTCTTCTTTTGATCGATTTCTCTCTCAAAAGTAAGTAATCTCCCATGGAGTTTTGTAAGAGTGAGGGAGCTAAAATCTGGTGAGGATCTTAAGACAATGGAATAAGTTTTCCATTTGTCAGGTAGAGACCTTAAAAATCTATGTAACATAGATACTGTTGTATAGGTCTGACCATTTAACTTTAGCTCAGAGATTAATGAGGAGAATCTTTCAAATTGTTGTGTCAAAGTTTCCCCATTAATATAAGCAAAAGTTTCATATTGTTGAGCCAAAATTTCTCTGGTGTTGGCAATCACCTCTTCAGTTCCTCCAAACTGTTCTTTAAGACAGTCCCAAAGTTCTTTGGCACTTTCACAATGTAAAAGGCCAGAGTATATTTCATTTGGGAGAGCCATTGCCAACATAGAGAATGCCTTAGCATCTAGCTCAAGTTTTAGGAAATCCTCATCTGTATAGTCTTTGGGATCCTTTGGAATCCCTTCTTTAGTTTCAAGATTTATATTTACTGGTTTGTGAGGACCATATATCACAGATCTCCAACAACCTGTGTTGGTTTGTGACAAGGTATGTGCCATTCTCTTTTGCCATATATTGTACTCATTTCTCACAAGCATGGCAGGTTTGGTGGCAGAACCAGTATTATGTGGATCCATTTTTAAAGAGTATAGATTTGTCAGATGACTCTTTTAAGTGATGGATATTGATAAAAAGTGAACTTTTGATCTTTTTATTGAATATCAATAAGAGCTTTGTGTCTGATTCTCAATTTGTTAGATTGATATGTGATCAGATAAACCAATGCTCTGATACCAATTGTTGGATCAGTTTGCTCTTTTTGCTAAGTAAGAACTTGCTATCTTGACACTTAAGTGTTTAGCAAGTCCTTGTAAATCAGATTATAAGCACAGCGGAATGTTATAAGTTAAAGCAACACTTTTTACACTAAGGCAGAGTTATAACTCCCCCTTGATGTTTGAAACTAATAAATGACAAAGTATTTATTATGAATATAAGTTGTAAATGAGAATTAGATACTTAGAGAGATTCACAATAAATACAGAAATGGAATATAACAATGAGAGTGTTTGAAGGATTTTTCTGTTAAAAATCAATGTCTAAAATAGAAGGTTGAAGCCTCCTATTTATAGACGATTACATGCATGTATCTTGCCTAAAAAGCAAGCACAGAAACTACAGTGACAAGTTGCACAAGTTGCAACATTGAAAGAAACAAATACAGCTAAAAGTAATATTAAACAACAAACTACTGATGCAAAAAGGCGGTGGGAAATATCTATTGCTAAGTGCTGATGAAGGACAACTACTGAAGAGTAGTTTTGTCTTCAGTACTTCTGAAGTGAACTTGTCTGGTTTGGACTTCAGAACTTCTGCAACTTCAGCACTTCTCATATCTTCTAATCAGCAGTTTCTTGTCTTCTCTTCAGTACTTCTATACTTAGCCAAAAATGACAGAAGTGAATTAGACTAAGGTTTACAAAAGTGGTTTCACCAATCCTCTTTGTCCTAACAGCACTTACTTAAAGCAGTTGTTAACGAAGAACATGGATATCTTCGCCTTCAAACCATCAGACATGGTTGGTGTCCCGCGACACATCGCAGAGCACAAGCTCAACGTCTACAAAAATGCCAAGCCAATCGCCCAGAAAAAGCGCAACATGAGGCCTGAGAAAACAAAGGCGATGAATGAACAAGTGATAGAACTCTTGAAGGCCGGAATTCTTCGCAAAAGAAAATATCAAACTTGGGTGGCAAACCCAGTTATGGTAGGAAAATCCAACGGCACCTGGCGCATGTGTGTCGATTATAAGGACTTAAACAAGGCCTGTCCAAAAGATTGTTACCCATTGCCCGAAATCGACCTAAAGGTCGATTCTTTGGCACCTTACAGGTTCAAATGCTTCCTGGACGCTTATAAGGGCTATCACCAAATTCAAATGGCCAAAGAAGACGAAGACAAGACAGCATTCCGCACAGACATGGGTACCTTCTGCTACACCAAGATGCCATTTGGGCTAAAGAACGCAGGGGCAACATATCAACGACTAATGGACACCGCATTTGTAAAACAAATCGGTGTAAACTTAGAAGTGTACGTTGATGACTTGGTGATCAAAAGCAGGGAAGAGGACTAGATGTTACTTGACATCCAGAAGACCTTTGATCAGTTGCGCAGTGTGCGGATGAAACTTAATCCGAGAAAATGTTCCTTTGGGTTGGAAGAAGGAAAATTCCTCGGAGTCGTTGTCACAAAAGACGGTTTTCGTCCCAACCCAGATAAAGTTCAGGCAATTGATCGGATGTCGTCCCCATCTTCAGTCAAGGAAGTACAAACTCTGTTAGGATCTGAGTTTGTTTGTTTTGATTGTTTAACTAAATGATGATAATAATGAAATGAAAATAGAATGAAAGTGCAGCGGAATAATAAACTGTAAATCAAAACAAGAGAGTAAATGTTTTTAGATCGAATGCTTTCATTAATTCAAAGATTACAATCGTACAAGTTACTCCCCCTCAGCCTGATCACACAGTTGTTTGTCAGAGAGAATGTTTTGTGTGTGATGCAATAGAACAGTACATGCACTGTTCTATTTATAGACTGACTCAAACCACTGATGACCTAGGCTGACGTCACCTAAGACAGTGACCTCTAACAGAATAACAAACTTAAACATCTGCTATACAAACTACTGTTACATTGAAAGCACTGATAATAAACAGCTGTTAAAGATAAACTCTGATGGTCTTGTATCCACTGCTGGAGCCTAAGTGCTGTTGGTTCCAGCAGTGCTTTGGTCTTCAGTACTTGTATCAGCTGTTGCTCTTCGTCAGACCTTTGGTCAGCAGTTGTTCTTCATCAGTTGTTTCCTCAGCAGTTCTTTATATCAGCAGTTGTTGAGCAGTTGTTTGGATAGAACAGTAGTTAGGGTCAGCAGTCTTTTGGGAGAAGCAAGTTGTAAAGACTGTTTATACAAGGATCAAATAGATAGCATATTTTGGCTTTCCAATCATCTGTTCTTCTCCAGGTCAGCAGACCCAACAATCTCCCCCTAGAACAGATGATGCCAAAACTCAGCTTTATTCATTGATCTTTATTTCTCATCAGACTTTCTCTGATTTGACCTTTGAATTGTAGTTCAAAGTTCAAAGCAAATAGGTCTTCTTCATCTCTTTCCAGATCCAGATTTAGCAGTGCTTGGTGATCTTCTGCACAAAGGCTGTAAGCATCATCCATACTGATCTTCTGAACCTTTCCATCTGACCTGAGCAATGTCAATTCGTGGTTGTCTTTGTTGACCTTCCACTTTAGAATTTTTGAGTCAGTGGATTTGCTGAGATGAACCTTTATTCTTGATGAGTTGGGTGAAGGTGGTCTTCCAATGAGTTCTCTGAGTTTCTCTGTTGTAGGATCAGAGAAATAATGGATTTGATTGAAGAGCCCTTCCTTGATAAATGTGTCAGCAAATTTTCTTTGATCTTCCTCTGACATCTCCTTCTGCTTTTTGAACTGTCTACTTGCAGCAGCTGTGAGATCAGAGGTTTCAAGTAAGCTGTCTAGATTAAAAGTCTGTTGGGGTCTCTTCATCATTGGCTCATCATTGTAGATTGGTTTTCTTGGAAGGCTGGGATCCTTCTTTCTATTCTCTTCCAGACTTTTATAGGTTTCAACCAATCTTAGCTCTGACCATCTGGAAACAGACCTCATCTCCCCATAATTTGCAGCTACAATCTCCTGCCTCATTCTTTTGAACTTCAAGGCTCTGACTGGGTCTCTGCCTTTGCCAAAATTGGGAGTGGAGACTTTAGCTTTGGGATCTTTGGCCATTTCTTCAATTCTGATCAGTTCTTCCCTCAAAGCATGAGTAGTCCAGCCATTGAACTGCTTTTTGTTTGCTTTGTAAGGCTTGGTTGCCATTATCTGTTCAAGAAGGGATTCCCTTACCTCCTTCTCCAAATCTACACTGAGAGGCATGGTGGACATGGAATTGCTCAGGGTCTTAGCAAAGTCTTCAATCCTTCTGAGTTTGCTAAGCTCTGCTGAATGGATGCCCTGAGCAGTCCTGTCATCCTTTCCTTTGCATTTCTCCTTGATGATGGCATCCACTTGTTCACCCTTGTATTTTAGATAGGTATTAATGTTGAGGGGAACAGGGAAGTTTGGGAGAGATGGGAAGGATCTTTCAGATGGTTGTTCAGTATTGTAGAAGGATTGTAATTCCCCCTTGAGTAGATCAAGTTCAAGGGGATACTGAACAACCAATGGTGTAATGGTTGGTGGTGGTCTATGGGTTTTGAATTTGGATGTATGTGGTGAGAATGATGTGAGTGGAATGGCTGTGATGGGAGGAGTGGATTGGGCAGTTGAAATGGTGGTTGGTGATGTGTGTATGTTTTCATCATGCACAACAAAGGTTGATTTTCTCTTCCTTGTGTACATGATTTTTGGTGAAGGTGATTTGGTAGCAGTGGTTGGATTAACATCTGTTGGCCTTTTAGAAGAACCAGCAGATGTTGGGGTTTTGGCTGGTGATGTAGGTTTGGTGGTTGTTTGTTCAGGAGTGTGTGTTGGTTTGGGTATAGTGGTTTCAGTGGTTTGGGTAGCAGTGGTTTCAGTGTTTTGGGTGGCAGTGGTTTCAGTAGCAGTGGTTTTATCAACAGAGGTTTTTAACTTAGATGGTGGTTTTCTAACATGCTTGGCAGGTCTTTTCATCCTTTTAGAGGATCCCACATCTTCAGTTTCCCTTTGTTGTTTCTTCTTGAGTTCAACTAATGACTCTGCTTTTACTTCCAAGGTGTCAGCCCTCTGTTGTTTGGCCTGAGCAGCCTTTTCAGCTTCTATGTTTGCAGAGTCATCTACTGCCTTATTCTTTTCAGTGGTTTGTGGTGGTGGTGCTGTTGGTGTTGCTTGTTGTTGTTGTTGTGGAGCTGATTTGGTAGACTCTGGTTTCTTGGCAGACTTGGCTTGACCTTTTTGAGAAGGAGGACAACCAAAAGGATCTAATTTTGGTAGCCTATCTCTGCCACTCTCCCCCTTTTTGGCATCATCAGCTGTGAAAACATCATCAGTTTCATCCCTGAGGATGGTGGTAGGGGCAGAGCCAGTAGTCTTCAGCAGGTGGTCCTTGATGGCTTTGATGTCAGCATGGGTATCTTTGTACCTTGCATCTACCATATTCCTGATCTCAGCCATGTAGGTTTCATGTGTCTGATCAGCCAATTTTCTGTGAGCTATGATGATGGGGGAAACTGATTTCCATAACTCATTGGCTATATCAGCAGTGGATGGTTGACTCTTGGAGAGATCTGCAATTGAGCTCAGGAGAAGCTTGACATCAGATTTGATATCAGCAACAGAGGTTTCAATAACAGAAACTCTGGCCGTCAATTCTTGGTATTTTGACTCATCTCCTAAATGAATAGGATCATCTGAGTCCCTACCAGTGGTAGTTTTACCTGATTCAGGCCTAATAGGTGAATCAGATGCCCCTTTGTCTTGGTACTGGGGACTTCCAACTGTTTTTGGAGACACTATAGTGGCTTCAACAGTTGTTGCCTTCAAGGGAGTCTTAGCTATGAAATCACTGTCCTGATGTGAGACAGTGGTCTCTACATCAGTAGTGGCTGCTCCACTTGAAAACTCACCTAGAGTTTCATTGAACCCAGGTGGTGTAACCTCCTCTTCTGTTTGTGGGATAGCAGATTGAATATTCTCAGGGCCAGTCACTTGTTGGAGTAGACTCTCAGTGACAGGTGGAAGAGAGGAACTGGGATCTTCCTGAGATTTTTCAATTGCTTCAAACAGAGGTTGCATTGTTTGTGGGACATGTGATGGTGTGAGTGGTGGAGTAAGAAGAGAATTAGCCCTGGGAGAGGGGCTTGTGAACATATGGTCAAGTGACTCATATGCATCATGATGTGTGTCCCCTTGGCTTACAACATGATCCTTTTGAGAGGATTCATGAGGAGTTTGGTCAGGTGGAGGTATGTCCAACTGTTGTGAGGAAGTAACAACAGTGGTTTCAGGTTGCTTTTGTTGTGCAACAGAGGTTTCTTCTGGTACCTCAACATCCAGAAGCCTCATTTGTGGTTGAGTGGTGGTTTTTGTGGATGAATGTTTCTTTTTGAAAGTGGCTGGTGTGGGTTTCACAGCACTGGATGTAGTGCCATGATCACCAGGAGCAGTGGGCTCAACAACAGAGGTTTTGACAACAGTTGTTGCCTTTGTCCTCTTTGTTTGTGTTTTAGAAACTTTTGACACTTTTGACACTTTTTCTTGGGTGCTTCCACCCAGCATTCTTGTGAAAGTTTCATCAGTTAAGCTTTTCATTTGCATAGCAGCACCCTTTTTGAAAACTTTTTCTGGTAATAATTTTTGTAAAATTACACTAAGAATTCGTGGGTAAATAAGAAAAGCATTGTTTGACCCAGACTTGACTGCTTTCACATTTGATACCAAGTCCATGAACAATCCCTGGGATAGATTGAAGTCAGAGTTTGACAACATAGCATATCCCAGATATTGCATCCTTAATGGAATTTCATTAAAGGATGTGGACTTAGCAGAGACACAAAGAAGAAGAGTATGGAAGAAAAATTTCATGACTGGAGGGAAAAACTTTTTGAAAAGAGTTGATCCAGTCATCTGACCATCGTACCCTCTTTCTTGGAACTCAGTGTGAAGCTCTGTTTTAGTGAAGGAATCCTTACCTGCCAGGTCATTCAGTGTGAAGGTTGTGGATATGATATCAGGGGTAATGACGATACTGGTTTCTCCAATTTTGGAAATAATGGATGTAGGCTTTTTGTCTTGTAGTAGAAACTCAGCATTCAACCAAAATTCTTGGAGTGTATCCAGATAAATGGGGGCGTTGGCGGTTAGGATGGGTAAGTATTTGGAATTAAGGAAAATGTCGATGGTGGAATGAAATGGAGTGTTGTCATCTGTTTTAATCAGATAGGGGAGAAAATTGTGTGTAGCTTTGGCTTGAAGATCCATTGTAATGGATTTCGAAGGTGAAAATGATTGAAGATTGATGAAGGGTTTGATAGTGAAGAAGGCGGTTTACAGTATTTTGAATACAATGAGACAGTGTAACATCTGTTGTGGTAAAACAGGGTTTTTATAGGCTCAATGAAACCGCTGATGTGGCCAAACATCTGCTTATATGAGCAGACGTGGCAATCATCTGATGGATGTAACATCTGGTGGAGAACAGCTGTTTTGGTAAACAACTGATACAAACAGCTGATGGATCCAACCGTTGGATTTTTTTTTATAGTATATATATATATAGGTGGACAGTTGTTTTATCTGATCAGATGTTTGGAAACAGACTTTTTAACCAACAGTGGAAATGAATGAAACAATGGTTGTTTTATCTGATCAGATGTTATAAACAGATTTTTCAACCAAACAGCAATTTAAAGAAAATATTTAATTTCTGAACAATTTTATTTGAAAAAAAATTTATTTGTTTAATCCATGTTTAACATGCCAATTCTGGAAATCAGATTTGTAAAGGTAGATGTGTCTAAAGCTTTTGTTAACACATCTGCCAACTGATCCTCTGTTGGAACATGGTGTAAAGAAATCAAACCTTTTTCATAGCTGTCTCTGACAAAATGATGTCTTATGTCAATGTGCTTGGTAGTGGAATGAGAGACTGGATTCTTGATGATATTTTCAGCAGCTTGGCTGTCCAACATGAGTGGAGTCCTAAGTGCAGTTATCCCAAAATCCAGTAGTTGATTTTGAAGCCACATGAGTTGGGCTGTACAGCTTGCAGCAGCAATGTATTCAGCTTCAGCTGTTGAAGTTGAAACAGCTGCCTGCTTTTTGCTTTGCCATGAAACTAAGGCATTCCCTAGAAATTGGCACCCTCCTGAAGTGGATTTTCTTGTGGTGTGACAGCCAGCAAAGTCACTATCTGAATAACCTGAAAGCTCAATGTTTCCATTAGCAGGATACCAGATACCAAGTGTGGGAGCACCTTTGAGGTATCTGAATATCCTTTTCACAGCAATAAGGTTTGACTTTCTGGGTGAAGCCTGGGATCTGGCACAGACACAGGTAGCAAACATAATGTCTGGCCTAGATGCAGTTAGGTACAATAAAGACCCAATCATACATCTATAATGTGTTTGATCAACCAGTTCATCCTTGTCATCAATAGTGAGCAGCTTGACTGTACTCATGGGTGTGCTACATGGCTTACAATCATTCATCTCAAATCTAGTTAATAAGTTCTTTACATATTTGTTTTGGTGAATGAATGTGCCATTTTGCAGTTGTTTCACTTGAAGACCAAGGAAACACTGAAGCTCACCCATGGCACTCATCTCAAACTCTGCTGTCATGAGTTTTCTGAACTCTTCACACATTTGGTTACATGTGGATCCAAAAATGATGTCATCCACATATATTTGAACAATCATTAAGTGTTTCCCTTTCCATTTAAGAAATAAAATTTTGTCAATTTTACCTCTTGTGAAGCCAATGGATAAGAGAAATGTGGAAAGGGTTTCATACCAGGCCATTGGTGCTTGTTTGAGTCCATACAAAGCTTTATTGAGCTTGTAGACATAGTCAGGATGGAATGTGTCTTCAAAACCAGGTGGCTGACATACATAGACCTCCTCCTGAATTTTGCCATAAAGGAAAGCACATTTGATGTCCATCTGATACACCTTTATATTGTGGTTGACAGCAAAGGCTAAAAAGAGTCTGATGGCCTCTAGTCTAGCTACAGGAGCAAAGGTCTCATCATAATCTATTCCTTCTTCTTGTCTGAAGCCTTGAACCACAAGCCTGGCTTTATTCTTGACAACAATACCCCTTTCATCAGTCTTGTTTTTGAAGACCCACTTTGTTCCTATAGGACAAACATCCTTAGGAAGTGGTACAAGCTCCCATACTTGTTGTCTTTTGAACTGAAGGAGTTCTTCTTGCATGGCTTCTACCCAACTGTTGTCTTTCAGTGCCTCTTGGTACTTGACAGGTTGTGTGAGGGATAAGAAACCTGCAAAAAGACAGATATTTGAGGATTGGCTTCTTGTGAGCACACCCTCTCTGATGTTGCCAATGATCTGGTCTGGTGGATGAGCTCTTAAGTAAATAAGATCTCCTTGATATGGAACAATGGCATTTTGAGGTGATGGACAGAGGTTTGGTGACTCTGTTGTTGTAACATCTGTTGGTACTTCTGTAGTGCCATCAGATGTTTGAAATGGTAATGGAGGAATGGGCCAAGTGGTGTGAAACTTGACTGACTTTTGTCAACAGATGATTGACTTTTGTCAACAGATGATAGGTCAGTGGTTGTGAGGGGTGAAGCAGAGGTTTGAGGATAGGACTGGCCAACAGTGGTTGACACAGCTGTGGCAGAGTTTTGACAATTGTTTTGAACATCTGCTTCCTCTGATGCAGAATAGACTTTGTAGTGACTGGGAATCACAACATCTGTTCTGTAATCTTGCTGTGGAGACTGTGGAATACCTGCATAGTTAGTTTTAACAGTGATATCTTCAAATTTGAATTTATCTAAATCAAATAATTCAGCAGGGTTTGCAGGGATTTTCAAAGATGAAAGTTCATTGAACTTAACATTCAAGGTTTCTTCTATTGTCTTAGTCCTTGTGTTAAACACTTTGTAGGCCTTAGCAGTAGAAGAATATCCCAGAAAATAACCACAGTCTACTTTGGCTGCAAATTTTGAAATGGAATCTTTAAGATTTAAAATGAAACATGGGCAGCCAAAGATTTTGAAGAATGAGATTAATGGTTTGATTTTGAACAAAATTTCATAAGCAGTTTTTTGATGTCTGGGGTTGATCAAAACTCTGTTTTGAACATAGCAAGCAGTGTTTACAGCTTCTGCCCAAAAGGACAGTGGCAAACCAGAATCTGCTAGCATGGTTCTTGCAGCTTCTATAAGAGTTCTATTTTTCCTCTCAACTACCCCATTTTGTTCTGGTGTTCTTGGGATGCTGAACTGCCTCACAATCCCTTTTGACACACAGAAGTCATCCAACTCCTTATTTTTAAACTCTGTTCCATTGTCACTCCTGAAGACTTTTACTGGCAAGTCATACTGCTTTTCAACCTTGGTGACAAAGTCCTTCAATATACCTGCAGTCTCATCTTTAGAGTGTAAAAAGTAAGTCCATGTAAACCTAGAAAAATCATCAACTATGACAAGACAAAATCTTTTTCTTCTTAGACTCATGATTTTAACAGGGCCAAACAAGTCCATATGCAACAGTTGTAAGCACTGACTAGTTTTGGACTCATCAATGGATTTGTAAGAGCTTTTATGTTGTTTCCCTTTTAAGCAAGAAACACAATGCTCATCACATTTAAATTCTTTTGATGGTAAACCTCTGACAAGGCTTTGTTTTGAGAGTGTGTTGATAGTATTAAGGTTGGTATGACCCAGTCTCCTATGCCACAATTCTGTCTCCTTAGTGGAGGCAGCAGAAAACAGACAGACATTTGCCATAGGATTGTCCTTTAACATATCAACAACATACACATTGCCACTTCTATGAGCAACAAGCTGTGCTTTGCTCTCAGCAATAATGGTATCAATCTTTTTCACCACTTCTGGCCCAATAATCTTACAAGTTTTCTTTGTGAAAAATGAGCCATAACCTTTGTCACTCATTTGTGAAACACTCAGAAGATTAAACTTGAGATTATCAATAAGATTGACATTTTCAAACTTGAGTTTTCCTGCCTGTACAGTCCCTGAACCCAACACCTTACCTTTAGAATCATTACCAAAGGATATATCACCCCCTCCATGAGCCAAGAAGTCCAGAAGTAAGGCTCTACATCCTGTCATGTGCCTGGAACCTCCACTATCTACATACCAAAGACTATCTAAACAAGCAGAAGCTCCCTGCACATCAGTAAATGATTAGTTTTGGTGAGTGTCCAAAGCCAAATTGGCTTTGGATGGGTCCTCAGACCTTTCAGACTCAAGTTTTGGAAGGTGATCAGTGGTTTGGACCAATTTTTGAATTAAGGTCAACAACTGCTGCTGACCATTTGCCAGTGCTTGTATGTCAACACTTGGGGCAGCAGTTGTTTGATCACTTCCTGACAGATGATAATACCCATATGGATTTCTGTTCACTCTTGGTTTAGAGGGTCTTTTTGGTTCCTCATAAACATGTGGCAGACTGTGACATGGAGGTTGACCATAACCTCTTGGGTATTTGCTTGTGGGTGGAGCATCTGTTACTTGGACATCTCTAGAAGCAGATGTTTCAAGCCTTTTTGTAACAGATGTTTGGGCAGGTGTGAAGGTCTGTTTGGGCTTTCCTTTTGGAGTACTAACCACAGGGTTTGCAAGAGTTTTTGCTTTGTATTCTTGTATTTTTACATCAAAATTTTTGAGATACAAGCACTCTTTAGTCTTATGATTCTTTTTCCCACATATTGAGCATGTGGCTTTTGAATCACATTCACTTGTTCCTTTGTTGATGTCATATGCTTTTAGAAGAAAACAGTTTTTGGTGACATGATTCTTCTTTTCACAGAAATCACAAAACAAGTTAACAGTCTTTTCTTTCTTCTTCCCCTTTTCAGTCTTCTTTTCAGCAGATGTTTGAGCATCTGCTGGAGAATCTTTCAGGGGAATGACTTTTGCCAAGGGAATGACCCTTGCCTGAGGAGCTGTCTTTCCCTCAGGAGTTTTAAAATCAACAGGTTTATAATTCTCAAGAGTATCACACTCATCAGACCAAGTAGGTTTAAATTCATACTTTTCAAGTTCAGCAAAAGATGAGGAACCTTCTGGTTTTTCAAGAACAATTTTCTTACCATTTGGTTCAGTGATTTTAATCTCTTGACCCTGCAGGTTTGTTGGTACTATCTCAACAGACTTTTGACTCTTTGTGTCAGTGTTTTCAAAAGCTGGAGCAGTGGTTGCAAAACCAAAGCCAAACTTCACATGACTTTTGGTTTGTTTGTTGAGTAGCATCTCAAAACCTCTACATGATTCCACCCATTTTTTACATTCAACTTGGGTGGACTCAAGCTCACTTTTACAACTTTGATATTTTGTTATCATAGTTTGGAGCTGGTCTTTGGTTATAGTTGCTTCATGTTTTAGACTGCTAATTTCAGATTCTTTTGCAGTTAAACTTGTTTTCAAATCTTTTGTGAGTTTTTCAAATTTAACTTCATCATCCAAAATTTTCTTTCTAAGGTTTTCATTCACCTCTTTGATGTTAGCAAATGCTATTACACATTTGTCAGAACACAATTCTTTAAGAATTTGAGGAGATACCTTAGCAGCAGCCATCAAAGCACAATCACACTTGCACTCACATTCATCAGATGCACCCCAGGGATCTGAGAGATTCACAACCTCTTCTTCAGGTTTTTCACCTGCAACAGCTTTACTAACAATATCATCAGTCACAACATCAGATTCAGTTACCACTTCCTCAGATTCAATCTCATCAACCATAGCCATGAAACAAAAATTTTCTGGTTCATTTTCAGCTTTGGCAACTAGTGCAAAATTCTCATCTGTTAGCTCATCAGGTAGACTGCTCCAATCAACAAAGCCTTGTGTAAAGAAGCTCTGTTGACTAGTCTCTGCAGGAGCAGAGGATGGAGCAGCAGTCGTTTGTACAGATGGTTGAGCAACAGGTGTTTGCACATAATGAATCTGAGGAACAGTGGTTTGGACATACTGGACAGGAACAGTGTTTGAGGACTGTGCAAAATGAGCAGTGTTTTGCACATTTGGTCCAGGGGTATTATAGGAATTCTGATAAGTGTTGGTCTGTGGTCTTTGATTTGGATAGGTTATCATAGGTGTACCATGTTGACCCCTACATTCCCTAGCAAAATGACCAAACCTATGACATTTATAACACTTGATCTTTGATTTATCCAACCCAACCTTAGATCTGCCAGTCAACCCTGGAAACCTTCTCCCAGTTTTCTTGTAAAAATTATTAGTTCTTACACTGAGAAGGGCCAATTGGTGCATAATGTCCATTTCTTCCAAATCATCAGGGTCAAAGTATTTCAGGTCATCATACTCAAAGGATATGTTGTCAGATGCCTGTATATCACCACCACTTGCTGTGAAAGCATAGTTTGGTGAATAAGAATCAGAGTTAAAACCTGAGTTAAAACCTGAAGTTATGTCAATAAAATGATCATAACTCTGATCCTTTGTGTTTCCAGGCACCTCATCATGACCCAAAAGTGTTGTATTCCCAAACACATAGTCATCAGACACTTTTCCAGAGTCCTGGAGCTTCTTTTTCTGGTTAAGCTCTCTTTCATAGGTCAAGAGCTTACCATGAAGCTGGGTCAGTGATAGGTCTTTAAATCCTATTGAGTTTCTCATAACAATAGCAATAGTGTCCCATTTGTCTGGTAATGATCTTAAAAACCTATGGTTCAAAGTTGAATGAGGGTAAGTAAGACCAACCAATTTTAGTTCACTAATTAAGCAGTTAAATCTCTCAAACTGTTGAGTTAATGACTCTCCTTTGACATGACTGAATGTTTCATATTGTTGGTTAAGTATTTCACGGTTGTTTTCAATAACCTCCTCAGTCCCACCAAACTGCTCTTTCAGTGCATCCCACAACTCCTTTGCACTGTTACAGTGTAACAATCCAGCATATATGTCATTGGGTAGAGCCATGGCCACAATACTGAAGGCCTTGGCATCTAGCTCAATTTTCTGAAAATCCTGGTCGGAGTAGTTTTCAAGTTTCTTTGGCTCAAACACTTTGGGATCTTCAGTACTCGGCACAGTCGGAACATGTGGTCCGAAGATAACCGACTTCCAACACCCAGTGTTTTGTTGAGTTAGAACATGGCTCATCCGACGTTGCCAGATATTGTATTCAGATCTGACAAGCATCGGTGGCTTGTTGTTCGTGCCAGTGTTATGTGGATCGTGATTGATAGAAGCCATTCTCTGATTTTTCAAAAAACAAAGTCTGTTTAACAACGGTTGAAACGAAATTAAACTATTACTCTGTTTTCAATCAAACTGACAAACGATATCAATAATTGTGAGCTGATTATTAAATTGATTTGTTAGATCGAATTTAATTGACCAAGCTCTGATACCAATTGTTAGGATCTGAGTTTGTTTGTTTTGATTGTTTAACTAAATGATGATAATAATGAAATGAAAATAGAATGAAAGTGCAGCGGAATAATAAACTGTAAATCAAAACAAGAGAGTAAATGTTTTTAGATCGAATGCTTTCATTAATTCAAAGATTACAATCGTACAAGTTACTCCCCCTCAGCCTGATCACACAGTTGTTTGTCAGAGAGAATGTTTTGTGTGTGATGCAATAGAACAGTACATGCACTGTTCTATTTATAGACTAACTCAAACCACTGATGACCTAGGCTGACGTCACCTAAGACAGTGACCTCTAACAGAATAACAAACTTAAACATCTGCTATACAAACTACTGTTACATTGAAAGCACTGATAATAAACAGTTGTTAAAGATAAACTCTAATGGTCTTGTATCCACTGCTGGAGCCTAAGTGGTGTTGGTTCCAGCAGTGCTTTGGTCTTCAGTACTTGTATCAGCTGTTGCTCTTCGTCAGACCTTTGGTCAGCAGTTGTTCTTCATCAGTTGTTTCCTCAGCAGTTCTTTATATCAGCAGTTGTTGAGCAGTTGTTTGGATAGAACAGTAGTTAGGGTCAGCAGTCTTTTGGGAGAAGCAAGTTGTAAAGACTGTTTATACAAGGATCAAATAGATAGCATATTTTGGCTTTCCAATCATCTGTTCTTCTCCAGGTCAGCAGACCCAACAAACTCTGATGGGACGACTTGTAGCTTTGAACAGGTTTCTGTCAAACTACGCGTCCAAATCTTTCCCCTTCGTGGACACATTAAAGAATTGTCTGAAGAAATCAAACTTCAACTAGATGGAAGAAGCAGAAGCCGCGTTTCAAGACATGAAGAAATGTTTGAGCAACTTGCCAACACTCACTTCTCCGCTACCAAAAGAGCCACTCACCCTATACCTGTCCGTCACCGACAAGGCAATAGGGACAGTGCTCATGGTTGATCGAAAAGGGGTACAAACCCCAATTTATTATGTAAGCCGCATGCTGCTTGATGCGGAAACCCGCTACTCAACAATGGAAAAGCTGGTTCTCGCGTTAATTCACGCTTCAAGAAGATTACGCAGATATTTTCAAGGACACCCGATCAATGTCCTCACAGATTTCCGCATAAACGACATCCTGCGCAAACCGGAACTCTTCGGACGTTTGGCAATATGGGCGATAGAACTGGGTGAGCACTCAATCTCATATAAAGCAAGACCTTCCTTCAAAGGACAGATCCTTGCGGATTTCATAGCGGAAGTCCCAGCAGACAAAGTCGAAGAGTGCGTAAACGAAGCATCATCAAATTCGACTACGCCCGATGAAACTCAAATATGGAAGCTATTCACCGACGGTGCTTGCAATGACGAAGGGGCCGGAGCTGGCCTACGCTTGATAACCCCGGAAGGAAAAGAATACACTTATGCAATTTGGCTCGACTTTCAAACAACCAATAACGAGGCAGAATATGAAGCGCTGGTCGCAGGCCTACGTATTGCCAAAAAGATGGGTGCTCAACACATCGAAGCACATGTCGATTCAATGTTGGTTGCTAATCACATTGATGGCACATATGAGGCCAGAGAGCCATCCATGATCCTATATTTGCAACATACCAAAGAGTTGATGAACAGTTTCCCCTACTGCAAAGTCACTCACGTCCGCAGAAGCCAAAACAAGCCAGCGGACGCTTTAAGTAAAATGGCATCAACCGCATTCGATCACATGGCGAAAGACGTACGAGTCGAGATACTGGCCAAACCATCTGTTCCGTCAAAACAAGTGAACGTGATTCAAACTGGAAAAGAATCTTGGATCACCCTGATCATGGCCTTTCTAACTAAAGGCATCCTCCCATCAAACAAAGCGGAAGCAAGGAAGCTACAACACAAAGCCTTGCATTACGATGTCAATGACGGCATCTTATATCGGCGGTCTTATCTCGGACCATTACTCAGATGCGTAGATTCTGCGGAAGCCACATATCTAATAAAAGATATTCACGAGGGCACATGCGGATTACACACAGGTCCTCGAATGGTCGTGGCCAAACTTATGAATGCTGGATACTTTTGGCCCGGAATGCACCTCGATGCGGTTAGAGAGCTGCGCAAATGTGACGCATGCCAGCGGCATGCGCCCGGAACACTTAGACCAAAGAACAACTTGATACCAGTCACCACAACATGGCCATTTCAAAAATGGGCCGTTGATCTCGTGGGACCTTTTCCCACAGCGCTAGGCAATGTCAAGTACTTAGTAGTCGCCATTGACTACTTCACTAAATGGGTGGAAGCAAAGACATTAGCCACGATTGACGGACGCAACATCAAGAAATTCATATGGGAGTTTATCATTTGCAGATTTGGTCTACCGATGGAAATTGTAAGCGACAACGGAACGCAGTTTGCGGACCAACACTTACAAGAATGGCTCCACTCAATGAAAATCAAACAGATATTTACTTCCGTAGCGCATCCTCAAGGCAATGGCCAGGTCGAGCGCGTAAACAGAAGTATTGTTGAAGGCATTAAGACATGCCTGGGAACAAGACGCAGCGGGTGGGTAGATGAATTGCCCCATGTCCTTTGGGCTCACCACACGCTTTCCAAAATAAGCACCGGGGAAACACCGTTCAGCGTAACATATGGAACTGAAGCGGTTATCCCAACAGAGGTTACAAACCCGTCCCCAAGAATTTTACTCACGCAAACAATTGAGAATGACAAAGAACTGCGGATGAATCTAGACTTTCTAGATGAACACAGAGATTTGGCCTGTGTCCAAGAAGCCTCATACAAGAGACAGCTAGAAAAATACTACAATGCGCGGGTCAAAGAACAAGCTTTCCGCGTTGGCGATTTTGTTTTCCGCAATAATGAAGCTTCGAATGCGGAAAAACCGCGGAAACTGGCCCCAACTTGGGAGGGACCCTACAAAGTCCAAGAGGTATTGGGAAAAGGAGCGTATACCCTAGAACGATTAGATGGTTCGCCAATACCACGTACTTGGAATGCAGCTCAACTACGTATATGCTACATGTAATCTACTATTTCATGATTTTGTAATAAGGACTTTATGTACAACTTCATTTATATTACAAAAAAGCATTTATCATACAAGCCATTGATCAACAAGTACAACCTACACGGCTAATACGTAGATTACCGTCACATATACAAAAAGGGGGGTGACCAAAAAACAAAATACACCCCATATACATGATGATTCAACAGCAATTTCAAAAAAGACTTTATTTATACACAACAGGCTTCAACATACTGAAAAGATACCTCAACCCCTAACCTTCCTGGTTTTAGTCTTCTTCACATCCCCCAGCTTGGATAATTTCTTCATCTTCAAGGGTTTTCCATCAGAAGTACCCTGATCATCCAAGTTATCAGGATGCATGTCCTCTTGAGACAACAGATATGCACAGTATTCTGCCAGACGATCAAGAGCATCAGTGGAAGACTGACCATGATTAAGATGTTGAGATAACCTCATTGTAACACCCCAACCGATGGCGGAAACATCGAGATGTCACGTATTGATGATTGTTTCAGTAGCACATGGTATAAATTGAATTTTAAGTAATTTATTCAAAACATAAATATCCAAAATAAAGTGATGTCTAGGAATTCAAATACATGATATCAAATAAACAAAAACTTCAAATAATAACTTCATGATAAATCCTCATGCAATCTCAAGCCTCAGCTTCATTGTTACCTGAAACATGTTAATTTTGAAAATATTTTTGGGTCAACAAAAGTTGGTGAGAATTACATAGGTTTTGATAATCGAATAAAAATGTTGTGCAATTCAAGTGTCATGGCAAGTCTAGTCCATATGTGAAAACATACTAGAAGTAAATCGAGTGCATAATCAACCCTTGTGACTGTTATAATGTGGTGCATCCCATACCCTCATGGTTCACTCGAATATGTTATGCGATAACAAACACCCACGCTACCTTTGTAGGAGGCACGTATCCGGGTGGGATTGTCAGTCCAATAGATCTATCAATGTATACCGTCAGCTGATCAATGTTAATGATTATGCTAGAATTGTGCTTACCCTAATCATGTTCAAGACATAATGCAACATAGAAAAACACATAGACACTTTGATGATTGAATTGCATATATAATGTTGTAACATGTTTCACCCCAAAAACGGTGATAAATAGAAAAGGGGCTATGTAAAACTCACCTTAGCAAAATGTTATATCTCTTGAAAATAGAATAGTGGTGTTGCCCAAATATGCCAAGTATTACCCTATACATAAGGTAATAAATATGTCTATGTCTATCCAGTCTACCAATATATATATTCTAGGGCTTCGAATTGGGGATAAATGCTTGTTTGATTAATAATAAAAATGTTTGATAATTGAGGGAAATTTAATAAATAAATAAAAAAAATCTCTTTATAAAATTTGAATTTAAGATGGTCACAATAATAAGTTTAAAGTATAAAAATAATTTTTATAAAATTATTTTCTTTAAAATAGAATATTAAATCTATTTATTTCAAATTGTCAAAATTTAACTTTAATATTTAAAAATACTAAAATTAAAGAATTATTAGATTAAAAATTATATTTCTGTTCTAAATAATCAGAAATAATTTATATAAAATTTTGGTTCAAAAATATTAAAAATTGGATTTATTATGATTTATTTATGATTAAAACTAACAAAAATTGATTAAAAATATTAAATAAATGATTTTTCAGAAATAAAAATCATTTCAGAAAATTTTATTGTGTTATAAACTCAGAATAATTTTTGTGGAAATTTATAAAATTGTTTTGATATTTTTATAGAATTTTATAAATAAAATATAATAAAATTGATTTATTTATTATATATATTAAATAATAAATTTTTGAAAACTAAAAATTGTATGTTAAACTTTTTCACTAGATTAACACAATTTTTGTAGAATTTTTAGAAGAGTTTTAATATTTTAAAATGAATTTATAACATATAAGTAATATATATTTAAAGTTTGATTATTTTTAAACAAAACAAAACAAAAAAGAAAAGAATGCTGCTGCTGTGGATCGAACCCGCGTGGGTCGGTCCAAGGACACCAGGCACAACCACTTGGTCTAGACCAGTGGTTGTGTTTGGTTTCAGTTTGTTAAAATTATAAAACATATGTGAATTCAGTGTTCTTCCCCAATTGAAACATACGAGCCCTAGCTTCTGCAATTGAACAAATCACACAACATTAACCCAATTAACCTTAGGGTTAATGTTGTGTGTATGCCGAACAATAAAACCCATCAAAAAAATCAGACTTACAAACACGTTTGATGTCGGATTGATTAGTCAAAGCACGAAGTCAAACGCGAACCAGAAATCAAGAACAATGGATTGTTTATAGAAATTGGAGGTTGGAAGAGAGTAGTCGGCGAGTTGTGATTGTCCAGAGGGGTCCAATTTATAGTGTTGGGGCTTGGGTGCTCGAATTGATAAGTTTGACCTCGTCTTTAATGTTTGACGCGTACACGAGCAAAAATGGTAAGAATTGAATGATAATTGAACGTGTAATGACTCGTGATGGACCGGTAATCACGATCTCAAGTCAATCCATGATCAATTACGAGTTAATTGATTTGATTTTGGCAAGTCGTGGTCACAATTGACTTTCGAAGTCAACTGGGAGGATCTTGAACTCGTGATATAATAATAAAGTGCTAGGTTTATAACAAGAAATATGGGCAGATCAGATGGTTAAGTATGTGTGTGTATATGGGCCGGCTTGGGCGCGGGTTCGAGTCCCGGCCCAAGCTTTAATTTTTTTGACATTTTTCTCTAATATATATATATATATAATTAATATAGTATAAGGGTTCCAATTGCGCCACAATAATATTTAAATGCAAACAATAATAATGGAACTTGACGTTTTTATTCATGATAATATGTAACGTACAAGTATAAATGCGTAATGTTACAGTCTCCCCTACTTTTAGGAACGTCGTCCCGAAGTTGGAGTTGGAGAGTCTGGTGGAAAAAGATGTGGGTACTTAGATTTCATCTAATCTTTACGTTCCCAAGTGAACTTTGGACCTCGTTTAGATTCCCAACGAACCTTAACGATCGGAATGCGACTGCGCTTGAGTTTCTTGACTCAGGTATCAACAATCTCGACGGGTTTCTCGACAATGTGCATAGTTTCATCAATCTGCACATCTTCAAGAGGAACATGGAGTTTCTCATCTGCTAAGCATTTCTTGAGATTCGAAACATGAAAGGCCGGGTGAACATTGCTTAGCTCAGGTGGAAGATCAAGTTTGTAAGCCACTTTTCCAATCCTGTCAAGAATTTTGAATGGGCCTACGTATCGAGGAGCTAGTTTTCCCTTTCTACCGAAACGAATCACTCCTTTCCAAGGGGATACCTTAAGAAGTACAAGGTCCCCAAATTGAAATTCCAAGGGTTTACGACGTTTATCAGCATAGCTCTTCTGACGACTTCTAGCCTTGAGAAGATTATCCTGAATGAGTTAGATTTTGTCTGTGGTTTCCTGGATTAGTTCGGGTCCAGTGATACGGGCTTCACCAACCTCAGTCCAACAGACAGGTGAACGACATTTACGACCATAGAGTGCCTCGAAAGGAGCCATGTTAATGTTGGCATGATAACTGTTGATGTATGAAAACTCGACCAAAGGGAGATGAGAATCCCATGCACCACCAAAATCGATGACACATGCTCTAAGCATATCCTCAAGTGTTTGGATGGTCCGTTCAGTCTGACCATCTGTTTGAGGGTGATAAGCAGTACTCAGGTTCAACTTGGTACCCAAAGCATCTTGTAAAGAATCCCAAAAGTGAGAGGTGAAACGACCATCACGATCAGAGATAATATCCAAGGGTATACCATGACGACATACGATTTCACTTACGTACATCTTTGCCAACCTTTCCACAGAATACTTCTCACGAATAGGTAAGAAGTGGGCTGACTTGGTCAAACGATCAACGATTACCCAAATGCTGTCAAAACCTTTGGGTGTACGAGGGAGTTTGGTGATGAAGTCCATAGCTATGCTCTCCCATTTCCATACAGGAATTTCTGGTTGTTCGAGCATACCAGATGGTCGTTGATGTTCAGCCTTGACCTTTGAACAAGTGAGGCATTTTGCAACGAAAAGAGCAATGTCTTTCTTCATACCAGGCCACCAATATGAATAACGAAGATCTTGGTACATCTTGTCAGCTCCAGGATGAACAGAATAACGAGACTTATGAGCCTCGTTCATGAGAAAGGTACGAAGATCATCACGGTCAGGAATCCAAAGTCGATTAAGAAAATAGAGTAGACCATCAGGTTTGGTTTCAAGTTGAGTCTCAGCACCACAAGATATTTCGTCGTACATGTTACCTTGGGTGACTGAAGTATGTTGAGCCTGGAGGATGCGATCCTGAAGATCAGTACGAACTCTCGCACAATGAAGTTTGATACGCTCTTTACGACTAAGTGCGTCAGCCACAACATTCGCCTTGCCAGGATGGTAGCGAATTTCGCAATCATAGTCGTTAAGTAACTCAACCCAACGTCGTTGCCTCATGTTAAGGTTTTTCTGGTCGAAGACATGTTGGAGACTTTTGTGGTCTGTGAAAACCACACATTTAGTCCCATAAAGATAGTGTCTCCAAATCTTAAGAGCAAAGACACAGCGCCCAATTTGAGATCATGGGTGGTATAATTCTTTTCATTAGTCTTGAGTTGTCGAGATGCATATGCAATAACATTTCCTCGTTGCATGAGAACACAACCAAGACCTTGGTTTGATGCATCACAATAGACCACGAAGTCATCATTACCATCAAGTAGAGATAAGATAGGAGCTTCACAGAGTTTCAGCTTGAGAGTTTCAAATGCTTCCTCTTGCTTTGGTCCCCACTCATAGGGTTTACCCTTGTGAGTTAAGGCAGTGAGAGGAACAACGATCTTAGAGAAGTTGGCGATGAATCGACGATAATAACCAGCCAAACCAAGGAAGGAACGGACTTCTGTTGGAGTTTTAGGAACACTCCAATTCTTCACAGCTTCGATCTTTGCGGGATCAACATGAATTCCGTTCATATCAATGACATGTCCCAAAAATTGAACTTCCTTAAACCAAAATTCACATTTAGAGAACTTGGCATATAGTTGTTCTTTCTTTAGGAGACCCAAAATGGAGTGAAGATGTTGTTCGTGATCGGTCTTTGATTTAGAGTAAATCAGAATGTCATCGATGAAGACGATCACGAATTTGTCGAGGTAGGGTCTACAAACTCGATTCATTAAATCCATAAACACTGCGGGAGCGTTGGTCAATCCAAAGGGCATGACCATGAATTCATAGTGACCATAACGTGTGCAAAAGACTATCTTGGGAATATCTTCATCATGAATTCTAAGTTGATGATAACCAGTACGAAGATCAATCTTCGAGAAGTGGGTTGATCCTTGAAGTTGATCGAAAAGATCGTCAATCCTAGGCAATGGATAACGATTCTTGATGGTGAGTTTGTTGAGTTCACGATAGTCGATACACATTCTGAGAGATCCATCTTTCTTCTTAACGAACAAGACAGGGGCTCCCCATGGAGAAGAACTGGGGCGAATGAAACCTTTATCAGAAAGTTCCTGTAGTTGACTGGCAAGTTCTTGCATCTTAGAGGGTGCAAGACGATAAGGAGCTTTGGCGACAGGATTAGCACCAGGAACAAGATCAATTCTAAATTCCACTTGTCGAGCAGGAGGCAAACCAGGTAAATCCTCTGGGAAGACCTCAGGATAGTCCCGAATGATTGGAATGTCTTGGATACTTTTGCCTTTGTCCTTCTTTTCTATCACATTAGCTAAGAAGGCTGTATACCCCTTTCGTAAGTATTTTTGGGCAGTAGTACAAGACATGAGCTTAAGCTCGCCACAAGGCTTCTCACCATAGATCTTCAAAATCTCACCAGATTCCAGAGGAATGCGTATGACTTTCTCAAAACACAGAATTTCAGCACGATGGGTTGACAACCAGTCCATGCCTACTATGACATCAAAACTTCCAAGATGCATAGGGATGAGATCGATAGAGAAAGTATGTTCGTCAAGATTCAACACACAGTTACGAATAATAGAGTCGATCGAGATAGACTTCCCATTAGCTACCTCTACCACTAAAGGTTCCTCTAGGTTAGTTTGGGGTAAGTTAAGTAAAGGTTCAAACTTCAGTGATACAAATGACTTATCAGCTCCCGAATCAAATAATATGGATGCATAGTGGTTATTAATGAGAAACGTACCATTCACCACCTCGTTGTTGTCACGGGCCTGGGTAGCATTGAGGTTGTAGGCGCGACCTCGAGCACCTTGGTTCTGGTTGCGGTTCTGGTTTTGGTTTTGGTTGCGGTTTTGGTTCTGGTTTTGGTTTTGGTTACGATTGGGGCAATTGTTGATATAGTGATCAGGGCTGCCACACTCGTAGCACTGACCACGAGCAGGCCTGTTGTTTTGTTGGTTGGGAGCTGGGGCATTGTTGTTTTGGGCAGCGAGAGGAGCTCGGCAGATGTTCACAAGGTGACCATACCTTTGACACTTAGTACAAAAGCGACATGGCACCTGTGCTGGATGATGGTACTTGCAAGTGTTGCACAAGGGGTGAGGTCCGGTGTATGGCTTCTTGGCTGGGTTTTGTGCTGCAGGTGGTGTGGTAGCAACCATGTAGTTCCTAGCCTTACGCTTCTTGTTGCTTGAGGTCTCGGGCTTGACCTCAATAGCGGGCTGAGGAGTGTCTTTGGCAACAGTCTTCTTAGTGCCCTTGCGGAAGAGTGTACCGTTCTTCACATGATTATCAGTAAGAGTAGCTGCCAGACGTTTGGCTTCTTCCAAGGTGGCAGGATTCCTTCCCCACACCGTGTCCTGGATTTGCATGGGTAGACCACCGATATACTTCTCGATGGCTACAGGCAGGGGAGTGACTTTGTGGGGCAATAATAAGCTAAGTTCGTGAAAGCGGGTATTGTAGGCAAGGTTTACCCGCTATCTTGAGCAAGGGTGTGGAACTCATCTTCTAGCTTCTTAACCTCGTTGCGAGGACAAAACTCATCCTTCATAACCTCCTTGACTTGTTCCCATGTCATAGCAAGAGCAACTTCGGCCCCACGGGTGCGCTTTTCCTCATTCCACCAAGTGAGTGCTCGTTTGTGGAGAACACTCATGGCGTAACGAACCTTAAAGTTGTCGGGGCATTCACTGTTGATGAAGGTATTCTAAATACCCTCAAACCATTGTAGGAGTCATGTAGCTCCTTCTTCTCCACTGAACTTTGGGGGATTACAGGAATTAAAGTGCTTAAGAGTACAGGCTGGGAGACCATTCCCGTTCCCGTTGTGGTTTCCATTTCCATTACCGTTGTCGTTACCATTCCCGTTGCCGTTACCGTTCCCGTTGCCGTTCATCTGGATGACTTGGGCTAGTAAGTTAGGAACCAGAGTCGCGATTTGCTGCGCCATTTGTTGAGAAATGATTGCAGCCAGTTGGGCATCGACACCATTGTTGTTGTTATTGTTGTTGTTGTGGTTAGCGTCATGGTTGTTGCTATTCACTTCATCTTGATTGTCACCATTGTTAATGCGAGTGCTGCGACGTGGAGGCATGATCTGTAAGAGACACAATGAAATGAATGAGGTTATATAAGGAATGTAATCATTTATTCATTAATTAAAACGAATAAATGAAAACGTTGACTTATCAAAGATTCTAAATTCTAATAACATATGAAGACATGCTTTAGCCTATAAGTGAACACTCATCTCGAGAATTCCCAGGTAGGCATCCGGGTCCCTCGTCTGATCGGGATATATGCGCAATGCCAGCCTAGACAGAAGACTCAGAATACAGGCGTTCACCCTTCCAGATTGCACGTGTTCGTTATTAAAATCTAGAACTTCGACGGGATCTCAAGGTGGTTCAGGTTAAACCTGAGGATTTTGTTCTATTAATCTAATGGTGGATCAGGATTGCAGCAGACGAATAAGAGTAGGTCACTTGTAGGCTCAGGGTTGCATAGGATAGGGATAAGATTAAGGAAGCAATTAGGATTTCAAGTAAGAGAAGCAAGTACTGTTTAAGTCCCTAAGGTTATAGTCTACATTATTTTCTATTAACCTAATTCCCTATAACCAAGGCTCTGATACCAATCTGTAACACCCCAACCGATGGCGGAAACATCGGGATGTCACGTATTGATGATTGTTTCAATAGCACATGGTATAAATTGAATTTTAAGTAATTTATTCAAAACATAAATATCCAAAATAAAGTGATGTCTAGGAATTCAAATACATGATATCAAATAAACAAAAACTTCAAATAATAACTTCATGATAAATCCTCATGCAATCTCAAGCCTCAGCTTCATTGTTACCTGAAACATGTTAATTTTGAAAATATTTTTGGGTCAACAAAAGTTGGTGAGAATTACATAGGTTTTGATAATCGAATAAAAATGTTGTGCAATTCAAGTGTCATGGCAAGTCTAGTCCATATGTGAAAACATACTAGAAGTAAATCGAGTGCATAATCAACCCTTGTGACTGTTATAATGTGGTGCATCCCATACCCTCATGGTTCACTCGAATATGTTATGCGATAACAAACACCCACGCTACCTTTGTAGGAGGCACGTATCCGGGTGGGATTGTCAGTCCAATAGATCTATCAATGTATACCGTCAGCTGATCAATGTTAATGATTATGCTAGAATTGTGCTTACCCTAATCATGTTCAAGACATAATGCAACATAGAAAAACACATAGACACTTTGATGATTGAATTGCATATATAATGTTGTAACATGTTTCACCCCAAAAACGGTGATAAATAGAAAAGGGGCTATGTAAAACTCACCTTAGCAAAATGTTATATCTCTTGAAAATAGAATAGTGGTGTTGCCCAAATATGCCAAGTATTACCCTATACATAAGGTAATAAATATGTCTATGTCTATCCAGTCTACCAATATATATATTCTAGGGCTTCGAATTGGGGATAAATGCTTGTTTGATTAATAATAAAAATGTTTGATAATTGAGGGAAATTTAATAAATAAATAAAAAAAATCTCTTTATAAAATTTGAATTTAAGATGGTCACAATAATAAGTTTAAAGTATAAAAATAATTTTTATAAAATTATTTTCTTTAAAATAGAATATTAAATCTATTTATTTCAAATTGTCAAAATTTAACTTTAATATTTAAAAATACTAAAATTAAAGAATTATTAGATTAAAAATTATATTTCTGTTCTAAATAATCAGAAATAATTTATATAAAATTTTGGTTCAAAAATATTAAAAATTGGATTTATTATGATTTATTTATGATTAAAACTAACAAAAATTGATTAAAAATATTAAATAAATGATTTTTCAGAAATAAAAATCATTTCAGAAAATTTTATTGTGTTATAAACTCAGAATAATTTTTGTGGAAATTTATAAAATTGTTTTGATATTTTTATAGAATTTTATAAATAAAATATAATAAAATTGATTTATTTATTATATATACTAAATAAATAAATTTTTGAAAACTAAAAATTGTATGTTAAACTTTTTCACTAGATTAACACAAAATAATTTATGCAGAATTTTTAGAAGAGTTTTAATATTTTAAAATGAATTTATAACATATAAGTAATATATATTTAAAGTTTGATTGTTTTTAAACAAAACAAAACAAAAAAAGAAAAGAATGTTGTTGCTGTGGATCGAACCCGCGTGGGCCGGTCCAAGGACACCAGGCACAACCACTTGGTCTAGACCAGTGATTCTGTTTGGTTTCAGTTTGTTAAAATTATAAAACATGTGTGAATTTAGTGTTCTTCCCCAATTGAAACATACGAGCCCTAGCTTCTGCAATTGAACAAATCACACAACATTAACCTAATTAACCTTAGGGTTAATGTTGTGTGTATGCCGAACAATAAAACCCATCAAAAAAATCAGACTTACAAACACGTTTGATGTCGGATTGATTAGTCAAAGCACGAAGTCAAACGCGAACCAGAAATCAAGAACAGTGGATTGTTTATAGAAATTGGAGGTTGGAAGAGAGTAGTCGGCGAGTTGTGATTGTCCAGAGGGGTCCAATTTATAGTGTTGGGGCTTGGGTGCTCGAATTGATAAGTTTGACCTCGTCTTTAATGTTTGACGCGTACACGAGCAAAAATGCTTTATTCAGCAGTACCTTACAGATCAGCCCTGTACCTTACTATTCTAACCCACGTGAAAATGCTCCAATTGCCTTGTAATTCATCAGTAAGCTACAGATGGAAGGCATAGCTTACACATTGTTTCTTCAACTTCTTTCCAAAGCATTTTTCCTTCAATTCCTTGCGTCCAAACACACTCCAATCTTCACTTCTTCATCATAAACATCCTTCAAACGTCCAAATCTCTTCCACAAGCTCTCGAACACCTTCCAATTCTTCAATTCTTTAACTTGGACACCACGCTTCACACTTTTCGGCTCTAAGTCCATCCGTTTAGCCATTTATCCTGAAACGATCAAAGCTCACGTAGTTATCCCATTCATCATATATTATCAACACAAACATAGCAAAAACACACAAAATAGGCTTATTATTAACCATTCGTTTACCCTCTCATCACATTCCCACACTTACCTTTGATTGTCCCCAATCAAACCATCACAAAACACTACTCGCTTTGTTAACAAGCCACCTTCAATTCCCTTACCGAAACTACTCTTCGAGGCCCCGAATCATACCCAATCCCATAGACTTACACAATCGAGATTGACAAACTGACAAGCAATATTGCATATTTTAAAAATCAAGACTTGCCTAACTAAACCTAACATGCTTATCATCATACACATATACTACACACCCCTCACAATGGTCGCTCCTCTCGGTTTATATCTGGACTAGCTTGTAATGTGCTAGTATAAATCACTCAAAAACCAAGAATGTAACCTTGCTATCATAGGTTTGTATGACAATCACACAGAAGCTATAAACTATGCACACATCAAAAGGTCTTACGGGTTTTGGGCTTAGGGTAAAGGTAGGAATGATTTGGCTAACAATTGGTTTAACAAGGGTTTCAACACGCTTGAATGACTATCCTTATTCATACTACACAATAATACACTAAACAAACAACGTTGGGCATATTTAACCCATAATACATACTTCTTCTTTTTTTTTCTTTCTCTTTTCTTTTTCTTTCTTTTTTTTTTTCACAAGTTAAACATACTCAATCACTTAAACGAAACACAAACACAATGGATGTCATCAATTTATTACACAAAGGTAAACGGGTCAATTTGGGTGATGTTGTAGGTTTAATCAAATGAAAGGGTATAGGCTCAACATGGGCTACTAAGGGTAATTTTGGATAAACGGGTCAACAACACACGAACTAGCTTCAAACACAACAAAGGGGTATTCCTAATTTGCCTTTCTCATCTATGCGCATATTTTGCCTACAGCTCTAGCACGTATCAAATCACACAAATTCTGTAGCAAGGAAACATTTGGCCTACTCTCAACAAATGAATATATATATCAATTTCTATCAATCTAGTATGCTCAAAGTCTCACAAAGTAGGGATATAGGTTGCCGACATGTAGCATATGCAATTCCTATAAGCATGTTACCCCTAGTTAAGCATCTCTTTTCAGTTCTTATAAAAACGCTTGTCAGAAAAACTCTCATGAAACTTAAAGGGATGACCATGATAAAGGGTCTCATTTTTCATACTCGGCAAAAGACTCGTTAGCAACTGAAAACGCGGCTTTTGTGCCTGCTCAAGTGAAAAAGGTGACATTTTTGCAAGAATTTTTTTTTTCTTGATTCATATTTTTCTTTTAAAATTTCAAAAATTTCTCAATTTTTCTCACAAATATGTAAGTGTTCCCCCCAACCGTCCTAGGGCTACCCATCCCCACACTTGGGATACATTGTCCCAATGTATGGTGTTTTTGCTTGTTTTCAATCCTTCCTCACTCAACATGTTCACCTTTCAATGCTATCCATCCAAACGACTAACATCCCAAAACAATAAAACGAAACACACTAAAAAGAAAACAACGAAATAAATGCAAAAGTACAAAGCTATACAAGATAAGGAACAGCACATGACCTGATAAGGAGGAGGGCGCGCATCAGTAAGATGGACCAGGTGGTCCACCATAGAATCCCCCCAAATGCTCATAGAATTCAGTCATATCGAAAACGCTGCCCAAGCCTTGGTCCTGACTCTGCTGTGATGCTGATGATGATGCTGATGATTGAGGCGACGGCTGCTGCTGCTGCTGGGACGGGTACTGATAAGGTGGTGGCTGGTATGGATACGAGCTCTGAAAATGGGGAGCAGTATACTCCCGTGGCAGCCACATCGACCCGTGAACTAAAGGTGAAGGGGGCCTCGGCACACCTGGTCCGAGTGATGACATGGTGCTGTAATCCACATAAGGTGGGTTCTCAACATAGGGAACCCCAGCACACAGATCCAGATGCCTCCGATACTGATTTTCATCGAAAGCTCGCATGTTCAACTCCATCTGCGACTCTAAGTGTCTAACCCGCTCACACCTCATCAATTGTGCATGCTCCCTCTTTCGGTTTTCGTCTATCCGCGTATTTTGATCATAAATGCTCTGTTGATAGAGGTCCCACCCATTATATTGTGGTGGTCGCATGCTCATTACCCTTGCCTGCATCTCATCATCCTCGACTCCCCAAGAATACCCCGGTGTACCCATCTGAGGCTGGCTAGGCCCCTCGTCCATTTCAATACCTGCTTCTCTTTGCTGTCTCACAAACTCTTCATCACTCGAGTCAAGATCATCCATCTCGCCTTCCTTAGGCGCTTCCTTTCCCCATTGTAAAACTTTCACCTTACTTCCATCACCCATATTCAGCTTGTGCCAAACCTTCGTCTTTTTGTACTTCCATGGATCTTTGGTCAAAGCTTGAATTGAGAATATAGTGTGTGTTTTACAATACTCTGGCTCCGGGATGGCCATTGCATCATATTTTTCCATTAATGTGCTCAATAGTCTAGCATGCGGGATTAGTTTCTTCCCTCTTTGATTCCTTGCTTGCCAGACGTGCATAAGTACCAATTGACGAAAGGAAAGCCTCAGTCGAGCAGTCATGATAGCATACATTAATGGAACTTCCCACTTTCGGAGATGCACCTTATCACCGGTCCTAGGGGCTACATTATGGATCACAAATTGCAACAAAACCCTCACAATCGGCTTCAAGTTGGCTCTTTTTAACTCTACACCCTTCCTTAGATCGAAGATTTCAGAAAACATGGCGGTTTGATTTGCTAACTTGTAAGCGTTGTTCCAATAGTCCTTTTCCTCGATGTATTGGTACCATGAATCGTCCTTTGAATCGAACTTTGCGATCCGTCGCATCGTAGCAAAGGACAAAACCACTTCTTTTCCTTCAACAATCCCAGTGAGTTTAGTGGTTTGTGGAGGGTTCATACCGTCATCCCTTTTCAATGTGCTCAGCCATTGCATAATGCTATTCACGTGTACTCTCCCATCCTTAGCACCCTTGAAATCCACAACCGCTTCCCAACCCAATTCTTGGAATTTCTCCATGAGTCCCAAGGATCTGAAATCATCCTTCAGCACCTGTTTTTCAAAACGCATGTTTTTTATGATTGAATGCCTGTCGCCCATCTTTTTATAAAACAATTCAGCTTGGTGTTCCTCTGGTTGCGCTGACAACGGTCCTCTTGGCCAACCGGGGATATATGGGACATCGGTATGGGGGTTGGGTGGTTGCTGAAACCCATGATCCTCTGGTTCTTCTTCTTGGACCGGTGCGTCCCGAATCACAATTTCTCCTGCCGTCTTTCGCTTTTTAGAGGCCCTTGTTGCGGCTGATGATGCCGCTGCCTTCCCCTTGCCCTTTCCAAAAGTCTTTGACTTCGTCATCTACACACATAACAATCAAACACCTCAAGTTAGTGTCTAGAATTCGAGTCATAAACAAGTGTGTTCACAACTTCCTTCCCACACTTGTTTATTGCCATGTTTTGCTTATGCATCACCAATTGTTGTACAAAGTCCATGAAAAAGAATTTAAATCAATAGTTGATACCAATTTCATGTTCTTATTAATCACAATATGCTACTAAAAATTCAATGTTCTACACATTTATGAACAAAAACTCATCTTTGGTGATGATTCATAGCAAAACCATAACAATGTAGACAATCAATCACAATCAAAATCAACAACTAAGGCTTTCAACACAACCACTTGTTCCTTTACCCTCCTAATTCATCATGTACCGAGCAATATCAACATTATAAGCAATGAACATAGTAAAAGAGAGTAGAACATACCTTAGCTTGATGATAATAAACAATAGAAAGACAAGATTGCAACTTTAAAGAACACTCCTCAACACCCCACGACCTCGATGAAAGAGGCCCAGAAATTTCGAAAACCGTGGCGAATTAGCACAAAAGAAGTTAGGGGTTTTGTAGATCTCAAAAAATTAGTCAAGTTAGACTCAAGAATCGTTCGATTTGGTTAAGGATTGAGTGAGTTATGGATGCTTGAAGATTTAGGGTTCTTGAGGATTTTTGAAGAAGAAAGGTGTAGATGAAGAGATAATGATCGATGGATGCTGAAATTTTTGTTTAGATAGGTTAAAATTGATGTTGGACCGGTTCAAATGTGTTTAATTTGTTTAAAAACCCGGTTCAAAAGGAAGGACGTGGACCCGGTTCATTTTGTGTGAGCACCCGTAAGGAACAGAGGGGATCTGTAAGGTACAGATGGAAGCCTCGCTAGTTTGTAGCTGTTTGATCCGTAAGTTACGGCCTGACTCGTAAGGGACGAATGAAAGGCTCGCATAATTGTTTCTTTTCTTGAGTTGTTGATCCGTAAGTTACAGGTGCAACCCGTAACGTACGATTAAAAGGGGCGCATTTTTGGTGTTTTTGTAGCTGTTGAACCCGTAAGTTACAGGTGGGGCTCGTAAGCTACAGATGAGGGGTTCGCACTTTTTGGTGTTTGTTTGACTGACAACCCGTAAGCTACGAGCGTAACCCGTACCTTACGAATCAAAGCCTCGCAAATTTTTTTTTTTTTTTTTTTTTTTTTGCAAAACTTTTAAAGCTTTAACTCTCTACTCGCCCTCTCCACCCCCTAAAAAAAATTCTTAGTCGTCCTCGACTTCGGTTCGGGTTAGAACAACGTACCTTAGCGATCCAAACGTTCCCACACTTGTGTGAGACACCGGGCGTGCTTCAACAGTTTGCAAGTGGTTAAAACGAAAATAAACAAAAGCAATAATATATACCAAAAAGTCCGGGCTGCCTCCCGGTAGCGCTAAGTTTATTAGTCTTCAGCCAGACTTGTACCTCGGATGCTCATTCTGAATCATAAGTCAGAGTGCTTAAAGCGAAGCTCTCTGACTGTTTGTCCGGTCCATTAATGTCATTTGGCTCGATATAAGGTTTCAATCGGTGGCCATTCACCACTTGCCTCAAATTGTAACACCCCAACCGATGGCGGAAACATCGGGATGTCACGTATTGAATGATTGTTCAGTAGCTCATGGTAAATAATAAATTTCATTAAATGATTTAGTTGAATTACATACAATTATTCTAGAATTTGTACATCAAATTGAATAAACTATACACATATCTTCAAGCATCAATTCAAATCTTCAAGCAAATAGAACCTGAAACATGTTAAGTTGAAAATGTTTTGGGTCAACAAAAGTTGGTGAGAATTACATAGGTTTTGATAATCGAATAAAATTGTTGTGCAATTCATGTGTCATGGCAATCTAGTCCATATGCGAAAACATACTAGAAATAAATCGAGTGCATAATCAACCCTGATGACTGTTATAATGTGATACATACCATACGCTCATGGTCCAATTGAATATGTTATGCGATAACAAACACCCACGTAACCTTTGTAGGAGGCACGTATCCGGGTGGGATTGTCAGTCCAATAGATCTATCAATGTATACCGTCGGCTTGTACAGAGTTAATGATTATGCTAGAATGGTGCTTACTCTAATCATGCTCAAGGCATAATGCAACATAGAAAACACATAGACACATTGATGATTGAATTGCATAAATGATGTAACATGTTTCACCCCAAAAATGGTGATAAATAGAAAAGGGGCTATGTAAAACTCACCTTGGTAAAATGTTATATCTGTTGAGAAATTTGGATAATTGTGTTGACCAAATGTATCAAGTATCACCCTATAATAAAGTAATAAATATGTCTAAGTCTATCAATCCTAAAAATGTATAAGTTTCTAGGGCTTCGAATTGGGGATAAATGCTTGCTTGATTAATGTGAAAATTGTTTAATAAATGAGAGAATATTAGTAAATAAATAACCAAAAATCTTTTTATGAAATTTAAATTTAGGATGATCACAGTAATGTGTTTAAAGTATAAAAATAATTTTTGCAAAATTATTTCCTTTAAAATAGATTTTTAAATCTATTTATTACAAATTGCCAAAACTTAACTTTAATATTCAAAAATGCTAAAATTAAAGGATTTCTATTTTAAAAATCATATTTCTGTTCTAAATGATTAAAAATAATTTGTATAAAATTTTGGTGCAAAAATGATGAAAATTGGATTTATTATGATTTAATTATGATTAAATCTAACAAAAATTGATTAAAAATATAAAATAAATGATTTTACTGAATTAAAAATTATTTCAGTGAAGTTTAACTTTATAAAAAGTCAGAATAAATTTTGGAGAATTTAATAAAATTGTTTTGATATATTAATGGATTTTTATAAATATAATAGTATAAAATTGATTTAATTATTATAAATATTAAATAAATGAATTTTAGAAAAATAAAAATTGTAAATAAAACTTTTGTCTCAGATTTAATAAATATAATTTTTTTAGAATTTATAAAATAGTTTTAATATTTAAAAACGAATTTATAAGATTAAATTGTTTAATATATATATTAATTGATTTGTTTGTTTGAAAAATGAAAAAAAGAAAAAAGAATGTCACGCCCGGGACTCGAACCCGCGTGACTCGGCTGTGGGACACCAGACACAACCAACTGATCTGAGGATCAATTTGTGATTGGATTTTGTTTCGTTTTTTATATAAACAGACGTGATAAGTTGTCATCTTCCCCAAATATCATACGAAACCCTAATAATTACAATCGGTCGATTCACACAACATTCACCCAATTAATCTTAGGGTAAATGTTGTGCATAGGCCGGTCATCAAAACCCACAAAGAAAAACACACTTACAAGGAGGATTTGAATATGATTTGGTCGGTCAAAGCCCAAGTCAAAACGTGATTCGTAAAGCAAGAACAGAGAATTATTAGGTGAAATTGAGAGTTGAGAGAGTTTGTTCTGCGAATGTAGCAGGCTAGAGGGTCTTCAATTTATAGGGAAAACATCTTGGTGTTCGATTTGGAATGGTTGACCGAGTTATTAAGTTTGACGCGTGTTCTTGATAATTTTGGTATCAATTGGTTTATAATCAACGCGTTATAGAGTCATTGTAGGCCGGATTTCACGGGTTATAACCATAATTGTATAATTGATGGCTCAATCAAAGGATTGGTAAAAAAAAAATTCATTCAATCTGCTGTTGCTGATGTACGCGTCCACAAGGAAGAAGAAGGGAACAGACTGTTTTGACCTTAAATAAAATTTAAGTTGGATTAAAACCAACTGAAGTGTGTGGCCCAGCTGGTTAAGGCGCGTGTGTGTGTGTGTGGTTACTCGGGTTCGAGACCCGGCATAGACAAACATTTTGTTTTGTTTTTCATTAACTCAGACAAGGGAGGGCTGGACTAGTGGGCCTGTGTTGGTCTTGGGCCTAAGGTGTTTTGGGCTTCGGCTGGGTGGGCTCAAGAGGTAGAAGGTTAGTGGGTTTGGCTTGGTTTGTTGGTTGGGTTAATGTTTAACCAACTAGTTTTATTTATTTTTTTACATAAAAAAAATCTGAAATTTATTTTTAATATTATTATTATTATCATATATATATGTATGTGTATATATATATAAGTTGTGTAGTCGTGAAATAAAACTTAGGCACGTTATGTAAGTAATATACGTTTCATAATATGAAATTTTTTGGCGATGTTACAGTCTCCCCTACTTTTAGGAACTTCGTCCCGAAGTTAAAAGAAACACTAGTCCTACAATTGGTTAACTACTGAAAACCTTGATAAGATTTCACACTACCTTAATGTACCTGTAAATTCATGATTACGTTCCGGACCGTAATTACCAATTTACCTTACATTAGGGTTTTGCGTCCTTTTATGACTTTACCGATTGTTGAGTAGGTCTGATAGTCTCCACCAATCGTTGAGCAGGTGGTAGGGCCTCTCCCGACTGTTGGAAAGACATGATGACCTCTATCAATCGTTAAGTAGGTTGTTTGGTAGTCAACTAACTGTTGTACGAGTAAGCAAGTATGATCATAGATATAGCAATCAGTTTACATTCAAACAAGCATGCACACAGATGTTATGATAATACTTGAATTTATTATTTGATTCAAAAGTGGCAATACATGAGATTAAAGAGAAAGTAAATATTATTCAAATGGTAGGGTTTGCTGTCATGTAGCTGAAGGGTCTCAAGCGGGGTTGTTTGGAGCATCAAGAGCGTTTGTAGTAGGGATTCGACAAGCTTCCACAAGATGCCCATACCTTTGACAATTGGTGCACTGTCGACAGGGTACTTGAGTTGGATGGTGATACTGGCAAGTGTCACACTTAGGTAGGTTCCCATTGTATTGTTTCTTGGTGGGTGGGGCAGTGGTGTCTATTGCAAAATTTCTGAACTTGTTTTTCCCGTTGGTTGAGGCTTCAGTTTTGATGTCAGTGGCAGGTTGGGAAGTATCCTTCTTCTTTTCCCCTTTACGAGTTAGGGTTCCTGCCTTCACATGGTTATCTGTTAGAGTGGCAGCCAAACGCTTTGCTTCTTCCAAAGTAGCAGGGTTCCTTCCCCACACCGTGTCTTGAATCTACATCGGTAAGCCACCAATGTATTTTTCGATCGCAATGGGCAAAGGGGTGACTTTGTGGGGTAGCAGTAAGCTAAGTTCGTGAAAGCGAGTGTTGTAAGCAAGGTTTTCCCCACTGTCTTGAGCAAGATCATGAAATTCGTCTTCCAGTTTCTTGATTTCATTACGAGGACAGAACTCTGCCTTCATAATGTCTTTAGCTTGATCCCAAGTTAAGGCTAGTGCAGCTTCAGCTCCGCGAGTGCGTTTTTCTTCATTCCACCAGGTGAGTGCTCGTTTGTGAAGAACACTCATGGCATAACGGACTTTAAAGTTGTCGGGGCATTCACTGTTTATGAAGGTATTCTCAATACCCTCAAACCATTGTAGGAGTCCTGTAGCTCCTTCTTCACCACTAAACTTTGGAGGGTTACAAGAATTGAAATGCTTAAGGGTGCAGGCTTGGGGTCCATTTCCATTGCCATTGCCGTTCCCGTTCCCGTTGTTGTGACCATTCCCGTTGCCGTTCAATTGGATGACCTGAGCGAGTAAGTTGGGAACCAGAGTTGCGATTTGCTGCGCCATTTGTTGAGAAATGATTGCAGCCAATTGGGCATCGACACCATTGTTGTTGTGGTTAGGAGCTTGGTCATGGTTATGGTTATCACCACCTTCTTCGTGGTTCTCACCATTGCTGTTGCGAGTGCTGCGACGTGGAGGCATGATCTGTAAGAGACACAGTGAAATGAGTGAGATTATATAAGGAATGTAATCATTTATTCATTAATTAAAACGAATAAACGAAAACGTTGACTTATCAAAGATGCTAAATCCTAATAACATATGAAGACGTGCTTTAGCCTATAAGTGAACACTCATCCCGAGAATTCCCAGGTAGGCATCCGGGTCCCTCGTCTGATTGGGATATATGCGCAATGCCAGCCTAGACAGAAGACTCAGAATACAGGCGTTCACCCTTCCAGATTGCACGTGTTCGTTATTAAAATCTAGAACTTCGACGAGATCTCAAGGTGGTTCAGGTTAAACCTGAGGATTTTGCCTTATTAGTCTAAGAGTGAATCCAGTGATGGTGAGCAACCTTCTTGTAGGAATGAAAGTAGGGATAAGAGATAGAGAATAGCAAGTAAAGGAAGCAAGTACTGATTAAATCCTATGGTTATAGACTAGATTATTTTTCTAATAACCTAATTCCCTATAACCTGGCTCTGATACCAATCTGTAACACCCCAACCGATGGCGGAAACATCGGGATGTCACGTATTGAATGATTGTTCAGTAGCTCATGGTAAATAATAAATTTCATTAAATGATTTAGTTGAATTACATACAATTATTCTAGAATTTGTACATCAAATTGAATAAACTATACACATATCTTCAAGCATCAATTCAAATCTTCAAGCAAATAGAACCTGAAACATGTTAAGTTGAAAATGTTTTGGGTCAACAAAAGTTGGTGAGAATTACATAGGTTTTGATAATCGAATAAAATTGTTGTGCAATTCATGTGTCATGGCAATCTAGTCCATATGCGAAAACATACTAGAAATAAATCGAGTGCATAATCAACCCTGATGACTGTTATAATGTGATACATACCATACGCTCATGGTCCAATTGAATATGTTATGCGATAACAAACACCCACGTAACCTTTGTAGGAGGCACGTATCCGGGTGGGATTGTCAGTCCAATAGATCTATCAATGTATACCGTCGGCTTGTACGGAGTTAATGATTATGCTAGAATGGTGCTTACTCTAATCATGCTCAAGGCATAATGCAACATAGAAAACACATAGACACATTGATGATTGAATTGCATAAATGATGTTGTAACATGTTTCACCCCAAAAATGGTGATAAATAGAAAAGGGGCTATGTAAAACTCACCTTGGTAAAATGTTATATCTGTTGAGAAATTTGGATAATTGTGTTGACCAAATGTATCAAGTATCACCCTATAATAAAGTAATAAATATGTCTAAGTCTATCAATCCTAAAAATGTATAAGTTTCTAGGGCTTCGAATTGGGGATAAATGCTTGCTTGATTAATGTGAAAATTGTTTAATAAATGAGAGAATATTAGTAAATAAATAACCAAAAATCTTTTTATGAAATTTAAATTTAGGATGATCACAGTAATGTGTTTAAAGTATAAAAATAATTTTTGCAAAATTATTTCCTTTAAAATAGATTTTTAAATCTATTTATTACAAATTGCCAAAACTTAACTTTAATATTCAAAAATTCTAAAATTAAAGGATTTCTATTTTAAAAATCATATTTCTGTTCTAAATGATTAAAAATAATTTGTATAAAATTTTGGTGCAAAAATGATGAAAATTGGATTTATTATGATTTAATTATGATTAAATCTAACAAAAATTGATTAAAAATATAAAATAAATGATTTTACTGAATTAAAAATTATTTCAGTGAAGTTTAACTTTATAAAAAGTCAGAATAAATTTTGGAGAATTTAATAAAATTGTTTTGATATATTAATGGATTTTTATAAATATAATAGTATAAAATTGATTTAATTATTATAAATATTAAATAAATGAATTTTAGAAAAATAAAAATTGTAAATAAAACTTTTGTCTCAGATTTAATAAATATAATTTTTTTAGAATTTATAAAATAGTTTTAATATTTAAAAACGAATTTATAAGATTAAATTGTTTAATATATATATTAATTGATTTGTTTGTTTGAAAAATGAAAAAAAGAAAAAAGAATGTCACGCCCGGACTCGAACCCGCGTGACTCGGCTGTGGGACACCAGACACAACCAACTGATCTGAGGATCAATTTGTGATTGGATTTTGTTTCGTTTTTTATATAAACAGACGTGATAAGTTGTCATCTTCCCCAAATATCATACGAAACCCTAATAATTACAATCGGTCGATTCACACAACATTCACCCAATTAATCTTAGGGTAAATGTTGTGCATAGGCCGGTCATCAAAACCCACAAAGAAAAACACACTTACAAGGAGGATTTGAATATGATTTGGTCGGTCAAAGCCCAAGTCAAAACGTGATTCGTAAAGCAAGAACAGAGAATTATTAGGTGAAATTGAGAGTTGAGAGAGTTTGTTCTGCGAATGTAGCAGGCTAGAGGGTCTTCAATTTATAGGGAAAACATCTTGGTGTTCGATTTGGAATGGTTGACCGAGTTATTAAGTTTGACGCGTGTTCTTGATAATTTTGGTATCAATTGGTTTATAATCAACGCGTTATAGAGTCATTGTAGGCCGGATTTCACGGGTTATAACCATAATTGTATAATTGATGGCTCAATCAAAGGATTGGTAAAAAAAATTAATTCAATCTGCTGTTGCTGATGTACGCGTCCACAAGGAAGAAGAAGGGAACAGACTGTTTTGACCTTAAATAAAATTTAAGTTGGATTAAAACCAACTGAAGTGTGTGGCCCAGCTGGTTAAGGCGCGCGCGTGTGTGTGTGGTTACTCGGGTTCGAGACCCGGCATAGACAAACATTTTGTTTTGGTTTTCATTAACTCAGACAAGGGAGGGCTGGACTAGTGGGCCTGTGTTGGTCTTGGGCCTAAGGTGTTTTGGGCTTCGGCTGGGTGGGCTCAAGAGGTAGAAGGTTAGTGGGTTTGGCTTGGTTTGTTGGTTGGGTTAATGTTTAACCAACTAGTTTTATTTATTTTTTTACATAAAAAAAATCTGAAATTTATTTTTAATATTATTATTATTATCATATATATATGTATGTATATATATATATAAGTTGTGTAGTCGTGAAATAAAACTTAGGCACGTTATGTAAGTAATATACGTTTCATAATATGAAATTTTTTGGCGATGTTACACAAATGATCATCAAAGTTGTGACAACCGGCAAATTTCGTACAACGATTAACGTGAAGCTAATCATGTTTTAGAAATAATTAACATGGTTTGAGGTTAATTATGGTTAGTTGAGCTAATATGAGTCCTACGATGTCCTTTTGAAAGTTCGTTGAAGCCTTGATGCCTTTAAAGAAAGACTTCGCGTGTTTAACGTAACGAACTGACATCAGCAAAAATTTGTCAAACTGGAATAACATAAGCTTATTCTATGAAAATACGACACGTATTTACTATCGATGCGAATGGATGTGAAATCGGCGTGGTAAACGGCCAAAAACGCAGCGTTTTGGAGAAACGCGGAGAGAAACTGACGTGGGATTCGAACGTCAAAACGCGTGGCTTTAACCGTTACCGAACTTCCGGAATAATTATTTATTATAAATAATGTTATCGGTTGAATTTCGAAAGTTATCGGATCATTTAAATGAAGGATAACACAACCGAATCGATTAACGCGATTTTAACGCGTGTTCCGTTTTCACGCGTCGAGTCACGAAAATAACATTTAAATTGCTCGGTTTAGTTATGCTTTTCATTTCGAATAAAACCGACTAGTTTTTGTAATTTATTTATCGGGCCTAATAATAAACCGAAGCGTTTTCGTTAAAACAGGTTCGATACGCGGTGCACAACCCACCTACCTAACCCTAAGTATAAAAAGCTTGAGATGGTCTTCTTCTTCACTTGAATCAGCCGCATACCCTCTGTCTCTCTCTCTCTACTCTCTCTCTAAAAACTCTCCCTCTCTCTCTCTAACCGCGTCCCTCTCTCTCCTCTAAAGAAACCGGCCGACCACCACCCCTCTGGTGGCGGCGGCGTAAGGCTAAGCCAGAAAGGGGCAGATCGGGGGAGGTGGGGGTTGACGGGGTTGGGTCAGGTGTGGTTGACGGTGGTACGGCGGCGGCGGCGAGGAGATGGTGGTTCAGGTATGTAGGTGGTTGTTTATGGTGGCTGTGCGGTGGTCTTGCAGCCCAAAACGCGCAGAAAAACAGCAACCGAGAGGAGTTTTTGGTGGTTCTCGTGGGTCTAGGAGGGTCGGCGGTGGTGGTACGAGTTGAATGGTGGCGGCGTCCGGTTGTTGGGGGTGTACGAGGTGGTGGTTGTGACGATGGTGATGGCTGTGCGGTGCAGAAACAGCAGCACAGATGGTGGTTTAAAGGTGGTTTCGGGTCGTGGTGGTTAATCCAGCGGGTTAGGTCTCGGGTCAGATCTGACCCGGTTTTGGTCGAAGTTCGGGTTCGTTTTGCGAGTTGGGTTCGGCTCGGGATCTCAGTTACGGGTCAGATCTAGTCAAAACAGGAGTCCGGTCAACACGCGGGCAAGCTCGGTCAGCTGGTCAACGGGTCAGACCGAGTCAACTCGGTCAAACATGTCGACTCGGTTGAACACGTCGTTCTAGACGCATCAAGTCGCGCGCGCACGTTTGGTATAATTATTTGTGTTTACTTTGCATTGCATATTATAAATTATAAACACAAATAAAACCGGAGTTTAACTCGCGAACGGACCGGAAATAATAAACAGAAAGTATAAGTCGGATGTCCGGTTCCGTATATTAGCGTGACATGGTTAATTATCGGACTTAAATTGTGTATATTTTTATAAATAGTACGATTTATATAATAGTCGAAACGTATAAATGTCTCGCTAAAATGAAATTGCGGATAAATGGATTGATTGTCTTGTTTTGGTGTCGATTTTGGGGAAAATTGTAGACGACTTGTGTTGTCTGGTTTGTACAGAAACAGAGGAAACTCTGCCAAAATTTTTATAAAGTCCGAAGCGCAAAGGCGTTATTGTGGTGCGTCTTTATTAACTAATTTCAAGTGTTTGACAAGACTAATTTGATACAAAATCGTGATATTTTAACGAAGAGTATTGGAAAACAATAATAGTCGATCACGAACAATATTCGCAAAACAAATATATATAGTTTGTCGAGCGTCAATTGTGTCAACTTCAATGGTTTTTGGTAACCAAAACATTGTTAAATGTACGGATTTGAAATACGTAGACGCTTAACTTATTGGGGAAAAATTATTTGAAAGTAATGTTTTGAAAGCACTGGAAACACTCGGATTTTGTGAAAAGAAATAACAAATGTTATTAAACGGATTTTAATAACTATATTATATTTCCGCAAGGTATATTATCCAAAAATAATTATACAAGACAATCATATTATCCGATTTACGAGACGAGCTACTACTCGGGATGAGTTGTGCGTTTCATGGTAGTAGTCCAACATGGTTTACACACGAATAGTAACAGGTGCGCGACTTGGGTACTATGTCGTATGTGAACTCATGAATTATGATAAGTCACGATCGGTTCGTCGAGTTAAAACGCTTAAAGACTCGGGTTAGTACACACAAGTCTAGATAGTTGAATAAACTATCTTTTAACCGGAAATTAAGCTAGGTTTATATATGATAGACTTTAAGGTGTCCTTTATTGGTAATTAGGGCACGAGGAAGTCGGTCAAAGCTTCGGGTTTTATTTGCTAGCTAAGCATGGAATTTAAGGTGAGTTTCACGGCCCCATTTTACTGTTTTAACTGGGGGAAAGATATGTTTGTCAAAAGTTATCACATATTGAAATGTTTTCAAAGGTTAAAATGTGGTAAGTGGCATGATGAGTACTTGAGTTTTTGGTCGCCACTCGGGGTTGGGTCCTCGCTACTGTAACCATTAATTCAGGTAAAATGAAACCAAAGGAATATTTGGATAGTACTATTGGTGCCTGACGAGGCCCACCTCTGGTTGATAGCGTCAACCCGGTAAAGACAAGAGGTGCACGTATTCTGAACTCAAGTCGTTGGTTTCCGAGAAACGACTTGGAGCGGGGCATATTTATTAGTCTTGGTTTGGTTATGGGACTCAGGGGATTGCTTATCATCATAATTTGTAGGAGCTAGCTACTCCATACAAAGGCCACAAAATGTGCTGGATTTGCACAGGATATAAAAATGTGCTGGATTTGCACAGGATGTAAAAATGTGCTGGATTTGCACAGGATGTAAAAATGTCGTATTTACAAAACTAAAACCTGTGAACTCACCAATATTTTATATATTGACGTCTTTTTAAACATATCTTTCAGGTAACTAAGTGTTGAACAGGTATGCGGCTAGTACGGTGGAATTTGGGATGTCGGACAATGGTTGGGGGTTTCATCTATTGTTACCTTCGGGTTGGGACATAAACGGAAACACCCCACTTTAAAACTTAATGTTTGTGGTTTAAGTAATGTTTGAAACCAGGTACTCCTTCCCGACATCTTAATGTAATGATCTTTTCTAATTAAATATAGTTGTGTTAATCTTGACTTTGATATGCTTTCGAGCGTCGCGCCACGTGTTTCCGCCATTGGCGTGGTGTGACAGAAGTGGTATCAGAGCCAAGGTTATAGCGAACTAGTGTTTTTGAAAAAATCTAGACTATAACCGGTTTTGGCTCGAAAACGAAGTTTTCAAAAATAAAACACAACGAAATATTTTTAGAAAAGAAAGAGAATTGTACATGGATTGTACAAGGGGAAATTCCGACCGACTAGCCATGTGTGTCAATATATAAAATGTTAGAAAATAAGGATATGAATGTTTAAATTGTGTAGAGATCCGATTTTCTGACTAGTGCTAGTTAATGCATATAAGTAGTACAGATAGCTTGCCTATAAGGATATCGTCTCACATTTCACTCTAGTCCACACTTTTGCATCGATTACCGACATCGACAAGCGGGAAGGACAAGCGGTGGTCTACGACGAACTCACCCGCTTACCTGCGGACGGGATGATCGGAAGGGCTAACCTTTATCGTGCTAGTGGACGTTGTCGTGTTGCTAATGTTGTGAAGGCGAAGCTAGTCTAGGTCCTTTATTGTGTGAAATCTTTGTTTTGGATCAGGAAGCTCGGAACTAGCGGGCACCAAAATTACCTGGCAACACCGATTATCATTGCGGGTGCACACGTAATAATAACTTGTGGTGCACGGTAACCTAGGTGGGCGCTAGGGCTGGGGTTGGTGATCACTTCTTGCCTTGTCTATTCTTGTACTGTAGGGTCAGTCTTAGCTTTTGATTGGCCAACGGGCTAAAAGGGAGGTCTTGTTGATATCCCTTGATTTCGATCCTCGCAAACTGAATGAGCTTTCTTCAGCATTACCTCTAAGGTACGAACACGGAAGAGCTCGAACGTCTATTCATATGAGTAATCTGACGTAAACCCTTGCATCGGATAGGGACAGGAGATGAAAACTTCCTTGTATAGGAGTTGAATGCCTCCACTCAAAGTTCCCCAATGGAGCGGACATACGAGGATGCACTGCCTACCAGAGAGATGAATGCTTGGTACGATGCGTGGAATGCTAAACTTGGAACCGAGTGAAGACTTAGGGTGCGTCCCTGCAAAACCAGTGCGTTTTGAGCACGGGACCCTGTGTGGATCAGTATTGAGATTAGTTGCCCGTGTGCTGCTATATTATTACTGTGAGTAAGTCATTCTTGACCTAACACATGCCCAAGTTGTCTTCGAGGGTCAGGCGTTCCTTCCCCTTTTGGAGGGCAGAATCGTCCTTGCTAAGTTAATAGGCTTGATCATCTTTATCTAGAAGGCATGATAGCCCGCGTCTAAATCAACAATGTCGAATCGGCAAGATCATAGTATATTTATTTAAATGGGAAAATAAATATATGGTAAAGTGAGCCGAGTCGGGTGTTGAAGACGAAATATCGATCGGCAAGATCCTAGTATATTTATTTAAATGGGAAAATAAATATATGGTAAAGTGAGCCGAGTCGGGTGTTGAAAATGAAATATCGATCGGCAAGATCCTAGTATATTTATTTAATGGGAAAATAAATATATGGTAAGGTGAGCCGGGTCGGGTGCCGAAAACGAAATATCGACCGACAAGACCCTAGTATAATTATTTAATGGGAAAATGATTATACGGTAAAGTGAGTCGAGTCGATGGTCGTAAAATACAATGTCAAATCGACAAGATCCTAGTATAATTATTTAATGGGAAAATAATTATACGGTAAAGTGAGTCGAGTCGATGATTGTAAAATGTAATGTCGAATCGACAAGACCCTAGTATAATTATTTAATGGGAAAATAATTATGCGGTAAAGTGAGTCGAGTCGATGATTGTAAAATGTAATGTCGAATCGACAAAACCCTAGTATAATTATTTAATGGGAAAATAATTATGCGGTAAAGTGAGTCGAGTCGATGATTGTAAAATGTAATGTCGAATCGACAAAACCCTAGTATAATTATTTAATGGGAAAATAATTATGCGGTAAAGTGAGTCGAGTCGATGGTCGTAAAATGTAGTGTCGAATCGACAAGACCCTAGTATAATTATTTAATGGGAAAATAATTATACGGTAAAGTGAGTCGAGTCGATGGTGGTAAAACGAAATGTCAAATCGACAAGATCCTAGTATAATTATTTAATGGGAAAATAATTATACGGTAAGGTGAGTCGAGTTGATGGTTGAAAAATGTAATATCGAATCGACAAGATCATAGTATATTTATTTAATGGGAAAATAAATATATGGAAAGGTGAGTCGAGTCGATTACGGGAAAAATGAAATCTCGACTGACAAGATCTTAGTATGACTACTTAATGGGAAAGTAGTTATATGGTAAAGTGAGTCGAGTCGGAGATAATTTTACCCAAGTCAGTTAATATATATGGAGACATACATATATATTGAATATAGGATCACGACGTGCGTTTTGCGTCTGAATCCGTCATAATACTCGGGGAGTGAAACCGCATTTCGGGAGCCGAAATCGTAAAGCGTGTGACTCATAATTGTCAAGTGTCACGGAACGCTCTGGCAGACATCGAAATTCCCCCTCGAAGATCAAATAACGGACTACTGGAAGTGGTCACGTTATTCTATCAACTAAACTTACCCATGGGACGGCAATTCCATTGCTCATGTTGCAATGTTGAACGTCCGCTACCCTCGTCAGGACGACGAGACTGGTTGTTTATTTGGGGTGGCAATTGATGCGAAGTGTTTTCCATCAATCCCTATAGATATTGGGACGTTGCGTCCCTTTGTCACGGTGTTTTATAAACTAAGGTTGCGAGATCCATTCGTCATGGACAATGTGACTTGTCTGATCTCTTGTCATATTTCGAAACTCTCACTGCGTAGCCTATCAGGAAGAAAGTTCGCTGGCACCGCATAGGTGTCGGAGAGGCATTTCAGTTGATGACTATCGGTGCTAGGGCCAAAATAACATGCAATAGGACCCTAATGGGAAGGATGACTCGGCTGAATTGCCAGAGTCTGTATCGTTTTTTATTTTATCGTGGTGTCTCGATAAATCATGATCCTTCTACCTCTACTATTCTCGTTGTGACCGATATTTTTGATACTGGAGAAGATGTAGCTTGGTTTTTAGGTCCTATGGATACTATTTACCACACATCTAATAGCTACGACGGGTCTAAGGTTTCTGCTGAGCCTGCTGTTGTTGCTGCCATCGTTGTTCTATGGCCCAAGCGAATTATGTCGTCGCTGCTGAGAGTGTAGCTCATACTGAGCGTGTTGAGGATGTTTCTATGGCTGTTGTCAAGTTTGATGTTGCTGTTGTTTTGAAGACTCCTACTAAGATCACTGTCATTGACATGGACATCTATAAGACCCTTGCCAAGCCGCTATGATCATGTTTGTGTCACGATGGAGTTCGTTGCCATTAACTCCATTTTCTTTGAGGTTTTCGTTGAACCGCTCGTTATCATTCCCTGGCTCCTGCCAAGACTAATGTCGGCGATGGTTCTCAGGCATGGTTGAGCCTGTCAAAGCTGCAGTCGCCATTATTCGAGTGACTTATATCGAACATACAGTCATTCTCCCTAAGAACGATATCGGCTTGATAAGTCTGCTAAATTATGTGGAACCCATCGTTCCCATTCCTGTTATGAAGGCGGATGCCTTTGGTGATCCAATCGTTCCTACTAATGAGCCTATGGAGTATAGGTTTGTGGCTGAGGATACGAATAAGGATTCTATCACCATAAGTGAGCTGAAACGCACCGGGGTGCGTGCTCACCGTAATGGAGCTTCTTGTAGTTATGTATAGTGGACTCGCTAGGTTGTGTGTCGTCCTGCTGTCGTGAATTCATGTTGTGGTGTTACCCCCAACGATTGTGCATCCTTGTAGTTGCACAGTTTTGCCGACTGCATATCCATGCGGTTGCGTTTCGCTGTCGACGGTGCATTCCTGTTGTTGTGCTGCTCCTGCAGTGGTGTAGCCTTGTTGTCGTATTTCGCTGTGTCATGCGGTCCATGTTGCGATGTTGCCTTGTTGTCATGTTTCTTCGTCGACGTGTTGTTCCAGTGCGGTGTTCCCTGGTTGATGTGTTCGTGGATGTGTTGTCGTCATGTCATGTTATTTCTACTATCGTATTGCACCGTGAACGTATTGCTACAATTGTTGGATTGACTTGATGATGTGATAACTTGTCACTTGATTCGCTCTTGGTTCCCTTGGAATAAAGACATTACCCCAAACCCACGTAACCGTTGTTATATTGTTGAATGGTTGTGTGGTGTCGCCATTGATTATGGAGGATTTCGGGTGTCCAACGGACTTTCGGGGAGTCATAATAAGACACTCTAGTCCTAGTGTTAGCACATGTATCTCCCTAAAGTTCGAACCTCGTGGTAGCTTCAGTAATTGACCGAATCATGTGTCGACCTCTTTATATGCTCGCGCGTTTCGTGAGCATTACCTCTTCAAGATCTAAGGCATCAGTGACGCCATGTCCAGCCTTAACCTTTTACGTGCATTGCGGTCGACTAACCACTCTCGAATCATGTCGAAAGGAAATCCCATGATCCACACACGACGGGGTGAGGCTCGTCTTTACGATAAAGGGATTTCGAATACATCTCGAACTTGAAGGTGTCGAGTAAATGAGAGCGATATTATGACCCATACCTTTGGGACTAGTAAGAGTTGAAAGACTCAATTTATTATTGCTCATCCCAGTGGATTGTTTAACATCATACCTGCCAACGTGTCATGCCGATGACTACAGGAATAACAGTGTGGACCCACCCACAGCGTGTGCATTGGTGGAGTCCCTGGTACATGATTCAGAGGTCTTATGAAACCCTGAACCTAGAAGGGCGTGTAGCATTGTCTACTCTATAAGGGTACTACCCTACCGTGTTGAGATGGATGATCGATTCAACCGTTCGGGAAATGTTGCTATTCTTCTGATAGTAGGTTTATCTTGTCTTGGTGTCGTTGCGTAGATTCTTGGGATAGTGGAACCCTTTCGACCTTGGGTCAATACAGGTGTTCCCAGTTATTTTTCAGTAGCATTGCTCGCGCTAGAGCAAAATCCCCTGTCCTTGACAGACGCTGTTGGAGACATCAAAGTGATGTGAGCTGCCAGGTCAGTGCGTTTAGTACTTGACTAATCAAGACGAGCTCGAAAGCTTACATGTTGCACCCATGCGTGTGACTACCTGAGTCGTTGAATGGGATGCCTTATTGGAAGGCTCAAGACTACTTCTTGCAGGGCGATCTCGGTCGTTTGTTGTTTTAAGTAACGATTTTGGCGCATGAAGCCGTCAAGCCCAAGCGTGAGATCTATGCCAGATGCATTCATTATGACTCGATTTCACCTCTTAACTTGAAAGATCCGAAAGATGGAATATTCGGCGAGTGAGGATTCCGGGTCAGGACTCCTTTCACTCAGATCTCTGCATAGGAGCTGAAAGTCAATTTAAGGGCGTGTGGCCTGTATTGTCCAGAATTGACTTACTAGGTTGCTAATGACGATAGGACACCAGTGCTCGTGAGGCACCTATAGCAGGACAAGCACTGGGTACCCTTGTTTTGGGTAGTTACCAATGCTCTGCTTACCGTCTCGGTGGACACCAGCGTGTCGAGATGTTGTCGAGACCCTATCCTCTATTTATTACGGCAACCATACTATGATTGTTCATGTACATCATTCCTGTGTTGACCAATGTGATGAGGTGATGTGAGCCTCTAGACATTTGTGGTTAAGTCGGCTTAAATCCTCACGTATTGTGGAATTGTACGGCTGTATGTTGATTATACACTGTCTACTGCCTGGGGAACTGAGGGGTGGAAGTGACGCAAAAACTTTCGACCTCCATCAGTCCATATTAGGCGTCCTAGTACCGCTAACCATAATCGCTCATACGAAAAGGTTGTAAGTGGATGCATAGTGAATTTCGGCCCATGTGAGGACACAGGATTACCATCCGCTACTATAAACAACCCCGAGCGTCCTCAAGAATGTCGACTGCTTGGTGATCTGGTAAGACCACCCGATTAGTGAAATTCAACGAGCGAACCTAATGGTCTTGTCGCCTGAGGTGTCCGGTGACTGTGATGAGACACAGGCAATGATCGATTGCTGTTTGGAACCTTCTCATCCCCCTGCTCGTTTGCAGTTATAATATGAGGCATACGGATAGCCATCTATACTCTTGGAGAGTCGTGGCTAGACACTAAGTGTCAACCTTCACGATATCGGATTTTAGTAGTTACCCTGCCCCAGGGTGTGCCAAACCTTGAACGCAAGTCTGGGACACTCAATTTGAGATGAGTATGGATTACCATTCTCGAACGAATGAATTGTTGTCCTGGACGGAAGTGTCCTGTGTGATACGATTAGTGTCGGTGGCAAATCAAATTCGTGTACTTCATCGCCAGAATTTCCTATGTGATAGGAATCATCACCCTAGTGTTCGGGGTGTACTGCTCGAAGTCCTCTGGAGTGCATACGTGTACGTCTCTAGTACATTGAATGACAGATAGAGATATACACATGATCTGGCGTGAGTTCAAGAGGTGACTAACGAATCTGGAAGATTCAAATCTTCTTGAATAAGTGGCCAAACCGATCGGGAAGTTGTGCTAACAAGGAGTTAGCCTTAGGAACTTCAAATCGGTATAGGACTTTGCTGAGTGTTATACACTGAAAGGGGTGTGGTTAAGCACGAAAACGGTAATGGAGTGACTTCGCTTAGTACTCCAGTGACTCGGATGTGTCAGTTAAAAATTGGCCTTGCAACGAACAAGCTCGAACTATCGCAAGAGCTTAGTGGGACTCTTGACGAATCCCGCAGGTCTGGCTTGAGGAAGCATTGTCAATTCCTCAACCGACAAGATTCAGGTTGACGCAAAGCTCTACTGTTTCGAGAAAACCGATATTTGTGCCGGATTGCGGTACCCAAGAGCTCGGCCGTAACCGACTCATGACATTGTGTTCGTTAGGACACTGAGCGTGAACTGGAGTTCACGAAGAAAAGGGGTAATCGTGTGAGTTGCAAACATTCCGCCCGGTTCAAGGATACTAATGTATCGGGTGACTTGAACTGAATTCCGGGACGGAATTCTCTTAACGGGGGGAGAATGTGACAACCGGCAAATTTCGTACAACGATTAACGTGAAGCTAATCATGTTTTAGAAATAATTAACATGGTTTGAGGTTAATTATGGTTAGTTGAGCTAATATGAGTCCTACGATGTCCTTTTGAAAGTTCGTTGAAGCCTTGATGCCTTTAAAGAAAGACTTCGCGTGTTTAACGTAACGAACTGACATCAGCAAAAATTTGTCAAACTGGAATAACATAAGCTTATTCTATGAAAATACGACACGTATTTACTATCGATGCGAATGGATGTGAAATCGGCGTGGTAAACGGCCAAAAACGCAGCGTTTTGGAGAAACGCGGAGAGAAACTGACGTGGGATTCGAACGTCAAAACGCGTGGCTTTAACCGTTACCGAACTTCCGGAATAATTATTTATTATAAATAATGTTATCGGTTGAATTTCGAAAGTTATCGGATCATTTAAATGAAGGATAACACAACCGAATCGATTAACGCGATTTTAACGCGTGTTCCGTTTTCACGCGTCGAGTCACGAAAATAACATTTAAATTGCTCGGTTTAGTTATGCTTTTCATTTCGAATAAAACCGACTAGTTTTTGTAATTTATTTATCGGGCCTAATAATAAACCGAAGCGTTTTCGTTAAAACAGGTTCGATACGCGGTGCACAACCCACCTACCTAACCCTAAGTATAAAAAGCTTGAGATGGTCTTCTTCTTCACTTGAATCAGCCGCATACCCTCTGTCTCTCTCTCTACTCTCTCTCTAAAAACTCTCCCTCTCTCTCTCTAACCGCGTCCCTCTCTCTCCTCTAAAGAAACCGGCCGACCACCACCCCTCTGGTGGCGGCGGCGTAAGGCTAAGCCAGAAAGGGGCAGATCGGGGGAGGTGGGGGTTGACGGGGTTGGGTCAGGTGTGGTTGACGGTGGTACGGCGGCGGCGGCGAGGAGATGGTGGTTCAGGTATGTAGGTGGTTGTTTATGGTGGCTGTGCGGTGGTCTTGCAGCCCAAAACGCGCAGAAAAACAGCAACAGAGAGGAGTTTTTGGTGGTTCTCGTGGGTCTAGGAGGGTCGGCGGTGGTGGTACGAGTTGAATGGTGGCGGCGTCCGGTTGTTGGGGGTGTACGAGGTGGTGGTTGTGACGATGGTGATGGCTGTGCGGTGCAGAAACAGCAGCACAGATGGTGGTTTAAAGGTGGTTTCGGGTCGTGGTGGTTAATCCAGCGGGTTAGGTCTCGGGTCAGATCTGACCCGGTTTTGGTCGAAGTTCGGGTTCGTTTTGCGAGTTGGGTTCGGCTCGGGATCTCAGTTACGGGTCAGATCTAGTCAAAACAGGAGTCCGGTCAACACGCGGGCAAGCTCGGTTAGCTGGTCAACGGGTCAGACCGAGTCAACTCGGTCAAACATGTCGACTCGGTTGAACACGTCGTTCTAGACGCATCAAGTCGCGCGCGCACGTTTGGTATAATTATTTGTGTTTACTTTGCATTGCATATTATAAATTATAAACACAAATAAAACCGGAGTTTAACTCGCGAACGGACCGGAAATAATAAACAGAAAGTATAAGTCGGATGTCCGGTTCCGTATATTAGCGTGACATGGTTAATTATCGGACTTAAATTGTGTATATTTTTATAAATAGTACGATTTATATAATAGTCGAAACGTATAAATGTCTCGCTAAAATGAAATTGCGGATAAATGGATTGATTGTCTTGTTTTGGTGTCGATTTTGGGGAAAATTGTAGACGACTTGTGTTGTCTGGTTTGTACAGAAACAGAGGAAACTCTGCCAAAATTTTTATAAAGTCCGAAGCGCAAAGGCGTTATTGTGGTGCGTCTTTATTAACTAATTTCAAGTGTTTGACAAGACTAATTTGATACAAAATCGTGATATTTTAACGAAGAGTATTGGAAAACAATAATAGTCGATCACGAACAATATTCGCAAAACAAATATATATAGTTTGTCGAGCGTCAATTGTGTCAACTTCAATGGTTTTTGGTAACCAAAACATTGTTAAATGTACGGATTTGAAATACGTAGACGCTTAACTTATTGGGGAAAAATTATTTGAAAGTAATGTTTTGAAAGCACTGGAAACACTCGGATTTTGTGAAAAGAAATAACAAATGTTATTAAACGGATTTTAATAACTATATTATATTTCCGCAAGGTATATTATCCAAAAATAATTATACAAGACAATCATATTATCCGATTTACGAGACGAGCTACTACTCGGGATGAGTTGTGCGTTTCATGGTAGTAGTCCAACATGGTTTACACACGAATAGTAACAGGTGCGCGACTTGGGTACTATGTCGTATGTGAACTCATGAATTATGATAAGTCACGATCGGTTCGTCGAGTTAAAACGCTTAAAGACTCGGGTTAGTACACACAAGTCTAGATAGTTGAATAAACTATCTTTTAACCGGAAATTAAGCTAGGTTTATATATGATAGACTTTAAGGTGTCCTTTATTGGTAATTAGGGCACGAGGAAGTCGGTCAAAGCTTCGGGTTTTATTTGCTAGCTAAGCATGGAATTTAAGGTGAGTTTCACGGCCCCATTTTACTGTTTTAACTGGGGGAAAGATATGTTTGTCAAAAGTTATCACATATTGAAATGTTTTCAAAGGTTAAAATGTGGTAAGTGGCATGATGAGTACTTGAGTTTTTGGTCGCCACTCGGGGTTGGGTCCTCGCTACTGTAACCATTAATTCAGGTAAAATGAAACCAAAGGAATATTTGGATAGTACTATTGGTGCCTGACGAGGCCCACCTCTGGTTGATAGCGTCAACCCGGTAAAGACAAGAGGTGCACGTATTCTGAACTCAAGTCGTTGGTTTCCGAGAAACGACTTGGAGCGGGGCATATTTATTAGTCTTGGTTTGGTTATGGGACTCAGGGGATTGCTTATCATCATAATTTGTAGGAGCTAGCTACTCCATACAAAGGCCACAAAATGTGCTGGATTTGCACAGGATATAAAAATGTGCTGGATTTGCACAGGATGTAAAAATGTGCTGGATTTGCACAGGATGTAAAAATGTCGTATTTACAAAACTAAAACCTGTGAACTCACCAATATTTTATATATTGACGTCTTTTTAAACATATCTTTCAGGTAACTAAGTGTTGAACAGGTATGCGGCTAGTACGGTGGAATTTGGGATGTCGGACAATGGTTGGGGGTTTCATCTATTGTTACCTTCGGGTTGGGACATAAACGAAAACACCCCACTTTAAAACTTAATGTTTGTGGTTTAAGTAATGTTTGAAACCAGGTACTCCTTCCCGACATCTTAATGTAATGATCTTTTCTAATTAAATATAGTTGTGTTAATCTTGACTTTGATATGCTTTCGAGCGTCGCGCCACGTGTTTCCGCCATTGGCGTGGTGTGACAAAAGTCTTCAATCTCCACATCTCCATAGTTCCCCACACGTGTGACCAGATACGGTCCAGTCCACTTGCTCCTCAGCTTACCTGGAAATAACTTCAATCTAGAATTGTATAACCAAACTCTGTTACCTACCTTAATGTTTTTCAACCGGATCTTGGCATCATGCACCTTTTTGACTTTGTCTTTATATGTCTCTGCACTCTCATATGCTTCGTTTCGCAGCTCTTCTAGCTCTCCCAATGCCAACTTTCTTGCCTTTCCTGCAGCATCATAGTCCATGTTAACCTGTTTAATAGCCCATAAAGCACGATGTGTAAGTTCAACAGGTAAATGACACCCCTTCCCGTAGACCAACCGATAAGGTGTGGTTCCAATAGGCGTTTTGTAGGCAGTCCGATACGCCCACAAAGCATCGTCCAATTTGGTGGACCAGTCCTTGCGGTCGGGTCGCACAGTTTTCTGTAGAATTTCCTTAATCTGCCTATTGGACACCTCAACTTGCCCACTAGTTTGTGGGTGATACAGTGTCGCGATACGGTGGTCTACACCATAATTTTTAAGAAGCTTGCCAAAGTAAAAGTTTTTAAAGTGGGACCCCCCATCACTAATGATCACACGAGGGATTCCAAAGCGAGTAAAGATGTTACTTTGGACAAACTTGCACACCACTTTGTGATCATTCGTCTTGGTGGCAATGGCTTCGATCCATTTGGACACGTAATCTACTGCCACTAAGATGTACAAGTTACCGAATGAATTCGGGAACGGGCCCATAAAGTCGATTCCCCAGACATCAAAGATGTCGACAACTAGAATCGGCTGCATGGGCATCTCGTTCCGTTTTGAGATGCTACCCATCTGTTGACATCTTAAGCAGTTTTTAGCGAACTCAAAAGCATCTTTAAAAATGGTAGGCCAATATAGGCCGCATGAAAGCACTTTGTGGCCCGTCTTTTGACCACTGAAATGGCCACCACATGCTGATGTGTGAACCATGCTCAGCACACATTGAACTTCATCATCTGGTACACATCGTCGGATGAGCTGGTCTGATCCAACTTTGAAGAGGTATGGGTCATCCCATATGTAGTACTTTACTTGGGAAAGAAAATGTTGCTTCTTCCTCTTTGACCAGTGCTCTGGAGTAGTTCCTGTAACTGCGTAATTAGCAAAATCAGCAAACCATGGTTTAGTGGAAATAGATAATAATTGCTCATCTGGGAATGTGTCATTGATTTCCACTTCCGGTGCTTGTGTCTCATGCACCACCCGTGACAAGTGGTCGGCTACCACGTTCTCACTCCCCTTCTTGTCTCGAATCTCAAGGTCGAATTCTTGCAACAGTAAGATCCAACGAATCAACCTTGGCTTAGCATCCTTCTTTTCCATGAGGTACCTGACAGCACTGTGGTCAGAATAAACAATAACTTTGCTACCCCATAAATAAGATCTAAATTTATCCAATGCATACATAACTGCAAGCAACTCTTTCTCAGTAGTGGTATAATTTAACTGAGCATCAGAAAGAGTTTTGCTTGCGTAGTAAATAGCTACAGGCTTTTTATCCACCCGTTGTCCCAGAACCGTCCCAACTGCATAGTCACTAGCATCACACATTATCTCAAAAGGGGTGGACCAGTCTGGTGATTGTAAAACAGGAGCCTCAATTAGTTTCTGTTTTAAGGTGGTAAAAGCTTTCATACATTCTTCATAAAAAACAAACGGGACATCTTTCAGTAAAAGGTTATATAGTGGTTTAGTAATAACAGAAAATCCTTTTATGAACCGTCTATAAAACCCGGCGTGTCCAAGAAAGGAACGGACGCCTTTAACATTTGTAGGTGGAGGTAAAGTTGAAATCACTTGAATTTTAGCATGGTCCACCTCGATTCCCCTACTTGAGATTACATGTCCCAACACAATCCCTTCCTGAACCATAAAATGGCTCTTTTCCCAACTTAAAACCAGATTAGTTTCGACACATCTTTTCAAAACTTTTGTTAGTTGTGTTAAACATGACTCAAAAGATGTGCCAAAAATGGAAAAGTCATCCATGAAGATCTCTAGAGAGTCCCCGACCATATCTGAGAAGATACTCATCATGCACCTTTGAAAGGTGGCCGGGGCATTACAAAGGCCAAATGGCATTCGCCTGAATGCGAAAGTGCCATATGGACATGTAAACGTAGTTTTCTGTTGATCCTCAGGATGTATGGCAATCTGGTTATATCCTGAATATCCATCTAAAAAGCAGTAAAATTTCTGACCTGCGAGTTTCTCAACTATCTGATCAACAAAAGGTAATGGAAAGTGATCTTTGGAAGTCGCAGAGTTCAACTTCCGGTAATCAATGCAAATACGCCACCCGGTCACAGGCCGGGTAGCAATTTGCTCACCATCCTCACCTGTAACAATCTGTATACCTGCTTTCTTGGGCACTGTCTGTGTCGGACTTACCCACTCACTATCTGAAATCGGGTAGACAATACCTGCATCAAGCCACTTTAAGACCTCCTTTTTCACCACTTCCCGCATATTCGGGTTCAACCTTCTCTGAGCATCCCTAGCCGGCTTTGCACCTTCTTCAGTAATAATCCTGTGCATCACAATGGATGGACTAATTCCCTTCAAGTCTGTAATGGTCCATCCAATCGCCGCTTTATGCTCCACCAACACTTCCATCAATGCTTTTTCCTGCACATCAGACAAATTAGAAGCAATAATAACAGGAAGAGTTTTATTCTCACCCACAAAAGCATATTTCAAATGCTTTGGTAATTCTTTCAGTTCCAGCTGTGGAGGTGATTCTAATGATGGCTTCAGTTGCGTGTCAATGTGCTCTAGTAGGCTTTCCACCTGATGTGTCCAAGTGGGTTTCCCTTCTTTGACTGCCATCACCTCCAACTCATCCTCCATCTCTTTCAGAACCTCCCTGTATTCATCATCCTTCCTGTCACAAACAAAACACGTCTCTGTTGCGTCCTCCTCATTGACATGGGGGTGACACATGTCAATAATGTCTGCCATAAAGCATTCATCACTGACCAGAGAGTTAGATGTATGGGGAAAAAACGCTTAAACGAACTTTCCTATTCCCGAATGCCATGTCAACTGTCCCGTTTCTACAATCAATTAAAGCATTGGCAGTTGCTAAAAACGGTCTACCAAGTATCACATTAGGTTGTTTAGTTGTATTTGAAGAGACATAATCCAACACTAGAAAATCAACTGGGTAGTAAAAGTCCTCAATTTTGACAATGACATCATATACTATCCCCCGGGGAAGTTTCAAAGTCAAGTCGGCCAACACCACAGTAGTGTCGGCTTTCTGTAAAGGCCCAAAATCGTGCTGGTCGTATAAACTCCCCGGTAAGATGCTAACACTAGCTCCGAAATCCAGTAAAGCTCGGTCTATCCTACATTCACCCACTTGAATGGGTATCAAAGGAGTTCCTGGATCCCTGAGCCTAGGAGGAAGTATACCCGACAAAACGGCACTGACACTTTCTGAAAAATCAATTTTCTTTGGAACTTTATTTTGCCGTTTTTGAGTACACAACTCCTTCAAATACTTAGCATAAGCGGGAATCTGTTTAATAGCATCCAACAAAGGTATGTTAATCTTTACCTGCTTAAAAATTTCCCACATCTCCTCCTGTTGTGGGCTCCTTCTTTTTACCTTTGTTTCTGGTGGTACCAAAGCTTCAGGAAACAGGATGGTATTACCCTCCACACCCTTTTCCTTAGCTTCAGTGTTATTCTCTAATACCCTATTTGGTGATTCAGCAAAAGTTACTTTCTTAGTCTTTTTAGGGCTAACAGATGTTTTCACAGATTCCCCCTCATCATCATCATCACTAACATCCTCCACCACCCCCTCTACAAATGGTGGTGGAGACCCTACCTTATTGTCATAAATCTTACCTGAGCGAAGAATACTTACCTGATTAATCTCTGCATTCTTGCCATGTCTCGAGCTGGATGACTGGTGTGCAGGATTCACTGTGGTGGTGCTCGGTAGCTTACCTGGATCTTGACGTATAGTGAACAACTCTTCTGCAATTTGGCCAACTTGTTTCGAAAGGGCCTTGTACTCCTTGTCTCTGATTTCGTTGTCCTTTCTGATCTCCTTCATGAAATCGCCCGTTGACTTCATGAATTCTCCTGTTGACTTCATAAACTCAGTCAACATATCCTTCACTGATACATCCTGTCCCGAAGATCCACCCTGTTGATTGCCTTGACTTCTCCAGTTGCCTTGAGAACTCCCTTGATTGCTTCCAGCTCCTTGCTGATAATTTCTTTGATTGTTGTAGTTCCCTTGGCCTGAATATCCTCTTTGATTGTTTTGATTAGGTACCTGTGATGGAGGATTCAACTGGTTAGAAGTATTACTGTAACTAAAATTAGGGTGATTTCGCAAACCTGGGTGATATGAATTAGAATTCATATCATATGGCTTTCGCTGTCCATAAAGCTGATTTACTTCTTCAGATTTCCCTTGTTGAGTAGGACAATCAGCATCCATGTGTCCCAGATCATCACAAATGGAGCAAACTGTAAAAGAATTAGCTGCCCTTGCTCCATCACTCCTTCCTGTGCCTCTACCAGCTGTCAACTGTGCAATTTGTCGTTCTAAGCTTGTTATTCTCTTTTCAGCCCCTACATCAACACCCTTAGTTGCACCTGTTCGGCTTCTTCTACTAGCACGAGCCTGTCTCTTTGATGTCACTGCCAACCTCTCCATGTACTCCCAATCCACATCCTCATGGTTAGTAAAAAAGGTACCATTACTGTTGGCGTTCAAATCTCTCACATCCTCGGGTAATAAGCCGTCATAAAACGACTTAATCAGTTCCCACATAGGTATATCATGATGTGGACACTTCCTTAACAACTCCTTAAACCTCGTGAAGGCTTCATGAAATGGTTCCCCCGAGTGTTGTTGGAAAGTTCTAATAGCCTCCCGAGCCTCAGTAGTGCGAGTCATAGTATAATATTCCTCTAAGAATTGCTGTTGAAGCTCTTGCCATGTGAATATACTCCCAGCAGGCAATGAATGGTACCACAACTTCGCTTGATCTTTGAGGGTGAACTGAAACATCATCAATCTCACCTCATCCGGACTAAACCCATGGCCCCCAATGGTGTTACAAATACTCACAAACTCCGCAATATGTAGATAGGGTTCCTTTGTTGCTTTACCATAGAAACTCGGAAGGTGATTCAAATATTGTGGTCTAACTTCAAAGCTCCTTCCATTCTGATGTGGTGGTACTACAGGTGAAGTGTGCTCGGTGGCCACTGGAATAAAATGGCTCCCAACGCCATTTACAGGAGGTCTGTAGTTCACCCGAGGTACTCCATCTACATATTGCCTCTGCCCATTCCCTCGCACTTGATTTCTTGGTTGATTCTGAGGGACCCCTCTCTGTCCCTGATTATGCCCCCTCATATTAAACCCTTGCTGATGTTGCTGCTGATATTGTGGACCAAACTCATCATGCTCATCATAGTCAAACTGATCCTGATTCATGTAGTATCCATCATCAGCAACTCCTCCATCCCAATCAGCAACTCTACCATTAAAAGTGCCCGCTGTACCATGCATACTGTCATCTCCATGAAGTGACTCCGTTGCTCGATTACTGTTAGATCTCGGGTTTCGGTTTTGTGGTGGTTGTTGGTTTAAGGCTAATGGGCGGTTGGGTTGTTGTTGCTGTTGTGGGGCCTCAAAAGCTTGATCATTTTCATAATGTTCGTCCCACTCATCATGCTCTTGATGGCCTTGCTGAAATTGTCTAGAACCACCAGCGTTCGGATCTGGGTTAAATTGTGGGAATGGTGGTTGTTGTCTTGGAGCTGGTGCTGTTTGAAATGGTCGTGGAGGCATATTGCCCAATGGGTTTGGTTGTGGTGGTATTGGGTCAGGTTGGTTCGGTGGAGGTTGGTTATCTTGGTTACTGGGATGGCTCATGTTTGGTGTTGGTCGGGTTCGATGAATGGCTCTGTTCTTTCTAGCTGTCTTTTCAATTTCCGGATCGTAAATTAGCGGTGAAGTCTTGCCTGAATAACGTGTATGATGCATGCAACTGAATTACCTGCACAGACACAAACAAGCAAACCACGCGTAATACTGAACTAAAAAAAACAAAACTTGAACTAAAAGACTAGAAAAAGAAAATATTTTTTTTGGGTTTTTTTTTTTTTTAGATTTTCAAGAAAAGCAATAAAAATTAAAACAAAACTATCTAACTAAGCGCACTGATTCCCCGGCAACGGCGCCATTTTGATCGATGTCGTCGGGTCAATCAAAAATGATGAAAATAAGTAGTAAAGTGGAAGTGAGTCGTCTCCACAGGGAATTGGTGGAAAGTATAGTTTTGTAAATTAACTAGTAAATTAAAAAAAAAAATCTAATTAGTTTGTTGGTTGTTTTGAGTTTGAAGAATACGAATTTTATAAGTTGTAAACAATGATATTAAAGAAGTAACCCCCTCCAGGTTTCCGGTTTAATGATCCACCCTACCCTTGGTTAGATGATTGGATACCACATAGACATAGTTTTGTTGAACGGTTTAAGTTAAGTGATAATCAAACACAAGTTTTTAATAATAACTCGTACAATTTAATTACCAACCCACGAATAACAACTACCTTCCCGTTAATCAAACTACTCACGATGCAAGAAAACCGAATGCGAATGACTAAAAGATAAGCAATTGCACAAACGTGACTTGTTTAAATAACTCAAACCACAAATATCTTTCAAACAATTAAAAGACAATCCATAAACCAAACCAAACAAGAGTTAGAGTTTCACAAATAAACCTTACACCCGGAGGTGGTTACAAAGATGTTTAGCCACTCATGATAGCAAGAAATAACTCAAAAGTATGAATAATAATACCGAACATGTTGATGGAAACCGAAGGAATGGATGAATGATGATGAACAATGGTGTTTGTAGCTTCAAAAGTCTCCAAAAGATGGTGTATTTTCGTGATTGAGAGGTTAGGAGGCTGCTAGGTTTGATAAAAATCATTTTATTCATGAAAAACAACCTCTCCTAATTTTGCTCTTCAGCCAGCCGTAAGGTACTGATCAGCCCGTAGCTTACAGTTCAGTCAATCTATCAGCATTGCTTTATTCAGCAGTACCTTACAGATCAGCCCTGTACCTTACTATTCTAACCCACGTGAAAATGCTCCAATTGCCTTGTAATTCATCAGTAAGCTACAGATGGAAGGCATAGCTTACACATTGTTTCTTCAACTTCTTTCCAAAGCATTTTTTCCTTCAATTCCTTGCGTCCAAACACACTCCAATCTTCACTTCTTCATCATAAACATCCTTCAAACGTCCAAATCTCTTCCACAAGCTCTCGAACACCTTCCAACTCTTCAATTCTTTAACTTGGACACCACGCTTCACACTTTTCGGCTCTAAGTCCATCCGTTTAGCCATTTATCCTGAAACGATCAAAGCTCACGTAGTTATCCCATTCATCATATATTATCAACACAAACATAGCAAAAACACACAAAATAGGCTTATTATTAACCATTCATTTACCCTCTCATCAGCGGGTTCGAGTCCCGGCCCAAGCTTTAATTTTTTTTGACATTTTTCTCTAATATATATATATATATATATATATATATATATATATATATATATATAATTAATATAGTATAAGGGTTCCAATTGCGCCACAATAATATTTAAATGCAAACAATAATAATGGAACTTGACGTTTTTATTCATGATAATATGTAACGTACAAGTATAAATGCGTAATGTTACACTCATGATCCCCTGCATTGCTAAACCCTCCTTAGCACCAAGATTGTTGTTAGAGGAGCTTGCCGCCATTTTTTCAGAGAGGACGGTGTAAGTTTTTATGTATAAAGGAAATGATAAAGAAGATGAAACACACACTTACTATATATAGAGGAGAGAGGTTATGGCCCTTAATTACCATTAATGGTAACCACTCAATTACCCTAGAGAAGCGTGACAGTCATTCTGACAAACGCCGGCATAACCATCACATCAATCATGAGGTCATCTGTCAGTCTCGGGTGACGGGAAGTAAGGATGACATCAGCAAATGATTAGAATACAAAACACGTGGCACCAAGTTTCAAAATAAATTGTTCAACATTACAAACAAACATGAAGAAAATAAACATATTGTTCAACCAAGGTTAAGATATTGCGATATATCTTCAGCATTCTTGTCACCAGCCGCGGATGATGTTCCAATCTGACCATCAGTTGCTCCTACTTTGGCTGCCTCTTCCATTTGCGCCTTTTCATCAAGCTCCGCACCAAGACGGTCAGACTTGATAAAGTAGTTGCGCAATTCACCCGCAGGATCATCAGTCTTCGCACAAGCCTCCAGCAAATCGAAGACTTCGAACTTCAGGTGCTCGTAATCATCATAGGCCTTCAATAATTCATCATCGTACGACTCATTCTCGTACGGACCGGCCTCTTTCTCCTTGCCATCTGCATGGTGGCAAAAGCCTTCGGAGAAACCAAGCTTGATCCCCTGCTTCACGGAAGAGCTGGAAATGCGGGCAATCACCTCTGTCAGTGCAGGATCGTTCCAAACGCGCTTAAATATCTGCACAACAAAAAGATAACACATCAACAATTGCATAAATCAGTAATCAAATATATAAAAGGGAGATCTTATAGCTTACCCCAGCGACTCCATCACTCATCAACCACGCTATCCTCTCATTAGCAGCAACAGCCATGTCGGTGGCTTGTCCAAACAAAGCTTGCACTTTGTCTAACTCCATTTTTGCCTGTGTGCAAGAGGACTCCGCCAGAGCTTTTTCTTCTTGGTATTGGGAGTTTTCTAAAGCTAAGTCTTTTATTTTGGCCTCCGCATCAGACAAAGAGGAAGTAGTGTTGAGGAGTTCATCATGCTGAGCATTATATTTTTGAATAATATCGGCAAGTTCCGCCTGCTTCTCCCCATATGATGTCTGACTTTGCTCCACCTCTTTTTTCAAGCGAGCATTTTCAAGCTTCAATTCTTTAATGGTGGATCGCAATAGCTCGGTTTCATGGTTGGTCCTCTTACAAGCAATGGACCAAGCCTGGGAGGCTTCAGCTTTCTCTTTCTTTACCTTCTCCATCTCTTCAACAGCATCGCGGGCAACCTTCTGGTGATGCTCAATCTCCGCCCGGATCTCATGACGGGCGCGTTGAAACTCTTCTTCGCGCCCCAACAAACTGGCCTCCGAGTCCTTCAAATTTTGGTAATCACGTTGAAACTCATTTTCACGCCTAATAAGAGATCCGAGGCCGCTAACACCCAATGAAAGGTTCATTGCCATATCAATGAACAGAGAACGCCGGTCGACACTATCTTGGTAATCGCGCTCAGCAGGAGGAACGGACAGCATGACAAACTCCTGCGCATCAAGCGCATTCGTAAATCGAGTTGTGTCAAGGATGTCCCAGCGTGGTTGATATGGTCTCGATGAATCCGCTTGACGCGATGAGGGCATTCTCCGCCGATGACCGGAATTACCACCAACACTTGCAGAAGCATCAGTGTAAATCACAGTAGAGTCCACCACTGTGCGCTTAAAGCCGAATGGATTCTCACCAATAACCTCATCTCTTTTCTCACTTGCAAGTGCAGCCTCAAATCCTTGCGATGAACTCGGCTCATGCGCTTGCTCCAACAGCAAATCAGGGCACCCTGTATTCAAATTAGGAGTTTCAGACTCATCCACCTTCTTTCCAACATCCTTCCCCACATCAACCACCAACTCATCCGGGGTGGGCTCAGCCTGTGGCGCCACGTCCTTCTCTACGTCAATAACCAAATCATCCGGGACGGACACAGCCTGTGACGACACATTCTCCTCCACAACCGCCTCAGTGGTATCCGTTGTCGCCGGTGCGGTCACACTGACAGGCTGATCAGGCAAGGATACTTTCTTCAACACCAAAGGTGGCTGCTTCTTTCGAGATTCTGCAAAAGGATGTTGCCCTACATAAAATGTTGTTCACAGTATTTCAACGGATTTATTACAAAACACGTAAAAAGGACACAAAAATAAAAGTACCAGACAGATGCCTCAATGTTTTCATTGGCAGATTCTCACGTACTGGTGGAGGCTTCACAGGAATCTCTAGTTTATCACTCGTTGGCCAAGACAACGGCTTGAAAACATTAATTGGAACCACTGAAATAGGCTCCGGGCGGGGAACACTGCCCGAAGCTTCCGCAGAATGAGGGATCTGAGTTTGCTTCTGATTCAACTCGGCAATTCTCTGCTGATATAATTCCTCGGTAACATTCTCCGACTGACGGACAGGAGATGAACGTCTAGCACGCTTATGCTCCAACTCCGAGTCTGACTTGGTTAATTCTTCATCCACTTCCTCAACGATAATGGGAGCAGCCGGCGGCTTAGTCCTCTTGCTTGCTATGGCACGCTTCCTAGATGTACTTGTGCCTGACGCGGAAACCACATCTGTATAAAATTAAACTATGCGTGAGGAATGAATTCAGAAGTTATAAGAACTAACCAAAGGATTCCTTGCGCTCCGAAGTAACTTCCTCAACATCACTTATGGCTTTTCTGTGGAGTTGTATACCCGCACCTACCACGAAGAATGCGCTAAATCAGTACGCAGGACGCGTACCTACTGCGCTTCCTTCGTGCACAAAAAGAAAACTAACCATAATAAAATAAATGGGTAAGGTTCACAACCTGTCCGAACGTATTGCTTCGGAGGATCCACTAGATTGGGAAACAAAAAATTCCCACTAGTTCTTTCAGACAACCGTGGTGCACCTGCGACAGCTGGAGTGTACAACACCTTCGCTTCACCACGCTTGGCAAACAATTGAAACAGAGTAACATCTGGATATATAGGAAACACATGAACAATAATACAAGAAAGAATATAAACAACAAAGCAGTTATGACTTCAATACCTTTTGGAGGATTTGGGTCATGACCCTCAGGGCAGATAAGACTGATCCCCAGCAAATTCAAAACACTCTCCGGACATTCGTCCATCATCAAGGGAGTAGCATGATCATAGAGTGTCTTATACCAATCTTGATCTTTAAATCCTGCCATAGGAGGGAATTCAGCTATCTTCTCCTTTAAGCCTAACACCATCCATTGAAAAGGTGCAGGAATGACACCATGGTTGACATAAAAGAACTTATCCTTCCATTCATACATGGACTTCACCTTCTCTGATACAAGTTGTTTAACTTTCCAGCGAATGCCTAAGCTATACCAACCGCTACCACCACGTGCTGCTTCAAGAACATAAAATACATTCAACCTCTCAAACGTAGCTTCAATTTCCAACGCTCGGCAAGTGGCCTCAAAGTGCAGTATCCGGCACCATCCATAAAGGGTCAACTGTGTAGGGTGAACGCCATACTTCAACAAAACATCCACCACAAACTTAGTGGCCGGCAGACGGAAGCAACATTTTGTAAATGTTGCAGCATACAATGCTATTTTACCAGGAGGTGCTTTTAAGGCAGTTTTCCCCTCGGCCGGAAGTTCTGGCTCCCATTCAGACAAGATGCCATATTGGTCAAGGAAAGTCAAATATGAGGCTTTGTCCCACTTGATAGTGGTGGCCTCTATACTTTTTGACGACTCTTTCCCCAGATCTTTGACAGAATCTGACATCTTGCTGGACTCTTGAACATCTTGTGATTCTTGAGACATAATTAAAGAAATAATGGTGTTGGGGAAGCAGAGACGTTGAAGAAAGGATTCAAATTTTGAAATAGTTGGAAATGGGAAAAGCCACAATTAAAATTCAATATATAGGCTTTGTAATTAATACGCCTGACGTCATACTCAGAAGAATGGACAGGCTTTTCGGGGATGAGCCTAATAGGGAAGCGACACGTGTACACCTGAAGACAAACAGACGCCACACGCGCCTCACGCGCCCACTCGCTTGACAACCGCCGCTCAACGTGCCTGCACACGTCTCAACTGTAACAGGTCACGTCATACCCACTCGCCATATGGACCACAAGTTTTCAAATGCATGGGGGAACTGACAACTGTCCACATAAAACAACTGACGTGTCCTATCTCCTGCGGAAGGTTGACGTAAATTCTCATCACCCGTTCTCCGCAAATGAATTCCGCAACGCAGAACAACTTGCCTAACATATGCACGCAAGACAAAAGCACAGGATAGACCGCATATAAAAACACACATCTAGTAAGTCCAGCGCCCATCACATCTCATCATTACTTCTTAGATAAGAGACACACTGGACTGGGGGGACTTGATGGGATTGGGTACTGAATACACCATTCCGCATACCCAAACCCGGCACAACGTCACCGCGCGGACAAAAGCTACGCGCAAGATATGGTCAAGGCTCATTAATGATCGGTCAATAAGTCAAGGATCGGTCAAAACCTGGTCAAGGCGAATATCATGCATGGTCAACAGCCATGCATGAATCACGTAACCACACCATTAAAGGCGGTACACGATTCCATTATTCCCATTAATTAAGCTTTCCATATATCACCTTACTAACATAATTTAGGGTGATGGAGACAACCTAACCACGGTTAGGATACAGACTCTCCTATAAAAGGGGTCACACCCCCAATAGGAGAGGACACTTTTCTACTGACCTGGAGAGCTATCACACTTGATAGTATCCCCATTCACCCGTTTTTTGTTATAAACAACTACCTTGTGTAGTCGTCTCCACACCCATACTTTCACTCTTGTTTGCAGGTATCTCCAATCCATAGCTGTTAGTGAAGGATCAACCCTGTGGATACTTATAATCTTATCATCTTTAATCGGTGGTGAGACTATTTGTTTCTTCACATACTAATGCACACCTATTTCACTTGCTAAAATACGTAGGCATGGATACTGAATTCAAAAGTTGAAGATTCTAATGTTTGTTATTTGTTAGTTTATGGTTTTCATTCGTCCCATTTTACTAATTATACCTTTTTATACATATCTTAATCATTTAAGTGTTAACTTCTTGGTTTTGCATATTCATTTAGATGAAAAATATACGAAGATGAACAAACCAATAGCCATACAAACGTCTAAGGTTGTATTGATTAATGTTTATTTTTTTTAATATTAACATGGTTGTTATTTTATGTGGTATATTGTATGTGTTTTATTGCAGGATAATGGTGATAATAGTGTTGAGATTATTTGCTACGGTGCAATGTTTAGTCCCTACAAATCTGATCTTCAACATGAATTTAGTGAATAGGTAATATCAACATTTATTTCATCTTCTATTAACTTGTGTATTAAATATTTTTAATTTATTTTAAGGATCAGATGCATGAAATTAACAGGAAGAGATCCAAGAGGCTATCTTAATGGAAATGGAGTCAGGTTATTGATCTAGACAATTCTGATGAAAATGACAAAGAATACATATTTGATGACAATTTAGATAGGAGAAAATGGAGGGAACTCATCCTCACCAAAAGATGTAATAATCAAACATGGAGATATACAAGAAATTTCAGTGATCGTTCTTGATGACGAATGGTGGGCAGACAATATAGATGAGATCATGCAGACTTGGAACATGTATGACTAAATTGATCTCATGATTCAAGTAGTTCACTAGCTTTTATTTTTCTCAACTTTTATGTTTATTAATACGTATTTTTCCTTTCGTATGTTACTTTATTTTATCAAATGTTTCTTAAAAGTACTTTACAATTTAAATGTTAAATCTTTTTAATTACTAGACATGTGTAACGCTTATGGCGTATATCCACCGCAATGATGCTACAACAAATACTATACGAATTTGAAATAAGTACTGAAAATAAAAAGTGTCACACCCGCAACATCGCGCGGGTTTCCTACTAGTTATAGTAGATACACACACACACACATACACATATTTTATCCAGCCGCGCGTTGCGGCGGCATCAATATGATCTAAAAATAATTAAGTGATGACATAGCATTGCGACATTTCAAATTCCAAATCAAGCCTAAATCAATTTTCATTGTGTTCGTGATATTAGTTTATCATACATAAACTTTCCACCTAAATTATTGCGTATGCTTATGAAATTTCTTTGGTAAGCATCCCCAATAATAGTATCATTTTACCAGGAATCTCCCGTGGTACGCGGCACATGGTGGAGATGGCGCACGGTAGATGTGGTCGGTGATACGCGCGTTGTGCGTTTTTCACATGACGTGTTAATGCGGATTTTGGTAACCGACAAAGGCATTGAGACTAACCGTGGACAATGAGAAAATACAAAAGTGCCAGTGGCTACGCGGAGAATACCAGAAATCTCCCGCGATCCGCGGCACATAGTGGAGATGACGCACGGTAGATGTGGTCGGTAGCCGGCTGCGTACGTTAGAGTGAGGCAGCTATTCATTTCGTGGTTGTGAAATATATAGATAATAAACGAACAAAAACCAAACCCGTGTGAAATCGGGTAAAAAAACGCATTATGTCGGGGCCAAAATGAGAAAAAAAATTTAATAAAAAAGTTGGTGGCCAAAACGGGAAAATAAAACTTAAACAAAAAGTAAGAAAACATTGTGTGGCCAAAATGAGGAAAAAAAAACTTTAAAAAAATTTTGGTGGTCAAAATGAGAAAAAAAAAAGTTAATAAGAAAAGCCAAAAAAATGTGGCTAAAATAGACCCCATATTATGCTTGCAAGAATTGAACTTGATTCATGCTTATATAAACCAACAAACACAACCACCACACCACTACCACATATGTTGTAATTATTTGAAACTATAACTATTTAACCTAACATTAATAATACATACTAATGAAATCACTATTCATTAGCATGTACTTTTAATAGTATATAATACGTAAATATCAATGTAAATAAAAAAGAAACATGTTAAAACACTAAAGTATTTCAAAAATTGATATTCATACATTAATATTATAGACATAGAAATTATATTTTTTAAGTCAAACTCGTCCCGAGTTGACTGCCGACTGCCAAAATCTGATTCTGGCCGAGGTAGACCGCCTTTGATCAATTCAGATTAACTAGGCGGAATTGAAGAAAATTACCTCGGTACCATACCTTGTAACGAATACTCGGTAAGTATTCGGCCGTCTATACCTAATTTTACAACATTGACTACAAGCCTACAAATCCCTAGTAGTTTACATGAAATATAAATGTATTATAAGAAATTTTATTTTATATTTTTATTATCTATATATATTAATACAAAGACACTTTGTTTTAATATATATATTGGCCACTAACTTTTACGTTAACTTTATTTCTGTCACTAACTTTTAGGTTAACTTTAGTTTCTTCTAATTTGACCACCAAACTTAGACCAACAAACTTTTAGCTTTTAGGATTTAAAACTTTGGTCACTAACTTTTAGTTTAACTTTATTTTCTTCCAATTTGACCACCTAATATATATATTGGCCACTAACTTTTACGTTAACTTTATTTTTGCCATTAACATTTAGGTTAACTTTATTTTCTTCTAATTTGACCATCAAACTTAGACGAATAGACTTTTAGCTTTTAGGATTTAAAACTTTGGCTACTAACTTTTAGCTTAACTTTATTTTCTTCCAATTTGACCACCAAACTTTTAGCTTTTGGGATTTCAAACTTTGACCACCAAACTTTTAGCTTTTAGGATTTCAAACTTTGACCAATCAAGTTTTTTTAAACTTGTATTGCACTTTGGCCAAAATTTTAGCTTTTAGGATTTCAAACTTTGACCACCAAACTTTTAGCTTTTAGCCGCGAGTATTTTTTTGAAGCTCACGCAAGAATAAACCGTCACTTAATATTAATTGGTTGAAGATCACTAGACGTTTCGAATAGAAGATCATTTTCTTTATTTTAGTTATGATATAGATTTAGATTTTTTTAGATCTTTTTTGATTTGTTATAATTAATTGTTTGTTGGCCAAGTACTTATTTGTTGTGGAGAAACTAATCCAATTCGGAGTTGTTGATGTGTATATCGATCGATCATAGAAGAAAACTTCTGCTTCATTTCGATTAAGCTTCCTTCCTATTAAGCCGGAACCTACGGGGTGGAGATAATGGGGTCGGTCCATGGATTTTCCTTCCTTTTGCCGTATTTCGCTCAAAGGGTTGAAGGAAGATAGTGCATCAAGCTGTTCGCAAGGGCCAACTTGATCCTCTTCCCCAGGGATCCCCGATAAGGGAACCCTAGGAGAGCCGCCGACTCCAACGAAGAATAACAGTCACTTAAATCTTTTATGTCCACGAAACCCTCCACGCAACAGGAGCTCCCACAACGACGCGCGATCTTTAACGTCCGCCAAACACTCAACGCAACAGGAGCTCCCGCCGCGTTTCGCACAACAGCCGCACCCGCGGCGAAGCGCGGACAACTAATACCCAGTTATAATTACAATAGAGTTTTTTAAACCGTGTAAAATTATGAATACGCGCACATACACGAGACTAAAAGCCGATACAGTCCATTAAATCCAAAAACGAAAAATCTTCAAATGTATCTAGATACCAAATTCAACCTTTGTTCATACCATCCATGTTTGTATGCTTGAGTTTACAAATCAAGACATCAAAACGTTTGATTAAGAAGTTGAGTCAATTAAAACGTATATAAAATACTCATGCTCAATTGTTCCCATTCTTCGAAGCATCTCTCTATATTCTTCATATCAACAACAAAGCATAAACCTCTTCATCACCAATCAAGATTTATATCAAATTACTCCCCTGTTCCTACCCATGAACAAATTTCACACCTTATACTCGACCAAAAATCAGCAACTGAAGCTCTTAACACTTTCAGATGGGCATTCAAACTACCCCATTTCACACACACCCAGTCCACCTACAGAGCTCTAATCCACAAGCTCTGTGTTTTTCGCCATTTCGACACCGCCCACCAAGTGCTCGATGAAATGCCTAGCTCAATTGGGTTGCCCCCAGATGATGATATTTTTGTCACCTTTGTTCGCGGGTTAGGGAGAGCCCGAATGATTCGACAAGTGGTTAAAGTACCTGACTTGGTTTCAAGATTTAATGTTACTCCCACTGTGAAAGTTTATAACTCAATTCTTGATGTTCTTGTTAAAGTGGATATTGATATAGCTAGGGGATTTTATAGAAGGAAGATGATGGGGTGTGGTGTTAGAGCTGACATGTATACTTTTGGTATATTAATGAAGGGACTTTGTTCGACTAATCGCATATCGGATGGTTTTAAGCTTTTGCAAACTATGAAGAATAAAGGTGTGACACCAAACAGTGTTGTGTATAATACACTGCTTCATGCTCTATGCAAAAATGGAAAACTTGGGGTAGGGAGGGCTAGGAGCTTGATGAATGAGATGGTGGATCCGAACGGTGTTACTTTTAATATATTAATAACGGCGTACTGTACAACGGAGAATATAGTACATGCACTTGTAATGTTAGAGAAATGTTTTGATCTTGGATTTGTCCCTGATGTTGTTACACTCACCAAACTTATCAAGGTTCTATGTGACAAGGATCGGGCAATGGAAGCAGTGGAAGTTTTAGAACGGGTGGTGAAAAAAGGCGGTGAGATTGATGTGGTCACGTATAACACTCTAATTAAAGGTTTATGTAAGTTAAAAAAAGCGAAGGCTGCAGTTAGGTTCTTGAAGGAGATGGAATTAAAAGGGTGTCTTCCGAATGCAGACACTTATAATGCGTTGATATTTGGGTTCTGTGAGTTGGGTTTGTTAGATTCGGCTGTTGATATGTTTGATGAGATGAAAACAGTTGGGATCGCTTGGAACTTGATAACGTATGATACGTTAATTGGTGGATTGTGTTCTAGAGGGAGGATAGAAGATGGTTATAAGATCATGGAAATAATGGTGGAAAAAGGTAATGTTCCTGATTATGTTTTGTGGAAGTCTGTAGTTGAATCAGTTGCTAGAGAATCAGGTTGGTTAGGAAACGAAAATTCGTGTGTTGTGGATGATTTGTTGGAATTGATCCTTGAAAACTAAATCATGTGTTTGTGAAATGGACCAAATGGTTACCACCCACTCAATCTTTCCAGTAAAAGTTTCATAACTACTTGAGTGTGTATAAACGTGACACTTTAGGTAAATTCCACATTATACCACAAGAAAAATACTTGGGTATAAGCCGACCTCAAATACCATCTCGTTTTGAATGCATTGGTTGTGGGCAGGGGCGAAGTATTGTGAGGGCCAGGGGTGGCCCTGGCCCCCCTGTTTTTTGGCGCAGTAGTGGAAATTTGCGATTTTCGTAGGTAAATTTAGTCCGGGTTGAGTCCGGCCCCCGCCGATTTGCCACTACCGACCGAAAAAAATTGAGTCCGGCCCCCGCCGATTGGCGAACCAAGCTTCGCCACTGGTTGTGGGTGAGAGGAAAACCCAATACTTGATACTATACTTAAGCGTGTTTGAGTGGGACAAATATTTGAAGTGTACCTTGTGGGAAGTTAAAAGTTGTTTATGTTTGTGATTTTTTAATGATATTTCATGTCATAACTTAAATTGATTGGTCCGTTTTAACACCCCTACGCTACACATCTATTTTTTATTTTGGGTAAATAGTTATTCTAATCATTGTTTTGGTACTTGTGGATGATGGTCATTCAAAATATTGATCATGTCCACCTATGTAACATGGTATATATCTAACACTCAGCGTGCAATCAAAGTGAGCTTTAACTCATAGGGTGTGGGTTTTAGGATTCATACACCCTTCTATTGGTGTGTGATGTGGGCCAGAGTGTATCATTCCTAATCAAATGGTGTATAGTTCCTAAATACCTTCAACAAAAGTTGGGGTTCTAGGATTCATACACCCCGTGACATCACATTTGGGGTGTATGACATCACATTTTGATTATGTGGCAACTTCCTGTTGATCTGTGATGTGGACCAGGGTGTATAAATCCTAATTATAAGGTGTATGGTTCCTAAATACCCAAAAGTTGGTTCACATAATTAATTGGAAGTAAAATATGATTTCAGATGATAACTTTTTATTTTATTTTTGGTATTTCAGTTAAAATTATATAATAAAGAAAATATAAATTAATTGGAAGCAAAATATGAATTCTGATTCTAACTTTTCGGTAGACGGGCAATAAGCTACTTCGCCATCGCATTGGATAACATGTTTGTTTGAAGAATAAACGAAATTGCAATCAGAATGAATTCCAACATATTCATTCAAATAAAGGAATTCACCAATTCTCTATAAACTCTTTAACAATTTTTTTTAACAGCCAACAAATCAAACCCTAGTACTCTTAGGGTACCATTTCGACAAATTCAAATACTCTTAGAGTAACCGAGTTATCAAACACCAATTTAAGGGAAACCCGATAACCCACCCACCTGTAGGCACGATGATTACCGGTAAAACCCGTTTGGCTCAAAAATAGAACTCAGAGTTCCCTGAGTCTTCTATCATTGCCCGCCAATATCTTTACCTCCACCTGTAGTTGTATTGAAAACATCTTTTAAGGAGTATTTAACACAACTTGGGTCTTGGTCACATAAAACTTATTTAGCAATACTTTACATAAGACATGATTATCAATATCAGACCAACAAGACAGAAACCAGAAGCAAACATTATTCAAAAACCCAATGGCGGGTGCTGCACACGCCACCTCCTCCGCCTTCCTGCTGCCACCACCAGTCGCCGGAAATCCACGTGTCACCGCCTCTTCTCTCCCTTCTTCCTTTCCATCCCAAGGAAAAAGAACCAATCACCTCCGTAAAAAGATCCTTAAAACCCTAGAAAACAAACCTTATCCTGACCCATCTCATCCTCAACTCCCTCACACAATCCCCCCTCAAGAAACAGTCAACCAACAGCCTGCTGAATCAGAATCTGCTCACCTTTCTTTATCAAAAGACCCTACCTTTGTTGATGGTGTTTTGGGTACGTTTTCCACTAAATCTTTTGCTAAAATTGGGTTGTATTTGGTTGGGGCTTTTGTGTTTCAGACAATATTTGCGGTTTTGATATTTGGGTCGAAAGATTTAGACGATAAAGATGAGAGCTTGAATGAAAAGAAACCGAAAAGGATACCGAATTTGAATTTGGCGTCAAATGGGAATCGACGTGCGGTGGAGACGAACGAGGGGGGGATCGGGTTGGTTGGTGAGGTGGAAATGGATGAAATGGATAATAGGATTGTGGAAATTCAAGAAATGGCGAGGCGGGCTCGGGAGGAAGAGAAGATGGAGGCGAAGAAGAGAGGATTAGGTGAGGAAGAAGGTGATGTTAATGATAATGAGTATGATTCGGTTGATAGAACATTGAAGAAGAAAGAGATAGATGATCGGTTAACCAAGTTGAGGAGAAGTTTAGAAGGGGATTATCAGAAACCGATGACTACGAGTTCAAGAAAAGATGGTGGTGTTGGTGACAGTGTTGATGATGATTCGTTGATGTTTAAGAAGAAGTATAAGTATAAAAGTCCGTCGGTTGATTCAGGGGATAAGCCGAAGGGGTTTGGTGGCACACAAGATGTTCGTTTTGCTAATGGGACTGCGATAAATGGAGGGACGTTAAGTAAGGATGGAAATAAAGAGCCAGAGCCGACGTCAACTAGGACCGAATCGATAGCAGGTATGTTTTATAAGTTACATTTTGGTGTAATTAGCCTTAATATTAACAAATATGAATTGTGAATCTTTCAATGCATTGTAGATGAAGGTTTCTTTCAATATATTTTAGGAGTTGAAACTTTTAGACTGCTTTGACTTGCATTGTGAACTTATGTGTCCAAGTGATTTGCCTATGAGATCATTTATTTATGAAAGTCACTTAGGGGCTGTTTGGTTGATTAAGTGCTGAATCATTAAGTTGGACCTCTTAATGGTTAATATTCTTGTCCTACATTGGTAGGAGAGCCTCATTAAGGTTCAACTTATTTCAGTGCTGAATGGTTCAGCCTTAACCATTCCATTCCATTCAGAAGCTGAACAAACGTGCTGAATGCTGAATCATTCAGCGCTGAATGGTTCAGAGCCTCATCAAGAGGCTTACCAAACAACCCCTTAGTTCTTTTTGTTAATTATTTAATACATACTTACATAGGTACTTCAAAGGAGCCAATGTATGATAAGCAAACACGTAAAGCTGAGAAGTCAGTAACATCAAGCAACCTGGAGGCCAAAAACCTCGAGGCTTCGGTAAAGAAAGTAATGGTACTGCCAATCATGATGATGTTAACAAGAATGGTAGTTTGAAGGGAAAAAAAGGCGGAAACAAAAAATCTGCCAGAAATCTTGAGGATAAATCTAGTACCCAAACTAACTTTTGGTGGACTCGTATCCCTTACGTTCTGGTATGTTTTTTATTTGTAAATCGTAGACTTTCCTGCAGTTTGATATTAGACAATTGCTTATGGATACATTGATTTGTGTATAATTTGTGTCAGCTAATTGCTGTTAAAATTTCAGTTCATAGATGACAGATTGATTTGTGTTACTGTTACATTGATTTGTGCGTTGTTTATCAGGCTGTTGGGATGCAAAGTGGCGGTAATGGTGAAGAATCATCAGGACTATTTGTTATAAGGAACGCTTCTGGATTACATCACACCGTTGCTTTTGAAGATCGTTCTGATGCCACAAACTTCTGTTATCTTCTGGAATCCTTCTTCGAAGATCTAAACAATTTCAGCACTAATATTATACCAATACCAACAAATGTGAGTATCAAAACTCAATCTTAATGGAATCAATTGTTTCAAGTGTGTAAATAGTTAATAATATAATAATCTGGAAGATTTTAGGGTGTCTGAATTTGGGTGTTTCGAAATCGATTGTCATTATCGTGAATTCGTGACCTGTAGTTGCAATGATAACTTTTTAATGGTTATTATGAATACATTGTGCATATGGCTATGTGGGTCAAATATACAGTTTTTAAATGGATTATCAAGGGGTAAAAAAATGATAATGTGACCTGAGAGACGATCACTATGACCTAAAAAAATGCATTAAATTATCAGTATTTGTAGAGCATATTTCGCCACGCTTATTACATTTTTGTTTTCTGATTTATAATCCGATTATCTTGACTAGGTTCACATTTAATAAGTTCAGCTATAAAATAGATATGACCCATACTTTGATTAGTGACAATTGATTTTTTTTTTCTCTTTCAGGAGCTTGAAGAGGAAGTTAAGTCACAAAATATGAAGGTAGTTGTAGTGAAGAAAGGTCAACTTAAGCTCTATGTTGGTCAACCACTTGAAGATGTCGAGTCAGCCTTGCGTGTATTGATAGATCAACAAAGTGAATAAACTATGAACACATTGATGCACATTCATTCAAGTTTGTGACCCTTTTTGTTCTATTTAATTGTGTTCAATATTAGATTTGAATAGGTTGGTTTGGTGTGAACATTTCACTCTTATTGAAAACAGATTAAACTAGTTTTCTTAAAGAGCAGACTGCGCGCATACATAAACTGAAAAGCTTTGCCTGTTTATCAGCATGATGGTCATTCTACTTAGACGCAACAAGTTTAGCCAAAGTCAACGCATCAATGATTGACAAGTAAACCCTGCAATCTTTACAGCAGAATATATAGAAAATAAGCTGTTTTTTACGTACACAGTCGGCAGCAGGAGCTCAGAGAGCCAGAGTGATACAAGGCCAAGCGCCAAATATCGTTTTAGTGAATCACAAATCCTCAGCCAACCTTTAGATTCCAGTCCTTCCATTAGAAACATATAATATATTCACCCTTGAACTTGACATCTGGATCAGAAATATATGGTTTTCCAATTATATATATAATGTTGTGTAATGATGTCTATAGATTGAGCTATTTACATACACAAGTGTAGTTTGATTTTATTCATATATTGCATGACTATCCACCTCATATAGTGATATGTTTCACACTAAAAATCAATTTTGTAAGGAAATTAATATTTTGTTTGGTTAAAAAAAATGAAACTAGTAAGCTTACCCGCGCTTCACCACCGGAAAATGTGCATTACAAAAAAAGTTTATTTAGGCTAGGGGTGTGGGTGGGGAGCCCTATCAGACATCTCGCCAAGCCCTTAACGGGCTCCACGGTGTGAAAGTTTGGGAGGGGGGGGGGAGGGGTAGCATGTTAACCAATCATATATATATTTTGTTTTTTATAATAATAGTTAAGGGACTTTATTCCATAACACCTTAGCTAAGAATGAGGTTTTAAGGCCCCACTTTGTTTACATGGGGCTGATATGACGTAGACATAACGTTTTAAGGCCCCTAGACGCTTTATCCCACACCCAAACCTTAAAACGGTGTATATCACAAAATATGAAATAAAAAGATAAAGTAAAAAAAAAAAAATACAAAATAAGAGTTTATATAAAAAATACCCAAAATTGACATAAAGCCCATTTTACCATCAGCCCAAAAACCATTTGAAGTCAAAATTTGAAAAAGTATTTGACCTAGGTTTTCACTTTTCACCATTTTACTTTCTTACTTCACTCCTTGCCGTCTTCTCCGATCCTCTCTGTAAAATCTAAAGGTACACACACACCTTCTTCCATTTTTTTATTGTTATTACTTTTACTATATTTATTTGATGTTGATTTTCACGTGCAATGTGAGCTGTATTTGACTGATATGTCTTTATATTTTGTTCTATAGGCATGCATTTTGTCACGTGTGGTTTAGCAAGATTAAAAAAAAAAAAACAAAATTATTGAAGAAGTAGGAACTTTATAACTTTAAATTTTATAGTTGGTATATATCATTGAGATGGTAAGAGTATAACTTGGTAAAATGTTTACATAGTTTTTTTATTAAGTAAAAAATATATAATATTTCAAAAACCAATGTACTATGGGGTCTTTGTTTTTTCATGAAACCAATGGGGTCGATCGTAGAAAAATATCGGGGTTGTTTGCAAAGATGGAATCAAGCCTGTAATGTTTTTCTTTCGACTCACGAGGCGTAAGCCCGAGGCGAAATTAAAAGTAAAAAAAAAAATTATTTACCTTACAAAACATAAAATAGTTGATATAGAAAGTCTAAAACATTAAAAACACGCGTCAAATAAAATAATTGACGAAAGTCAAAAACATAAAAAAACACAATATAAAACATACAGGATCACATGAGGCGCACCTGAGGCTCAAGTTTTCTTAGCGTCTCGGCCCTTCAGTGCGCACTTACAAGACAACCCCATGAGGCGTCGCCTCATACATTGTCTTCTCAGTGCCTTGCCTCGAGGCGCATGCTCACCCATTTTTTAAACTCTGGTCGTTTGAAATTTCGATGGGTGGTATACGCTGTACATGAAATACGATAAAGATTGGTGACAGTTGACACCGACAAGTATAGTGTAGCTCAACCATTTGTAGTCATGTGTTTCTAAATCTGTATTTCTGTTTTCGTTTTTAACAGACAATGAATGAGAATGAAAATGATTCATCAAAAAAGAATAAACAGAAACAAGGGACACTAGACTGGTTTGTTAAGAAAACAAAGAGAGAAGAAGATGCTTCATCCTCATCACAATTCGGTTCTTCAACTCACTCTAAGAATAATCTCAACAATGAAAATCAAGAAACTGAAATGGGAACATTGAGTGATTCAGACGGTTCACAATCTTGCGAAAATGAAAGCCCATTTGAACGAGTATTTCATTCACAGTTTGATGAATTGATGGCGTTGATCGGTTACTGCAGTGTAAAAAAGCATAGACATCCACTCGTTGCGCCTCTTCTTTGTGTGAGGTTTCTGTTATGTCAAGGAGTGGAAATTCATGGTCCTGGGTACGACGGATCAGACAACTAAGGTGATCTTGCTGGGCTTCTTGAAATGTTGGCTGCATTCGATGAAAATGTTAACGAGGCTGTGATTAATAATGCTCCATTAATCGAAAGAGATTTGATCAACGCGTGTTCTAAAGCAACAACTAATTCCATTGTAAAGGACATTGGTGGTGACTGTTTTGCCATTTTGGTGGGTAAGTATTATGATAACAACGAAGACATGGTAATCGCGTTGTGTGTGAGGTATGTTGACAAAGCTGGAGATGTTGTAGAGAGGTTTCTTGGGATTATGAATGTCATAGAAGGCGACGACAAGGCTTTGTCTCTTAAAAATGCAGTTTATGCGTTGCTAGAGAAGCATTCGTTAAGCTCGTCTAACATCCGTGGGCAAGGTTACGATGGAGTTAGCATTATGAAGGGCGACTTTAGTGGTCTTCAAACCTTGATCAAGAGAGAAATTTAGTCGGCGTATTACACTCATCGTTTTGCGAATCATCTTCAAATAACACTTGCGCAGATTTCCCAAGAAGGCAATGAGCATGTAGCTATGTTTTTTTACTACCTTGAAGATTTAGTAAAAGTGGTTCTAGTTTCATGGAAGGAAAATGATCTGCTGACAGAAAGTCATTTTCAAAAAGTGAATCAAGCCTTTGAGGATTTCACAACTGAAACCGGAACATGTTCGGATAAAAAGTCTAGAGTGGGGAGACTGAATGATGATGATACATGTTTGGGACCATATTATAAGCTGATTTCGAATGTCGTTGACTTTTATCCTGTGATACTAGAGATGGTCGACGCAGTTGCGAATGAGTCTCCGTTTTCACCTCTACATCGAGATAGAATCGGACATAGTCCAATTTTATCCTCCTGTGGCGGCAGTAGAATCGAGGATTTTGAGTTTGTGTTTTCGGCACATCTGATGAAGACACTATTTGAGGTTACAAATGAACTAAGCAGTGTTTTTACAGAAAAAAAGATGAGAATATTGTTACTGCAATGTCACTTGTGAAGTCGGCTAAGGAACGATTGCGAGTAATAAGAGATGATGGATGGGAAACTCTCTTAAATTCGGTCGTTACCTTTTGCAACAAAAACGACATTGAAGTTCCAAATATGGAAGACATGTATAACAAGTATCCATTCAGAAAAAATCGCGAAGAACAAAAAATTACAAAACTTCATCATTTTCAAGTTGACGTGTTTTTCGCAACAATTGATCTACATCTTCAAGAACTCAGCAGTCGGTTTGATGAGGTGGTTATGGAGTTGCTTGTTTGTATGGGCAGCTTAAGCCCCGTTGATTCCTTTTGTTCCTTCGATAAGCAAAAGCTGATTCGGCTTGCAGAGTTTTATCCTTATGAGTTTTCAAGTATTGATTTGCTTCGGCTTAATGATCAACTTGACAAGTACATTGATGATGTGAGGAAAGATGAAAGATTTATGGGATTAAAAGATATTAAAGAGCTTTCTAAGAAGCTTGTGGAGGTGAAAAAACATGAAGAGTATAATCTTGTCTATTTACTTATCAAGTTGATGCTGATCCTTCCGATTGTAACGGCTAGTGTTGAAAGGGCTTCTTCGGTTATGACTTATGTGAAGAAAGAATTGCAGAATGGTGTAAGTGATGAGTTGTTAAACGATCGTTTAGTCGCGTACGTAGAGGGGGAAGTTCACTGTAAGATTCACAATGATGAAATCATCAATAACTTTGAAAGTTCTAAGACCAGTCAAGAGCAACTGTAAGTTTAAGTTTAATCTGTCTTGACTTTTAAACTAGATATGTTATTTTGAACAACCCATTGTTATTTTGAGTTGAATGAGTACATTTTGTTACAATGATGGGTTAATATGATTATCATCTAAAGAGGATAAGATGAGAAGACCCTTTGTCTCTTCATTTATGAACAACTTTTTGCTTATCTATGCTTTGGATGATAGTAGATTGAGCTAGGATGATAAGTAAATGTGGTGTCATATGACACAATTTTATGACTCCAATGTTGTTTTTTTTCTCGTTTTTTATTAACCTAGTATGATCCATGACCTGCCTCTTTTTAATTTCTCCAATAGTTTTTTTTTTTTAATTTTCCTTTGCAATCAAATCATTGTTATATCAACAAATATAGCGTGCCCAACGATACCAACAAGAGACGATGTTAAGGGTGGATATTCTATAGTGTTAAAAGGTTGGATATTCTATATGGTTAAGTTGCTTATTCTTACTTTAGCTAATGATTTTCGGGTTTGGTTATTTATGTGCTTAAACTAAAAATCCGGATGCACATCTCTCTCTCTCCCTCCCTCCCTCCCTCCCCCCTCTCTCTCTCTCTTTTTCTCTCTTTACGCTTTAACATAAAATATTTAAAAATTTAGATTTTGAAAAAAAAAAAAAAAAAAAACCCCAACCCCCAATGAATATATAAAAAAAATAAACAAAGTTACCGTTGAAAACATCAAGTTTCTCAAAGCATTCTCGAAGTTATTTTAAACCTATAAATTTATTAACTAAGCTAAATTGTATGTATTTCAGTTTCTAAAATTTGTATTATCTTTGAATTTTCTTTTTATAAGTAAGTAAACTAATTTAATTTTGTTATATGATTAGATAAAAAAGCATAAGTTTTTATAAATACATATATAACTTATTATTCTTTTACATTTTTCTAACGGTTATCATTTTTTGTGATTTCTGAACATACCATGGCCTCACATTTTCACATCTTGCCTCACTTATTTTATCTTATTAGTTTTTTAGTAATATATAATAAAGAGTCATAACATTTTTTTTTAACGGAAATAAAGAGTCATAACATGATTTTGATTTTTGGGGTTTCTTTTTTAGCAATACCGTAACGAATCGAACTGGTATTGACTGAAAGGTTTAATTTCAAAATAAAATATTGTTTTGGTATCATAAGCTACAGTGTCAGTATAATACCGGTGTTGATATTCTTTTTTAAGGTTTTCCATCAATGTAAAATTTGTATAAATGTCTTTTACGCATATCATAACTTTTTTCTTTTAAGTTTTATCTTTCAGTTTCTATAAAGAGTGCTTGTACCGTAATGAAATGAACCGATGCCAAGCCAATTCTTGCCGCATCGCTCGGGAAATCCTACTATTTTCATTTAAAAGATAATAATCTAATATATTTAATATAGACCTTAATTAAAATTATAAACCTTATCTATATCTATATTATCTTATTAAGGAGGAGTGATGTACAACATGGTAATTTGCATTTCTATACAACTTAATAAGCAACATGTACAACATATTTAAGCAAAAAAATTAAGGGTACTATTGGCATAGTTGTGACAATTAAGACACTTAGGAGGGTAGATTAGTAAATTTAACATAATCCAATACCTCACATTCTAAAATCTTATCCCAATTATGCCCTTATGTCCAACTTTTAAAACACAAAATACAACCTAACTTATGATGCATCTTAAATGTGAGACCTTTCAACCCCTCATCTAAATTATTATATATACTTCATTATAATCAATTTCTTGAATGCTAATAGTCTTTTCATAACCCCAAACAAAATCTTAGAGCTAATTTCATTCTTTGAAACATTGTTTTGTCCAAAAAAATTATGTCTTCATTAGATAAGAAGAGACAAAAATCAATGAGAAGTTAAGATGCTTGCAAGATATGGTTCCCGAATGCTACAAGGTATAACGATATGAGTTAATCTTTATATACATATATACATTTTTTTCTACTTATTCATATGTTCTTTGACAATTACAAAAATTTATCTTCATAATATATCATTGTTTTGCTCAATTTAAATTTAGTTATTTGTTATAGACAATGGGAATGCCAGTGATGTTGGATGTAATGATCAACTATGTTGGATCGTTGCAGAATCAAATTGAGGTAGTTTAATTGTGCAACTAACAATTAAAACAATAAACAAACAATATTCAGAATTATTGATGATAAAATATTTTTCCAAATTAATTAATATAGTTTTTTCTCTTCTATGTGCATTTTTAGTTTCTCTCCATGAAGCTTTCAGAAGCAAGCATGTTCTATGACCTATTGACCTAAACTTTACTGAATTGGATGATATTGCCCCTATGAAGGTGACATATGGCTTTCCTAACTATCCTTGTTAAGAAGTTGTGTATCTTGAATCATATATATTGTTAACTAAATACAACGGACAAAATTATAAATATAACATTCTAGATTTGCTAATACGTTTATAATATATTATAAATAATTACTTCCACTTACTGCATGGGATGAAAACTGATGTTGCAGGGAACAAATGGACATGAAGGACAGATGATGGAGAGGATGGTTGGAGAAGGGTATGGAGACATTCCTCAATTTCAATCAACATGGCCTCATTGAACGCCATGAAATAGTTAACTCTATAAATCTATATATGCATGCTTAAATATAACTTTATACGTAAACCATATTTGTTCTAAGACTTTGAAGGTATTTGTTGATCTATTTAATGTTCTTGTTAAACGTTGTATGAAGTGTGGTTCACAATATTATTTTGCTTTCGTCAATTGTATATTGCTTAAGTTCTAATTATAATTAATAAAATAAATTAAACACTAGCATAGAAAGAAAACAAAACTTAACTATGTGTTAGTTACTTATGTTATTTGTGTTAAGAAATAAGAAATCGAAATGCCATAAATTCACGCTCACGCTAATGAATCAACCCGAATCTTTATCTTCTATACTATTATAAAGCATCAGTGGATGATACCCGCAAAATTTAAGTAAATACAACCTTTATTGCTTATAGTAAAATGATTAGTTAAGTCATTTAGAGGGTACAATTGTCTTTTTACCTAAATATTAAATTGTTGAAGAAATTAATTTAAACATAATTATAAAATTGATGAGGAAATTAACAATAATGTGGTGACTCTTTACATTCATAACCTTCATGTCTTTATTATGTTTGTATCAATGTTATAGTCTTATAAATAGTGGTCATGTATTTAGTATATAAATAATACGGTGACTTTTCACATACATAACTTACATATCTTTCAATGTTTATAGTAAATAAATTACATCATATATTATGTATTTATATTTTTTTTTAAATTTATGTGGTTGCAGGATGGTATGATGTGACACTTCTGCACACAAATGAATATGTAGGCTTGAAGTTTGCCAACACACCCAACCCATGACACGTTTCAATCCATTAAAGTGAGCGATATATGTAGGCTTGACGTTTATACAAGAAAATATGGTAGGTATACTTCATGAGCAACGTCATCATCTTCCTCGATGTTTTTTGTTTTCTCTGCTACTATAAGCTTCTAGGAATAGAATTTAAGTTTCTGATCTCACGAAGTCGCCAATTGTTTACATATCTAAAAGAAGACAAGTTCTAATCAGTCGACTTGGTAGTTTTAACTATATTGATTACTAATTTGTTTGGTCCAATATATTTGTTACGACGCTTGTCAAACTAACATAAAACGAGAGTATCTATGCAAACCGTTGACTCTGCTGCATCTCGCGGGTGCCCTAAAATAATAGAAATATGTTGCACACTACAAACTCCATTTTAGTAATTACATCACTTCCACTACAATCTTATGGTCATTAAGAGATACAACACAACTTCACTACGCTAAGCACCGCTCTACGATGGCATACTTATCTGCCTTCGAGATACATAAAAGGGTTCCATCGAAGGACATGAGCCAATCTAAGGGTGTTGCAAGGAATAATATGGCCTATTGTGATGTACCCATTTAAAATAATCCGAAGATATACCTATGAGTTTCAGTTTTTAATAAAATATATTTTATACATCGTTGTTTTCTACTTCAACATGACGAATAACCAACAAACACAATGCACGAGGGGCAAAACATATGTACCCCCGCAACGCGCGGGCATTCCTACTAGTATAAAATTACGAACATCATTCCCTAGAATAAAATTAACAAAAAGCCCATTTCACTATGAGCCCAAAACCTTTTGTAGTCAAAACTGAAAAAAGTATTTGAACTAGGTTTTCTCTCTGTAAAATCAAAAGGTACACGTTCAACAAGTCTTCTGTTGTTTATTTTTACTTTCCTTTTGCAACAAGTTGTATTTGACAATTTTAGAAGCATAATTGACGAAAAAAAGTTGTGTTTGCAACCTTGCGAAAATGAAAGCCCGTTTGATCAATGGATGTTGATCGGTTACTGCAGTGTACAGGGCCATCTCCGAAAATCTTAAAATTTGTTTGGGCCCTTGGCGAAAAAAAAAAATAAGGCCTTACCCCCCGTAAAATGATATAAATTCATCATTTAAATATAAACATAATATAACGTTAATTGTTATAAAGCAAACAAAACAAAAGTTTTTTCAACATAATGATCGAACCTACTTACTTAAGCGAATCGCGTGGATCTCCTAGCGTTTTTGGAAGCAAAGTTCTCGATCAAGTCTTTATACTCCATATTTTTCAGTATTTCGTTTTCAATAGATATCATTGCCAATCCATTAAGTCTTTGTTGGGACATTGTCGACCGTAAATACAACTTGTTTTTTCCTACGTATCACACATCTTTGAGGGCCTATTAAAAACTACAATTCTAAAATACACAATGGGCCTAGTTAAAATATTGGCCTCAAATGTCGGGTTAATTTCAAGTGTGAATAAATGCACAATGGGCCTAGTTAAAAAATTGTGGCTTATTAAAAACTACAATTCTAAAATTTAAAATCACATTGGGCCTAGTTAGATTTTTTTTTGAGGGCCTATTAAAAACTATACGTCTTTGGGCTCAAATATTGGGTTAATTTCAAGTGTGAACAAATACACAATGGGCCTAGTTAAAAAAGATGTGGGCCTATTAAAAACTACAATTCTAAAATCTAAAATCACATTGGGCCTAGTTAAATTATTTTTTTAATATATATATATAAAATAGGGCCCATTTGCGGGTCGGGCCCTGAGCCGGCGACCACCCCGCCCTGCCTCAGAGCCGGCACTGGCAGTGTAAAGAAGTATCGACATCCAATAGCTGCTCCCTTCTTTGTTTGAGGTTTCTGTTATGTTGGCCCACTACGATGAAAACATTGATGAGGCTGTAGTTAAGAATGTTAGAAATCTTACAGTAAAACGAAGACTGAGATGACAATGAAACGAAACAAACAGGAAGGAAATGCAAACAGATTAACAAAGTAAACCGGGCTTGTGTTTGACACAATTCCCTTAAACAGATTCTTCGTCTGTTCTCAGGGTACACCGGTTGCTAACAGTGGCGATGGTGTACTACCGGACTATCCCAATTGCCTGAAAAGTAACCAGAGAACTGGACTGCTTCTGAAAGCGCGCTTCTGTTGTGGATCAATGCAATATGCGAGAATGTTTTTATGTTTCTGTAAGATGAAAGTATGCAGTGTGTTTCTACATCATGCTAACGAGCCTTTATATACTTGAATGCAAGAATGAAACTGCAGCTGGCCCATTCAAATTCGTGATTAATGGCAGCTTAATTAGTCATTAACAGGCTGAAGACTAGGAGTTGAAACTCCTTCTCATTAACAGTAGTCAGCAGCTGAAAAGACTTGGAGTTTCAAGTTCTCATTCTTTTGGAAGCTTTTAATTTAGGTCACAAAAATAAATAAACGGGTAGCAAAATCCAGCGTCACGCGGACCCGGATTTTTCGAGCTGCATTCGTATCCGCAGGTCGTGCGGGCGTCGCGTTGGTTCAAGAATTTCCCCGAGCCAGAACCCATTTTTGCACCCCCCCTGCGCGCGGGTAGGCGCCAGAGTATAAAGTAACTTAACATTTTAAATCTTCAACTCAAGCTTCACCTTATAAACTCCTCCAATTTTCATCTCCCCACCAATGTGTGACAACAACCAACTCACATTCACTTATAAAATTTCCAACAAAGAATGCTCCGTTAATTGAAAGAGATTTGATCAACTAATTCCATTGTGAAAGACATTGGTGGTGACTATTTTGCCACATTGGTCGATAAATATGTCGATGTCAAACATAACCATCCAATCGCGTTGTGTTTGAGGTATGTTGACAAAACGGGAGATGTCATAGAGAGGTTTCTGTAACATCGCAAAATTTTCCCCAAAATTTTAATACATAAAAAGCCCTTATATATATACTAGTGGGGTGCCCGCGCGATGCAGCGGGAAAGACCACACTTAAACACAACACTTAGGTTGGTGATTTAGGGGTGCATAGGATGATTCGGTTTGAACTTGAGCTATAACTTTACGCTTTGATGCAGTCGTGCCTCTTTTAAAATGAATATTGTTATTTCATAGTAAGACAAGAGTCAAGTTGCATCAAAGGAATAACGTTGAACCATTTAGTTTACCAATACACCAGTCTACTACAAATTGTGCCATATTTTCATTGTACGTATATGCTACAAAAGAGAAAAAGAGAAAGATCTTGTTCTTTACAAAATATGTCATATCTACCTTTCAATGTGATAATACAAAAGGAAAGCAGTCGTTTTTTGTTGATAATGTTTATCGAAATACTATGGTTAGTTAGTCAGCCTATTATTTATGGTAAAAGAGGTTGTGGTTTTGCTCCAGCTAAAACAATTTTCAAGGCTTGTGCATGTGGTTACGCTTCTTTTTATGTGGATAAGATATATGCACATAGTCATACTTGTAAATCATGTATCAATGTCATGAACGAATTCGGGTTAAATATGTAGTGAATTAGTTTTGAATAATAAAAAGTCAAAATTATGGAACTGCAAAGAACAATAAAAAAAGGGAATATGTGTTAAATATATCAACAATAAGCCATATTTTGAATTTCATGATAAAAAACAATGAATAGTGTGCCTATTAACTGCAAATAAAATAAAAGTAAGATGACGTACTTGATATAACTTACAAAAAATGAACTCCCATATATAAAAATTTTGTAACTACGACAATGATTATTTACTAAATGATTATTGAAAAGAAACCAAGACTTAGAATTTCAAAAGCACTTGATGAATATAGGGAAAAATACATTCAGTCCATCAATTTAAAATTACCTGGCAATAGCGTAATCGACTAAGTAGAAAACCCTAAAAGATAATCAGCTCATAATCGCTGAATAAAACCAACATTTAAAACCCTAATCAAACCACTCAATCTAACAATCAAAATAAGTTAAACCAACATAAGAATTCTTTTCTAAACTCACCTAAAATGGAGATGCAAGAATAACACTTACAACATGATCGGCTCCTTTCCACTTCTAACTTGCAAAACAACATATGAAAGAGTTGTTGTTGAGTGAAATGGTGAATTTCATTTACTAATATAGTAATGATAGGAACTTCAATTTCAATCAATTGGATTTATGGCATATTGATTGAAATAAGACCTTTGGTGTGCTTTAGTGGTTTTATGTGTTAAGTACCTTTAAATTAAGTTGATAATTGGATTAATTTAATAATAGTTAGATAAATTACTATTATATCCTTTACTAATTTCATTAGGGGTATTGTACCATATGCATTATATATTGTAATTTCTTAAATTTTGTTGGAATCCTTCCCTCATGCTTTATAATATAGTATAGATATATATTATTACACCTTTATCATTAATATTATACAAATGTGCCTAAGTCTTTATTTATTCTAACTCACAACTTATATACATACATAAATGTATATAAATAATAATAATAATAATATGATTCTAAATTCTTTTTTTTTTCACATACAAGATTATTTTTTTTTAAATAAAGCCTTGAGTCAAATAGTCAAAGTCCTAGTCAAAGTCTTAGTCAAACAGTCAAAGTCTTAGTCAAATAGTCAATTCATCATAAAACCTTACTTTATGGTGTTGACCAATTTTAATGGCTAATTGACTCTAAAACTAGTATAAAAACCCACCTATGACCCATTATACTTTGCACCTCTAAATCGATTGTTTCAATCCGATTAAACTTTCCCTCATACCTTTCTTCTATAGTCTATTACTTCTACAATTGAAGCTTTGATTATAAGCTCTTGTAATTGGCGAATTGGAAGCTTGATATTCTTTCTTTTTCGTTTTCTTCAATTTGGACTAGCTACGTTGTTGAGTCTTTGGGATTCACCTCGCATACATTCACAACACATTATTCTATTTTTTTTACGAGACATAACATTTTGCTAAGGTGAGTTTACATAGCCCCTTTTACCATTTCACTATTTTGGGGTGAAACATGTTACAACATCAATTTACAATTCAACATAAGTGTCTATGTGTTATTCTATGTTGCATTATGTCTTAAACATTACTATGGTAAGCACAATTATTCTAGCATAATCATTAACTTCGTACAAGCCAACGATACACAATGATAGATCTATTGGACTGACAATCCCACCCGGATACGTGCCTCCTACAAAGGTTGCGTGGGTGTTTGTTACTGCAATATAAACGAGTGAACCATGAGCGTATGGGATGTACCATAATACAATAGTCACAATGGTTGATTATGCACTCAATTTACTTCTAGTATGTTTTCACATATGGACTAGATTGCCATGACACATGAATTGCACAACAATTTTATTCGATTATCAAAACCTATGTATTTCTCACCAACTTTTGTTGACCCAAAATATTTTCAACTTAACATGTTTCAGGTTCTACTTGCTTGAGGATTTGAATTAATGCTTGAAGATGTGTGCATAGTTTTATTCAATTTGATGTATGAATTCTTGTAGAACAATTGTATGTAATTTATCTAAATCATATAATGAGAATTATTATTTACCATGAGCTACTGAACAATCATCAATACGTGACATCCCGATGTTTCCGCCATCGGTTGGGGTGTTACAGATTGGTATCAGAGCCATGGTTATAGGGAATTAGGTTATTAGAAAAATAATCTAGTCTATAACCGTAGGATTATAACCAGTATTTGCTTCTTTTACTTGCCATTCTCTATCTCCCTCCTACTTTTTATCCCTACTTTCATCCTTACAAGAAGGTTGCTCTCCACCATTGGATCTACTCTTAGACTAATAGGACAAAATCCTCAGGTTTAGCCTGAACCACCTTGAGATCTCGTCGAAGTTCTAGATTTTAATAACGAACACGTGCAATCTGGAAGGGTGAACGCCTGTATTCTGAGTCTTCTGTCTAGGCTGGCATTGCGCATATATCCCAATCAGACGAGGGACCCGGATGCCTACCTGGGAATTCTCGGGATGAGTGTTCACTTATAGGCTAAAGCATGTCTTCATATGTTATTAGAATTTAGAATCTTTGATAAGTCAACGTTTTCGTTTATTCGTTTTAATTAAATGAATAAATGTTTACATTCCTTATATTACCTCATTGTCCTTCATTTAACCCATATCTTATTGAACATTCATTACCCAAATCACTTCCGTAACCGATGCCCTAAACTAAACAGAGATCAAGATCCTCCAGCTACCTAACCGCAAGTCTCACAATTTGACTATTGGTTGCTTTTATTCTATGTATTGACGCTATTTGATTCAAGTAATAAAATATTTGTCTGAGAGTTGTTACATGGTGCATGATTGTTTGAATGTGAACTAATTATATAAATCTATACAGCTACAACTCATATACTGTGCTTGTTATACTTGCTTGCATAAACATGTTATCAATTTGCAACCTATGTGTATAATAAATGCTGCACTTAATAGAGGTCATCATGCCTTTTCAACAGTCGGGAGAGGCCCTACAACCTGCTCCATGACTGGTGGAGGCTATCGAACCTACTCAACGATTGGTAGAGGTCATTATGCCTTTTCAACAGTCGGGAGAGGCCCTACAACCTACTCCACGACTGGTGGAGACTATCGAACCTGCTCAACAATCGGTAGAGTCATAAAAGGACGCAAAACCCTAATGTAAGGTAAATTGATAATTACGGTCCGGAACGTAATCATGAATTTACAGGTATGTTAAGGTAGTGAGAAATTTTATCAAGGTTTTCGGTAGTCGAACAATTGTATACCTGGTGTTTTTCTTTTAACTTCGGGACGAAGTTCCTAAAAGTAGGGGAGACTGTAACATCGCAAAATTTTCCCCAAAATTTTAATACATAAAAAGCCCTTATATATATATATATATTTTATTACACCTTTATCATTAATATTATACAAATGTGCCTAAGTCTTTATTTATCCTAACTCACAACTTATATACATACATAAATGTATATAAATAATAATAATAATAATATGATTCTAAATTCTTTTTTTTTTTCACATACAAGATTATTATTTTTTAAATAAAGCCTTGAGTCAAATAGTCAAAGTCTTAGTCAAACAGTCAAAGTCTTAGTCAAATAGTCAATTCATCATAAAACCTTACTTTATGGTGTTGACCAATTTTAATGGCTAATTGACTCTAAAACTAGTATAAAAACCCACCTATGACCCATTATACTTTGCACCTCTAAATCGATTGTTTCAATCCGATTAAACTTTCCCTCATACCTTTCTTCTATAGTCTATTACTTCTACAATTGAAGCTTTGATTATAAGCTCTTGTAATTGGCGAATTGGAAGCTTGATATTCTTTCTTTTTCGTTTTCTTCAATTTGGACTAGCTACGTTGTTGAGTCTTTGGGATTCGCCTCGCATACATTCACAACACATTATTCTATTTTTTTTACGAGACATAACATTTTGCTGAGGTGAGTTTACATAGCCCCTTTTACCATTTCACTATTTTGGGGTGAAACATGTTACAACATCAATTTACAATTCAACATAAGTGTCTATGTGTTATTCTATGTTGCATTATGTCTTAAACATTACTATGGTAAGCACAATTATTCTAGCATAATCATTAACTTCGTACAAGCCAACGATACACAATGATAGATCTATTGGACTGACAATCCCACCCGGATACGTGCCTCCTACAAAGGTTGCGTGGGTGTTTGTTACTGCAATATAAACGAGTGAACCATGAGCGTATGGGATGTACCATAATACAATAGTCACAATGGTTGATTATGCACTCAATTTACTTCTAGTATGTTTTCACATATGGACTAGATTGCCATGACACATGAATTGCACAACAATTTTATTCGATTATCAAAACCTATGTATTTCTCACCAACTTTTGTTGACCCAAAATATTTTCAACTTAACATGTTTCAGGTTCTACTTGCTTGAGGATTTGAATTAATGCTTGAAGATGTGTGCATAGTTTTATTCAATTTGATGTATGAATTCTTGTAGAACAATTGTATGTAATTTATCTAAATCATATAATGAGAATTATTATTTACCATGAGCTACTGAACAATCATCAATACGTGACATCCCGATGTTTCCGCCATCGGTTGGGGTGTTACAGTTTCTTGGTATTATGAATGTCTTGAATATAGAGTATTAGGTAATAGAGTGAATTGGATCAAATGTGTTGTTCTCATTATTCACATAAGATTATATAATGATTACTATATTAATACAATGGCTTGATTCTAGGAGGAATATTGACTAAGAATATTAACTGGACTAAATAATTACTAAGACATAAAGTTAGCTATTTGACTGTTGACTTGCTAATTATATGGGATTGACTATTGACTATTGATTTGTGTTAATACGCCCCCGCAAGATGGAGGATCCATTGGATACGCCAATCTTGGAGCGAAAGGAAAGAAACGGTGATCGTGGAAGTGGTTTGGTGAGGACATCAGCTAGTTGATCTTTTGAGCTAATGTGAAATACCTTTAAGTGACCGGCATTGACTTGTTCACGAACAAAGTGGTAGTCGAGGGCAACATGTTTCATGCGTGAATGGTACACTGGGTTGGCACAAAGGTAGGTGGCACCGGTGTTGTCACAGAAAAGAGATGGTGTACGTGCCGTGCGAAGACCGAGTTCTTGGAGAAGATTTTTAACCCATGAGATTTGAGCTGCGGTGTTTGCTAGTGCTTTGTATTCTGCTTCAGTGGATGAGCGTGATACCGTTTTTTGTCTTGATGAACGCCAGGAGATGATGTTGGATCCAAGATATAATATATAACTTGTAGTAGATCTTCCTTCGTCATGTATGCCTCCCCAATCAGAATCTGAGAAAGCATGTAAATTAAGTTAGGACTGTTTATTTAACAATAACCCATGGTGTAATGTTCCTTTCAAATAGCATAGAACCCGTTTGAGAGCTTGCCAGTGTGACTGTTTTGGGTGGTGCATAAACTGGGAGAGTTTGTTGACAGTAAAAGAGATATCAGGACAGGTGAAGGCAAGGTATTGAAGTATGCCAACAAGTTTGCGATAAGGAGTTGAGTCAACGGGTGGAGAGGCATCCGAGGGGATAAGCGGATCAGTGACGCTTAGGGGGGGGGGGTGAGGACCTCTTTGGCACCATCCATTTTGAAAGTGGTTAAGATGTCCTGATTGTGCCGGTGTTGGGAGAGGAATAGACCATGAGGAGTTGGAATGACTTCGATTCCTAGGAAGTGATGTAGAGGGCCTAAGTCTTTGATGATTTTTTTTTTTTGCTTAGGGCTTGAACAAAGATGTCCATGAATGGATTATTGTTTCCACTGAGGAGATTGTCGTCAACATAGACGAGTAGGTAGCACGTGTTACCATTTGTGTTGTAGACAAAAAGAGACGCATCAGAGAAACATTTTTTAAAACCGAAGCTAATGAGGAAGGCGGTGAATTCATTGTACCAAGCCCGCAGGGCTTGTTTAAAGCCGTAGAGAGATTTCTTGAGTTTGCAAATGTGATTAGGAAACGCTGAATTTGGAAATCCGGGTGGTTGAATCATGTACACATCCTTATGTAAAGTGCCATGAAGGAATGCATTATTGACGTCTAGTTGGCGTAACGACCACACTCGAGAGAGTGCTATGGAAAGAACAGTACGAATGGTAACAGGTTTCGTTACCGGACTAAAGGTATCAAAATAGTCCTTACCGCACTGTTGATGAAACCCCTTTGCGACTATGCGCGCTTTAAATTTATCAATAGTTCCATCGGATTTTTGTTTGGTTCGGAATACCCATTTGCATCCGATTGGATTTTGGGTAGTATGAGGGACAAACTCCCACGTTTGGTTTTGCAGAAGAGCATTGTATTCAAGATCCATTGCTTGTCACCATTGTGGATCTTTCATCACTTGGATGTGAGTAGAGGGCTCAATGGATGTAGGAAGTGGGTGAAGTGTGGTGGAGTTGATGAAGTTGGAATTGTAATATTTTGGGTTAGGATTGCGAGACCATTGTGGGCGAGTAGAGATGGTAGGAGAGGGTTAGTTGAAGGAGTTTGAGATGGGAAGGTGGTAGAGTCATTGGAAGGTTGTGTAGGTGAATTAGGCTGTGTAGGAGTGGAGGATTGTGTAGGAGATGAGGACTGTGTAGGGGACAAGAGTTGTGTAGGGTTAGGGGAATGTTATGTAGGTGTAGTAGAAAGCTGTGTAGGGTCAAACGAGTGCTGTGTAGTATCAGGAAACTACTGTGTAGGTGCAGCAGAAGGTTGTTTAGGGTCAGGAGAGTGGTGTGTAGGAGGTATGGGTTGGGGCGTGGGATCGATGGGAGGCTGTGTAGAGTGTGAAGGCTTTGGATGATTTGGTATGTTGTGAAGAAATGATTCATAGGTGACAATGGGAGAGGCAGGGTTATTGGTCTGGGATGGGAAGATGTGTGGTATGAATTCAACATGGCGAGAGTGATATAGCTTGTTGGTGGCTGGATCAAAGCATTTGTATGCTGATCTGGAAGAGGACTATCCAAGAAAGATACATGATGTGGAGCGGGATTGTAACTTGGAGGTGTTGTATGGGCTGAGTGAAGGATAGCAAAGACATCCAAACAGTTTTAGTTTGGAGTAGGTGGGAGCAACATTGAATAACATGTCATAAGGTGATTTGTTGTTCAGGATGGTGGTGGGTAGACGGTTGATGAGATAAGTGGCGGCTTGAAAGGCATGTGACCAAAATTGTGATGGGAGTCGAGCATAGTGGAGGAGAGCAAGGCCCGTTTCAACAACGTGTCGGTGACGACGTTCGGCCACCCAATTTTGTTCAGGTGTATGAGAGGGTGTGGTGTAGTGGGAGATGCCATGAGTGGTGAGGAATGGTTTTAGACTAATGTATTCACCACCATTGTCTGTGAATAGAGAGATAATAGGTGTTTTAAAAAAATTTCCACTAGTGATTTGAATTGGGGGAAAAGAGTTGAGATATCGGATTTTCTTTTCATTGGAAACAACCAAATGTATTTAGAAAAGTAGTCAACAAAAATGACGTAATATTTGAAGTCGTCAATGGACGATTGGACCGGTCCCCATACATCCGAATAAAGAAGTTGTAAAGGTTTAGTTGCAACAAATGAATTTTTACCAAAAGGTGTTTGTGACTTTTGTTTAACGAGCAGGATGGGCAATGAAAAGACTCGAGTGACACTTTATTATATGGAAGTCCTAATATAGAAATTAAAGACTTGAAAACTTGAAACGAAGGATGTCCAAGGATATGGTGCCACACGAGTAATGATCCTGTTTTTGTTGCATTGATTTGAGGGGAGCTTGTGAGTGGGCCATAATAAACGTCATTGATGTTCACACCCCGCATGAGAGGCGCCCCCGTGTGTAGATTCTTAACCAAGAAATAAGATGGAAAAAATTCAACAGAAACTTGATTAGTACAACAAAGTTTTGCAACGGAAATAAGATTATTGCGAAGAGATGGAACGATTAAGACATCGTTTAAGAAAAGCGGTCGTGAGTTGGTGTGAAGGGTTGTTTGACCAATATGTGTAATAGGAAGGGTTTTATCGTCACCTAACACAATCTCATCCGAGCCACCATATTCGGAAAGAACATGCATTTGGTTGTTGTTGTTGTTAGTGTGATTGGAAGCGCCTGTATCCCACATCCATGGAGTGTTTGGAACCGCGGTGTGAGAAGATGTATTGTTCACAACCGGGTATGAGTAGAAATCATGAGTAAAGACTTGATGGTCGCGTAGGAAGCGACTAAGTTTGCAACAATCCTTCGTTACATGACCGGGTATACTGCAAAAATAACAAAAATGTTAGTTTGGCTGTTGCGGGTCGGGTTGTTTTGAGTTTGGGTTGCGGATTTTTTGACCATGAGGAGGGTCAGTTTTGTAATGAGGGGTTTGAGGTTGAGGAACAAAGGTTCCGATTGTAGTTACGGTTTGATTGATGAACAAAAAAGGGAGCCATTGAGGCTGCAAATTAGAAATAAAAAAGAAGATGAAAGGGTTGTGACGCATGTGCTGCGTAGGCTGCTGTGGTTGTTTATCAGAGGTGAGGGAGAGGAAGGCTGGATCGATGGCTCAGAGGAGCATTAGTGCTCTGATACCATATAGAGTAATAGATAATAGAGTGAATAGGATCAAAGGTGTTGTTCTCATTATTCACAGAAGATTATATAATGGTTACTACATTAATACAATGGCTTGATTTTAGGAGGACTATTGACTGGACTAAATAATTACAAAGACATAAAGTTAGCTATTTGACTGTTGACTTGCTAATCATATGAGATTGACTATTGACTATTGATTTGTGTTAATACTGAATGACGACACAGCTTTATCTCTTAAAAATGCAGTTGATACGTCATTGCGTTGCTAGAGAAACATTTGTTAAGCTCGTCTAATATCTGTGGCCAAGGTTATAATGGAGATAGCAATATGTTTGGTGACTTTAGTGGTCTTCAAGCCTTGATCAAGAAAGATTCACAATCGGCGTATTACACTCAGTGTTTTGCCAATAATCTTCAACTAACACTTGCTGACACATCCAAAGATGGCAATACGCATCTAAGTTCATTTTTTTTAGCATCTTAAAGATTTGTTAAATGTGGTTCTAGTTTCATGGAAGGAAAATGGAATGCTGAAAGAAAGTCATTTTCAAAAAGTTAAACTTGAAGACATAAAAACAATTTATTTGGAAGTGATCACACATGGATATGTGTTGATGTTTAACTTGAAGACATATCATAGAAAAACAAACTTGAAGAGAATCAACACTCGGTTGATAATTATGAACCAAACTTACATCACCGATGGGAGATCGAACTCTTTTCTCTTTAGTAGCCAATGATTATACTAAAGGATCTAGTTTGTTTCTTGATAACGCAATGATTTCATTACCAAGATTATTTGTATCCAAATAAGACGACCCATTAGAACCAGTTGCTATTTCTGCCATCTTCTTCCACTCCAAAGCTTTCTTCCTCATCCTTGCACCCTCTAATCCCTCCATCAGTTCCCTCACAAGCTTCTCCACTTCATCCCTTTTCACATTCTTCGCGATCTCCATACCGACCTCCCATTCCTTGCACATTTGTCTACAGTTAGTTTTTTGGTCACCAATAGATGGCCAACATAACATAGGCACCCCAGCCGACAAGCTCTCAATAATTGAACCCCAACCACAATGAGTCAAGAACCCCCCAACCGCCGGGTGATCCAAAACCTCTTCCTGCGAACACCACCTTCCTATAAACCCTTTCTTGTTTATCGCCTCCTCTAGTTCTTGAGGAAAACCCTCAGGCTTCCCATCAACCAAATCCGTCCGTATAATCCAAAGAAAATACTGGTTGCTATTAACAAGTCCCCAACCGAATTCTAACAGATCATGTTCAGACATTACTGCCAAACTTCCAAAGTTGACATACACAACAGAATTCGCTTCCTTTGAGTTTAGCCACTGGACACATTCAGGCTCTTCTTTCCTTAAGCTATAGCAAATTTTAGTTTCTGTTTTTGTAATCTGGTTCAAGAGCAATTGAAGAGGCCCAACGGTGTAAACATTGGGATACATGGATCTAATCTCATTGATGAGACTGGCTTCTAGTTCCTCAAAAGTATGGATGATTGTATGCGAGACCTTATCGGCCAATTGGGCGGTTTTCAGGTGGTATCTATATGCAGGATCATCATGTTTTGTGGCTTGTATAAACCCAGGTAGATCCTTCAAGCGGATTCCTTTCATTCCAGGAATCCAATCTATTTCCATGTCTAGATGTCCATTTGTCAAATAAATTTCATCTGCAAAAAGAATGCATAAGTTGTTAATGAATGAGAAATTAAGTAAACACAATATGTTAGTAACCTTCATGCATTATTTATTGGAGTATTGGATTTTAATATTCCCAACTATCAGTTATTGGCCATCACCAGTCCCAACTAACAAAATGTATGGCGGTGGTCCCAAACTTATAAAAAAGAAATGATCAACGGAGTTAAATTTTTTTGTAGTTGATAAAGATGGACAACCAAAGAGCCGAACCACAAATGCTGTTTATAAAGACGTTTTCTCGTATTTATAATTTGATTATAATTTTTATTTCTACTTTCGTTATTACATTATTTTTAATATAAATTAGCTTTGTTATTTTTATGATTAAAATTGTTGTTTTCTCTTAGGGCTGTTTGGTTGATTAAGTGCTGAATTATTCTGAATGGTTAAGAGGTCTGAATGGTTAAGCGCTGAATCATTAAGTTGGACCTCTTAATGGTTGGTTTTCTTGTCCCACATTGGTAAGGGTGCCTCATTAAGGTTCAGCCTAGTTCAGTGTTTAATAGTTCAGTGCTTATTGGTTCAGCAACATCCCAAATCTTAATGATTCAGACTTAACCATTCCATTCAGAAGCTGAAACAAACACACTAAATACTGAATCATTCAACACTGAATGATTAAGAGCCTCATTAAGAGGCTACCAAACAGCCCCTTAGTGTATATTACATCCTAACATACTTTTCTTTTCTTCAATTTAAATTTGTCTACCCCGTGAAACTCACATGTTATAATTGTCAATGTTTTTAAAACGGTTTTTAACCATACCGGATTGGACTCATAAAGGGTTCAACCGGTTGAAGCGGCTTGTATCGGGCGGTTCAACCGAATTCAAAAAGTAATCTAATAGTAATCTAATAGTACGTAATTTCATAATAAAAAATAATTCAAAAGTGAATCTATAATAAAAAAATAAACCAAAAGTACACCATTTTTCAACAAAATTCTTTTATATGAAAGGGTATACTAGGTTTTTGCCATTAGAAAGTTGAATGCATCCAAGTTTATGATTGCTTAAAAGATATAATTCATAATCATTGTGATACTCATCAACAAAAGTATAACCATTTTTGTTTTCTACAATCTTTAATAAGAAGTTTTAGTTACAATAATAAAAATATATTAAAATTACATAAGATAAGTAACATATATAACAAGTAATTTTCTGTTTTACAAACCGATTTATGCTCTTTCTCACCACAAATGTTATTTATATCATCACTATGGGCCGATAAAGTCCAAAGTTTAACCTTGTGCCGGTACCGGTATAGCGGTATAAAACCGGTATACTGGAATTTACCGGCGGTTCAAATCCTTTACTGTTTTCTCAAAATACCAAACTGATTCGTGTCGGCCAAGACACCGGTAGGCGGTATAACCAGTTCAACGGCCGGTATAAACCGATTTTTAAAACATTGATAATTGTTGCTTTCTCTTACTGTATTACATGATTTCTTATATTATATCCTAACAAACTTTTCTTTTCTTCAATTTAAATTTGTATACCCTTGAAACTCACAGGTTATAAACTAGTTCATATATATGTAAAATTAACGAATGGAGAAAATAAGAATTGGTAAAACATTTAATGCATGTCACATAACAAAATTTGATTCGAAAGGTACCCAAATGACCCGTACCATTTAACTTAGGGTGGAGCCTAAACAAACTAATCTTTTCGAATAAAAGGTTACGCACAAATCGAATCTTGGGGTAGACCAAAACACGGCGTTTATGTGGATCAAGAACCGTGTCAAACGACACAATTTGGATTGGGAAACTTGATACTTTTTTTACATTTTATGTATTACGTTACCCCTTAAATAATTTTAGGCTACCCCTTAATTTCTATTTTAGCTTTTGTTGAAAGCCTAACATTAAATGATGATCAAAAGCCCACTAATTAATCGAAACTTAGAAGGCTAACTTAATTAAGATGCTAAAAGCCCAAAGTTTCAATTAAAAAACTAAACTCCAAAGTTTCAACGTGGGGTTGACTTCTGGCCCTTGGTTTTGATGAACGGAACAAAACGAACATTGAGTTATCTAAGACAAAAAAGGTTTGACTTGAAGTTGGAAAAAGTGACAATTTTTTTGTGTGAAAGAAATAAGATTTAGATGTCAAAATAACACGGAAATTATGGCAATTAAAAAAACCCGAGAAAATGTCATTACTAATCAGCATCATTTTGAAGTCAAAGTTTTTAATACGGTTGTGATATGAAAATTTAAGAAATTAAAAATCAATTCAATGGGGGTATCGACTACTTTGATAGAAAATATGTTTTGTTTAAATCCTTGTGATTGGTTTTCTAAATTTGACATATCCAAGACAGTGACATTTTTCAATATATATCTAGATGATTTTAGTACGAAAGAAAGAGGGTGTTTTTTAGTTGATCTTAAGTTCTTTTATCACACTGTAAAGGAAGATGATACATTTTCAAAATTGGATGAAATGTGTGACAATTGCTTATGTAGTGTCGAAACTGAAAACAAATAGTACTTTTGCTTTGGTTTAGCGGATATTGAAGCTAGCGTTGGTTTCACATGTTGTAACCACAACCATTGAAATATTTTTTTTTTTCTAAAATGAAGCTTATCAATACGGATTTATACAATCGAATGGGTGAGGAGTAGTTGAACAATGCTTTAAGCTGTGTGGTTGAAAAAGAAACTTTTAATAGAGTAACAGAAGATGACGTAATGGCTTGATCTCAAACTTTCAAATGCCGAAGATGAAATATCTATTAGGTAAGGGTTTAACTTTATTTATTATCGTGTTTGTAGGATTAGAAATCAATCAATTAATAGTTAATCAACACGATTTATAAACTGTCAGGTGCGGAAACCCTAAGATCTAGCAAAATGATGAAAACCGATGTCAAATCACACAAGAAATCATTTTCAACGTTCATCTTAATCATTAACTTGAAATAAACGATTACATACTCGATTTAAGACAAACTCTCAAAACTAGGGTTTTCTGGACAAAGTATTAGCGCTTAGGAGTAATGATCAACTGATAGTAACTCTCAATAACCGCTGCCCAACTACCCTATATATAAACTTCTGTCATTCGACCTATCGAAGGTTCGAATCGGCAAATCGACCTTGTAAGACTCTGAATGAGTTCTCATTCGACCTCTCGAATACCCGAACAAAAAATACAATTCAAAATACAAATTAACAGACGACTTTTAACGACCTAGACTACCTGAAAGCTACAGACACATATATGAAATATGCATCTACAGTGTCTTTTTGTACGGTAAAAAACAAATGAAAGTTACCCTGTAATACTTTGTGTTATGTGGCAATTGGATTGCAACCAAAGTATTCAAATGATGCTTTAGCTCTGTTCTTTTAAGACATGACCATGGTTTTTGTTTTTGGGTGTTAGGTACTTAGGTTACTATGTAAATATGTAATTGGCTCTTTTTGTGTCACAACTGATTGTCTAGATTTTATTAACTGTTTTTATTTATATTTATTTATGTTCTTACATGGATAATGACATTAGTATTGTATATATCCTCTTGGTTTCCTAAGACTTCAGAAGGAAGTTGGCCTCACTTATTACTTCCTGACAATATGCACCATTTTTTTTGTTCTAGTGTTGGCGTTCTATACCAGTATATCCTCATGTAGGTTATGTTAGCTGCAGAATGTAAAACTGATCCACATTGATTACTTGGTGGAGAAGATAGAAACAGGAATACATATTGAAAAAGATGTCATGCACACAAATAATCAGATAAGAGGGATGTTAGTTTTAGAGTTTAACCTCAGGGACGATTTGTGCATGTATAAATATCAAAAAATATATTAGTTAAATAATCAAGCAAAATGGCCAAACTACCCCTTATTTAACTGACTAAGTTAACTGGGTTTACGTTTTGGATGGAATTGGCAGACAAACAGAAACCTGAAGGGTCCAGGTGAGAAAAAAACATGTTTTGGATGGATCTAGCAAATATGGTCAACCCACAGGGACGAATTTGGATATTTACTTATTATATAATTATATTTGAATTTATTATATTGAATAATAAAATGGGAGAATTCATAAGGGAGTGTCATGTGTCCCTCATGAGTTTTCTTTTATTAATATAGATAGATACGTTGCATTGTGCCACCTTACCTTTAAGTGGGATGATATGTTTATCTGTCAGAACTTTAGCCTGGTAAAAGCTCATGAATCCACATGCAGCCATGGTCCAGAAGAGCATGATAGGAACCTTAAGCTTCTCAGCAGCATCAATGGTGTTGGTGAAAGTCATGAAACCATCACAAATGATGCACGTAACCGGGTTCTCAGACCCGGTTACAACATCAAGAAAAGAATTAACGAAATTAGTTCGAAGGTAGGCCATGATTTGACCTAAGGCTTTAGTAGCTTTCAGATCATTGTTTTCTGTAGCAGAACCGAGCCCATCAGGAACCGTTTTGAACCAAAAACCCGGAGCCTCGTAGAGCCCACTAGAGTCCACGAGTTGCTTGTGGTTAGTGTGGGTGTTGATGAAGGTTATATAGAGGCCCTTTTGGTGTAGGAGCATGGCTAGTTTGAGCATACACTTGATATGGCTTTGTGCAGGAAATGGTATGAACACCACATGAGGCTTCTTCTCATTTTTGGGCTCTGCATCCATTAGTCCGTGTGTGTGTTTTAGAATGAGTTATATGTGATATGGTTCGGTCCACTATTATATACACTCATTCATTTATTGGTTTTAGATTGTTTAGCATTCATTGTCCACAAGATATTATTGTTTATTGTTCCATACAATTATCGAGCATTGTTTATAGAAACTTTAAAGCCTAATAAAACGTATGAGATGACAGAAATTTAAAGTTCCAAACCCAAAGGGACATTTAAAGTTCACACCGTGTGTTCTAGCGTAATTACGTGATACCCATCTGAAGAGATATGTACCCGCGCGTGCGCATGGCCCCACACTCACATACACGTCAACACAGTAAGATGACGTGGAGTTCTAGAAGCCGGCACACGTTACCTAGTACATGACAGGTGTCACCCGACAAGGATAGGGACGCATAGTCAATCAGAGGCCTCGGTTCCCTGCTCCATGATTTCCTGCAGGTACGAGGTACAGAAAAGGACAGAAAGGACAATCACAAGACACGTGGACCAATCACAGAGCAACAACGCAAATCACAGTAACGGCTGTAATCGTACGAGCCAGCTGTCATTCTCACTACAGCCAATCACAGGCCACCTCAAGGCCTATAAATACCCCCCTTCGTCACAAGAAGAAAGGGATCCAATCCGCGGGAGAGAATTTACCATATAGCTGTGAAAGATAGATTATAGTTGAAACTCTGTAACGATCTTATATAAAAGTCTTGTATTCGTCCTACTGTCTATCAATAAGAATCATATCTTTACCTGTGCTCTATACATGTGCTGATATATATAGATTGTTAGATTGATGTTTCTTCATTGGCGCCATCCGTAATTTGAGTATTCAAGAACAACAACCTTAAAAAACACTTCTATCTTTCTAAAAACCAGCTACGAGTTCTCTACCGGTAACACCCAACCTCACTGGCGGTACGTCAGGCATCGGTGCCGCTCAGGCAAACACCGGCCAGCCTAATGATACCACAGATGAACAACTCAACACCATAGATGCCGGTCGTACTCCGTCCTCCGAGACCAGACAGACCCCATCTTTTCACTTTGTTACCGATAATCTTCAGACTTCCCCGGTTGGTTGTGCAACGCCGATGGTTAGCCCGAAGGTATGGTACGCCCAACAAAAGGAAGCCTTGAAGCAAGCATTTATGCAAAAGCTAAAAGAACAACTAAGAGAAGCCTCCCGCGCACTGTCCGTCAGCGAAGGAAGGCCCGTTACAATATCGGAGGGGCCATCCAGAGCTGCGGGACAGGATGGCGAGAGCAATCAGGTGACTGACCCCACTTGGAGGGAAGACTCCGATGAGTCACAAAGTCGTTTCCACCGTGACGCAAGCCAGTTCTTGACCAACACTATTGATCGAGCACATTTGCTGTCTGGTGAAGACGATCTCACACAACCATACTACCCTCCATCTTTCAGTGAGAAGTCAAAATTCACACCACGCATCGCGCTCGCTACACTGCCCCTAAGAATGAAAATCCCAAGCACTTTAGGGAAATTCGATGGCACAGGTGACCCAGATGACCATTTGAGAAGTTTTGAAATCGCAGGAAAGTGCTCGAGGTGGAGCCTACCCGCATGGTGTCACATGTTCGCACAGACGCTCACAGGCGCCGCACGAGTATGGTTCGACAGTCTGCCAAATGGCAAGATAGATAACCTGAAAGAGCTGATTGATAAGTTCTCTGGTCACTTCAGCCAAATAGAGCGTGACTCTACAGACATCCTACAAGTTAAGCGACGCGACAATGAATCCATTGAGGATTACATTACCAGGTTCAATCGTGAAGCCCTTCAAATCGGACCAATTGATTTCGAGCTCATGAAAGCAACTTTCACGCAAGGAGTATGATGTGACTCGTTGATCCGCACCCTGGCAGGATGTACCTGAATGCCAAACACATGGGACGAAATAATGCGAGGTGCTAAAAACTATGCAAAGACTGAGCGGGAGTTGTCTGTCTGGAGCAGAATCCAAGCACCCCAATACACACACACACAAGCTCAGCGCGCGCGCAATCGCAACAACAGACATGAAAAGAAATGCAGGAGTTCTGTATGGACCAGACTTCAAGGGGCCACCCAAGCAACAGCCAAGCCCGCGGAAGTCCCAGAATATAAACACAACACGTCGTTCGCTCAAAGCTCAGGAAAAAGAAGCAATAACAATTGGACACCACTGACGAAGACACCGGCACATGTTTTGGCCACAGAGAACATAGACTTCCCAGAACCAAAGGTCATAAAAAGAAGAGAAGGCTTAGATCACAACAAGTTCTGCGCTTACTATCAAGACATAGGCCACGACACCGAAAAATGCTACCAATTAAGACAAGCCATCGAAGATGCTTTAAAGTCCGGCAAGCTTGGCCACTTGTTGCAAAATGTGGAGCGCAAGCAAGCGGCGGGACCACCACCGAAAAAGATCAAGAATGTAAGCATGATGATACACGGTGGGGGACGTCGGCAACAAAAACGCAAGCCTGACAACACCGCGGAATGGAAGGAACAACAAGTCTGCTTCCCAGTGGTCAAAGGCGGCCCTTCTTCCACCCGCGCAATTATCGTCACTGCTATTTTCAATCATTATCGCACCACCCGAGCATTCATGGATACAGGAAGTAACTCCGATATCATGTATGGCCAATGTTTTGACCTGTTGGATGACGAAGACAAACAACGCCTACGTCCCATCAACTCTCCGATTATGGGATTTTCGAATGAAGTTGTAACCCCACTCGGGAAATCTTTTTTCCCCTCACTTTGGGGGCACACGGACGTTCAAGAACGGAAGAAGTCACTTTCCTCGTCATCCCGACAAAATCCAAGCATGACATCATTTTGGGACGAGACTCCATGGCAGCATACAATATGGTTACCTCAACGGTCCACAGCGCCATAGGTTTCCCAACCCCAAACGGTGTGGCAATCGTATGGGCCAACAGAGAATGCGCCATGACCTCAGAACCCCACCCGACAAAAATGTTAAAGCCATGCCGGCGCACGGAGCCAGAAAAATGGATCCTCAACCCAAAGTTCCCAGAACAGACCATCACTTTGGGACCAGCAATCTCAGAAAACATCAGGGATCACCTCAAGCAGCTCCTCAAACAAAACATGGATGTCTCCTTGTGGAAGCCATCAGACATGATCGGCGTCCCATGCGAACTCGCCCAACATAAGCTAAACACCTATCGCTCCGTTGAACCTATCGCATAGAAACGGAGGAGCATGGGTGCAGAGAAAACACAAGCCATGAACGAACAAGTGGGCGAGCTACTGAAATCTGGCATTTTAAGGGAAACAAGGTATCAAACCTGGGTCGCCAACCCAGTAATGGTCAAGAAGAGCAACGACGGCAGGAGGATGTGTGTGGATTACACAGACCTCAACAAAGCGTGCCCAAAAGACTGCTACCCTCTCCCTGAAATCGACCTAAAAATCGACTCACTAGCGTCCTTCCGATTCAAATGCTTTTTGGATGCCTACAAAGGATACCACCAAATCCAAATGGCGCTAGAAGACGAGGATAAAACAGCTTTCCGTATCGACAAGGGAGTTTTTTGCTATACCAAGATGCCATTAGGCCTAAAGAATGCGGGTGCCACATACCAAAGGTTGATGGACCGCGCATTCGCAAAGCAGATTGGGAAAAACCTTGAAGTCTACGTGGATGATTTAGTCATCAAAAGTAAAGAAGAAGACCAAATGCTGAAAGACATAGAAGAGACCTTCAAGCATCTGAAAGAGATACACATGAAACTGAATCCAAGCAAGTGCGCGTTCGGAATGGAAGAAGGGAAGTTTCTGGGCGTCGTGGTCACCAAAGATGGGTTCCGCCCAAACCTAGAAAAATTCAAGCCATGCGCAAATGCCCTCCCCATCCACGCTAAAGGAAGTGCAAACGCCGAATGGGTGCCTGGTAGCAATCAACCGTTTCCTATCACATTATGCGAGCAAATCTATTCCGTTCATCGAAACACTAAAAAACTGTCTGAAAAAGAATCAATTCAAGTGGACCGTCGAGGCAGAAAAAACATTTCAAGAAATGAAAGAATGCCTAATGGACCTCCCAACGCTCACCGCACCGCTCCCAAGAGAGCCATTGACAATGTACCTCTGCGCCACGGAAAAGGCGGTGAGCGCGGTGCTAATGGTTGACCGAAAACTGGTACAGACGCCCATCTATTACATCAGTAGAGTCCTGACAGACGCAGAGACAAGGTACACAACCATGGAAAAGCTAGTGTTGGCCCTTGTTCACGCCTCACGAAGATTGCACAGATATTTTCAAGGGCACCCCATTAACGTGCTGAGCGACTACAAGCTGAACAATGTCCTATCTAAGCCAGAGGTCTTAGGGAGGCTCGCAAAATGGGTCATCGAGTTAGGCGAGCATACGATCATGTATAAAACCCGCCCAGCCATCAAAGGACAAGTCCTAGCAAATTTCATAGCTGAAGTGCCACAAGAAAAAATCGAAGAATGTAAAGCAGAGCAAGAGCCGCAGCCGACGTGTGACGAGAAAGCCATCTGGAACCTCTACACAGATGGAGCATCAAACGAAGACGGCGCAGGTGCCGGGATTCGACTCGTTAGCCCCGAAGGAACAGAATTCACTTATGCAATCAGGCTTGAATTTAAAACCACTAACAACGAAGCTGAATATCCAATTTTCTGAAACGGATCTTATAAACCAGTATACCCGTATAAAAATCGAATATACGCTAATGATAAATTACCAAAATAGTCGAATGCCAAGTTTGCAATATACGGATGCCAAGGGAGAATCTGCTGGCTAGCCACAAGGACAATATACGGATGCGACATGTGGATTCTTTAGACGAAAATGCTAGCGGCCATAAATCTTCCGGCGAACCCGCATGACATCGTACAAATGTTACTGCGATAGCTATTTAAAAAAATGTCTAGTGTCTAAAATTTCAGGCAAAAGTATAAATTAAGTTTTAGTGAAATTCTGAAATCTTTTATTTCTTCAAATGTCAAGTTTTTTATTTTTAATCAAGAAAATATAGGCTCAAAAAACTTCATTACAGTTATCTCTCTCTCTTTTTTCATATCTATAATCTATATCTTATAATAAAAGAATTGAAAATTGATAAGTTGTCATTCAATAAAGGCCTAAGAAAGCCATTTTAATAACATGACATTCAAAAAGGCATTCTCATCCTTGAGTGTGTCATGTGTCATGCCATGTGGCAAATAAAAAAAAATCTATCTATATAAATAAAAGAAAATGTATATGCTGACGTGACGTGCAATGGAGGGCTCAACCTCCCCTTGAGAGCGCCACGTGGCATCATAATTGAAATATTTTAGTGTTTTTGAACTATTTCCTTTTTTAATTAAAAAAAAAAAGATAAACATAAAACCCTAAATTAAATTGAGTTATTTTAGGAAAAAAAAATTAAAAATAAATTTAAAATTTTCTTTCTCATGTTTCCTCTAATAATCTGTTATATACGGGATTTTTTAAAGAAAAAAATACACCAAATTAACGAGCGTTTTATTATCTTTCCAACAAGTACCATAGTCCTATATAAAAAACGGAGAAAAATCGACTATTTTTTGTGGGGTTTCGTTCATACAGTAAAAAACACACAAAGTGTTCATGTTATTCATTAATCATGTTTTTTCTTTTAAACCAGGTTCTTATCTACGATGTTGAAAATCAGCCCAATTGCCATGTTATCATTGGAATTTTACTAGGTATACTTCATCAAGAGAAGTTAGGAGAAAGAATCGCGCAACACTGCAACACATGGTGTCACCTTATATCAAGGTTATTTTTTTATTTATTTAATTACAAGAGTAATAATTATTACTATTAGTATTATTAGAATGGTTATATTTTTCAACCCCGGGACGCTCCCGAAAAGAATTGATAGTTGCTGACGTGGCGTTCAATGGTGGCCTCAACCATCTCTTGATTATGCCACGTGGCATAATGAGATGCAATGATTCCAACTTCCAACTTAAGTGTTTGTTTACTTGATTAAGTTAGGAATTATAAGAGCCATTAGAATGTGAGAAACTAGAGAGATGTAATGAGTTTTTTAATAGTTGCAGCTTACATAAGTGATTCTTTAGATGATTACTGATTATGTTTTAGATTAGGGAATATGAGTTATTACTGATTAGAATACTATGAACATGCAATGATTGAGAGATTTTGTGGTTAGTTAACTTGAGCCATTTGCAATAGGTTATCATGTAAAATTAGATTTTTTTAACCCCGGGACCCTCCGGGGTAATCAGCTAGTAATAATAATATAAAACCTAATATACTAAATTTAAATTCATTCTTGAGTGTGCCATGTGTCATGCCATGTGGCAAATAAAAAAAATTAATAATATAAAACATAATCTACTAAATTTAAATTGAGTTATTTTAGGAAAAAAGAATTTAAAAATAAATTAAAAATTTTTCTCTTTTATGTTTCCTCCCATAATTTTTAAACGTTAATATCTTTTATATAAGAGATTTTTTAAAGAAAAAAATTACATCAAATTAACGAGCGTTTTATTATCTTTCCAACGAGTACCATAGTGTTATATAAAAAACGGAGAAAAAAAAACGACTATTTTTTGTGGAGTTTCGTTCATACAGGAAAAAAAACACAAAGTGTTCAGGTTATTCATTAATAATGTTTTTTTCTTTTAAACCAGGTTCTTATCTACGATGTTGAAATTTAGCCTAATCGCCATGCTTTCATTGAAATTTTACTCTTTTAAAGATGCATAGGTATACTTCATCAAGAGAAGATATGAGAAAGAATCGCGCAACACTGCAACACATGGTGTCACCTTATAGCAAGGTTATTTTTTTATTTATTTAATTACAAGAGTAATAATTATTACTATTAGTATTAGTATTATTAGAATTGTTATATTTTTTCAACCCCGGGACGCTCCCGATATAAAAGCTAGTAATTAGAATAAAGGAGAATAAAGCAACTTGTTAAAACCTTCAAGATAATCTATCAGTTTATGGATCGTTAACTGTTTACATCGGCCGAACCCATTCCCAGCTTTGGTGGGTCGGTAATTGTTAGGTATCAAATAGTATAGGGACTAGATTGTAATTGTCTAATAGTTAGGTAGTTGTATTGTGTATAAATACATGTATTAGTGATGAATAATATTAGCTATTGATTTGGATATTCCTCTCCTCTCTTGTGTTCTTCTCTAATTCTCTAGCTCTTCTCTAGATTACCATTTTGTTCGTAACAAGTGGTATCAGAGCCGTCGAACCTTTCGACCTCCGACCACCATCTATCCGCCAATCACCACCCTAACTAACCATCGTATCCACCACAATCAGTCGTTAACCCACCATAACCGCCATTTCTTTCGAGCTTTCTTTCGCGGTTCGTTTTTGATAATAACCGTTCTAACCACCTTAACCGCCAATAACCACCATCAACCACCGTCACTTACCACCATAAACCACCATCACCGATCATTTTCACCACCAAAACCCACCACCGTAATCCATCATTCTTCCACCCAAATTCAGCCATTTTCATTTCAGTTCTTGATTCTTCTATTTTCATTTCTTCACTTTGTGCTTCATTCCAATTCTGTTCATTTTGTAATTCTTCCATTGTTATTGAACTTTCTTTCGTTCTTCATTAATCTTTCAATTCTTGTTCATTCCTTTCAATTCTTTCGATTCTTGATTGAGTCGTCCTTCATTCTTTCCTTCTTGTTCTTCATTTCCGATTCTTTGTTCGATTCTTTTCATTTCAATTTTTGTTAAACCATGTCAGTTTATAATCAGATCATGGAACAACTGAACGAAATCTTAAAGACTTTGCAACTCATGAACAGTAACCAACACACCAGAGATGGAATACAGGGCTATAGAACTAGTAGCAGTGATGGTTCTGAAGCATTGTCATCATACAGAAACAGTCAAAGATTAACAAAGTTGGATTTTCCCAGGTTTAATGGTATCAATGTTGAGAGTTGGTTGTGCAGGGTGGAATATTATTTTTCAGTTGAAGAAACCCATGATAAATGGAAGATAAAGTTAGTTCAGATTCATCTTGAAGATGCTGCACTATTTTGGCATCAATCTTTGGTTGAGTCAAAAGGTGGATCCATTGATGGAATGCCTTGGGTTGAGTACAAAAGAATCATTGCAACAAGATTTGATGAGGTAATTGATACGGATGTTATTAGCGGAAATGGGAATGATAATAATACTGCATTCAAGATATTCGCTGAAATGCCTGAAAGATTTAGTAGTGAAAGTAAGATTCAAGAAGTTGTTGGTAGTGATGTATTAGAAATTCAAGAAGAAGTTGTTAATAATGAGGCTGATAAAGTTTCATCAGATGTAAATGGAATATATGTGAATGTTATAGATGATGATGATGTTGATGTTAAGGAAAGTAAGAAAAAATCGGATGATGATGTTAAGGAAATTGCGAAGGAACCAGATGACATTAATCTCAATGTTGCTCCTAGGATCAAAAGAAAGGTTAAAGGTGAAGAGGAACTTGCTGATCTAAGAAAGATAGAAGGTGAGGAAGTGGATCCTGTTGGTTACAAGACTGTTGATGGGCTGCTTTTTGACCCATTTGAGGAGACTAGTTTGTGCAAAGTGGGTTTTAATGGTGCTGAATTTTCTGCTAAGGAGACTAGGGATAATTGTAAGAAGAAAAATTATAGTGTTCATGGGATTCCTCTAGTTTTTCATAAATGGGAAGTGGGAGCTTCTGTTGTTGAACAAGAACCTTCTAAGGTTCCTGCTTGGGTGTTATTTAGAGAAGTTCCTTTGGAGTTATGGAATGTTCAAGGTTTATGTGAAATTGTTAGTTGTATGGGCAGGCCATTATTATTTGATAATATAACAGGGGATAAATGCCTGAATAATAATGGTCAGGCTGGTGCTGCTAGATTGCTGGTTGAAATAGAGGCAGCAGACATACTTCCTAAAGTGGTTAGGGCATTCTATCCTAAAGAAGAGGGTCTAGAGTTGATAATACAACCACCTGATGTGAGGGAACCACTTCCATTGATATTTCACCATTTTCCAATGGCAGCAACATTCATAGGTGTTTTTGTTCAAGTGAAGGGTCTTTTGGACATGGTGATGATGAAGGTTGAGGAACTTAAAATACATATTAAGAAAAGCATCAAATGTGCAGAAGTCATCATCCCACAATTCGGTTTTGATACTTTTGATTAGACAAATTTTTTTTTTAGAATCTGACTTTTGAGGACAAAAGTCTTTTAAGGGGGGAGTAATGTTAGGTATCAAATAGTATAGGGACTAGATTGTAATTGTCTAATAGTTAGGTAGTTGTATTGTGTATAAATACATGTATTAGTGATGAATAATATTAGCTATTGATTTGGATATTCCTCTCCTCTCTTGTGTTCTTCTCTAATTCTCTAGCTCTTCTCTAGATTACCATTTTGTTCGTAACAGTAATTATCGGGCTTGGCCCAAAAATCACCCATAATTTAGGAATCGAAAGAGGGAGGTCTTTAACGCCAAGTAACTCTCCCATCTCTACAAACTTTATTTTTTCACGGGTGGCTTTGTCAAAACATCGGCCCGTTTCTCGTCCCTACCTACGTACTCGACTACAATTTGTTCCTTCTCCACACATTCCTGAATAAAAGTGGTATCTCATGTTAGTGTGCTTACAATTCGACTTTGAAACACCAAATCATCAGAGCCATCATCGACTTATTACGTGGTTTGTACAAAGCCATCTCTCTAGACAAACCACGTAACAAAATCGCCTTACACTTGGCTGATGTGGCAGCCTCCCATGATGAGAGAGCAATTGTTTCCGTTAGCACCACATTATCGGTTTATCTTCAAAATGGAACACGTGACATGTAGTGCTTCGATTGTCATCTTTGTCATTGTTGTGACTTCTGTCACATATAAACATTAGCAACAACATTACCCGGTAAATCCCGCCATAGCAACGTTATTGGTAGGGTCTTGGGAGGGAGGGATATATGTAAACCTTACCTTTATCCTTAGGGATAGAGAAACTGCTTCTAAAGAAACCATCGGCTCGATATCAAACATGTTATAAATAAATACATAGGCAGCTACCAAATAGTTAAAGAACGAGTAAAAGAGTAACATGGAAGTATAGAAACATAAATCCATCACGGGATTTTTTTTAATTTTTTCGTCTTGGAAAAATGTGTTGTTTAGAATGATTCCCTGAGTTCTCAAGTATAGAAACATAAGAGGGTGTTTGGGATTGAGTTTGGAAATGTAAAAGTGTTTTTGCTCAAAAGTGTTTATTGGCTTATGACTTTTTGAAAATGAGTTTTTAAAAAAGTGTTTGGATTAGCTTTTGGGGTGAGAAACGTCAAAAAGTCAATAGATTGTCTTTTTTTAAGTGTTTCTCTTAACTTATTGTGAATATTGGTTGTATGGGTGGTAAATTTGTAATTTTTTTTCAAAAGTCAAAAGCCAAAAGTCAAAAGCCAGGATTTCTAACTTTTCAAAAACAGCTTTTCCACCCTTAAAAGCCAAAAGCCAAAAGTCAAAACAAAAAGTGCTTTTAAGTTACACAAACAGCTTATTAACTTATTGGCTTCTTGAAAAAGCCAATAAATTAATAAGTTGTTTTGAAACTCAATCCCAAACACATTTTATTTTCACCTTAGAGAAATGTGTGGTTTAAAATGATTCTTCCAGTTTTCAAATATGCCAAGTGCTCTCAAATTATCCAAATCCTTTATATTATATATGTAAGTATCAAACTTATACACATTAAATCCTATAAACAAAACTTTAAAATTTTAGTTCTATTTGAAACATTAATAATATTTATAAACTTATAAACAGGAAAGCACGTGTCACACATGAAACTTTAAAAAGTCATGTGAACATATAAAAAACAGGTCACGCATGAAACTTATGTATTGTGATAAAAATAAGGAATAACTAAAAGAAATTGCCCATTCCGTTGAAACAATTTCAACATCATATACCTCTCCATCACTTTCTTTTAACTCATTCATATCTTATCATTTTTCTATTTTAAAAAGGAAAACATTCGGTTAATAAGCACACTTTTTTTTGAACATTGCCGCCGTGGGACCACTTTTTTTTTTTTTTTTTATTTTCACGCCATATATATAACTACTATAGATATGGTGTAGAAATAAAAAAAAGTAGTTCAAAAGCGCGACTGTTCAAATCAACATGCTTATCAATAGATAGAGGAATTAGCGTCTTAATTTAAAATACATGGTTGTGTTCTGGTATGTGCTTTCAGTTGACTCAGCGTCCACCAAGGTTCGACTCCCAGGATCCTTGTTTTTCGTTTTTTATTGACTAAATGTGGGTCTCTTTAATTGGCTCATTGGCCTATGTGAGTGGTCATAGTAACTTTGTTATTATGGTAAAGGATATTGTTCTCAAATTTCTTGATTGAAACAATACAGAGAACCCATTTATATAGATAGGGGTCTAAATTCAAAAGAATAATAAAAGACCAGAAAGAGTGAATAGCTAAAATCGTCCCTGAGGTTTGTACATATTTGCTAGATCTATCCAAAAAAGGTTTTTTTCTCAACAGAACCACTGAGGTTTGAGAAATGTTGCTAGATCCATCCATTTCTCTAACTATGTTAAAAACTAATGTTAATTGAGGGGTATATTTGTCATTTTGTTTTGTTTATTTTTTTTTTCTTATTTTCCATTTACTTTTAACATAAATAATAAAAGCTTTTTTTTACAAAACCATCCACGACTGCTGATTCTGGTGCCGGAAAATACGTTCACTGCCACCACAATTGTTGTTTCTCTGATCCTCGTAAGTGGTTTCCTTGAAATACAATTTGTCCACAATATTGAATTTGAGTTGAAAAAGAGAAATCATTTTCTCTTTGAAAGGGATGGGATTTATGTTATGACCTCCACTACTGAACTAAACAAATATCTTACATGTCTATGTTTTCTATCTATACTCTCCATTTTTTTCTTTTGGTAATGTTGTTCAACAACCATCACAGAGTTTCCATCCCTTCCTACCCAAACAAGTGGAGAACCTTAAAGACCCCTTCAACCGTCAATTAGCTTCTTTTCTTTCTATTTTTTTGCCTAAAAATTGTGCTTTAGTTTATGATGGTGCCTTCTGTTACCACCACATACCTTCATACCTGCAACCTATTTCTTTTTCTTTTTTTTTTTTCGTTTCTTTTTTTTTGGGTTTCAAAAACGAAAGGTTGATGGCGCTGAGGCTGGTGGTGATGGTGGGGTGGGGGTGGAGGTGATGGTGTTGCTATGGTGATGTGTTGGTGCAGGTGTAGTATAGATAGGAGAGAAAAGTATCAACAGAAGAAGAAGGGGGTGGGGGTGGATGGATGTGCTACAAAATAAACTTTTATATTTTTATGGAAATAGTAAATGAAAATAAAAAAACAAAACAAATATGTAAAATCACAAAATTACCCGTCAATTAACATTGGTTTTTAACATGGTTAAAGAAATGGATGGATCTAGCAATATTTCGCAAACCTCAGTGGTTCAGTTGAGAAAAAAAAGTTTTTTGGATAGATCTAGCAAAAATGTGCAAACCTCAGGGACGATTTTGGCTATTCACTAGACCAGAAATAAGAAAAAAGAAAGGAAAGCATGAAATCCTCCACAATGTATGCTATTTGCTCTCTCTCAAGTTAGAGCATGGAGATTGACAATTGTCAACTTGCAAGTTGTGACACCCACACCCAAATAAGGATGCACCATACACAATTAATACCAACTTACAAAGGAAACATTTATTTTTTTTTTAATATAAACTGTAGGGTACAAAGGTTGGAAACTTAAAAAGTATAAAGCTTGATCAACTATTCTTAGCCGGAGATATACTTTTCCATTGAATCACACGAACTAGCATATCCTATTCCATTGGTCACATAGCTTCAAGCTAAACAGCATGCACAAGAACTAGGCATCAATACTTGTGACACATGCTTAAAAAGGACGTCAGACAATAACGGTGAGTTCATGAATAGACACAAGTTATAAACCACATTATTTTAATTATTCATGACTTGTACCCGCCCAAGTCATCATAACCCCGTGTCAATCTGGTACCCTCACCGGGTCCTTGATTTACATTACCATACAGTTAATGCCAGCTACACCGCAGCGTAGTACTGACAATTCCCACCGCAACGGCACGTATAAGGGTCCCCATATATCATGTGTATGTATGTGCAGATTATAAGCATGCGTACAACAGTCATTGACTTTTATCCTGTGATACTAGAGATGGTCGACGCAGTTGCGAACGAGTCTCCATTTTCACCTCTACATCGAGTTAGAATCGGATATAGTCCTATTTTATCCTCCTGTGGCGGTAGTAGAATCGAGGATTTTGAGTTTGTGTTTTCGGCACATTTGATGAAGACACTATTTGAGGTTACAAATGAACTAAGCAGTGTTTTACAGAAAAAAGATGAGACTATTGTTACTGCAATGTCACTTGTGAAGTCGGCTAAGGAACGATTGCAAGTAATAAGAGATGATGGATGGGAAACACTCTTAAATTCGGTCGTTACCTTTTGCAACAAAAACGACATTGAAGTTCCAAATATGGAAGACATGTATAATAAGTATCCATTCAGAAAAAATCGCGAAGAACAAAAAATTACAAAACTTCATCATTTTCAAGTTGACGTGTTTTTCGCAACAATTGATCTACATCTTCAAGAACTCAGCAGTCGGTTTGATGAGGTAGTTATGGAGTTGCTTGTTTGTATGGGCAGCTTAAGCCCCATTGATTCCTTTTGTTCCTTCGATAAGCAAAAGCTGCTTCGACTTGCAGACTTTTATCCTAATGAGTTTTCAAGTATTGATTTGCTTCGGCTTAATGATCAACTTGACAAGTACATTGATGATGTGAGGAAAGATGAAAGATTTATGGGGTTAAAAGATATTAAAGAGCTCTCTAAGAAGCTTGTGGAGGTGAAAAAACATGAAGAGTATAATCTTGTCTATTTACTTATCAAGTTGATACTGATCCTTCCAGTTGCAACGGCTAGTGTTGAAAGAGCTTCTAAGGTTATGACTTATGTGAAGAAAGAATTGCAGAATGGTATGAGCGATGAGTTGTTAAATGATCGTTTAGTCGCGTACGTAGAGGGGGAAGTTCACTGTAAGATTCACAATGATGAAATCATCAAGAACTTTGAAAGTTCTAAGACCCTTAAAGAGCAATTGTAAGTTTAATTTGAATATGTGTCTTGAACTTTTAACTAGATGTCATGTTATTTTGAACAAACCATTGTTATTTTGAGTTGAATGATTACATTTTGTTGGGGGCCTCTTTTTAATTTCTCCAATAGTTTTTTTTTTATTTTCCTTTGCAATATAATCATCGTTTAATCAACAAATATAGCGTGCCCAGCGGTACAAAAAGAGACGATGTTAAGGGTGGATATTATATAGCGTTAAGGTTGGATGTTCTATATGGTTAAGAGGGTGTTTGGCTCTCCATTTTTCTCCTCCTTTTAACTTATGACTTATTCAATAAATCAAAAGTTAAAAACAAAGTGTTTGGGTAATTCTTTGAAAAGTAACTTTTGAAAGAATTTTTGCTTTGAAAATGAGAAAATTGAGGAAAAGTCATAGGTCACAATTTGTGACTTATGGAAATAAGGAACTTTTGAGGTGAGAAAAGTCATAAAGAGAAAAGGAGAAGGAGAGCCAAACATGCTCTAAGTTGCTTATTCTTACTTTAGCTAAGACCTTTTGTAGTGGGGGCATTTAAGGCTCATCTATTGATTTGTACATATGTGACTCTTCAGTCATCAAGGGACCTTAATTGAAAATAGGGTGTGACAGGGGACCTTAAATTTAAGGCCCCATCCAATAACTACTTCATTATTATTTTATTAAAAAAAAGTTACAAATAATATTAAAACTACACAAATAATATTAAAACCATACAAATAAAAAAATGCTACTTTAGAAAAAAAAAAGCGACACATACTAAAAAACAGACATTTCTAGAGGTTATATTTTTCAATAATTTGTTTATATGGACAACTTAAGCCCCATAAACTCCTTTTGCTCTTTTGATAAGCAAAAGCTACAGAATTTTATCCTAATGAGTTTTCAAGTAATGATTTGCATCATCTCAGTGATCAACTTGACAAGTACATTGATGATGTGAGGACAGATGAAAGATATTTATGGGATTAAAAGATCTTAAAGAGCTCACTAAGAAGCTTGTGGAGGTGAAAAAAAATGAAGTGTATAACCTTGTCTGTTTACTTATCAAATTGGTGTTGATCCTTCCGGTTGCAAATGCTAGGGTTGAAAGAGCCTTCTCGGCTATGAGTTTTTTTGAAGAAAAAGTTGCAGAATAATGTAAGTGATAAGTTGTTAAACGATCGTTTAGTCACTTATATAGAGGGAGAAGTTCTATGTAAGATTAGCAATGATGATATCATTATTGGACGTTAATATTATATAAGCTAGATATACAAACCGGTTCAACATGATTCTTATGGTTCAACATAGTTCGAATATTGTCACGCCGGTTCACAACACCCACGTCGGTTCACAAACAAGACACGTTGATTCACACATGTCGACGGTTAATATAGTTTAGTTTAGACTGTATATATAGTAATTGTATGTAATCATATTCGGTTATCAAGTTTCATTATCAAAACCAAACAACCCAAACTATCATTTGTACTATTACAATCATTCAATCAAAGTTATTGATCTTTATCAGTTTTTGTTATCAATTTGCATATATTCTGTGTAAATCATCCAACAAAACTAGTATCAGAGCCAGAAGAATCAAAACCGTACCATATTACAATCAATCCAGAAAACAGAGGAACAATTCAATCATCTAGGAAGCATCCCAAGGAACAATAAAACACAGAAGTATTTACACGTGTTCTTTCACGAAGAATCTTCATCAAAACACAAAAGAAATTGTCTGTAAATTCCTTGATCTTCGCACTCATATTTCAATTTCATTTTACATAGAACAGAGTACATCATACTTGATTTTTATCAATTTTTGTGTGAATATTAAGCGGTTACTGATTAGCAAAAGGAATCACACACAATCGTTCTAGTGAAATCAAGTTATTGAATAAGAAATCATATTTAGGAATCACTCTAATTTTTTCGTTTTTGTTCTTCGGTTTTATGCAGGAAATTATCAAATTAAAGGAGGGACAATATATTTATTATTATTATTATTCGAAAGATTATTGACCCCGAGAAGTCAAACAGAATTTTTTTTTTTGTGTATTCGATTATTAAATTACATTCCTTAGTCCGGGATTATGACAACACAAGGAGGAGTACAAACCCAAATTCCAAAATTATTGGGACAAAATTATTATCATTTGCACATTCAAATGAAAGTGCTCTTAGAATCCCAAGACTTGTGGAATGTGGTAGAAGACGGTGTTAGGGATTTACCCAACGAAGCAAACGATACATTACGAAAGGAATATAGAGAACAAAAGAAACGAGATAAGAAGGCACTTCATTATTTATTTCAAGCATCAACTGAAACAATATTCGAAAGGATTGCTAATGCAAAATCATCTAAGGAAGCATGGGAGATATTGTATAAATCATATCAGGGAGAACGTCATGTCAAAACGGAAAAGCTGCAAACTCTTAGATGCGAATTTGATACCTTAAGAATGTCAGGAATCGAAACAATAGAAGCATACTTTGATAGGGTTACTACAATAGTTAACCAATTAAGGATGAATGAAGAAGAATTAAGTGATAAACGAGTAGTTGAAAAAAATATTGCATAGTATGATAAGAAAGTATGAGTCAGTAGTAGTAGCTATAGAAGAGTCCAAGGATTTAGAAAATGTATCAATTGAAGAACTTATAGGAATATTACAACCCCATGAGTTAAGACTGAAACAATATGACACACATATAGTAGATCAAGATTTCCAAGTACAAAGTGGGACTCAAGGAAGAAATACAGGCGGAAATAGGTATAACAATAGCTACAGAGGAAGATGAAGAGGAGGTAGGCCAGGGCGATACGGACCCATCATATATTATAAATTGTCAAGGGTTAGGTCATATAGCTAGAAATTGTCCACATAAGGAAGAAAATGAGAAAGATGAATCCGTAATGGTGTGTAAGGAAGAGAATAAGAATCAACCAGAACAATATAGTATGTTTATGATATTTAACATGGAAGAAAATAAGAATTCAAATTGTTGGTACTTAGATAGCGGATGTAGTAATCATATGATGGGAAATAGGAATATATTCATCACATTTAACGATCAAGACAGACAAGAAGTAAGAACGGGCGATGATAAAAGACTACAAGTTTTAGGAAGTGGCAAGGTGTGCATAAGAGTAAATGATAGAGTAAACAAGATACCGAATGTATTCTGTGTAGAAGGTTTAAGACACAATCTCCTTAGTGTGGGACAACTACTGCAAAAAGGATATAATGTATTTTTTGAAGGGGGAATGTGTACCATTAAAAATCATGAAGGGAAGACAATTGCAAGAACACCTATGACTTAAAATAAGATGTTTCCCTTGATGTGCTATGTATGGTCTAAAAATAATAAACTAACCTAGACACCTAGTAATATAAAACAGACTCAACTAAACTAGACCACACGACAGGCAAGTGTACCTATCAATGCAGTACAGACTAAGTAAGTCCGAGTATCGAACCCACAGGACACAACTAGAAAACAAAACTAGACTCGACTAAGACTTAAAATAAATGGTTTAAAAGTTTGTATTTGGTTTTTTTAAATAAGTAATTAAAATAAAATACATAAATAAGATAAATAGACGGCGAAGATAACTGAGGAAAATATCAGGATAGGAAGGCAACTACCTAGGTCAAGAATCTTACATGCAAACTCACAAATCTCGGTAATGGAAAACTGAATGGATACCAGATTCTAACGATAACTTAAGAAACCTTAGGACGTACTAGATCTCCTCCCGGTCTCACTAACACACCTTAAAGAATCCTAAGGAATAAAACACTGGTTATCTAGCTCGGATCACCTCCCGGTCTCACCTCACTAAGAATGCTAAGGTACTCTAATGACTCGATCACCTCCCGGTCTCTCTAATCACAATACACCCGAAGATGTAAAGGAGTAATTTAATTGGGTTAACTATGACTTGGAATTGCAAGAAACTAAAGACAACTAGGATAGGATCACCTCCCGGTCTCACCCAAAACCTAACAACTAAAGCTCTAGACAACACAACATTCCATCACCTCCCGGTCTCAAGAATAGAAGAATACAAAAGTCCTCTAAATTCTCTAATCAAGTTCCTATGGATTTCGTGAACAAAACCACAAACTAAGCTACAAGCACCAAGCAGGTAACCCTAATAAACATCCAAACATGAAAAACGTTCACTAAGACGTTTATGGAACTCTCAAAAATAATAAATTAGACTTAAGTACGCACACACATCATAATAAACACCAACCAAACTTCTACCAAAACATTTACCATTCTAAAATAAATCCAAAACCGAGAACTATAAAATTAACATGTATTCATCATACAACCTAGGTAGTGGTTCAACATTTTTTTTAAAGGTTAATTTCTTTTAAATCCTGTAGTCTGTGGGACTTGAACCCAAGACCTTCCACAACCTAGGTGTTTTAAAGGCTTTGCCTTTGCCAATGGACCACCACAACATTTAGCTACTCATAATAATGAAAGACAATAAAAACAAAGGTTCAAAATTATTCAAAGTTATGGTCTCAATATTCATGAACACAAAGTAAATAAATATAAAAACTAGAACATGCAATGACCGAACCCGTAGCTTTTATCTTGAACATGTGACTTCTTCTCCTTCAATTAATCCTCTAAAAAACAATTAGATTTAGAGCTGCTGTGATGTCCTTCTTTTTGACGGTTGTTATCTGTTCTTCTCGATTATCTAATGTCCAATTAAAAAATGTGCCATCCATTTTTTTATTTGCTTTATTTGGGCCGTAATATGGAGCTGGGTTCCAAGAATTTTAGGGTTGGCACTTTTTTTCTTATTTATTCATTATTTATTTATTATTAATATAACTCCATGTTCCCGAGTCGGGTGTTCTTGGCTCGACCAAAGTTCCTCGTTTACGCTCCAACATCAATGAACACATGATCTCAAGTGTTCGTGTCTCAATTAAAATTATTCTGTTTTGAGCTCATTTTCCACGAACACCTACAAAATAATAGACAAATAGATAACTAATAAAAACAACTCAAAACGGGTAAAATACTAATAAAATATTATACAAAATACACGAGAAAAGAGATGTGTTTTGCAACACATAATCCCTTATACAGTTATACCCTAATCAGGACTTACCTAAGATACTGTACGTATCCACAAAAACCAGTTCTGATTTATGGCATCAAAGGTATGGTCACATTAACTATGAGACATTGACTGAGATGGAACACAAACAAGCTGTGAAAGGTCTACGTAAGATATATAAGACAGAAAACGTATGTGAAGGTTGTGCTTTAGGAAAACATGCTAGAAAACCATTTAGCAAACAAGCAAAATGGAGAGCAAAAAATCCTTTACAACTAGTTCACTCAGACATATGTGGACCAGTGAGAACTCAGACGATAGGAGGATGCAGATATTTCATTACTTTCATCGATGACTTTACAAGAAAAACATGGATATACTTCCTCAAAGAAAAATCACAAGCACTACACCTCTTTAAAATATTTAAAGCCCCAACAAAAAATCAAGCAGACAAAAGAATCAAATGCCTTAGGACAGATAGAGGTGGAGAATATTATGGAAATACCTTTCAAGAATACTTACAAGAACATGGAATACATCATCATCAGTTGACCACAAGTTACACACCACAATAAAATGGAGTTGCTGAACGTAAGAACAAGACTATAATGGAACTGAGTAGGAGCATGTTGAAGACAAAGAAACTTCCTAATGAATATTGGGGAGAAGCTGTAAGTTGCACAACATATCTCCTAAATAGAACTACTTCTAAAAGTATTAGTGACAAAACTCTTGAAGAAGCATGGACTGGAATAAAACCAGATGTGTCAAATTTACAAATATTTGGATGTCTTGCCTATGCACATGTTCCAGAACAAAAGCGTAGTAAACTTGATGATAAAACAGAAAAGGCAATCTTTGTTGGATATAGTGAAAATAGTAAAGCCTATAAATTATTCAACCCAATTACAAGAAAGACTATAGTTAGCATAGATGTCATATTTGATGAGAACAGAACTTGGAAAGAAAATGAAGAAGAAGATATCATACCTTTAAACGAAAACGAAAACATGGAAAGTATTGAAAACAATATAGAAGATCAGGCATCAAGAAGTGAAGAAAATTCACCCCTACAAAATACCTCAAAAATGGAAAGGCAAGATGAGCAAGATGTACAAATTGAAGATGAAAACCTAGATGCTACAACATCCAGTCAAAGTCCACCTTTAAAGATACGAACCTTAGATGACATTCATAGTAGAACTCAACAATTGAGCAGTACAGAAGCATGGGATTTATACCAAAGACATCAAGAAGCTGCAAACTTTGCATTCTACACCGACTCAGATCCAATTGATTATGATGAAGCAAGTAAGAATGAGAAATGGAAGGAAGCAATGAAGAGAGAAATAGAATCTATACAAAAGAATGAAACCTGGGAGTTGGTTGATTTACCAAATGACCAAAAGCCTATAGGAGTAAAATGGATATACAAGACCAAATATGACGAACATGGGAATATAGATAAGTAGAAGGCTTGTCTGGTAGTAAAAGGCTATAAACAAAAATATGGGATAGATTATCAAGAAGTTTTTGCACCAGTAATTCGTTTCGAGACTGTAAGATTAGTACTTGCCTTAGCAACTTAAAATAAATGGTATATATTTACATCATATGGATGTGAAAACTGCATTTTTAAATGGAGAATTGAAAGAAAAGGTGTATATTGAATAGCTTTGGGGTTTATAAAAAGGGGAAGTGAAAGTAAGGTATGTCTTCTAAAGAAAGCACTATACGGTCTGAAACAAGCACCACGTGCATGGTACAGTCGAATCAGTCATTATTTTGAACAACATGACTTCAAAAGGTGCACATTTGAACATACCTTATTCTTAAAGAAAACAAAAACCTCTAGACTAGTGGTATGCCTATACGTAGATGATTTAATCATAGCTAGTGATTGCATGGAGGACATTACCTCATTCAAGGAATCCATGAAAAAGGAATTCGAAATGTCAGATATGGGAAAACTGCATTATTTCTTAGGAATGGAAGTAACCTATGATCAAGAAACTATAAGAATTTCCCAAACCAAATATGCAAAGGATATACTCGAAAGATTTCGAATGGCGGATAATATTAAAGCTTCAACTCCAATGGAATATGGACTTAAGTTAATCAAGAACATCAATGATGAAAATGTTGACCCAAGTCTATACCGTAGTCTAGTTGGAAGTCTCATGTATTTTACACATACAAGACCCGACATAATGTTTGCAGTCAGCAAAATCAGCAGATTCATGGATCAACCAAAGAAGTCTCATTGGGAAGCAGGAAAACACATATTAAGATATATAAAGGGTACCTCGGAGTATGGAATAGTATATGCAAGAAACAAATTCGAATTGAAAGGTTTTAGTGACAGTGACTATGCAGGAAATATAGATGATAGTAAAAGTACATCAGGATATATATTCAATATAGGATCAGGAGAAATTTCATGGCAATCAAAGAAACAAAAGGTAGTAGCATTATCATCAACAAAATCAGAATACATTGCTCTATCACTTACTGGATGTCAAGCACTATGGCTCAAAGGAATCTTAAAAGAATTAGAGTTTGACACAAACAATGCAATCACCAGCTTATATTGTGACAACAAATCTACCATCAACCAAGCAAAGGATCTAGTTTATCATGGGAAAAGCAAACATATAAGAGTAAAGTATCATTTTATAAGGATATAATCAAGACTGAAGACGTGGAGATAAAGTTTTGTAACACTAAAGATTAAGCAGCATATATTTTCACCAAGGCATTACAACCAAAGGACTTCACAAGGCTACGCAATATGTTGAATGTACTACCAATCTAGCTTAAGGGAGGGTATTGGACGTTAATATTATATAAGCTAGATATACAAACCGGTTCAACATGATTTGCACGGTTCAACATAGTTCGAATATTGTCACGCCGATTCACAACACTTACGTCGGTTGACAAATAAGACACATTGATTCACATATGTCGACAATTAATATAGTTTAGTTTAGAATGTATATACAGTAGTTGTATGTAATCATATTCGGTTATCAAGTTTCATTATCAAAACCAAACAACCGAAACTATCATTTTTACTATTACAATCATTCCATCAAAATTATCGATCTTTATCAGTTTTTGATATCAAGTCGCATATATTCTGTGTAAATCATCCAACAATCATAAAGACCTTTGAAAGCATGAAGAGTTCATTGTAAGTTTGTTTGAATCTTTAACTAGATGTTATGTTATTTTGAACAACCCATTCATATTTTGAGTTGTATGATTATGTTTTATTTTTTAAGGCATTTTAAAGTGTTATTGTTCCTCATAATCGTATGTTCATCTATAAGTTCGCTGCATTAGCATGTTGGAAATCATGGTATTGTATACACAACGGAAGCAATTTATATTATTATTTAAAATTAAAACTAATATATATATATATATATTTGTGATTTATATATAAATAATAATAATTGATTTTATTAATCCAATTAACAAAATATTCCCAATCAGGATCTCGGTTAAACGCGCATAAACAAATAAATAAGAAACAACCATAGAGGGTTTAGTAATCAACCTTTGACGACTACACCGGAATTGTAAGACACGGGTTACAACGAATCCTCGCTAGTAGGAAGTTCACACCCGAGCACGAACCAACCAGGAAGCAACTCTTTGCAAGAGGATGGCGGACGACGGCGGTGGTTTGCGGCGGCGGCAGAGGGGCGGCCCTAAGGGGTGGCGGCCAAGAACCCTTTCTTGGGGAGGAATGAGCTGTTTTGTTAAAAAGTGTGATTAGGGTTCACACCTTAATCCCCTTTTTTATAAAACACAAACTTACACTAAGCCCCCTTGCATATTACTATAATATTCCTTAATATCAATCCAATTAATATTAAGTCCCTCAAGTCCTAAATTATTATTATTTCACAAATAATAATCCACCTACTCATGAACTTATCTGATTCGTGTACCAACATGTAACTCTTCGGATCGTACCGGGTCGGGTTACATTGACCTCGACTTTTAATTACATCGGACATATTATATATATATATATATATATCCAACAATCTCCCACTTGGACGATTTTAATTAAATGAGTCAATGTGTGCAGAGTTGAACGCCTAGCTGCATCGCACTGAACCTAACACAGTATGACACTTTACAGTCGTCAACTAGTTCTTTGTGTTCAAGTAACGCTTTACTTAACCAAATACTATAGCCCTGATAATTCTATCAATAAGTCCCTTCTGTATAGACATCCGTTGATCATAAGACATGGATCATTCATTCTTATAGTGATCAACCATTCTCTATTCTCGTCTCTAATTCAAAATGGTCTAACGAACTACCTTAGCCCGAGCATGGCCACGCGTTTATACCAGTTTGAGTTTACGAGGGCGCCAGAATGTCTAGACTTTTAATCCTATAGAAGTATAGAATTCCATCAGCGTCATACAACTCCCACTTAATCTTGGATTTCTCCCAACGCTACCCTTATTGCTACCCATGTTTCAGGATAGTGTTAGATAACATCAAAGATAGTCCTTGATCAATGTAGTTTAATATGTGCCTTTGGAAAAAGGATAGATTGAACATATCAATATCAAAACATCTCATGACACAGATCCATGGAGATTGTTTTGAAACGAGTTACATCCAATATCATTCCCTAATGATATCTGTGAATTATGATCCTCAAACCCTTGAGCTATTCATCTCATGAATACAACCATCTCAATTCATAATAGTCTTACATTCAAATTCATTCCCATGTAATTTGATCGACTACGGACATTTAGAATACTCTTATTCAAGGATTTAAACATACAAATAATGAACACAGTTAATAAATATTTAAATTTGCATTTAACCCATTAAATCAAATAAACATTCAATATAACTATCATATGAAACACCCTAAACCTTTTTAACCGAAAATACGCAGCGGAAATACGAACCAGAAAATTTCTTGCTTTATAAAAACATTATCGTATGTTTGGAACCCATAGCTACGAGATATTATAGGTGTTTCATATTTTATTGTTTCTAGTTACTTATTCATTGATTGCCATAATTAATTTATAGGCACAATATACATACGTTTAGTTTGATATCTTCTAAGGGAAATCCCCCTTCACATTCACACTTTTATAGAAGTTTCATTCCACCCATTCACCCACACGACCACTTACTTTCCAATTTTACCAGGCATACCTGTGATGATTCTCATGGTCTCACGTGCATCGCATGCTTCTTGTGCACTGGCCAGGCGCACAGTCCACATGCTATCCACGTGCCTTCATGTAATCATTACCTTATGCCTGGGGACTGGTTTTCAGCCTCGTGCTACATTTTCAATCTCCTTTCCTAACAACATGGTTGTTTTTCCATCTACTTTTTACCATCCCAAAGAATTCTCTCCCACCGGTACCAAGGTATTAATACTACGTACCTGCGAGCATTCTATCCATTCCACAATTTCCGATATCTATCTTGGATCATGTCCTAAAGACCTCTTCATCATCACCACAAAAGCTCACCTTAACATAAACACCACAATTAGTTGTTAACATCTCATGTGAGTTAATATTAAATTATACCTTTGGGCCTTGATCGAGTCTTGGATTGTACGGGTCACTAATTTCAAGAGCACATAGGTTTGAGTTCAGGTACTTACTTCCATGTACAAGATTTCACTCAAACCAGGGCTCTGATACCAACTTGAAACACCCTAAACCTTTTTAACCGAAAATACGCAGCGGAAATACGAACCAGAAAATTTCTTGCTTTATAAAAACATTATCGTATGTTTGGAACCCATAGCTACGAGATATTATAGGTGTTTCATATTTTATTGTTTCTTATTACATCAACTACAACTCATCTTTATTAGTTTACGTGACCGCGACCCCGTACAATCCGCATCCTCACTCGACCTCCAACCATTTCTTGCTTTGTGAGCTTGACTTGACAACCTGCAACTACCACATAACCATTTCGTTAGTTCATTAAGTGACTTCATGCAAATATTCACAATATGGAAATAACATCAACAATACTCAATTGTCATAACCAAACGCCTTTTGACCGGATCCTATCCTCCAATTTCCATGCATTCATACTTACATACCTGCATTTTTTATTACCATCCTCATAACAAAAAGATTAATGACATTACAATACACACGTCATACTACTCTTCCTTCATGTATTCTCAAGGACAAACATGACGTTTTCGAACTTATACTCAACCTACACATAACGACCAACCTTTACATACATAACACTTTCACACATTACCGGGCATAAGCAACTATGCACACATTTTATTACACTAGCATCCAATGTGAGAAACCTCCACTTACTAAGCGGTTTACCATTTGTGTGACCTTGCATAACTATACAATTCAATCTAAATAGTTACACCCATGATTTAATGTACCCATCTATATATATACACTCATATCAATCCGTACATTTTACCATTCATTCTTATGCCATATTTGTTAATATTGGTTTATTTCATGCTTAATTACCCTCAATTCATTTATCTTTGTTGCTCATTTATCCCAACTACTTTCCTTGTTGTATGTGAACTATACCCATTTACCAACAACATCAATTCGCTTACCTTATTATAAATTACCTTTTCATACGTGTTCCCATTCTCTATTTATACATGAACATACAATTACTAAACCAAGAGTTTGCATCATAAGTCACTTACCTTTGCCCGTAGGAGTGTTTTCGCCTTATACGCGTTTGACTTATAGTCCCAAGCTTTTCACCTAGCTCGAGATCGTATCCACTTGACCCGTTGACTTTTAAGCTTCTTGTACCTAGCTTACTTTCAAGTCAACATGCCGTGTTAGAATACTAATTTGGAACTTACCTATTCAAACATTAGTATTCATTCTACATCATTCAAACATGCCATCAATACATTCAACAGCTAGTTCTATTCAATAAGTCTTTCCATATACTACCCGTTTGACCCGTTAGTGAAAATACTTGCATGAACTAGTTGGTAAGTGTTCTTAGACACTTTTTGAAGGCCACATAACACGCTATTCTTTCCCTACAATCCGTACTTCAAGACTACTACAAGGGTGTACATTCTTACACCTTTTCTTATTAAATATTACATTATAAATGTGCAGCGATTTTCTGCGCAGCTGCTGTTCAAGGGCGTTTTTCCCCTTCTAAACCTCGGAATCAGATCTTGACTATCAAATACAAAATGTGCGTCATTCAAAGACCTTTCCAAGCATATAAAGAACACCTCCTAACGATTTTTCTATAATTTTATATGAATATTTTAAGATCAGGTCAGAAACATAATTTTGACCAAACAGCTTTGCTGTCAAAACTGAAATGTTAACTTTAGATGCTGTTTTGACCCACTACAACTCAGAATCAGCTTCTTATGACTAAATATGAAATGTAATATGTGCAACAAGCTTTTCAATGATATAAGGCTCGTCTTCTAACTCCTAATAACGAATGAGATATGCCCTTTACAAGATGACTATCTAGGGCTGTCAAAAGTGACGAATTTCATACAATTTTACACCATTTGACCCAATTCAAGTTTCATGTAAGCATTGTATCAAACACTTCATGTGCACCCTTTTTGCAAGTGAATTCTAAGCCTTATGGACTTCTCAAACTTTGCCATTTAACTAGCTAATCATCAACAACATCATTCTAACCATCATGCTTAGCTATTTTCAATTTCAACTTGTAATTTTACCAACACATATGATTCATGCAAGACATATGGAATACAATTCCTCTACAATCCATGCCTAAAACATAGATTTCCTACTATTTTAGTAACATCAAAGCTACCAATCAAAACCAAAATCATCATCTTTGAACACAAGCAACCTATAGTGAATAGCTCATCTCTAAACTATTAGAGATGATCAATATCACATAAAATCAAGCAATAATATGAATTTAACATGTTTTGCTCAAAACCCACATGTGGGGTTCGAATCCTACACGAATTTGGGGTTAGGGTTCTTACCAAAGCTTAATCCTTGAAGATTAGCCCTCTAGAACCAACCATTAATCTCTTACATCAATTCTTCATCTTTAGGGACTTAGGGTTTGGTTTAAGCTCAAGAATGCCCTCTTGAGGGCTGAATTCGTTTGCCCACAAATGGGGTGTGTTTGGATCATTTGTTTTGTTCCATATTTACACTACAAGTCCCTCAAGTTTACCCCAAAGCCTTTTGTTATCAAAACCTTAACTATGCAAGTTTCTTTCTAGTGTTATTTCCCTATTATAAAGATAATAACTTCCACTAGAAATTTTCATAATAAAACATAATCCCACACTCGTATCATCCCATTTTACTATCCATAAAAAAAGGCTCATTCTACTATTTAATTCGTTTTGTCATTTCTTATTCACGCCTAATAGCGTAATTAAGCGAAATGGATTTTCGGGATGTTACATCATAGTTCAAAATAAAACACTAATACTAATTACATATCATGCCCACTGTCTAGCAACTCTAAGCCCTATCTTTCCAGCATGCTTCTCATGTTTAGCTTGAGGTAAAGGCTTAGTAAAGGGGTCAGCCAGATTTAGATCTGTATGAACTTTGTTTATCACGATGTCTCCACACTCTACTATCTCTCTAATATAGTGGAATTTCCTGAGTATATGCCCTGTGGTCTGCTGTGACATTGGTTCCTTTGCGAGAGCAATGGCACCAGTGTTGTCACACAGTATCTTGATTGGTTTCTTTATGCTAGGCACAACATCAAGATTAGTAATGAACTTCTTCATCCAGGCAGCCTCCTTTGCAGCATTGTATTCTGATTCACAGGTGGATTGAGCAACCACACTTTGCTTAGAGCTCTTCCAAGTAATAGCCCCACCATTCAGAATGAAAACATATCCCGTTTATGATCTTGAGTCATCACGATCAGTCTGGAAGCTTGCATCAGTATAACATTTAACTGACAGCTCCTCATCCAGTCCTCCATATATTAAGAACATGTCCTTAGTCCTTCTCAAGTACTTAAGAATGTTCTTCACTGCAGCCCAGTGACTCTCTCCTGGATTTTGTTGGTATTTACTCGTCATGCTAAGAGCATACGAGACGTCGGGTCTAGTACATAACATGGCATACATGATGGAACCAATCGCAGAAGCATATGGAACACCTTCCATTTTCTTCTTTTCCTCTTCAGTGTTTGCACACTGCTTGTTATTAAGAATGGTTCCATGTGCCATGGGCAAGAGCCCCCTTTTTGAGTCTTGCATTGAGAAGCGTCGTAAGACGTTATCAATATATGTACTTTGACTCAAACCCAATAACCGCTTTGATCTATCTCTATAAATTTTTATTCCCAGAATATAAGCGGCTTCACCAAGATCTTTCATTGCGAAACATTTACCCAACCAGTTCTTAACATCTTTAAGCATAGGGATATTGTTTCCAATGATTAGTATGTCATCTACATACAGTATGAGAAAAGTGATATAGCTCCGACTAGATTTCTTATAAACACATGGTTCATATTCGTTCTTGATAAAACCAAACTCTTTGATTTTCTGATCAAAACGGAGATTCCAGCTGCGAGATGCTTGCTTTAATCCATAGATGGATTTATTCAGCTTGCACACCTTATTAGGATTCTTTGGATCGACAAAACCTTTCGGTTGAACCATATAGACATCTTCCAGTAAGTGTCCATTAAGGAATTTGGTTTTGACATCCATTTGCCATATCTCATAGTCATAATATGCAGCAATGGCAAGTAGAATTCTAATAGACTTAAGCATGGCTACAGGCGAGAAAGTTTCCTCATAATCAATTCCTTGAGTCTGAGTAAAACCTTTCGCTACAAGCCTTGCTTTGTAGGTTTGCACATTCCCATCCATGTCAGTCTTCTTCTTGAAGATCCATTTGTTTCTCACAGTCCGACATTTGGCAGGAAGATCAACCAAATCCCAGACTTGGTTATCATACATGGATTGCATCTCTGCATTCATGGCTTCTTGCCACTTCTTGGGTCTGAATCCAAGATTGCAGCTTTGTAAGTAGTAGGCTCAGCTTCATCAATCATGAAGATATCGTCATACCTTTCAGGTGCACGACGATCCCTAATACTTCTTCAAACACTTGGTGTTTCTGTTGTTTCTTGAGTCCTCTCAGGCTCACCTTCAACAACTGGATCAGTTACTTCTGGTTCTGTTTGAACAACTGGTTCAGTCACTTGTGATTCTCGTATTTCTTCAAGATCCACATGGTTATCTCCAATCCCTCGTGCTAGAAGCTCTTCCTCCAAGAAAGTGCCTCTGCGTTTAGTGAAAATCCTATTTTCAGTGGGGTGGTAGAATAGGTAACCGATCTTCTTTCCGTATCCAATGAAAACCACTTTTTGGCCTCTGGGATGTAGTTTATCCGAAGATTCTAGAGTGACATAAGCATTACATCCCCAGACTTTAAGGTATGATACATGAGGTTTCTTTCCATGCCATACCTCATAAGGCGTTTTATCAACCTTCTTCGTTGGAGCTATATTCACAAGTCTTGCGGCAGTTTCCAAAGCTCGACACATCATTGATCGAATCATATCTAATAGGGTTCGATTTCTCCGCTCAGACACACCATTATGTTGCGGTGTTCCAGGTGGAGTGAGTTATGAAACTATTCCACAATCCTTTAGATGGTCGATGAATTCCTGACTAAGATATTCACCGCCTCGATCTGAGCAAAGCATTTTAATAATTCCATTTAGCTGATTTTCTACTTCGTTTTGGTACTCCTTGAACTTTTCAAGAGTTTCATGTTTATGCTTCATAAGATAAACATAACCATATCTACTGAAATCATCAGTAAATGTAACAAAGTATCTTTCTCCATATCTTGACATTGTTCTGAATGGACCACATACATCTGTATGTACAAGTCCTAACAGATCATTAGCTCTTTCTCCAACATTTGAAAAAGGTGCTTTTGTTAACTTTCCACTTAAGCATGATTCGCATTTTCCAAACGACTCTGAACCCTTGGAATCTAGGATTCCTGCGATTTTGAGTTGTTTAACATGATTCTCACTTATGTGACCAAGTCTACAATGCCACATATACGTATCATTAAAGTCCAACTTATTACGTTTATGGGAGATATTGCATAATATGTTATCATTTTGGATTTCTATATCATAGATCCCATTGTTGGGTTTTGCATCAAAGTAAAATACATCGTTAAAATAAGCAAAAATAAATTCACCATTAAAACGATAATCAAAACCTTGTCTACGCAAAGCATGAAATGAAACAATATTTCTAGTCACACTAGGAATGTAATAAACATTGTTCAAAACAAGTTCTAAACCAGAAGGAAGTAAAAGAACATATTCTCATATCGCCTTCACTGCAACTCTTTGTCCATTGCCAACATGGACCTCCAAGTCGCCTTGTTTCAACTTTCTAATCTTTCTTAGTCCCTGCAAAACATTACAAATGTGGAAACCACATCCTGTGTCAAACACCCATGTTTTGCTAGAAAAAACAAAGATTTCAATAACATATATACTTGAGGACTCTTCTCCAGAAGCCTTGGCTTGCTTCAGTTCAGCTAAATACTTAGCACAGTTCCTCTTTCAGTGCCCAGTTTCATCACAATGAAAACATTTGGCATCTTTCAGAGGTTTCTTGTTGGCAACAACTTTGCCCTTTCCCTTCCCTTTGCCTTGATAGCCCTTCTTCTTGGTTTTAGGTTTCTTAATTTGACCTTCCCTGATCATTAGCACTGGTGCAGTTTTGCTAGGTATGTTTACCTCATCAGTTTTGAGCATCTGATGCAGTTCTGTAAGTGTCTTCTCCATCCCATTCATATTATAGTTCATAATGAACTGGTCATATGACTTGGGCAATGAGTTTAGGATGATATCCCCAGCTAACTCATCGCTCAAGGGGGATTCCAGATGAGCCAAGTGATCAACATATGCCTTCATTTTTAACACATGAGTGCTAACTGGTGTACCCTCTTGCATACGAGTGGTTATAAGTGATCGTATCACATCAAACCTCTCATGACGAGCATTTTGTTGGAACATTTCCACCAGATGCTGATTCATGCCGTATGCTTCCATGTCCTCCATGGTCCTTTGAAGTTCAGGGATCATGGATGCTAACATCAGACATGAGACTTTCAAATAGTCATCAAAATGCTTAGCCCAAGTTTTATAAACCTCACTTTTCGTATATGCGGGTTCATCAGGGACTGGTGTTTCAAGAACATACAATTTGTTCTCCGCCTTGAGAACAATTTTCAAGTTGCGGTGCCAGTCCATGAAGTTGGAGTTGTTCAGTTTGTCCTTCTCTAAGATGAACTTGAGAGAGAATTGGGAGGTGGAATTGTTTTCGGCTAACATCTACAAAGTTCAAAAACTAATTTATTAGTATTTTATGTTTTAAATATCCTATTTATTTTATGACCCAAAAAGCAAAATTAATTAGGATGAGATCCCGATTCATCAATACAGAATGAACTGGCTTAGCACTGTCCACTGGTACGATTAGGTAGATAAACAACGATTGTTAATTGTGTCCACAACTGTAACACCCCAACCGATGGCGGAAATGTAAGACCCTAACCCGTAATCACGCAATCAACGCCTAATCCTACGGGTTTGGACCTTACTTAAACCACTCCCGATTTAAAACTTTGAAATTTTCTTTATAAGTCAACCCATTAAGATCAAATACATGTTTGGTTCACACAAAATTTTTACATTTTAATAGTTAAAACATATTTTAAGATGTTGCGTTTTAACGGGAGTTCCTTAGATTCTAGTGCGGAAGCTTGATGAATGTTCGGGCGTGTTCGGTTCTTCTCGCGACTTGATCCTTGCTCCGGGACTTCCTTCACTTGTTTACCTAGCACCATTTCACAAAAATGGTTAGTGGGTTGTCAATGATACATTTAAACTAGTACGGTATTCGTTACACGTTGATACGGAACGAACCAGGCCAAACGGCCCTTTATCGGGAGAACAAACTGCTGCAACTTATGCGCAGCAGCTGTTCGGATCGCTTTTACCCCTTCTAAAACCCAAAATCTGACTTCGACTTTCAAATGAGAATTGTTCTACGCTCCGAGAGCTTTCCAGGCATATAAAGAACACCTCCTAACGATTTTTCTACGATTTTATACGCAATTTTAAAGTTCGTGCTGACGTGCAGGTCAAAGCGCGCGGCCGCTGTGAGCGGCCGCTCGAAGCTTCTGATGTGAATTTGGTGATTTTTAAGCATGGGAATCATGTCGCAACCGCATTTGATGATTCCCGAAGCCTAAGTAATGACTCGCCGACTAAATAAACCTTTGTTTGACTGAAATTATGGTCCGGTTTATGTCGCCATGATCCGGTTCTTAGTTTTGAATGTTTATGGCGACTTTTACCCAATTTGACCCATTTAGACATTTAACTTATCCAAACACCATTTGACCATGCGCAATGCATCTAGTTCATGTTGTCAAGTCATTATACACTTGATCAACTAAAGTGTTTGTCCGATTTGTTCGTTATGATTCCGATTATTAGATTTATCCTTTAGTAAATCTTTATAATTTCCCAAAATGCCCCTCCTAGCCAAATCTTTCGATTTAGCCATTCGTGGCGACACTTCTTGATTGAAACCCATTGTTTTGGACTCAATGACTTGTTTAAAAACTTCTAAGCCCATACGGACTTAGATTTTCAACATTTCTCAAGATTGTTCTAATGTGGTCGATTCTAAGCGCCTTAGCGCGCATTAGACATAGTTATGGAAATAACTTACTTGATTTGCACCCACACTTCATGTGGGTACTTTATCGCCTATGTTGCTTCGCCGAAAGCGTTTATTTGACTACGGACTTACCGGGTGGCCTTGACCCATATCCATACCTTGTGTTTATCCTCCATGATTCTTAACATCAAGAATGCACGCGCAATTGCATCTACCTGTATGCTTTCTAAATAGACAACGTTAATTTCTCGGAACTCAAATGGCAATAACTTGCCATTTGACCCGTTTAACTTTATGAATCTTAATGCTTGGAATACAAGCATCAAGTGTTGGATTCACATGGTGAGGACATCACCATTTGACCCGTTTAGACTCCTAGTTCATAATGCTATGTTACCCAAGTTTTTATCTATGGTTCAAGTGAAACAAACTTGACCCATTTAACATCATGCTTAACGACTCCATTCAATTGGTTTAATTTGGATTAAAACATCATTTCTCACATATCTTTATTAGTTGACCCGTTTGATGGATTTCTCCATTTGGTCATAACTCATTATCTCGATTAAGGTCATAAACCACATTTGTATTGAGTGCACATAAGGCAACTCACTTAATAGATTCTACCCCTTGGGGTTTATCTTTACCTCACACTCAAGATTTGAAACTAATATTTATAACAATTTAAGCTATGTTATTGTATATTGGTGTAAGTAAAACTTACTTGTATTCATTCCCATTTACTTGCACTTTAGGCTCATATCCGCTTGACCCGTCTTGTTCTTTGATCCATTCCATTCAAGCTTGCACCTAGCTTGACAAGATCAACCTTCACTATACTCATAAGATTAGTTAAGTTAGTCATCATATCCAATAACTAACACATCTCATGAGTTTATTCACACCATTATTTCGTTTTCCCAATTATCATTTGGCTAAACTTTTCATGTATGGTGTGATTCATATTTTAAACATGTGTTTCACGTTTTATATACGGGTAATTCCATGATTACCCAAATCAAGTTATCACCTCAATTTGCAAACAAGACTATTGAGGCATTTCATCAAACACTTGGTGTGCATCCACCCAAAATACTTGATTTCAAGAATCTAACTTTAACCAAAATATAACCACGTATCTAATTATCAACATAACATGATATTTAGGCATTTCATCTAATTTGATCATTATGTTAACTCCTAAGAGTCACCCAAAACTACTAATCATGTGGGGTTTCAACCTAGAAGTTAAACCCCAAATCTTACATATTCACATAATCATATGGTCAAAATCAATTGCACATGTAGAATGTGATTCATACCCGAATTATACCTAATTGAGGCTCCCTAAAGCTAGAGAAACCTCTAACAACTCATAAATTCACGTTTTTGTCAAAACCCTAGATTTTGACCCAAATTAAAAACGAGTTTAGCATCAAATTCAACACGAATTAAAGGTACCTTGATGTTCATTAGGCCTTAGATGATCCCTTTCTTGCTAATGCATTGAAAAACCCCTTGATTTGGCTTGGATTAAGCTTGTTCTTGAGGTTTAGTGTTTGGTTGTGAAGGAGGAGATGAATCTCCTGATTCATACACGCACACACACACATTATGTGTGTTTTTATTGTTTTATTTTCATTAATAAAACCCACTTATCATATTGGCAACTTTGGTCCCTCAAGTTTAGTCTCGAGTTGGTTTCTAGATTGTTACATTAACTAGATTAGTCTCTAGTAATGAGTTTAGCCTCGTTTTATTATTTTGCTAATCACGCCTAATGGTGTAATTAAGTGTAATGGATGATTTTGGGGTGTTACAAGTCTACCCCCCTTAAAGAGGTTTCGTCCTCGAAACCTTCCTTCTGTTGTTGCTTTGGTTACACCAAATAACCTTAGTGTCTCTAATCAATTTTGAGCACCGCTCAATCCCTTGACATTCTATAGTTTAACAAGTAATACTATATACTTATTGTTTGTATCCCTTTACTCGGCTTTCTAACTTTTATTATATGGAAGCCTTAGCTTTCATAATATGACTTGAGTCATTCTATTATTTCGGTTAACTAGGGGCAATATCTACATACTTACCCCCTACCCGACATTTTAGCTACTCATGTTCTTCATAGGTCTTCCCTAGATCCGTAGACTATCCCCGTCTACTATTATCCCGAATGATGTAATGGTTTAAGGGGCCATTCTATCATGCACCTTAGGGTATCTACTGCAATACTCGATTTTAGCATGCATACACATACATGTCTATGCTTCTATTACTAACAAGTAATTTGTCTTTGTTTCCAAGACTAACCCGACTTTTTAACATAGCCATTTTCTAGCTTCTTGGATTCACCCCCGAATCCAATCCTTGTTTCTTTTTGGTTTGCTATAACATTATAACAAACCTTGCTTTACACTAACATTTTCCTGTCTTTGGCTAATCCTTACTTTAAGAATTTGCCATTTATTTGGTTTACCCAAGTTCCCGTTTTGCTAACTCGATTGGTGGTCATTGCCCCAACCGACCCGTTTAAAGACTTTTGAGTTTTAGACTTCAAATCGTTTATATATATAGAACGCTTAGTTTCTAAAAGTCCTTTTGATGATTACCGATCTCACTATAAATTGAGGTCGGTTTTCTTTTCATAAACACGGTGTAGATCGGTCATTACAACTCATTGTATCGACTAATCTCCTGTTATCACGATTTGCATTAGATTGTAACAACTATACAATCCAATTGTTATCATATTTTGCATTAAATTGTACCTACGATACAATCTAAGGTTATTGCAGTTTACACTTTTTCATCCTTAACCCGAGAGTTAAATGATTTACTGATTTATCACGGCCTTCAGCTTTTACAAATCATGTTTTGCACTTTATTCAACCAAGTTCATAACTTTGATTGAGAGTGCACTGCCTTAGTCTCTACAACCCGCTCGGGATTGCTTATACCTCGGCTTATTGGTGTATAATTTTGTCACTGACCCGAAGGTCTAGTTGACCCATGGGTTAATCACGGCCCATGTCCGCTGTTTATGATTTATCAACCAAAACCATAGTTATGGTTGATTTGGTGAAGCAATACCTCGGCCTCTACGATCCCCACGGGTCGCTTATACCTTGGTTTTTTTTTCTTTCCTCTTTGTTTATCATGGCCCTTGAGATCATATTCGACTAATCCATGATTTCCCGACACCTCACACTTACTTAGTCCTCGTTACATAGGTTGTATATGTATCAATTGTAAGAAACCCATAGTATCATATGTTTAACACTTACCTGGCCAGGGTAAGCAATCCGCATATGGTACACATGGACTTGTTATAATTAGTACATCACATCCTACGTAAGCAAAGCTTCAGCTCATGCTTGTGTCCCTTATTTTATTTGGTGAAAACCCTTCCTTAATAATTTATTTGATGTTAGGTTTTTACCTTCATCCTTTAAGAATAAACTGTGTGTTTTCGTTTTGTAAAGCTTTGTGTGATCACACTCATTGGTATGATCACAACGCCTTTCTAGCATCCTTTGGTTTCTAAACGTTAGTTTGGGATGATTACCCCCAACCCGGTCTCGATGTTCAAGTTACGTTAGTGTATTGATTGTTCACTAGTGTGAACAATGCACATTTCCCATTTAGCTTTTCGCTTTTCGCTTGCGTATGCAAGTACCACCCTTCATGTGATGCTTGCATACTAATATGCTTAATATAATTTAGAGCGTGTACCTGATTAATACTTGCCCTTGTGTTCCCTTTTTGTTAAAGATCCGTTAATTTGAGTTGTTACTTGACTTGGTCCTTAGTGAGCATGCTATCAGTCGTGCTCCCGAACCCCCCACCACCTCGTTGGGTGGATCATTCGATCCCAATTATCGAATACAGTGATATTATTCCTGTCACATCACAATTGATTAGTAATAAGACATCACATGGTTAGTATGCATTTCTATAGTAATGCGAGAATTCTAGTTATAAAAGAATTTTGTTGCCCGAATTGATCTTTGGATAGGTCCCATGCCACCTAACCATTTATTTACTAAGCATTCGAGATAGCGTGTATCTACACGATATCACTATTTATTACCTATAACAATTTCCGATCAAACCGGAAGTTTATTATAGATATTACTTACCGGATTCCTTGATCAAGCCTCGAACCGAACACCCTTCAACACTTGAGCGCACGGTTTGAGTCCAAGTATACTTCTCGACACTCGAATCCCTCAAACCAATGGCTCTGATACCACTTGTAAGACCCTAACCCGTAATCACGCAATCAACGCCTAATCCTACGGGTTTGGACCTTACTTAAACCACTCCCGATTTAAAACTTTGAAATTTTCTTTATAAGTCAACCCATTAAGATCAAATACATGTTTGGTTCACACAAAATTTTTACATTTTAATAGTTAAAACATATTTTAAGATGTTGCGTTTTAACGGGAGTTCCTTAGATTCTAGTGCGGAAGCTTGATGAATGTTCGGGCGTGTTCGGTTCTTCTCGCGACTTGATCCTTGCTCCGGGACTTCCTTCACTTGTTTACCTAGCACCATTTCACAAAAATGGTTAGTGGGTTGTCAATGATACATTTAAACTAGTACGGTATTCGTTACACGTTGATACGGAACGAACCAGGCCAAACGGCCCTTTATCGGGAGAACAAACTGCTGCAACTTATGCGCAGCAGCTGTTCGGATCGCTTTTACCCCTTCTAAAACCCAAAATCTGACTTCGACTTTCAAATGAGAATTGTTCTACGCTCCGAGAGCTTTCCAGGCATATAAAGAACACCTCCTAACGATTTTTCTACGATTTTATACGCAATTTTAAAGTTCGTGCTGACGTGCAGGTCAAAGCGCGCGGCCGCTGTGAGCGGCCGCTCGAAGCTTCTGATGTGAATTTGGTGATTTTTAAGCATGGGAATCATGTCGCAACCGCATTTGATGATTCCCGAAGCCTAAGTAATGACTCGCCGACTAAATAAACCTTTGTTTGACTGAAATTATGGTCCGGTTTATGTCGCCATGATCCGGTTCTTAGTTTTGAATGTTTATGGCGACTTTTACCCAATTTGACCCATTTAGACATTTAACTTATCCAAACACCATTTGACCATGCGCAATGCATCTAGTTCATGTTGTCAAGTCATTATACACTTGATCAACTAAAGTGTTTGTCCGATTTGTTCGTTATGATTCCGATTATTAGATTTATCCTTTAGTAAATCTTTATAATTTCCCAAAATGCCCCTCCTAGCCAAATCTTTCGATTTAGCCATTCGTGGCGACACTTCTTGATTGAAACCCATTGTTTTGGACTCAATGACTTGTTTAAAAACTTCTAAGCCCATACGGACTTAGATTTTCAACATTTCTCAAGATTGTTCTAATGTGGTCGATTCTAAGCGCCTTAGCGCGCATTAGACATAGTTATGGAAATAACTTACTTGATTTGCACCCACACTTCATGTGGGTACTTTATCGCCTATGTTGCTTCGCCGAAAGCGTTTATTTGACTACGGACTTACCGGGTGGCCTTGACCCATATCCATACCTTGTGTTTATCCTCCATGATTCTTAACATCAAGAATGCACGCGCAATTGCATCTACCTGTATGCTTTCTAAATAGACAACGTTAATTTCTCGGAACTCAAATGGCAATAACTTGCCATTTGACCCGTTTAACTTTATGAATCTTAATGCTTGGAATACAAGCATCAAGTGTTGGATTCACATGGTGAGGACATCACCATTTGACCCGTTTAGACTCCTAGTTCATAATGCTATGTTACCCAAGTTTTTATCTATGGTTCAAGTGAAACAAACTTGACCCATTTAACATCATGCTTAACGACTCCATTCAATTGGTTTAATTTGGATTAAAACATCATTTCTCACATATCTTTATTAGTTGACCCGTTTGATGGATTTCTCCATTTGGTCATAACTCATTATCTCGATTAAGGTCATAAACCACATTTGTATTGAGTGCACATAAGGCAACTCACTTAATAGATTCTACCCCTTGGGGTTTATCTTTACCTCACACTCAAGATTTGAAACTAATATTTATAACAATTTAAGCTATGTTATTGTATATTGGTGTAAGTAAAACTTACTTGTATTCATTCCCATTTACTTGCACTTTAGGCTCATATCCGCTTGACCCGTCTTGTTCTTTGATCCATTCCATTCAAGCTTGCACCTAGCTTGACAAGATCAACCTTCACTATACTCATAAGATTAGTTAAGTTAGTCATCATATCCAATAACTAACACATCTCATGAGTTTATTCACACCATTATTTCGTTTTCCCAATTATCATTTGGCTAAACTTTTCATGTATGGTGTGATTCATATTTTAAACATGTGTTTCACGTTTTATATACGGGTAATTCCATGATTACCCAAATCAAGTTATCACCTCAATTTGCAAACAAGACTATTGAGGCATTTCATCAAACACTTGGTGTGCATCCACCCAAAATACTTGATTTCAAGAATCTAACTTTAACCAAAATATAACCACGTATCTAATTATCAACATAACATGATATTTAGGCATTTCATCTAATTTGATCATTATGTTAACTCCTAAGAGTCACCCAAAACTACTAATCATGTGGGGTTTCAACCTAGAAGTTAAACCCCAAATCTTACATATTCACATAATCATATGGTCAAAATCAATTGCACATGTAGAATGTGATTCATACCCGAATTATACCTAATTGAGGCTCCCTAAAGCTAGAGAAACCTCTAACAACTCATAAATTCACGTTTTTGTCAAAACCCTAGATTTTGACCCAAATTAAAAACGAGTTTAGCATCAAATTCAACACGAATTAAAGGTACCTTGATGTTCATTAGGCCTTAGATGATCCCTTTCTTGCTAATGCATTGAAAAACCCCTTGATTTGGCTTGGATTAAGCTTGTTCTTGAGGTTTAGTGTTTGGTTGTGAAGGAGGAGATGAATCTCCTGATTCATACACGCACACACACACATTATGTGTGTTTTTATTGTTTTATTTTCATTAATAAAACCCACTTATCATATTGGCAACTTTGGTCCCTCAAGTTTAGTCTCGAGTTGGTTTCTAGATTGTTACATTAACTAGATTAGTCTCTAGTAATGAGTTTAGCCTCGTTTTATTATTTTGCTAATCACGCCTAATGGCGTAATTAAGTGTAATGGATGATTTTGTGGTGTTACAGGAAACATCGAGGTGTCACGTATGAATGATTGTTCAGTAGCTCATGGTGAATAATGAATTTCATTAAATGATTTAAATAAATTACATACAATTGTTCTACAAGAATTCGTACATCAAAATGAATAATACTATGTACACATCTTCAAGCATTAACTCAAATCTTCAAGCAAGTAGAACCTGAAACATGTTAAGTTTGAAAATATTTTGGGTCAGCAAAAGTTGGTGAGAATACATAGGTTTTCGAATATAGTAGATAATAATAGTTTGTACAACAATCACAGTTGTATAATGATAGAGTATGTGTCCGACATGTAACAATGCGTCTTTGTACAATCAAACCTTGTGTCGACTGAGACCTAACTCGCAAGTTAGTTAAATGTTGTTACTGTTTTCGATCATCCCTGAATTTATGCGGGGGGATGGGTTTGTCAGACCTATAGCGCTATAATCTAAACAGGCGGCTTGATCATTGTTAATGATTGTACTGTGTCTTTTTGTTACAGCCAAATGATAGAATGAGTAAATGATAGTGTAATTGAATCATAAGTTTCAACAATGTAAGAATGAGTAAATGATAGTGTATAAAATGTTTAAACATGTTTCACCCCAAAAATGTAAAACAGAAAAAGGGGCTATGTAAACTCACCTTAGCAAAATGTTATGTCTCGTGAAAATAGAATAAGTGTAGCCCAACGATGCCAAGTATTACCCTATAATTAAGGTAATAAATATGTCTAAGTTTTTCTAGTCTACAAATATTTTCTAGGGTTTCGAATTTGGGGATAGGTATTCGTTTGATTATTAATTAAATTGTTTAATAAATAAAGGAAATTCGATAAATAAATAAACAAAAGTCTTTTTGTAGGTTTTTGATTAAGAATGATCACATTATAAGGTTTTGAGTATGAAAATAATTTTTATAAAATTATTTTCTTAAAAATAGAATATTTAGTCTATTTATTTCTATTTTGTCAAAATATAACTTTAATATCTAAAAATATTAAAATTAAAGAATTTTTAAATTAAAATTTGTATTTCTGTTCTAAATGATTTGTAATAATTTATGTGAAATTTTGATGTAAAAAAATAATGAAAAATGAATTTATTATGATTTATTTATGATTAAAATAACAAAAATCGATTAAAAATATTAAATAAATGATTTTTCAGAAATAAAAATCATTTCTGGAATATTTATTGTTTTATAAGCTTAGGATAATTTTTGTGGAATTTTATAAAATCGTTTTGATATTTTTATAGAATTTTATAATTATAATAGAATAAACTTGTAATATTTATTATATATAATAAATAAAAGATTTTTGAAAACTAAAAATTGTATGATAAACTTTTCTATTAGAATATCATAAAATAATTTTTGTAGAATTTATAAATCTCTTTTGGTATTTTAAAACTATTTTAAAAAGATTAAAAGATTAAATATATATAAATAAAGGGTTCTAAAAAAATGTTGTTTATGGGACTCGAACCCAGGCCTCAGGCCGGTTCGCTGTTTTAACATCAAGGGGTATCACCAACTCGTCTACAGGACAGTTGGTGATATTTGTTGGTTTGTTTTAAATAAGAACAGTCTCTGCATCTTATCATCTTCCCCAATTCAATTCATGCGAAACCCTAACCCCAAAAATCTTATAATTGAACATCAAAATGCTGCATATTATAAACGATTATATGGGGCTTTTGTTCTACATTAACAAACAAAACAAAACATACATTTAATTGAAGCTAATTGTGACCAGAAGTGTGCAGTCGCAAACAAGCCAAAGCCGCACCAAAAGCTTCAAATTCCGAATTATATAGTGTGTTTGAATGTGAAAGTTTGTTTGGGGGTTCTAGAAATCGGCCCTCTAGGAATGTTTCTGCAGGTTTGATTCAATTGTCATCGCGTATAAATACGAGTTCGAATCCGGGTTATTTTGGAATGCTCATAATGGCATTTATACGCTAATTTAAAGCTGTGTCATGGTCAAACACGCGTTTGGTTGATTTAGGAAAGAGGAAGAGGTCCAGGAGCGATGATTTCGGGTCTGATTTGAATTGGGACGCGTTGATTGAATCGTGGTAGCACCAGTTGACTTTCAGAAGTCAATGGTGTGGAAATAAGGGAGAGTATATATATGTTTTGGGCTGGATAAAAACACAAAGAAGCTGTTAGCTCAGCTGGTTGCTGCGTTCGTATCTCCTGGGCCGGTCTGGACGCGGGTTCGATTCCCGGTCCAGACAAACATTTTATATATATATATATTATATATATATATATATATATATTTTTTTTTTTTTTTTAAAACAGAATAGAGAGGGGAGGAGTAATGGTGGCCGGGTCCTTCTCTTGGGTTTGGGCTTGACTGGATGGGCCAAATGTTTAGTTGGGTTAAGACCATTTTGTTAAAAGAAAAACAATCTGATTATTATTATTATTATTATTATAGAAAATAAAGATGGTTCAAATATCTAATTGGGAACAAAATTCACGATGTTACAGTCTCCCCTACTTTTAGAAACTTCGTCCCGAAGTTTATTGAAAACACAAGGTTGAATGTGATTGGGTAAAAATGGAAATAATTGTGATTTGGAAAATTTGGGTTATAGCATGACATGAACAGAATAAACTGTCTCGTGTTATGTGTGAGTTGATTGATTAAATGAACTACCAGATAACTAAAGTTTACATTTGATTATCTCCCGAAACCTCGATAGAATTTCACACTACCTTAACGTACCTGTAAATTCATGATTACGTTCCGGACCGCAATCACCAATTTACCTTACATTAGGGTTTTGTGTCCTTCTATTATTCTAACACATATGTAAGTAATGCAGAAATAATCATGTGGTTGAACCTTTGTATTTAATGAGTCCAACTGTTGAGCAGGGAAAAGACTCTCACCAGTTAGTGAGTAGGAACCTCTACCGATTGTTGAGCAGGTTCGATAGCCTCCACCAGTCGTGGAGCAGGTTGTAGGGCCTTTCCCGACTGAGCAGGTACGATAGCCTCCACCAGTCGTGGAGCAGGTTGTAGGGCCTCTCCCGACTTTGAAAAGGCATGATGACCTCTACCAATCATTGAGTAGGTTATTTGGTACTCAACTAACTGCCGAGCAAGTACTTTATCCTCTATTAAGTGTAGCAATTATTATACACATAAATTGCAAATTGGTAATATGTTTATGCAAGCAAGTTTATAAGTATAACGAGTATAGTATCTGAGTTGTAGTTGTATAGATTTAGATATTGATATAGCAATTAGTTCTCACTTAGACAAGCATGCATCCAGGTGTTATGGTAATACTAGAATTTATTACTTGAATCAAAAAGTATCAATACATAGAATTAAAAAGCAAACAACATTACTTGCTGTTAGGTAGCTGGAGGGTCTTGATCTCGGTTTAGTTTAGGGCATCGATTACGGAAGTGATTTGGGTCTCCACATTCATAGCACTGACCATAGTTGTATCTACCAGGATGATTAGGATTAGCAGCCTAAGCAGGGTTGGTTGGTTGGCATTAGGATTTGGGGCCTCACGACATGTGTTGACCAGATGGCCGTACTTACCACAATTGGTGCACAAGCGACAAGCTGAAGCAGTGGGATGATGTCGTTTGCATGTGTTACACAATGGATAGTTTCCTATATAAGGTTTCTTGTTAGAAGCTTGTGTAGTGAGGTTTGCATCAGGATCCCTGGTCTTACGCTTCTGGTTCTCAGTAGTTACCGCGGCTACAATACTTGCTTTCTCGCCTTTCCGAACTAAGGTCCCGTTCTTTACGTGATTGTTAGTTAAGGTAGCTGCCAGACACTTGGCCTCTTCGAGGGTAGCAGGGTTCCTTCCCCATACCGTGTCCTGAATCTGCATGGGCAAACCACCGATATACTTCTCGATGGCTACTGGTAGGGGAGTGACCTTATGGGGCAACAACAGACTGAGCTCATGGAAGCGAGTATTATAAGCAAGGTTTTCCCCACTATCCTGAGCAAGGGTGTGGAACTCGTCCTCTAATTTCTTGACCTCGTTACGTGGGCAAAATTCAGCTTTCATTATCTCCTTGACTTGATCCCAGGTCATAGTAAGTGCAACTTCAGCTCATCGGTACGCTTTTCCTCATTCCACCAAGTGAGTGCCCGTTTGTGAAGAACACTCATAGTATAACGGACCTTAAAGTTATCGGGACACTCACTGTTAATGAAGGTATTCTCAATGCCCTCGAACCATTGTAGGAGACCAGTAGCTCCTTCATCTCCACTGAACTTTGGAGGATTACAGGTATTAAAGTGTTTGAGAGTGCAGGCTGGGAGACCATTCCCGTTTCCATTCCCGTTCCCATTGTGGTTTCCATTGCCGTTTCCGTTGTCGTTTCCCGTTTCCATTGCCGTTTCCATTCATCTGGATGACTTGGGCCAGTAAGTTAGGAACCAAAGTTGCTATTTTGTAACACCCCAAAACCATTCGTTCGCCTAACTACGCCCTTAGGCGTGATTAGAAAAATATTAAAACGAGACTTAGAGAATAGAATATGGGTTATATTCTAATATGGAAATAACCTAGTTAATAATATTATGTTTATAAATGAATAAAAGGTGTTTGAAACTAGCTTATGAGTTAGTTTCTTTTTATATAGCAAAATGAACCGAGACTAAACTTGAGGGACTATAGTTGCCATCTAGCCAAACAAGAAATATGTAAATGGTAAATAAGTATAAACACACACACAAGTGTGTGTGTGTCGACTTCAACATCAGGAGATTACATCTCCTTCACCAACCCAAACCATAACTTAATAATATGCTTGAATCCAAGCCAAATCAAGGGGTTTTTCAATGCATTAGCAAGAAAGGGATCATCTAAGGCCTAATGAACATCAAGGTACCTTTAATTCGTGTTGAAATTGATGTTAAACTCGTTTTTAATTTGGGTCAAAATCTAGGGTTTTGACAAAACGTGAATTTATGAGTTGTTAGAGGTTTCTCTAGCTTTAGGGAGCCTCAATTAGGTATAATTCGGGTATGAATCACATTCTACATGTGCATTTGATTTTGACCATATGATTATGTGAATATGTAAGATTTGGGGTTTAACTTCTAGGTTGAACCCCACATGATTAGTAGTTTTGGGTGACTCTTAGGAGTTGACATAATGATCAAATTAGATGAAATGCCTAAATATCATGTTATGTTGATAATTAGATACGTGGGTATATTTTGGTTAAAGTTAGATTCTTGAAATCAAGTATTTTGGGTGGATGCACACCAAGTGTTTGATGAAATGCCTCAATAGTCTCGTTTGCAAATTGAGGTGGTAACTTGATTTGGGTAATCATGGAATTACCCGTATATAAAACGTGAAACACATGTTTAAAATATGAATCACACCATACATGAAAAGTTTAGCCAAATGATGATTGGGAAAACGAAATAATGGTGTGAATAAACTCATGAGATGTGTTAGTTATTGGATATGATGACTAACTTAACTAATCTTATGAGTATAGTGAAGGTTGATCTTGTCAAGCTAGGTGCAAGCTTGAATGGAATGGATCAAAGAACAAGACGGGTCAAGCGGATATGAGCCTAAAGTGCAAGTAAATGGGAATGAATACAAGTAAGTTTTACTTACGCCAATATACTATCACATAGCTTAAATTGTTATAAACATTAGTTTCAAATCTTGAGTGTGAGGTAAAGATAAACCCCGAGGGGTAGAACCTATTAAGTGAGTTGCCATATGTGCACTCAATACAAAATGTGGTTTATGACCTTAATCGAGATAATGAGTTATGACCAAATGGAGAAATCCATCAAACGGGTCAACTAATAAAGATATGTGAGAAATGATGTTTTAATCCAAATTAAACCAATTGAATGGAGTCGTTAAGCATGATGTTAAATGGGTCAAGTTTGTTTCACTTGAACCATAGATAAAAACTTGGGTAACATAGCGTTATGAACTAGGAGTCTAAACGGGTCAAATGGTGATGTCCTCACCATGTGAATCCAACACTTGATGCTTGTATTCCAAGCATTAAGATTCATAGAGTTAAACGGGTCAAATGGCAAGTTATTGCCATTTGAGTTCCGAGAAATTAACGTTGTCTATTTAGAAAGCATACAGGTAGATGCAATTGCGCGTGCATTCTTGATGTTAAGAATCATGGAGGATAAACACAAGGTATGAATATGGAACACGGGCACCCGGTAAGTCCGTAGTCAAATAAACGCCTTCGGGCGAAGCAACATAGGTGATAAAGTACCCACATGAAGTGTGGGTGCAAATCAAGTAAGTTATTTCCATAACTATGTCTAATGCGCGCTAAGGCGCTTAGAATCGACCACATTAGAACAATCTTGAGAAATGTTGAAAATCTAAGTCCGTATGGGCTTAGAAGTTTTTAAACAAGTCATTGAGTCCAAAACAATGGGTTTCAATCAAGAAGTGTCGCCACGAATGGCTAAATCGAAAGATTTGGCTAGGAGGGGCATTTTGGGAAATTATAAAGATTTACTAAAGGATAAATCTAATAATCGGAATCATAACGAACAAATCGGACAAACACTTTAGTTGATCAAGTGTATAATGACTTGACAACATGAACTAGATGCATTGCGCATGGTCAAATGGTGTTTGGATAAGTTAAATGTCTAAATGGGTCAAATTGGGTAAAAGTCGCCATAAACATTCAAAACTAAGGACCGGATCATGGCGACATAAACCGGACCATAATTTCAGTCAAACAAAGGTTTATTTAGTCGGCGAGTCATTACTTAGGCTTCAGGAATCATCAAATGCGGTTGCGACATGATTCCCATGCTTAAAAATCACCAAATTCACATCAGAAGCTTCGAGCGGCCGCTCACAGAGGCCGAGCGGCCGCGCGCTTTGACCTGCACGTCAGCACGAACTTTAAAATTGCGTATAAAATCGTAGAAAAATCGTTAGGAGGTGTTCTTTATATGCCTGGAAAGCTCTCGGAGCGTAGAACAATTCTCATTTGAAAGTCGAAGTCAGATTTTGGGTTTTAGAAGGGGTAAAAGCGATCCGAACAGCTGCTGCGCAGAAGTTGCAGCAGTTTGTTCTCCTGATAAAGGGCCGTTTGGCCTGGTTCGTTCCGTATCAACGTGTAACGAATACCGTACTAGTTTAAATGTATCATTGACAACCCACTAACCATTTTGTGAAATGGTGCTAGGTAAACAAGTGAAGGAAGTCCCGGAGCAAGGATCAAGTCGCGAGAAGAACCGAACACGCCCGAACATTCATCAAGCTTCCGCACTAGAATCTAACGAACTCCCATTAAAAACAAAAACTTTAATACATTCTTTTTGTAACAATGATGTAAAAATTTATTGGAACTAAACGTGTATGGGATTCATTAAGTTGGGTTTTCATAATTTCAAAGTTTTAATCGGGAGTGGTTTTTGGTTAAGGTCCAAACCTGTAAGATTAGGCAATAATCGCGTGATTACGGGTTAGGGTCTTACAAGTGGTATCAGAGCCATAGGTTTGAGGGATCCGAGTGTTGGGAAGGATACTTGGACTCAAACCGTGCGCTCAAAATGTTGAAGGGTGTTCGGTTCGAGACTTGATCGAGGAATCCGGTAAGTAATACCTATAATGAACATCCGTTTTGATCGGAAATTGTTATAGGTAATCAATAGTGATATCGCGTAGATACTCGCTATCTCAAAATCTTGATAACGAAATGGTTAGGTACTCATGGGGCCTATCCAAACGGAAATCTCGCATAACAAGAACTCTAACATCACTATTGCAGTGATGCATACTAATACTGAAATGTCATGTTACTAATTAATTGAAATTATAAATGTGACAGGGATGATAACATCTTATTTGATCGAGAGAGGATCAAATGATTCACCAAACGAGGTTGTAGAGGTTTCGGGAGCACGGCTGATAGCATGCTCACTAAGGACCAAATCAAGTAACGACTCGGGCTAATGGATCAGTAACGAAAGGGAACACGGGAGCAAGTATCAAACAGGTACATGCTCGAAACCATAGTAGGTGCATTAGTATGCAATTATCACCTGAAGAGTGGTAATTGCATATGCAAGCAATAGGAAAAATGTGAAAGGTGCATAGTTCACGATAATGAACGATCAATGCACAAACTTAACTTGAACATCGAGACCGGGTTGGGGGTAATCATCCCAAACTAATGTTTAGAAAGGCGTTGTGATCATACCAATGAGTGTGATCACACAAAGCTTATTAAATTGAAAAACACATCGCTTTTTCTTAATAAATAAAGGTAAAAACCTAACATTGAATAAATTATCAAGGAAGGGTTTTTACCAAATAAAGTAAGGGACATAAGCATGAACTGAAGCTTTGCTTACATAGGATGCGATGTACTAATTATAACAAGTCCAGATGTACCATATGCGGATTGCTTACCCTGGCCAGGTAAGTGTTAAACATATGATACTATGGGTTTCTTACAATTGATACATATACAACCTATGTAACGAGGACTAAGTAAGTGTGAGGTGTCGGGAAAATCATGGATCAGTCGAATATGGTCTCAAGGGCCATGATAAACAAAGAGTAAAGAAAAAAAAAACCAAGGTATAAGCGACCCATGGGGATCGTAGAGGCCAAGGTATTGCTTCAAGTAATCAACCATAACTACGCTTTTGGTTGATAAATCATAAACAACGGACATGGGCCGTGATAAACCCATGGGTCAACTTGACCTTCGGGTCAGTGACAAAATTGTACACCAATAAGCCGAGGTATAAAGCAATCCCGAGCGGGTTGTAGAGACCGAGGCATCCTCGTACACTAATAAGCCGAGGTATAAGCAATCCCGAGCGGGTTGTAGAGACCGAGGCATCCTCGTACACTAATAAGCCGAGGTGTAAGCAATCCCGAGCGGGTTGTAGAGACCAAGGCAGTGCACTCTCAATCAAAGTCATGAACTTGGTTGAAAATAGTGCAAAACATGATTAATAAAAGCTGAAGGCCGTGATAAATTAGTAAATCATTCAACCCTCGGGTTAAGGATGAAAAAGGGTGTAAACTGCAATAACATTAGATTGTATCATTGGTACGATTTAAAGCAAATTATGATAACAGTCGGATTGCGTAGTTATTACAATCCGATGCACACCGTGATAATAAGAGATTAGTCGATACAAATACGTTGTAATGACGAATCAACACCAGGTTTTATAAAAAGGAAACCGACATCAATTTATATTGAGATTAGTAATCAGAAAAAGGACTTTTAGAAACTAAGCGTTCTAAATATATATATATAAACGATTTGAAATCTAAAACTCAAAAGTCTTTAAACGGGTCGGTTGGGGCAATGACCACCAATCGAGTTAGTAAAACGGGAACTTGGGCAAAACAAATAAATGGCAAATTCTTAAAATAAGGATTAGCCAAAGAAAGGAAAATGTTAGTGTAAAGCAAGGTTTGTTTATAACATTATAGCAAACCAAGAAGAAACGAGGGTTGGATTTGGGGATGAATCCAAGAAGCTAGAAAACGGTTATGTTAAAAAGCCGGGCTAGTCTTGAAAACCAAGACAAATTACTTGTTAGTAATAGAAGCATAGACATGTATGCATATGCATGCTACGACCGAGTATTACAGTAGATGCCCTAAGGTGCATGATAGAATGGCCCCTTAAACCATTACATCCTTCGGGATAATAGTAGACGGGGAATAGTCTACGGTTCTAAGGAAGGCCTATGAGAAACATAAGTAGCTAAAATGCCTGGTAGGGGTATGTATGTACATATGCCCCAAGTTAACCGAAATGATAGAATAACTCAAGTCATATTATGAATGCTAAGGCTTTCATATAACAATCGAAAGGTGTGAAGTCGAACAAAGGGATAATCGCCCTAAGTATATAGTACTAATTGCTTATACAATAGATTGGTAAGGAACGGGCAGTGCTCAAATCGGTTTAGAGAACAAAGTACTTTAGGGTAACCCAAGCAAATACAAGAGAAAGGTTTCGAGGACGAAACCTCTTTAAGGGGGGTAGAGTTGTAACACCCCAAAACCATTCGTTCGCCTAACTACGCCCTTAGGCGTGATTAGAAAAATATTAAAACGAGACTTAGAGAATAGAATATGGGTTATATTCTAATATGGAAATAACCTAGTTAATAATATTATGTTTATAAATGAATAAAAGGTGTTTGAAACTAGCTTATGAGTTAGTTTCTTTTATATAGCAAAATGAACCGAGACTAAACTTGAGGGACTATAGTTGCCATCTAGCCAAACAAGAAATATGTAAATGGTAAATAAGTATAAACACACACACAAGTGTGTGTGTGTCGACTTCAACATCAGGAGATTACATCTCCTTCACCAACCCAAACCATAACTTAATAATATGCTTGAATCCAAGCCAAATCAAGGGGTTTTTCAATGCATTAGCAAGAAAGGGATCATCTAAGGCCTAATGAACATCAAGGTACCTTTAATTCGTGTTGAAATTGATGTTAAACTCGTTTTTAATTTGGGTCAAAATCTAGGGTTTTGACAAAACGTGAATTTATGAGTTGTTAGAGGTTTCTCTAGCTTTAGGGAGCCTCAATTAGGTATAATTCGGGTATGAATCACATTCTACATGTGCATTTGATTTTGACCATATGATTATGTGAATATGTAAGATTTGGGGTTTAATTTCTAGGTTGAACCCCACATGATTAGTAGTTTTGGGTGACTCTTAGGAGTTGACATAATGATCAAATTAGATGAAATGCCTAAATATCATGTTATGTTGATAATTAGATACGTGGGTATATTTTGGTTAAAGTTAGATTCTTGAAATCAAGTATTTTGGGTGGATGCACACCAAGTGTTTGATGAAATGCCTCAATAGTCTCGTTTGCAAATTGAGGTGGTAACTTGATTTGGGTAATCATGGAATTACCCGTATATAAAACGTGAAACACATGTTTAAAATATGAATCACACCATACATGAAAAGTTTAGCCAAATGATGATTGGGAAAACGAAATAATGGTGTGAATAAACTCATGAGATGTGTTAGTTATTGGATATGATGACTAACTTAACTAATCTTATGAGTATAGTGAAGGTTGATCTTGTCAAGCTAGGTGCAAGCTTGAATGGAATGGATCAAAGAACAAGACGGGTCAAGCGGATATGAGCCTAAAGTGCAAGTAAATGGGAATGAATACAAGTAAGTTTTACTTACGCCAATATACTATCACATAGCTTAAATTGTTATAAACATTAGTTTCAAATCTTGAGTGTGAGGTAAAGATAAACCCCGAGGGGTAGAACCTATTAAGTGAGTTGCCATATGTGCACTCAATACAAAATGTGGTTTATGACCTTAATCGAGATAATGAGTTATGACCAAATGGAGAAATCCATCAAACGGGTCAACTAATAAAGATATGTGAGAAATGATGTTTTAATCCAAATTAAACCAATTGAATGGAGTCGTTAAGCATGATGTTAAATGGGTCAAGTTTGTTTCACTTGAACCATAGATAAAAACTTGGGTAACATAGCGTTATGAACTAGGAGTCTAAACGGGTCAAATGGTGATGTCCTCACCATGTGAATCCAACACTTGATGCTTGTATTCCAAGCATTAAGATTCATAGAGTTAAACGGGTCAAATGGCAAGTTATTGCCATTTGAGTTCCGAGAAATTAACGTTGTCTATTTAGAAAGCATACAGGTAGATGCAATTGCGCGTGCATTCTTGATGTTAAGAATCATGGAGGATAAACACAAGGTATGAATATGGAACACGGGCACCCGGTAAGTCCGTAGTCAAATAAACGCCTTCGGGCGAAGCAACATAGGTGATAAAGTACCCACATGAAGTGTGGGTGCAAATCAAGTAAGTTATTTCCATAACTATGTCTAATGCGCGCTAAGGCGCTTAGAATCGACCACATTAGAACAATCTTGAGAAATGTTGAAAATCTAAGTCCGTATGGGCTTAGAAGTTTTTAAACAAGTCATTGAGTCCAAAACAATGGGTTTCAATCAAGAAGTGTCGCCACGAATGGCTAAATCGAAAGATTTGGCTAGGAGGGGCATTTTGGGAAATTATAAAGATTTACTAAAGGATAAATCTAATAATCGGAATCATAACGAACAAATCGGACAAACACTTTAGTTGATCAAGTGTATAATGACTTGACAACATGAACTAGATGCATTGCGCATGGTCAAATGGTGTTTGGATAAGTTAAATGTCTAAATGGGTCAAATTGGGTAAAAGTCGCCATAAACATTCAAAACTAAGGACCGGATCATGGCGACATAAACCGGACCATAATTTCAGTCAAACAAAGGTTTATTTAGTCGGCGAATCATTACTTAGGCTTCGGGAATCATCAAATGCGGTTGCGACATGATTCCCATGCTTAAAAATCACCAAATTCACATCAGAAGCTTCGAGCGGCCGCTCACAGAGGCCGAGCGCCACGCGCTTTGACCTGCACGTCAGCACGAACTTTAAAATTGCGTATAAAATCGTAGAAAAATCGTTAGGAGGTGTTCTTTATATGCCTGGAAAGCTCTCGGAGCGTAGAACAATTCTCATTTGAAAGTCGAAGTCAGATTTTGGGTTTTAGAAGGGGTAAAAGCGATCCGAACAGCTGCTGCGCAGAAGTTGCAGCAGTTTGTTCTCCTGATAAAGGGCCGTTTGGCCTGGTTCGTTCCGTATCAACGTGTAACGAATACCGTACTAGTTTAAATGTATCATTGACAACCCACTAACCATTTTGTGAAATGGTGCTAGGTAAACAAGTGAAGGAAGTACCGGAGCAAGGATCAAGTCGCGAGAAGAACCGAACACGCCCGAACATTCATCAAGCTTCCGCACTAGAATCTAACGAACTCCCATTAAAACAAAAACTTTAATACATTCTTTTTGTAACAATGATGTAAAAATTTATTGGAACTAAACGTGTATGGGATTCATTAAGTTGGGTTTTCATAATTTCAAAGTTTTAATCGGGAGTGGTTTTTAGTTAAGGTCCAAACCCGTAAGATTAGGCAATAATCCCGTGATTACGGGTTAGGGTCTTACATATTTGTTGCGCCATTTGTTGGGAAATGATCGCAGCCAGTTGGGCATCAACGCCATTGTTGTTGTTGTTGTAATTAGTGTCGTGGTTATGGTTGTGATTGCTACTCCCTTCATCATGATTGTCACCACTGTTAAGGCGAGCGCTGCGACGTGGAGGCATGATCTGTAAGAGACACAATGGAGGTTCAATGAGACATGAATGAGGTAATATAAAGAATGTAATCATTTATCCATTTATTAAAACGAATAAACGAAAACGTTGACTTATCAAAGATTCTAGATTCTAATAACATAGTGAAGACATGCTTTAGCCTATAAGTGAACACTCATCCCGAGAATTCTCAGGTAGGCATCCGGGTCCCTCGTCTGATTGGGATATATGCGCAATGCCAGCCTAGACAGAAAACTCATAATACAGGCGTTCACCCTTCCAGATTGCACGTGTTCGTTATTATAATCTAGAATTTCGACGAGATCTCAAGGTGGTTCAGGCTAAACCTGAGGATTTTGTCCTATTAGTCTAAGAGTAGATCCAGTGATGGAGGGCAATCTTCTTGTAAGGATTAAAGTAGGGATAAGAAGTAGGAGGAAGATAGAGATTAGGAGCAAGTAGGGTTGCAAGTAAAAGGAGCAAGTACTGATTATAATCCTATGGTTATAGACTAGATTATTTTTCTAATAACCTAATTCCCTATAACCATGGCTCTGATACCAATCTTTAACACCCCAACCGATGGCAGAAACATCGAGGTGTCACGTATGAATGATTATTCACCATGAGCTACTGAACAATCATTCATACGTGACACCTCGATGTTTCTGCCATCGGTTGGGGTGTTACAACTACACAACTCTCCATTTGGGGTTATCGCTAAAAGCGATGTATGTTTAACCCCAACTATGCCCACTTGATAAACAAGCAATGTTTGGTCCTTTACTGTTAACTATAACACCGGCCTATGTTACATAGAAAACGCGATGATTACCTTCACTCACGATCAACGCCCAGATGCAGGGTCAGCACTAACATTTGGGTTCGATTTAGAATGAAGTGTTAACTCGTTAAGGGTGGCATAAAAACATCAGTTTAAAATTGGGATTTATTTTAATATTTACCATAAATATTTTGAATAACTCGTAGCTAGAGGCGAGTTACATAATTAGTTTATAAAATCCAATTTTATATAATTCGTGATAATTGAAACTCCTTTCAACACTCGACACGGTATAGTTTTAAATACCCTATTTAAACTATGTTGGTCGTATTATCGCGAATGAACTTGTTTTAATATTAATAAAACTCCTTTTATTAAATATGCTTTTCGGTTTTTATAAAACTTGTTTTAATAAAACCGTTGCCATGATTGTGAAAATTTTATTTATTTTGGGTTATCTAAATTATTTACAATAAATAAAACACAACCACAAAACATAATAATAAAATTAAACGAATCGAGCCCCTAATAGGTCGCCCGCTTCGTTTTAGCCAGAAACGAAACGAACTAGTCAAAAAGGGTTTCAAAACTATTTTGATATAACTCCCACTTGACCCGAGATCTCTATCTTCATGAAACCTGTTCGCCTTTTTATCTTCGTCTTGATCTTGTACTTGTAGGATTACAAATAAATTTGAAATACAAATAAAACAAATCTATTCTAATCCTATCTATTACACCGGATCCAATATCCGTAATAAAAAATAAAAATCAATAATAATAAAAAAAATAAAACATCACAAACACCACCATGACAAGGGTCAAAATACCTATGGCTCGATTCACATCACAATCCATGAACAACAAAAGCTTTTGATCTTTTGTCAAAAAAAATATATATTTTTGACAAATAAAACATAGATCAAAATTATAACTTTACCATCTATACGCGCGTAACCATGGCTCTGATACCACTGTTGGAAATCATGGTATCGTATACACAGCGGAAGCGATTTATATTATTATTATTTAAAATTAAAACCAATATATATATAAATATATATATTTGCGATTTATATATAAATAATAATAATTGATTTTATTAATCCAATTAACAAAATATTCCCAATCAGGATATCGGTTAAACGCGTATAAACAAATAAATAAGAAACAACCATAGAGGGTTTAGTAATCAACCTTTGACGACCACACCGGAATTGTAACACGCGGGTTACAACGAATCCTCGCTAGTAGGAAGTTTACATCCGAGCACGAACCAACCAGGAAGCAACTCTTTGCAAGAGGATGGCGGACGGCGGCGGTGGTTTGCGGCGGCGGCGGCGGTTTGCGGCTGCGGCAGAGGGGCGGCCCTAAGAGGTGGCGGCCAAGAACCCTTTCTTGGGGAGGAAGGAGTTGTTTTGTTAAAAAGTGTGATTAGGGTTTACACCTTAATCCCCTTTTTTTATAAAACACAAACTTACACTAAGCCCCCTTGCATATCACTGTAATATTCCTTAATATCAATCCAATTAATATTAAGTCCCTCAAGTCCTAAACTATTATTATTTCACAAATAATAATCCACCTACTCATGAACTTATCTGATTCGTGTACCAACGTGTAACTCTTCGAATCGTACTAGGTCGGGTTACATTGACCTCGACTTTTAATTACATTGGACATATTATATATATCCAACATTACATTCATCTATAAGTTAGCCGAGTGTAGTTGATTTACAAGTTTCCATTACATTATGCTCATTTGAATGATAATAAACTTGGGGGTTACATATTTCTATCTAGAGAATAACTCAAGTACATGAACATCTTACATTCAATTTCATACTCAGATAAACATAAAAACAATTTATTTGGAAGTGATCACACATGGATATGTGTAGATGTTTAACTTGAAGAGAATAAACACTCGGTTGATATTATGAACCAAACTTACATCACTGATGGATAAGGCATATATATAAAACAACGAGATCTGTGTGTCTGTGTGTCTTGATAACTCAATGATTATACCAAAGGATCTAGTTTGTTTCTTGATAACTTAATGATTTCCTTACTAAGATTATTTGTATCCAAATAAGACGACCCATTAGAACCAGTTGCTATTTCCGCCTTCTTCTTCCACTCCAAAGCTTTCTTCCTCATCCTTTCACCCTCTAATCCCTCCATCAGTGCCCTCACAAGCTTCTCCACTTCATCCCTTTTCACATTCTTCGTGATCTCCATACCAACCTCCCATTCCTTGCACATTTGTCTACAGTTAGTTTGTTGGTCACCAATAGATGGCCAACATAACATAGGCACCCCAGCCGACAAGCTCTCAATAATCGAACCCCAACCACAATGAGTCAAGAACCCCCCAACCGCCGGGTGATTCAAAACCTCTTCCTGTGAACACCACCTTCCTATAAACCCTTTCTTGTTTAATGCCTCCTCGAGTTCTTGGGGCAAAACTATAGGCTTCCCATCAACCAAATCCGTCCGTATAATCCAAAGAAAATATTGGTTACTATCAACAAGTCCCCATCCGAATTCTAACATATCTTCTTCCGACATTACTGCCAAACTTCCAAAGTTGACATACACAACAGAATTCGCTTCCTTCGAGTTTAGCCACTGGACACATTCAGGCTCTTCTTTCCTTAAGCTATAGCAAATTTTAGTTTCTGTTTTTGTAATCTGGTTCAAGAGCAACTGAAGAGGCCCAACGGTGTAAACATTAGGATACATGGACCTAATTTCATTGATGACACTGGCTTCTAGTTCCTCGAAAGTATGGATGATTGTATGCGAGACCTTATCGGCCAATTGGGCGATTTTCAGGAGGTAACTAAATGCAAAATCATCACGTTTTGTGGCTTGTATAAACTCAGGTAGATCCTTCAAGCGGATTCTTTTCATTCCAGGAATCCAATCTATTTCCATGTCTAGATATCCATTTGTCAAATAAATTTCATCTGCAAAAAGAATGCATAAGTTGTTAATGAATGGTAAATTAAGTAAACACAATATGTAGTAAACTTCATGCATTATTTGTTTCTTTTTCTTGTTTTGAATGACTCATAAAATTCTCATAACCTAGATGGGAGAGAAAAAAAAACATTTTAACAGGAAAGAAGTATCATCAAAAGTTTACTACTCAGACTTACAGAAAATAAATGATCGACGGAGTTAAATTGTTAATAGTTGACGAAGATGGACAACCAAAGAGTCGAACAACAAATGTTGTTTACAAAAATGTTTTCTCAAATTTATAATTCCGTTTTTTTTAGAACGGCCAACACAACAACCGCGAGACTCCCACAAGGGGGCTCGGGCAAATTGGCTTCCCTTGCTGGGAGCCCCGCCCGATAGTGATTCCCGAACCGGGGAAAACCCGATCCCCACCCGTCCGAAGACCCGCTGTGAAGAACCGGTAATACCCGGGCGAGATCAGGACTCGAACTCCTGACCATAGGCCAAGAGTCATCTCTCATTTTTCATTATATCCTCCAAATGTAGCTAGTGGGGATTGAACCCAAACCTCCTAAAGGAAACTTAGGCCAACCAATCAACCAACTTAGCTACAAGTGTTGTTTTTATTTCTACTTTCCTTAATACATTATTTTTAATATAATTAGCTTTCTTAGTCTTATGAATAAAATTATTGCTTTTTCTTATGCATTACATAATTTCTTATACTACATCCTAACAAACTTTTATTTTCTCCAATTTATTTTTTCTACCCCGTAAAACTCATGGGTTATAATTGTTTATACTGGTAGAAATGATGTCCAAATATCAATTAATAATGTAACTCTCAAAGTACGATTAAAAAAAATACACTTTGGACTGCGAACATAAAAATAATATTTAATTGTTAAATATTATTAATCACAAATAACTTCTATTTAGAAATAAATATTTAGTGAAATATTTATCGAATAGATTATTACGAATAATCGGGGTGTTGATTGTTTAAGGAAATAACAGATTGGAAGTGGATAGATTAATCAGATTAATCAATTGAATTGTTTAAAGCGTTGAACGATATAATAATTATTAGAGAATACTTATTACGGCGTTATCGAATAATTGTTATTTGATATTAATTGATGGTAATAGATAATTGTCGGGTCATGACAATTATAGACGGGTTAATATTACCGTGAATATTATTTAAAGATTAAAATAATAGTAATATTATTATTTGATAATAATATTAATACATAATATAATATAATATATAAAGTTTAATAGTTAAGTTGTTAATTAATAATACTTGGTGGACCAAACAATTAATTGTTAATTGCTAAAAGGTAACTCCTTTGGGAACAAGTTATGTTTAGGGACTATGTAGGGTATGTTTGGCATGGAGCTTTTAAGAGTTTTTAGGAGCTTCAAGCTTTTAAGAAAAAGCTCATACTTAATAAAAAGTTTTGTTTGGCTGAAGGAGCGGAATCTTTTAGGTTAGGAGAAAAAACTCTACAGTGAAAAGCTACTAGTACTAGCGTTTAAGAAAAAACTCTACTAGCTACAAGCTTTTAATTTGTAAATGACATAAATACCCATTCTATTTTAAAAATAAAATAAAAACCTTCTTTACAAGCTTTTAATTATGCCCATTTTGGTCATTTTATACATTTTATTAAAAGCTCCAGCTACTCTGTCAAACACCAAAATATATTTAAAAAGCTTCCAGCCACCCGCTAGTTTTGCCAAACATACCTGTAATCATCTTAATCCTAAAATCCTAACTAGTTTTTAGCCACCCTCATTATAATATTATTGTGATAATATTCAAAACCCTATATCACCGCTATAACCATAATCGCCATATTCCACCACCGCCCACCTCGCCTTCAGCCACAACCCACCCCCGCACCACAACCACACGCGCCGCCACCTACCTTTAAACCAAGCCTACGCGCCCCTCCCTCCCGCTCTCTCTCTCTCTCGCTCACGCACCGCCTACATGCAGCCATGGGTTGTTGCTTGGGGTTGCGTGGCTTCGGTTCTCGCACAGGGTTGTCTTGTTTGGTTGTTTCGTGTTCGTGTTGATAGAGATCTACACCGGGTGTTCTTGGGTGTTTAGGGAGATTCGAAGTGTTAGGTGATTTGCTAACTAGTGTGGCATTCGTAGATCCATCTTGCGATCTAATTAGTGTTTCGTGAAAGGTAGCTTTTCTAAACACTCTATGGTTGTGATTGTATTATTTGTTCTTGATTTGTATTTGGATCATTAGATTAGGATTGTGTATTCGGTTTAGAAATAATATATATTGTTTTTGTTACAACACGCTTCCGCTTTGATTATTGATAAATGTTATTAATATTATTTGTGTTAAAATAATATATTTATAAAATGTGATTTTATAATAAACCGGGTAAACGGTTCGGGTTGATTTGAACCCTAACTGGTCACGCGATTCCCAACATATACTACATATTAACAAAATTTTATTTTCTTCAATCCCGTGAAACTCACGGGTTATAAACTAGTTAGCATACATGTAAAATTAATGAATGGAGAAAATAGAACTGGTAAAACATTTAATGCATGTCATACAACAAAATTTGATTAGTAAGGCGGTTGGGTGTGGTGACAGACCACGTGCCCATTCCTTCAATCTGATTGGTGGAAGAAAAAAAAACAAACCTATCCTCAACGTCCTCTGCAAGACGTTTAGGACGAGGACAGCCCCAGGGGGCGGTATAGCGAGACGAGGACGGTCCAAGACAATCCAGGGGACGGTCCCCATACCGCATAGCCTAAGGTACTCAAATGACCTTTACCATTTAACTTAGGGTGGAGTCTAAACGAACTAATTTTTTCAGGTTAAAGGGTATGCATAGATCAAATATTCGGGTTAGTCCAAAACACGTTTTTGTGTATCAACAACTGTGCCAAACGACACAATTTAGGTTTGGGAAACTTGGTGTGTTTTTACATATTACGTATCACATTACCCCTTCAACAATTTTAGGCCACCTTTTTTTTTTTTTTTTTTTTGGCTTTTATTAAAAGCCTAACATTAATTGACGATTAAATGCCCACTAATTAATTCAAACTTAGAAGCCTAACTTAATAAAAATGCTAAAAGCCCAAAGTAGTTGAAGCTTATCATTAAAAGATGTTTTAGTAAAATGAAGCTTATTAAGATAGATTTATAAAATCGAATGGGTGAGGAGTACTTGAATAACGCTTAAATTTGTCTAGTTGAATAAGAAACTTTAATAGAGTAATAGAAGACGACATAATGGTTTGATCTCAAGTTTGAAATGCCAAAGAGGAGATACTTTTATGTATGTGTTTAACTTTATTTATTATTGTGTTTTTTTGTACGATAAAAAAATGAAAGTTATCCTGAAATTTTGTTCTAGATCCGTTACTAGAAGCCAGGCCCCTCATGGCACACCCCGACCCACACCACACTCTCACACCGGATAACATAGTAAAAAGTATTAAATTACTATTTATACACATAGTTATTTTCAATTTATATATCAACAATCAATAACTTTGGGGTCCAATTAGCAATGTCTTTAGAGTTAATGTGTTGTTCCCCTTGAGGTCAAGGGTTCATGCCCGACAAGCCCGCTAAATACGGATTTTTCTAATTTAAGCTCTTAAAAAAATTAAAAAAAATCTTAATGTATAACAAGAGAGGACAAACAAAAAGTTAATTATAATGAAATTAACTTAAAACAATACTAGACAAATTATATTACTTATTATTACTACTAGTTTTTATCCCGGGAGCGTCCTGGGTTGAAATATCTAATATGACCATAATAAAATATCTAATATGACAACATAATTAATGACTTGCCAATACATGATTAATGATGATTATTATTATTATTATTATTATTGAACAAATCTCTGCCATAAGTTATCATATTCAAATATAAAAAAACGAATCTCTACGCCGGGGTATAAATCTAGTGCCATTACAAAATATTATATATGTCAAATGAATTCGGAAGTTTGTAATCGATCATTCTAAAAAGAACTAACATGAAATAAGAAAAAAAAGTTAATTATTGAAATATCGAACGTATTAGTCTAAGGGTTATGTGATGCGTTAAAAATTTCATGGGTATATGATCGGGTATTTGGGTATGTGGTTTTGGGTAATCGGGTCGGGTATCACCTAATCCCAGACCCGACCCAAACCCACAATTCTTTTTTAAACTAATCCCAAACCCGACACAATATCTGTCAGGTTACAAAAAAATAGTCGTTTTTTTTTCTCCGTTTTTTATATAGCACTATGGTACTCGTTTGAAAGATAATAAAACGCTCGTTAATTTGATGTAATTTTTTTCTTTAAAAAATCTCGTATATAAAAGATATTAACGTTTAAAAGTTATGGGAGGAAGATTTAATATTTAGATTTAGTAGATTAGATATTTAATAGATTAGGTTAAAGTATATTTTTTGATTATTTTTAATTGGTCTATAGGTGACACCTCACATCCTATGTGGCATCTCTCAAAGGAGAGATTGCATCATTATATGATATGTAGGATATCTAGCTTTGCAATATATATATATATATATATATATATATATATATATATATAGGGTCAAGATCGTGTACAAAGTGGGTTTTTTTGTGAGAAGTGTGAGAAGTATTAAAAATTGATACTTAGGCATCATTTTTTGAACTTAGTCGTGATGTTTTGGATTGTTTTGCCTATAAAAACACCAAACATAACAATTAAAAACCGAAAACAATGTATTTTAGGCTTAAAACTTAAAACACCATGCTAAGAACATTAGCAGTGTGTTTTAAGCGTTAAGTAGTGTGTTTTGGGCTCCGATAAGACATCGAAGAGGGTATATGTGAGCTCGTTGATGTTGACCCCGACAACCCACCACCTTCTTCACCAACACTCCGACGACACCGGTGGTTCACTGGTTAGATCTGATTTTATAGGTAAAACCCCCAAAAATCAGATTACGACAGAAAGGCAACCGGAGATGGCCGGAGATGGAGGCGGAGAAGATGACCGGAGCCGAGGAAGGCAACCGGTGATGGACGGAGATGAGGCGGCGGCCGGAGATGGAGGCGGAGAAGATGACCGGAGCCGAGGAAGGCAACCGGTGATGGCCGGAGATGAGGCGGCGGCCGGAGATGGAGGCAGAGAAGATGACCGGAGCCGAGGAAGGCAACCGGTGATGGCCGGAGATGGAGGCGGCGGCCGTAGGTGGTTGTCCAGAGGTGATTATAACAACACACATATGTGTATTTTGTGTGTTCCATGATCTGCCAAAGAAATGCCCCACATAGTGATTAATAATAATAATAAGTTTCAGAAATGCTCCTTAAGTTTTAGTTTTTACATTTTGGCCACACAGAAGTTTTGGTTTTTACATTTTGGCCACGAAAACTAACCAAGTTAGACCTCAGTTAGTTTGGGAGTGATAAAAGCAAACAAGTTGAAAGTTTGGAGTGCTAATGGCCAAAGTGATAGTTGGAAGTATTATCCGCCAACAGACGATAGTTGGGAGTATTAAAATCTATTTTCCCTATTTTATTTTATTTATTCAAGAGAAATGAATCAATAATACCCTACCTGTTTATAGTTGCACCGAAAATTTAATTGGCTCTGAACACTTTTTAATTCTTAAAACATTGTTTATTCAATTGGCCTTTTTTCTATTTTTCCTTAATTGTTTTGAATTTTCAATTTCTTTTTCTTTTGTTTATTTTGTTAACTACGGATGTAATTTCTGACACAACCCGTAAACACGATTCGAACCTAACACGAAATTAGTGGATTTGGGTTTTGTCTAAACGGGTTTGGGTCAACCCGTGCAGGTTGGCGAGTTAACCCGTTTATACTATATTTTATTTTTTCAATATGTTTTTTTGTTGTAAATTAAATTGGTTAGCTATCTTATGCTATACTTATAACTTAAAATATTAATAGGTATACGATTTTATAATTAAAACATAAATGCTATACTTATAACTTAAAAATTAAAAATTTTGGGTTGAACGGGTCGTATTCGTGTCAACATGCAAATATTTAGGTCAGGTCCGAGTTCATATGTATGACAAAATTTTCGGGTCTGTGTCAGGTTCAGGTTTGTGTAAAATTATCTATTGATAACTTTCAATAATCTATCTTAGAAAATTATCTAACTAATTATAAATCCATTAAATTTGCGTAGTTATTTGTTTATGAATTTTTTATTTATTATTATTTAATATTTTGGAATTTTCAAATATTATAAAATTTAAAAATTGTCAGCAATATTCATTTTTGGCATATCACATGTGTTGTTCTTCTTTTAGCCATATCATAATTTTATTTTTTGAGTTTACTCTTTCGAAGACTATACTTAGTGTCAATACTATATCAATGTCATAATGAATCGGATTGAAACCATTCAAATTCCCCTGACTTTACGATAAAATAAATATTTGATGGTATCAGAAATTGAGGTTGTAAAATGGATCAAAATTAATTATATAAAAGCTTTGAAAAAACTGGTCTTTACTGTGTGGTTTGTGACCGGATTCCCCGCCGCAACGTGCGGTGGGTAAATCCTAGTTTAAATTAATCCAAACTTGAGAGACTAATGTTGTGTATATTAGTTTTTTTTTACATTTGAAATTATATAATCCATTTTTAAAAGACTTCATAAAAAGATTTATTAGACCAAACTTTAATAAAAAATACGTTGCATCGTGACCACCTTACCTTTAAGTGGGATGATATGTTTATCTGTCAAAACTTTAGCCTGGTAAAAGCCCATGAATCCACATGCAGCCATGGTCCAAAAGAGCATGATAGGAACCTTAAGCTTCTCAGCAGCATCAATGGTGTTGAAGAAAGTCATGAAACCATCACAAATGATGCAGGTAACCGGGTTGTCAGACCCGGATACAACATCAAGAAAAGAATTCAAGAAATTAGTTTCAAGATAAACCATGAGTTCACTTAAGGCTTTCACACCGTTGTTGTTTTCTGTAGCAGAACCGAGCCCATCAGGAACCGTTTTGAACCAAAAACCAGGAGCCTCATTGAGCCCACCAGAGTCCACAAGTCGCTTGTGGTTCGTGTGGGTGTTGATGAAGGTTATATAGAGGCCCTTTTGGTGTAGGAGCCTGGCTAGTTTGAGCATACACTTGATATGGCTTTGTGCAGGAAATGGTATGAACACCACATGAGGCTTCTTCTCATTTTTGGGCTCTGGATCCATTAATCCGTGTGTGTGTTTTAGAATAAATTATATGTGATATGGTTCGGTCCCCTATTCAAGACATTCAATGGTTTCAGATTGTTTAACAATCGTTGTCCACATGTGGCCCCCAAATATTAATGATTATTGTTCCATACAATTATTGAGCATTGCCCTTGTAGAAACTTTAAAGCCCAATAAAACGTAAGAGATGACATAAATTCAAAGTTCCAAACCCAACGGGACATATGAAACACGTTGAGACCGGGTGTTGTAGCGCAATTAGGTGATACCGATCTAATTATCTGAAACCGGTCTTGTATCCTATTTAGAGGGTGTTTGGGATTGAGTTTCAAAATAACTTATTGAGTTATTGGCTTTTTCAAGAAGCCAATAAGTCAATAAGCTGTTTGTGTAACCCAAAAGCACTTTCTGTTTTGACTTTTGGCTTTTAAGGGTGGAAAAACTGTTTTTGAGAAGTTAAAAATCCTGGCTTTTGTCTTTTAGAAAAAAAAATTACAAATCTACCACCACCCATACAACTAATATTCACAATAAGTTAAGCGAAACACTTAAAAAAACAATCTATTGACTTTTTGACGTTTCTCATCTCAAAAGCTAATCCAAACACTTTTTTTAAAATTCCTTTTCAAAAAATCATAAGACAATAAGCACTTCTGATCAAAAACACTTTTATATTTCCAAACTCAATCCCAAACACCCTCTTACTTGTATAGAAATCGAATATACTAATGAGAAATTACCAAAATAGTCTTTTGATCAAACCAAACCGAAAATCACCACATTTAACATTTAAGAGTTAATAGCCAAAATCATCCATGAGGTTTGGCCATATTTGCTAGTTCCATCCAAAAAATGTGTTTTTTTTACAGCTGAACCTTTGAGGTTTGTCATTTCTTGCCATTATCGTCCAATTTGCTCACTCCGTTTAAATTTCCGGTTAAACTCATGGGCACTTTAGTCTTTTTGCTAATATACAAGACTTTTAGTATATTTAACCATTAAAATATAGGTGGGACTCACCTCCCCTTCTTCATCATCATCATCATCATCATCATCATCATCATCATCATCATCATCATCATCATCTAGACTAGACCATCATCTTATTATGAAACCCTAAAAGTTTAAAACCATAACCATCACCGGCCACCACCGACCACCTCTTCAACTACCCAAAAATCACGGCTGCCGCACCACCTCCAACCCTAAAACAGCCACCGCCGCACCACCTCCAACCTAAAACAACCACAACCACACCACCTTTAACCTAAAACAACCACTGTCGCACCACTTCTACCTGAAAGAACCATCGCTGTAGCACCTCCAACTCCACCCTAAAACGACCACACCACCTCCACCCTGAAATAACCACCGTTGTAACACCTCCACCCTGAAACAACCATCGCCGCACCACCTCCACCCTATAAAAATCGCTTTTGTTTAAGCTAATTAAATGATTTTGATGATCCAAATAACATAATCCCATAATAATGAAGCTTTTGAACTGTTAGATTTGGTTGAAGGTGAGATACGAACTAAGAAGCTTTTGAACCGTGGTTTATTGTTCCAGCAAAGTATGATTTTTTTTTTTGGGAAAATGGATTTTAATACTCCCAGCTATCGCCTGTTGGCGGATAATACTCCCAACTATCACTTTGGCCATTAGCACTCCAAACTTTCAACTTGTTTGCTTTGGCCATTAGTGTTAATGGCCAAAGTGATAGTTGGGAGTATTATCCGCCAACAGGCGATAGTTGGGAGTATTAAAATCCATTTTTCGTTTTTTTTTTTTTTTTTTTTTTGAAGATCAATGAATATGATATGGAATAACTATAATTGTGAACATGCCCTTCACTGTAAGGAGTTGTTGGGGTTTAAATATAGGCATGATCTGGTCAGGGATGTCTTGTGAGATGTCTTACGAAGAGCAGGGATTTCGGCTAGGAAAGAAGTCCTGGTTAACTTTTTGATGGATCCGCTTGAAGGGCGGTACTCCCTAAGGCCAGCAGATGTCCTTGTGTTCGGGTGGGCGCTGAACAAACATGCATGAGTAATGTATACGAGATTCTTTTTCCCACCACCCTTCGGTATTTTTCTTACGGTCATATTCGGTATACCACATCTAGCAATTGTCGTCAACACGGTCGCCGCCACATCACCTAATAGTCGAGTCAACGCCAGCATGGTCATTGACATTACCATTGCTACACCACCTACCAGTTGCCACGACTATCCTCATCGCCTCTCCACCTTCAACACACTACAGTCGTTGCCACCACGCACTACCGCTAGTCGCTATAAAAATAAATATAGCACATAAACCTGTCATGATCTGAACCCTTTTTGATATCCTTTTAAAAGTTGTCCAGGACTTGTGGCCTCCTAATTTATGCTTACTAGAAATTGGTGGCTTAAGAAAGCCCATTTCGAAGCGCGGGGGTTGCAAAAATTTCCAACCTCACTCGTTGAACTATCGTTAGTTGGTGGTAAAAACTTATGAGTAGTTTCATTTGCTGCAAAGGCATAAGAAGGTACGAGTGGTTATTCACTTTTTATTCTTCCATCATCTCTAACTCAACTACGTATCAATGGTTTTGTGTAGTTGGAATCACTATCAGAGGGCTTTCAACACCTCACCAGCCTTGAAAGTGTTCATATGTGGTCATGCCCAAAGCTTAGACGTTTTTTAGTAGTTTAGTGCTACAGTGCAATTTTTTTGTACGACAAGTGGGTGTCAGAGTGAAATTTTGTTTTTTGGTGAACCCGTAAGTTCAACTTGCGGGTTATGCATACGTGGCTCGATGGCACATGGCCCAGGTGATGACTAGGAGGGAAGTTGATTAATCCGCAAGTTCAACTTGCGGATTTCTGGTTCTCTCTCTTACCCCTGAACAATCCTATGAAGTCATATTATTATTGCATGTGGTCATATTATTAGTAATGGTTCATTACGCAGCTTGGGTGCCTTAAAGAGTCGCCGTCTGTCGTCCAAGGTTAAGAACTATAGGGTTAAAATGGCGGTTGTAGATAAAAAAATTACGGTCGGGACCCAGTTCGCCGGCAAACATGTGGCTGAGGGTCTCTGGTTCCATGACGGTGAAGGTGGCGGAGGCTTCGATGGACATGTTAACGTCGTCGTGTTCTCTGTTAAAATGTTAATCACTAAATATATCAATTTAAACCAAAGAGATTAATATTTATATGTGTTGAATATTTGGTGTCTTGAACATTTTGCATAAGTGTGATAGGTAAAGCTGTTGGATTGATCAAGATATCTTGGACACAAGTTGTACGAGTTGTTGCTGGTTTGCTGAGATCAAGATTGATGGTGTACGAGATCCAGAGTGATGTACCGGTCAAGAGTTGATGGTTCGTGATCAAGACACAAGTTATAATTATTTTGGACTTTTAGTAATGGGCCAATTATCAAAGATTTCGTTGTGGGCTAGTCATAAAGAAGGTGCTTTGGGCTTTGGTGTTTCACCAGCCCAAATCCAACAATATTAAAAGCCCTGTGCCATGTCATCAATCCGGAGTAGTGCACAAGTATTGATCCTGGCCGTTTATAAAGAAAGCACAAAGTGATCTCGTCCGTTTATTTGTGTTTTCTCTCGTGAAGAATCTCTGCCTATATAAAGGCTCTTCATTAGCTCATTCACATTTTTACGTTCACTTTTCACCTTTCTCTCAGTATTTTGTATCTCTTTCTCTCATCATCTAAGCTAGGGTTTCTCTGGATCTTGAACGTCTTGTTCAGATCCTTTGATTGTGGAGTCTTACTTTTGTAGATGATCTGTGATTTTTTTAGATCAGGGAGTTTGAGGTAGAGAGTTGAGTTGTATCAGTAGATTTCTTTTGTTTCTTGAGTGTAATATTCTTTTTGGTTAAAGTTTAATAAAGAGTTTATAGTTTTGATATCACGTTTTTGACATGGTATCAGATCCAGGTTTTAAGTCTAGGTTCTGATATTCTTTTATTGAAGATTTCTGGATCTAAGTTGTAGATCTTGGGTATCTCTTCCGCTGATATTCTTGAAACAAGGATCTTTGATCTAATCTTGGAGATCTGGTTGATTTGGCTGGAGCTGGAACTGCTGTGGATTTTATTATTGCTCTCTGTCGATTAACCCTAAGTGAAGGTTAATCGTTACGAGTTTTAGGAGAAACCCTAACTTGGGTTTGTTCTTGGTGAGATCGTTCCATCTTATTGCTTTATTTTCTGTTCCTTTGTTGTGTCTAGGAGCACTGTCCGAGTTAGGTGGACCGGAGTTGGCTCAAGTATTTTGTTGTGGGTCTGTGTCTAGGTCTAGAGGCTCCCGTGTTAAGACCTGCGGTGGAACCCCTTGAGGATCCACTAATCTGGATCACTGACTCGGCTTCGCCTAGTGTCGTGTGGTTTCTTGGTTCATTGACTGTTTTAAGTGCTCTTATTTGTCTGTGTTATTGCTTGCTTAGATTAGTATATATTTGTGGTTGATTGTTCTTTCATGGGTGATACTAATCCTTCTGGTGGGGGTACCACTACTGATGGAAGTAGTGGTACTGTGGTTAATACTAATAATGAAACACTTATTAGTAAACTTGATGCTAGTGATCCTCTTTACTTGCATCCATCTGACTAGCAATTTAACTATCATAAAACAATTAAATTGAAAGGGTCTGAGAACTATTCTGTTTGGGCAAATGCTTTAACATTAGCTTTACAAGTAAAAACAAATGGGGCTTTATTGATAAAAGTTGTGTCAAATCTGAAACTGATGTTATACTTGCTAGATAGTGGGATAGATGCAATTCTATTGTATTGACTTGGATCCTCAATTCTGTGAGTGAGGATCTTCACATGGGTCATGTGTTCTCTAAGTCAGCCAGTGATGTTTAGGCTGAACTTAAAGAAACATATGACAAGGTTGATGGTTCTGTAGTTTTTGACTTGTACCAAAAAAAATTCTTTTAATCAAAATGGAATGACAGTTGCTGAATATTATCACAAATTAAACATAATGTGGAAACAGTTAGATCAAATCCTGCAATTACCTGCATGTACTTGTAATGCTGCTAGGGAATTCAATAACTTTAGTAGTATGATAAAACTTATGCAATTTCTCATGGGTCTTGACAGTGTGTATCAACTGTAAGAACAAGTTTACTAATTAAAGAAACTTTGTCAACTGTTAAAGAAGCATTTGCTATTGTTTCTAGGGAGGAATCCCATAGAAACTCAGCAGAGTCTTCTAAAAAGGGACATACTACTGTAGGTTTTTTGCTAAAACTAATCGAACTTCTGATTTTAGTAAAAAATCTAATAAAGGGGTTGGTCAGAATCTTAAGTGTACACACTGTGATAAGACAGGACATTCAATTAATAAATGCTTTGAGTTAATTGGATATCCTGCATGGGCTAAGGCTAGGGGTATGCATAATAGGAAAGTTGTTGTGAATAATACTAGTAATGATAAACCTGATGTTCACCTTTCCTCTTTGACTAGTGAGCAAGTATCTAAACTCTTAAGTCTGATCTCTGACAAGAGTTGTGATCCTCCTCAAAGTCATATTGTGTCAGGTAATGTGTTTTCCCATTTTTGTGCTAATGTGAGTGTGAAACCTGTTTTTTTGTTTTAATACTAGTAGTAAAAGAATTAGGATGGGTTGGATAAGAGATTCAGGTGCTAATCAGCACATGGTAACTAGTGAACATGATCTAACTGATTATGTTGATGTTTCTGACTTGAATATTCAAGTAAAACATCCTAATGGTACAAATGCTTTGGTCACTAAGATAGGAACCTTAAAACTGGGTAACAATGTTGTGTTACATGATGTATTTGTTGTACCTGAATATTGTGTAAATCTCATCTCTGTTCATAAACTTGTAAAGGACAACCACTTGTATGTTGGTTTTGATGAACATAGTTGTTACATTCAGGATTTGTCCACAGGAAAGTCCTGTGACTGGTAGTCAACTTGAGGGATTGTACTTCTGTGGTAGATCATATGTTAGTAATAAGGTTGGTATTATTAATAAACGGTTTGATTTATGGCATGCTAGGCTTGGACATCCTTCTGATATTGTCATTCAGAAGTTAGAGTCCATTGTTGGGAATATTGGTTCTAAAACTTCTGAATTGCCATGTGATGTGTGTCACAAAGCAAAACAGCATAGAGAACCATTCCCTTTAAGTGATCATAAGTCCCTAGGTATTGGTGATTTAGTCCATTTAGATGTATGGGGTCCTTATAGGGTTCCAAGTAAGGAGGGTTTTAAATACTTCCTTACTGTGGTAGATGACTATTCTAGAGTTGTTTGGGTGTGGTTAATGAAGCACAAAAGTGAGGTGTTTGTGTGTATACAAGAATTTATTAACATAATTAGAACACAGTTTGAGAAAAATATTAAATGTTTTAGGAGTGATAATGGGACAGAATTTGTTAATAGACAAATGAATAACTTGTGTAAAACATTAGGAATATTTTATCAAACCACTTATGCTTACACACCTTAACAAAATGGAATAGTTGAAAGGAAACATAGATATTTGTTAAATGTGACTAGGTCTTTATTATTTCAAAGTAATTTACCTGTGAGATTTTGGTCTGAATGTGTAATGACTGCTGCTTACTTAATCAATAGGACCCCCTCTTCTGTTTTGGAAGGAAAGACACCCTATGAACTTATGTTTGGATTTAAACCCTTCCTAGATCACTTAAAAGTATTTGGATGTTTGTGTTTTGTAACTATATTGAATGAGTCTAATAAACTTAGTGAAAGACCAGAAAAATGTGTTTTTATTGAGTATTCCAATGAGAAAAAAGGTTATAAAGTTTATAGCCTTGAAACAAAAACCATCTCTTATTCAAGAGATGTGAAGTTCTATGAAACAATCTTTCCTTTTAGGGAAAAAAATGTTTTTCAAAAATATAATGAAGATAATTTTTCTAAAGTAGACTCATTAAACTTTTTTGATATAGTTGATATTGAACAACAAACACCTGAATGCTCTGAAGAGCCTAATAATGAAGGAAGGGGCTCAGGTATGAGTGATTCAGGGACACATGTACATCAGCAGTCCCACCTCAGGTATTAGTCAGGAAGATGAATCTCCTGATTCTTCTAATTCTGATGAAATCAGAGGGAAGGACAAGGCTGGACATGTGATGACTGGAGATGAAATAACTTCTATCTCTGAGGGCAATGATTCACTAGTACAAAGTGTTAGAAGGGGGAATAGGGAGACTTCCTTTCCTAGGAAATTGAATGATTTCATAGTTGAGGGGAAGGTTAAGTATGGGGTAGAGAGAGTGGTCAATTATTCTAACTTGAGCTGTGAAAATAGGGTGTTTGCTAGCATGTTTAAATAAAACAGTTGAGCCTAGGAATTATAAAGAGGCTGCTCTTGATCCAAATTGGGTGAGAGCAATGAATGATGAGGTTGAAGCCTTAAATAGAAATAACACCTGGACTTTAGTTGATCTTCCTAAGGGAAGAAGTCTTGTAGGTTGTAAGTGGATCTACAAGATAAAATATAAGTCTAGTGGTGAGATTGAAAGGTTTAAGGCTAGACTTGTGGCTAAGGGTTATAGCTAGAAGGAGGGAATTGATTTTGATGAAATTTTCTCTCTTGTAGTTAAATTGTTGTAACTGTTAAAACTGTTATGTCTATTGCTGTGCAAAATAACTGGAAACTGTTCCAGTTGGAATTAATAATGCTTTTTTATACGGTGACCTTAATGAAGATGTATATATGTCTTTACCTGAAGGTTTCTTTTCTGAACATGAGACTAAAGTTTGCAAGTTGAATAAGTCTCTTTATGGGCTGAAACAGGCCCCTAGGATGTGGAATGAAAAACTTGTTAGTGTCTTGAGTGGTCTTGGTTTCTGTCAAAGCAAGTGTGACAATAGTTTGTTCTTTAGAATAACTGAGACTACTACTGTTTTATTGCTTGTATATGTTGATGATATAGTTTTAACAGGTAATAGTATTAATGAGATAAATGAGGTTAAGTCTTGTTTAAAGGAAAAATTCCTGATAAAGGATTTAGGAGAACTTAAGTATTTCCTAGGTCTTGAAGTAGTGTCCTTTAATGATAAGCTTTGTTTATCTCAAAGGAAGTACTGCTTAGATTTACTAACTGAGTATGGCATGTTGGCCTGCAAACCAGTTAGTAATCTTTAGAGCCTAATCATGTCTTAACAAATATATGCAATGATCATTCAAATGTTTAAGCAACATGACTGGTTATCAACAGCTTTTAGGAAAACTCATATATCTGTCTCATACAAGACCAGATATTTCCTATGCTGTGCATTATTTGAGCCAGTTCATGCATAAGCCAACTGATGGTCATCTTAGGATAGCATTTAGATTGTTAAGATATTTAAAAAGGGCTCCAGGAAAAGGAATTTTATTTAGAAAAGACTTAAACGTTAATCTCACAGCCTATTCAGATTCAGACTGGGCTAAATGTACTATCACTAGAAAAAGTGTGACTGGATTCTGCATTTTTCTAGGAAGTTCATTAGTTTCCTGGAAAAGCAAGAAACAGTCTACAATATCTAGATCCTCTGCTGAAGCAGAGTTTAGAGCAATGTGTTCCACTTCTTGTGAGGTTCTATGGCTTAAAAACTTGTTATCTGAGTTGCAAATTGAGGTTGAATTGCTTGTGCAATTATTTTGTGATAATAGTGTTGCACTGTCTATTGCAGCAAATCCAGTGTTTTTTTGATAAAACAAAACACTTTGAACTTGACTTGTTTTTTCTAAGGGACCTTGTGTCTAAAGGGTTAGTTCAAACTGTCAAAATAAAGTCAGAACTTCAAGTTGCTGACATTATGACCAAAGGGTTAGGAGTTGGTCATCATGATGAGATGTGTAAGTTGTTAAACATGGAAGATCCTTTTGGTTGTTAAATTGTGGGGGGGGGGGGGGCTTGTTAAAATGTTAATCACTAAATATATCAATTTAAACCAAAAGAGATTAATATTTATATGTGTTGAATATTTGGTGTCTTGAACATTTTGCATAAGTGTGATAGGTAAAGCTGTTGGATTGATCAAGATATTTTGGACACAAGTTGTACGAGTTGTTGCTGGTTGCTGAGATCAAGATTGATGGTGTACGAGATCAAGAGTGATGTACCGGTCAAGAGTTGATGGTTTGTGATCAAGACACAAGTTATAATTATTTTGAACTTTCAGTAATGGGCCAATTATCAAAGATTTCGTTGTGGGCTAGTCATCAAGAAGGTGCTTTGGGCTTTGGTGTTTCACCAGCCCAAATCCAACAATATTAAAAGCCCTGTGCCATGTCATCAATCCGGAGTAGTGCACAAGTTTTGATCCTGGCCGTTTATAAAGAAAGCACAAAGTGATCTCGTCCGTTTATTTTGTGTTTTCTCTCGTGAAGAATCTCTGCCTATATAAAGGCTCTTCATCAGCTCATTCACATTTTTACGTTCACTTTTCACCTTTTGCTCAGAACTCATGGCGAGCATTGGCTAAAGCCGATGCAGGGTCTTCCCATGATGGTTTAGTTTGGAGTTTTTTTAGCGACGAAATCGTCTTCGTCGGAGTTTGTTTCTGCCATTGAAGAAAAGTTTGTTTAGAGAGAGGGAATTAAAGAGGAGAAGTTGGAAGTGAATCTGGTCACCTTTTAAAAAATTATAATACATAAAATAATCCTTAATATTAATGAACCATTACTAATTTGTTAGCTTAAAGTATATCCGCAAGTTCAACTTACGGATTAGTTACCTCTCTCCTAATCTCCACCTTCCTTCCCTCTTACTCAGCATCCAAGTAAGCATAACCCGCAAGTTGACCAAAAACCATAATTTCACTCTGACACCCACTTGTTGCACAAAAAAATTACAATGTAGCACTAAACTACTAAAAAAATCAAGCTTAGACATCTGCGAGAGACACTACTCCCTTCACTTTCAAGTTTGGAATTGCTTTGCTTTGTCCTTCCCCAGAATTGATAAAATAAAAGTGTAATAGTAGAAAAGGTAAGTACAGCGTCCAAGTTTTTAAATTTTAACCCACCCACCGTTTTACCACTCATAATTACTGCATAAGTCCTCAATAACGTTCATGTATGGAATTATTCATGCAAAAAAAGTGTTGAAGTCTTGTAATTAGGAGATAAGTGACAACTGACAAGAGAACATTGTTGGTACATTTGTGATCGTCGCTATGCAACTCATGTGGTCTTAGTTTTAATGTATTAGAGTGAGGGCATTATTGTGGTAGCCCATGCGACATGCCTGAGGCCCAACCCAGACTTAGATATTCATAGCCTATATATATATGTGTGTTAGGTTTAGGGTTTCTAAAGAGATAGTTGCAACAGTCTCTAGGAGAAGACTACTGTGTGTGGTCTAGTCCAGGTTGGCCTGAGGTTGAGCTCACCTCAGGCCGGCGTTCCATTCAACAACGTATGTATGTGTGTATGTATGAAGAATCTGTGCCGACTTGTTTTATCAATCAATAAAGTAAGATTCTTGTTTTACACATATTATTTATCATTTTATATATTCGGTTTGACGTGTTGTGGAGATAATCAGGAGCAATTGGTGATGTAGTATAGGTCCTACATGTTTTAACAAACATCAGTTCACTTAAGGCTTCACTAGCTTTCACACCGTTGTTGTTTTCTGTAGCAGAGCCGAGCCCATCAGGAACCGTTTTGAACAAAAAACCGGGAGCCTCATTGAGCCCACCAGAGTCCACGAGTCGCTTGTGGTTAGTGTGGATGTTGATGAATGTTATATAGAGGCCCTTTTGGTGTAGGAGCATGGCTAGTTTGAGCATACACTTGATATGGCTTTGTGCAGGAAATGGTATAAAACACCACATGAGGCTTCTTCTCATTTTTGGGCTCTGGATCTAAAGAAACAACGAGTAACAAGGTTATTAATACTAAACACCATGTGGTTAATACACGTGTTTGCCCAACAACTACCCTTTACCCACACCAAAGGTAGAACCGAAACCGTAAAGTAAAGACGAGTGTGTGTGTGGTGAAAGTGAGAACACAAGAATGTAAGTGGTTCAGTCGTTAATGACCTACGTCAGCTGTAAAGAGCCGAATGTTTATTACTAAGGAGATTGATTACAAAGTATTACAATGGTTATTGCTATTGTAATGGGCTTCGGTGGTTCAAGGCCATGGGCCTTTTCACCGAAGCATCGTTCATTGGGGGCCCTAGGTTCGGTTCGGCCATATCGTGATGGTTCGACCTTCGGCCTAGGACCACATATTCTCTTCAAGTCCCCCAAAGTCTTTTTAAATCCTTTGCTAGTTAAAAAGTACTTGTAAGCTTTGGAGTGTTTTTTCAGGTCTTTTGGGTTCCTTAGAGCTTTGGTGTCATTTGGCGACAGCTGTCGTCTGAGTGGTCGACAGCTGTTTGTCATTCACGCGTTTTTGCTGAGTCACCTACATGTGAACCTAGCATGAACCCTTTGATGTGACTCTTTTGATTGGCTCGAGGTAACCTTTAGAGAGTTTTGATTGGACGGTTATGAACCGTCGATTTGTGTTCACAACCTTTTCTTATGAATAGTTTCCTCCTTCACTTTTTACCTTTTCACTTTCCCTTCTGAAAAATCATACTCCTCCCCAGATCTTCGTACCAATCCTTCGGCTCTGCAAGTCCGGTTTCGGGATCGTCTTCCCTTTTAGAACATAGGGGAGTTTAGTATTCCGGTTTCAGGATCATCTCGTATAGTGTTTTAACCCAAAATAAGCTCGACGAGTTCATAGGGGAGTTTAATATTCCTTTGTCTTTGAATCCGACCCTTCCAAATCCTAACACTCCCATACACCCCTTCCCCCTGGTAGATTTGCATTTTACACCCATATGTGTAATTATACGAACTACCGAGTACCCTTTACACGTTTTTTTATGAAGGTTTTATGACATCATCGAGTTCATTTATCCCAGTTGAATCCAATCGGCCTTAGAAGGATAAACCAGTTTGAACTGTCTAGTCAGTCGTTGGACTTTGTGCCGGACTTGAATGTCTTTAGGGCTTTTTATCGTCTCAATCGTTCCGGCGACTGGTATACCTTTGAGAAGAGACAGCGAAGGATAAGAAGGTTAAGAATATTGATATACCCAAAGAGGATCGAGAGTGTGTGGGGTGGGAGGTTTCTAGCTTGAAGGATTGGAAAGATAGGTGGTTTTGGTTAGATGACCTTTGTTTTTCGAAGGATATGGTGTGGAGGAAGAAGGACGATCCTTAGGAAAGTGATCTGCGAAAGGATTTTCAGTATGATGAGGAGATGTACAAGGCGTTGGTGAAGAACAAGTTCCCAATCCGGAGGCTTCCGGAGCATATATTAGTTATGGGATGTGTTAGTCGAAACTAGGAGTGGTCGGATCATTGGCCCATTGTAGAGCTTAGAAAGGATGGTTAGTATCCGTACTATGATAGCTCCGTCCCTTTCTTTTCTCTTTTTATTAACTTTTGCTTTTTTCTTTGCAGATATGTCATTGAGAGATTGCCTACACTTGGAGTCTTTTGAGGATCCGGAGCTAGAGTTTACTACTCTGCCAATGGCGTCGGGTGATAAGCCCTTTCTGGATTGCACCAAGGCGAATTCTTTTAAGGTTAGGACTCCGAAGGGATCTTCTTCGGTGAAGCCGGGCGGTTCGACCTCTACTGCAGTTGCAACTAGTTCGGACAAGGATGCTAGTAAGCAATCTGAGGTTGTGTTGCAGTCTGCTGATGTGGAGGAGGAGAGTTCAGAAAAGCATAAGAAGAAGAAGTCCCGAAAGAGGAAGGCTTCGGAGGATGATAGTTCTTTGGAGGGAGGTTAGAGGACTCCCAAGAGGAGCAAGACTCCCTTGGTGACCGTTCCGGAGGGTGGGTCAACCGATCCTATTTCGCTGTCTGGGTTGTTAGACGCCCTTTCTGATCATCTTAACAACGGGAAGTCGGCTAGGGATGAACTTCATGTTTCATTTTCCAAAGGTGGTGCAAGGCATATGAACCCTCACCTATTCATTCGTTTCCTGGTACATCCGGTGGTGCAAGTCCGCTTGGTAAGTGTGATGGTTCGGCTTGGTACCCCTTTGTTTTCTACCTCGGACGATGAAGATCCGAAAGGATATCTTGATCGTTTGTGGTTCGATTCAGAGACTAAAGCGGATTCTTTCGGTGTGTTTGTAGATGCTTTGAATCTAGACCCTGCGGTGGCCGAAGATAAATTCATCCCCAACTGGAGTTTAAAAAACAGTGATAAAATAATCGATGCGTTGATGGCTCGGACCATGCTCTTGAACCTTAACACCCCTGCTGAGGACCATCGGTACGCCAAGCTTCTCCATGGCTTTGATCTATGCCTTAATGATTAATCAAGCACAATACAATGGGATCGTGGTAGGGGTGTATCAGAGGTGGGTTGAGCTGGAAATGGAGAAGTAGAAACTTAGTTCTCTCGTGGGTGAGAGTAGCTTGTCGGAGATGGGGAAGAAGCCAGAAGACGTTGTTTCGGAGAAGCAAGCGATCGAGAAGCGGCTTGAGCAAACCCTTCTTCAGTTGAAATCCCAGTGGTGGCGCTACGGCGTTGGCCACTGAGGAAAGGGATAAGCTTTGAAGGAGGCCGCAACTCTTAAGATTGACAGAGATGTGGCGTTGCGAGGTAGTAGTCTCGTTTACTCCTTTTATTGGTCGATACGCTTGATTGTTTCATGGTTTTCTAACTTTTTTATGTTCATGCTTTTGCAGAGAAAAAGTTGTTTGAGACAGAAGTAACCCAGTTCGAAGCCAACTAGATGAGATGATAATCCAGATGGTGGATGGGCAGGTTTCGACGCTGACTGAGATGAACTCGAGGTTATCTGATCGGGTGAAAGAGCTGCTGGAAACCAAGAAGTGGTTGTTGACGAAGTCATGCTTCTCGTTGCTCGGAGGGTTAATACCGGAGGAGAGCTTCGAGCAGTTATTGGGGCCATAAATTAATGCCATGAACGCTTGTGGCGTGGATGTGGGCATTAAGATTGGCTATCATTATTCGTCGAAGGGTGTGCCGATGGATAAAGTGCCGAAGCTAATACCGGAGGCTGAAGAAATGTTGAACTCTGCTTTGGAACAGTTTGACAATCTTGATTTTCGGTTTATTCAGCATACAGGGCTCTTTATTGACGAGCCTTATGAAACCCTTCGAGCTGCTGGTCTTTCCGGGGATGTCTTCAAGCCTCCTTCGACCCAACCATGAATCCGTCTTCTTGTGGTAGTGAAATGTTGGTTGTTGGTTCAATCCAGTCCTTTTTTTGTAATGGATCGAACTTAGACATTAATCTGGTCCATCCCTTATTTTGTAGTACTTCGGATCGTTGTGATCCTTGTAATGAATAGCACTAGTTTTTTATTGCTTTTAGTATGCTTGTTCTTTGATATTCATATGCGCTATGTTATGTTCAGATTTTTTGTGAAGGTTTGTTTCAACCTTCTACAATTCATGCCTAAAGTTTTTGCTTCGTACAACTTTAGGGTGTTCTGAGTATCAACTTCGGCATTGCTCTCAGGTGTCTTATCAGGATTTGTGTTGGCCCTTTGTATCTTCGAGAGTTTTTACTTCAGGCAACTTTGCTTTTTTTTTTTAAATATGTAAGTATTGTGTTACCTTTCGGCATTTCAATGTCTAAAACCCATCAACGTAGTGCTATTCCACAATCTTTTATATATTAATTACCCATTTTGGCTTTGTTAACTCGCGTGAATTTACTAACCCATCACCCGCTCGACCCTGGTCAAAAAACGGATAGCTTCCGGTGCCAGAGACCCAAAGGTATCAAAAGCTAAGGGGACGAAGGCGTGTTGGTTATCATCACAGGCTTTAGCATGCTTTTCCACTTTTTTCGTCTCTGCCCGTTGAACTGTAACATCATGTATGTTTTTCCTAATTTTTGAAGTAGTAAAATCACTATTATGCCTATATTATATCATTTTTGTACAAGTATAACCATGTCTAAATTTTTTTTAGATTATTTCAAAACATTCTTATATAGTACGAATATTTTAAAGTCGGTATAAAATTCAAAACATATACAAAATTCCCCTAATAAACTATCTATTTTTATCCTTTTTAGTGATTTTATTTATTTATAATAATGATAATAGTAATAAAAATAAAAATATTAAACATTTCAGATTTTTTTTAAAACTAATGAACCTAGACATAAAACCACCCAGATTCACTATGAATATGGACATATAGTATGTCTAGATACATTCCAGACGCACCACCATCAACCGACCCCTTTAATCACGCCATTGACTCTCCAAATCAGCCCTAATCTTCAATCAATTTGACAGCTAGGCCGTTCACATCATTCCTAAACTTTCCAAATCAGTTCCACGCATGATTATGCACTTATTTGTTGTTAATTGACCGATTTAAGAGCCATTATACCCTTCCAAATCGTCACATATGAAACCCGCATAAATACTCGTTAATATTTCAATCAAACTCGCACACACAACCTAAATGTAGCGATTTAGAAAACCCCTCTATCACATTCACCTATCAAACACTGGAACTCCTTGAATTTGAAGCTTTGTGGTCGCAATATTGTGCTCGGGTTTCATCAGATCTGGGTACACTTTAAACTCAATTTTTATATCATTAGAATCGATTTTTGTGTAGGGATAAAAGCCCTATGATTTTCGCTGCTATATGTTTCGTTTTCGTGGCTAATTGAATTGATTAGGAGTTAGGGTTCATAGGACTAAATTGGGGTTTTTGTTTTTACAGTCTAGATCTGTATGAATAAATAAAGAATCGATTTAAACAATAAACAGTGACCCAGACCAGCTAGTCTGGGCATTTCTTTTACAAAGAAGCAAGTCTGGGTTCGAAACCCATATATACTAATAATCTTAAATTATTTATTTTAAATACATAAACTAGTCTAAATATTTTACAAAATTATCCTAGCTTCTTAAACCCTAAAGTTTACGTTTATAATTTTTTTTTCTGAAAAATATTTATTTATTATTTTTAATGTATTTATTTTGTTTTAAACCATAATTAATTCACAAAAAAATCATTTTTAATCATTTTAACACCAAAATTTTTGTAGAGATATTTAAAATCATATAAAACATTTTGGTAGTTTAATTTTCTATAAAAATATTACTTTTATCCAGTTTTACAATTTAATTCTATTTAATTGATTTAATTCAATTAAATTCGCTTTAAAATGAAAATTATATGGAAAATGATTTATTAAATTATTTCCCACTTATAATACATATAAACTACTGTACAAAATAGAAAATAACATTTTTGACTTTATTTGTATTTATTTCCTAATTATTTTCCCTTTTATAATAATAAATCAATTTAAAATATACAAAATACCAAAAATTTTAAGTTTTAAAATTCTAAAGTTACTTTATTCTTAGATGTGAAAGGACCTGTAACTTCTAAATTTATTTTGAATTATTGACTTATTCTATTAATTTCTACTTTTATTTCATATTAAATCACAAAAGTCTATTATTTAAATTCAAGTTATTTCATATTTACACTTTCCAATTATTTTACATGTTTTCATAATTTGATGTAATTATTAAAAGATAATTGAGTTATAAAATTTCCTTTAAATAATTAAAATGATTTAAAACTAATTATGGTTTAACTCAAAAACCCTAAAATTCTCAAATCTAGTCTATAAAACCCTAAGTGTCTAATCCTAGATAACTTAGACTCTAAGTTCAATTCCTTACAAATTATTATTTATTCATTTAGGTTAATCCTTTGGGATATTATAATCCAAACTTTGTGGTTCAACATATTTCAAGATATTACACAAACGGTGAGTTTACATATCCCCACTCTTTTACAGTTTTTCAATGCTTTTTGGGGTGAAACATGTTAAACACTTATACTCAACATATACAATTCTATTACGTGTCTTGTGTGATTTCTATGTTGCATTATGTCTTAAACAATACTTTGGTAAGCACAATTAGACTAGCATAATCATTAACATTGATCAAGCCGATGATATACAATGTAGATCTATTGGATTGACAACCCACCCAAATACGTGTACCTCCAGTATGGGTAGCGTGGGTGATTGTTATCGATCACATAACACAAACGAGTGAACCATATGCATATGGGATGGACCACAATAAACATGTCATAAGGGTTGATTATGCAAACGATTTACTTGGTAGTTTTGTTTTCACATATGAACTAGATTTGCCATGACACCAGAATTATACAAGTTTTATGCTCATGATACAATTTTCAAACCTATGTAATTCTCACCAACTTTTTTTTTACCCAAAACACTTTCAAACTTAACATGTTTCAGGTTATAGCTTTGCTTGAAGATTAGAGTTAATGCTTGAAGATTTATATTTAGTGTTTCTCTTTTGATGTACAAATTCCTTTAGAACAATTGCATGTAATTCATTTAATTAATTATTGAAACTTATTATTTAGCATGAGCTACTGAACAATCATCAATACGTGACATCCCGATGTTCCGCCATCGGTTGGGGTATTACACGGGCAAACTTCGTCTTCAAGGTAGATGGGGACCATCAACCGGTATTTAAGAATGGTCCTGTACTCAACCGCCGACATTCATTGACCCAAACCGTCAATCGGGATAACAGTCAGAAAATCTTGGGCATTGGGCCTTTGCAAGCATTCAATAACCGCCTTCTGACGTGGGGACAGACCAAAGACTTCAACCAGGCTCTGAGCGACTTTGCCAAAAAGGGCATTCGCAAAGTTTTCAGAGGCTTTGGGGGGGTGTCCTTATTAGAAAAATCGCCAATATCAAAGCCTGGAAGGGAGTCATGTAGTCTATCGAGGGCCTGAACGTAATCTGAGTCCATGCCGACAACCCCACTATTCCTTAAAATGTGGTCCTGAAGTTTCCAAGATTGAGCTCTCGAGGCCACAAAAGCATAAGCCCCAACATCCCTTGCAGAGAGGAGCCCTAATCCTCCTAAGCGTATCGGCAAGGATGCTAGACGCCATTGTAAGTTGCCAAAGAACGGCCCCCCGCACACCACTATATCTTCAATGGCTTCCTGGAGCCCCTTGTCAAAACAAGAAACCGCTTCATCCATCATAAGGGGTTGGCATGTCCGTAAACCAAAAAGCAATTTGGCGACCCCCATACAAGACCTGAGCAAGAGGAGTTCACTCTGGGAATCCCGAAGGTAGGGCAAGAGTTTCATAAGATCAACTGCCCGCGAGGCTCTCCGCCCTGTCAATTCCTGGATAAACAAAAAATCCCGACTAACGGCCCCTCCAAGGAGCTTCACCCCTTTTTCTGGTCCACCAATCCCCTGGGGAAAAGGCCATCTCGAACTTTCTTCCGTCACAAGACGGCCAGAAAACCTCGGTTATTTTAGTGAAAAAAAAGAATTTAAAAACAAATTTAGATTTTTCTCTCTCATGTTTCCTCCCATAATTTTTAAACGTTAACATCTTTTATATACGAGATTTTTTTAAAGAAAAAAGTTACACGGGCGTTTTATTATCTTTCCAACAAATACCATAGTGCTATATAAAAAACGGAGAAAAAAAACGACTATTTTTTGTGGAGTTTCGTTCATACAGGAAAAAAAACAAAGTGTTATGTTTATTCATTAATCATGTATTAGCAAATCATTAATTATGTTCAAACGAGTAAATATGTACATTGTTTTAGGTTAGCTTTTAATATTAGAGTTATACATTGTTAATTGTTTTAGGTTAGGTGCTACCCGAAGCTTTCCTGCATGTAACTGTAAAGCGCATCATTCTATTCTGTATGTAAAATTGATATGTCATGTTAAAATTTTCAACTCTGAAATATTTCCGGAATATAAAACTAGTTAATAATATTTATAAACTTATAAAGAGGAAAGCATGTGTCACACATGAAACTTTAAAAAGTCATGTGAACATAAAAAGCATGTCACGCATGAAACTTATGAATTGCGATAAAAAGTTAAAACTTTTAAACTTTAAAAAGTCATATCTTACCATTTTTCTCTTTTTAAAAAAGGAAATATTTTGGTCTAATCGCACTTTTTTGTAGCAGTGGTGTTGTTGGACCACTCTTTTTTATTTATTTTCATGCCATATATATAACTACTATAGATATGGCTTGGAAAAAAAAAAAGTGATCCAGCAACGCGACTGTTCAAATCAACATGCTTATTAATAAATAGAAGAATAAGCGTTTTAGTTAAAAATATGTGGTTGTGGTCCGGTGGTATGTGCTTTCGTTTGATTCAGAGTCCACCCAGGTTTGACTCCCTGGGTCCTTGTTTTTCGTTTTTTATTGACTGAATGTGGGTGTCTCTAATTGGCACATTGGCCTATGTGGGTGGTCATGCCCTCATCTACCATTCCGCATCTCCGTCGCTAGTAGCCGCTTACCTTGTCGCGTTCTCGGTGAAACACGCCTGGTAGTACAAAGTTCTTTTTGTTTTTATATTTCTTGCAAAATATATTATTGAGAGAAGTTATGTTTTGTTTTTGACTTCATGTTGTAAATGTGTTAGCAAATCAGAATTTGAGTTTGAATCTAAATCGTTTGTACAGTACACATTTACTACCTGAAACTGTATTAAGCTCTTCTATCAGTCATGTATCTATATGCAAGTTCACTTAAACCTACACATAATACTTATTTTAATGCTTACAGTGCTATCAACTGAGAATCAACAATAAAGGTTCTTTTTTATGTATGCATACAGTATGTAGGTTCTAAATAAAATTAACAAAAATTATTTGATGCCCATCTCCAACATAAGATATTTGATGCCCATCTCCAAATAACAAAAATTATTTGGAGATATTTATGATCTGGTTATGTCAACTACATGTTTGGTGCCTTAAAAGATGTTAACATACTGGCAAGATCAGTGGCGGATCCAGGATTTTTTCCTATGGGTTCCTTTTTTTGCGTGTTTAGATTTTCACAACCGTACTTTAGAAGTTTGGGCTGGGTGGGTCGGGTCACCGGTCACGAATCATGATAATAACCTTAATTTTAAATCAATTTCCATCGTATATTGAGTATTTGCGTTAGAAACAAAAAATGAAAGAAGGTTTACCTCAAATATTGCCTACTTTGATGCTCAAAATCGTTCGGTGACTCTGACGCTTTGCATCGTTGCCCCTACGCGGTATGCTATAGCGTCGAGTGTACAAATCAACTTGAAATATGTTTTATGCTAAGTAGTTAACTCGGCCGATATATCCGTGATATATCACCGATATCTCGGTTATCGGTCATCAACCGATATATTGGTACCGATTTTATCGGCGATATTGGCCAATATTTGACCGATATTTTACCGATATTTGACCGATATATCACCGATATTCCCGATATTGGTGTTTTTCTTCTTAGTTCTTCCATTTTTCTTACTTCTTATAGTCGTTATTACTTTTTTATTACTATTTTAAGTCTTAATTGTTAATAGTTAGTGTTAAATATTAGTGTTTTAAGTCTTAAGAAGTTCCCACTTGCTACAATTGTTAGTGTTTTGCAAGTTGTAAAAGGCTAATTTGTTAATGGTAGGATAGTATGTTGAATTGTTATTGTTAAATTGCTACATGTATGACATTATAGTAAACGTTTTTAGCCGCTCATTAAGGTATTTATCATATATTTGGCCCTTATTAAGTAGCTTAGGCAACAATTACAACTAATCGAAACTCATTTACATACATACAAACAGACTACATCTAAAGTAGTCCAGGTACTCCATGTCTAAATCAAAGTGCAGGGACATTCAAATTTCATTATAAAGCAATATAAGTATCAACTGCAGTAACCTTAAGAACCAATATCATACAATTTTTGAATGTATAAAAGCAATCAAGATTAAAGTAAAAGACTATTTGATATATCGATTAACAAGATCAATAATATTTGGTGGCACCCATATAAAATAATTTAAACAAATAACTCTCAGCATAAAACTAACTTAGGGGATCAACTGCAGTAAGCCAGTAACCTTAAAAATCAACATCATACAATTTTTGCCATATGCAAATACACATTATCGTATTTTTTTTTATGAGTAGCACCAAACACACTCGTGATCGATATGGTTGAGAAACATACAAATGGATTAACTAAATGATATTCACGAATACTAGATTAGGTAATTAAGATCATACCTTTGAGGCTTTGATTCAGGTACAGGAAACGGAGGAGGGCAGAGGCGGAGCCGTGGAGGAGGGCAGGAGGCAGAGCCGGAGTGTAGGAGTGAGGAGGTTGAGGTCAGGTTGGAGGAGTAAGTAGTTGGGTTTGGGACTGCTGCTTATGTTTGTGGAGGAGTTGGGTTTGGATAACCCTATGTGTGAATTAAAAAAAAATAGAAAAAAAAACACATAACGCTGGACTCGAACCAGGATCCTTGTGCATATGATGGAAGCTTTCAACCACTAGAGCACTTCAAACATTTAGTAATGGTTCCTAGAATTATTTTTTTATGGGTTCCTTTCTAGTTTTCTATATACATTAACACTATAAATTACAAACCGAGTGGGTTCCTGGGAACCCACCGAAAGGGCCTAAATCCGCCCCTGGGCAAGATGCATATAGAACCAACTAATTAACTTTCCCATCGCATGAGTTAAGTTGATGGCTATCTTGAATTGATTGATCATGGACTAATGGTAGTTGGTAATCCAAAATTTAGATCGGATGACCATTAGGGTTTAAGCAGAGGTCACTAATCTATTGCTAGCAATAGCTATGGGATGTATAACATCCAAATAATTTTCAATTCAAGATTTATTTAATGCATAGTTAATGTTATCAATGTTTTTAGCTAATGATACATACATTTGTGAACTGTTATCATTTCGTTGGTACATCATGCAAGCATGCCATGTTATTTGATTTGCTAATCACATTGTTTGTGCATTTTGTTTGTTTACAGGAGAAGGTGTTGGAAAATTATAGAAGTGAATGTGAGTTAAGTGTGTGAGTTGGTTGTGTCCCACATTGGTGGGAAGATGAAAGTTGGAAGACTTTATAAGGTAAAGTTTGAATGGAGGAATTAAATTGTTAAAGTTATATTATCCTCTGACTCCTACCCTCGCGCAGGGGGGTGCAAAAATGGGTTCTGGCTCGGAAAAATCCTTGAACCAACGTGGCGCCCGCACGACCTGCGGACACGAATGCAGCTCGAAAAACCCGGGTCCGTGCGAGGCTGGTTTTTGATGTCTGTTTTAATTTTTGCACAATGTAGCTGATTGTTCTAGAAAGAACTCTTTGCCTTCATCTTCCAACAGTTGCAACTCTTGATTATCACCAGCAATTAACATCATAATAATGGTGTTTAATTCGCGTGATTAATTAGAGTCTGAACAGCTTCCAACAGTTTTGGTGTTCAAGTATATAATACAGACTTGTGTGCAGAACACAATACACACAGAAACATATACTCTCACATCTGTCTTATTGCAGCAACAAGTTCCAGTACCAGTCCAGTTCCGGTTTCTTTTCAGGCAAGTGAGATAGTCCGCAGTGCACCGTCACTGTTTAACCGGTGTACCCTGGGAAAACAGACGACGAATCTGTTTAAGGGAATTGTGTCAAACACAAGCCCGGTTCTGTTAATCTTTTTATTTTCCTTGTTTGTTTCCTTTTGCAGAATCTGATCGGTCTCCATTTTACTGTAAGTAATCCAACAAACTTAAACAGATTCGTGTACTAACAGATTCGGTTTCTTTTCAGTGATGGAGAACTCACAACCCATGCCCTCTGTTGCGCTCCAGAACTCCACTGCTACCGGAGTTTCTGCATTCTTTTCTCATGTTGTTACTGTTACCACTGGTTTAGTGGCGTGTAACACCCCAACCGATGGCGGGAAACATCGAGGTGTCACGTAGTGACGATTGTTCAATAGCTCATGGACTAAAGTGTAAATTTGAATACATTGATTAAATAATTTATTACATTGAAATGAAATTACAGGATACAAAAATTCTAAAGTGACAAGTCTAGCTAAGATACAATGTAGACAAGACTGAAATATAAAATCCAAAAGCCTAAAAGAAGCGTCTCAAAACAACCTGAAACATGTACAAAATATTTTGGTCAATACAAAAATTGTATTGGTGAGCATACCCTGTTTAAATAAATATAGTAGAAAAGTGTTTAGCAATTCATGTGCGGTACCATTTGCAATTATGTAATAAGTAATATCCGTTCAAAATCAACCCTATGTAAAGAAAAGCAGATATATATAGTATGCGCTAGTAGTAATGTAATACATAGCAATGACGAGGACTCTCAACAGAGTCACAAGGGTATATACCATAGTACTATTCATTGAAATGCCAGGCCCTCAAAGGTTAATGATTTTGACAAGTCATAGACACACAAATTAACATAAAGCAAACACACATGAGAATTGCATTTAGTAAAAGAAATAGAAACTTGATAGTAAGTACATGAATCACCCCAAAATAGTAAAACAGTAAAAAGGGGAAAAATATACTCACAGTTAGCGAAAGCGAGCAAAATCCAACTTAAGCGGTCGTGAGTTAAGTAATGGGAATTCCGAGGAATTCAACCTATAATGTGTAAGCATACTAATAAGGAAGTGTCTAAAAAGGCTAAGGTATCTAGGGTCTAAGGCATTAGGGTTTGCTAAGTCGATTTGGGGAATTAGAGTTTTAATGATAAGTCGCGTTAATGTAAAAGTTGTATATCACAATTAATATATGAAAGATTGTATGTGTGATTTAAATAATATAATTATTACCAACTGAGTATTTAGTTAAAAATATGTTTGAATAATTAAGACGAAATAATTTAGTTAATTACTTTAACTAATTATTGTAAATAAATACAATAATCATAAATATTGAAATAAATAGTTACGAGTTACTCAAAGATCCGTCAATAATAATAAAGACTTTCAATCATAAGACATTTCTATTTTATAAGAAAAATATTTAATATTTATAAAATAGATGTTTAAATTGTATAAATAAATAAATGTCTAATTTAACGTAAATAAAACTAATAATACCATACATGATCCAAAAATACTAGTTTTATAGAAGATGGATGATTTCCGATGTAAACAAATTAAAATAATTTTCCCATGATTTACATAAACTTATTTATAATTAAAACGGATTTAACGAGATTAAATTATGTTTAAATGATTAAAAATAGGAAAATCAATAAAATTAAATGTTTTCTGAACCAATAATTTTTATATAAGTTCATGATGATGAGAAATAGTTACCCAAAAAGTTTGAGATTAAAATCATTAAAAATGAATTTTTAATCAATTAATTATGATTAAAACAATTTAAATTAATAAAATCATGAATATATATATTTTTCAGAAAACTAAAAATATGACAATTTTCTATGAGGTATCAAGAAGCTACACCTAAATTTTTATGATTTTTGGAGCAAAAATGAATTTTCTATGAATATTATAAGAATAATGAATTTATATAAATATAATTTATGATAATACGAATATATAAAAAAAATCAGGAAAGAATGGGTCTGCTGAGGGACTCGAACCTGTGTCTTTCCTAGACAATAAGCTGAATACCACCACTCTACCATATTCAGTTTTGTTGAATAAACTCAAATCAAATGTAATTTATATAAAGTTACTTCATACATCATCTTCCCCAAATATACTAAGCAAGAACCCTAACCCTAACATCCATTCTCAATAATCTGATACAAGAATGATTAATCATCTATTTTAAGGGGCTTTCACCAGGGAAGAATGATAACAAAAATGGCATATAATATTTAAACTTACAATGCGATTATGAGGCAAAACGAACGAAAAAAAAACGGTTTCTTGGAGCCGATTTCAACGCTTTTTAGACGCGATTATGCTGTTTATAATATGGTTTTTAGATGTGTCCAAGTTGTGGAACGAAGCGGGACAAGCAATTTATAACGATTCAGTCCAAAACTTAACGTTTGGGTGTGTTTATATAACTCGCCGGTTTCAACCTTAAAATCGGATTAAATGATGGTTTAAACGCGTTAATGGACGAAATAAACCTTGTAACTGATGCGTAACGGTTAGAGACATTCAAACGACATAAAAAAACGGTTCAAAAGGGGCGTTATACGCGATTATAGGGATGGCCGGAAACTCTACTCGTCGCCGGCGAGTTTTGGCCGGAAACGAAACAGAACAGGGACAAGCATGTTTTCAGCTTTTGAACTTTCAAGGATTGGCAAGGTTGGTCCCTATAGTTATAACATCGTTAGAATTATTATAATTTGGTTAGATTTCCTCTTAATAAAACTTAACCAAGTTAACTAAGTTTAATTTAAAACATTTATAAAACTTGAAATGTTATAATATCCGTTCCGGAGGACGTTCCAACATACGCGTTTGCTTAAAACGTATACCCGATTCATAATAAATATAAATGATAAATTTTTTTTTTCGCTCTAAAATTAAATTTAAAAACTACGAAACTTATAGGGACTTTAATGGAAATAATTAAAGGACTAATATTGTCAATTAGATGAAAGTCGAGGGTGACGGTTGTCACAGTCTCCCCTACTTTAGAAAATTTCGTCTCGAAATTTCTTTTAAGTGGAGGTTACTATGAAACAAAAGGCGTTGTAAAAGTCAACTAGATTTTTTTTTAAAAAAAAAATTTCATCATTTATGATTTGACAAAATTTAGAATAGTTGTCTAATACCCAAAGTAATAGTTTCAAAATCTTTAACAGTTAACCCAAGGTTAGAAAATTGAGAGTTTAAATGAGAAAAGTTTTGGGAATGTGTAACGGATGAGGGGTAGAGGTACAAATGAAGCAGTCTCCCCTACTTTAGAAAGGTTTCTGACCGAACTTTATTAAGGACAGGCAACAGGATTTTGACTAACAGGGGGTGTAAGTGTATACAAAGTTTAAGGTTTTCTGTAGGGGTGGTCAAAAGAAAAACTCTAGGAAGACGAATTGAAGCTCGTGTAAGAACGTTCTTATTGAAAATAATAGCTATTAGTCAACTATCTAATAAGGAGGTAGTAATGGGTAACGGGTCGGTTCTTGGTTAGACTCATAGTCCGTTCGCGCAGTATCGTTTATGCTTATATATAGGGTGTACCGCAGCTGACCCACCACACTCCCGATACTTTGGACTCGTACTGATTGTCTACCAACAGCCTAATTAGAATCACACACCACCCTCATGTACCTGTAAGCCCATGATTGCGTTCCGGACCGTAATCATCGATTTACCTTACACTAGGGTGTTATGCTTTTCCATAACCCTAACCTAAGTAATACTAGAAATAAATGCGTGCAATCAGAATGTAATAGCCACTGTAATGAAATAATGTTCAATCATGACATGGTTAGAGGTCCTTCCCTTTCGGGTTTTTCCCTTTAACCGTAATGAGAATAAAATGTAAGTATAAGACATGGTTAGAGGTTCTTCCCTTTCGGGTTCACCCTTAACCGGTAACTTTTGTTCACATCGTTGACTCTAAACACTCATATTGATAGACCCTGAGGTTTACACCGTTCCCCTCGGATTGAAGAAATACTCTAATCCGAGTCGTACGTGGGCACCGGCTTAGATCTCATACGAGTTATCAACTAGTATGTTCGTTGGTCATGATGATGAACAAAATAATGTAAAGTATAACAGGGTTTTGCTCAAAACAGGAAAGAAAATATGCATACCAAGTATGCGTTCAAGTAAGTATATAAGTATAGTCATAAAATTCTGACTGAAAGAATAATATAAAATAAATCGAGTAAATCTCACAATTGCACAAAATGAAAGTAAACGAGTTGAATTGATACAAATAGGCAATGTGAAAATAATCACAAATAACGTGTCAGAAATAACTATGAATAAAAATGGTGCAAGATTAAAATAATGAAATTTATGGCAAATGAATTTGCACGGAACGAGTGTATAGCCCACTGGCACGTGAGTTTAAAATCTAATAATTTTACATATATGCGTTATACTATAAAAGACATTTAGCAACATTCTGATAAAAAGATGTCCATTCTTTTGTTAAACCAAAAGTTTTGCAACTGAAAAAGTGTAAGTGTAAAAGGTAAATTTTCGCAGTTTACTCGACTTTGTGATATTGTTGAAAGAATAGTTAGTGATGCATGAGAAAGTTTTTTTTTTTTTTTTTTAAATCGAAGTGTGTTTTAGATTCAAAACAGGTTCATTTGCAAAATCTTCGTAATTACACGTTTTCATGTGTTTACGAGGAATCGAGTTTGAAAAGTGTTATTATTAGTTGCAAATTTCTCTCGAAAATATATATTGGTTATGTCATATGAAAACAAAGGGTTACATTTTGGTCTTTAAATTATGCAATACAAGTTTGTAAAATGCAAAATGAAACCATTTCATGAAGTATGTGTAAATCGAATGTGTTTTAAAAGACCATGATTTAAAATGACGTGAATGATAAGATTAAAGTATGTAATAGATTACCAACATTTAAGAAAATTCATAATCAACGAGATGTAGAAATAGATCCTTGAGATGTGGATTTCACTCCTACTCAAAGATGTATTTCAAAATTGAAAATGATTGTGGAATGAAACCAATCACTAAGTTAAGGATATCACTCCCAGCTTAGTGGTTAAGTTTCTTTTTGAAGGAAATGCTCTTTGAGGTGTGGATGTCACTCCTATCTCAAAGATATATTCCTAAGATAAATAACCTATAGAGGAGTGAAACTAATCACCAAGATGTGGATACCACTCCTAACTTGATAATATCGTTTCGTTTATGAAATACGAGTGTCTTCTTCGCCAAGAAAAATATCGAAAGAATAACGAGAAATAATCATAACGAAAATATCTTGAAAGAAAATAATAGGAAATAAGAGAAATATAAACGAGAGGACTCGTGAAAGTAAGCTTAGTTATAGACTAGGCTAAAAGGCATTCTAATAACCTAATTCCCTATAACCATGGCTCTGATACCAATCTGTAACACCCCAACCGATGGCGGAAACATCGAGGTGTCACGTAGTGACGATTGTTCAATAGCTCATGGACTAAAGTGTAAATTTGAATACATTGATTAAATAATTTATTACATTGAAATGAAATTACAGGATACAAAAATTCTAAAGTGACAAGTCTAGCTAAGATACAATGTAGACAAGACTGAAATATAAAATCCAAAAGCCTAAAAGAAGCGTCTCAAAACAACCTGAAACATGTACAAAATATTTTGGTCAATACAAAAATTGTATTGGTGAGCATACCCTGTTTAAATAAATATAGTAGAAAAGTGTTTAGCAATTCATGTGCGGTACCATTTGCAATTATGTAATAAGTAATATCCGTTCAAAATCAACCCTATGTAAAGAAAAGCAGATATATATAGTATGCGCTAGTAGTAATGTAATACATAGCAATGATGAGGACTCTCAACAGAGTCACAAGGGTATATACCATAGTACTATTCATTGAAATGCCAGGCCCTCAAAGGTTAATGATTTTGACAAGTCATAGACACACAAATTAACATAAAGCAAACACACATGAGAATTGCATTTAGTAAAAGAAATAGAAACTTGATAGTAAGTACATGAATCACCCCAAAGTAGTAAAACAGTAAAAAGGGGAAAAATATACTCACAGTTAGCGAAAGTGAGCAAAATCCAACTTAAGCGGTCGTGAGTTAAGTAATGGGAATTCCGAGGAATTCAACCTATAATGTGTAAGCATACTAATAAGGAAGTGTCTAAAAAGGCTAAGGTATCTAGGGTCTAAGGCATTAGGGTTTGCTAAGTCGATTTGGGGAATTAGAGTTTTAATGATAAGTCGCGTTAATGTAAAAGTTGTATATCACAATTAATATATGAAAGATTGTATGTGTGATTTAAATAATATAATTATTACCAACTGAGTATTTAGTTAAAAATATGTTTGAATAATTAAGACGAAATAATTTAGTTAATTACTTTAACTAATTATTGTAAATAAATACAATAATCATAAATATTGAAATAAATAGTTACGAGTTACTCAAAGATCCGTCAATAATAATAAAGACTTTCAATCATAAGACATTTCTATTTTATAAGAAAAATATTTAATATTTATAAAATAGATGTTTAAATTGTATAAATAAATAAATGTCTAATTTAACGTAAATAAGACTAATAATACCATACATGATCCAAAAATACTAGTTTTATAGAAGATGGATGATTTCCGATGTAAACAAATTAAAATAATTTTCCCATGATTTACATAAACTTATTTATAATTAAAACGGATTTAACGAGATTAAATTATGTTTAAATGATTAAAAATAGGAAAATCAATAAAATTAAATGTTTTCTGAACCAATAATTTTTATATAAGTTCATGATGATGAGAAATAGTTACCCAAAAAGTTTGAGATTAAAATCATTAAAAATGAATTTTTAATCAATTAATTATGATTAAAACAATTTAAATTAATAAAATCATGAATATATATATATTTTTCAGAAAACTAAAAATATGACAATTTTCTATGAGGTATCAAGAAGCTACACCTAAATTTTTATGATTTTTGGAGCAAAAATGAATTTTCTATGAATATTATAAGAATAATGAATTTATATAAATATAATTTATGATAATACGAATATATAAAAAAAATCAGGAAAGAATGGGTCTGCTGAGGGACTCGAACCTGTGTCTTTCCTAGACAATAAGCTGAATACCACCACTCTACCATATTCAGTTTTGTTGAATAAACTCAAATCAAATGTAATTTATATAAAGTTACTTCATACATCATCTTCCCCAAATATACTAAGCAAGAACCCTAACCCTAACATCCATTCTCAATAATCTGATACAAGAATGATTAATCATCTATTTTAAGGGGCTTTCACCCAGGGAAGAATGATAACAAAAATGGCATATAATATTTAAACTTACAATGCGATTATGAGGCAAAACGAACGAAAAAAAAAACGGTTTCTTGGAGCCGATTTCAACGCTTTTTAGACGCGATTATGCTGTTTATAATATGGTTTTTAGATGTGTCCAAGTTGTGGAACGAAGCGGGACAAGCAATTTATAACGATTCAGTCCAAAACTTAACGTTTGGGTGTGTTTATATAACTCGCCGGTTTCAACCTTAAAATCGGATTAAATGATGGTTTAAACGCGTTAATGGACGAAATAAACCTTGTAACTGATGCGTAACGGTTAGAGACATTCAAACGACATAAAAAAAACGGTTCAAAAGGGGCGTTATACGCGATTATAGGGATGGCCGGAAACTCTACTCGTCGCCGGCGAGTTTTGGCCGGAAACGAAACAGAACAGGGACAAGCATGTTTTCAGCTTTTGAACTTTCAAGGATTGGCAAGGTTGGTCCCTATAGTTATAACATCGTTAGAATTATTATAATTTGGTTAGATTTCCTCTTAATAAAACTTAACCAAGTTAACTAAGTTTAATTTAAAACATTTATAAAACTTGAAATTTTATAATATCCGTTCCGGAGGACGTTCCAACATACGCGTTTGCTTAAAACGTATACCCGATTCATAATAAATATAAATGATAAATTTTTTTTTTCGCTCTAAAATTAAATTTAAAAACTACGAAACTTATAGGGACTTTAATGGAAATAATTAAAGGACTAATATTGTTAATTAGATGAAAGTCGAGGGTGACGGTTGTCACATGGCGCCTTTGCCGACTGCTGTGGCAAGCCACGCTGAAAAACCTGAGAAGTTTGCTGGTGTAAACTTCAAACGGTGGCAGCAAAAGATGTTGTTCTATTTGACAACATTGAACCTTGCAAGGTTCTTAACTGAAACCGCTCCTCAAGTTGTTGAAGAGGATATGAATGCTCAAACTGTGAGCGCGGTTCATGCTTGGAATCATTCTGATTTCTTGTGCCGAAACTATATCCTGAATGGAATGGTTGACTCGCTTTACAATGTGTATTGCAAAGCTGCTACTGCCAAAGATTTATGGGAATCATTGGAACGCAAATACAAAACTGAAGATGCGGGCACTAAGAAATTTGTGGTGGCAAAATTCTTGGATTTTGCTATGATTGACTCAAAAACTGTTATGAGTCAAGTTCAAGAATTACAGGTGATTCTTCATGATATTCATGCCGAAGGAATGATGCTTAGCGAGACATTCCAAGTGGCGGCTATTATTGAAAAATTGCCACCAAGTTGGATTGATTTCAAAAATTATTTGAAGCATAAGCGAAAGGAAATGACAATTGAAGACTTGGTTGTGCGTCTTCGTATTGAAGAAGACAACAAAGTCGCTCAAAAGAAAACTGCTGGTCATGAAGTCGCTAAAGCTAATGTTGTTGAACATGGTCAATCATCAAAGGGTAACAAAAGTAACAAAGGCAACAAACGGGGTGGTTTTAAGAAAGGCAATGGGAAGAGCTCCTACCTTGGGCCTAAAGGTGGGGTTGGCAAGAAGAAGTTCAATGGAACTTGCTATAACTGTGACAAACCGGGGCATAAAGCAAGTGAATGCAAGCTTCCCAAGAAGGAAAATGGCAAACAAGCCAACATGATTGATAATCTTGTTGCTATGATGTCAGATTTGTCAATGATGGTCACTGAAGCAAACTTGGTTGGAACGGATGCCAAGGATTGGTGGGTTGATACCGGGGCAACCCGGCATGTGTGTTTTGATAAGAGTTTCTTCAACACCTTCAAGGAAGTTGCTGGTGAAAAGCTCTTCATGGGGAATTCTGCCACTGCAGATATCAAAGGCGAAGGTAATGTGCTTTTGAAGATGACGTCGGGAAAGGAACTTACTCTGTCTAACGTGTTGTATGTTCCTGAGATTCGTAAGAATCTTGTGTCAGGTTGGCAGTTGAACAAGTTTGGGTTCAAAATGGTGTTTGAGTCTGATAAGGTCGTGTTGACCAAAGGTGGTATGTATGTTGGTAAGGGCTATGCCCTTAATGGTATGTTTAAGTTAAATGTAACTGTGATGAATGGAATGAATAACGATAATTCTGCTTACATGCTTGAGTCTTCTAATGTTTGGCATGGTAGACTAGGTCACGTGAATTTTAATTCCATTCGACATTTAATTAAATTGAATAGCATACCAAAAATTGAAATTGACTCAAATCATAAGTGTGAAACTTGTGTCGAGGCAAAACAAACACGAACGTCATTCAAAAAGGTTGAACGAACCACCGGTCCTCTTGATTTGATCCACACAGATTTGTGTGATTTGAAATCTATTCCTACTAGAGGTGGGAACAAATATTTCATAACATTTATTGATGATAGCACAAGATTTTGCTATGTGTACTTACCTAAGAGTAAGGACGAGGCTATTGACAAATTTGTTGTGTTCAAAGCCGAAGTTGAAAATCAACTTAACCGGAAAATAAAAAAGGTGAGGAGTGATAGAGGTGGTGAATATGTTTCACCTTTTGCTGATCTTTGTGCAAAAAGTGGAATCATACATGAGCTCACACCTCCTTACTCACCACAATCAAATGGCATAGCAGAACGTAAAAATAGAACGTTGAAAGAAATGATGAATGCCATGTTGATAAGCTCGGGGGTGAGCGAGGACATGTGGGGGGAAGCGCTGTTATCAGCAAATTTCATTCTAAATTTAATTCCCCGTAAAAAGAAAGATGTAACACCATATGAATTGTTGACAGGAGTCAAACCATCATATAATCACTTGCGAGTGTGGGGGTGCCTAGCTAAGGTGGTAGTGACACCACCAAAGCGTCTTGTGATAGGACCCAAAACTATAGATTGTGTGCTCATTGGATACACTCGTTTGGGTGGTCCACTTCGCTTTCTTGTGCATGACTCGAAGAATCCTGGAGTGTCTAACGGCACTATATTGGAATCTAAGGATGCTTCTTGGTTCGAGCACATATTTCCATGCTTGGATAGGCCTAAGTTGGGCTCACAAAGCCCAATTGATGATAGGGTTCTAGAGGATGAACCGGGCCCATCAAATTCAACGCGGGAAGGTGGTTCAAGAGAAAAGGTTGCAAATGATGAACCTCAATTAGATGAAAGTGAAATCCGAAGGAGTAAAAGACAAAGGACTGAAAAATCCTTTGGTCCAGATTTCCTCACCTATGTGGTCGAGGAGGAACCACAAACTTACCAAGAAGCGGTAAATTCCTCGGATGGACCTCAGTGGAAGGAGGCCATAAAGTGTGAAATAGATTCTATTTTACAAAATCACACTTGGGAAGTAGTGGATCTTCCTGCGGGATGCAAACCACTAGGATATCGATGGATCTTCAAGAAGAAGATGAAACCAGATGGCACCATTGATAAGTATAAGGCAAGGTTGGTGATCAAAGGATATAAACAGCGAGAAGGCTTGGATTATTTTGACACATATTCGCCTGTCACGCGAATAACATCCATCAGGATGGTACTTGCCATTGCAGCCATTAGAAATTTGGAAATTCACCAAATGGATGTGAAAACGGCTTTCTTGAATGGAAATCTAGAGGAGGAGATTTACATGGAACAGCCCGAGGGCTTCATAGCCAAGGGACAAGAAAAGAAAGTATGCAAGCTTGTAAAATCTTTATATGGTTTGAAGCAAGCTCCAAAACAATGGCATCAAAAGTTTGATCATGTCATGCTTGATTCTGGGTTCAGAATCAACGAATGTGACAAGTGTGTGTATGTGAAAGACACACCAGACGGATATGTCATCTTGTGTTTGTATGTGGATGACATGCTCATTGCTGGTAGTAATGAGAAAATGATAAAGTCTACAAAGGACGTCCTGAAAGCAAGGTTTGACATGAAAGATATGGGATTAGCGGATGTGATTTTGGGAGTACAAATCACACGAACCCAGAATGGACTTGTGATAAGTCAGTCTCACTATGTGGACAAAATTCTTGAGAAGTTCAATGCAAATGACTCTAATGTGGCTAGAACTCCCATTGACACGAGTCAACATCTAGCTAAAAATCGAGGAGAGCCTGTTAATCAATTAGAGTATTCAAGAATTATTGGCAGCTTGATGTATCTGATGAGTTGTACCAGACCAGACTTAGCATATGCTGTAAGCAAGCTAAGTAGATACACGAGCAACCCAAGTTTAACTCATTGGGGTTGCATGACACGGGTGCTTCGGTACTTGAGATACACACGAGAGTACGGGCTGCATTATAGTAGATATCCAGCAGTTATTGAAGGTTACTGCGATGCAAATTGGATATCTGACACGAATGATTCCAGAGCGACAAGTGGATATGTATTCACGCTTGGTGGTGCAGCAATATCGTGGAAATCATCTAAGCAAACTGTTATTGCTAGATCCATGATGGAATCGGAATTCATTGCCTTAGATAAGGCGAGTGAAGAGGCAGAATGGCTACGTCAATTTGTTGAGGATATACCAAGATGGCCGAAGCCGGCATCGGCCATATGCATACATTGTGATAGCCAATCGGCAATTGGCAGAGCTCGTAGCACAATGTATAACGGTAAGAACAGGCATATAAGACGTAGACATAAGACGGTACGACAACTAATCTCTACAGGAGTTATCACTGTTGACTATGTGAAGTCAAAGGATAACATCGCGGATCCGCTAACGAAAGGCTTAAGCAGAGAGTTAGTTCAGAAGTCGTCAATGGGAATGGGACTAAAGCCCATGAAAGGCTAGGTTTATGCGAAGGAAACCTAACTCAGCTGACTGGAGATCCCAAGATCTGAGTTCAATAGGACAACCTAATTGTATGAACTGGCGAAGGTCACTGTGGGGGGAAGAGTTGATGGAAACCCACATTTTGAAAAAAGGGAGCCTACTATAAAATTAATAAGCTTCCTAGTCCATTCCTAAAAGTGACAATGTTTGAGGATAAGCTTATGGCTTTTAATGATTTGACTGAGGTAACCAGTCCCAGTAGATCACCTATGTGAGAGAGAAGTGGGGTCGCTTCGAAGGGTATTGTTGGGGCACAATATTTAATAGCTCTCGCAGAACCAGGCACGTGTCCATGACCATAACGGACACAACTATGAGGACTTGACGTTGTCAGGGAGAGTTTTGTGTGAAGCATATTGTCGTCTACACAAACGGCAGACGAGTTCAAAGACATCGCGTTCTACTCAGAGCCAGTAGGCTAAGTGCGTTTCATAAGCGAAGGTTCAAAGGGTCACACCTACCTATCGTATGCAAAACTCAACTGTTGAAATTTAATCGGAACGAGATTGTTTCTGGGAATAACTCCCATTCATGTGGGGGATTGTTGGAAAATTATAGAAGTGAATGTGAGTTAAGTGTGTGAGTTGGTTGTGTCCCACATTGGTGGGAAGATGAAAGTTGGAAGACTTTATAAGGTAAAGTTTGAATGGAGGAATTAAATTGTTAAAGTTATATTATCCTCTGACTCCTACCCTCGCGCAGGGGGTTGCAAAAATGGGTTCTGGCTCGGAAAAATCCTTGAACCAACGTGGCGCCCGCACGACCTGCGGACACGAATGCAGCTCGAAAAACCCGGGTCCGTGCGAGGCTGGTTTTTGATGTCTGTTTTAATTTTTGCACAATGTAGCTGATTGTTCTAGAAAGAACTCTTTGCCTTCATCTTCCAACAGTTGCAACTCTTGATTATCACCAGCAATTAACATCATAATAATGGTGTTTAATTCGCGTGATTAATTAGAGTCTGAACAGCTTCCAACAGTTTTGGTGTTCAAGTATATAATACAGACTTGTGTGCAGAACACAATACACACAGAAACATATACTCTCACATCTGTCTTATTGCAGCAACAAGTTCCAGTACCAGTCCAGTTCCGGTTTCTTTTCAGGCAAGTGAGATAGTCCGCAGTGCACCGTCACTGTTTAACCGGTGTACCCTGGGAACAGACGACGAATCTGTTTAAGGGAATTGTGTCAAACACAAGCCCGGTTCTGTTAATCTTTTTATTTTCCTTGTTTGTTTCCTTTTGCAGAATCTGATCGGTCTCCATTTTACTGTAAGTAATCCAACAGAAGGAAGCTTTAAATAGGAAGTATTTAGAGTATGCTGGTGTTCTCAATTCTTAGACTACATGTTGGTCAACTTTATTAATATAGCCAAATGAACAGACTTGCATCGTGTATCATTTTAGAACATTGTTTTAATACTGTAGTTCTTGTAGCACCATATGAACATGATGGCAAGCCTTCAGTGGCTGTTGTGTAAGTTCACGCATCCTTGAATAACTTGCCCTTTTCATATGCAGTATACTTACTAATATGAAAAGCTACAAGCTATTGTGTTTGATTTTCAAATAATATACAATGAGCTTTAGGCCGTTCATAAATAAATAAAAAACCTATATAGGTACATCTTGTCAATGACATTTGAAAAATGAGAGATGATTAATAATTTATTGGATTGTTCGTGCGGCCATCGCTACAATTTGTGGGGAATTTTTGAACTTCAATTATCCAGGTTGCTAGCTAGAGAGGTGACTTTGCTTTACCCTGGAATCCTAACAATTTCTCTTACCACAAGAGATAATCATGAAGCACAAGTTTAGCTCACTTTAGAAATGTTATTGTAGGGGGCAAAATGGGCGCCTCAAATGGGTCATTTAAGGTGTTTGAATGACTTACGCGTAGGATAATGGGTAAAATGGGTTCAAGTCAATATGTAACATCGTTTATAAACCACCAAATTGATTGGTGTCTCGTGAACCCGTATCACCATATGTGGCTCCGCCTATGGTTTTGGTATATTCTTACTCTTGATCGAACATAAATAAAAAACACGAGATTGAACGACTTCTTCAACTATTTTATTTTCTTTACAATAAAACTCATCAATTACAATAATCATAACCCTTTAATAATACTAGACTAAACCCATACATACTATGACTCTAACATAACCCATTAAATATAACACCAATAGTTATCCATACCTAACAACTCGAGAATATAGTTTCTGCCTACCTTGGGATGACTCTTTTCTCTTAGTAGCCAATTATTATACTAACAATGTGTTCCTGAGTTTACAGCTATATCCTTAATGATTAATTAGATTATACAAGGTTGGGGAGAATTTGGAAAATTCAAAGAGAGATTTTGAATCGTTTTTCTTTCTTTCTAAATACTTCGAATTTAATGGGAAGGAAGTAAATAAAGATAAAACTTCCCTAATTTTTTTCCATTTCTTCCTTTATAAAACTCGGGAATACAACTAATTTTTATTTTGCTTCCATTTCCTTTTTATTTCTCTCCTTTTATATGAAACTAGGAAACACAACGTAAAGGATCTAGTTTTTTCTTGATAACTCGATGATTTCATTAGCAAGATTATTTATATCCAAACAAGATGACCCATTAGAATCGGTTGCTATTTCCGCCATCTTCTTCCATTCCAAAGCTTTCTTCCTCATCCTTTCACCCTCTAATCCCTCCATCAGTACCCTCACAAGCTTCTCCACTTCATCCCTTTTCACATTCTTCGCGATCTCCATACCAACCTCCCATTCCTTGCACATTTGTCTACAGTTAGTTTGTTGTTCACCGATAGATGGCCAACATAACATAGGCACCCCAGCCGACAAGCTCTCAATAATCGAACCCCAACCACAATGAGTCAAGAACCCCCCAACCGCCGGGTGATTCAAAACCTCTTCCTGCGAACACCACCTTCCTATAAACCCTTTCTTGTTTAATGCCTCCTCGAGTTCTTGGGGAAAAACTATAGGCTTCCCATCAACCAAATCCATCCGTACAATCCAAAGAAAATATTGGTTACTATTAACAAGTCCCCACCCGAATTCTAACAGATCTTGTTCAGACATCACAGCCAAACTTCCAAAGTTGACATAAACAACAGAATTCGCTTCCTTCGAGTTTAGCCACTGGACACATTCAGGCTCTTCTTTCCTTAAGCTATAACAAATTTTAGTTTCTGTTTTTGTAATCTGGTTCAAGAGCAACTGAAGAGGCCCAATGGTGTAAACATTAGGATACATGGACCTAATCTCAATGATGAGACTGGCTTCTAGTTCCTCGAAAGTATGGATGATTGTATGCGAGACCTTATCGGCCAAGTGGGCGGTTTTTAGGAGGTAACTATATGAAGGATCATCATGTTTTGTGGCTTGTATAAACTCAGGCATATCCTTCAAGCGGATTCCTTTCATTCCAGGAATCCAATTTATTTCCATATCTAGATATCCATTTGTCAAATAAATTTCATCTGCAAAAAGAATACATGTTAATGAATGAGCAATTAAGTAAACACCATGGTAGTAAACTTCATGCATTATTTTCTTCTTTTCTTGTTTTGAATGACTCATAACCTTGTCATAAGCTAGATGTGAGGAAAAAAAATACCATTTTAACAGGATAGAAGTTTATTACCTCAAACTTTTAATAAAGAAATGATTAACCGAGTTATATTTTTTTGAAAAAAACAAGATTAAGGTGTTAGATGCGACGAAAAATTATGGTAACTAAGTAGGGATGGCAATGGGTCGGGTTTGGGACGGGTTTAGGTAATCCCAACCCCATACCCAATTAGGTATGCTTGTCCCAAACCCATCCCAAAACCTGTCGGGTTTGTATCGGGTAATTACCATCGGGTATCGGGTATACCCGCGGATTTTGGGTAAACCCGTTAATTTTAAAAACTTATCCATTGGGTATGTCTGACTAAAAACATGTCGGGTGTCTATTGCGTAACTACTAACCAATACATTTAGCATTATCAAATATGTATGTAAATGATTACAATGTACAAATATAAAATAGTTAAATCATATAGAAACACTAAAAGACACAGATAACAGATATTATACACAAATAATTTGTGTTTTTTTTAAGAAGATGACAATCTAGATAGACAATTAGATATATTATGAATACATATTTTAAAGGATATTTAGGAAATTACATCGGGTATCTAATCGGGTAAACGGGTATACTTTATCGGGTAATCGGGTCGGATAAATGGATATATCATTAAATCCCAAACCCGTCCCAAACCCGCGAAAAAAATAAAAACTAATCCCATACCCAGACCCATACCCGATTACCCGACCCCATACCCGTCCCAAATGTGTCGGGTTTCGAGTTTACCCATCGGGTTCGGGTTTGATTGTCATCCCTAAAACTAAGAGCCGAAAAAATGTCATTATTAATCAGCATCATTTTGAAGTCGAAGTTTTTAATACGATTTTGATATACAAATTTAAGAAATTGAAAATCAATTTAATGGGGGTATCAACTACTTTGATAGAAAATATGTTTTGTTTAAATCATTGTGATTAGTTTTCTAAGTTTGACATATCTAAGATATTGTCATTTTTCGATATGTATCCGAATGATTTTAGTACGAAAGAAAGAGGGTGTATTTTCGTTGATCTTAAGTTCTTTTACATTTGCAAAATTGGATGAAATGTGTGATAACTGCTTATGTAGTGTCGAAATCGGAAAAGATAGTACTTTTGCGTTGGTTTAGCGGATACTGAAGCTAGCATTAGTTTCACAGGTTTTAACCACAACCATTAAAAAAAAATTAAATGAAGCTTATCAAGACGAATTTATACAACCGAATGGCGGGGGGTAATTGAACAATGCTCTAAGTTGTTTGGTTGAAAAAGAAACTTATAATAGAGTAACAGAAAATGACATAATGGCTTAATCTCAAACTTTCAAATACCACTGAGGAAATATCTATTAGGTACGATAAAAAAAATGAAAGTTACCCTGAAACTTTGTTTTAGATCCGCCACTGAAAGCCACGTCCCTCGTGGCACACCCACGACCCACACCACGCTCCCCACACCGGGTAGCCTTATATAGTAAAAAGTATTAAATTACTATTTATACACATAGTTATCTTCAATTTATATATCAGTAATAATAAATTTTTAATCTAATTGGCAAAGTCTTTAGAGTTAAGATCAGTGGCGGATCCAGAAAGTTTGATGAGGGGGTGCAAAAACATGTCGACCCAAATTAAGTTTGGTCAAATAAACTCGGGTCAAATGGGTTGCGTAATAATACGGATTGGGTCGGGTCACAAGTCGAAACAGGCTTCGTTCCAACAGTTTCAATTGTTATATTAAAAGGAAAGTGGTTGCATCATTTTAAGTAGTATCAAAGAAAACGAAATTTAGAAAGTAGCTTCGATCCAATAGTTTCATATTTAATCCGATACAACTTCATCTCAACTTATTTGACTATTCATTTCAACTAAATTGATCATATCCAACTAAAGAATAAATAAAATAAATATTTTGTATCTTTATAAATAACATAAAGCATGTTACGATAAAAATACATCTAAAATAAAACAAAGTAAATAAATAAAATATGACTAAATGTTCTGAAATGAACTAATTAAAATACAATACCTAAATTCATGTAGTATTTTTAAAACAGTAGAACTAATTTACCAAATAACGAAAAACTAAAAAATAATATAATTATTAATAAATAAAGTCTATGAGGTTTACTCTCACTAGGTTGTAAGTCTATGTTAGTCAATGACAAAAATAAGAGAAACTATCGATATAACCACCTACCACTCGTCTTCTCACTTCTCCCTTTTATACCTTATAAGGGTATGTGTAGTGGTAAGGTTATGGGGCGTTTTCAGCCTCTATAGCGCCCCAAACACCGCCCCCAGGGGCGCTATTGGGTGTTATAAGGGTGCAGGGTTTTGGCTATAGCGGGCGTTTTCTTCTGAATTTGTTTTTTATTTTTTTTTATTTTATTAAGATGTTGAAGGTGAAGAAGATGGGGGGAGGGGGTGGAGGATAATGAGGAGGGGAGGAGGATGATGAAGGGTTGGAGGGGGTTGGAGGAGGATGATGAAGGTGAAGAAGATGGTGAAGGGTTGTAGGGGGTTGGAGGAAGAAGAAGAAAACAACTTCAGATTTTTTTTTTTATTATTATTATTATTATTATTATTATTATTATAATTATTATAAATTTGTGTTAGGTAGTAGGTACAAAACATGAAGCATGATGTACATATCATAAAGCACGACAAACTTGGAATTTAATACTATATAAATAATAATAATAATAATAATAAACAATAAATAACAATGATTACCCAATCATTTATAACCCCCTCATAACCCCCCTTCCCACTACACCCTCTTTTTCCATAACCTCCACATAACTCCCCTTCTATTACTTTTTAATATTTTAATACCATAACCCCCACATAACCCCTCACCACTACACACACCCTAAGAATGACCAGAAGACATAGAATGTCTCCACCATAACTCCTTCTTTGGCTTGTTTGTTCACCAATCATATCCATTATTTCATCACAGGTTGCCTCTGGACCTTTTTAGAGGGTGCCTTTTGGATTTTCTAGAGGGTCCTGTTACATTTTTTCTTCAAACTTTCAGACTCTTTAATACTAACAGCCCAAACTGAGGAGGTGCCTGTGCACACCCTAACTTGTGCATGCATCCGCCCCTAGTTAAGATATTGTTCCCCTTGAGGTTAAGGGTGCATGTCCCGCCAAATGCGGATTTCGTAAGTTAAGCCATTAAAAAAAATCTTAATTTATAACAAGAGAGGACAATCAAAAAGTTGATTATAATCAGATTACCTTAAAACAACACTGGACTAGACAGATTTAAAGAATCCAAATTTAAGAGACTAATGTTGTGTATATTACTTTCTTACATTAAAATTTTTATAATCCACTTTTGAAAGACGTCATAAAAAGATTTTTTAGGACCAAACTTTAATAAAAATACGTTGCATTGTGACCGCCTTACCTTTAAGTGGGATGATATGTTTATCCGCCAGAACTTTAGCCTGGTAAAAGCCCATGAATCCACATGCAGCCATGGTCCAGAAGAGCATGATAGGAACCTTGAGCTTCTCAGCAGCATCGATGGTGTTGGTGAAAGTCATGAAACCATCACAAATGATACACGTAACCGGGTTGCAAGATCCGGTTACAACATCTATGAAAGAATTAAAGAAATTAGCTTCAAGGTAATCCATGAGTTCACGTAAGGCTACAGTAGGTTTGACACCGTTGTTGTCTGTAGCAGAACCGAGCCCATCAGGAACCGTTTTGAACCAAAATCCAGGAGCCTCGTAGAGCCCACCAGAGTCCACGAGTCGCTTGTGGTTAGTGTGGGTGTTGATGAAGGTTATATAGAGGCCCTTTTGGTGTAGGAGAATGGCTAGTTTGAGCATACACTTGATATGGCTTTGTGCAGGATATGGTATGAACACCACATGAGACTTCTTCTCATTTTTGGTCTCTGGATCCATTAATCCGTGTGTGTTTTAGAATGAATTTTATGTGACATGATTCGGTCCCCTATTTATATACATTCATTTAGTTTAATGGTTTCAGAATGTTTAGCAATCGTTGTACACATGTGGGCCCCAAAATATTAATGTTTTTTTGTTCCTTACAATTATCGAGTCCCTTTAACAACTTTTGTTGCAAACTACTAGTTTTAAGCTATTCTCTTGTGGACGAAAATAGAATTTCTACTTACCGGTTTTAATATGAATATATGATTAACAGTTTTTCTAGACATGAGTAATGAATTACCTAAACACATTTTTGTTTTTTTCTACATGAATAAAAACCCACAAAATTTTTTTTTTTTTCGTTTTTTGTATGGCACTAAGGTACTCAATGGAAATATAATAATACACTCGTTAATTTAGTCTAATTTTTTAAAAAAAAAGTCTCAAATATAAAAGTTATTAATGTTTAAAAATTATGGGGAATATGAGAGAGAATTTTTTTGAAGAAAAATAAGGGGGAAGAAACTAAGAAGTTTCAATTAGTGCTATATGGCATTCAACAACAACAAGCGTACCTAGGAAATCCCACGAATAGCGACGCTATTAGTAGGGTCTGGGGAGGGTAAGATGTAGGCAAACCTTACCCCTATCTTTAGAGATAGAGAGGCTGCTTCCAGAGAGACCCCCGGCTCGGAAAGAACAAATGCACACTGTATATTTATGAATAATTAGGCAATAAAATAAAAATAGTGAATGTATAACATAATATAACATACAAATATATTTATATACATATATATATATTATATATACATGCACAGAGACCATCCCTAATTCCTAAGAAATCTTAAATCCTAAAAATCTTTAACTTTAATCCTAAGCCTCCACGAATTCCTATCTTGGACCATATCCTCAGAGAGGTGCAATTCTAACAAATCTTGCCTAATCTGATCGACCCAAGTCAATTTGGGTCTGCCTCTACTCCTCCTCCCCTCCACCGTGAGGTGTTCCACTCTTCTGACTGGGGCTGTCGTGTGTCTCTGCTTCACATGTCCAAACCATCTTAATCTCCCCTCCTTTATCTTATCTGCTATGTTAGCCACTTCTAACCTCTTTCTAAGGACCTCATTTCTAATCCGATCTAACCTAGTGTGACCACACATCCACCTCAACATTCTCATCTCCGCCACTTCCATCTTTCGTAACTGTGTCTTTTTGATGGTCCAACAGTCTGTCCCATACATCAAAGCAGGTCGAACTGCAACCCTATAAAATTTTCCCTTTAGTTTAGTTGGGAACCTCTTATCGCACAAAACTCCAGAGGCTGCTCTCCACTTACACCATCCAGCCTGAATACGATGTGCGACGTCACTATCAATCTCTCCGTCCCTTTGGACAAACGATCCTAAGTACTTAAACTTAGTTACTTGCGGGACCACATGACCCTCAATGGTGATCTGGGTGCGATCTTCGTAGTTTGTCCCGCTGAAATCGCAGTGCATGTACTCCGTCTTAGAGCGACTAATCCTTAAACCTTTTCCCTCCAAAGCTAATCGCCATCCTTCTAACCTCATATTCAAACTTTGCTTAGTTTCCGCGATTAATACAATGTCGTCAGCAAAAAGCATGCACCACGGTAGTGTCTCCTGAATGGACACACCTCGTCTAGGATGACCGCAAAAAGAAACGGGCTCAACGCAGACCCTTGGTGGAGCCCTACCTCCACGGGAAAGAAATCAGTATCTCCTACAGGCGCACGAACACTAGTTTCAGTCCTATCATACATATCTCTAGTAATGTCAACATACTTACTCGGGATCCCTCTAGCTTCCAAACTATCCCAAATCAGTTTACGAGGTACACTATCATAGGCCTTTTCCAGATCAATGAACACCATATGAAGGTCTCGTTTCTTCTCCCTATACTTTTCCATCAGGCTCCTTAGTATGTATATCGCTTCTGTAGTTGACCTCTGTGACATCCGTCACTTTTTATTTAATTTTTTATATGATAATAATAATAATAATATTAATAAAAATTCAGATTTTATATATACATTTTTTTTTTATTCTCTAAACCAAACCATACCCAAACCATAACCAAAACCCATTTCTTGTTTGGATTTCGGAGCCCACAAGAAGCTGAGCCCATCCATCAGCCCAAACCTGGTCCAGCCCATACACAAGCCTTGCCCTCTTCTCTGTTTAAAAAAAAAACAAAAAAAAAAAGGGGCTCCTCCCTAGACTCGAAACCCGAGTCAGTTCACACAACACCCTCACGTACAACCAACTGAACTATAGCCTATTTCTGATCTAAACTCAACTCGAATTATATAAAACACCTCCTAACGCGAACCTTCTTCTTCCCTTTTCTATCTGCTGTTGTTACGCGTGAAGAACAAAAAAAAAGGGAAACAATTAACAAGCTAAATTCGTGGCATGTATTAATCATTCATGCATTCTATTTGACCGAACATAATTAACTCATGAACCAGCTCCTAAACACGTGATTTCAGCTCTAAATTGAAGCCTATGACTCGACCTTGAACAAGCTTGAAACCCGAATCTAAACCTTATAAATACCCATCGATAACTCAATTAAACTTGCACACACACACACACCTAAATGCGATTAAGAGAGCCTCACCTTCAAATTCTGTACACGAACTCGATCCTGATCAATATTGTCGCGAGTTGACTTCACCGTTGACCAACGATTGGTGCTCGTTTCTGATTCAAAGGTAACAATTAATCATAGGGTTCTGTTAATCGGCCCTTCATAATCATAAGCCCCATGATTAATTGGCTTATAATCATGTATATAAGCTGATTGGAAAAAAAACTAGGGTTTCGAACACATAATTGGGGAAGAAAACTGATTTTTGCATACGTTTATAATTATTTTAGAAGAGGATTCATCACAACCACAGGCCTAGGCCAAGTGGTTGTGATGGTTGCTTGTAACCGGGACCACCAGGGTTCGAGTCCCGGCACAGACCCCTTTTTGTTCTTTTCTTTTCTTTTCTTTTTAAACAACAATTATATATATATATATATATATATATATATATATATATATTAAACCTTTTAATCTTTTAAATTCATTTTAAAATATCAAAACTATTTTATAAATTCTAAAAAAATTATATTTGTTTAATCTGAGATAAAAGTTTTAATTACAATTTTTATTTTTCAGAAATTCATTTATTTAATATTTATAATAATTAAATCATTTTTATACTATTATATTTATAAAAATCCATTTATATATCAAAACAATTTTATTAAATTCTTCAAAAATTATCCTAACTTTTTATAAAGATAAACTTTACTGAAATAATTTTTAATTCAGTAAAATCATTTATTTTATATTTTTAATCAATTTTTGTTAGTTTTAATCATAAATAATTCATAATAAATTCATTTTACAATATTTTTGCACCAAAATTTTACATAAATTATTTCTATCCATTTAGAACAGAAATACAATTTTTAATCTAAAATTTCTTTAATTTTAATATTTTTAAATATTAAAGTTATATTTTGACAAATTGAAATAAATAGATTAAATATACTATTTTCAAGAAAATAATTTTATAAAAATTATTTTCACATTTAAAACTTTATATTGTGACCATTTCTGATTTAAAGTTTACTCAAAGACTTTTGTCTATTTAATTACCAAATTTCTCTTATTTATATAACGTTTAATTTATTAACCAAATAAATACTTATCCCCAATTCGAAACCCTAGAAATACATGTATCCTAGAGTTATTTCACTTACACATTATCAATTACTTTAGGTTAATCATTTGGGAGTAATCTCAATTCATATTCCTTTGTCCAAGTTCAAAATTCAAGTTATTACGTGAACTGTGAGTATTCCTATCCCCTTTTTGCTTTTATACATTTTTGGGGTGTTACATGTACACTATTACAATTTCAAATACAAGTTTACACTTTTACAATACAATTCTAGTACTATGTGCATTGCTTACAACGTGCTTTATGCTTAGACATTACATGTGGATTACATTTGTACTTAGTGAAATCATTAACATGGTACAAGCCGACCTTAACATTGGATAGCGCTATTTGGATTGACAACCCGCCTAGATTGATTCTCCCCCTTTTTCATCGGAGAATCCGTGGCCATTGTTAAGTTATCATCCATTTATTGGTTGAGTACACTACAGTTCATACAGTACATTATACAGTCACAGGGTTGATTTCGCTCATTTGTATGATACATGGTTTACATATTTGCACTGTAGCTTGCACTTGAATTGTATAACTTTTTAACCTACTATATATATCAAATCTAGGAATGCTCACCAACATTTCATATGTTGACCAAACCTATTTTTGTACATGTTTCAGGTGCAGTTTGATCTAGTGCTTTAGCAAGAGACATTTAGTGCTTTGTTTTAATTCAGTTATTCCAACAGTTACATTTCATTTAAGACTTTGTATTTCTATTTCAATGTAAGACAGTTATTGGTTTATTCAATAATATTTACATTTTAGTACCATGAGCTTTTGAACAATCGTCACTACGTGGCACCTCGATGATTCCGCCATCGGTTGGGGTGTTACAACCTCCCTGGCATGAAGCCAAATTGATTTACAGTAACATGGGTTTCTCTTCTAATCCTAGTCTCAATTACCCTTTCCCATAGTTTCATAGTATGACTCAGCAGCTTAATTCCTCTGTAATTCCCACAACATTGTGCATCTCCTTTGTTCTTATATATATAGGCACTACAACACTACTCCTCCACTGATCTGGCATTCTTCCAGATTTAAATATAAGGTTGAAGAAAATAGTTAGCCATTGCACTCCTTCCTCTCCCAAACACTTCCAAACCTCAATCGGGATGTTGTCCGGGCCAACTGCCTTAGCCTTTCCCATCTTCCTAAGTGCTGGCCTCACCTCTTCCTGTGTGATACGGCGACAGTAACAGTGATTTCGTTGTGACGTTTGGGTAGTTGGGTTGTCGCTCTCCTGGTAGTGAGCCATCCCGTCATTGAAAAGACCGTAAAAGTACGCTTTCCATCTCAGCTTTATGTCATCCTCCTTGACTAAAACATGCCCATCCTCTCCCTTTATAAACTTAACTACCCCTAAATCTCGCTTCCTACGCTCCCTAGCTTTTGCAATCATGAACATATCATGTTCCCCCTCCTTTGTTTCCAGGCGCTAGTACATCTTCTTATATGCCGTGTTCTTAGCCTCTGTCACTGCCTTCTTCGCCTCCATCTTGGCCTTCTTGTATGCCTCCCTCAAAGTCACCCGATTCTCCTCATCAGTGCACCCTAAAAGCTCCCTAAAACTCGTATGCTTATCTCTTATTTTGTTTTTCTCATCCTCATTCCACCACCAGGACTCCTTATGCTCGCCGACTTTTCCTGAAGTAACCCCTAGAGTATCATGCGCCACTTGGATAATTGTGGTCGCCACATCCTCCACATTTGGTTTGTGTCCCCCTCAAGTCGAGCTGATAATCTGGAGATGACCTTATCTCGAAAAACTATACTCTTATCGCCCTTCAAGTTACCCCAACGGGTCCTAGGTCGCAGTCTTCTCTCCCTCCTAGCAATTCTTTCACTCATGGCTATATCTGCCACCAGTAGACGGTGTTGGGCCACTGCGGCCTCCCCTGGTATAACCTTGCAGTCCTTCCACCATCGTCTATCGCCTTGCCTCATCAAAATATAATCTATCTGAGTGCTACGACCCCCACTGCTAAAAGTAATTAATTGAGATTCTCTCTTTCTAAAGAACGAGTTTAAAATGCCTAAGTTGTGGGCCACCGCAAAGTCTAAAAGGTCCCTACCTGGGTCGTTCCTAACACCAAACCCAAAACCCCCCATGAACTGCTGGAAAACCATCGATATCCTTGCCAATGTGGCTGTTAAAATCACCTCCTATACAGATTCGCTCCCTTACCGGTATAGCACTCACAACCCCGTCTAGGCACTCCCAGAAGTCTCTCTTTTCCGTGTCCCCTATTCCCACTTGGGGTGCGTATGCACAAACCAATGCCACTACTTCACCCCCAGAACCAACCTTAATACCATTATCCTATCATTGTGCCGCACCACTTCAACCACATTTCTATACAAATCCAACGCCACCTAGAAATCCCACCCCATTCTTTGCCCCATTAGACCCCGAATACACTAATTTGTACCCATTACACTCTGCCCCTTTATGCCCTTCCACCTAGTCTCTTGAAGGCATGCTATCCCTACCTTGTGCTTTTTGAGTGTGTCAACCACCTCCAACAATTTACCACTAAGAGTACCTACATTCCAAGACGCAACACGCAACACGCAACTTATACCCTCTAACCCTTCCCTTGCCTACACCTCTCTTCCTTGGACACGATCACAAGTAAACATGACGACTCGTATCTTCTATGGTTGCAGTATATCACCCACACAGGCGACAGGACACACACGCACCCAAGATACGACAGTAATACCCAATCACTACAAAGTAAAACAACTATGTATCTAACTAAACAATGATATATATATATATATATACATATATATATATATATATATATATATAGGGTCAGGATCCTGTACAAAGTGTTTTTTTTTATGAGAAGTGTGAGAAGGATTAAAAATTGATACTTAGGCATCATTTTTTGAACTTAGTCGTGATGTTTTGGATTGTTTTGCCTATAAAAACACCAAACATAACAATTAAAAACCGAAAACAATGTATTTTAGGCTTAAAACTTAAAACACCATGCTAAGAACATTAGCAGTGTGTTTTAAGCGTTAAGTAGTGTGTTTTAGCTGTTTTTTAAATTTAATGACTATAATACATTGTATTGTGTTTTAGATTGTTGTGTTTGGTGTTTTTCAAGTTAAAACAACCTAAAACATAATTCCTAAATCCAAAACATGATGTCTACATGTCCATTCTTAGTCCTTCTCACACTTCTCACGAAAAATGTACTTTGTACAGGATCCTAAACCTATATATATATATATATATATATATATATATATATATATATTATAGTCATTAAATTTAAAAAACAGCTAAAACACACTACTTAACGCTTAAAACACACTGCTAATGTTCTTAGCATGGTGTTTTAAGTTTTAAGCCTAAAATACATTGTTTTCGGTTTTAAATTGTTATGTTTGGTGTTTTTATAGGCAAAACAATCCAAAACATCACGACTAATTTCAAAAAATGATGCCTAAGTATCAATTTTTAATACTTCTCACGAAAAATGTACTTTGTACAGGATCCTGACCCTATATATAATATATATATATATATATATATATATATATATATATATATATATATATATCGTAAGGTTCCTGTAGGAAAATTGATTTGTGTAGGAAGTGTTTTCAACCATTGGATCTAGAAATAGATGGTTGAGATTAAAAGTTTGGGTTTGTTAACATTCTACTAATTATATTTTAATAATTAAGGGTGGGATGGTTCAATATGTTTTTTAAATGAGGGTAGTAATGTCATTTCTTGTATTTTGATATAGAAACCATTTGACTCTCACCCTTAAATCGTGCCCCCCCCCCTCTCTCTCTTTCTCTCTCTCTCTCTCTCTCATCTTAATTTTAATCTTAAATATTATTAGTGATTATAATCTATTTCATACATTCAAACTTGTTTATCTTCCAAAAAGAAAAAAAAAACAAATAGAACCACAAAACCTTCTTTGCACCGGTTATTCTTCATCTTCTATAATAGTGGGTTTAAAGTAATAGTGTGTGTGTGTGTTTTTTTTTTTTTTGCTGATCTAACCGAATAATAGTGTTTTTTACTAATCATGATTCGTATCTGTTAAAACACTTCTACTGTGTTTAGTTACAATATAAAACACTATTGATGTTATTATAAAACACTCCCGATGATATTATAAAACACTTCTTATTAATGCATACTAGTTTCTCTTTCATTATAAAACACTCCTTACGTTATTATAAAACACTCTTGATGTTAACATTCTGTCATGACTTGAATAATCGAAAAAGTGATAGAGATAGGTTATATGTTTAAAGAATTGAACAAGTTTTTGGGTATTGATCAACTTATTTGATATGAATATCTTATGATTCTTATGAAAAATAATGAATAATTAGTTAATTTAGGATGATTAATCTTCATAAATATCTAGATGTTAGTTGCTAATTTAGTGGGTTTGTAATAGATAAAAAAAATGGACAAAAAGTCTATAATGCCCTTCATCTAAAGATTTAATCAGATTTTATCTAATGGTTGAAAATACTTACTACACAAAACAATTTTCCTAGTTTCCTACCGGATCCTCTACCTATATATATATATATATATATAGGTTTAGGATCCTGTACAAAGTACATTTTTCGTGAGAAGTGTGAGAAGGACTAAGAATTGACATGTAGACATCATGTTTTGGATTTAGGAATCATGTTTTAGGTTGTTTTAACTTAAAAAACACCAAACACAACAATCTAAAACACAATACAATGTATTATAGTCATTAAATTTAAAAAACAGCTAAAACACACTACTTAACGCTTAAAACACACTGCTAATGTTCTTAGCATGGTGTTTTAAGTTTTAAGCCTAAAATACATTGTTTTCGGTTTATAATTGTTATGTTTGGTGTTTTTATAGGCAAAACAATCCAAAACATCACGACTAAATTCAAAAAATGATGCCTAAGTATCAATTTTTAATACTTCTCACACTTCTCACAAAAAAAAACACTTTGTACACGATCTTGACCCTATATATATATATATATATATATATATATATATATATATATATAGGAGAAAGTTAATTTGAGAACACATATATTTCGTGCAAACCGCGAGAACACCATCTAAAACCATTCAAATTCAAAATTTCTTTTTACACTTATCTTTTTTACAAAAACACAATTTACGCGTAAAAATTCAAACGCATACGAAAATAAATTGTTTTTACACATGTTTAAATTTGCTGTTTATACATGTGTAAACTGTTTCATATACACATGTATAAAACTGTAATTTGAAACTGTTTTTGGAAGAAAAGATGAATTATTTGGAAAAAAAATTATTTATTAATGTTGTATTTTGATTATAATGAGGTTTGTATTAAAAAAAATTGATTTTGATTGATTTTTTTATTTGTTCTCACGGTTTTCACGATATTTAGCGTTCTCAAGATAACTCTCCCCTATATATAGGGTTATGATAATTTGAGTACTAGGATGAGTTGTGAGAACCATGAGAACTCACTTTATAACCACACATTTATTTTATTGTCTAATGAATTTATGGTTGTAAATTAAACCATAATAAAATATTGAATAAAATATTACTCACTCCGTCTCATTTTAAATGTTCATTTTTACACTTTTTGTTGTCCCAAATTAAATATCCATTTTAAGCAATTTATATTTTTGCCCATAAAAGATAAAAGACAATCAAAGATTTGAAATAATAATTTGAGGATATTATTGTCATTTTACAACATACAAACAAATATTTCTCAATCTATGTGTTTGTGGCCCATGACATCTAAAATGGGATGAAGGGAGTAATTTAGTTACATGGGTGTAGTCGTTTTGTTACACCGGTGTAAAAATGTCGTAAATAATTTATTTATTTTTTATTTTTTTATGGCGGGGTTAGTCATTTTTACATCAGTGTGTAAAAAATTTAAATTCCACATTTTACGTCGGAATTCTCGCGGTTCTCACAACTCGATCAAACTCTCATTGAATTCGAATTATATATGTATATATATATATATATATATATATAGCGTTAGGTTATTTTCAGAAGAGTGTTTTTTTGCAAAAAGTGCGAGAAAAAACCTAAATCTTACTTTTTATTAGTAATGGTTCATATATTTTTGAAGCTTTTACTTTTTATATATCATTGTTTATGTTATATATATATATATATATATATAAACTCATTAAATTAATGTAATCAAATGTTTTTTTAATGTTTAAACTCTTTCCTACACTTGTGTTATATTATGTGTAGGTAATTTTCCTACACAAAATTTGTACATGTGTAGGTTATATAAATTAATGAAATTTCTTCATATATTTGTTTTTTTTTTTTTCAAGATAGATGAATAAACAACACATTTCAACAATGTTCTTACATTCTTATTTTTTTAAAACAAAAAAATGAATTATTAATCTTCTTCTCGCACTTCTCGCATTAAAACCTCTTCTGAAATGAACCATCCCTTATATATTCCGAGTTTCAAAAACATTAATCATTTGAATAAAAATGGTAACTATAAAACTTAATTTAAATTAATACAATTAAAAGATAATTCGAATTTTAAATTTAAATCAAAATTATTTATAAATTTTAAACTTTACCAATTCAAATTAAGAATGGTATCATTCATAATACATTTATTCATTAAATTAAAGTTTTCAAGTTAATAATGTCAAATGTTATATTAAAGAAATAAATTTAAAAATTAATTTTTATTTAAAATTTTTTATTTTAATTTTATTGGTATTATTAATATTTCTAAATTTTTGAAGTTAAAGGTAAAAAATGGTAAGTATTAAAGTTAATTTTATTGATAATTCAAAAGTTTAGAATTTGAATTTGATTTATTAAAAAAAATACTAATTTAAATTAGGAATGATATCAATTACACTTAATTTTTTTCTTTATATTAGATTTTACTAATATATTCAAAATTTAAAATTTATTATTTGCAGGTATAAATTTCCAAAGTTACTAAAAAGTATATTTGTAACATCCGGCCCCTCTCACCACCAATATTGTCCGCTTTGCCCCGATGGGTTGCTTATCCAGAGCTCACGGATTTGTTTTTGGTCGCCCCGGTGGAGACTTCCCAGGAGGTTACCCATCCTGATACTACTCCCACCTGAGCACGCTTAACTGTGGAGTTCTCCTCTCATCCACTAGCATTCAGCCCAAAACGCGTTGGTGATTTAAGAGGCCTTGGATTACTTATGAACCAAGGATCTCTCCTAGCCACGACCGATGTGGGATTTGTCTAGGGTGTCATACAAAGGTCCATGTTAATCTTCTCAGAAATCAGTACTGTTACAATCACCCCCCCCCCCCCCTTAGGGACTCATCGTCCTCGATGAGGTTTGCCCCACCATCCCGAACGGCACAGGAGTGGCTCTGATACCATTTGTAACATCCGGCCCCTCTCACCAGCAATATTGTCCGCTTTGCCCCAATGGGTTGCCTATCCAGAGCTCACGGATTTGTTTTTGGTCGCCCGGTGGAGACTTCCCAAGAGGTCACCCGTCCTGATACTACTCCCACCTGAGCACGCTTAACTGTGGAGTTCTCCTCTCATCCACTAGCATTAAGCCCAAAACGCGTTGGTGATTTAAGAGGCTTTGGATTACTTATGAACCAAGGATCTCTCCTGGCCACGGCCGATGTGGGATTGCCTAGGGTGTCATACAAAGGTCCATGTTAATCTTCTCAGAAATCAGTACTGTTACAATATTTAAATTTAAATTACTTTCTTAAACCTAATTTATATATATATATATACACACACATATAGGGTAGAGATCATAAGAGAACCAACCCCTATTTGAGAACTGAGAGAACCATTATGGGCCACACATTTCTTAAAAAGGAAAAAAAATTTGCTTTAATCGCACATTTTTATGCAAGGAAAAAAAATTTATTTTATTTTTATTTTTTTTTGTATTTGTTTTTCATTTATACATATGTGTATATTACATTTTCAGCTATACATATGTGTATATTTCCGTTATACATATGTGTATATTGAAAAAAAAATTAAAAAACAATTCCTGCATATAAAGCAGCGCTTAAAGCAAAAACATATTTTTTTTTTTTGCCTTAGAGAAAATTTAAGGTCCAGAATGGTTCTCTCAGTTCTCAATTTGGGAAAAAGGTTCTCATTTGAACCAAATCCTATATATATAGGGTTATGGTAATTTGAAAACTAGGGTTAATTGTAAGAACCATGAGAACTCACTTTATAACCACACACTTATTTTTTTATCTAATGAATTTGTGGTTGTAAATTAAACCATAATAAAATATTAAATAAAATATTACTCTCTCCATCCCAATTTAAATGCCCATTTATGCACTTTTTGTTGTCCCAAATTTAATGTCCATTTCTAAACAATTTTCACTTTTGCCTATAAAAGTTAAAAGACAATCAAAGATTTGAAATAATAACTTAAGGATATTATTGTCATTTTACAACAGACAAACAAATATTTCTTAATCTGTGTATTTGTGGGACTATGACATCTAAAATGGGACGGAGGGAGTAATTTAGTTACATGGTTTACATAGGTGTAGTTGTTTTGTTACACCGGTGTAAAAACGTCGTAAATAATTTATTTTTTTTACGGCAGAGTTAGTCGTTTTTATACCAGTGTGTAAAAAAATTTAAATTTCACATTTCACATTTCACGTCGGAATTTTCGCGGTTCTCACAGCTTGACCTAGTTCTCATTTAATTCGGATCCTATATATATTCATAGTTTCAAAAACATTAATCATTTGAATAAAAATGGTAACTATAAAACTTAATTTAATTTAATACATTTAACAGATAATTTGAATTTTGAATTTAAATCAAAATCACTTATAAATTTTAAAACTTTACCAATTTAAATTAAGAATGGTATCAACCACACTACATTTATTTCTTTAATTAAAGATTTTTAATAGATTTAAATTACTAATGTCAAATGTTATATTTAAGAAATAAATTTCAAAATTAAATTTTACATACATTTTTTTTAATTTAATTTCTATTGGTATTATTAATATTTCTAAATTTTTGAATTTAAAGTAAAAATGGTAAGTATTGTAGTTAATTTAATTGATAATTCAAAATTTTAGAATTTGAATCTGATTCACTTAAAAAAAATAGAAGATTACCAATTTAAATTAGGAATGGTATCAATTACACTTAATTTTTCCTTTATATTAGAGTTCTTAATATATTCAAAATTTAACATTTATTATTTTCAGTTATAATTTACCAAAGTTACTAAAAAGTATATTTAAATTTATATTACATTCCTAAACCTAACTTAAATACACACACATATATATGGTTATGATAATTTGAGAACTAGGTTAAGTTGTGAGAACCATGAGAACTCACTTTATAACCACACACTTATTTTATTGTCTAATAAATTTGTGGTTGTAAATTAAATAATAATAAAATATTGAATAAAATATTAATTTAATTACATGGGTGTAGTCGTTTTGTTTCAGCGGTGTAAAAACGTCGTAAATAATTTATTTATTTTACATTTTTTGCGGCGGAGTTAGTCGTTTTTTACATCAGCATGTAAAAAAAACTTAAAATTCACATGTTACATCGGAATTCTCGCAGTTCTCACAACTCCGCCTAGTTCTCATTTGATTCAGATTATATATATATATAGGGGGAGGATAAATTGAAAACCCACTCGAGTTAAAAAAAACTAAGAAAACCCTTTGTAAAACCATCTAAAAAATTATTTTCTTTTTGGAAAAATACACAAGGTAACATACATGTATTAAAGCGTTTTGGGCCAAAAAAAATAAAAAAAAAGCGCCGATTAGATATTTTTTAAAAAAATAAACAAAATTTGCGCTGTTACATATGTAACAACTGATGTTACATACGTAACATAGCTGTTACATATGTAACAGCACAAACTTTGTTTATTTTTTTTTTAAATATCCTATCGGCGCTTTTTTTATTTTTTTTTGGCCCAAAACGCTTTAATACATGTATGTTACCTTGTGTATTTTTTTCAAAAAAATAAAAAATTTTAGATGGTTTTTACCAGGGTTTTCTTAGTTTTCTTAACTCAAGTGGGTTTTCAGTTTATAATTTCCCATATATATATATATATATATATATATATATATATATATGAAAAAGATCAAATAGGAACCAAGAGCCTAGTTAGGAACTTAGGAACCAATCTGAGCCATTCATCTTTGATCTTGATCTAGGGGGTAGTTATGTAATTAGACAATTAAATATTATATTTTAATTTAATTAAAAGTTTTATATATGGCAGTTAATTATCTTTTTGCGATTAACATGCAAGTTTTTTTTACTTTCCTTAAATCTCTCAACCTATTATCATCTTTAATCCCAAATCAAAAAAGCACATTTAGAAGTCCCAATTTCAAACTATTTTAAATACAAAATGTGAACCCAGAAAAGCACATTTATAGAATTTAGGAGAAGCACACACATTCATTCATTCATATGCATACATGTAAATGCGATACAGATCGCTGTTTATATAATCAGTTGCATAAATTATACTAAATTCCGTATATAAATGCAATGAAACTTCTTTGATCACTATGAATTATACGCAATGCCATTTAAGTTGATCATTCTATGAACTGAAGGAAAGTCCATGACGTTAAATATACACAGGTGTATATTCATTATAAAAAATGGAATGTGCAGTATGACACAGCCTGTGTGTTACTCAATATACACAGGTGTACCGTATATGAGTTGTAGCATGTCTAACTATATTTTTTAAATATTGTAAAATTCATTTTTAATTTTACATTTTTTTATTGTAGGTTTCTCGTCGAGCAACGTATATGAGTCTCCCGGTAGGACGAGATGAATATACACCAATGTATATTTGTGTACATCAATGTATATCTGTGTTGATGATGGTGAATGAAAAAACCAATATACACCAATGTATATCTGTGTTGATGATGTTGAATGATGATGAATGAAAAAACGAATATACACCAATGTATATCTTGTGTTGGTGATGATGATGAATGAAAAAACGAATATACACCAATGTACACTGTTGTATATATACCGAGATATAATTTTAATAGTATATACAATAATACGTTTGGGTATACCATAAACACTAATTTGCTGTTTCCAAATTACAGGAGTTTCTTATTAATTACCTAATAAATGATATTGAACAAAAGACATTAATACCCCTTTATTAAAATAACAATTAATTAAAGATTTACTTATTTACAATCATGCCATTGAAGATGGATGGCTCAGATTGGTTCCTATAGTTCTTACTTAAGGGTTGGTTCATATTTGAACCCTACCCTATATGTGTATATATATATATATATATATATATGTATATATATATATATATTCAGAGTTTCAAAAGCATTAATCATTTGAATAAAAATGGTAACTATAAAACTTAATTTAACTAAATACATTTAACAGAATTTTGAATTTAAATCGAAATCATTTATAAATTTTAAACTTTACCAATTTAAATTAAGAATGGTATCAATCACACTATATTTATTTTTTTTAAATTAAGGTTTTCTAATAGATTTAAGTTACTAATGTCAAATGTTATATTTAAGAAATCAATTTCAAAATTAATTTTTATTTAAAAAATTTTATTTTAATTTTATTGGTATTATTAATACTAGACTATTGCTCGCGTGGACACGCGGTTAAACAACTAACAATTATTTGGAGCGGTAAAATGAATATGATGTGTCTTTCAAAATTCAATGAATATGACACAAATTACAGAGCAGGCATAAAGAGAGACTTATAGTAAGTTAGAAAACATTGTGTTTTAAATTCTAAATTGACAACAATGAAGAAGGAATTAAATAAGGAATTATATTTTTAGTAATCATTAAAGTTGTTAATTTTATATTTATTTATATATTTATTACGGATTAATTGTTTATTTTCGGCATATTATTTATTTTGTTCATAAATAAAGAATTGATTAATTTTCATTATTTTTCTAAATCTGACGAAAATATTGCAATTTTTTGGTATGGACAATTAGTAACTTAAAGTATTTGTTCGGTATGGACAATTTCATTCATAAAGTTGTATTATAATTAATAATTAAAGTAATGTATTTTTTATATTATTAATTTTGTCAAATTCGAATTTAAACATTTCAAATTTTAATTTGAAATTTGAAATTCAAAATTCGATATTTAATTGATTACCAATATAAGCTAAACTAATATTAGAATAATATAACACAATTAATAGGATCAATTAATGTATTAATTGGAGAGTTGACACTACTTATGTAGAGACTTTGAATCTTACTAAATCTATACATATAATAAACAAAAGTCATTTTTGACACATGTCACTCCCACATGGGAGAAGATAGGAGGGAAGGTGAATTGTGGGAGTGACATGTTTCAAAAATGGCTTTTGTTTATTATATGTATAGATTCTTGACCAACTTTGACCTCATTTACTTATTCTTGACCGATTTTGACTTTTAATTATTTATTGATTTTTGATTTTTTTTTTAAAAAAATAAAATTTTATAAATTTTAAGCTTGTGCCATGTGACACAATATGGGAAGAGATATGAGGGAAGGTGAATTGTGGGAGTGACATGTGTCAAAAATGACTTTTGTTTATTATATGTATAGATATAGATTTCTAAATTTTTGAATTTAAGGTAAAAAATGGAACGTATTAAAGTTAGTTTTATTGATAATTCAATATTTTAGAATTTGAATCTGATTCATTAAAAAAAAGATTACTAATTTAAATTAGGAATGATATCAATTACACTTAATTTTTTCCTTTATGTTAGAATTTCATAATATATTCAAAATCTAACATTTATTATTTTCAGTTATAAATTAAGAAAGTTATTAAAAAGTGAATTTAAATTTAAATTACTTTCTTAAACCTAATATATATATAAGGTTATGATCATTTAAGAACTAGGATGAGTTGTGAGAACCATGAGAACTCACTTTATAACCACACACTTATTTATTGTCTAATGAATTTGCAGTTGTAAATTAAACCATAATAAAATATTGAATAAAATATTACTCCCCCATCTTATTTTAATTTTTATATACAATTTTTTTATTTTAATTTCTATTGGTATTATTAATATTTCTAAAATTTTTAAATTTAAGGTAAAAATGGTAAGTATTAAAGTTAATTTAATTAATAATTCAAATTTTTAGAATCTGAATATGATTCATTTAAAATAAAATAAAAGTTTACAAGTTTAAATTAGGAATGATATCAATTACATTTACTTTTTTCTTTATATTAGAGTTTCCTCATATATTTAAAATTTAACATTTATTATTTTCAGTTATAAATTACCAAAGTTACTAAAAATTATATTTAAATCTAAATTAGTTTCCTAAGCCTAATATATATACATATATATATAAGGTTATGATAATTTGATAACTATGTTGAGTATTGAGAACCATGAAAACTCAATTTATAACCACACACTTATTTTATTGTCTAATGAATTTGTGGTTGTAAATTAAACCATAATAAAATATTAATTTAGTTACATGGTTTACATGGGTGTAGTCGTTTTGTTACACCAGTGTAAAAGCGTCGTAAATAATTTATTTATTTTTTATTTTTTTACGGCGGAGTTAGTCGTTTTTAAATCAGTGTGTAAAAAAAATTTTAATTCACATTTTATGTCGGAATTCTCGCGGTTCTCACAACTCGACTTAGTTCTCATTTGATCTGAATCCTATATATATATATATTTAAATTTCAAAAACATTAATCTTTTGAATAATTTTTAGAAAGCACAAAAGTTAGCAAAGATAAAGACATTTTAAGCATAAAAATATTATTTAAGCACTTGGTTTTGAAAGTTGTTATTCATCTTCTTCTTAACTACTTTTTATGATTTATTTTCATAGATGTTTATTGTTGTTGTACTCCAGTATAATAATCCTATATATCTATAACTTTATAAGAGGGGACGGGCGCTACCAGAATTGGGCACGGGTACCTCACTACCATCACGGTAAAACCGCCGCCACCCGTGCTGGTAGGGCTCCCGTGGACCTTTTTCTGGATCCATCTAACTGGCTGGTAGTGTGGGACAATGCAAACTTTTAGGTAATATTTATTCCTTTTTTGACCGTTTTATGTTTGTTAAATGTGTTTGACTTTCAAATGGTCATATTTTTGTGACCGTTTTTATCTTTAGGTTTTATAAATACAATTCACTCCCACGGTTTTGAACCAAAAACATAGAAATCTTAATCAATACTTCTAAAAAATGTCTGATATTGACGTAGAAGATATTCAACTAATTGTTCCCCGCTCGAGGTTCACCCGATCTTACAATCAAGCGATAGTAGCCTTGAGTTTCTGACGGACCTTGCATGGCGGGCAGAGGAAGACACAGCAACATCTAAGAAACGATACGTGCCACGTGATCGCGAGGGAGGCAATGCGCGGTTAATAAATGACTACTTTGCCGAAGTACCAAAATACACCGACGCACAGTTTAAACAACGGTATCGCATGTCGAGGCGACTATTTCTGAAAATTGTAGCAGATGTTGAAGCAAACTTTGCATGGTTCAAAGAGAGCATGGATGGTCGGTTTAGAAAGAGTTTTACGCCCATGCAAAAAGTATCTTCAGCTGTGAAACAACTCGCAATCGGTAATCCTCCAGACGAATACGATGAGTATTTATGTATGTCTGAGAGGACGTCACGCGAATGTTTACAATTTTTTGCAATGCCGTCATTAAGTTATACGGGAAGTATTTACGAAGACCAACAAGCCACGACATTGCATGTTTGTATGAGGCACACGACGAAAGACATCACCTTCCCGACATGATCGGTAGCATTGACTGCACTCATTTAGTGTGGCGAGCATGTCCTATGGAATTACAAGGACAATATATGCGAGGCGATCACCAATACCCTACGATCATGCTAGAAGCCGTTGCTTCGCAAGATCTTTGGTTTTGGCATGGATTCTTTGCCCCCCCCCCCCCCCGGTTCATTGAACGACATAAATGTCCTCTAACAATCCCCGGTGTTTCTTACCCAACGAAACAGAACGGCGCCACAGTGTCCATTTACTTTAAATGGCCACTTATATAAACGTGGATATTATCTTACCGATGGCATCTACCCAACCTGGTCAACGTTTGTCAAAGCGTTTCGATATCCCATCGACCCTAAGGAAAAGAAATTCGTTAACGCGCAAGAGTCGGCAAGGAAGGATATTGAGAGAGCGTTCAGAGTATTAAAGGGGAAATGGGGAATTACCGCATGACCCTTGAGGCCCAAAACCGTTGCTAGGTGTAGCGTCATCGTCTATACGTGCATGATATTGCACAACATGATAATTAAAGACGAGGGGCGAGCGATATCACCGGTCCACATACAAGATCCCCCAATCCAACCGTTCTTCGACGACGAAGCACTTACGGAGTTGACAGACTCTGATACGCATTTCCGACTTCGAAATGATCTCGTGGAACATCTAGACGGACTTGATCTACCGTATCTCGACGTGGAGGACTCCGAATAATTTTTCTTTTATTTAGTTTATTTTTAATTTATGTGTTTTTGTATTTCTATTTTTATTTCCTTTTAATATTGTAATTTTATTTTATTTAGTTTAATTAATATGTTTAATTAATGTTTCTTTTTAAAAAAATAATAAAAAATAAAGATTTCAGTGAAGTGAATCAGTGGAGTACTGCCTACAAAAAACTGAATCAGTAAAGTAAATTAGTGAAGTGATATAGCAGTGCAGGATTGGTTGAAATCAGTGAAGGAAAAAGAAAAAACTAGTAGCACCCCTTTCACCCTAATATGTGAATGTATGCACATATATATTTGGTATTACTTTAAACCACCAATAGTTAAACGAAAACAATGTAATTAAAATACAATAAAAACATATAAATAACCATATAAAATGGTTACTTTTTATGATACTAGCATTTATAAGTAGTTTTTGATTCGGTGTCCATGAATCGGATGTTTTATCCCGCTTCTATGTAGTTTTAGATTTGGTGTCCGTCTAAAACATTTTAGTGTTGTTTTAGTGCCTCATTATTCTTAAATTTATACAAAAAAATTATTCATGAGACTTGGATCTTTATGTTATAGCAACGAAAGTATATAGAGGTAGGATATTTGAGAATAAAAATGTATATAAGGTGTATGTAGAGAGAAGTGGAGTCCTTTTGGGAATGCTCATGACATGTTTAATACGATCTGTAAAAATTGAAGATAATTGCAGTTAGAATCAAACACCTACTTTTTTTAAGGCTTAGTAATACTTAGTACAATTCTAATATAGCGGTTCCAAGTTTGAATCCCTACCCACACACTGGTGTCCTTCTTGCCTAAGCTCAAACCGTCACGAGGAATTTTTTTGTGGTGTGCATGGATCAAACCTGTAACCTACCCCAGAATGAGAACCCCTAAAGAAAAACTCGCCCTACTTCAAACCAGCTAGGCTGAAGATCATTAGCGCTACTTAACATCACAATTGACAACCCACTTCTAGTCATTTACTAATTATTATTGTTTTGTTACATTTTTATATTATCAAGTCAGGCCAATTTCAATTATAAATGATGTGAAAATTCTGAGTTGTAAATACTAAATATATACTTTTTTTTATTATAATGGATCTGAAACTGGCATGTTTTTTCTTATATCATGATTTAATAAAAGTGTTACTTGTAATGTATCTGAAACATGCTAGGCATATAACAAACACCGAACTTCGTGGATTACATAGATACTATTATATTACTTGTGTACTAAGCTACTCTCATCATAAGTCCTCACTTTACATGGGCCACGAATATGAGGGTACATAGTGGGGGAATGTGGATAGATCTATTGGGCCTCACAAACCTCACCTGGGTTAACTGAAGGTTGGACGAGTGCATATTGTCTCAAACTACACAAGGCTTACCAGGGATTACCATAAACAGAATAACGAAGCAAAATATGTTGTACACATACTACAGTCAGCAGTTGTTCAAATAGCTCGAGTAAATTGTACAATGTATAACTAGCATCCAGTATAATCAGTATTGTATGTGAATCCGATTTTGACAAAAAGGTTTTTCAAACACTAAAAGCTCTGAACTCACCAGCATTCATATGTTGACCAGTTTTAGCATATTTTTCCAGGTCGCTAAGGTACCAGGCAAGGAATAAGACGCACGGAGGCACACTCCATTCTATTGTTACGTTTGAGCTTTTCAAGCATTGTTTGACATTTATATATATACTAAAAACTAATGTCGGTGCCGACCTCAGTAATTTGGTTCGTGCGTTTCACTGTATCGTACACGTCTCCGTTTCGAATTTGTCCACCACCAACACTCATCCTTCTCTTCTAAGAAAAACCCGGACAAACACTTAACGACAACGGACCAACACTGGCGATGGCCTCTGCAAGCCGAGGGTGCCCACCTACGTCGCATCTTTCCTACCAACTGACCAACATGTCGTGTGCCTGTGCCACAAAAAGCTTCGTTAACGGATATACCCGTTACCATCTACGACATGAGTTCAGGCCATTAACATCGCGTGTCGAAGATTTTAATTTCACGATAACGGCGTTTCAAAGTCGGCTGTGAGTACGCGATATTGTGGCTATGTCGGAGAGCTGATGTTTTGGGCAGCTTTCTTTTCCTGGGCAGTTCATCAACGTCACTAACTTCGTTTCTTGTGTTGACTAGTCAACGTACGTCTAACCGTACCGGTGGTTGACCGGATAAAGGATCTGATGGAAGAGAACCGGTTACGGACGAGGTTGTAGTAGTAGTTGCAAGAGATAGGTAACTGGGTGCTGGTGATTGGGCTACGTAGGTCACCTGTTTCGTTGGGTCGATACTGGTATGTCATTTGTTAGCTCTTATGCAAGTAGGATGAATGTTTAAGGCTTTTTACAATATTATAATTTCATGCATTAGTGATTGCTTTCGTTGATGTTATCTATATGCGACGACAAACGGTTTCGAAGCGTATTTTTTTCGATATGTCTTCTCACTAGGTTAAATGTGGGTCCGCGGGTCAAAAACTAGATACTTTTCAAACATTAATTTGTGTTGGTTTTGGGTTGTAACTTTTCAAGCATTAATTTTGAGTTTGTAATTCTTTTTATGCTTCCGTTAACTTTTAAACTTCGTGGTTGTTTTCAAACGTAATATTTTCTTATATATTTGTTGTTTATGGTGACCGTTGACTTGGATCCTGGTTTGTTACGCGCCTCGTGGTAAAACTCCGCAAGTGGAATTTGAGGGTGTGACAGCTTTGGCTCGTTTAAGATATTAAAGCGAGCTTGAGCCGAGCTTTTAGCTCCTTTTAAATTGTTTTATAATTATTTCGAGCCGAGCTCGAGCCCTTGGGTTTTACTTTCGAGCCGAGATCGAGCTCAAAGTATTAGGCTCGAACTGAGCCGAGCTCGAGCTCAGTCAGGCTCGGACCCGGCTCAGCTCGTTTACACCCCTATGCCAGACTGACCAAGCTAAGAATCGTTAACAAGAAAATTTATATCCGCTCGATGTCCTTAATGGTCTGAAAAAATTTGGAGTGCCTAATCATTGATTAGTGCTAAAGGTGGGTGTTCTTGTGATGTTGCGAAACATTGATTAACAGAAAGGCTTGTGCAACAGTACGAGATTAAAAATTACTAAACTTGGCAAGCATAATATTGAAGCTGAAATCATATCAGGAGCAAACATCACTACGAAAACTCTTATTCCCCGAATAACTTTGATACCATCTAATAACAAGATTCCGGTCAAGTTTCAAAGGTGCCAATTCCCAATATCCGTATGTTTTGCAATGACCGTAAATAAAAGCCAAGGGCACCCTATATCAAAGGTTGGATTGTATTTGAGAGACCCCGTATTCATACATGGATAGTGGATACTGGATAGGGATCTATTAACTGAAATGAAAGTTCCAAAATGCAGTGCTCCAAGTAAATTTTTGCATACAACTTCATTATATGGATAGTGTATCGGTAAATACATAATACACATATAAAAGTTCCAACTTTGTTATATAGACAGCTTAATATATAGAGGCAGGCACACAGAGGTTATATAAACAGGCTTTGAGATAGCTAACTGTAAAGCAGGAGTCTAAGTAGATGCCACTGCTGTGATTTGATTTCAACTTTCAAGAATATCACTCCCGCACAATGACCTCAGTTTGTTGAGCCACAATTCTTGCGGTTGCACTCCAGCCGCTTTCATCTGATAAAGAAACTTAATGGCTTCAATAAGGCACCCATTCTGTACATAACTAGTCAGCATAGCATTCCAACAGGCACGATTTCTCCTGCTCTCGTTCACATTAAAAACCCGTTTAGCATCTTGAATCAACCCAAATTTCCCATACATGTTGACCAACCCACACTGCACGTAACTCTTGGACGCTAGTCCTAACTTAATAGCATTAGCATGAACCTGCTCGCCACAGTTTCCATCATCACTTATCTTCGCACAAGCACGAAGAACACTAGCAAACGTAAAGCTGTTTTTCCTAACACCCTCTTTCCCCATCTGTTTAAAAACATCAAGAACTCGATGAAAGTTCTCTTCTTTACAATTATTATTAATTCTCGCCGTCCAAACCACAACATTACGCTGAGAAGAGACACCATTAAACACTAAATCCCCATCTTTAAAACACCCAATCTTCCCGTAAAAACTGATCAACGAGCTACTCACAAACAAATCATCCGCGTAACCCGATTTCATCAACCAACCATGGATTTGTTTCCCAAGTGTCAAGTTCATTGTATTAGCACAAGCCTTAAGAACACAAACAAAAATCCAAGAAACCGGGAAACTATTGCAACTATACATAATATATTGCAACTTAGGATCCGTAAACAGGCTAACCACTTCCTCATACTCACCCATATCCGCATACCCAGCAATCATAATCGCCCAAGAGTTAAAATCTCGTTTAGACATTTCATCAAACACCTGGCGTGCATTCTCCATACACCCACATGATATGAACATAATCAGGACACGATTAAGCAAACCCAAACTGGGTTTATTACAACGGTTTCTAATAAGATGGGCATGTAGTAAAACAGCTTCATTAGCGTCGAGTAAGTCGGTACATTCTTTAATAAGTGAAATGTATAAAGCATCGGGAACTGGAAAACCAAGACAGTCCAATAACCGTAGAATGTCGGACGAGGTGGTGGTTGTGGATGTTGTTGGTGGTTCTGTGGTGGGAATTTGTTTCCTTTCTGGAAGATTCTTAATGGGTCGGGGAATATTCCGGTGTGGTTTGTGAAGGGGTAAGTGAACGGTGGATGATTTGCTGCAAAGATATAGATACCGGCGATGGGTTTTGCGATTCTGGGAGTGTGGAATAAGTTTAAAGTGAGTTGGTTTAGATGTGATTTGTATAGAAATTGGTTGAAGATTCATGATATGTTCGTTCGTCGTTCAATGGTTTGGTTTGGGACGAGAAGGGCAGTGGTGTCTGTTTTTATACCTTTGGATAATGGGTTTGACAGGGGCAATGGGTTGGTTGGTGGTAGTCTGGTAGAGGTGCACACAATAACAAACAACCGGTTAAATAATCGAAATCAGTGGCGAAGTTTGGTTCTCGAATCAGTGGGGACCGGACTCAATTTTTTCGATCGGTAGTGGCCGGAAGATCAAATCAGAGGGGGAAGGGGGGGGACTCAATTTACATACGAATATTGCAAAATACCACCACTGCGCTAAAAATCGGTGGGACCGGGGCCTCCTCAGGCCCTAAAGAAGCTACGCCCCTGATCGAAATTGGTTATTAACTGAAACCGTTTTATGCACCTCTAGCAGGTGGTGCTTCTAAAGGTTTGGGTGTGGGCAAGATCAATTTATTAACATGTTAATGACATGTTTAAATAATGATTGTGAAAAGATGTTAAGTATTATGTATTAGTTAAGAATTTAAATAACTTTTGGCAATTTTTCTTTCAATACATAAGTGTTATTTATAGTGTCAAGTAAACAGTTCTTGATGTGTTAACTTGTTTATAGTTTGTGTTCATGTTTGGAAAAAATGACACGATTAGTCGTGCCATGTTCTTGTCTAGCTCCTCAAGTAGTAATGTCTTATTGTGTCGTGTCTAACATGATGTGCCAAGCTTAGAAAACCCATTACCATTCTAGTCCCAAATAAAGGGGTGTGGTTGCCGAAAAAAAAAATAGGAAGAGCATTATGGTCATTTCTTATAAATGTTGTATTTTTTCCAATAAAAATACAGTTCAGTATATTTTCAATAAATTCTATATGGTGAGAGCAAAGTGTCTACATTTATCAAAAATAATGATTGTGAAAAGAAAAAAAAATAAGAAAAAAAATATGTTTATCTACACATTGAAAACCAGTTTGCTAAGATATCCAAAAAATAACATAATCAGTTTCAAAACGCAAACCTAAACACACCCTTGAGCAATAAGCTAAAGGCGTGTGCGTCTTCACAAGTCACGACATTAACACTAACGAAAACCTTTTCTATTTCCACTATCCCTGTAAGCCGAAAATTATCTTTCTATATCAATAGTCGGGTCGAATTCTATGAGGTAAAGGCCTAGCTACAAGACTATCGGTAACCCAACCTGCAACTTCACCATCATGTTTAGCATGATTGAATTCCCTTTCTACATATTCTAAAGATATTTGCAACATTCCACCGGGCCTGCAATCGTCATATATGCTTACAGGCTTTAACCCAACATTTTTCTCCAACCAGTACAGATAACTCACATGGAACATCGATTTGAGCATATCTTGTGGTGAACACGTATCTTTCAATACCACCTGTTTGATATTTATAGATTATTGCTAAAAGAAGCAAAAAGTAAGGAAATGAGAGTAGAGATTTATATTTACTTACACAAAATTTGCCATTTTGCTCTGTTAGGATGTAGCCTTGGTTTTTGTACAAATCAAGTAATGCATGTGCATCTGATCTGGTTTTGATGATTTCAGAGAGCTTTGACCCGAGCTCAAGACGTTGATCAATGATAGCAGCAGCTTCTTTAGCTTCGGGTGAGAGTAAGTTATGCTCTACCTAGAAAGACAAAATAAAAAACAAATCTAAATTGCCTGAAACGGGCCGGATAGGATTAGTTGACCCGTAAACACTTAATTGCGCATGTTCTTTAATTTTGTATTAATCATTATTACAAAAACAATATTATCACAGTAACTTGTAACTTGTATGCATTTAAAAATGTATAAAAATGACTTACTTTGCTTGCTGGTTTAAGACTGAGAAGTGGTAGAGCAGGGAAAAACGGCTCTTCATCATTGACCTCTTTGACCGAAGGAACAAGACCACTTAGTAAATATTCACCAAAAACCAAACCTGTTTATCGACGATGAAACATGAGTTCAGCTAACAGAATAACAAAATGGCGAGATTTTCTTAAAATGTCATAGCTAAACAAATAAATACTTATATTATGAACACGAAAGACTGATTTAATAAATATATAAAAAACAAATTACTTGCACGATAAGGATTCAGCGTCCTTAATTGAATGGATTGATAAGATTTGACATTGCAGAACATGTGGATCCAAGTGATTACGCCAAATGAAGCCATAGCCAAAGGTGTAGAAGCTTGTACGCAATTAGCTAACGCTATCCCAAGCACTATCCCGATTGATTTGCTTACCATTCCCTGGGCTTCACCTTTTGCTATTACCTGTCATTTTCAAAAATTTTATCAAGAATCAGCTAATCGTACAACAGTCATGTCCGTATAGAGATACAATTTTTTTTTTTTTCATTTTGATTTGTTTATGGTATCTGGGAACAAGTGTAAGCAACAGGGATTTACCTCGGCAAAGTTCCTTTGAGCGGCAAAGCCAGCAAAAAAAACAGCTCCTGGTTGCAGCCTGTAAATTAGAAATACACCACAGACTGATATAAACTGCGTACAATACACCATCTATGCATATATGTCACAGTTATGGCAAAAATAATTAATTTTATACTGCCTAACCGGTGACACGAAACAAAAGTGACAAATAAACCTCCAGATTTTTCAATATAGTAACGAGAGAATCCAAATCCATCATCAGCTTCAATACGTGTAAACGATCATTTTCAAAATTCTAGGTTCAACCCCTTTTTACGAAACCGGTCAACTTGTATTTCATTATACTGGTCAAACACGTGAAATAAAACAAAAATACCTAAAAATGAATTGGGACTGAAATAGCCTAATATGTTATAGTAGAACACCGTGCTTTAAATCCATAGAAACGATATTGAACACTTAAAATAGATAACTTTGGTGACTAAGACGCCCACATCATGATACAAGTTTTTGTTTGAAAATCAACCATTTTTCACGTTAAAGTTTCAGATGAATTATAAAAAAATATATAAAAAAAATACCTGGATAAGTGTAGCTGCAGATCGCCCTGCTCCAGCGGCAGCACCAATCGGGACAAAAAGATGGGGAAAAGCAGGAGTCAAGATTTCCATACCAAAAGCAGCATTTTCCATAAGATCAGCAAATAATCTCCATCCTTTAGGATTCACGTCAAAATGGCGGCCAAATTTTGACAAAAAGATTTTGCTTAGATACCCAATTCCATCCTTGAGTACCCAATTTACAGCTGCAGCAGTTGGAATTGCCCCTTTACCTAACCCAACCGCATATAGCAAAGACTATATGAAACAAGCACACACTAGTCAAACCAACAGATAACTCATTTTCTAATGCCCTATAAAAACAATCACGTAGAATCGAACACTTGCATTTAGAAATTTGGCAAGAAATTAATAATACGCACCCAATATAGAGTCACTAATAAAATACCATCGTAATCCTACAAACGAAACTACATGACTTTTTCAACGATTATAATTAAGCAGAACAATAGCAAGAACTCAAATTCAACAAACAACATTTGAAAGGGTGGTGATATTAGTGTGCCACTAACTATTAGTTAAGGTGATCATATGATTTTATAGTCCATTCAATAAAACAAAAACCAAATTACATCTTGATAATGGGTAAGGGAGCAACAAGCTGCGCCGCTATCCCTTTTTGAATCACAAAGCCTATTCTACTCAATACAAACCCTTGGTTCCTCGGGCTCTGCGAGTCACTGTGGAGCTAGGGATAATGGGTAAGGGACCACCTTCTGTACCCGCTCCAAGAAGCGAACCGCCTATGGAGCTAGGGATCCAAATGTGTCTAACACTGTGAGTCCCTGTGATCATATGCAATTTAAGATTGAAAACTAGTCTTTTTAACTACAAAGTTGAAAGTTCAAAATTTCAAATAGTTCCCCTTTCTGGAACAAGCGGATATCAGAAATCGTGTTTCCAAGAGCCGACTCTCGTTCTAATATCTAGGGCCCAAATAACAAAACAAACGTGCCCAGTGTAATCACACTTATAGCAAGCTATTGGCAGGGTCTGAGGAGGACAAACACGTTTTGACCCCAGCAGGACCAACATAACATGTTTCACATAAAAGTGTAAGAAAATGTTGCGAAAAACGGTATAACTAACTTAAAGACTCTCACTTTAATCTAATGATCATCCAATTTGTATTGTTGAAAATGTAAAAATCACATTATCCAAGCACCTCTACTTATGATCACAAATGCTAACACATCACAAACCACTAATAAATCCCTAACACAAACCCATAAACTGTATGAAACCAAACTTACTTGTGTAGCAAGAACACTACTAACTTGAGCAGCAACACCCTGAACCCCTCTCCAACAAGAATACTCCAAATAATCACTCGTAACACTCTCCGGATACCCTTCAGGAAGCATCAACCGCATAAACAACTCCCTACATTGAACCCACATAGTCGGAACAACATTCCCCAACGACACAGTAGTCGACGAATCTTCGTTACTACCCGATTGTAACGGCCACCATGCCCACCTCACAGACGGCACAACAAACATATCCAACACATTATCACCAACAAGTTTCGTCCTTTTCCCCCCTTTCACTTCCCAAACAATCACCTCATCATTGTTTGTACCAATTTCACTCCCAGTATCAATTGCATAAGCCCTGTAAGCGAATTGTAGAATTAATGCAAGAATTAGACAATAAAGGACATGTTTTTTTGTTGTTGTTATTGTTATTGTTGTTGTTGTTGTTGTTATTGTCATCACTGCCGCCAGACCATGGGTCCCACCAGTTAGTAGAACCACCGCCACCGCCGGCACCACCGTCACCGGAACAGGGTACGTAAGGGAGTAATTTGTGATGGGTTATGGGGAAATGTGAAGGGGGGGGTAATGGTTTCCATGTATGATGATGATGATGATGATGGGATGAGATTCTGGGTGGAGTGACGGTGGTGGGGTGGAGGAAGGTGGGGCGGAAGGAGAGGAGGAGCATCGGTGGGGTGGTGGTGATCGACGGTGAAAGGGGCGGCGCCGGCGAGAGAAAGAGAGGGGAAATGATGGTTTGTTTTGTTGCAGACGTCAAACGATTACTACTGAAAATTGAAAGAGGATGGGCTGATGGCTAAAGAAGTCAGTTTTGGCTGGGCTCGGGTCCCACACCCAAAAGTTTTTTTTATCCCTCGCGTGTACCCGCGTGGGACGGGCCGTATACATGTTAGGGAATGTTATTCTAATGTTTTTCTGTTGATCGTATGGAATATGAGGGTTCGTATGCCCGTTCTGTCAGTAGTATACATGGTTTTAGCCTTTTAGGCAGGTAGTATACCCAATTTCCATTGGTTGAATGAGATTATACTGTTTATACTGGTCTTATACATGTATGATATATATAGGATGTCAAAATAGGCAAAAGGAGTGTATTAGTAGTAGCAAGACCTTCGGCTGTGGATGCGTAACGAGGTGTAAGTTCTTTAGAATAACATGGTTTGTTTAGAATGACATGTTACAGTAGCGTATCAACTTTTACTCGTGTATTAAACTTTTATGTGTGTGTAACATATGACTATTTTATTGTGTATCATCAAGGAATGTTTGTTATACACTAGTCATGTGGGGAAAGCTACAATGAAAACACACTTTAGTTAATTTGTAACAACGTTTCAAACACATACGATATAAGGCACAAGCGGTTGAGGTGATTGAGTATAAATTTGAAGTATTATTCAAGTAAGTTTAAGAGTGTGATACTATAAAGAACAATGAATTGACAAAGAGCAACAATCATTTTTGTCTTTCGTTTATAGTATCTATTAGTGTCGAATATCAAAATTATACTTTGTGATTTTATACGGGCATGATCTTTTAAGGGCTTATTGTAATTTCTTCGTATATTTGCATGTTCATTTTTGTTGGATGTTACATGTAAGAATGGTGTCAAAATAGAAACCAAATGTGTCAAAGTAGACCTAGGCCCGACACTAATGCAAGTATTATGAAACATTTGCTTTGGGCCCCCAAACTTGGAGGGCCACATTTTTTTCTACATGAAAGTTAGTAGTAGCAATAAAGTGCAGGCTTATTTGAGGGTAAATGTAAATTAGGGAAGGACATGAAACCAACAGGCAAAAGTAATATTTCACTCAAAGATTATCTGAACGGGGAACTCTCCATGGGCGACAGAAGACTGGCTTCGCAGCCGGACAAAGAACTCCATAGTCACGACGGTCTTATCAAATACTTCATTACGAACCTTCCGGACAGTTGTAGTGGAGCCGATTTAGAGCGTTTAATTAAAGATTATGGAGAAGTATCGAAGATTTACATCGCAAGAAAACGAGACAAGATGGGTAGGAGATTTGGATTCGTAACCATCAAGGCTCTCAGGAACGGTAACGATCTGGAAGAACACATGAAAAATTTATGGTTGGGGTCGTATAAACTCAGAGCAAACATAGCAAGATTCACGGGTATTGACGAAAACCAATCGTTGAATAACAAAGAGAGAGAGGAAAACCACTCGAGGTATGTCACAGAAGATCCAAAGAGGATGGATGATGCAGTTGATAAAGGCAAGATGCCAGTTAATGTTGGGTATAGTTGGCTCTCCTTTAAGGAGATGCTTACTGGGATTCGAGAGGAGAAGAAAGAGGAAGTTATCGTGAAGATCCTGGATGTGGTGAACGAATTTAGTCAGATTCATGGGATATCTCTGGTTGTCACTGTTTTCGATATTGATGGTCTCAAGAAGCTTTCTAGAAGTCTGAAAGAATGGTGTTCGGCTAGTTTCACTATTCAATATCTGGGTGGACTTTCTGTTTTGGTTTCATACAATGACTCGGAAGATGCTGAAGCCATGCGAATCAAAATGCTGCTGCAAACAGATTTGATTCATACTGTAGTGATCTGGAAAGGTCAATCCTTTCCTTTCAAACGAGTCGCGTGGTTTAAAATCCAAGGAATTCCTATTAACTTGTTATGCAATGATACTATGAATTCGATTGGATCTAGATACGGGAAAGTTATTCATAAGGCAAACGTTAAGCAAGGCGACAAAAATTTATCCTTTGAATATGTAGCGGTCTTAGTTGGAGACGGACGAAGGATTAACGATGAAGTTACACTCTCTTGGAGACGTCGTAAATTCCGTATCTGGGTCATGGAGGAGATTGGTGATTGGTTTCCGAAATTTTTGTTCGATTCGGTAGGTGAAAGCTCATCTCCGGTAATAGGTGAAAATTCATCTCCGGTAACCGGTGAGGATGACGGTGTCTCAGCAATGGAAGGCATTAATGATGCCATTAATGTCGATTTTGAAAAAAAAGCCTACATCTTTGGAAGGTTTTTTGAAAACTTCCAATCAGTTGAATGAAGACAATATTACCCAATCATTGCTTAATAATGATGGGTTGACCAAAATTCAAAAAGAATTCCCTTCTTGGGAAGAGTTTATTAATCAGTCAAAGGATGGATATAATATTCAAGCGGGACAGGCCCAAGTCGTCGATGTTGATAGTTTAGTGGGCCTAAAATTTCTTAAGGTTAATAATAAGCCCAACAAAAAGAAGTCCAAGGCTACCAAGGCTAAGATGGTATCCATAGATGAAAGGCCTACTTCAAACAAAAGACAAAGGTTAGATTTTGATCCAGTTGGGATGGATTTATTTGGTTTAAATGCTCTGTTGGGAATTCCAAATACAGGGGACGACACAAACAACGACTCCAGACCTGAGCAAACACGACAGCAGATTCCTGCTCAGGAACATACATCTTCGGTCGCGGCAAAGCAAGTGGGGGAACGTTTCGATCTGAATTCTCGGCCAGAAAGAGTTGATAATGGCTCGGTTATTTCTGACAGGTTGCCGGACCAGCAGGAAGTTAACAAAACTGTGACAATTAGAGGCAAATTGGGAGCTGATTTGCAAGGATTCAACAATCTTATTCGTGAAACTATACAGGAAGAAGGTTCACAAAGAGGTAAAACATGAATTTTTTATCTTTGAATGTCAAAGGGATAGGGGCGGATGGAAGGATTGGTTGGGTTAAAGGGTTGAAGGTTAAACATGAGGTTTCTTTTCTAGCTGTACAAGAAACTCAGATGTCGAATTCAAGTTCGTTTGATTTAAATCAAGTTTGGGGAGGTTCGGGTTTTGGGTTTGATATAATGGATGCAGAAGGGAGATCGGGGGGTCTTATTAGTATTTGGGATGAGAAAGTTTTTTTGAAATCTTTTTCAATCTGTAATCCTAATTTCATTGTCACTGGTGGTTTTTTATTATCGGACAATACCCCTATAAATGTTATTAACATTTATGGGCCTCAAAATGTTGTTCGAAAAAGAAGATTATGGGATACTTTGTTGGGGATTATTCAAGAATATGCGGGTTTGTGGATCTTGCTCGGCGATTTCAATGTTGTTAGGTTTCCCGAAGACAGAAAAAACACCGTGTTTAATCCGGTTAGCGCGGGAGATTTTAACAACTTTATTGATTCCTTGGGCCTGAAAGAATATAAAATGCGCGGGAATAAGTTTACTTATATGGTCGGTAATGAGAACGATTTTAAATTCAGTAAAATTGATCGAATTCTTGTTTGTCAAAGCTTTCTAAGTAAGTGGCCTCAAGCTGTTGGTTGTGTTTTACCTAGAGAAAGATCAGATCATTGTCCCCTGCTTTTATCTCTGGTTGAAACTAATTTTGGGCCTAAACCTTTTCGATGGTATAACTCATGGCTGGATAGGGATGATTGTGAAGACATTATTGTGAATATTGTAGATGGGGATGGTTTTGTTGGTAGACCGGATGACATTATCACTGATAAATTCAAAGTTGTTCGTAATGCATTGAAGGCTTGGTGTTTTGAAGGCTTGGTGTTTTGAAGTCAATACTAGGGAAGGGCAGCAGGTTAAGGTTATGCAAGAAGAGATCAACAAGTTGGAAGCGATGATGGAAGATAATGAATTGGAAGAAGAAGATGTATGGATATATGAGGAGTTAAAAAACTCGGTGGGCTTAATAGAGCATCGTAGAGCTCTTGATATCAAACAAATTTCGCGGATACGTTGGGCGATTAATGGAGACGAACATTCGGCCTTTTTTCATTGTGTGGTTAATGGTTGAAAGGCCAAAAATCATATCCCGGGGCTTATGGTCGATGGGTCTTGGGTATGGAAGCCCACGCTTGTTAAAAAATACATATTTCAATTTTATCGATCTCTTTTTTCTGCTAAACATTCTTGCAGGCCTTCTTTATTATGTTACAATATAAAGACTTTACCAAAAGAATCTAAAGCTAATCTAGTGGCCGAGTTCTCAAAGGAAGAAATTAAAACTGCGGTTTTTGTGTGTGGCAGTGACAAAGCCCGGGTCCAGACAACTTTAATTTTACTTTTCTGAAACACTTCTGGGCATTTTTTGAAGATGACTTTATTAATATGCTGGCTGATTTCCATTATTCGGGACACATTAATCATGGGTACAGTGCTGCTTTTATCACGCTCATCCCAAAGATTAAGAATCCGACTGATCTTAAAGACTATCGACCAATTACGTTGATCGACATTTTATCTAAAGTTATTTCAAAGATTTTGGCAAATAGAATCAAGAAGGTGATGAAGTACATTATTTCAGAGAATCAAAGTGGCTTCCTCTCTGATCGATTCATTCTCGACGCCCTCTTGTTATAAATGAGTTATTGTCTTGGCTAAAACGTAAAGTGGAGAAAGCATTTTTGTTTAAAATTGATTTTCAAAAGGCCTATGACAATGTGCATTGGGACTTTTTATTATCTTTGTTAAATCAAATGGGGTTTCCTAGTCGGTGGTGCATGTGGATTGATGGGATTTTAAAGTCGGCTAGGTCGTTTGTGTTGGTTAACGGATCGCCAACCTATATGTTTCAATGTGAAAAAGGATTGAGGCAAGGAGATCCTCTTTCCCCATTTTTATTTTTAGTAGTGATGGAAGCTTTTACGTGTCTTATCAACAATGCCGTGGAGATTGGTGAATATGAAGGCCTTCGCTTGGGGAACGAGGGTTTAAATATTTCTCATTTATTGTATGCGGATGACGCTCTACTAGTGGGAAAGTGGTCTTTGAATAACTTTAGTAACTTAATCCGCATTCTGAGAGTTTTCCATATGTGTTCCGGGTTGAAGATCAACATACATAAGTCTATTATTTATGGCGTCAACTGTTCGGAACAAGAGATTTTATCCTTTTCTGAACTTTGTGGCTGCAGATTTGGGAGCTTCCCTTTCGACTATCTTGGTATCAAGGTGGGTGGAAATATGAATCGTGTTAAAAGCTGGAAGCCGGTCATCAACAAATGCAAGTCTTGTTTGAAACTGTGGAAGGCTAAAACCCTCTCAATCGGTGGGAGACTTGTTCTAATTAAATCGGTGCTCTCTAGTTTGCCGATTTATTATTTTTCTCTTTATAAAACCCCTGTTAAGGTCATCAAAGACATGGAAAGAATAATGAAGCGTTTTCTTTGGGCGGGTGATGAAAATGTTAAAAAGATTCATTGGGTTGCTTGGGACTTTGTCACAACGCCAAAAAAGAACGGAGGTTTGGGTGTCTCTAAACTTTCGGAAGTTAATTTGGCGCTCTTAATCAAATGGGCTTGGAGATACAAAATTGAAGATTCTCTTTTGTGGCGGAAAGTGATAGATCATTGTCATGGCAGGAATAACGCATGGGATATCCTTCCTGTTAACCGTAATATTTCTAGAGGATGGAGATCTATGATCCTATGGCTAAACAAAGTGGTGGTTCATTCGGCTCCCTTAAATTACCAATTTAAAGGAGTTGTTGGTAATGGTCAACATATCCGTTTTTGGTTGGATAAGTGGCAAGGAAGTCTTCCTTACAAAGATTTGTTTCCAGCCCTTTTTCGTCTGTCTACGAGGAAATATGCAGCTGTTTCTAGTTTTTGGGACTTTCATCTGCAGTCTTTCAGATACGAGTGGATCAGAGAATTATCTACTGCCGAGTTACAGCAGGTTGAGCAGTTGCAGACGTCCGTTAATGGGACTATTCTGTCCGCAGAAACAGACCAATGGTCCTGGATTATCAGCAGTGATGGTCGCTTCATAGTGGCTGAAGTTAAGAAGCTCCTGATCAGCGATCGAGTGCAGCAAAGACACTTCTTCGTGAAGTGGATAAAGTGGGTTCCTCTCAAGGTGAAAATTTTTGTCTGGCGTTTAGAAATGGACCGTATCCCGACCCGGGTAGCTCTCCGGTGAAGAAATATTAATATCCAGGATGTGTCTTGTGCTCTTTGCGAGGCGAGTGACGAATCCTCGACCCATTTATTCACTGGTTGTGGCGTTTCGTATGGTGTTTTCTCGGCTATTGGTGTAATATCGGACAGATTTTCGCTTTTGACATTGAAGACTTGTTAAGGCTCCCTAATGATAGAAGGAACAAGTTTGAAGCTTCGATCATTAAAGGCATTATTATGGTCTCAATATGGGTTATTTGGATCGCGAGGAATGAAAAGATCTTCAAAGATAAAGAAGTGTTGGTTGGAGAAATAGTGGCTAGGATTAAATCCCTGTCTTTCTTGTGGCTCAGATCTAGATCCAGGTTTAAAAAAATTGTATGGAATAATTGGCGGGTTAACCCATTGTATATGTTGTAGTTCCCGGCCTCCGTTCCTTGTTTTGAGGACCGGTTGTGCGTTTTTTTAATGAAGTTCACCTTTCAAAAAAAAAACGTCTCTTTTATAATTAAGAATCCCATCTCCGAGAATCTTGCATAGAAAGGTACCAAAAATCAATTCAAACTGAATTTGTTTCTATCATTAGGGGTCTCAAAATTTTGTTTCGCTTTAGACCTTTTAAATGGTTGAGCCGGCCTTGAGTAGACCCATCCTAGTAGCATATTTTTTGGTTGAAAACCGAATATAGTTTTAAATAAAAGGAATTGATGCAAGGGAATTCAACCAAAGGATTTGGAAATCTTCACTCGTTATCGTCGCCGCCACCATGTACCAAAGGATTTGGAAATCTTCACTATCAACCTTCTACATTTTATACTTTTGTAAAAACAAATGGCTTCTTTACACTCTATTCCCTTACAATCTAATCTATTCCCTTAGATTCACACTAACATATATTTATATTTTTTTGACTGAATTACAAGTTTTGTCCTTTAAGTTTATACCATTTTTCAACGACTGTCCTTTAACTTTAAAATTGATTGGTTTTGTCCTTTATCTTTAAAATCTTGCACGTTACGTCCTTTGACACTAACCAAGTTAGATTTTAACTGAAATGTGAGGATAAAATCGTCTTTTTACTATTATAGGGTCTATTTTGGTAATTAAGTTAAAGTTTTAGACAAAATGTAAAATTTAAAATTAATATAAAACCCTCCTCCCTCTCTCAACCATTCCCCTGCCACCACCACAACCTACCACCACCACCTGCCCGACGACCACCACCACACCATCTCAGGCCACCTACCACCACCACCTGCTCGTCGGAGAAGAAAAGGTCTGTGAACGACGTCGTCGGCGACTTCTGTCTTGCCGTGCATCCAGTAACCAGGTCTGTGAACGACGCCATTATCTCCGACCAAATCACCACCGCTGGTCACCATCTCCACCACTCTCGTCTACCAAATTCGTCCAGACTTCAACAACCCACTTCGTGCATGAAAAAAAGGAGCCAATTTTGGATTTTATTGAAGCCCTAGGTGTTTTGCCGTAGTCGGCGATCAGGGTTTTTTCGACTTTTTGATTTGTAACAATGGATTAAAGGTAGATCTGTGGTGGATTAATGATGAACTATGTAAATGGATGAGGGTGGATGATTGAAGCAGATGTGTCATCTTAGATCTATGAAACGAGTTATCGGATTTGAGGGTGGCTGGTGTTAATAATTGTTGAGGGTTGTCGGTGGTGTGGGTGGCGTGAAATGCAGGGAGCAGGGTAGGTGATATGAAACGAGTTATCGGATCTATGAAACGAGTTATCAGCTTCGTTGCTTTTTTTTTCTTTGGGGAAGAGATGAAGCAGGGATAACTATGAAGGGTAGGTGATATAGAATATTCGTTTGGCTCAAGTGGTGGAGCAACAGATTTTGAAGGGGGTTTTGGTTTTGTGAAACTGGGTTTACAAAGAAGAGGAGGTATGCATCAAATTTTCAATCTTCCTGAACTATATTTAACTAAATAAGTTGTGGTGGGGATGGAGGTGGGTGGTGGTGGGGATGGAGGTGGGTGGTGGTGAGTGATGGAGTTACAGTGGTGGAAGGGATGGAGGTGGGTGGTGGTGCTGACAAATGAGAGAGAGAAGATGGGAGAGGGGTTTTCTAAATAAATGGGTAAAAAGTCAATTTTACCCTCCACTTAACGAAAAAAATTAACTGAGTTAGTGTCAAAGGACGTAACGTGCAAGATTTTAAAAGATAAAGGACAAAACCAATCAATTTTAAAGTTAAAGGACAGTCGTTGAAAAATGGTATAAACTTAAAGGACAAAACTTGTAATTCAGTCTATTTTTTTAGACAGAATTGATTCCATTAAAATAATAACCAAGTTACATCTGGATAATGGGTAAGCGAGCAACAAGCTGCGCCGCTATCCCCTTTTGAATCGCAAACCCTATTCTAATAATATTTATATATTATTAGATTTTAATACATCATTCGTTTTATGGTTTTCAGTTGATGTTAAACACGTGTCGATATCATTGTAGACATATCAAGAACTTATTTTTTAGGGAATCTCTTTCCGTTGTTATACCAAGTGCCGGTATCGTAACAAACTGAACTAATACAGCCGAATGTCTGCTGCATAGCGCAAACGAATGCCACTGGTTTAAACTATATGTTATTACCATATACTACTTCAAAATATATAATATAATCTATCATATTTCTCGTGTATAACATAATATAACATGGCATAAGATAACACATTACAAGATCCTTAGGTCCCAAAAGCTGCGCAATATAATCAAGATAGAATATACAACTTTGATACAATGAACATATTATAACGAACGATAAAAGATGTAATTTTCATTGTCAATCATAATTTGTTATACAACCTACAACAGAAAATTTGCAACATATATGAACAGAGCCTAACAATTGAACCTGTTCAATCACAAAAAATAAAGAACGAATACAACTGCATACATCTTTCCTGATTGTCATTGAAGCAATTCGCTGCTATTCATTTGTATTCGAATGAAGGTGGGTTTGGAGCATCAAAGCTCTCCAAAACCTTTGTCTTGCTGCCATTGCTCGGGGCGGGTTCCTGCTCTTTTCCACCACCAAACAGCCCTCCAAACCATGATGACGACGATGAAGAAGGCATGCTATCAACGTTTACTTGAGGTTGATTAGAAATATGTCCCATGGGAATTGGCGGTACGCCGCCCATGTTAGTTGGCACAGCCTCTTCCGAAGGAGGGAGATTCTGGGGTGCACTCATGATCTTATTCAACATGATTCCAGCTCCCTCAATCATAGCAAGTAGAACACCACCAAAAGCCGCTGACCGGGAGGCTGCACCGAGTCCTTGGCGCATCTGGAGAAAACCTCCGGTGGCAGCACCGGCTATTATTGAGTTCCAAGGATCCTCTTTCTGGCGGAGATACACCATTGTGCAATCAAAGGTGGAGAAAAGCCCACCCCACACAGCAAAACTGCCGCCAACACGTGGAGCATTCATTTGCACTGCTTGAAACCCGCCCAACAAGCGGTCACCTCTTGGAGAGTTGTAGGTGCCTTTTAAGAAGTGGAAGGATGCACCGCCAACAGCCCCCATGCCAAAGGCTCCACCAACATCGTCTAGTATTCGGTCCGGACATGGCTCACGAGAGGTCTCTGGGGTCCCCATTTTACCTTTCATTTTGTCAAACAGAAATCACACCACCATTCACATTGTTAACAAGTGTAATTATTGTAAGCAAAAGTTTGATTTTAAAATTAAAGATCATTTCATTCAAAGATTCAAATTCTAATTCCAATGTAAAACTAGCTTCCTGAACAGAATTTAACGGGTCGTTGACAGCAACATTTCGACCCCTAGGGGGTAAGGGTTTGTTTTTAGTAGGTTAGGTTTTGCAATTCAGAATGGGATGACGGCACAACTTGTTGCCCATTTACTTACCATCCTAATGTAAAATTTGCCCCTTTATTAATGAAATCAAAGTTAGTTTTTTAAAATATATATTTATTTCAACTTTATTAATGAACTCAAAGTTAGATTAAAAAAAAAAAACATATATTCCAAAGGAAAACTACATCGAAATAGAAGCCAAACAGGCAATAAGCTACGCTGCTAACCTTTTCGTATAGCAAAACTGAGTCTTTTAAAACTACATACATAGATCTAGGAATCATAACAATTACTATTCATAAATCATAACCCGTTGGACTCGGCTAAGTACCTCCACGGCATGTGGCGTAATGAAATCAAAAGTATCAAAAGCAAATGGTATAAAACGTTTTGGTTGTCAAGGCACACTTACTCGTGATTGATCACTTTGCTCGAATCAGCTTTTAAAGCTGTCTAACTCACTGTAAAAGCACTACCACAAGGGGAAGCAAACTGCTCGACCCACACAAGCGTGTTTCCCTCCTAATTATAAAAATATACACCTTACATGTTATGACTAACCTATAATAAAAACCTGAGGCCAGAATCAAAACCCTAATTTCATAATCTAGATACCAGTAGGATTACCAATTCTAAAAAAAGAAGTCGAATTAGAGAGTTAATTGAATTATATTAAGATCGTGACCTAAAATCGTATACAATTCGCAAGATCCCCAATCATGTAAGCAAAATTATAACAACCAAAAACAAAAACCTTAAATAAATATATGACGGTAGTGTATTCAGTTCAATTAACAACCAAATTGTATAAAAAATAAAGATTTTGAATAATAATGAAGCGAATATGAAAAATATTACCTCGTCGTCGTCGTCGCCGGTGTTAGTACGGAGAGATTGTGGAAGACACAACAGTAGCCACTATACTCCTTCATGGTTTCTCTATTTACAGATTGGTCCCTCAGTTTTGGTGATTTTACTTTTTAATCATATATAACTAGAAGAGTGTAAACGATGTTGTTTATCAAAATTTTGAAAATTATATATATATTTAAAACACAACTTTCGTTCTCTCTGGGGTTTACTGTTTCGCTGTGAAACAATTCAAACCCTTGTGATTCTCATTTACAAACCATCCATATATACAAGAGCTCCTTATCTCTAATAAGGAAGGTCAACAACCCTTCCATAAATCTCTCAATCATATTTAATTTACATTATGAATTACAATAAATGCCTATTATCTATTACACCCCCGCAGTCGAAGCCGGAGGTGACCGGAGGCTTAGACTGGACCGGAAATCTTCAAAGAGCACTCGAGGCAATCCTTTGGTGAAAATGTCAGCTATCTGATAGCGAGAGGGAACATGGAGAACACGTACATGGCCTTTCTGGACTTTTTCACGAACAAAGTGAATGTCTAACTCAATGTGTTTAGTCCGCTGGTGTTGGACAGGATTTCCTGATAAGTAAATGGCACTCACGTTGTCACAGTATACTAATGTGGCTGATGCATGAGGGTGGCGAAGCTCTAATAAAAGATTTCTAAGCCAACAGACTTCAGCTACAACGTTGGCGACACCGCGGTATTCAGCCTCGGCACTGGAGCGAGAGATAGTAGCTTGTCGTTTGGACGACCAAGATATAAGATTGTCACCATAATAAACACAAAAACCACTAGTGGAGCGTCGTGTGTCCGGACATCCCGCCCAATCAGCGTCCGTGTATGCTATGAGACGCGGATTTTTGGTCGGGCTAAGAGTAAGACCAAAACTGACAGTACCCTGAATATATCTTATAATCCTTTTAAGAGCGTTCCAGTGATCTGTTTTTGGTGCATGCATATGAATACAGATTTGTTGAACAGCATAGGTGATATCTGGCCGAGTGAACGTGAGGTACTGGAGAGCTCCCGCGAGACTACGGTATAGGGATGGGTCATGGAAGTCAGCGCCGGCGTTGGCACCTAGTTTTGAGTTAGTGTCAACTGGAGTGTGTACGGGTTTGCAGGAGGACATACCAGCTCGTTCAATAATCTCCTGAGCATAAGCCTGCTGTGAAAGAAACATAGTATCCCCTTGACGTTTTACTGAAAGGCCGAGGAAGAAGCTGAGAGGGCCAAGGTCTTTCATAGCAAATTCTGTAGAAAGATGGCTCATGAGTGTAGTGCGTAGAGAAGTTGTCGAGGTGACCAGAACAATGTCATCAACATATAGGAGAAGATAAGCAACTTGGTTGTCCTGATGATACGTGAACAGTGAAGCATCACATCTGCTTTGTGTAAAACCCAACGTAAGAACATAGTCGGTAAAACGTTGATACCATGCTCTAGGTGCCTGTTTTAACCCATATAGAGACTTCTTGAGGCGGCAGACGTGATCCGGATAGTTTTTATCCCGAAACCCCATAGGCTGATACATGTAAACTGTCTCATTAAGGTGCCCATGCAAAAAGGCATTAGTGACATCTAGTTGGTGAACCTGCCATGACTGTGAGAGGGCAAGAGAGAGAACAGTGCGGATGGTGGCGGGTTTAACCACATGGCTAAATGTCTCGCCACAATCAATGCCAACTTGTTGAAGGCGACCATCACATACTAAGCGCGCCTTATATCGTTCCAATGACCCATCTGATTTAAACTTATGTTTGAAAAGCCACATACTACGTATTACATTCATGTCCGGTAACCTAGGTGTTAATTCCCATGTCTCGTTCTTAATAAGAGCCTGGTATTCATCGGTCATGGCTTTATACCATACTGGAATGGACAGGGCTTCGTGTGGTGTTTTTGGGATGGGAATAACGGTAGAGGTGTGAAGATTTAGACGTTGTATGGGCTTTGTGATTCCATCCTTGGCGCGTGTACGCATTGAATGGGCGGGTGGCGGTGGAGGTTGTGTTGGTGGTGTTGGGCCGAGTGGAGGTGAGTGGGCCGGTGGTGTAGTGGGGTCATAGGGGAGAGGTGAGTGGGCTTCAGGCTGGACAACAGAGGTGGTCGTTGGGCTCTGGGAAGGGACAGTAGTAGATGGGCTTTGGGACAAGGGAGTAAATGTGGGATGGGCTACAGGAGTGTAAGGTGAGGCTGGGCTGGCATTGGATGATGGGGATTGGGCCGGTGAGTTTGTTTGAGGACTGGGAATATTAGGCGAGGGGTGGGGTTGTTCTGATGAGGGAAAAGGTTGAATATGGGGCCATAAAGCGGTTGGAAAAACGGAGAGGAAATCATAGGACGGGGGTGGTTTTATGGTGTTGGCAAACGGGAAGGTGGTTTCATCAAAGGCTACGTGTCGGGAGACGATGATGGTTTTAGTGTGAAGGTTGAAACACTTGTAGCCTCGGTGGGTGGTCGGGTATCCCAAGAACACGCAAGGCGTGGATCGTGGGTCAAGTTTATGGATTGTGGTTGAGGGTGTCAATGGATAACAAAGGCAACCGAATACACGGAGATGGTCATAAGTGGGTGTGCGATTGTAGAGCAATTCGGTGGGTGTTTTGTCGTGAAGGTGTTTAATGGGTAAGATGTTGAGAAGGTATGTGGCGGTTTCAAGGGCGTGGTGCCAAAATGTGTTGGGTAGGGAGGCATGAAGAAAGCTGGACAGAAAGAGGAACTGCCGCACAGAATATTGAGGAGAAAAGAAAGGTGGGTCAAGGTTCCTGGTACACTGATACCATGAAACAATTCAAACCCTTGTGATTCTCATTTACAAACCATCCATATATACAAGAGCTCCTTATCTCTAATAAGGAAGGTCAACAACCCTTCCATAAATCTCTCAATCATATTTAATTTACATTATGAATTACAATAAATGCCTATTATCTATTACGCTGAATACAACATCTCCTTGCGTTGGTACAACTTCTGTATGCAGTGTTTATTTTGGCCGCTTCTCTTACTGACGCGTGACAGCCACGTATGTCTTCATTCTCTTACTTATCCGTTCTTAGCCTTCAAGCCGCTTGAAAAAATAAAACCCACACCACCGTCATCTTCGATCAACGTCACGTCTATACCATCAACCCTCAACCACGACCACACATGTCCCCGGTAACGGGAGGCACTTAAAGATTTCGGTTTCGTAACTGGATTCTCGATGGCTCTGACAATAGTTGCGTCGCAGCGATGGTGGTTCCACGGTGATATGAGGCCTCTTAGTTTTCGGTTGTTATCTTCTTTTCTTCTCTGTATCCGATTTCATTGCTCATCGATCCGGCTTACTTGGTTAAAGGTGGCTTTTGACCCTGCTTTGGTCTTGCCTTTTTTCTATGGTTGTGAAGGTAAGGGGTGGTCAAGAGGTGGTGGTGGGTCAGTATACTAAAAGGGGGTGAAATAGTGATAAAGTTGTATGTTGTGGTTAAAGGGTTGTGCCGTATGTAGACAAATAGTATTCTTTGTATTTTAGATAATTTCTTATTACATGTTTACAAGCAATATATATTTGTTATTATATGACGTATAACTATTTGTTGCTTTTAGATTCTTATATTGGTTATGAAATTTTCTATGGTTGTAGATGTGTTGTACTATGTTTAATTGGTCTGATCTCATGGTTTGATAGTTTGGTTTTATATCAAAGTCAACAGCAAGTAGATGTAGATGGCGATTTCAAAGTGGTCTGATCTCATGGTTTGATACTACCTTATTGTCTTTTGTAAATTAGTGTCTATAACGTGAATATGATTATTTCTTTCTGTATGTCGCTAAGGAATTAGGATATGATACACGGGCATGCATCCACTCAATGATTGATGCTTATGACTGCATTTTGTTCAGGTAAGCTTACTCGCAACGTATTTCCCTTATTCCTTTTTTGTTAAGATTGTGTTCTTTTACGTTTGAGTTGCCGTCCGTTGTGTGAGATTGCATCGATATGATGCAACCGCGCAACGTATGACACAGTGACAGTTATCGAGTCTGAGCCCTCTCACACCCTTTCTCCTTCGTGTGATCGGTGATCTACGATTGTTTTCCATGTATTCTACAAATACACATATTAGCTTTCTCAGGGCGATAATGACAAATGATTATGGAAGCTACTGATATCCGTTGGGTGAGACGCCATCGATAGTCCGCAACCACGCAACGTACGACGTCAGTAATCCGTTCGCCCCCGCCGCTGCATCGCGCGGCGGGTAAAAAACTAGTTGTCTCTAAGTATTAAAGCTACATATTACGAAAGTTTGAATTTAGTGTGTTACAAATTGCAAAAATTTGGATTATTTGTATAGCTTCTCATACTTAGACCATGTGTAATGGCAAATGAAATTTTTCAAACCTCATGGGTCATTAATTAATACGGGGCATGTGGGGTGATTAAGGGCTTAAAATGAAAAAAAGTGGTGTAGTGGTGAAGTGAAAATTTTCAAACCTCTTTCAAAGCTTCTCATTGGTCCATTAGGTAAAATGGCTTCTCATTGGTCCCTCCTTTTTTCAAGCCATGGGATATTTCCAGGCCCTTGAAAAACACCCCAATAACTTGGAGGGGGCAGTGTGGGATCTTGATGGGGGCGTGGATTTAGGCAAAAATGCCTCAAATCCCTGACCATTACATATGGTCTTAGGGACGGTTTTTAGAAGTTTGAAAACCCATATCAGAGGAAGTATCAAGAACCAATATACATAACATAAACATAAACAAACGTGACAAATGTAACTAAAGCGCATGTCATGTCGAATGTGGTATTGACATTTGTTACGCACCATCCACTAGGTATATATAAATAGGGGAAGGTTTTTTTTTTTTTTAAAGGCAAATTTCTTCTCCTTGTGGGACTTGAACCCATGACCTCCCCTTTAGGTGTTCCTAGAAGCTTTGCTTTTACCATTGGACCACCAACCCCAATAATAGGGGAAGGTTGATGTACAAAAGTGTTTTATCGTGTGAAGTATAGGAGAAGATATAAACCTTTGATTAAGAGATTTAATGACTGGGATAGAGTGGTCCCTCACATTTACAAATCATGTAGGAGAAAACAAGTAGGAAAGGCAAAATTGGAACATTTGGGGGCTGTTTGGTTGATTAAGTGCTGAATTATTAAGAAGTCTGAATGGTTAAGTGCTGAATCATTAAGTTGGACCTCTTAATGGTTAGTATTCTTATCCACATTGGTAGGAGAGCCTCATTAAAGTTCAGCATAGTTATGTGTTTAATGGTTCAGTGCTTAATGGTTCAGCAACATCTCAAGTCTTAATGGTTCAGCCTTAACCATTCTATTAAGAAGCTGAAACAAACGCGCTACAGCTGAATCATTCAACACTGAATGATTAAGAACCTCATTAAGAGGCTTACCAAACAGCCCCTCACTATTGTTGACTTTTAATCTGATTCCCCATTATTTTTTAAACAGCTATAGTTTTTCATACAATAATGTATTTTTTTTTAAAAATAGACCATATTAACGAACAATTTATTCTCTTTAATTTGAGTATGGTATTGCTATAGTTTTCTTTTTAGTTTAAAAAAAATACAAGGTATGTGGATGCGTTGATTACATAAAAGCATTCACATCAAGTCCATCATATTCTGTGAGTGAGCTGTTCATATTTTAAAAAGTAGTTTGATGGGTTGTGAGTAGAGGAAAGAAACAAAATATTGTTCATCTGTATATTGGGGGCACTGTTCCACCCTATTATATTTTAGTATTTTTGAAGTGGTTGTGAGGAAAGATGAAAGAAAATGTAATGATAAATGTATAAAAAGTATTATTTAATTAAAGAGAAGGGAGAAAATTTAGTGATTTTTAATGTAATTTGATGGATAAAAATGATGAAGCTGATGTGAAGGCTCAACATTATGTAGTTCGTATATGTATTGTATTTAGTAACAAGTATAACGTTACGTAAGTATTACTAGTAGGTGATTACATAATACACATTTTATTCATAAACAAATATAACGTTACATGATTTTATACAATATGTAATTTGTAATTACATAACACTACGTGGCTGTATTATTACATGATTTTGAATCTCACTATGTGATTACTAGATTTTCATTATAAGATTATGTGAATACCCACTAAGTGATTACGTAATTATATACTGGTACATAATCACCTAACATTATCCCAAAACACACAAACACGTAGCTTGCAAAATAAAAAAAAATGTAAAAATTAAGATAACTTTAGCAATAGCCTACTCAAATTAAAGAGAATGAAAATAGTCGTTAATATGGTCTTTTTTTTAAGAAAAAATATATTAACGTATGCAAAAGTTACTAACGTTTGAAAATCATAGAGGATAAGTTTGTAAGCTGATAACATTTGGTCTTCCTATAAAACCCGTCTTGTACAATAAACTTCTCCAATATAAATAAAGGGTATTGGATTTTAATAATCCAAATTTTCACTCATTGGTCGGCAATAATCTGTACTTCAAAAATTCCAAATAACGATCCCAACTTTCGAACATTTTTCCTCTGGTAAACCTTTTGTAACTGAGCACTAACTGGGTTGTGTGGGTGCTGACGTGGACTATAAATTGGCATGCTGACGTGGTAAATTTAGTCTGAGGTTTCATTATATATTATTTTACCATGCCTATGTGTTATCTTCTCCTTTTACACATAGGCCATGTTTGGCTCTCCGTTTCCATTTCTCCTTATAACTTTTCCTCCTTCAAAAGTTACTTAATCTCATAAGTCACGATTTGTGACTTATGACTTTTCCCCCCAAAATCTCATTTTCAAAGCATAAAACCCCTCCATAAGTTACTTTTCAAAAACCATTCAAACACTTTTGTTTAACTTATGACTTATTGAATCTATACATATAATAAACCAAAGCCATTTTAATGATATGACACTCAAAGAGGGTATTCTCTTTATTGAGTGTGCCATGTGTCATCCCATGTGGCAAGGGCTTTATTTTAGGAAAATAATAAATTAAAATTTAAAAACAAAATTAGATTTTTATCTCTAATATTTTCTCCCATAACTTTTAAACGATAATATCTTTCATAGACGAGATTTTTTAAAGAAAAAAATTACACCAAATTAACGAGCGTTTTATTATCTTTCCAACGGGTACCATAGTGCTATATAAAAAACGGAGAAAAAAACGACTATTTTTTTGTGTGGTTTTGTTCATACAGGAAAAAAACACAAAGTGTTCAGGTTATTCATTAATAATGTATAGGCAAGTCATTAGTTATGTTCAAACCAGTAAATATGATTTTTATTTACAACATGTGTTAGCATTGGAGTTGTACATTGTTTTAGGTTAGGTTTTAATATTAGAGTTATACATTGTTTAAGGTTATGCACTAACATTGAAGAGACATTGTTAATTGTTTTAGGTTAAGTGCTACCCGAAGCTTTTCTGCATGTAAGTGTAAAACGCATCAGTCTATTTCAGGTGTAAAATTGATATTTCAAATTAGATTTCTCAACCCGGGACGCTCCCGGGATATATTAGTTTACAAAAAATTGTGGGTTTGGGTCGGACCTGGGATTAGGTGATACCCGACCCAATTACCCCTTTTTTATATTAGAATATGATAACTTATGGCAGAGATTTGTTTAAAATAATAATAATAATAATAATAATAATAATAAAATAATAATAATAATAATATTCATTAATCATATATTGGCAATTCATTAATTATGTTGTCATATTAGATATTTTATTATGTCATATTAGATATTTCAACCCGGGACGCTCTCCAACAGGTAATTGCTATGTTTTCTTTTTCTACCATATTCTGAAATAACTCAAATCTTATTGTATGCAGCTAAAGACCTTTGACTGAATGTATTGGTGCTAAACAATCTTTGTCCCCTTGAAGTGTTTGGGATCTTAATATTCTGTTTTAGGTGTTGATGTTGTAAGGTGAAATGGATCTTTTGGTATATATATATTTTTTTTAAAAGTATCTAATGTAAGTTGATACATAGATGTCATTTTTATAGTTTAGATACTTCTAATTTTATTCACTTTACTTAGATTTCTCAACCGGGACGCTCCCGGGGTATAAGCTAGTAAGTCAATAAGTTAAAAGGAGGTGTGGAAATGGAGAGCCAAACATGCACATAATAAACATAAACAATTATTAATAAATCAAATCCTTTTAACATATTAGACACCTTCCTCATCTTCCCCAAATCAACATCAAGCCCTAATCCCTTAAATCAATAACCCGATACAGTAACGATTAGACATCAAATATAAGGGGCTTTTGATCCCTAACAACAACCGAGTAAAATGGCAACTAAAAACGGACTTACAATGTTGCGAAAGGTCGTGGATAAGGTCGCAGGCCGAAGTTAAAGAGGCGATTATAGAGGCTTTTTTTGCAAGGATTTGTTGAAATGTCGAGATCTGATGTGTCATCAGCATGGTTGCTGCTTCATTGATCTTTATTGGAGTTTGTTTGATAACCGTTATAAACATGAAAGCTCAAGGAAGAAGGCGAGAAGATGAAGTAATGATTATTGAAAGCACACCTTTAGCTTCATCAGATTCTAATGTTATTATTGGAAAATGGTACTCTTTAGCAAAACTCTGCAATCAAAATATGAAGATCGGGAAGCCGGGACTAAAGCGTTACTCGATAAAGATTGTTTTGATTCAGCTAAATTGTGTGTTTTAGGGGTTTGATTGATGATGGCGTGGCAGTTTTTGACAAAACTCATGGACTAAAATGACAAAAAATGAAACTACAAGGACTAAATTGACAAAAAAAACGATTTAGATGAAAGTGACAATTTTTAACAAACCTCAGGGACTAAATTAGCAATTAACCCTAATAAATGGCATAATAATATAACATGCCACGTGAGAGTAAATAACCACGTCAGCATGCAATAGAGATCTCACGTCAGTACCCATTAACCCAGTTAGTTAGTGTTCAGTTAAAAAGGGTTACCAGAGGAAAAATGTTCAAAAGTTGAGATCATTATTGGAATTTTTGAAGTACATATTATTGTCGGTCAATAAATGAAATTTTGTATTATTAAAATCTAAATATAATACCTACAACCAATTCGTTAGCATCAAAATATATAACATGCACACCACAAAACTTTATCTTGTTCAGTCCATACGCCTCAAAATAATTAACATTTTAAGTTTTATTCACGTAAGGATTACGGTCAGAAAACGATACCATATGTTATATATTATATCTTAATGGGTAATGTCAATTATAATAACTTATTCCATCAAGTAAATGACTATGTTGTCATTAACATTAGTACAAAGCGAGCCTAACAATAGTGTGGATCCACATGCTCGGTATCAGTCTTTTGGAACTCGCTTTTGTCATAAAACCAATCATCAACCCCCTCTGCAATGGTCTGCAATCAACACATCGATCTCGTTTTAAAAACAAAAATGTAAATATTAGCTATTTTTGTCACATGTTGTCTATAGCCAAAGCACAAGTAGCAAAGAAACATTTTACCTTATCGTCTAGCTTCGAAGTAGCGTTTGCGAACCATGTAGATTGATCCGTTTGACAATGAGTGTAGCAAGTGTTTATAAACATTCCTTCAGTTGAACTCTTAGTAACAGAAGAAACCGACCCCAAAAAGTCTGAGCGAAAATCTGTATCGCAATCCACATTCAACTATAAATGAATCGAAAAGGTTATAATAAGAATTGAATGAAATAAGGTAATTGAATTGATCACCTTGGAGTCGTTTTAGTTGGGATGTCGAGCATTCTTTCAAATCGGTTTTGCACTTGGTGAACTCACCTTTGGGATCGGATTCATTTGTTGCGAACATGTTGGATACCTTGATAATTTTTTATGGTAAAACAAGAACTTTAATGAAAGGCAAAGTGTTATGATCAAATGTCATAAAAATGGTACATAACTAACCTGCCATGTATCGTAAGCCGAATTTACTATAAAGATAGGCGTGTTGATATAAGGCATAGTGAAGTCAGGGTAGAAACACTGCAATGACAATTAAATTTTGAAACATTTTGCAACATTAGTAAACTTTGAATCAAACAAGGAAAGAAAAGAATGTCCACACTAGATTGATAAGTGCGCTTACTAAACCCGGTTTCATACTAGAAGTACACTCGGAAGGTAAAGCTTTTTCCGATCCCTACAATGATAGTAATTTGATTCATTGTGTATATGAGATAAGGTAAACATATATTGAACTTGGAGGGATAGAGAGTGTGTACATGTAATGTGACTATTTTGTCAAAGTATTGCTCAAAGCGATACTCTCCCGAGAGGTCTTTCCTATTAAAACATTTGTATTAGTACAACGTTGATGTGGCGTAGTAAAACAATCATATTTGTCGCGAGTGATAAATTCCCTACATATACTCGTGTGATTGTTAGACAGAAAAATCAAAGAACTTACACATGAGGAAAATAACCGGCATCAGAAACACATTTTACTCTAGTGTTTTGTGGGAAGAATCTACGAAACTTGTCACAATTCACGATCGAAGCCAAACCACCAGCGGAACATCCAGAGAGAAGAACCTATCATTGCAACATATTTGTTGGACTTAAAACAGAAAAAAAAGTATATATAGAACTCAATTACATAATATTTCTAACATAATTATAGAGGTATGTAGTATTTTCTAGGAAGGATGGTTTACATTTTGTGCATCCTTCATACCAATGCTCATGAGCTCCTCAACAATAGCATTGAACACCCTTGCACCTCTAAAGTATAGGTTATTGACCTAGAGTTAAAGGGTAACAATTAAATTGATATACATGTAATTTACAGTTTAGATTTAAGATTAATTGATATACATGATCAACTTCTTCCACGTCTCCGGTAAAAGATGCCCCATCACAATATCTCATGTATACCCGATTCCAGTTGTAGAGGTCTGAAAATAGAATGTTTTTTAGACTAAATATATAGTAATATAAACAAACAAATGCTAGCTAGGTAGGTTTATTTTTATATGTTTTTTTAAATGAGTATTATACTAGGATTCTGATCTTGTTGATTGCTCAATAGCCCTGTGAAGTTCAGTTCCGACATCAAGTTGGATGATCCCAATCCGTAGCTCAACGTTTTTCTTTTAACACAATCTTCTATCGTATGACACCATCCTCCTCCCTAATACGTACAATACCACACACAAGTATAAATGTAAAATAATAAAATAATGTACATAATTTAAGTATCATAATACACGTATAGATTAAAAGCATAGATTGGTCACCTAGCGTTTAGACTTTACATTTAACATTTAACTATCGTTCAACACTTGAAGCCTAGTTGGTTGAGGGCTTAAAGTTTCCTATGGGAGGCTTGGGTTCAATTCCCACTAGCTACATTTGGAGGACATTGGTGAAGGGAAAATGAGGGATGACCCGGCCATTGGCTTGGGTTCGAGTTCTGATCCCGACCGGTTTTACCGATTATTTCACTGTCGTGCCTTCGGGCGAGTGAGTGGTCGGGTTTTCCCGGGAATTGGTGGCAATTGGTGGCCCAGGTACTCTCGAGTACCTGATTCGCCAAAAGGGTGCCCGAGAGTGCTAGGAATTGATTCGTTGGCTATTAAAAAAAAAAAATTATAGGGAAAACAGTGGGTCTAGTCATTTCGACTCAAATTGAATTATTGTTACATGTTTACCTAAATATCCTTAATCCTATGAAACATACAATGAGAAGATGACACGTGGCAGCATCAATGAAGATGTTTGTGTAATTGTGTCCATATGTCTTTTGATTGAGTTGATTATTCTTTCATGTGAAAATTTGTTAAGAGAAACATATATTTAGAGAAATCGTGAAAATAATTATTTTTTAGTGTGAAAAACTTTTGTAGTTTACCAAATTTCATACGTATTACGTGACAACTAATTCATGTATCAACTTGTATTCGTGTTTATAACTAAAGATAAAAGATATTTGTAGAGGATACACAAATCTATGTCACAAGACCAAAAATAACTACCGAGTCATGTAGAAGACCAAAAGAATTCATTATTAAAAAAAGTGTAACACACTTCCATGTTTCTCTTTTAAAGATATGTACTTAAATGATATTCCCGAAAATCATATTTATTGGATACATTTATCTAATTATAATGTGAAAATATAAAGTTTCGATTAGTTTTAACACACCTACCTGTATATGAACCAACCAATTGTTAACACCATCTCCAAATCCTTTATCAAACTGGTATGCAGGTGGGCTTCCATCCAAACAAACTGCATCATAGTCCATAAACGAATTAAATTCATCATTTCTTCATAATATTATAACACCTGCTCCTTTGGCTACAGCACTTTCAATAATGGTTATCTTCACCTCCTCTGAACTTTCCATGTTTAGAAACAACATTACACATACTACAAATGCGCATCGGATTGTTCTTAATGTAACCATTCTTTTTCTTGTTTGTTTAACACAAATCCAGAAAGATTTGTGCCTGTAAATGATATATGTGTGTTGATGTATATATATTATGTATGTAATATGATATGTGTGTGTAACAATGTATGTAATATGATATGTGTGTGAAAAAGGTGTGTAATAGATGGACGTATATATAGGGAACAAGGAATTAAAAGGTTTGTTTAACATCCCTCTAGTATAATGTAACTAATATTATGATGCCTCTTAAGTTTCATTATTTGTCACCATAACTCCTTCGGTTTTGGTTTTATGGAAAAACATGATGTCTTATAAGTTATATGCATGGTAGTGTAATGATAGATATCAGATATGTGACTGTGTAAACAATAAACAAGTCACCGCTACTCATTTTTTTAATGGTAATAATGGTGATAAATATTCCTGACATGACACATATTTGGTAATTGTGTTTGGTTTACCAGTTTGATAAAAAAAAAAAAAAAATGCATGTTTAAGTGGTACTAAAAGCAAACAATTCATTCCGTCAACCAGTTAACTCGTTTACAGCTTTATTAAAAGCCGGTTAACACTCTCCAACTCGTTTACGATTCGAAGCTAATGTAATGTCTCCTGTCTTGACTAACTCTATGTTTAATGAACCATTTCAACCCCTTCTTTCTTTGTATAGGACTAGAGGAGTTAAGTTTCCATATTGCTGGCAATTTAGACACGGACACGATAACCTGACATGAACCTACACGATTTTAACAGGTTTCGTGTTTGCCCTTAACATGTTTCGTGTCTATAACAGGTCGACATGTTAAGACCTGTTTATTTTCGTGTCGTGTTCGTGTCTTATCATGTACGTGTCTTAACAGGTTTTATCGTGTTTCTTATTATGTCTTGTCGTGTCTTATTGTGTTGTATCGTGTCTTATCGTGTCTTGTAGTGTCTTATCGTGTTAACTTATTTTACTAGGTGTTCCTTATCGTGTCTTATCGTGTTAACCTGTTATACACAGGTTCGTGTTCGTGTTTGAAAAAAATGACATAATTGGATTTCGTGTCGTGTTCATGCTTACAGGTTTCGTGTTCGTATCTTAACAGGTTACACGAACCTGTTATGCCAGCTCTAAGATTCCACAAATGACCGGCTTGTGTACTTTTTGGTACTAGTTAGACTATTTTTTTTTTTTAAATCTCGATAATATTTTTCATAATTTTTAATAGTAATAATAAGAATCGTATTAATAAAATAAGATACAATACTATGTTTATGTAACGAAGCATACACGTTACTTTTTCTAGATATGCACTATCCAATCAAATCCTAAAATGTAGATATTCAACATACTAAACTCTAAGATTAAAAATGATATAAATCAAACCGAAAGGTGTAATATATAAGTTCCCCGTAATATGAGGTGAATTAAAATGAGTTTGAATAGCGAACTTGAATGTTGGGGTTTCATGAAATAAATAAAAGAACTGAATAAGGGTAAATGCTTAATAACATAGATTGAGTAAATGAATCATTAATTGATTGGTTTCATAAAAAAATTATAAATTAAGACTCTTTTTTACTGTAAGAACATCCCGATAAGGATCACTAAAATTTTTCCTAAAAACATGTCCATTCTGTCATATTAGACAAACACCCATATTTTAAAAACACTAAAAACTCACCCTATAAGGATACCTAAAAGGCTAAAAACCCCTAAAAACATTGTCACATCATCACCACCTTTTACATTTATGTTTAACTAGCTTTTATTCCGGGAGTGTCCCGGGGTTGAAAAATATAACCATTCTAATAATACTAATAGTAATAATTATTACTCTTGTAATTAAATAAATAAAAAAATAACATTGCTATAAGGTGACACCATGTGTTGCAGTGTTGCGCGATTCTTTCTCCTAGCTTCTCTTGATGAAGTATTCCTATCCATCTTTAGAAGAGTAAAATTCCAATGATAACATGGCGATTGGGCTGAATTTCAACATCATAGATAAGAACCTGGTTTAAAAGAAAAAACATGATTAATGAATAACCTGAACACTTTGTGTTTTTTTTCCTGTATAAACAAAACCCCACAAAAAATAGTCGTTTTTTTTTCTCCGGTTTTATATAGCACTATGGTACTCGTTGGAAAGATAATAAAACGCTCGTTAATTTGGTGTAATTTTTTTATTTAAAAAATCTCGAATATAAAAGATATTAACGTTTAAAAATTATGGGAGAAAACATAATAGAGAAAAATTTAAATTTGTTTTTAAATTTTTTTTTCTAAAATAACTCAATTTAATTTTAGTAATTGAGAATTGAGAGATAGAGAGAGATAAATTTAGGGTTTTATGTTTATCTTTTTTTTAATTAAAAAAGGAAATAATTCAAAAACACTAAAAATCTTTCAATTATGATGCTACGTGACAGTTTCATGGAGAGGTTGAAGGCACCATTGAACGTCACGTCAGCAATGTTCATTTCTTTTATATATATTAAATAAATAATAGATTACTTATCTTTAGATAGATGATGTATTTGCAAATTATGGAATTGGTTAAAGGTAGTAGGGCTTTGGTGCATTTGAGGATATTGGGTGAAAGGGTTGGGAGTTTGTTGAAAACCCGCAAAAGTAGCCCAAGATGGATCCATTGGCATCGTGAACGGGTTTGGATTCGGGTTGTTTTGGTTATATTGTGGTGGTTGATTCGGGTTTGGGTTGTTTTGGTTGGGATCCATTGAATAAAGTATAAAGTATCTTTTATATAAAATAAGGGTTGGTATAAAAAGTGGGGTTGGATTTGTGTTGAAAATGGTATAAAATGAGTGGGTTTAAATAGAGTTTTGAAAAAAAATTCTTTTTTTTTTTTTTTTTTTTTAAACGGTCATAATGCAACGGTCAAATGGCACGTCCCCCCACTTTTCACGCGTCCCAATGCACCAGCAGCCCCGGCATCAACGGCAAAGGGGTGCCGGCTTTGCCGTTGCCGCGCCAGGGGGGCGGTGTAGCCCGGCCCGGCTTGGCATCGCCGGCCCCTTGCCGGTCCCCATACCGAGTGGTCTTAATATGCTAGTTTTGTATATATTTTAGTATTTAATCGGTAAATTTTAGGTTCTAATGATTGCGTATTAATTATAATATATATTCACCAATATCTTTACAAATATACTATTATTAGTTGTTTTTATATTATTTTGGTAATGGAAGAACAAGAGCTAAAGTGATCCGTTTATATGAAATTGCAAAATTGCTAAATTAGTCTTAATGAATTGGGTGATATGGAAATTTCCAAGTAAGGTACCCTCCTTGATTTTCTTATGAGAGGCGGGGAGTTCGAGTCCTGTTGGGACCAAAATGCTGCTGGTGGGTCAGGTTTTACCGCATTGAGCCTTCGGGCGGCAGGTTTTCCCTGGAAACTGGTGTGAAATTATTAGTGGACCCGGGTAACTCTCGGAGTACTCCTTTATCCAGTGGATACTTCGTGAGTTATTGGAATTGATTTGTTGGCGGTTTAAAAAAATGAATTGAGTGATATGGAAATTTCCAAGTAAGGAACTAATTTGTTCCAAGTCAAAATTATTGGGCGATTAATTTGAATTCAATGTTATTTAGGCATGTGAATAAAAAAAGGTGGAGTAACATTTTGATTCAAAAGATTACCTCACACATATATTATGGATAAAAATATTGACCTTTGATGAAAAGATTTCGTTGACCAATGACATAATATGGAGAAGAAAATTACACCAAATGTTAAGCTATAAAACCAATTAAATAGTTAAATAGGTTCTTTTTAACAATAGTTATGTATTATTTGTCTTCAAAGAGGTCCTTTTAGTTGACCAACATCTATATTCTTACCCATTCATAATTCATCATAAAACTCCTTCATCAATCATCATCACTAACATGTTTCATCAGAACAATGTGTGAATAAACATCACAGTCTAAACCTTGTTTAGCATTGTTGATGAAGTTTTTTTTTTTTTTAAATCCGAAAAGACAGAGACGATGATGGTGTCACGGCGACGGGTGTAGGTACACTGGTTGTGGTTGCGGGTACAGAGTGGTTATTGTTTTGATGAAGTTTTTTTTAACCATCATCTTCTTTGCCTAAAACCATTTCCTACAAATTGGCTCGATTTCTAAATCTAGAGTTTGGGGTTGTGGTTGCAGGTACAGAGTGGTTATTGATGGTGATAAGTGAAGGCGACGAGTGTTTCAGGTAAGAAAGAAATGGTAGGTTTGTGGATTGGTAGTGGTGGCTTGAGCTGCAGTGAGAGAGAAAATTAACAGGGAAAAAAGAAACATGAGAGAGAGAGAGAGAAAAGAGGGAAAGAGAGATCGAGAGACTGGGAAGAAACATGAATGAAGAGAAAGAGAGAGAGAGGGAGAGAGAGAGAGAAGGGGAGAGGGAGAGGGAGAGAGATAAAGATGAAATGACATGTTTGCCCCTCACGTGAGGGGCACATGTCTGAGTTAACCGGTGTTTATAACGGTCATTAGCCTAAAGTACATAGGGTGTAACCAATTTAGAAAGAAAAAAAAGGACATAAGGAGTGAAATTAACATAAAGGACATAGGATGCAATTTGACTAATAACTAAAGGACAATTTGTGTAATTCTCTCTATAAATTATGACTCTTTTTGTTTGTAAGTTAATTAGATTATATTCCGGAAGCTTAACATGATAGACAAATATAATATGAAGTGATAAAATGTGTATAATGATATAACATGGAAATTAATGTAGTACAATATGAGAAAACAACAATTTTAATCATGTGAATAAGAATGAAAATGTATATTAAAAAGAAAATGTATGTTTGGAAGAGGAGTAGAGGCAAAAACAACAATTGCAGGGTGTGATTGAGGCGGTTGTCTTGAATATGAAAATAGAATTCTTATTTATTGGTTTTAACATGATTACTGACTTGTCTAGACATGATCAATGAATTACCTGAACACATTATGTTTTTTTCCTGTATGAACAAAAACCAACTAAAAAAAGTCATTTTTTTAATCTTTGTATTGCACTATGGTACTCGTTGAAAAGATAATGAAATGCTCGTTAATGTGTTGTAATTTTTTTATAAAAAAAATCTCGTACAAAAAAGTTATTAGCGTTTAAAAATTTGTGGGAGGGGGGCATGAGAGGAAAAAAAACGTTTAGAGGGAAATAGGGGGAAAGAAGGGGATGAAGCGTCATGTGGCACTTGTGGGACCTATGTGGGGGGGGGGGGGGGGATTGTGGGACCTATGGGGGGAAAGAGAGGGATGAACCGCCAGTTTTCAAACGTTTGAATTTCAAACGTTTCAAATTTCTGACTCTATAAATACAACATCAAAACCTACTTCTCAGTCACAATTCTCACCAACACACCAATGAAAGATATAGGTGGCGGTTATCACGAAGATGCCAGACCTTCCGATCTCCGGCGATACTCTCGCCGGAGACGGCGACTACCATTTTCATCTCCTCCTCATCCACAACCAATCTTCTCTTCTCCCCCTCCTCATCCACAACCAATCTTCTCACCTCTTCCTCCACAACCAATGTTCTCACCTCCTTCTCTAAAAGGGTGCACCCCATTCCCCCTCTACCAGGGTATACTCCACCAACAGCCAAATCAGGCGCAAGAATCTCTCAAAGATGAATAATAATATACAGCATATTGAGTCATAGAAGAAATAACCAAAACCCCCAATAATATGCTGTTGTATGTTTGGTGACCTATATTGTGTTGAGAATAAGCCCAGCTTATCATTCATGGGCCACTCTTGGGCTTGGCTTCAAACATAAGCTCCTCAATCCGAACCAATAAGAATAAGCCCAAACTGTCAAACTGCTACAATAATAAGCCCAAGCCCAAACTGCTTATCCACTGGCCCATCAACATATCAACTATATCCGAAACTTCATCCTGCACGATGCTTATGCAACATTATAAAATACCTCAAATACGATAATAAGTAATAAAATTGAAATAGGAGAACTATTATTGTCAACAATGATGATGAATAATACTCCATAATCTATATATTTTTAGATGGTGTAGTTGAATTTTTGTATGGTTTTATATATATGATGTAAGAATGAAATAAGACGGTCATAGTGAGTGAAAATGAAGTCACAACATCATGTAAGTGAATGATTTTTTTTTTTTTTTGTTTGATACAACGGCTTGGTGTATGTAAAAAGCAAAGAACGGAAAAAATATCTTCAAGAACAAAGCTTCATCATGCAACAATGTGTTTGAGATAGTTAAATTTAAGTTTTTTTTTAGGAACAGATAAAATCGAAAGAAAATTTCCGCAATTAGATTGGAATTTGTTGAAGTTGGAAAGTGGGATTTGAGGTTTAAGAAGTTTGATCGGAAGCAGAGTAACTTCCGATGGGATTTAATGCTCCTTTAATGTGGCTAACCACCCAGTATTTATAGCTTGGGCCAAGACTGGGCATTAATGACGAGTAATGATTAAGTCGGCGTGAACAGTGACGGATGTCACTGTAGCCGCTGACAGGGGATGGCCGAAATATTATTTTATTTGATTGCGGCTATTGCCCGGTGGGTAATAGCCGCTTTTGTTTTATCCGTTGTTTAATTACTATGTGTTTGTCCATCAGTCCTTTGTCCTTTGGTCCGTTCGTTTTGTCCGTTCGGTATGTTTGGTTCAGTTATCCGTTCTATTTTCTGATCGGTTGTCCTAGCCATTTTCTAATCGGTCCGGTTCTACTTGACCGACCGGATCGGTTACTCTATTTTTAATCAATCATTCTAATTTTATTTTATCTTTGTAATTTTCCTAAAGTATTCGTTTTAATGCGTCGTTTATCCATCCTATGTCATCAGCCCCCCCCCCCCCCCAGTTTGATGAGGTGCTTTTTCGGGGAAGCGCTCGTCAAACTTTTATATCGATTCATGTCTTCCATTTTGAGTGTACCGATTCATCTAGTCGGTCCCTCCGGTGTAAATAATTGGCCTCGTTTTCCGGGTTTCATTAATTACCCGCTGGTTATTATTTTTTAAGGATGGACACGTGTCAGCCTGGGATTGGCGGGCATCGTAACCGTCCAATTGTTGATTGACGTGACGTTCCGTCAGTCCTCGGTATTCCCCCCAAAACTCACTATATATACCTCTTTCCTACAGTAACAAAGTTTTTACTTTTCTTGATCGGCTAGAGAGCGTCTGCCGTTTCCGATTAATCCAGGTTCGTCCCTCATTCTGTTTTTAATTCCGTCATTATGGTAGGCAGACGCGATATGCAACTTCATACTTCTGAGGTTTCCCAACCATCTCTGACTGCTTTTTGTAGTAAATATTTTGATACGTCCGTATATAAACCCATCGTCCCCGATCCGCATCATCGTATTACTGACTGTCCAGAAGGCCACGTAGGATTTTATACTCGTCACTTTGACTTTTCATCTATTCGGCTTCCGTTGTCCGTTTTCTTTTTAGAATTTCTACAATTTTACAAATTAGATATTCGTCAACTGAGCCCCCTGGGGGCTATAAAGGTGACTCATTTTGAAGTAGCTTGTCGTGCCTTCGGGGGCGAGCCAACCATCGGCCTGTTTCGTCAGTTTTTCCACCTGACTACGGCCGGTGACTGGTTCACGGTTGGCGAGATTTCTAAAAAACAATCCATGCTAAAGGAAACGTATTCCGGTCTTAAAAACTGGAAGAACCGTTTCTTTTGGATGCCGGACAACATCGTTCCTTTCTTGATGTCGTGGCATGCACCCAAAGATACATTAAATCTTGATCAAGAAGATATTTATGATGGTGAACTCTTCGATAAGTTATTGGCCAATCCGACCCCTCTTCAAGTGTTCCCGGAACCGATTCTCGTCTTGACAGGCATCAGCCGAATGTGGCCGTTCCAGAATGTAGAACCTATAATTAAGAAAGGGAGCAAGGGTACGACCCTCCTCCTCAAAACCTCCTTTCATTCCCGAAGGCTTTGTTATCTAACGCTTGTTTTGTTCCTTTGTGCAGAAATGAGCGTTTTAAGCTTTGTGAAACGGAAAGGCGAGGGTATGAAGCTTACCTCCCGGGCCAAACGGGATGATGAAGACGAAGTGCTAGACCGTACCATAGCTGTCACTTACAGCGTTCCCCAAACGGAGAAAGATGACGAGCTTCGCACTTCTGGTTTTGAGAAAACAACTTCTCCCGTTGATCATACCCACCTTCAGTCTCCCGGACCCGTGAAAGAGACCGAACGAACTCTTGTTTCCGACGACCAAAATCCTAAGGAGAATCAGCCGTCAGGTGGTCAGTCGGTGGATATTATGGGTACTTCTTCTGGTGCTGAGGCATGCAAAGTAGTGATTGGTGTGGAGGCTAAGAAAAGTGGTAAACGAAAGGAGCATCACCGCAAACGGAAACAGGTTGAGGGAGATGTGGATGCGACGGCCAAATCGGATGACAAGAAGTTGAAAACCTCTGATGTAGAGGAGTCCAAAGAATCCTCGGAATCCTATGTTGTTGAGGAGACATACATCCCAGGTGGAAAGTGAAGAACGACGACACCTTATCCGATACCCTTGTCTGCCATCAAATCCTCCATCATACTATACCTCCCGGTGAAATTGACCGGTTGAGTCAGCAGGGTGAGGAAAAAGCCGTTGAAATGGCTGGTGTGTCGGCTGTTCGTACCTTGAGCTTTGTTTCCGAGCTAATCCAGGGTTACTATAAGAAGGTTGCTATAGAGAAAAAACTCAAAGGTCGCATAGAGCTTTACCGTGCGGAGGTTGAAAAGTTGGATGCCAAAGTGGCCAAGCGGAAGAAGAGTGAATGTTCAAGCACAAAGAAGGGTAAAGAGGCTGTTAAAGCTATGGGTGAGATGAAAACGGAGCATGCAAAAGAGGTGGGCCTTCTTCGTTCTGATATTTCTGATCGTGACAAGGAAATTGCCGAGCTTAAGGATAAATTGCGCCAATCGGAAGAGAACGGCTTCGTCTTGTCCCGATCCGTATCCAAGCTACAGATGCGTCATGTGTTGAATTTCTTTAGGGTAAGATTTCTGCAGATCCGTATCCCGCCCATCTTTATCGTATGTATTCTTCCCTATTTCAGGATAAAGTGCAGAAGGCCGATGATGAGAAAAAGGCGTGGGCGGTGTGCAAGGATAACTACGACAAAGCCTTAGAGGCTGGAGACGAGTTGATTGCTGGGCTCCGATCGGCTCTTAAGACCGTTGAAGAGGATCGGGATCTTGCCATGACTGAAGGGATCCCATTAACCGTATCTAAGCTGATGAAGTCTGTAGAATTCTTGCAGCCCCTCAGGGAAATGGAGTCACTGCTGTACAACTCTGCTTACCACGATGGCATAGTGGCAGGGTTTCAAGTGGGCGCTTCGGGTGCGAAGATAGAGACGGTCGACGGCTATGACCTCCGAGCATCCAAGATATATGAAGACGGTGCTAAAGCCTGGGACGCCACTTCCTACGAGTTCGTTGAAAAGTTCAAGACCATGAAGGGCAAGACTTTCAAGGATGTGAGTGAAACGACCCCGTCCGGAGTGCTTCCTACCGTTTAACCGTTTCTGTAACATTACGCATTTATACTTGTACGTTACGAACATTATTAATAAAAACGTCAAGTTCTAGTATTTATTGTGTGCGTTTAATTATTTTGTTGCATTTTGGAAACCCTAATACTATATATTATTATTATTATATATATATATATATATATATGGTTATGTGTTGATAATTGTCAAAAAAAAATAATGCTTGGGCCAGGACTCGAACCCGCGCCCAAGCCGGCCCAACAACACAACACACATAAACCAGCTGGGCTGGCACTCTTGTTTGTTTCAAACCCTGCTTGATTTCCTTTAAACCCGTCCAAGGTCTGTTCACAGTTGACATGGAAAGTCCACTGTGACAGCCTATAACCATAATTATCAACATTAACTCGTAAATTGAGTCATGAATGGAATGGGATCACAATTATCGGCCATCTATGACAGCAACACGATTATTTACAGTCAATTATTACCAATTTTACCAAATACGCGTGTATCATTGAATGGATGGTCAACTCTTGCCAATTCGTATACCGAAGCCTTAACACTATAAATTGATCATTCACGAGCAATCACAACTCGCCAATACATCTCTCTCAACCTCCATTTCTTCAGAATTTCACTCTGTTCTTGTTTTGCGATTGAATTTTGACTTTTTGGATTGACCGATCAATCGAGCTCGTTACAGCATTGTAAGTGTAATTTTTTTTAGTGGGATTTAACCTTCGGCATTCACACATCAATAGCCCTAAGGTTAATTGGGCTATTGATGTGTGAATCAAACAATTGCAGAATTAGGGCTCGTGAGTTTTAATTTGGGGATAAACTTGATTCTGCATAGTATATTTATTTTAAATAAAACGGAAATAATCACAACCACTGGTCTGGACCAAGTGGTTGTGACTGATGCTTTGTTCCTGAGCCACCGGGTTCGAGTCCCGGCAGTGGCATCCTTTTTTGTTCCTTTTTCCTTTTTAACAAATAAATATATATAATACATATAATCTTATAAATTCATTTTTAATTATTAAAACTCTTTTATAAATTCTAAAAAAATTATTTTTAGATAATCTGATGTAAAAGTTTCACCCACAATTTTTAGTTTTCAAAAATTAATTTATTTAATATATATAATAATTAAATCAATTTTATTCTATTATATTTATAAAATTCCATTAAAATATCAAAACAATTTTATAAATTTCCACAAAAATTATCCTGAGTTTGTATAATGATAAACTTTTCTGAAATGATTTTTAATTCTGAAAAATCATTTATTTAATATTTTTAATCAGTTTTTGTTAGTTTTAATCATAATTAAATCATAATAAATTCAATTTTCAATATTTTTGCACCAAAATTTTATACAATTTATTTCTGAATATTTAGAACAGGAATATAAATTTTAAACTAATAATTCTTTAATTTTAGTATTTTTAAATATTAAAGTTAAATTTTGACAATTTGTAATAAATAGATTTAATATTCTATTTTAAAGAAAATAATTTTATAAAAATTATTTTTTTATACTTCAAACACATTATTGTGAACATCCTAAATTCAAACTTTATAAAAAGACTTCATTTATTTAATTATCTAATTTCCCTTTATTTATTAAAACATTTTATTATATATTCAACAAATGGTTATCCCCGAATCGAAACCCTAGAATATACTTGTAGACTAGATAGACTTAGACTTATTTGTTGCCTTATACATAGGGTAATACTTGGCAATCTATTGGGCTACACTCATACTATTCCTCAATACCTAATACTATACCAAGACGAGTTTACGTAACCATGTTTATGCGATGCTTTATACTTGCAACATTTTATTTAAGCAATTCAACATGCATGTCTAGTTGTAAACTTTATTGCCTCATGAATTAGTCAACAACAGTTTCAACGAGTTTTAACGAGTTTCAACATTACATAATCATTAGCTATGGCCAAGCCGGCGATACTCAATAATAGATCTATTAGATTGACAACCCCACCTGGATACGCGTACCTCCTACATAGGTAGCGTGGGTGATTGTTATCGTTCCAACATATTACTAAGGTGAACCGTAGATGACGGGATGGACCTAAACTAGTCGGAGGTTTGATTATGTCGATTCAACATATTATGCTTATTCATGTAGACTTAAACTTACGATAGACATATGAATTGCTAAACTTTTATACTTAAACTATTTGCTTAACATGGATTATGTATTCTCACCAACTTCTAGTTGACCCCCCCCCCCCCCCATTTTTACAACTCAATAGGAAATAATGATGCATGAAGACTAGAGTATTTTCATGAAGACAATTTGAAGTCTATGCTTGCTTGATCTTTGTGATGTATTAGATTTCCACATTAAAACTCATTATGTATTTCTATTTTTGGATATTTGCACTTTAAATTTATTTCAATTAAAATTTGGTTACCATGTGCTACTGTATACTCATTCTTACGTGACACCTCGATGTTTCCGCCATCGGTTGGGGTGTTACAGTTTCTCCTTTTATTCGATATGGTTGTAATTGACAAACTTATTTTGATATGGTTGTGAATACTCTACTTTAAGCCGCTTCCGTTAGGGAATCGACCTGGTCATGCTATTTTGATCGATCTATTAAATGATCGTACTTCAATATGGTTGTAATTGTATTCAAACTTTTGGCCGTTCCATCAAGGACTCGGCCTTTATAATACTTTTGACCAATCGGTGCCCGTACGGGTCCTTACACAATGACGTGTTATTTATTGCATAGATACTTAAACAAAATATTTGTTCAGTTGTGCAACGTTCCAGTGTCGCGGAACGGCCTTCCCTTCCATTGTTGCCAACTTGCAAGAACCTTTCTCGTGAACTTCCACCACCATGTAGGGTCCTTCCCAGTTCGGACCTAGCTTTCCCGTATCTTCCTTTCTGCTGGCCTCATTGCACCGTAACACCAGATCGCCGGGTCGGAGGTTCAGTTTCTTTACCCTTGCATCGTAGTACTTTTTCATCTGATGCTTATACTTGGCTTCTTGTACGGCAGCGTTCATGCGGTACTCTTCGAGATTATCCATGTTAACGGCTAAAGCTTCTTCATTCAACTGTTCTTGCACTCCCAGTACTCTATTTGTGGGTAAGCCTACCTCAGCCGGAATCACCGCTTCTGATCCGAAAACAAGACTGAAAGGCGTTCGGCCTGTGCTTGTTTTTTCCGTAGTTCGGAGGGCCCAAAGGACGCTAGGTAATTCCACCAGCCAATGCTTCCCCTTTCCCAGCCTTGTCTTGAGTCCGGTTAGGATACTCCGATTCATTCGCTCCACCTGCCCATTAGCCTGGGGATGTGCCACCGATGCAAATACCTGTTGAATGCCCAGACTTCGGCACCAATCTCCAAATTTCTTATCAGCAAACTGGGTTCCATTATCTGTAATTATTTTTCCGGGCAGACCAAACCGACAGACGAGGTTCTCCCACACAAAAGTTGTTATCTGATTACTTGATATCATACCAATTGGCTTTACTTCCACCCACTTGGTGAAGTAGTCTATAGCAACGACCAAAAACTTGACACCCCCTTGCTACGGGAAAAGGTCCCAACAGATCCATGCCCCATTGGTAGAAAGGCCACGGGGAAGTTATCGGTACCATGCCATGTTTTGGCAGCCGTGGTATCGGGGCATGTATTTGGCATGATTCGCATTTCTTGGTCAGCTCTTCTGTAACACCCCAACCGATGGCGGAATCATCGAGGTGTCACGTAGTGACGATTGTTCAAAAGCTCATGGTACTAAAATGTAAATATTTGATTATTGAATATTGTTTTACAACATGTGAAAATGAATACATAACAAAATTGAGATAATTGATTTATTTAGTCTAAGTCCAAAGTCCTATATGAAGCGTCAAGCAGTCTTATCCTGAAACATGCACGAAAATAAATTTTGTCAACATATGATGTTGGTGAGTACTACTTAGCTTTGTACACATAGTATAAATTTGAAAAGTAGTACAATTCATGTGTCTAGCATCACCAAGGCATTATGTAAACACGCAAGTAACCAAACAAGACAAAGATCAATGTAAAGTTGATAAGTTGAAATTGATAATGAGCACCCTAACACGTGTCAAGTCTAAAAGAGCACCGTAACATAAGTTACGTCTGTATGTAAAGAGCACCATAACATAAGTTATGTTTAGATGTATGATTTTGTATGTAAGCTACGTTCATGTTCAAACATAAGCACAAAGATATTCAAGACACGTATATGAATTGTAAATTAATAAAAATGTATGTGTAAATGAATTTGCAAGTTTTGTATTCTTGTGCATGAATCACCCCAAAAGTGTGAAAACGAAAAAGGGGATAAGTAATACTCACCTTAGCAAGGTGGTAAGTCTTGTGGAATTGAATAAGTGTAATCCAACGTTGCCAAGTATCACCCTATGTATAAGGTAACAAATAAGTCTAAGTCTATCTAGTCTATAAGTATTTTCTAGGGTTTCGAATTGGGGATAAGTATTCGTTTGTTTAATAAATTAAACATTTCATAAATAAGAGAAATTTGATAAATAAATAAACAAAAGTCTTTTTGTAAATTTTAAATTAAAGATGGTCACAATATAAAGTTTTAAGTATGAAAATAATTTTTATAAAATTATTTTCTTAAAAATAGAATATTAAATCTATTTATTTCAAATTGTCAGAATATAACTTTAATATTTAAAAATATTAAAATTAAAAAATTTTTAAATTAAAAATTGTATTTCTGTTCTAAATGGATAGAAATAATTTATATAAAATTTTGGTGCAAAAATATTGAAAAATGAATTTATTATGATTTATTTATGATTTAAAATAACAAAAATCAATTAAAATTATAAAACAAACGATTTTTCTGAAATAAAATTTATTTCAGAACTTCTTATTGTTATACAAGTTTAGAATAATTTTTGTGGAATTTATAAAATCGTTAAGACATTTTTATAGAATCTTAAAGTTATATTTGAATAAAATTGTAATATTTATTATATATAATAAATAAATGATTTTTGCAAAACTAAAATTTGTATGATAAACTTTTCTATTAGAATATCATAAAATAATTTTTGTAGAATTTATAAACCATTTTTAGTATTTAAAAAGTATTTTAAAAGATTTCTAGTTAAAACATATATAAATGGAATGGTAAAAAAAAATAATTTGCGGCTCATGGGGATCGAACCTGGGCCATAGGCCGATTCATGTTCTGGAGCAAAGGAGGGTAACCAACTGGTCTACGAATCTGTTTGTGTTTATTTTCTTTTCGTTTAAAATATAAACAGGTTCATATATATATATATATATATATATATATATATATATATATATATATATATATATATATATCATCCTCCCCAATTCGTTCATGGATAAACCCTAGCTTATCAATTGATCAAAACATCAATCAATAACCCCTTTATTCATAGGGTTACTGATCGTGCAGATACGAAGGTTGAAAATGCGTAAGGGATTTCAACTTACAGGTCTGAATCGAAGAAGAATGATGAGTCAAACAAAAAGTCAACCAAGCGAATGATTATGATCAGGCACGAGTTGTTAACAGAAATTGAAGGTGAGGTTTTGTATATCGGTATTCCTAGGCTCTCTAGGAACGTTCAATTTATACAGATGTCGCGTAAATGGAAGGCTTCTGTGATTGGATCCAAGCTCGGTCAAAACCGAGTCACAAGGCTCGATTAGGGGCTGTTAGAGCGAGATTAATGGTTGGGTAAACGCGTACGGTAAATGGTCATTAAACTTGGCTTGATTCTTGCCAAAATTACAGTCCCTAATTTGAATCCTATGTCTTCCGCGTCTGCAACGAGCAACAAGGAAGGAGAAGGGATAGCAGGGTATTTTGGGCTTTTATACAATGCGAGTTGGGATTAAATCAGGAATGAGCCATAGCTCAGTTGGTGTAGGTGTGTGTGTTGTGCTTGACCCGGCTTGGTACGCGAGTTCGAGCCACAGCAGAAGCAAATGTGTTTTTTTTTTCTTTTTTTATAGAGTGAGAGGAGGAGTGGGTACTGGGCCGCTGTTATGGGCTTGTTGTTCGGGCTGGGTAATAAGTCTGGGCCGGAAAAAAAGGAAAGGGGTGGGTTATGGTTTGGTTATGGTTTTTTAGAGATTTAGTGTTTTATTATTATTATGATTATTATTATTATTATTATTATTATTATTATTATTATTATTATTATTATTATTATTATAAGGATAAAATGCGACGTACAAGATAGGAGGTACGAAATAAAATATATATATATATATATATATATATAATGATAAAAGTGACGGATGTCACATCTTCACTATCTCTCCTCATCGTAGGCCAGAAATATCCCAAATTAGCTGCACGAGTTACCAACGACCTTGTTCCGATGTGTGCTCCGCACAAACCTTCATGTATTTCTTCTAAGACTTTAACCCCCTCTTCGCCCGAGACACAACGGTAGGATGGTGAGAGGAAACCTTTTTTAAACAACACTCCTTCGTACAGCTCGTATGACTTGCTTCTCTGAACATCCTGTTCGTCCTGCCCCTCCGTTCTTCCTTCCAAAATGCTGATTATCGGAGTTCTCCAGTCATCATCCTTTCTTACATCCATTATGACTGACGCTGCTGGTCCTCCGATGGAGGCTTCGTCTAGCTATTCTACCGTTATCATCTTTGTTAGGTGGGCAAAAGCTACTGAAGCCATCTTACTAACGGCATCGGCTCCTTTGTTTTTGCTTCGAGGGATTTTTATAATGATGCACGTGTCAAAAAGTGCCATGATTTCTTTTACAGCCGCTACGTATCTTTTCATGGCCGTATCCCTTGCTTCGAAGTCTTTGTTGACTTGGCTAGCTACCAATTGTGAGTCGACGAACGCCGTCAAGTTCCTTAATCCCATCTGGATGGCTATCCGGAGCCCTGCGAGTAATGCTTCGTATTCGGCTACATTATTAGTACATTTGAAATTAAAACGGAGGGCATACGCCGTTTCAATACCATGAGGATCAACCAGGATAAGTCCAGCCCCTGCTCCTTCCCGGCTGGACGCACCGTCCGTATACAAACACCAACCTTCACGGGTTCCTGAACTTTCTGCTTGGTCGGGTGCGGTGTCTACGAGCATCAAATCTTCTTGCTGACCGGTATTTTCTACCAAAAAGTCTGCTAACACTTGTCCTTTGATGGCTACTCGCGGCTTGAATTCTATGCCAAAGGTTCCCAATTCTACGGCCCACTTTGTGAGTCTTCCAGCCACCTCCCGTCGACTCAGGACGTCCCTCAACACTGAATTGGTAAGCACCACGATGTGGTGAGCCTGAAAGTATCTTCGTAGTCGCCGAGCTGTATGAGTTAGGGCTAGGGCTAGCTTCTCAATGGGGGAGTATCTGATATCCGCATCTCTTAGACACCTGCTGACAAAGAAAATCGGCATAAAACCGTTAGGTCGGTTAGCACATAAGACACTACTAACGGCTTCGGGCCCTGCGGCCAAATAGACAAACAAGCTTTCCCCTGTTTCAGGTACCACCAGGGAGGGTAGATTGTCGATGTGATGCTTCATCTGCTGAAAGGCTAACTCTGCTTCATCGGTCCAGCCCAGACCAGCCTGCTTGGTATGGTTCTTGAGGACTTTGAAAAACGGGAGTGACTTTTCAGCCAATTTTGACAAAAATCTATTGAGGGCCCCCAATCTTCCATTTAGGCTTTGAAGTTCTTTAAGGGTTTGAGGAGACCGCATCTCTTGTATTGCTCGGATCTTTTCCAGATTGGCCCGTATGCAATTCTTGGAAACAATGTGTCCCAGGAACTTGCCTTCTTCCATCCCGAAGAAACATTTCTCCGGATTCAGCTTCATGTTCACCCTCCGCAGATTGTTAAACGTTTCAGCTATGTCCATCAGGAGTTGTTCCTCATCTTGACTTTTTATCACCAAATCATCCACAAAAGCCTCCATGTTTCTTCCAATTTGGTTTTGAAAGACCTTATCTATCAGACGCTGATACGTAGCTCCTGCATTTTTTAAGTCGAACGACATTTTTTTATAACAGAACAATCCTTGGTTCGTGTGGAAGGCGGTTTTTTCTTCATCTTCCCTTGCCATTTGTATTTGATGATACCCTTTATACGCATCTAAAAAACACTTGAAACGGAAACTAGCCACCGATTCCACCTTTGAGTCGATCTCTGGCAAAGGATAATGGTCTTTAGGACAGGCCTTGTTCAGATCTCTAAAGTCGATGCACATCCTCCACGATCCATTGGCTTTTTCGACCATCACCGGGTTGGATACCCAGGACGGGTACTGTACCGACTTCATAATCTCGGCCTCTTCCAGGTTTTGTACTTCTTCTCGAACCACTTCACTCCTATCTGGGGCTAATGATCTCTTCCTCTGCACGACCGGTTTACTACTAGGATTCACATTCAGCCGGTGCTGAATGACATAACGAGGTATCCCCGTCATGTCGCTGGGTGTCCATGCAAACACATCTAAGTTGCGTATCAGATATCTGTACAAGAGTCCGTAAAGTGGTAACTCCTCTTAAGGTCGGGAACTTTATAATGCCGTGTTTACTTGATGTTACCATACCGAAAGTCCGGATCCCCGGTCTTCCGATTAGCATATTATGGGGTGTGTGTGCAGGTACGACGATAAAATTCAAGGCTTCTACTCTTCTTCCAGGTTCCTCCCCTATCCCTACGAAAAGCTGGATCTGCCCCTTGGTGAAACATGTTCTCCGGAGAAACCTACCAGCGGGTAGGAAACGGGGATCAACCCGGCTTGGACGTGGGGAGGGAGTTGCTCAAAACAGTGTTCATACATTATATCGGAGGCCGCCCCTTCGTCCAAGTAAACTCGGTGTACTAACTGGTCCCCCACTGTGACTTGTATGATAAGGGGGTCTTCCCTTGCTTCATGGGGTTTTATGGATGGGAAACTAATGGGGAGTTCGCTCCAATGCATTATTTCACCTTTTTCTTCGAACACTACCCGCGGTCGCTTTAATGCAATTTCTGGTCGGACCATGAGTATCTGCTTATCGTCTCTTCCTTCCTTCTTTCGTTTCTGGTTCCGGATGTCTTTGATCAGGTGATCGAGCTGACCCGATTGTACGGCCTCTTCAATTTGCTTCTTAAGCTGAAAACACTCGTTAGTATCGTGACCCTTGTCTTCGTGAAATTCACAATACTTTTTAGAACTCTGTTGCTTGGCCGTCTTCTGAAGGGGATATGGAGGTTTGAACTTTACATTTGTTTCGGTTGCTAGGATTTCCTTCGGGGTTTTCGTTAATTCTGTATAAACAAAACCCCTTTTATCACTCCTCTCCGACCCTTTGGAATAATTGTCTCGGCCACGTGTATCACTTGCCGCACCTCTATCTTCTTTGGGGAAACGCTTCTGGCTGAATCGGTCCTTCTTTTGGAATGTCCCCTTCCGGGAATCATCTTTTTTGAATTCTATAGCTTGCACGGCTTCCTTTCCCCTGACAAAGGCTTCGGTCCGTTCTATTGCTTCTTCCATGGTAGCCGGTACTCGTGCGTTCAAACTTTCTACCAGCTGTTTCGTTCACAAACCATGTAGGAAACCAGATATCCTCATCTTTTCGTCCGCGTCCCTTACCTGTAGGGATTCCTCCTTGTATCGGGCGGCAAATTCTTTTAAAGTTTCTCCTTCTCTCTGCTTGATGTTATGCAATTCCACTGGATCTCTCATGTGCTTCCTCTGTTGCCGGAAGTGTTCTAGAAATCTGACTTTCAAATCATGAAAGCTATCTAAACTTCCCGGGGGAATGCTGTTGAACCACACCCGAGCCACCCCGACCAATGTTTTCACAAACATGTGGCACCAGGAAGGCATGTGCCAACCCTCGTTGCGCGCCACACTATCAAATAGCAGGATGTGATCCTCCGGGTCTGCCGTTCCGTCATACACCCTCACATTGGATGGCATCTTGACTCGTACCGGCGGAACGAAGTCTGCTATCCGGGCGGTAAACTTCGATCCTTCGGGAGGCCGGTAAGGCCTATTCAGATCATTCTCGCCACCTTCTCCAAGCAGTTCGGCCCTGACGATCGGCGCTGGCTCATGAGTCGTAGGTGCTACGACGGTGGCTTGTCCGGTACTAAACATTCGAGCATTCCGATGTACCATGTCAGTCAACCATGATGCGGGCGTCACGACCGGCCCTTGAGTTTGGTGTGGCAGGGGAAGAGTACTGACATTAGGAGCGACCTCGTCTTCGTCAAAAGATAACCGAAGGGCTAGGCCCTTCGCTCTCTCTTCCCTCACATAGTCGTTCATAAGTTGTCGTATCTGCAGAAAATTAGATCGTACCAGTTCGGGTGACACGGTCAAACCGGCACTTGGGGTAACGTTATGGTTAGCCGGTGCGGTAACATTACCCTCGGAGGGGGTGACGTTGCCCGGATCCGGCAGGTTGGATGAAGACATGTGGGGACAAAGTATCCTCGAGTGGATTATCTTCGTGCCCCACGGTGGGCGCCAAAATGTTGAAGTTGGAAAGTGGGATTTGAGGTTTAAGAAGTTTGATCGGAAGTAGAGTAACTTCCGATGGGATTTAATGCCCTTTAATGTGGCCAACCACCCAGTATTTATAGCTTGGGCCAAGGCTGGGCATTAATGGCGAGTAATGATTAAGTCGGCGTGAACAGTGACGGATGTCACTGTAGCCGCTGACAGGGGATGGCCGAAATATTATTTTATTTGATTGCGGCTATTGCCCGGTGGGTAATAGCCGCTTTTGTTTTATCCGTTGTTTAATTACTATGTGTTTGTCCATCAGTCCTTTGTCCTTTGGTCCGTTCGTTTTGTCCGTTCGGTATGTTTGGTTCAGTTATCCGTTCTATTTTCTGATCGGTTGTCCTAGCCATTTTCTAATCGGTCCGGTTCTACTTGACCGACCGGATCGGTTACTCTATTTTTAATCAATCATTCTAATTTTATTTCATCTTTGTAATTTGCCTAAAATATTCGTTTTAATGCGTCGTTTATCCATCTTATGTCATCGGAATTCATGAGAGATTTGATTTTAATACTCTTGTAATCGCATATTTGCATACTTCTATTTAATTTCTGGCTCCTAGCAACTTGCAAATAGCCATTATTTTATAATAAACTAGATTATATCCCGGGAGCGTCCCGGGTTGAGAAATCTAATTTGAAATATCAATTTTACATTTGAAATAGACTAATACGTTGTACAGTTACATGCAGGAAAGCTTCGGTAGCACTTAACCTAAAACAATTAACAATGTATATCCAATGTTAGTGCATAACCTTAAACATTATATAACTTTAATATTAAAACCTAACCTAAAACAATGTACAACTCCAATGGTAAGACATGTTGTAAATAAAATTCATATTTACTGGTTTGAACATAACTAATGACTTGCCTATACATGATTAATGAATAACCTGAACACTTTGTGTTTTTTTTCCTGTATGAACAAAACCACACAAAAAAATAGTCGTTTTTTTCTCCGTTTTTTATATAGCACTATGGTACCCGTTGGAAAGATAATAAAACGCTCGTTAATTTGGTGTAAATTTTTTTCTTTAAAAAATCTCGTATATAAAAGATATTAACGTTTAAAAGTTATGGGAAGAAACATTAGAGATAAAAATCTAATTTTGTTTTTAAATTTTAAATTATTATTTTTCTAAAATAAAGGTCTTACCACATGGGATGACACATGACACACTCAATGAAGAGAATACCCTATTTGAGTGCCATGTCATTAAAATGGCTTTGGTTTATTATATGTATAGATATAGATTCCTTGCTTTAAGGGAAGCAAGAAAATTTAGGGAAATAAAATATTGGTCCTAGTTGTGCCCAATTGCCACAAGGGGCCGAGGGGGTTGAATTGGAATATTATGGACTCACATGATTTCCAAAGCCCAATAAACCACCAAAATACAACTGATCTTCATAAGAATTCTATCGTACCTGACAAGCCGACACAAGTAACCACCACGGACGATTAATTGTCTTTCTTTTTAATTAAAAACTAGGACATTGCCGTTGGCCGCGCGTTGCGGCGGCTAAATTATGATGTTAGTTATGTTTATGGACATATATTGCTTTAACTTATACATATATTACTATTTAGTAGCAGTTAGTGGGTTTTTGAAAGGCTTAATACATACATTACATATTTTGATAGCGTCTTAAGTCGCATTCATGTTTTTATGCCTACAGGACTGATGTACTATACAAAATTTGATGCGTTGGTCCTGTCTTCTGGTATCGTGAGCGCTCGCCGCTATGGTTTACCAAAAGTCATGTTTTGTGCTCACTTTTCCAGGCATCCAAAATGGTATCCAAAAGTTGGTTCTTCTTTGGAATGGCTATTCCAATATTCTTGGTTTCTTGACTGAGTCTGTTGAACATATTAAGAGACAATTTGTTAATATGAAAATAATATGATAAGAAGAATATGAATTTGTGAAATTGTACTGATTAGATTATATGATGACATTGTCAAACGTATTAAGAGATGGTAGCTTTATGTTAGGTTTAATCTGAAATGAATTTGAACTTGCATAAATTGGTTCACTTTAAGATTTGAGGGTTGATAGCTTACCTGACGATTGCGGTAAAGCCCTTTTGGTGGTTGTCTTCTTTAAGTCAGGTGTTGCTGGTTGCATTAAGTCTTGTGCTTTGTTCACGGCGATGCTTCCGTTTTTCCTGACAGCAATGTGTAGTAGCTTTGGGTCTTTTTTCATTGAAATGATTTTGTCTGGTAGCACTTTAGGGTCTTTGTTTCCAAGAGCTAGTACCATGTCACGACAACTTATCTTTAAATAATCGTTAAGGGCTTCGTCGTAGAATACCACCTCCGTGTCGTCTGTGTTGTCATCGATTTTTGCATTTAGGCAATACCTGTAAAAATAGAAAAGTAATTAAGTGAAAAATAAATTGAAGATCTTTCTTTGTGCACATGGTTTTCCTTTTTTCCTCCACTTACATGATGATAAAATAAAATTTTCTCTAAATCAATCAACAACAATGCACACAAAAGTAGACCATGAATCTATAAAGCATATACACAAAATAGACCCATATTAAAGTTATCATTCATCTTAAAAAGCAAGAAATATCCATCCATAAAAAAAGTGTTTTTTTGGCCATAAAAAAACTAAGGTGTATCACTATCATGTATGAATGTTTTCTTATTTCTAAAGCACGTATGCTCAATCAAACCTGCTTATATCAACCCAAATACAGAATTAGCACAACCCCTTTTAAAATTCTACATTAAACAAAAACTTTGTAACACATAAACAACAATTTACATACGATTTCAAGAAAATACTCACTGAGGCAATTGGGCAAGCAACAATTCATACAAAAGTATACCCTGAATCCACAAAGCATATACACTAAAGTAGATCCATATTCAAGTTATGATTCATCTTCAAAAGGAAAAAAAAAAACCATCAAAAGTGTTTTTTTTTTTGCCATAAAATTTCAAGTTTTTTTTTTTCACGTTTAAGCACATATGTTCAAATTTCAATTAAACCTGCTTACATCAATCAAAAACACAAAAGAAGCACAACTCCTCTTAAAAACGATACTCACTCAGGTAATTCGTCGAACACAAAAACAGCAACTTGTACACAATTTTTAAAAACGATACTCACTGAGGCAATTCGTCGAATACCTTGTTCTTCTTTAGTACTAAAACAAAGGCCTGGAAAAAAGCTTAGGCTTTGTACAATGAGAGACTTACAGGAAAAGCGGTTCCTCGTCTATCTCACAGTCTAAGCAAACATATGTATCTTTGTTCAAGTACACTGGAGCTGAGCATTTGGGACATTTTGCATAAAACCAACCACGATATTCGTGCATAGCGGTTATCTTTGCAGTGCATGTATAGCGTCCTTGTTGCTGCATCAAGAATTATAGAATAGAAAGAAAAATTAAATGGTTTGGAATTGATGAAAAAAATAGAATTAGATACGTTAAAGCACCCAAATTATTTGCCAAGGCTTTTAAATTGCAGCATGATAGTCCACCTTGTTGAAAATATAAAGGCCCACAGATTATAATTCAATTACTAATTGTATTGGGCTTAAGAAAGTCCAATGTATTATCGTTTGTTATTGGGCTTATGATCTGAGGCCCATTGGCCTTTGGCCTGGGTCATATCTGGTCCAAGGAGTTAACGAGTGATTATTATTATTACGTAAAGTTGTGTTTCTTGACACAGATTGATGAGCTGGCATATTTTAGATCATTGGATTGCTTTCATCCTGGCCGTACAATCTCTGATAGCTGGAAGGTTCGAGAGCTCAGTATAAAAAGAATAGTACGACTGAATTATTAGTCAGTCGTTCACTTTTCTTGTTTTCTCTCTGATAGTTTTAGGGTTTGTTCATCTTTGTAAGTTTGTTTCAGTCTTATTGTTTGTATTATTCTTTCATATGATCTGCTGATTCTATTAATCAGCAGATCCTCTTGTATTGTACTTCTTATTGATGATCTCAGTGTTTTACTGAGATCTTTGGGTATTGGGGGGTACATCTTTTGGTTTGGGTTAAATAAGAGTTTTGTCACCGTTTTCTGTCGCCTACATCTGTTGTTGTGGTTATGAGTTTATGTTGGCTCTAGTATTGTTGTTTCATCTTAGTCGTTTCTGTTGTTCAAACCCTAAAACTTTACATGGTATCAGAGCCTAAGGCTCTTGATTCTGGTCTTGTTTAAAGTCTTCCGCTGTATTTTTTGGTTTCTTGTTTTATGGTCTTGATCAAGGATCTGATCTGAATTATAGATCTTGTCCTTGTGGTTCTTTAGATAGTAGATCTGGTCTTGATCAATAGATCTGGTCTATTATCTCCTTGTATGTTGTTTGGGTATTTGATCAGGCTGTTGAGGTCAACATCTGTTGGCTAAGGAGCTGCTGTTCTTGAATTGGAGTGGATTGTTATAGCTACAATTGCTCCCATAATCTAACACCCTAAGTGAAGGTGTTGGTTGTGGGAATTGGCGAAACCCTAACTTGGGTTCCAACCCTCTGTGAGATCGTTCTTACTCTGTTCTTTTGTATTGTTGTGTCTAGGGCAACTGACCGGGTTAGGTGGACCGGTATTGTGCCAACAATTTGGTGTCCTGTTTGGTTATTTGTCTTGTCTTTGAATTTGATTATACGTATATATAGATAATAAAGATCTCCTGTGTTAAGATCTGGGTGGGCACCTATGAGTGATGAACCCACTATCTGACCCCTGACACAGCTTCGATCTCTTAGGAATCACTCTTGTTGTTGTTCTGGTTAGCTATTTGTTGATCTGTTTGTGTGTTGCTTGGTTACTTTTTTTGTTGTAAGTCATGGGAGATGTTGTTAATCCTGGTGGGGGTCTTAATCAGGCCCCTGCTGAGGGTACCTTGGTGAGTAAATTGGACATAAGTGATCCATTATATCTGCACCCTAGTGATACTTCAAGTCTGACCATTATCAGTATAAAATTAAAAGGTATAGAAAATTATTCTGTTTGGTCTAAATCTATGAAACTAGCCTTACAAGCTAAAAATAAGATAGGATTCATAGATGGAACATGTGTTAAATCTGCTGATAATGATGTTCTTGCTAGTCAATGGGATAGATGTAACTCTGTGGTTATCTCTTGGTTGATCAATTCTGTATGTGAAGAGTTATATTTAGGACAAGTATTCTCTGATAATGCTAGGGATGTATGGCTTGATCTTAAAGATACTTATGATAGAATAGATGGGTGTGTTATGTTCAATTTGCATCAAAAAATCAATGGTATTACACAAAGTGGTAGTTCTGTTTCTGAGTATTATAACAAATTGAACACTATGTGGAAACAATTTGATTCTATTGTTCAGTTACCTGTCTGTACATGTCAAGCTGCTAAAGACTTCAATGACTTTAACAGCTTGATTAAACTAATGCAGTTTCTAATGGGTCTTGATGATGTGTATCAGCCTGTTAGAACAACCTTGTTGACTAATGATCCACTACCTACAGTCAAAGGTGCCTTTGCTGTTATCTCTAGAGAGGAATCTCATAGAGTATCAAGTAGTGGATCAAAAGCTTCAACTGTTTCATTTGTTGCCAAAACAAATCAGTCTTCAGATAATAGGAGAAGGGCAACTAATAGTAATAATAACTTTAGAGGGCCTAATCCTAATCTGAAGTGTACTCACTGTAACATGCTTGGACACACCATAGATAGATGTTATGAAATTGTTGGGTATCCCCCTAGGGTCAGAAAAAGACCCCCTAATCAGTTTAATAAACCTAACAACAATTTTGGTAATAATAGTAGTAGTAACCCTAGAAATGGTGTGTCCAACAATAGTAATACTTGTGCAAATACTGTGTCTAGTTCTGGTTCTCCTTTTACTCCTGAGCAGATTTCTAAGCTGATGAGCCTGCTTAGTGAAAAGCCTGGAAGTGATCCACAGCCTTCCAATGCTAATGTAGGAGGTGAGTCAGTAATTATAAATGGTTTTTCCAGTATGACTGTTTTGTCTAAATTGTCTAAAGTCTTTGAGAACTTTTCTAATTGTTCTACTATGCTTAAGTATGCTTTGTTTCTTAGTTGGATTATGGATTCTGGTGCCAATCAGCATATGGTTGGCAATGATAAGCATATGATTAATTGTGTTGATGTATCTAAGTATAACATGGAAGTAAAACACCCTAATGGTACTAATGCCAAAGTAACTAAAATTGGTGATATAGTCTTAGCTGATGGTGTTGTGTTGACTGATGTCTTTTATATTCCTGATTACTGTGTTAATTTAGTCTCTGTGCATAAACTAGCTAAAGACAACAAACTTGATGTTCTCTTTAATGAACATTCCTGCTCTGTCCAGGATTCCAATTCAAGGAAAATCCTGGTGACTGGTAGGCAGCAGGATGGTTTGTACTTTGTTGGTGACAATGTGAGTTTTAATAGTATTAGTTTTAATAGTATGTCTGAGCATAGCCTTTGGCATAGTAGACTTGGACATCCATCCAGTCAAGTCTTAGCAGTGTTAAAAAATGAGTTAAACATTGGTCTTTCTGAAACTGAACCCTGTGAAACATGTCATAAAGCTAAGCAAGTCAGGGTACCATTCCCATTAAGTGATCATAAGTCTAAGGTGATAGGAGATTTAATACACTTAGATGTTTGGGGTCCTTACAAAGTAACAAGTTGGGAAGGGTACAAATATTTTTTAACAATTGTAGATGACTATTCTAGGTCTGTATGGGTTTATATGTTAAGAAATAAAGGAGAAGTTTTTTGAAAATATTGTCAGTTTTTGTGAGATGATTAAAACTCAGTTTTCTAAAACTGTTAAGGTTCTAAGAAGTGATAATGGAACAGAATTTGTTAACAAACAAATGTCTATGTTTTGTATTAAAAATGGTATGTTACATCAAACCTCTTGTGCTTATACTCCACAACAGAATGGAGTTGTGGAGAGGAAGCACAGACACTTGTTAAACACTGCTAGGGCTTTACTATTCCAAAGTAATGCTCCTCTTAGATACTGGTCTGAATGTGTTCTTACTGCTGGGTATTTGATTAACAGGATTCCTTCTTCTGTGTTGTCTGGTAAGAGTCCCTATGAGTTAGTCCATGGGTTCCCCCCCCGTCCTGAGTCATTTGAGGAATTTTGGTTGTCTATGTTTTGAAACTGTTTTAAATGAACCAGATAAGTTGTGTAGTAGGTCTGAAAAGTGTGTTATGATTGGTTATTCTTTTCTAAAAAAGGGATATAAACTTTTAAGTCTTGAAACAAAAAAGGTAATGTTTTCAAGGGATGTAAAGTTCTATGAAAACATTTATCCATTTAAAACTGAGTTTAAGGAGTCTGTTTTTAAAAACTTAAATCACATTAATTTTTTTGATATGTTTGAAACTGGAATTTCTCAAAGTGATAAAGGTAGTTCAAGTCCTCCCAATGATGAAGGGGGAACTGATAGTGCTCATGAACACTCTCCTGAGGAGTTGATAGACTCATCTCCCAGGGCTGCTAGTGAGGTAGGTTCTGACCATGACCAGCCACCTAGTAGTACAGTAGGTAGAGAGTCTGGTCCTTCCAGGATTGAGGGTTCAAATGATGAGTTAAATACCCCTGAGGGAGGTAGAGTTACTTCTGTAAGACAGTCTACTAGGGAGTCTATGTTACCTAGAAGGTTTGAGGATTATGTGATTGAGGGTAAGGTCAAGTATGGTGTAGAAAAGGTTGTTAGTTATGCTAACTTGTCTGTTGAAAATAAGTTTTTTGTATGTAATGTTAATAAGATGGTTGAACCAACATCTTACTATCAGGCCTCTAAGGATCCTAAGTGGATAGAGGCTATGAATAGTGAGATGGAAGCCCTATACAGGAATAATACCTGGATCATTACTGACTTACCCCCTAATAGGAAAGCTATTGGGTGTAAGTGGGTATATAAGGTCAAATATAGGGCTGATGGTCAAATAGATAGGTATAAAGCTAGACTTGTTGCAAAAGGATATAACCAAAGAGAGGGTTTGGATTTTGGAGAAACCTTCTCTCCTGTGGTAAAGATGGTTACTGTTAGAAGTGTTATTAGTCTTGCTGTTTATAATAATTGGGTATTGTATCAACTTGATATTAACAATGCTTTTTTGTATGGTTCAATTACTGAAGATGTATATATGCATCTTCCAGAAGGTTACTCTTCTGGAAATGAGTCTAAGGTTTGTAAATTAGTTAAGTCCTTATATGGTTTGAAACAAGCTCCACGAAAGTGGAATGAGAAGCTTGTAGAAGTTTTGAAAAATATAGGCTTTGTTCAAAGCATTTGTGATTATTCAATGTTTGTTAAGTCTGATAAAGGTGTCTTTGTTGTGTTGTTGGTATATGTGGATGACATTGTCATCACTGGAAATAGTATTCAAGAAATTAATAGTGTAAAAACATTATTAAAAGAAAATTTCCAAATTAAAGATTTAGGAAAACTTAAATATTTCCTAGGTATTGAAGTTTTATACTCTGAAAAAGGAATTTGTTTAAACCAAAGGAAATATTGTTTAGATTTACTTGGTGAGTTTGGATATCTTGGATGTAAACCGGTTAGTGTTCCTATTGAGCAAAACTATAACTTAGCTATTAAAAATAGCAAAGATGAGGATTATATAGAAGATGTAACTGGTTTTCAAAAGTTAATAGGTAAATTAATATACTTGTCTTTGACCCGTCCAGACATTAGTTATGCAGTACAGTTTCTAAGTCAGTTTATGCACAAACCAACTCAGAAAGTACTGCATATAGCTTTAAGGTTGCTTCGTTATTTGAAGCAATCACCTGGAATGGGAATTCTCTTTGAAAGAGGTAATAGTTTGACCCTTTCAGCATATTCTGATGCTGATTGGGCTAAGTGTGTTATTACCCGAAGGTCTGTTACAGGTTATTGTGTTTTTGTGGGTAATTGTTTAGTTTCATGGAAGAGCAAGAAGCAAACCACCATTGCTCGGTCCTCAGCAGAAGCTGAGTACAGAGCAATGTGTACTGCATCTTGTGAATTGATTTGGATATCAAATTTACTAAAAGAATTGGGTATTCAATCTAAGCTTCCTCTAAATTTGTATTGTGATAGTAAGGCAGCAATATCTATTGCTGAAAATCCAGTCTTTCATGATAAGACTAAACATTTTGAGCTTGACTTACATTTCCTTAGGAAAAAATAAGTTCAGGTTTGATTAAGGTTATCAAGGTAAAGTCTGATCAGCAAACAGCTGATATTTTTACAAAGGGGCTTTTGAGCAATCAACACGAAGTGTTGTGCAAAAAGCTTGGGTTAGTGAACATGTTTAGTAATTGAATTAAGAGGGGGTGTTGAAAATATAAAGGCCCACAGATTATAATTCAATTACTAATTGTATTGGGCTTAAGAAAGTCCAATGTATTATCGTTTGTTATTGGGCTTATGATCTGAGGCCCATTGGCCTTTGGCCTGGGTCATATCTGGTCCAAGGAGTTAACGAGTGATTATTATTATTACGTAAAGTTGTGTTTCTTGACACAGATTGATGAGCTGGCATATTTTAGATCATTGGATTGCTTTCATCCTGGCCGTACAATCTCTGATAGCTGGAAGGTTCGAGAGCTCAGTATAAAAAGAATAGTACGACTGAATTATTAGTCAGTCGTTCACTTTTCTTGTTTTCTCTCTGATAGTTTTAGGGTTTGTTCATCTTTGTAAGTTTGTTTCAGTCTTATTGTTTGTATTATTCTTTCATATGATCTGCTGATTCTATTAATCAGCAGATCCTCTTGTATTGTACTTCTTATTGATGATCTCAGTGTTTTACTGAGATCTTTGGGTATTGGGGGGTACATCTTTTGGTTTGGGTTAAATAAGAGTTTTGTCACCGTTTTCTGTCGCCTACATCTGTTGTTGTGGTTATGAGTTTATGTTGGCTCTAGTATTGTTGTTTCATCTTAGTCGTTTCTGTTGTTCAAACCCTAAAACTTTACACACCTTCATATAGGTAATCTGAATATTACATTTATTAACATAGGCTAAACTACAAATTCTATTTATTAACTCATTTTCTAGATAAGTTCATAGGTTATGACAATTCTTCTCTAAAACCTTAGCAAAGCTGAAACTAATCTAACTACTAATCTATATACCATAAAATAAACTTACGTGCAAAACAAAAAGATACACACAAAACTAAACAACTACACTAATATAAAAATACCAAATTAATTATGAAAATCCTCGGCCTCAACAATTATATTCTTAAGTTAACATTTTATTAAAAAAATAATAATAAGCTTAACCTTAATAGTTACATAAACTTTCTGTCTAAAATTTAACGGGGAAACCACATTCTAATACCTGAAAATTTGATTGTTTTCTTCAATGCAATAATATGAGAAAAAGATTTAGAAATGGCAAAAGTTTAAGGATATGAGGACCAAATTCAAGTATGAATCCACCATTACATCCGCAAGCTTGATTTTTAAGAAGATGGAAATGGTTAGGAGTTTAGTTGCAATCCAAGAAACTATATCCGCATGTCACAACTCATTAAACATGACAGAAGTGTGAAAGTTAACTGGATTGGAATTCTAAACATCTCAGTGCTAATGGTAGGTTGTGTGTTTTATTTTTTTTAGTAATAAAGCCTATTGCTTGTTGGAGCCTAAAATAAATATGGGATTTAATAGAGGGATAGACATTAAAATCCTAATTCTCACATAGTTTTTAGTAGTGCACATAGCATATAAGAAAGGTGGTTAGTATGCTTTTACCACAGTTTTGTTCTTAATCTGCTGTTTTAAGTCAATAATGCTGATGTGGTTTAGAGGTGGAAGAGATGGTAGCTGCCTGAGCCTGCAATTACATATCCATGAAAAGAAAAATTACTTTTAGGTTATGCAAAAAGAAGAATACATAATTAAAAAAGGTAAGTGCTGACCTGTTTATGTGTGTTTGGAGCTCTGGGATTGACGGATTAAGAGCAATTGTAGTTGATACTGTGGACTCAAGCTGAAGCTTGTTAAATTCGGTGACAATTACTGCAGTGATGGTGAAAACTTGCCCGATGATGTCCTCTGTTTCAATCAGGTCTGCTTTCTCTCCCCAAAGGGTAATTTCGATTTCATTGCGGCTGCAACAAAGGTATGTTTATCAGTAAGTCTGTTGTAGGATTTTTATAGTTTGCTCGACACCTTACCTTTCGTCCTGAATGATGACTTTCCTGAGTCTTTTTCCAGCCCTGAACATAATTGGCGTTATGTTCTCTACACGCCCTATGTAGTCTGTTAATTAGGGAACATTGTTATTAGAAAGCGACTTATAATTTTATTAGGTTAGATGTTTTTTTCTAGTATTTTTACCTGTAAGTAGCCTTGGAAGCTTTAACCTTGGGGCAAGATCATGATAGGTTGCAAAGCTATAGTGGTATGTTGGTATGCTTTTGTCATATAAAGGTGTGAAAGTTGCTCTTTTTCCAAACTTAAGTGATGCGATATGTGGTACTGATGGCATATATTGGCGTTGTGGGAAGATGACATAGTTGTCAAATGTGTAGCACTGTTGTACCTTGATAATCGAGTCAAAGTGTTCTGCATTATTAACGTGAGTTACTGCTTCGATTGCGTCACCCTGCGAAAAATAAGGCTGGCATTTGTTTACTAAAAACGTAAGGAAAAAACGATATTGTAAGTATGTTAGTGTCAGGTTTGATAACTTACATATATGTCAACCAACTGATAACATAGGTCGACCATTTTCTCTTTTTCTTTCAGATATGGGATCCATCTCTTTAGAACCCTGACCTCAAGCGGTTCTGCTGCGTCGTCTAGCTTGATCTGAGATACCCTTTTTGGAGGCATGGTAGGCCAATTTTATTGTAGCAAGTTACCGCCTGACATAAGGAATAAGGTTCTGCATTATAAATGGGAAAAGGCATAATCTAATGTAAACTAAGTTTCCAAATAGTAATGTTGTCATAAGGAACACAATGTCACAAAGGGAGTTAATCAAAACCTTTTTATAAAGAAAATTTTATAAAGAAAATAAACATAGAGCAACAGTAAGGGAAAAAACGAAAACTTGGCATTATCAAATTTGAATAACTATACATTGCCATCATAGCAAAATTACCTAAACTGATAACAACGTAATAAGCCTTCATTATTATTATTACTATTATTATTATTATTATTTAACAACAACAACATGGCCTATGTCTTGAAAAGCATATGTCACGGCTAATGAATATTACACATATTGCAAAACAGATATTATGTTGAACGTCATATATTGCAAAATGGATATTACCTTTAAATTGATGTCAGATGTCAAATTGTTATATGATAATATATTATAAGTATGATATAATTCGTTGCATGATGTAAGTTGTGTGTTTAAATACGTAAAAAGATAATGAAATATGCCTATATATTTACAACCTATTTTCAGTTGACTACGTATATGTCAATGAAGGACATGGACACTTGATGATTGAATTAAGGTGGAGGTTAACTGATTTTTATTTGACGAAGAAAATCAGCGTAGACCACGTTCCTTGTAACATTGGATGGCATATCGTTTTTAGGGACTATCACGATTTTCAATGACTCTGGAGACGTTGCCCTGGATAGTGCCACGTATAATTGACCATGGGCAAAGACCGGCTCAGGTAGGTAAACACCTATTTTGTCAAGTGACTGACCTTGGCTTTTGTTAATGGTCATAGCATAACATAGTTTGACTGGGAACTGTTTTCTTTTAAAAGTAAAAGGTAGTTCTTTGTCCACATGCGTTAAACATATGCGTGGTATGTAAACGCGGTGGCCAATTGCAGTTCCAGTCATTACCTGTGCTTCAATGACCCTTGGAAGCAACTGTGTGATTATTAATCGTGTACCATTGCACAAACCAGATGTTTGGTTGATGTTACGTATAAGCATGATGGGTGCATTTACTTTGAGTTCTAATTGATGTGGTGGCAGTCCACTGAAATTTAGCAAATTCAAACTCTGTTGGGTACAACAGTTCAATATCACCATGGCTTCCCAAGTTAGGTATTATTGAGTCTGAGCTAAGATATATCCTGCTGTTCCCAGGACTGTTGTTAAAGACAAAACTATTTATTTGGTGTGCTGTTTCATTTTTAGGACAGACAATTGCTTTGTTGCGAAGAATTTCGGTTGTTGGATTCATTAATGTATCTTTGTCGTAGATGAACTGAATAAGTGCAAACAGCGCATGATCATTGTAAGGTATGAGATGGTCTGGTGGTATTTCAATGTTTCTAACATTTTGCGGATCCTCGACGTCAGGAGTTCCTAGTAGACCATCACCAATAGCAAGCAACCACGATGAAAATGCAGCGACTTTAGCTCTATGATTCGGATCTATATTCGGGCGCTGCAAACGCATGTTTTCTGTCAACTTAAACAACTTGAAATGGGCCCATAAGTATGATCTGGGAAGAGACGATAATAGAATGACATTTTTGGATGCCTTTGGTATCACTGGTAAAGTTTGTCGGAAGTCACCCCCAAGTAATATTGACTGGCCACCGAAAGGTTCATGTGGATTATTCATTAGGTCCTTAAGTGTTCTGTCAAGCGACTCGAAACATTTGCGGTCATTCATGGGTGCCTCATCCCATATTATGAGTGTTGTCTCTATTAGTAGCTGACCAAGATAAGTGTTTTTTCTTTATATGACAGGTTGACTCATTTGTGAGATCTATTGGTATCTTAAACCGTGAATGAGCCGTTCTACCCGACGGAAGTAGCAAGGACGCAATTCCTGATGCAGCCACTGCCAGCACAACTTTACCCTGGGAACGTAAGGCAGAGATTATAGTAGTCCATAGGAATGTCTTGCCTGTTCCACCATAGCCATAGACAAAGGCCATTACTTGACCTTTTCTTTCCAACGTCGATAGCACATAATTGTATACAATCCGTTGTTGTGCATTGAGAGCTGCTTGTGATGACATATGTTCAATTGCAAGTTGTTGCCTATCATAGTTTCTTTCTTCCATAAGTAAGCGGTTTGTCAATGATGTGAGTACCGTAGGGCTAGGCATTGGCAAACCAAAGTCACATAATGATGAAGAAGACGATCCAGAGCGTAGTAGTAATTCAAGTTCGTATAAAACATGTTGCATTTGGTCATCGCTGTTGAGGAGACCATGAACATGTACAATGTCATCAGCCATTCTATGCCAATGTATGTCCCAGAGTTGTTTAGGATTTGACACTTCACAGTATAAGAGCATATGAATGAATAGGTATCGTAATTCAGAAGCAGTAGCCCATGCAGCAGCCTCATTGAAGGTATGTGACCATTCTCGGTCATCTCCTAGTAATCCAAGTCTTTCGCATGCAGCACGATATGTTGGGAATACTTCCCCAGAAACTGTTCGAATGTCCTTAAAGGATTGACAACCTTTCTGATGTGACAATAGTAATCTTAGATAGAAAGTTTCACCACATGCAGGGTGCACATAGATAAGCCTGCCAATTGCTGGCGTCTTGTTTGTCACCCTACGCATCCACATTTTACTTGTTGCATCCCATCTATACTCTGATATGAAATCAAGGTAACGCAAATGACGACCACTTGGATCAACACGGTTGTTGAGGATCCATTCAGTTAAAGTTGTACGCTTCAAGGATGGGTTTTGAGAAACATTACGCAATTGCACATTGTCCCTGAAGGTTACATTCTGCATGTCTTGTAGATGAACCGCCAAAGTTTGCACCGGAGGATTTCTCTCATGAATATGAAAGTTAAAGATTCTCCAAGCTGATTCATGTGGACATATGAATCTCCCGTCGACATAGTTTCTAATCTCATCAGTCTCACTAACAGTATTATCTTGAGTAACACCTGAAGAAGAAGATCCTTCTCTGATGCTATAACGAATACGATCGGAGCCCTTTGATATGTACTTAAAGAGGTATTTAATCAACATGCTCCATCCACAATACTCAACATTTATATGTGCTTGGAAGTGCAATAATAATGAGCGATTGTACGGGACAACATAGCCATTATCAAGCGCCACATCACCCTTGAGAACAGTATTAGCAGTCTGACGCCTTTTGTAATGTGCATAACCGTTCTTATCGAATGTACTTGTTTCTTGATAAGTCTTCGGAAACTTCTTTGAGCATGTACCAGACAACATACAGGGCGCATGTGGTTTAATAATACCGCATGGGCCATGTATCATAAAGTCGGTGACAATCTGGTGCAACTCTGGCTCTGTTATGGGGTCTGGAATTTCTGCTGAGATATATCTGTCGATATGAGCAGGATCAGTGATCTTATCACCTTCTTCAACCCAAAGCAATAAATGACAATGAGGGAGGCCCCTCTTTTGGAATTCTATTGTGTATAAATCTACAGAAACGTTCCCAAACGGCTTTCTATTCCGTAAGAAGTTAACAAATGACTCAACTTTGATCTGGAAAACACGTGCTATTATATCTGGGCGGTCTTGCGGTTTTTAGTATCGGATACTGAGCCAGATACCTACGAATTTCAGGCCAGTTAACATTGCACGTGAAAGTGATAAAGTATTGTGGATTTCCATGTACTCTACATATTGCCAACGCATCCTGATAATGTTTGTACATGTATCTTGGCCCACCCGTAAATGATGAAGGTAGAATAATACGCTTTCCTATAGCACGTCCTTCGGTATCGCCACGACGAATAGCATCTTGTATTCCTTGTAATACCTCACTTCTAAGAGAACTTTGATGACGTCTATAGTATTCAAGCCTATTCTGCTCTATACACACATAAGCATCAACCAAATATTGTTGAAAAAGACGTCCACCTCTTAGCAACAATGTGTAGACATTTAGACGATCATGGAGCTGGTAGCTGTAGAACATATTCATAGTCATATTCGGATCTTCTTTTTTGCCAGTAGTGCCACAAAGACGCAAGTCACGGGACCAACCACTCTCACCATAAGTAAACAACAAAGGATATTGCAAAGCCATGTACAATGGATGAAGGTTGCTAATTCTTTGAGGCCCTGTCGCCTTATGTCTAATTACAATGTCATATCCATCAGAACCGGGGTCTTCATCAGTCACAATTGCACCAATGCAGCCAGGACCAGGTTTATCATATGACAAAGAGTTGTAGGAATTGAACAAACGGATCGAAAACGAAGGTAAGTCAGACGAAAGAATGAGGTCCCTAGCACTTCTAAATAGCCTTACCAGTTCATTACAACTCTCTAGAACTTTAATAATCAAAGAAATAATGTCATCACTCAACCTAGAACGTGTGTTGCCATCAAAGAATCGAAGCCTGTTCGAAATCTCATTATCAGTGTCATAGATATACATCTGCAGAAACCTTGGATGCTCATTGTTTGCAGGACACAATGAGCCCAACCAATGATAGACCTGGCCCTCGACCTTAAACACATAAGGTGCAGACCCAACATTTATAGAATCGTCTATTTTTCCACCAAAAGAAGTCATTGAGAACATAGAGTTATAAGAACGTATGTTGGCCATGAAGTCTATTTGAGAAAAGAGATCGATGAAAATTGATTGGGGACGTTTTGGAGGCGGAAGTTTCACTCGACCAGCTTTGCAACATTGGTTGTACCGAAGGTGACAGGAGGTAGATGTCGCCAGTATACGTTCGTCAAACCAAAATAAGGCACCACAATGCTCACAAACATTAACACAATCACCATTATCCAAGTATAAAGATTGTCTAGAAGAAGAGGCACTATCAGTAAAAGAAGGTCTATTACGTTTACGTGATGTTGACATCTCAAAAAACAACAATAAGTATGACAACAGTAAAGAAAACGACATTATCAACTAACATCATCAACGCAAAAATAGACAAAACCCACAAACAATAACCAAAAGAGCAGAGACAATAATATTGCCACATAATAGGATGCACAGAAGGCAAACCTGATAAACAAAGTACGACCTTTAGACTACTGCAACAGCCTGCAAAAAAGGCAAAAACATTAAGAATACAACAACCACAGACTTAGTAATACAAAAATAATACAAATTGACAAATAACAAAGATAAGTTACAAATCAAACAAAACAGATAAAATCGTAGAATAATAAGGAAAACAAACATTGACCATACAAAGTATTAATATATATACTTATAAATTATACAAATTATTAAGCAATATAATCATTAACTAAAACCGGGAAAATTGTAGAACAAACACATAAATTTATATCGTCACGTGACGGTAAAAGTAGACATAAATAAATGCTCACGGGTTTAACGGTTCTATCACACGCTATGATAGGGTAGATAGAAAGCCTAAAAGTATTTTTTTGCACATCCAAACCTAAAGCGTTGAAAGCTAAAAAGGATACAAACATTTCTTTTAAGTACCTACTATTCATACTTTATTGTGTTGAATGGTCTAATTAATATTTTCTCAATTAATTTATATTTTCCGGTGATTTATATAGGTTTATTCAAAGAAAATGAATGTTGAGAATGGCCCTTGCAGGTAGATTTGGTTAATTTTTTAAAGCAAAAACTTGGCAAACTTCACTCGAATGTGTGTAGCTAAAGAACAAACGTAACTCCATTTAGTAAAATATAATTTATAATAAAACATAAAGGTAAATTATTGCTTTCAAAAGTTTTTAAACGATATATGTATTACTTTCTATGATTCACTCTATATTTGTAATAGCAAATTTTAGATTTTTCCAGTTTAAACACTATTATATAACCTTCTAATATTAAGTCATAAGGGAGGACGGGGTGCTCCACTGAATCATTTTCAACTTCATTGATTTAAACCAATCCTGCACTGCCACATCACTTCACTAATTCACTTCACTTAAACACTTTTTTGAAGGCAGCACTACCCTGAACTACCCAACCCATAAAAAACAAAAAACCCCACACACAAAACCACTACCCGTGTTTGCTTACCGTGCGTTAAATAGAACCAGAATTTCATCCACGGGACCCCTACCAGCACCGGTGGCGGCGGTGTTACCGTGCTGGTAGTGGGGTACCCGTGACCAAATCTGGTTGCGCCCCGTCCCCCTAAGATTTTAGCTCATCACCATGACACACCTTGACAACCGTGTTTAGGTTCTGTCATTTAACATTAATTAATTCATTCGTGTTAATCATGGTTGGATTCATATGCAAAATTCTAAATCTAGAAATCATAATAACATTGGTTTTTTTATCCAACGAAATCATTATGTTCAATACGTATATATATTTTTTTTTTCAAACAATAATAATATTAATAAATTAAAATCATAAAAAACGGGTTACTTTTAAATAAAGGAAGTGATAAGCTATTGTTAGAAATTGACGTTTAGCCTTGTGCAATACCAAATTTAAAAGTTAAAAAGAGAATGTAATATGTTTACTACTTTACTCTATTCTCTCTCTCCAATAGTCCCTTTCTATATACACACATCACTATCTATCTTTCTCCCTCCATCACTCATTTTTGCTAAATCTATAAATTTTCTAATATTTGTTAACCTGTTGTGAGCTTTTTGATATGAGTTTTTCTGCTCAACTTTATTGTCATATTTATTTATTTTGTCCTCGATATCTTTATGATCCTCTCAATCTGCAAACAATATTGCATGTTCTCTCACCAACATTTGTCGTCACCATCACCACCGATTCAACCACCATGACCAAGCACCTGACTTCCTACACCGGCGGAGAACCACCACCTACTCCACCACACCACCACCAGTGCCGCTGTTCATAAAACCAAGATACCTTCTTCACTCTTGCCAAACACCACGTCACCATCACCGCTTCCCACACCACAGATCTGGTCTGACACACATGCAACTTCATCGCGAAAGCCGCCGCGGCCAGCCGGCCAGTAGCCCTCTCCTTCTGTCAACTCTCTCTCTCTCTCTCTCTCTCTCTCTCTCTCTTCCCGTAGCGCATAACTTAAGTTCAATTAAAATGAGCAAAACATAATTCTTTGTGGGAAGGAAGAAAAGAAAACCAAAAGAAGGAAACATACCTGGAGATAAAGAAATCAACTATTAGTCTTCTTCTTGTTTGTGAAGCTTCTGGATAGTCTTTGATTTTTCTCCAAAATGGAGAATCTGATGTGGAATAGTAAAGACATGACACCGACTTTATGAATGGAGTAAAAAAATTTAGCAAGTAAAAGTACAAAGTTACCCTTTCTAGAATCTCTGACCATGGTCATCACCGACCATGGTTTTTAAGTAGTATATATAATATGTCACATTCATTTGAGAATTTAATAAATCAAGAAATTACCGATCAAAAAAAAAAAAAAATCAAGAAATTACACGTTTTATCCTTTATATTTACCTAAAATTGCATTGTGTGTCTTTTATTTTTAAAAATTTACACCGTGTGTTATTTATTTGAAACTTTTATACACCATAAGTCCTTTACACTAACTCCATCCAATAACTTGGCTATTTTTAATTATATATTATTCATTTAATGGTTTGGCAAGCTTCATAGCTCCACTATAGTAAAGGGGCTCATTCGCTCTCTCTGTCCTTGGCTTTTAAAAATTATTTAAAATATATTTACAACTCTAAAAATTCTATAAATTTTATAGAAACTTATTTACATCCCAAATTTCATTATTTGTATTTTTACTTTAGGAAAGTATGTTTTTAAATATATTTAATATATTTTCTTTTTTAATTCATAATTAATTCATTATAAATCCGATTTGAGTGATTCAAAAGTCCAAAATTTTATAAAAAATTTTGTATCATATTTAGCCCTTGTAAAAAATATTATTTCAGAAAAATACTATATTTAAATATTTTTAAGCATTTTAAATCAAGTTATTCATTATTGAGGAAAATAAATCTTTTTGTATTAAACGAAAACAGAAAATACTTTATAAAATTATTTTACAACTTTATACATCAGTATATGAGTAAATTGTAATAAATTTGATTTAACTGGTATAAAATTATAAAAATATTCAAATGAATATCATAATGAAACACATATAATAAAAAAAAATAGAATTAGAATATAAAAAAAATAATAAAATGAATTATCTCTTGAACCTCATATCGATCCAAAACAAAAAACACTAGTAGAATATGCATATAGAAAAATAATTATTATTAAATCAAATCACAGTGTCACAATGTTCATTGGAAGTTGAAGCCTAGCAAGTGTTCTTTGGCTTTATAAGGCATTCCCTATTAAAATGGTTTGTTTTTGTATTATTTTTGAGCCTTTTTGATTAAAATATGGATTCAGTTATATAAATCAAGATTTTCGAGTCGAGTTTAAGTCGATCTTGAAACTTTCTCAAACCAAGCTCGAGTCTGCTTTATGAGGCTCGATTAAAACTGTGGATTAAACCACACTCAAATAAGTTAGAGAAACTTTTAAGTCGAGCTTGAGCCTTACATAATTACATCAAGTTTATAAGACCAATGTTTTGAAAGAATATTAAATGAGATGACACTATGAGGGACAAAGGGGGTTAATTATGACTTATGAGTTTGGTACAACAGGAATATGGCCCGTGTGTAATTTATAATTCCGTAATCTAACTATGAAGACAAAGAAATTGGATGCAATTCAAATAATGGAGGGGCCCAAAACTCCATTCCTTTTTTATCATATAATAAATAAATTTGATAAGTTATGTTTTTTATATATATGTATTTTTTAAATATAGTTCTAAACAAGATAAAACATGTATAACTTTCGGTATCGTTCTTAACTATTAACTTTATTCGTTTAAGACTACTTATGCTTAAAGTACAATAACTTATCCCTCAAGTACATGACCACGCCGTTGTTAACATTACTACATGTTTTATTTATTAAGGTAAATATAAACAAAGAAAATACGCAATTTAACAATAGTGTGGATCCACTTGCTCGGTATCAACCTCTTGGAACTTCTCTTTGTCATAAAACCAATATCCAACTCCATCTGCCATGGTCTGCAATCATTTGATACGAAAATGTGAGATATTGTCTGTGTTTGAGAAATATTATAGCGAAAACACACGTAGGAAAGAAGATACTTTACCTTATCTTTCAATTTCGAAGTAGGTTTTTCATACCATATTGTTTGGTCGGTTTCACAATGAGTGTAACAAGTGTTAATAAACATTCCTTTGGTTGAACTATTAGCCACGACTGAAATCGTCCCTAAAAAGTCCGAACGAAAATCTGTAACATAAACAAAAGACAAAGCTTTAGTGACATAATTTCAACTCCTATGTTGTTTAGTGCACACTGTCCATAGCCAAAAGTAAAAGGAGTGGGTCTATTTAAAAAAAAGTATTAAATACGTGAATTTCTAGTCATTGTCACCTAACGTTTTAAGTACCCATTTAAGCCTTTTGTTATCAAGATTTTGATGTATTAATTTTGTTATTAAATGAGAAATTAGTCCAACACTTGTAGCCTAGTTGGTTGAAGGCCTAAAGTTTCCTATGGGAGGCTTGGGTTCAATTCCCACTAGCTACATTTGAAGGACATTGGTGGAGGGGAAATGAGGGATGACCCAGGTCATTGGCGTGGGTTCGAGTCCTGATCCCGACCGGTTTTACCGATTATTTCACTGTCGTGTCTTCGGGCGGGTGAGTGGTCGGGTTTTCCCGGGAATTTAATTTCTGATTCGCCAAAAGAGTGCCCGAGAGTAGGCCTGTAAACGAACCAAACGTTCATGAACTGTTCGTGAACTGTTCGGCGGGAAGTTCGTTTATGTTCGTTTATTTAAATAAATGAACGAACACGAACACAATTTTTTGTTCGTTTAATTAAACGAACGAACATGAACACACGCTGTGTTCGTTCATTTATGTTCATGAACGTTCGTTTATGTTCGTTCATTTATGTTCGTTTATTTTGTTCGTTTATGTTCGTTTAATTAAACTTAGCTTTATTTTTATTATTTATTTCCTTTTGTTAAGTAACCTTAATTTATATGTTCTAAAAACTTAACCCTAACCCTAACATTCTAAACATATCACTTATTAGCCGCTCTTCACACTTCACAGCCCCACACTTCACAGCCTCTCTCCACCCTAACCCCAACGTTCATTTATGTTCATGAATCATTATTAACTTGTTTTTGTTTGTGTTCGTTTATGTTCATTTGTGTTCGTTTATGTTCATGAACTGTTCGTTTAGGTTTAAATGAACGAACATAAACGAACACGAACACGATAAATTTCTTAATGAACGAACACGAACACAAAAATGTGTTCGATTATGTGTTCGTGTCTGTGTTCGTGTTCGGTTAAAGTTAAATGAACAAACACGAACACGCCTGTGTTCGTGTTCGTTCGGTTCGTTTACAGGCCTACCCGAGAGTGCTCGGAAATTGATTCGTTGACCGTTCAAAAAAAATGAGAAATTAAATAAAGAAGGAAATTAATAAAAGTAATTGCATTGATCACCTTGGAGTCGTTTGAGTTGGGTTGCCGTGCATTCTTTCAAATCATTTTTGCACTTGGTGAACTCACCATTGGGATCAGCTTCATATGATGTCAATATGTAGAACACCTAGAGTAGATTTAGAATAAAAAATGAACTCTAAACAGAAACAACATATTATGATCAAATGTCATGAAATACTGATATAAAACCGACCTGCCATGTATCGTAAGCTGAGTTTACTACGAAGACAGGCGTTTGAATGTATGGCATAGTGTATTGAGGGTAGAAACACTGCATTCACAATCAAATTTTGACAAACCCATAAATCATTGAATTAAACACGAGAAATAAAGAGCGACGACCAAATTAGATGGATAGCGCGCTTACTAAACTAGGTTTCATACTCGAAGTACATCCTGAAGGTAGATTCTTTGCGGATCCCTACAACCATAGCAATTGAATTTATTTAGTGTTTATATGACACAAAGTAAAGTCGATGAAAGCGTAGAGCGATTGAGCGAGTTAAAGAATACATGTAATGCCACGACTTCGTCATAGTATTTTTCAAAACGGTACTCTCCTGAGACGTCTTTCCTGTTGAATAATATGCATTAATTAGTATCGTTCTACTATAATATAGTAGAACAATAAAATTTGTTGCGAATGTTAAATTCTCTTTGTATTCACATGTGTGGGACACGCACAAGTGACAAAGAAAAAAACATTAGACTTACACATGAGCAAAATAACCGGCATCAGGAACGCATTTTACTCTAGTACTCGATGGGAAAAATCCACGGAACTTGTCGCAATTCAATATTGCAGCCAATCCACCCGCGGAACACCCAGAGAGAAGTGCCTGTAGATATTTTGTTACACGTTTAACTAATTATATCAATTGACAAAACCCAACTAGATATTTTGTCACACGAATAAAAAATAGGGTAGCTTACATTTTGTGCATTATTCATCCCAATGCTCATGAGCTCCTCAACAATAGCAGTGAACACCCTTGCACCTCTAAAGTATAGGTTATTGGCCTATATTCAAAGCGTAACAAATTAAAACATACAATTAAATTACATTTCGAGTTTAGGGTTTAAGGTTTAGGGTTTAAGGTTTAATTGACTTACAGTATCAACTTCGTCCACATCTCCAGTAAATGATGACCCATCACAATAACGCATGTACACCCTATTCCAATTATAGAAGTCTGAAAATAGGACATTTCCATCATTATAAAAAACAATAAACCTTAAAACCTGCAAATGATTAAGGCAAACAATATTAGATCCATACAAGGATTCTGATCTGATCTATTGCTCAAGATCCCGGAGAAGTACAACTCCTGCATCAACTTGGATGATCCGAGCCCGTCGCCCATAGTTTTCCGGTACACACAATCTTCAATTGAGTGACACCATCCTCCTCCTTGTATATGAACCAACCAATTGTTGACACCATCTTCAAAGCCTTTATCAAGCTGGTATGCAGGTGGGCTTCCATCAAGACAAACTGCAACATCAACAAAGTAACTCATCATTTTTTTTATAAACTCGAAAACATGAATATGAATAGGTACAGAGCATAAGTTTTAATGAATTAACAACTAACAAGCACCTGCTCCTTTGGCAACAGCACTTTCAATAATGGTTATCCCCACCTCTTCTGAAGTTTCTATGTTTAGAAACAACATTAAACATATTGTAAATATTGCTCTTGAATTAATCATTTTTTTCCCTTTTGTTAACAAAACCAAGAAAGATTTGTACTTGAAAATGGTACAAGCTTCAATATATGTTTTTAGTGTGTGTGTATATGTATATGTATATGTATATGTATGTATCTATATAATATGTGTGTTTTCAAGGAAGCTCAACAACGTTGTTGTGAGTAAATTAAAAGGGGATGGGTTAAGGGAATGTGATAGGTGGGTGGGTGTATTTATAGGGATAAGAAAATTCGGCTATGATCCATGAAGTATTAATTAGTTGATGTAACATCCCTTGAGTTTCAATATTTGTCTTCTAGTTCAAACCATGATGTTTTATTGTTTTATACGCTAGAGTAAATGGGTAATGACATATATGTCTAACAAATTACTATATATATTAATTATCAACGGTCGATGCAACAGTTATTTCCCAAACTTTACATTTTGACTACTGATAGCACAGATGTAATTCCAAGTGTGAATAGAAAGCAAAACGGTAGTTTTGCCCCTACCTACTAGTTAAACTAAAGATAAACCAAACAACTCGATCTTTGACAAATGTTTTGTATCCCTGTATTATAATACTAGGTTAGAACTGGCGTATTATATGGTTAAGTAGTAGAATAGAATACACGGGTTAAATAGTATGATATAAAGGTTGCATCTTTAAAGTACATGTCTATTACAAAGGTTGGATAAACATTTTACAAGAGTTGAATAAATATAATATTAACCCATAACACATACAATCATCTATATATATATATATATATATATATATATATATATATATATAGGATCTGGATTAAATGAGAACTCATGTGAGTTGTGAGAACTAGAGAACTCATCTGGACCAATCACCAAGTGACACACCTACATTTTTATATTTTTTATATTATTTAATGAGGGGTAAGAAAGTCATTATACACAATTGTTTATGGGGTTTTTAGTAATTTTCAACATGTAATTATTACTCCCAATAAATAATAATATTATTATTATTATTATTATTATTATTATTATTATTATTAGACATCTCTTCTTCTCTCTCTCTTTTTTAAACTGATTCACACTCTCTCTCTTCTTCTTCTCTCTCATCTTCTCTCTCACACACGCAAACGATTCTCTCTCTATCTGGCCTTCTCTCTCCCTCTCTCCCTCTCTCTCATCTGAACAGGAAGACGACCATCAGAATGGTGGTGGGTTTCGATGAAGGTTCGATGGTGGTGGTCGATGACGAATCTGAAATGACGGTGGTCGATGAAGGTTCGATGGTGTTTGGGTTTGGTGGGTTTTTGACAGTGGCTGTGGTGGTTTTTGACGGTGGCGGTGGGTTTTTCGAAGGTGGGTTTGATGGTGGTACGATGGTGACACTGGCTGTGGTAGGTTTAGATGGTGATGGTGGGTCGACGGTGGGATGCGACGGTGGGAGGTTGTGGTAGGCTGTGGGTTTTGATGGTGATTTTAGGAAAAAAAAAATATTTAAAAACAAAATTATATTTTTCTCGCTCATGTTTCCTCCCATAATTTTTAAACGTTAATATCTTTTATATACGAGATTTTTTAAAGAAAAAAATTACACCAAATTAATGAGCGTTTTATTATTTTTCCAACGAGTACCATAGTGCTATATAAAAACGGAGAAAAAAATAACTATTTTTTTTGTTTGAAGTATTAGGTGTTAGCATTGGATTTATAGATTGTTTTAGGTTAGATGTTAATACTAGAATTATACATTATTTTAGGTTAGATACCAATATTAATATGTTAGAGTTGTACATTTTTTAGCTTTTAGGATATGTGTTAATATTAGAGTTGCATTGGAGTTATACATTGTTTTAGGTTAGGTGTTAGCATTGGAGTTGTACATTGTTTTAGGTTAGGTATTAATATTAGCGTTATACGTTGTTTTAGATTAGATGTTAACATTAGAATTATACATTGTTTAAGGTTAGTCGTTAACATTGGACATACATTGTTAATTGTATTAGGTTAGGTGCAATCCGAAGCTTTCCTGCATCTAACTGTAAAGCGTATCAGTCTATTTTATATGTAAAATTGATGTATCATATTAGATTTCTCAACCTCAAGACATTCCCGAGGTATAATCTAGTCATGATATATATATATATATATATATAGGGGAAAGTTAATTTGAGAACACCTATATTTCGTGCGAACCGTGAGAACGGCATCTAAAACCATTCAAATTCAAAATTTCTTTTTACACTTGTCTATATTACTAAAATACAATCTCAAAAACACAATTTACGCGTAAAAATTCAAACGTATACGGAAATAATTTGTTTTTACACATGTGTAAATTTGCTGTTTATACATGTGTAACTGTTTCATTTACACATGTGTAAAAAGTTAATTTAAAAGTGTTTTTGCAAGAAAAGATAAATTATTTGGAAAGAAAATTCATTTATTAATGTTGTATTTTAATTATAATAGGGTTTGTATTAAAAAAAATTGACTTTGATTGGTTTTTTTACTTGTTCTCACGGTTCTCACAATATTTAGCGTTCTCAAGATAACTCTTCTATATATATATATATATAAATGAATCTTGATGTACTATTCATGTAATAATATTTTATTTTATTATTTATTATTAGGTTATAAACTTGTGTGTTACACCGAGTTATATCAAAGGTAGAAAATATAAGTGACAAACAGGAAAAAAAAAGTTATTTAATAAGTGGAAAAAATGAAAGAAATAGATAATTTAAGAATGTTATTTAATATGAAAGAAAAAAAAAGATGCCAAACCACAAGAAAATGATATGTATCTTTAAAAGTTTATATTTGTGTCAATAACAAAAATTATTATTAATATTATTATCACCATTATTAAATTAAAGAAGAGAGTGACATATAACATCAATTGAAATCTTTTAATAAAACTAAGATCATCAATTAAGTTTATATTAATTGTTGATGGCTTATATATTACAATATTATATATATTGACATTCCAAAAAAAAAATATGTATTGATTTTATTTTTGGTTTTATGATAAGTAAATATGTTGCAGCACTTCTAAAATCTAATTTTGAATTCAAAGGCGTTTGACTGAATACGTGTCTTGTTGAATGGAGCCTTGTTTCTTTGTTTGGTAGTTCGGGAGCTTATCCTACTCTGTTTGAAGTTGCAGTTAATTGAACCCTCACGGCCTCACCCACTTGAATGATGAACCCTTTATACATAAAAACACCAATCGGTATTTTTTGACTTCTAAGTTAACATGTCATAAGGGTGATTTTTGTCATTAATTTCAATATGATTTATTGTCACTCCCTTGATTTATTTTCTTTCTTTTCATCTTATTTCACATCGTATTTTCATCTTCCACGCTTTAATGAGTTTATCTTTTTTTTTTTTTTTTTTTGAACGGCAAATTTCACTCCTTGTGGGACTTGAACCCATGACCTCCCCCTTAAGTGTTCCTAGAAGCTTTGCTTCTACCATTAGGCCACCACCCCAATGGCCTTTAATGAGTTTATCTACATACTTTTTCTTGTATTTGGATCAAATAGCCTAAATTTTGAAGAAAGCTTCAAAAACTGATTTTCAAACAAACTTTTATACATTACTCAAGTTATGAAACATATAACACACTATTTACTAAGACTGTGTGGTGTGGAATCGGAGAGTGTGATCAGTGGGATGCTGTGGACCTCGGTGAGATTCTACCGACTATATCTAGCTGTGTGATTGGTGGAGGAGAAATGAACGTTGGGGACGACCATTTGAAAAGGACAGTTGGAAAAAAAAATTCACACTTTTTATTATATAAATCAAACTTTCTACATTTTTTAACCACACAACTCCAAAAACATTACTTTCTTTAACTAAACCTTCAAACCAAAAAAATTATTATGGATCCAAGGTGTAACATCCGGCTCCTCTCACCACCATTAATATTGTTCGCTTTGCCCTGATATGTTGCCCATCCAGAGCTCGCGGATTTGTTTTTGGTTGCCCCGGTGGAGAATTCCCAGGAGGTCACCCATCCTGATACTGCTCCCACCTGAGCACGCTTAATTGTGGAGTTCTTCTCTCATCCACTAACATTAAGCCCCAAAACGCGTTAGTGATTTAAGAGGCATGACATTACTTATGAACCAAGGATCTGTCCTGGCTACGGCCGGTGTGGGATTTTCCTGAGGTGTCACACAAGACGTTCTAACCCACAACCTTTTTAATTAATGTGTAAAGTGTAAAAAGGGTAATTATGCATGAATGAAGCAAAATCATGGCTATTGTTAATCAAGAGCAACCTCATGGTTTCTTTGATCAATTTCATGGTTTTTTTGAACTGCGCATACAATACAAACTTCTCCTTCACACCTATGGGTGTCTCATTAGACGAAACAATCACCAACTTGAGAAATGACATATATACATTCGGATCATATTCGAGAATATACCACAAAATCGACAAGTTAGTACTACGGGATGGCAAACCCATCCCACACACCATTCTTTATTTTTTTATGGCTATATTTAGAGTATTTAGCTGCTTTTTTTTCCAGAGACTTAAATCTTGTCTTCTGATTCAAGTTTTCAGTATTCTCCCGCATCATTTTTTATTTTTTATTCGTGCTTTCAATATCAAAGGACTTCCACCAAAATAATTATCACACAAGAATACATGATGACTTTTAGTTTAAAATTATTGTATCTGTAATAAAAGTTTACGGGTGCATCCCCGCCACAACGAGCGAGTTCCTACTAGTAATATAATGGTGATTCATTCATATAGTCTTCATCTATTCCTTATTTCACAACAATAGACACACAAATTCAGTAAGTAATAAGGGAGCCAAATAACCTTCCATGAGAAATTGTTAATTGCCATTTCTTGTGTAAAATAGAAGATTATTGGTAACTTGTAAGTTGAGGCAAGAAGATTATTGGTATTTTGTAAGTTTTGTAAGTTGGGGCAAGAAGATTATTGGTATTTTGTAAGTTGGGGCATCATAATGGCATAGACCTTGTCACCATCAATGGTCATTTGTTGTGTAAAATGGGCCACCGTATAAAATGGGGCACAATGATCATATATTGTGTACATTAAGAATTTAAGATCCTCCACACTAAATCTTTTTTAGAACAACTTTAAGAAACAAAATATAAGTTTCAATTTTGATTTTTTTTTTTTTGGGACCATTCTTTAGAAATTAGTTTCTTGCTAGTATTATTTAATATCTGAGAAAAAAAGGTGACAAACCACAAGAATATAATATGTATCTTTAAAAGTTTTTATTTGTAACAATAACAAAGATTATTATTAATATTATTATCACCATTATTAAATTGAAGAAGAGAGTGACATATAACATCAATTGAAATCTTTTAATAAAATTAAGATCATCAATTAAGTTTATATTAATTGTTGATGGCTTATATATTACAATATTATATATATTGACATACACACATAATAACGTACAAAGTCTAAATAATGTGTAAAGTGTAAAAAGGGTAATTATGCATGAATGATTCAAAATTATGCAAGAAGAAAATAAACATTTGAAAATTACGCAGAAAGGAAATAAAAATTATGCATGAAGAAAATTCATGAACGAAATCAAAATTACACATTAAGGAAAATCATTTTTACATTTTGCACGTTAATAGTCATTGCATTCAAACTTTATACAATACGAGAGGGTATCTATGTAATACACTTTTATTATGAGAACACACGTAACAAAATGAAACATTCATTGTTTAAATCTTAAAACCATTAAAAATAAAATAATATAATATTTATCGTTTCACACTTGTAACTAAAAAATAATAATAAGGAAATTAGTTTGAAAGTTCAATTACTCATATGATATGCACTTGCACCAGAGGTCTTTGGCTTAGTGGTATTAAGATGTTGAATAAGGCTTTACATTTTTAAATGGTGAAGGGTTCAAATTTTATGGGTGACAAAAAAATTTAGCCATATATATATATATATATATATATATATATATATATATATATATATATATATATATAGGATTGGGTTCAAATGAAAACTCCATTGAATTGTGAGAACTAAAGAACTCCTCTAGACCAATCACCAACTGCCACATCAACACTTTTATAATTTTTGGTATTTTATTAATTAGGGGCAATTAAGTCTTTTGTGTACACCCACTTGTGGGCATTTTAGTAATAATAACACCTCACCCCACCCCCACCCCAACTAACACTTTAAATAATAATAATAATAATAATAATCACACAAATATCTCACCCCTCTCTCTCACTAACCGTCTCTCTCTCTCTCTCTAAAAAAACACACACATCAGCTCTCTCTCTCTCTCTCTCTAAAAAACAAAGAACAAATAATCTGTGGTGGGTGTGGAGGGTGGTTTCATGGTGGAGACGGTGGAGCTGTGGGCGTCGATGAACAGATCGATGGTGGGGGTTCGATGTGTGGTGGTTTTCAGCGGTGGCTTGACGTTTGGGTGGGTTTCAGGGGTGGTTTGGAGGGTGGTTTCAGGGCGGAGCACGGCGGAGGGGGCTTGAACGTGGGGATGGCGAGTGGTGGAGGTGGATCTGAAAGTGGGAGGGTGAATGGGGGGTTTTCGAGTGTGGGTTTTAGGTTTGGATGGGGGTTGATGGCTGATGACGACGATGACGATGACGACGGTGGTTTTGGATGGGGGTTGAATGGTTGATGATGATGATGATGATGATGATGATGAAGACGGTATGTTTATTATTATTATTATTATTATTATTATTATTATTAATGTTTTATATCAATATGTTCTTGATCTGATTTATGTTTTATGTTCATGAATGTTTTATGTTAACATCGAGCCAACCTTTGACTTTTATGGTACACTAAACAGTTTATTTTCTATTTGAAATAGTCACTGCTGTGAAGATTATGTGTTTTTGGGTTAAGAAGATGATGATGCTATGAAGATGAAGAATGATGGTGTAGTATGATGTATGAAAACAATGGTGTAAAACACCAGTTACACCAGTGTAAGTATAAATGTATAGATAGTTTGATGTAAGAAAACACACTATCATCTTTATAGTTTTGGTTTTTTACCTCAGTGTTTTTTCTAGAAGTTTTGTGTATGGCAGATTTACACTGGTGTAAATAATTACACTAGTGTAAATCATGGTAGATTTACACTAGTGCAAATAATTACACCAGTATAAATCATCCTCATCATATGTTTGTTTGGTTTTTTACACTAACGTATTTTTTAGAAATTTGTGTATGGCAGATTTACACTGGTGTAAATAATTACACCAGTGTAAATCATGGTAGATCATCCTTATCAGATTTTTCTTTCAAAAATGATTTTTTTGGAATAATTGAATAAAAAATTAAAATAATATTATATTAATTATTTCTCTTTCATGGTGGTTTTATCTAAGTACCCCTTAATGTACTTTTATTGTATTAAAATATATTAATTAACATGTAAAGACAAAAAAACCTCAAGATTTAGTCTCAACCGTTGGATCATCAAGATCAATGGTCCATAAGAGTTCTCTAGTTCTCACAACTTAATGGAGTTCTCATTTTAACCCAACCCTATATATATATATAGGGGGCGGTTATTCTACAAAAACAAATAATCGTGCGAAGCGTGCGAAGCAATGCTAACCGTCGATCAATCAATAATCTTACGTCATTAATTAAAAAAGTACGCGGTGTCAATTTCGTAAATAAGTGAGAGATTAGACAGTTAATAAGGGTATAATCGTCAATTTTTCTAAAATCAAATTATAAGAGACCGTTCAGTCTCATTAATCGCTCAAAACTTCTCCCCAAAATTACATAATAAACTCTGAAACCCTAGTTAAAATCATCAATAAACTCCATTTCTACAGAAGATTAACCATGAAATACTCAAAAGTATACGAAAGTAAGTACATTACGTTATTCTGTACCAAATTTTACATTGAAAAACTATATAATAACTTACATTATGCATGTTACAGGAAGAAAGAGAGGAACAAAGTATGAAACTGAAAAGAACGACGTTGATGAAGGTAAATAAGTATTACGTCAATTAATATTGTTAATACGTTGTGAAATTTTACTAAAATACGTATTTCTAATTATCAGGCCCTAGCAAAATTCAAAAAACCAATGATAAAACTGACAAATCAGAGAGAAGAACAAAAGCAAACCATGACAGGCCTTCAAAGAAAAATGGTACAGAGAAATTTATTTTGAATTTATTTTGTTATGTGTTACGTGATTTTAGTAATATAACTATAAATGATTTTGTATATGATACGTTATTTTAGTAATCGGAATGTAGTGATTATGTCAAAAATGTTAAATGCTTTTAGAAAAATGATTATGTCTATGGTGCATCATAATTATGTCTATATTGCGTTATTTTGGTAATGGAAATGTACTAATTATGTCAATGTTACATCATTTTAGTAATGGAAAAGTATGTCTGTGTTACGTAATTTTATTAATAGAACTAGAAATGATTATGTCTGTATTACGTTATTTTGGTAATGAAATTTGTAATGATTATGTTCTTGTTACGTTATTTTAGTAATGAAAATGTAGTTATTCTGTCATTGTTAAGCAATTGTAGTTTATGATTATGTCTTTGTTACGTTACTTTGGTAATGAAAATGTAGTTATTCTGTCATTGTTAAGCAATTTTGTTAAATGAAAAACAATAGTTTATCATTATGTCTATATTACGTTATTTTGATAATGAAATTTGTAATGATTCTGGCCATAAATATATGATGATTATGTATATGTTACGTTATTTTAGTAATGAAAAAGTAGTTATTCTGTCATTGTTAAGCAATTTTGTAAATGAAAAACACTAGTTTATGATTATGTCTTTGTTACGTTATTTTAATAATGAAATTTGTAATGATTCTGGCCATAAATATATGATGATTATGTATATGTTACGTTATTTTAGTAATGAAAAAGTAGTTATTCTGTCATTGTTAAGCAATTTTGTAAATGAAAAACACTAGTTTATGATTATGTCTTTGTTACGTTATTTTAGTATTGAAAAAGTAGTTATTCTGTCATTGTTAAGCAATTTTGTAAATGAAAACACTAGTTTATGATTATGTCTTTGTTACGTTATTTTAGTAATGAAAATGTAGTTATTCTGTCATTGTTAAGCAATTTTGGTAAATGAAAAACACTAGTTATGATTATATGTCTATATTACGTTATTTTGGTAATGAAATTTGTAATTATTCTGTCATTGTTACGTAATTATAACATTTGATAATAACGCAGAGATCAATGAAAATGAATTACTCCTACAACAACAGCCTGCAAATTCACCAGAAGAGCCTCAAAATTCACCACAGAGAAAGCAATTTGTTCTGTACTCGAATATAAAATTACAAGTAAGGGCGTCTGTTGATAACATGAATGAGGCGATGGCAAGCTTATCAAGTGCACAAAAAAAAAGCAATCAAACAGATGGGATTTGAAGCTTTTTTATCAATGAACATCAAAACAGTGCCAACAAAGTTAGCAAGATGGTTATTAGTGAATTATGATGATAGACGAGATGAATTGAATGTAGGAAACCACATAATTCAAGTTACAAGCAACAAAGTTCAACAAGTCCTTGGTGTCCCAATAGGTAACCAGACAGTAAATGAAAAGAACAAACCAAGGAAGGGTTCATCTAACACGCTTACTGTATGGAAGTCCCAGTTTGAGCATAACAAGATTTTAATCTCGGATGTGAAGAAGAAAATAATTGAAAGCAAAAGCGGAGACTGGATTTTCAAGTTGAACTTCCTTGTACTTTACAACTCTATATTTGGGCAAGTAACAAAGAGTTCAACAGTAAATCAAATGTTCTTGAAAGGAGTGAAAGATGACAAATCAATCAAAAAATTGAATTGGTGTGAGTACTTAATTTCCTGTCTCAAAAGAACGAAGGCAAGCTGGAACGGAACTGAAATGTATAATGGACCTTTGCCTTTTCTTGCGGTATGTTTTTTATTCATAATTATGTAAATGTATAAGAAATACAAAATTACGTAATGTGTTATTACTAATTACGTAATGATCAAATGTTAACTTTATTCACATGACAGATGCTTTATGTACATGAAAAGAGGTTATCACATGCTCCTGAAACAGCACAAACACCAGCAATTAAGTACATTAGCACCCAGAATTTGTCTGATGTTGATAAACATTTGTATGACAATGGGCCATTTTCAACTGATGAAGAAGATAATGATGAGGATGAAGAAGGAAATGATGAAGTAGAAAGTCCTAGAGATGAAGAAGGACATAATGATGAGGATGAAGAAGATGATGGTGGAAATGAAGATGCTGGTGGTGTTGGTGGAGATGATTATGATGGTGAAGAAGCTGATGCAGAAAAAATGGAAGAAGATGGTAAGAATGAAGATGCATACATTCAGCATGATGAACAGCAGATCTTTCTTGAACAACAAATCCTTGTGGATAATCTTCAAAATCAAGATTCAGAAGAATTCAACAACGTCTTTGAAACAACAAAATCACTCTCTGACATTGATGAAATCTTGGAAAATTACAACACTCCACAAGTCCCTATTGTAAGTGCAATAACTGTATAAAAATTACATAACATGCATATGTATATATGATTTTAAAAAAATCACGTAATGTTTGCAGGCTGGTGATGCAAAAAAGGCAACAACACCAAAAATACAAAAAGTTGCAAATCAAAAATCAACAGATGAGAGCATAAAAGGGTCAACAAGGAAAAAGACAATGGGAAAGAAGAAAAACAAAAGTCCTTACCCAGTTAATGAGAATGTAAGTAACTGTAATTTATTATGTCAAACATCAACAGAAATCATGTAATTTATTCACGTATTGTTTGCAGGAATGGATTTCAAAAATAGAAAACAAAATGGAAAAGTTTCAAACATATGTTGCTGAAATAGATGAAATTTTCGAAGAAGCCACTTCAAATTTTTTAGACAGCAACATTATACGTGAGAAGCAAACAACATGGAAGTCATGGGTAGCAAGTTATAAATCAAGTAATGAGAAAAACATAGAAGGTAAAATTTACGTAATGTATATTTAAATGATAAAAAAGTTAGTTAAAAATTACGTAATGGATATCAAAAAAGTATATTAGTAGTTGCAGGTGAAAAGGAAAACCAGAACAGTGTTAGCACAGGGATGCTAGATGCAATAGTGATTGCAGCTGAAACACTAGAAGGTAAAAAAAAAAATCACGTAACACATTATTTGTCAAAAACTTATTAATGATCAGAATACGTACTTACAGGTGAAAGGGAAGATTTGAATGAAAAGACAACAACTTCACAGAGTGTTAGCACCGGAATGCTAAATGTAATGATCGCCGCAACTGAACAATTTGAGAAAACAAATGAAGAAGAAGCTGTGAACAACATAATGGATGCTTTGAACGATGCAACAAGAAATGAACCACCTGTCAATAAAGGTAAAAAATCACGTAACAGATTATTTGTCAAAAACTTATTAATGTTCATAATACGTAATTACAGGTGAAAAAAAGATTTGAATGAAACGGCAACAACTTCGCAAAGTGTTAGCACATGAATGCTAGATGCAATGATTGCCGCAACTGAACAGCTTGAAGAAACAAATAAAGAAGAAGCTTTGACAGATATAATGGATGCTTTGAAAGACGCAACAACAAATGAACCACCGGCCGATAAAGGTAAAAAAATTACGTAATGTATATTAAAAATGTTTATACTAAATGGAACTTATATGAATATATATAAATTGTTAACTAAAATCAGGAAATGAGGCCCTAGAGAGTGAAAGCACATATATGATTGCTGAGATGATAAAAGCAGCCGACAAAGAAGAAAAAAATGCAGCTTTGCAAACTTCAACCACACAAACATCATCCGAAAATGTCAGTTCGCAATTCTTGAAAGAATTGAATGAGTTTGAAGAGAGATCTAGGAAAGGAAAACAGATCGAGACATCGGAAGGAAACAAAATAGAAGAAATACAGAAAGAAACCTATGAAGGACCAAGTTTCGATCTGAATATCTCACAAGATGATACACCTACAGATGTAATTCCAGATCTACCATTCCTACAAAACTCTGAAGCTGATATCGAAACACCAAAAACAGTAGGGAGACTAATAGTTAGTCAATCACTGGAGTCAACCATAGCCAATAAACACGTTGAACGTGCAAAAAGAGGAAGGATGTTGGCTGGACCTCTGAAGTCTCCTTACATTCAACGGCAGGTGGTGATGAAGAACAAAATAACTGAAGATGAAAACATATTTGCGCAGTTTATATTTGCAGCAACCGAGGCAACACAGTAAGAAAAACCTTATATTACTTTAATTTGTCATTAGAAAAATTACATAATGAATATTTTCAGAAACATAGTTTATTACAAAAAATTACGTAATGTGTATTAAAACTTATCTTCCACAGTGACATTGTATTCGAGCCAGAAGATGGGACTCCATTCTTCAAAGTGGTATTTGAATGCTTATACCCTGGGATAACATTATCATCTAATGTTTTGGATGCATGGTCGCATGTGCTGAACCACGACGAGAAGAAAAGAGCTCCGGGTTCACCATTTAGATTGTTTGTTCAAACAAATATTCTGGTATGCTCCTTAGCTTTTTCATGTAATACATAAAATTATAATAACGTAATGGTTATGCTAAAATACGTAATGTATGCTAAATTTACAGCCAAGTGACTGCTTCACGCCTGAGTATGATGATTTAAAGCGAATGGACACCATGACATCGAACTTAAATCTTGCACTTAGCAAAAATGAAATAAAATCAATCAATGAGGTGGATTTGTTGTTCATGCCCATCGTATCTTCGGACCACATATATGTAATATGTTTCAACATGAAGAACCCGAAGATAGAAATACTAGACAACAGCAAGCTTGAAGCGAATAGCAAATATGACAACATCGTAGTGCCATTGGTAAAAAAAAATATTTTTACTTAATATTATTTTGATGTTAGTTAATTACGTAATGCTTATGATAAAATTACGTAATGTATGCAGAAAGAAGCTTTATGCAACTATATGATGGTCAATGAACACCCCATGACTCCTAAAATGGTAAGTAAAAATCCAGTGAGAGTCCAAATGGAATGGAGAACTTCACATAACAAAATCGATTGTGGGGTGTTCACAATGAGACATATGGAGACTTTCATGAGCACATATAGAAGAAAATGGGTAACTGATTTTCAAAAAGAAGGAGCAGCTCAACAAGTGCAGATTGATGACCTTCGCTACAAATATCTATCAAAAATCCTACTCTCCGATGCCAACAAAAATAAAAATTTAATTGATCGTCTGGATAGGGAGTTTCATCAAAAGGAATACAGTGAGAAAGCGAAGTACAAGAAGAACTTATTCCAAACTCTAGTGAAAAGACAAAATGATCATGTTTGAAATAGTTTTAATTCCACGTGTCGGAAAATATCATGATACAATTTAACATTTGGTTTATGTATGACAAATGTCCTGATACAATTTAACATTTTGCTTGTCACATACTACATTATATGAATAATTATGTATGTTTCTGATTATGTTGAATGATAATGTATGAAACTGATAATGGTTACCTAACATACAATTACGTAACATACAAAAAACATGTATGATAATGGTTATATGTTAATCATGTATGAAACTGATAATGGTTACCTAACATAAAATTACGTAACATGTGAAAAAAAATGTAAAGTAATGGTTATATGTGAATGATTATGCTATGATACAATTACGTAACATGTCAACTAATTACGTAATGAAATGCAAAAAAACCCATATGTGTACAAAAAAAATCACGTAACAATGTAAAAAAAGAAAATGTTTCAATGTCAATTTAACAAAAAAAAAAATAATCAATCATCGCAAACTTCATATTCCGAATCTAGACTATTATCCGCATCTGCTTCATTGACGGATTCTTTCCCTTTGTTGTTAGCTGTTACAGTCCCTTTAAGAACTTCACAGGTGCGCCTATCATGACCACTACCCCCACATACTTTGCAATTTCTTGATCTCTTCCCTGCACGACTAATCGCTTGTTCACGTTTTGATTTAAACCTTTTGCGTGACCCACAACCCTTATTCCTAATACCATGAGGAACACGAACAGCAGCCTCAGTTTGATGTGGAGCCCCAATAATAGCTTGAATAATTTCTTTCTTCTTGGCTGATATCCTCTGAATACCAGCTTCATCTGTCTTCTCTTTCGTCGCTTTTAGCTCGTCTCTAAACAGCTTCAACTTTTCAAAATCAGTAATCAACTTATTAATTACATACTCACTCAAATGAATTATATCACGAACAACATCATTAACACTTTGATGGTCCCCATTTTCATCAGTATGCATCACCAACGACAAGCTCGACCGAGAGGGACTATTGCAAATAACATCACTCCTCCAGCGATCAAGAATGTATCTGCTGGGAATTTCATTTATATCACACAACCTTAAAACTAAAAAAGCATGTCGACACAATAAACCATATCGCTCAAAACGCTTGCAAGAACATAAAATTGTCAAATCTTCCAGGTTAAATTTAACCTGCAATACAAAAAAGATCTCCATAAAAAAATAAAATACGTAATGAGGTATATGAAACTGAGAGACTAGTTAAACAGGTAATTACGTAATGTCTGTTACAATGATATGTAAAAAATTACGTAACATAAAAAAATAAACTATACATACCTCTATCAAACCGGCACCATACGCAGAACAATCTTTTATTAGAAACGTCCCTATATCTCCTTCATGTGAAAGAAAGACATTTATGCATTTATGCACAGATCCGTAAATTTCTTCTTGGACATCAAAGAAAATACTTCTTGTATATAATTTCGCAGCTTGCACCTCAATAGCATAATCAGTCCAAAAATCCGGTGTTTTATACCTCGTCTCATGATCATTTTTCCTATGAGTATACCTTTGAGATTCCATGGCAGTATCAAAATGACTAATAAACTCAAGAAGCGTTAATTGAGCATTTGAAACTTGACCAAAAAAATGATTTTCACATTCAGATCTTGAAGTAGTACGCATAAGACCTGACATTGGCTCATCGCGATAAAAAGCAGGAATCCACATTGCTCTATTTGAATAAATGTCACACAACCAGTCGTGGTAAAAGAGATTAAAATCAAAAACAAGTTGCTCCCATCCCTTTTCAAACTCTTCTGGTGAAATAGAATCTGTCCAAACAATGTCGCAAATACGCTGTTTAAAATCTTCATTGTTGCATAATGCAGGACCAACCTATAAAAATAACAAAAACACATATTGTTATGAATTTGAATAATCACGTAATAAAAATATGTTATGCAAATAAAAAGCCTTGAAAATCACGTAACATACACAAAATCAAAAAAATCATATCATAAAAAAAAATCACGTAATATACCTTATCAAAAATACGTAACATATAAAAAAAATCAAAAATCATAGCAAAAAATGACATATACCTTATCAGCAACCTTTTTCATGATGTGCCACATGCACAATCTATACCTACTATTTGGTAAAACTGATGCAACTGCTTGTTTTATAGCAGGATCTTGATCGGTAACTACAACAAGCGGTTCTTTACCAAAACACTTCTTGAAACAAGTTAACAGCCATGAGTAGGATTCAATTGTCTCTGAACTCAGCAATCCAACACCTAGAGTTATATTGTTGCAGTGATTATCGATACCGGTAAATGGAACAAATACCATCTTGTATCTAAAAAAGAAAAAAAAAATTAAGTAAACTGAAATAATTACGTAAAATGAATAACATAATTACGTAATGAACTTACTTGTTAGAATTGAAAGTAGCATCGAATGAAACAACATCACCAAAAACTTTATAACTTCTTTTTGCATGCTCATCAGCCCAAAATAATCCAGTTAACTGTCGTTTAGTGTCATGACTATACTCAAAATAAAAATCAGGAAGAAAGTCCTGCTTCTTCTGCAGCATATTAACTACCATATCCGCATCATACTCACCAATATATAAGTTCAAATCCCTTTTAAAATTTTTGAAATCTGTAGCAGTAGCACCAACTTGTTCAAAACCACCATAAATCGTCCTCATTAGATTAAAAGCCTTAACAGGACCCATGTTTACTTTGGACATATTGCACAACACTTGCATTTGTTGATATGTCAAATTACGTGATGATGGAAGAAATTGCATATCTTCTGGAGAAACCAAATAATGGTTATGCTCTTCAACAAACTTTGAAACTTTAAAATTTTGTCCATTCTCTGACGAAAAAACTATATGAGCATTACAACCTGTTCTCTGCGATGGTTTATTCCTACTTTTACCATTTTGAAGACTATCAAACGCTTTACAAGGTTTGAATCCTTCCTTTGAACAAACCAAATGCTTCAACTTAAGAATCTCACCATGAACATATTGACCTCCTTTGCGAACACTAAATCCAGCATTTTTTGCATATGTCACATAAAACTCATACGCATGATCAATCGATGGAAATACCATATCAACACATGGCGTCATAGAAGAGGCAACTTGTGGTTTATAAACTGTTGAAACAGCCTGAGTAGAACTACTTTCACCTCTATCATTGAAAATAAAACCTGAAATCACGTAATAACTATTAACACAGTAACATAAAATGGCCTAATAAAAGCATAAAATATAATAACGTAATGAAATAACGTAATGAAAGTTACGTAACATGAATATAATAAAAACAAACAAAAAAAACATGTAAAAATGTGGCATTGTGATATGAAACAAACAAAAACACAAAAAAAAACGTAAAAACTATCATTAATACAAAGAAATCAAACAAAAAAAGATGAATTTAATAACAAAACTAAGAACAAATAACGTAATGCTTCCATAAAAATAGAAAAACAACGTACAATCAATAAAAAAAGCTGAATTTAATTCAAATTCTACTAAACAGAAAACGAAATCATTAAAAAGAAAGCAATCGAACAACACATTACGTAATAGATAGCTCAAATTATACCTGCACAATCATTATTCACAGACATCTTTAATGAATGAATAAAGGAAAATCGTTTGGAGATATAATCGAAAGAGAATGAGCTGATTTATGATTGAATGAACTGATTTATGATTGATTTATACTGAATTCAAAATCTAAAAACAGAGTAAAATACGAATTTGAAATCTGATCCTTTTATAAAAGATATGGGTTTTAAATATCGAGTAAAATGACGATACTACCCTTCAAGAAAACGCGCGTAGAAGCCTTTGCACGCTTCGCACGTTTTTTAAACTTTTTATTTGAACCGATCCCTATATATATATATATATATATATATATATATATAGGATCCGGTAGGAAAATTGTTTGTGTAGGAAGTATTTTCAACCATTAGATCAAATCTGATTAAATCTTTAGATGAATGGCATTATAGACTTTTTGTCTATTTTTTATTTATTACAAACCCACTAAATTAGCAACTAACATCTACATATTTATGAAGATTAATCATCCTAAATTAACTAATTATTCATTATTTTTCATAAGAATCATAAGATATTCATATCAAATAAGTTGATCAATACCCAAAAACTTGTTCGATTCTTCAAACATATAACCCATCTCTATCACTTGTTCGATTATTCAAGTCATAGCAGAAGGTTAACATCAGGAGTGTTTTATAATAACGTCAGGAATGTTTTACAATAAAAGAGAAACTAGTATGCATTAATAAGGAGTGTTTTATAATATCATCGGGAGTGTTTTATAATAACATCAAGAGTGTTTTATATTGAAACAAAACACAATAGAAGTGTTGTAAAACAATAGAAGTGTTTTAAAACTGATATGAGAGAGAAACTAGTGTGGTCTAATTAAGGAATTATGGGAATGGTTTCAAAACTAATAGGAGAGAGAAATTGGTTTTCTCTAAATAAAGTGCATGGTTGCTTTTGTTTTGTGAAGATGAATGTTTGACTTTAAATGATATTATTGAAAACAATAATTAGGAGAGAGAGAGGTATCATTAATGTAAGAAGCATTTAAACAGTTTCTAAAAAACTTGATACATAATGACCTTGATACCCTCATTTAAAACACATATTGACAATCCTACCCTAATTTATTTAATATATTAATTAGATTTTAAACACCATCCTATCTTTTAATCTCCACCATCCATCTTTAAATCTAATAGTTCAAAACACTTCCTACACTTCATACACAGAACCATTTTCCTACAGAAACCCTATATATATATATATATATATATATATATATATATATATATATATATATATAGGCTAAGTATCCATAGAAAACCCTAAAAATTTGAGAAAACTCTAGAAAACCCTTAAAAAAAACCTACTTCCCGAGCTTTTTTTTTTTTGAAAAAATTAGGGCATGTAATATACATGTTTTTAAGTGTTTTAAGCCAAAAAAATCAAAAAAGCGCCGAGCGGTTTTTTGTAAAAAAATAAAATAAGTTGTGCATCATTACATATGTTAGCTTATTTTTGCACTGGTAACATATGTTATGATGCAAAACTTATTTTTTTAAAAAAAAAACCCTTCGGCGCTTTTTTGATTTTTTTGGCTCAAAACACTTAAAAACATGTATATTACATGCCCTAATTTTTTCAAAAAAAAATCTCGGGAAGTAGGTTTTTTTAAGGGTTTTCTAGAGTTTCCTCAATATTTAGGGTTTTCTACAGAACCATCCCGTGTATATATATATATATATATATATAACATGCACTTGTGTAGGTATGTTAGTCATCATTATTATACTCAGTTAATCTCACTTATGACAGAGCTAAGGTAGGGTCTGAGGAGGGTAAGATGTAGACAACCTTACCTCTACCCCTAAGAATAGAGAGGCTGCTTCCTGTGAGACCTCCGACTCGATGTGGTTTGGTATCAAGCCTCGGACATAATACACAAAACACTTAGCAATCAGGACAAACCCGATTTGTGCATGTACCCATTTGTCTTTTGGCTATTAACGCCACCACATGATGCATGATTAACCGTCCGTCGTTTTTAACGTTATTTTCACGAAATTAGTAAAATAACGTTAAAACTAATGCAACTTTACTTTTGCCCCCGAGGGCCACACATATATACATTATATGCGCACACAGTAAGTGGGACGTTGTGTAGGTATGTTAGTAAATAATATAAAATTAAAAAAACATATCCACAAATTAATTTGATGTTTTTTTTTATTCACACAACCTATACATATATGTGTAAATATAGGAAACAAAAATATTTTTTTGGTCCAGTAGTCTGAGATGGAGGTTGGAAGGTTTACCACCTGATGGGTTATTGCCCGGATGTCTCAGATTCGAATCTCGCTTCAACCGAGCTTTGGTGATGACCGAGATGCCGTTCCAAAAAAAATTATGTATTGATTTTATTTTTGGTTTTATGATAAGTAAATACGTTGCAACTGTTCTAAAATCTAATTTTGAATTCAAAGGCGTTTGACTGAATACGTGTCTTGTTGAATGGAGCCTTGTTTCTTCGTTTAGTAGTTCGGGAGCTTATCCTACGTACTCTGTTTGAGGTTGCAGTTAATTGAACCCTCACCCACTTGAATGATGAACCCTTTATACATAAAAACACCAATCGGTATTTTTTGACTTCTAAGTTAACATGTCATAAGGGTGATTTTTGTCATTAATTTCAATATGATTTATTGTCACTCCTTGATTTATTTTCTTTCTTTTCATCTTATTTCACATCGTATTTTCATCTTCCACGCTTTAATGAGTTTATCTACGTACTGTTTCTTGTATATTTGGAACAAATAGCCTAAATTTTGAAGAAAGCTTCAAAAACTGATTTTCAAACAAACCTTTATACATCACTCAACATGTAACACACTATTTACTAAGATCGTTTGGTGTGGAATCGGAGAGTGCGGTTGGTGGGATGATGTTGACCTTGGTGGAATGGGGAACTCCCCCCCCCCCAAAAAAAAAAAAAATCGGTGAGATTCTACCGACTATACCGAGTTGTGTGATTGGTGGAGGAGAGATGAACGTTGGGGACTACCATTTGAAAAGGACCGTTGGAAAAAAAAAATTCACACTTTTTATTATATAAATCAAACCTTCTACATTTTTTTGACCACACAACTCCAAAAACAATACTGTCTTTAACTAAACCTTCAAACCAACAAAATTATTATGGATCAAAGGTGTAACATTTGGCCCCTCTAACCACCAATATTGTCCGCTTTGCCCTGATGGGTTGCCTATCCAGAGCTCACGGATTTGTTTTTAGTTACCCCGGTGGAGATTTCCCAGAAGGTCACCCATCCTGATACTGCATCCACCTGAGCACGCTTAAATGTGGAGTTCCCCTCTCATCCACTAACATTAAGCCCCAAAATGCATTTGTGATTTAAGAGGCATGACATTACTTATGAACCAAGAATCTCTCATGGCCACGACTGATATGGGATTTTCCTAGGGTGTCACATTCACCCCTTGTTAGAGTCTTATCATCCCTGATAAGGTATGCACCCACCATCCCGAACGGCACAGGAGTGGCTCTGATACCATCTGTAACATCCGGCCCCTCTCACCACCAATATTGTCTGCTTTGTCCCGATGGGTTGCCCATCCAGAACTCACGAATTTGTTTTTTGCTGCCCCGGTGGATAGGGACGAAGGTTAAGAAGGGCCAGGGGTGGCCCTGGCCCCCCTGTTTTCTGGCGCAGTGGTAGAAATTTGCGATTTTCATAGGTAAATTGAGTCCGGATTGAGTCCGCCCCCCACCAATTTACCATTACTGATCGAAAAAAATTGAGTCCGGCCCCCACCGTTTTGCAAACCAAGCTTCGCCACTGCCGGTGGAGATTTCCTAGGAGTTCACGCATCCTGATACTGCTCCCACCTGAGCACGCTTAACTGTGGAGTTCTCTCATCCACTAACATTAAGCCCAAAACGCGTTGGTGATTTAAGAGGCATGGCATTACTTATAAACCAAGGATATCTCCTAGCCACGGCCAATGTGGGATTTTCCTCAGGTGTCACATAAGGCGTTCTAACCCACAGCCTTTTTTCCCAAACACCCCCGCTACTCTTTCGACCCAAGCCCCAAACTTCCAATATCCCACGACACCCGTTGACCCCACTACATACGCGTTTGGCGGTTTTAGTCAACCCTAAAACGCGTGGCAAATGCACACGCAACAACAACAATTTCATATGCAAATGCAACAACAACAACAGCAAATGCAAATATTCCAGTCGAAACCTCAATCACAACCTGAACACGATTTTGTATCTTTAGGCGCTGATGACGAAGTTATACTCGAAACCCAACCTACCTCAAAAACAGATGCCAAAAGGAAAAAAAAACTTGCGTAAAAAGAACGAGGTACTACGAAGGCGGATGACATTCCTTGGAATCCAGTCGAGTTGGAGGCCCTAACACGAACTTGGGTGAACGTGCTTACCGATCCTATAATGAGTAAGAATTTTTTTTAATGAAATTTGTTTTTTTATTGTTTTTTCAAATATTTTTTTTTTATTTTTTACGGTATTTTTTTTAACTTTAATGAAAAAAGATATTTATGAAATACAAATTATATAAATAAATAAAAAAATAATAAAAAAAGGAAGTGGGAAGGGGGAATTGGGGGAAAACATAATTCCTTGGTGTAGGAGAGGGAATGGGGAAAATAATGTAGTGCTAGTGTGACATTTGGAGGAGTTGAGAAAAAGGTGACCAAACCATATAGCCTAAGTACTTTGATAGCAAATTTATGAAAAAGTTTTTGGCTCGCTACTACCAATAGCAAACTACCTAGAAACTAAAAGTACTTTAAAGATTCCTAAAACACTTATCGTTTTCTAAAATACACTCGTAGTTGAGCGTTAATGGCTGCGTGAAATTCTTTTTAGCGCCCCCTACACCATTACGTAGGAGCGCTAAAACATAAAATGGGGCAATGGCGTTAAAATTTTAACTCTGGAAGGGGAAAGAAACAACCAATTATATTCCTTCACGTGTCCTCTAACGTTTAGCTCATTCAACAATCCGTTGATGGATGAAAGGAAGAAAGCAGAGCAATGGTGGTGGTGATGGTATACGGTGGAGATGATGGGTTGATCTGTAGTGGTGATGGTATACGGTGGTGATGATGGGTTAATCTGTGGTGGTGATGGTGTACGGTGGTGATGATGGGTTGATTTGGTAGGTGAATGGTGGTGGTGATGGTCTACGGTGGTGGTGGTGATGGGTGTGTGAGAGATCATGAAGAAGAAGAGGTACGTGAAGGGTGAATGGTGGTGGTGATGGTCTACGGTGGTGGTGGTGGTGATGGGTGTAACATTTCGCATTGAATTCTATGTACGTTACGACTATTATTAATGAAATATCGAATTTTTATCATTATCATGCCCTTTAAAAATATATCGTGACACGTTTGGACCCCTAGTATCATACTATAAGCATATATTATTAATATATTAGTGAAATAATTGTTTAAAAAAATATTGCCTGGGCCGGGGTTCGAACTCATGCCCTAGGCCGGGTCAATCATACACACACAACCAACCAACTGGGCTACACCACTATCCTGTTTGTTATCCACGCGTTTTAATTATAGGATGTGCATAAATCATAACAGTTGACTTGAAAAGTCAACTGTGATGATAATCTTCTAAATTAACATAACAATTCGCGATTTTAATCCCTGATATGGTAATATTCATGATTGGTTGACTGACTCGCGTCTATTACACGCCAATTAGCCATTATAGCATTCCAAATCAGTATCAATCACGCGTTTATAATCAATGCCTTGAGTCAACTTTCCAATTCGTCCAATACGTGTGCAATACTATAAATTGGGGCCTTCACTACAACCTACACTCGCCGAACACTCTCTCTTTACCCTCAATTTCTTCTGTAAAACTCATTTTGATCATCAATTGCTCGCGTCTTTGACTTTCAGTTTGACCGCTCTTAATCACGTGAAACAGTTTGTAAGTTTTAATGTTTTTGTATGGTTTTGTTCATCGGCCCTTTAACAACAATAACCCCATGTTTAATCGGGTTATTGTTCATCAATTTGGCTGATTGAAAAAGTTAGGGCTCGACATCTTTGAATTGGGGATAATCGTGTCTGCAGACCTTAGTATATTTATATATTACAAAACCAAGTTCATCACCAACTGATCAACAGATCAGTTGGTGTGACTCTTGTGCTTAAAACGCGAACCGGCCCGATGGTCCGGGTTCGAGTCCCTTATCACGCGGCTTTTTTTCTTTTCTTTAAAATGATTATAAATCTGAATCAAGAATAACTATATAATTAATTTCTAACCTAGAATATTCGTTCTCAGGGTCCAGACCAACTGGTCTGGGCTTGTGATTTAAAAACCCTAACCCGGGTTTGACGCGGGTTCGAGCCATAGCACACACAAACCATTTTTTTTAAAACCTTTATTACTTATATATTATTTATTATTTTTAAAAATAGTTTTAAAAATACTAAAAATGCTTTATAAATTCTACAAAAATTATTTTATGTTATGCAAATGATAAACTTTGTTGTCCAATTTTTATTTTTCCAAAAATTATTTATTTATTATATATAATAAATATTTCAAGTTTATTCCATTATAATTATAAAATTCTATAAAAATATCAAAACGACTTTATAAATTTCCACAAAAATTATTCTGAGTTTATAAAACAATAAACATTCCAGAAATGATTTTTATTTTCGAGAAATCATTGATTTAATATTTTTAATCAATTTTTGTTATTTTTAATCATAAATAAATCATAATAAATTCATTTTTCAATATTTTTGCACCAAAATTTATATAAATTATTTCTGTCCATTTAGAACAGAAATACAAATTTTAATTTAAAAATTTTTTAATTTTAATATTTTTAGATATTAAAGTTATATTTTGGCAAAATAGAAATAAATAGACTAAATATTCTATTTTTAAGAAAATAGTTTTATAAAAATTATTTTTATATTTAAAACCCTATAAAATGTTCATCTCTAATTTAAAGTCTACAAAAGACTTTTGTTTATTTATTTATCAAATTTCTTTTATTTAATAAACAATTTAATTATTAATCAAACGAATACCTATCCCCAAATTCGAAACCCTAGAAAATATTTGTAGACTAGAAAGACTTAGACATATTTATTACCTTATATATAGGGTAATACTTGGCATCGTTGGGCTACACTTATTCTATTTTCACGAGACTTAACATCTTGCTAAGGTGAGTTTTACATAGCCCCTTTTCTATTTCACTATTTTTGGGGTGAAACATGTTACAACATTCTATCTACAATTCAATCATAAAGTGTCTATGTGTTATTCTATGTTGCATTATGTCTTAAACATGACTAGGGAAAGCACAATATTCTAGCATAATCATTAACATTGATCAGCCGACGGTATACAATGATAGATCTATTGGACTGACAATCCCACCCGAATACGTGTACCTTCTACATAGGTAGCGTGGGTGATTGTTATCGCATAACATAATCGAGTGAACCATGAGCGTATGGGATGGACCACAATATTCTAGTCACAAGGGTTGATTATGCACTCGATTTACCTGCTAGTATGTTTTCACATATGGACTAGACTTGCCATGACACTTGAATTGTACAAGTTTTATTCAATTATCAAAACCTATGTAATTCTCACCAACTTTTGTTGACCCAAAATATTTTCAAACTTAACATGTTTCAGGTTATAGCTTGCTTGAAGATTAGAGTTAATGCTTGATGATGTGTATTTAGTATTTTTCATTTTGATGTACAAATTCTTGTAGAACAATTGTATGTAATGTATTTAAATCAATTATTGAAATTTATTATTTACCATAAGCTACTGAACAATCATTAATACGTGACATCCCGATGTTTCCGCCATCGGTTGGGGTGTTACAATGGGTGTGTGAGAGATCATGAAGAAGAAGAGGTAGGTGAAGGGTGAATGGTGGTGGTGATGGTCTACGGTGGTGGTGGTGGTGGTGATGGGTGTGTAAGAGATCATGAAGAAGAAGAGGTAGGTGAAGGTTGGTGGTGATGATGGGTTGATCTGTGTACATTCAGGTTTTGTTTTGTTTTTTTTTTAAATTAGTGCCCCAATTTTTTTCTCCACTACACCCCATTTTGAATTCAAACCATATGCTGACTCAGATGTTACGTGAACCAATCAGAAATGAGACCTTAAATTTTTCACCCCACTACACGTAATCTAAGAGTTCTTCATAGTGACCAGGAGGGGTTTTCTCCCTCACACTCACAAAACGTATGGAATGGTTTAGTGAGGGGTGGGAGCTAAGTGTACTTTTACTTTAAAATTTTAAATGATATTATTAAGGAACGGAAACACGATTTTAAATGATATTATTTGTAACAATTAATATTAGGTATTTTTAAACAATTACTTATCATCCAAAATCGCAGTTCAAATCCATGTCAAAACCTACGAGACCAAAATGTCAATTTTTTAACAATATATACCTCTGTTTTCCTTATAACTTGAATGTTTAGAAAATTAAATAAGCAATAGTTTGTATAAAAAAAAAAGCTAATGAATACAAGTTATATGAGAAAATTTAATTAAATGTTAAATGACAACCCCCTCAAGGTGCTGGGAATCGTCGTAGAATTTTAATTTTATAAAATCCAATTTTATAATAAATAATGTCATATATTAACTACATAGTAGAAACGTGTACACGAAACCAATGGGGTGGTGATCCATTGGCAGAGGCAAAACCTTTAAAACACCTAGGTTGTGGAAGGTCTTAGGTTCAAGTCCCACAGACTACAGAATTTAAAAGAAATTAACCTTCAAAAAAAGAAAAAAAAGAAAAAAAAGAAACGTGTACACGAAAAACATTAAATCCCATTTAACATCCCATCAGTGACCCAGCTACAAACCATATGAATAATTATAAGACTCAAAAACGAGGCGGCCGAAATAGGCCGAAACAACCCAGTTAATGTTTATATTTAATATAACTACTTATGTAATTAATAAACTTAAACGGACATAAAGGACATAAATAAACGAACATAAATGGACGTTCATGACCACAAATGAATAAACACAACATTTGTTCATGTTCGTTTATTTAACTAAATAAATATTTTTTGTTCGTGTTTTTTTGTTTATTACATAAACGAACTTTCCGACAAAAAGTTTTGGAACACTTCATGAAGTTGGTTTGCTCACGGACCTTTACATATACTTATGAAACCATGAAACTCTAATTTCCCTTTCAAGTGATAAATCATTGGAGATTTACCTAATTGTCCTGTCGAATACATTATTAATTAACAGCATAATGATAGTTTTGACTTTAGAGTCGCAATGTTTTGGACCAAAATTTGGTGTCAATAAGCTAAACCAAAATTTGGTGTCAATAAGCTAAACCATACGTAGACAAGGGGATCTTGATAATGTGGCCTAGTGGTAAAAGGGTCGGTTCTCTCTTTGTGGGAGCCGGGTTCGATTCCCACGGGAGGCATGTGATGGATACCCCCACCCTTGTGGTGGGGTAGGTGGTTGGGAAGTGATGGAGAGACCCTTAACCCTTGTGGTCATGGGTTCGACTCCTGATCCCTCCAGGTTTTACCGGTTCACTACCGTCGTGCCTTCGGGCGGGTTTGTGGGCCGGGTTTTCCCTGGAACAAGAGACGGGTGGGCCGAAGGGCTCTGTCCGTACGGACTAGAGGTCGTCTGGGGCCCCTTTCGGACATTGGGGGCCGCGTACAGAGTAACCGGCAATACTTTAGTTGATCGTTAAAAAAAAATACGTAGACAAGGGGGGAATACTAAAAGTGGGGGAGTGGACGAGGAGAAATTGTCTCATCCATTTTTGAACCCCAAAGAAGGCATAATTCAATTAAAGGATATAATTGTGAGCAAGTGGGTATAGAGTGTAATAAGGAGTCAAATAATGGTGTCAATAAGCCAAATTTGGTGTCAATAAGCTAATCCATACGTAGACAAGGGGGGAATACTAAAAGTGGGGGAGTGGACGAGGAGAATTTGTCTCATCCATTTTTGAACCAAGGCATAATTCAATTAAAGGTTATAATTGTGAACAAGTGGGTATAGAGTGTAATAAGGAGTCAAATAATGGTGTCAATAGGCTCAACCATACGTAGACAAGGGGGGAATACTAAAAGTGGGGGAGTGGACGAGGAGAATTTGTCTCATCTATTTTTGAACCCCAAAGAAGGAATAATTCAATTAAAGGATATAATTGTGAGCAAGTGGGTATAGAGTGTAATAAGGAGTCAAATAATGGTGCTACTTTTGAAGAGGTTTTAAATGTGATGGGTAGATAAGGGGGGAATACTAAAAGTGGTGAAGTTTATTATTTTAGTTTAAGAGGGGGAGTGGAGCAAAAGATAGAGATTATTCCTAGAAAATGGACTATAATTAGGAGAAACCCTATTCAACAAGGCCAAGCATCTGCGAGAAATGGTGAAGAGAACAATCATATGAACGGGGGAGATAACACAAAAAGATGAATACGGTATATCCAATTGGCGGTATCCTTAGAGAAATGCATCTCAAGGTCTTCAAAGGTACAATCATAGGGCGACTAACGACATTATGGAGTGGGAGAGATGCGTGTTTTTTGATGATATGGGGTAGGAACTTTCGATGTAACAATAGTAACTTCAGGTGATTTTGCGGGTGTCTTACATTGTGTTAGTATCTTACTTGTACAATGTAATTTATAATTTGGGTGTTGAATGAAAGTAATTTGCCGGTAAAAAAAAACATACGAAATCAAACCGTTATTGATACAAGCGTTCATAATTTCCAAATCGAATGATGAAGGAAGAGAAGCATGAGGATGGATACTTGGGTAAAAGTAGAACACTGGAATGTTAAAAATTCCCCTCACCAATATATAGTATTCAACTTTAAATCTAAAGAGAAAGTATTGTCTAAAAACTAACGCATAAAAGTATCTTAACGTAAAAAGGATAAAAAAGATTTTGGTCTTTTAATCTAAATGAATCAATGGATGGGATTAAAAATGTGAATATATACGTTGGATTTTCTAAAAGAGAAGGGAAGAGCAAAATAGGTATAACCCACAATTGTTGAGTTCCACCTTCATTTTTTAAATGTCTATAACTTTTTTATATGACATTATTTAAAAAAAAAAATACACCATAAAAACAAGTTTTTTTTATCCTCTTTTATTTGCATACCCTATTGTTATACTTTTTAAAAATATGATGAAACTTGAAACAAGTCAACAATTATAGTGATGGATAATAATACCCTTTTAGTTAATTATATGTATTAGCCTCTTATTACTTTTTACACTTTTTTATATTAAAGATATTTTTTACAATAGCATCACCCTAAAACTAAGTAAATCGTATTTTCTATATAGTTTGCTCTATATTTATCCCGTGTAACTGTATTTTTGTGTTTCATAATACAATCATCACAACAAAATCAAATATATTCTAGAAAGCAGATTTACATTAAACATATATCATTAGTAGATTAGGGTTCGCCATACAGAAAGGAATGGCGACGCGCCTACGCATCTAACTTGTTGCATGTCTACCTGTTATCCTAATGTAATTTTCGTAATTATGGAATGAAATGATTAAATATTATACGTATAAAACAATAAGATTAATTATAAAAAGTAAAAAAAAAAATTATTCTAAACTGAACGATACGTGTATATATAATTTTTTTTTTTTTTGAAAATATAACTTCATTCAAAACAAACGTGTATATATAAATGGTGGGATATATATTCATCAATCCACTCTACATTTTTACTTATTTCAATATAGAAAGAAACCAAATATTTATTGTGGCTGAATTGGTGCTTAATTGTCACCAAAACACGGTAAGATGTAGTAGTGATCACATTTATTCTCTTAATGCATCCTGCACTAAGAAGACACACCATATATTTTATTATTTGTTGTTTCAAATTAAACACAATTAAACCAAATATATATTGCTATATCTTGTACGTAATCGTCGTCTAAGAACTATTGTCGTATCTCAAGCATCTTGAAGGAATTTTACCCTCACAAATGTAACCTAATTCATAATGAATAATTATATCTCTAGTGCTATCATGTAGGTAGATTGATTAAACAAACATTGATAGCAAGGCAAGAACAGTTAAACAAAGGCAAGAATTAAGAACGATCGAGAAGCAAGAAAGATGAAGAAACATGTGATTTTATCAGGGAAAAGAGCAAGAGAAGCATGGTCGGTTGCAGGATTAAGGGGAAATTGTTGGACTTTAATTCTGAACCAAGTCGTTTTCATTTTGACTTTGTAAATTCAGATGGGATTGCGGGGGTTTAATATCTTGGTGGGATCTTGCTTGCTTTAAGCAAAGTGGGGTAATAAGGTCGAAACATGTATTGGTTGTTTCGTGCTTACTAGTGCATTTGGGGGTTCATGTTAATATTGCTAATGTTCACGCTCCAAATGAGCCGGCTGATAGACGGAATTTTCGGAGTGAGTTGCTTTTTTTACAGACGGTCTTTGGGTGGTATGTGGTTATTGTTGGGGGATTTTAATGATGTTTGGTGTTCGGATGAAAGGGTCAACTCGGAATTTGTATCCCAGAATGCAGCGGCTTTTAATGATTTTACAAGAGAAGCGGAGTTATTTGAATACAACATGGCTGGTCATAAGTTCACGTATATATCGGGTAAAGGGGATAAGCTGGGTAAGTTGGACAGGGATCTGGTTTGTAGTGATTTTCTGTCTATGTGGCTGTCCGCAAGTTTAACAGCTCTATCTAGGCTTCTTTCGGATCATTGCCCTTTGTTACTCACCTTGAAGGATATGGATTATGGGCATACTCCTTTTCGGTTTTATAATTCATGGCTGGATTTTTCGGGGTTTGAGGACTTTGTCAAATCTATTTCGGATAGTTTTGTTTTTTCAGGCCCGGTGGATATTGCTTTGGCTTCCAAACTCAAATGGCTTAAAGGTCGTATCAAATTATGGATAAATGCGGAGAGGAAGAAAAGAGACTTGAAGTATTTAATTGCAAAGAAGACGGTGGAGGATTTGGAGGTCTTAGCTGATACTCGGCTGTTAAGTGGCATTGAGTTGGAACCGCGAGCAGAAGCAAAGAAAGTGGTGTTCAAGGAAGGGAGATTGAAGGCTCTTGATGCTAAACAGAAGTCGCGGGTAAAGTGGGCAATCGATGGTGATGAGAACTCGAAATATTTTCACGGCATTATACATTTAAATTCAGCGAATAATCGGATTCATGGGATTAATCATGATGGGGGTTGGGAGTCGAACCCGGCTATTGTTAAAGACAAAGTAGCAGCGTTTTTTGAAGAAAAATTCAGCCTTAAATGCTCCTATAGACCGCATTTCATATGTCCGGATCTTTATCAGTTAACTGAGGAGGATAGGATATCTTTGGATGCGCAAATTACTATGGAGGAGATTACTAATGCTGTCTGGGATTGTGATGGAGATAAAGCACCAGGGCCAGATGGTTTGAACTTTGATTTCATAAAAAAATTCTAGCCTTTGTTGAAACGGGATTTTTTGAAGATGTTCATGGAATTTTATGATCGAGGCTATGTTAGTGATGGTTGTTTTTTCGGCGTTTATTGCTTTAATCCCAAAAGGCCGGGACCAACCGACTTTGGCGGACTATCGTCCTATTAGTTTAGTCGGGGTTTTGAATAAAGTTCTTTCAAAAGTATTGGTTCTTTGGTTACGAAGTGTTATGCCACGACTTATTTCGGAAGAACAGACAGCTTTTTTGAGCGATCGGGAATCTGATCCGGAATTGGGAGGTAGTGGTTGAAAAAATGCAAAAGAGATTATCGGTGTGGAAGGCGAAAAACTTATCTTACGGGGGTCGAATAACATTGCTAAAGTCGGTTCTTAGTTCTATTCCTCTATATTTTTTCTCAATCTTTCGTGCTCCGGTGCAAGTAATTGATGGTTTGGAGAGGTTAAGGCGTCGTTTCTTTTGGGGAGGTACGGAAGATAGGGATAGGATGAGTTGGATGGTGTGGGATAAGGTTGTGGCGCCGGAAAAATATGGGGGTCTGGGTTTGGGTTCGCTTAGAGACGTAAACTTGATTTTGCTATCGAAGTGGTGGTGGCGTTTTAAAAGCAATCAAAATGCTTTGTGGCGAAAAGTTGTTTTCGTCGATTCATTCTTCGGGGAGGGGATGGAGTTTTATTCCTATGAAGGTTTCTATTAGCGGTATTTGGAAGCAGATTGCGAGTATACCGGACGTTTTTGATAGGTTAAATATTGGGGCTACGCAATTTTTAAAAGGAAATCTGAAAAGTGGCGAAAACATTTTATTTTGGCATGATTGGTGGATCGGTGAAGAAATTCTCTCAAAGAAGTTTCCTCTGCTGTATGCACTGGATAAGAATCGTCTCTGCTGCGTAGCGGATCAAATCACGGGTGGTTCTAATCAGGAGCAGTGGACGTGGGAATGGAGGTGTCAAAACCTGAACGCTGCTGAACAGGCACAACTTGCAGACTTACTCGCAGTGAAGATGTGCATAATTAGACATTTTGTACACATTATACCCCCCCAGTATGGTAAAACATGAGTTATTGAGAAAACTCGATATATTAACCGTTTATGCATATAACAACCGGACTGTACAAAACAATTAGCGTTGAGTAGTCAAGCTAATCACACGCTTAACGGAGAGCAACTTGATACCCAATTAACACATAAGTACAAAATAACCATACACGTGACAATACCCAAGTGGAAAGTTACACAATCCACTCAAACCCAAACAATTACAAAGTGTTTTTGATGAGGTTATCATTCACACCAACCACAAAACACCCCCAAGGAACAAGCATGTGTTGTCATGTGCCGATAATGTCCATTAACATATGATAAGCCCCCCCCCCCCCCATAACACGTGTATATGGTTAAATGATCATAACACTTAACATATGGTAACACCCGATGACAAATCTCTATTGGTAATGGATATTTATAACACACCATAGTCCATATATATGCACATAAACTCATGTATACTCATCTATCCACAACTATATATATATATATATACGCACGTATATGTATACATATGGACACACACATCGTCACTAGCCGAAACATGTATTTATGACTACAAACACACACTCATATGCATATATATATATATATATAATTATGATCCTACCTTGTTTAATCACCAAAATGGTTAGCCTAAACACACACCCAAGAGAGATTTAATACCCCATTTAGATAACAAAACACCTTTTCTTTTCTTCCTTCTTCCTTTCGGCCGAATGATCACAATCACCATTCAACTTGGTTTTTGTCCTTGTCTTATTCCACTTATATCTTTATAGGATTGTGCCAAGAACAAACATTCTTCCAAGAACTTAATCCTAACTCAAAATGGTGAGACTCCTCTTACACCTTGAACTCAGCTAAAACCAATCACCACAAACAATGATCATCATTTTTTATAACCTTTACCAACACACTCACCATGATAAGAGATCACCCTATTTTAGCCACATCACAATCGAATTAAGGAAGGGACAAGTAGAGACACATCAACATCACAAGGATCATCATTTTTGTCTTTTGTCTAGCCGATTACAACTAAGGATCATGACAACATGATTGGTTGTCAACTATCACCATTTTGGACCATAAAACAACCATGTTCCTTTCCTATGCAAGTCAACCATTCCCTATATCCAAATCCTAATCTCAATCGGCCCATATCAAGGATAATGCATGCTTTATTGTGTCATTATCATTACATCAATTCATGATTAGTAACTTGGATCAATGCATCAACCAAGAAGCTAGGCCTTTCCTTCTTTGCCTTTGTCTTCACCTTGGTCGACCCTATATAAGGAAGCTTCAAGAGTTTTGATCATTACATTAACCTCTCAAACATTCTTGTTCGCTTGAACCATTCGGCCGATCTATAACCCTTATGCACACAAGTTGTTTCCCTTCTAAGAGCTACAAAAAGAACCCAAGGCCACTGATGTGCTATGTATGGTCTAAAAATAATAAACTAACCTAGACACCTAGTAATATAAAACAGACTCAACTAAACTAGACCACACGACAGGCAAGTGTACCTATCAATGCAGTACAGACTAAGTAAGTCCGAGTATCGAACCCACAGGACACTAATGGAAAACAAAACTAGACTCAACTAAGACTTAACAAAATTGGTCTGTAAATGATTTTTGGTTTTTGTAAATAATTAACTAAAATAAAATAAATAAAGTAAATAAGATAAATAGACAGCACGGGTAAATGAGGAAAATATCAGGGTAGGAAGGCAACTACCTAGGCCAAGAATCCTACATGCAAACTCACAACTCTCGGTAATGGAAAACTGAATGGCTACCAGATTCTAAAGATAACTTAAGAAACCTTAAGACGTGCTAGATCTCCTCCCGGTCTCACCAACACACCCCAAAGAATCTTAAAGAATAAAACACTGGCTATCTAGCTCGGATCACCTCCTGGTCTCACCTCACTAAAAATGTAAAGGTACTCTAATGACTCGATCACCTCCCGGTCTCTCTAATCATAATACACCCGAAGATGTAAAGGAGTAACTTAATTGGGTTAACTATGACTTGGAATTGCAAGAAACTTAAGACAACTAGGATAGGATCACCTCCCGATCTCACCCAAACCTAACACCTAAAGCTCTAGACAACCCAACATTCCATCACCTCCCGGTCTCAAGAATGGAATAATACTTAAGTCCTCTAAATTCTCTAATCAAGTTCCTATGACTTTCGAATCCAAAACCATAAAATAAGCTACAAGCACCTAGCAGGTAATCCTAATAATCATCCAAACATGAAAGACATTCACTAAGACGATTATGGAACTCTCAAAAATAATAAATTAGACTTAAGTACGCACACACATCATAATAAACACCAACCAAATCGTTACCAAAACATTAACCATTCAAAATAATCCATAAACCGAAAACTATAAAACTAACATGCAGTCATCATACAACCTAGGTAGTGGTTCAAGATTTAGCTACTCATAGTCATGGAAAATGATAAAAACAAAGGTTCAAAATAAAAATTAATCATGGTCTTAATATTCATGAACACGAAGTAAATAAATATAAAAACTAAAATTTATTATAGTCAAACCCGTAGCTCTAGTCTTGAACCCGTGCCTCCCTGGCCTTCAATTAACCTCCTTCCTTTTAAAAGCTGCTGTCGAAAGTTGTTGATGCTCTTTGGCGGCTGATGGATATCACCTCTCTTGATAATATGCCTCGCTGTCAATTGTTTTTCCAAGATATAATGTTAATCTCTCCATTTTGCTTTAGTTGGGACATGGGCCGTAGGGCTCCAAGAGTTTTGAACTTTGGCCATGTTTCAATTCTTTTTTTTTTCTATTAGTATATCATTATTATTATTAATATAATATTATTTATATATAGTATTACAACTTCGTGCTCTCGACTTAGGTGTTCTCGGCTCGACCAAAGTTTCTCATTTATGCTTCAACGTCCATGAACACCTTCTCACAAGTGTTCGTGTCTCGATTAAATTTCTTCGTTTAACACTCCTTTTTCACGAACACCTATAAAATAATTAAAATAATAAATATATAATAAAAATGACACGAAACGAATAAAAACTTGACCAAATAATATACAAAATACACGGGAAAAGAGATGTGTTTTGCAACACATCAGCCACCACTTAGGATCACGACTAGGGGAGAGCTTTTGGATCAGCCTACATCACTCGACACCATCTCATATTCCTTGGTATGTGATCATCTTTTTCTTGAATCTATTTTTACAATCGGCTCACATCCATACCACCCGACCCTCGACCCTTAACCTTGCAATCCAACCAAAACAAACTGTTAGCTATTGACACTCACAAAATGCTAGTGTTAAACTAATGTTATACACATACCACACACGTGTGTGTGTATATATATATATATATATACGGATATGCTCACAAAACTAAGAGGAACCTATACAAAACACACGAGCACACACACGACCACCCATACAAGCATAATGCGAGTCAAAAAGGGGCAACGTAGAGTCGATTTTATCGCTAAACATACACTTGTGTGTATTACCAAAACTAAACTATATTTTGTGGATGTTTATAACCGGTTTCATCAAGAATACACCAACCCACACTTGTTATACTTTTACTATACCTTGATGAACATAAATAACCATTTTGGATTCACTAAACAATCGGATCCTAGACAAAACTATGGAAAAGTTTTCGGCTACCTAATAATAACATGTGTTAAGGAATCTCTAACATAAGATAAAACTACCTTTTTAGATTAAAAGGCAACAACATGTGTTAAAACACTCGTTTTGCCATAAATCGACCACACGTGTTGGATTGGGACAATTTATAGCCCATGACAACATGTGGGCCCCATTTTGTTCACAATAGATGACATTTTTACAATAAAACGCCAGGAATTTTCGGAACCGTATGCTTTACAAGTACGTATAAATCAACTAAAGACTGTCACGTGCACAAAAGCATGGCCCACATACACTAACATGAGGGTCCACAATGTCGGGTGAACAACTTGTATGATAAACGACAAGAACGTACAACTTACTATATTCTTGACAATCATAGGGTACCGATTTTCAGGATGGGAGCCATTCTACCTTTCAGCTTTACTAGACCACATCTACAGTCACCGGGTGAGTTTTCACGGCCCCGTTTTACTATTTTCCATTTTGGGGGATAAACATGCTATATTTCTAGTACATTTCATTTTGTGTGTATTTCTATCGTGACTACCATGTGGAACATGAGACATTCGATTCATGAGCTCATCAGTCCACGTACTTACATTTGCACGATAACCATTAGCTATCAAAAGCCATGGAGCACTTTAATAGATCTATTGAGTTGACACCCCCCACTCTTGGATTTGATATACATATTTTTTTCTATATCGAAATCAAGGGAAACCTTTGATAAGCAACAATTTAACTCTCAGCCAAACCCAAAAGTAAACGACTTGCTTGTTTGTTATTTGTACAACTCATATAAATCATCTCGTGTTTTCGTATGATGGATTAGGATAAAAAAACATAGTGAAAGAAAAATAGGAAGTCATATGAAAGGTATCAAACGGACTCCGATTGAACTCGTTTAAGCGACATTGGAATAGCCTCTTCGAACCCTATGATCTTAGTTTTTATGTTGTCGATTTTTTTTTGGATTTTTAGCTTGTAGCTTTTAGAATTTGTGTTAGATCGTTGTGTCTTCTATGTGACATTGTCTTTTTCTTATTTTTTCATTGTGTCATTTTTGTGATTAATTGTGTCTTTTTCCTCCTGTTATATTTTTTGCATTATGTTATATTTTATGACTTATTGTGTTATATTTCATGATCTATTGTGTTTTTTATATCCTTCTCACCCTCCTCATTTATTGTACAATGTGTATGATGTAACACCCCAACCGATGGCGGAAACATCGGGATGTCACGTATTGATGATTGTTCAGTAGCTCATGGTGAATAATAAAATTCATTAAATGATTTAAATAAATTACATACAATTGTTCTACAAGAATTCGTACATCAAAATGAATAATACTATGTACACATCTTTAAGCATTAACTCAAATCTTCAAGCAAGTAGAACCTGAAACATGTTAAGTTTGAAAATATTTTGGGTCAACAAAAGTTGGTGAGAATACATGGGTTTTTGATAACAATAGTTTGTACAACAATCATAGTTGTATAATGATAGAGTATGAGTCCGACATGTAACAATGCGTCTTTTGTACAATCAAACCTTGTGTCGACTGAGACCTAACTCGCAAGTTAGTAAAAGTGTAACTGTTATCGATCATCCCTGAATTTATGCGGGGGGATGGGTTTGTCAGACCTATAGCGCTATAATCTAAACAGGCGGCTTGATCAATGTTAATGATTGTACTGTGTCTTTTTGTTACAGTCAAATGATAGAATGAGTAAATGATAGTGTAATTGAATCACAAGTTTCAACAATGTAAGAATGAGTAAATGATAGTGTATAAAATGTTTAAACATGTTTCACCCCAAAATGTAAAAGAGAAAAAGGGGCTATGTAAACTCACCTTAGCAAAGTGTTAAGTCTTGTGGAATAGAATAAGTGTAGCCCAACGATGCCAAGTATTACCCTATAATTAAGGTAATAAATATGTCTAAATCTTTCTAGTCTACAAACATTTTCTAGGGTTTCAAATTTGGGGATAAGTATTCGTTTGATTAATAATTAAATTGTTTAATAAAAAAAAGAAATTCGATAAATAAATAAACAAAAGTCTTTTTGTGGACTTTAGACTAAAGATGGTCACATTATAAGGTTTTAAGTATAAAAATAATTTTTATAAAATTATTTTCTTAAAAATAGAATATTTAGTCTATTTAGTTCCATTTTGCCAAAATATAACTTTAATATCTAAAAATATTAAAATTAAATAATTTTTAAATTAAAATTTGTATTTCGGTTCTAAATGGACAGAAACAATTTATATAAAATTTTGGTGCAAAAATATTGAAAAATGAATTTATTATGATTGATTTATGATTAAAAATAACAAAAATTGATTAAAAATATTAAATAAATGATTTTTCGAAAATAAAAATCATTTCAGAAATGTTTTATGTTTTATGTTTTATAAACTCAGAATAATTTTTGTGGAAATTTATATAATCGTTTTGATATTTTTATAGAATTTTATAATTATAATGGAATAAACTTGAAATATTTATTATATATAATAAATAAATAATTTTTGGAAAACTAAAAATTGTATGTTAAACTTTTCTATTAGAATAACATAAAATATTTTTTGTAGAATTTATAAAGAAGTTTTAGTATTTTAAAATCATTTTTTAAAAAAATAATAGAGAATATATAAGTAGTAAAGGTTTTAAAAAAAGTTTGTGTATGCTAAGGTTTGAACCGGGTCTAAGACCGGGTGGAGTTTTATCACAAGCCCAGCCACCAACTGGGCTGGACCCTGAGAACGAATATTTTTGGTTTGAAAATAATTATATGGTTAACAAATCTGTTTTATAATTAAATCAGAAAAAAGGAATCATCCCAGCGGGACTCAAACCTTGGCCCTCAGGCCGGTTCGCGTTTTAGGCACAAGAGTCACACCAACTGATCTGTTGATCAGTTGGTGATGATTAAGGTTCTGAATTAAATAAATAAGTATGTCTGCAGAAACGTTTTTCCCCAAATCATTAAGAACGAACCCTAGATTTTTCAATCAACAAATTTAACGAACAATAACCCGATTAAACATAGGGTTATTGTTGGTAGGGGGCCGATGAACAAAACCTAACAAAAAAAATTAAAACTTACAAAGCTTTTCACGTGATTTTGAGCGGTCAACCAGAAAAGTCAACTCGCGAACAATTGAAGATAGAAAAGGTGTTTTTAACAGAAATTTTGAGAGGGGAAAGAGTAATTGGCGAGTGTAGATTGTAGTGAAGGCCTCAATTTATAGTGGGAGGCTCGTGGGTTTGAATTTGGTAATGGTTGACTAGCTTTAAGGTATTAACGCGTGATTGGGACCGATTTGGAATGAATTAATGGTGATTTGGGCGTGTATCCGACGCGAATTATTAATACCAATCACCAATCATACCATATCAGGGATTAAACGCGTTTAGGAAGGCTAATTATGGTTAATTGTCTTCACAGTTGACTTTCCAAGTCAACTGTTAAGATTCCAAGTTCATTATATAATTAAAACGTGTGGAAGAATAAACTATTTAGTGGTGTAGATCAGATGGTTTGGTGGTGTGTGGCTGATTGACCCGGCCTAGGGCGCGGGTTCGAATCCCGGCCCAGGCATATTTTTTTTTATAATTATTCACCCACATTAATAATAATAATATAAAACCATAGTATAGTTCTAAGAGTCCAAATGCGTCACGAAATATTTTTAAAGGGTACAATAAATGATAAAAATTCGACGTTTTATTCGATAATAATCGTAACGTACATAAGATTTAATGCGAAATGTTACATATGATAACTTGACCCTTCATATGATTTGTAACTAAACTTTCGTAATCATTCAACCAAACATACATGGGTTTTATTTTTCTATGGGGTATTGGATTTAAATAATCCAAACTATCATCTATTGATCGTCACTGGCCTCAACTAACAAAATATGTGCTGGCGGTCCCGCTTGTTAACATATTGGCCATCAACGGACTATAACTAAAAGTAAATATGTTCTATTTAGAAAATCATTTAGTATTCTGTTAGTCATGGTCCGTTGGTGGTAAATATATTAAAAGTTGGGACAGCCAGCACACATTTCCTTAGTTAAGACTGGTGACGACAAATTGCTAATAGTTGGGATTATTTAAATCCAATACTCTTTTTTTCTTAAATAAAGAATTATAATGACCACACACTACACATGGATACAATACCCCACTTATCTTATCTAATATAAGTTAATCAGGTTTTTGCAACACTTGATGACGATCATCGCCTACAACTTAGGGTCTGTTTGGTATGGGGTAATGAAATGGATGGGGGAATGGAATGGACGAGGTAATGGAATGGACAAGGTAATGGAATGGATCATTACCATTCCATGTCTTGTTTGGTTGTCATGTGGGAATTAAACAAAACATTACTTTGTGTTGCTGGATAGACAAGAAAAAACGAATGAATAAAATCGATGGTTAGTGGCAGTGGTGGGTGGTGGTCAGTGGCGGTGATGGTGGGTGGTGATATGTGGCGGTAGCGGCGGTGGTGGGCGGCGGCAGCTGTGGTCGGTGGGTGACGGTGGTAGGCGGCGGTGGTGGGTGGGTGACGGTGGTGGGTGGTGGCGGTGGTGGGAGGGTGAAGGTAGTGGTGGTGGTGGCGGTGGTGGTAGTTGGTGGCGGTGGTGGCGGCGGTGGTGGGTGGTGACGGTGGTGGTGGGTGGTGGCGGTGGTTGGTAGCGGTGGTGGTGGGTGGTGACGGTGGTGGTGGGTGGTGGTGGTGGCGGCAGTGGGTGGTGGCGGCGGAGGTGGGTGGTGGCGGCGGCAACGATGGGTGGTGGCGATAGTGGTGGCGATAGTGGTGGTGGGTGGTGGTGGTGGGTTATGCTTTTGTTAGTAAAGGGTGAATGGGGATGGAATGAAAAAAAAAATATGGGGGTGGATGGAATGGTTTTGAGGGAATGGAATGCCTTGTGGAATGGGTGATTCCATTCCTTTAGCCAACCAAACACATTATTTTTCATTACCTTGTAATGGTCCATTCCATTCCCCCTTTCATTCCATCATACCAAACGCTATCTTATGGTTTCTTTCAAATATGTAAGTTTTTAAAGAAATTAATGGTTATCGTGGTGTGTAGCGATGTGTTTCAGGGTGGAGATTTGACTAAGTCGTGATTGTGTGGTGGGTGTGTTTTTGAACATGGCGTGAGGAGTGGGTGGTGGAGAAATAGAGAACATGTGATGTTGGATTTCAGATGTTGGTTCCAAACAACACTGTGGCTATGTTTGAAGTTCTGTATGAGAAATGTGACGCTTTAGGCAAATCACACACCGTGGTGTTCATATGAGAAATATTGAGCCCTAAAGAATGTCCACTCACAAATATCACCAGCAAGTTTTGAGTGTTTTAATTGTGGTTGAGAAGAAAACTCTACACTTTCCATTAAACACCTAAAATAAATATGTATACTCTTGATGGGACAATGCTTATTAGTTTGAGTGGCTGAATGTTGTAAGAACCACATCACAATAGTCTTATGTGAGTGTTGGTTTGGGATAACATAATGAAAACTTAAGATGGTTCATCTGAATTAGGCAACTCATGAAGTTTCAAAATGATGTTGATTGAAAATTTTACCCTTTTGTCTATTCATATGTGTTCATAAACCTCACCCAACCACTCACGCACCACCTCATCGACCCACCACTTCCTCCACCAACACCACATAGGTGTACTATTATTGGCTCAACACTTATTGATTCGGGGTCTCTTACATAGTCAGACCTTTTATGGTTTAACACTTGCAGTTGCCAAACAATCCATTAAAGGAAGAGAGGTATTAACTTTATTGTAAACAAATTTTCTTTGAATTTATACTCTTTCCCATCAAAAAGATCATAGTTCACATAAGCCATTTTTTGACACCTCATCAAGATTTTTAACAATAATCGATTCTCTTAAATGTTATGAACTGAAACTTCTTATCCTTTCTAAGACAAAAAAAATTATTCTTTTTATCGTTGAAATGATGTTTTATGTTACTTTTGTTAATATTACTTAATTTACAGGAGTGGAAGCATATCCTAACCGACAAGTTGTATAAAATAAGTAAAAACAAAAGGTTAGTTGTCACCTTTTAGAACATATATGTATGTTTTTTCCAAGTTTAGAGCATGTCAATATTAAAAATAAGGACAAATTACACAATTCGTCTTTTAGGTTGGGCCATTTTTCAGTGGATGTCCTTTCGCGTTTCAGTTGATGTGATTCGTCCTTAACGACCTAAAATCCTTACACCCACTGTCCTAAGGGCCTAACTTGGTTAGTTTTTAACGTTAAGTCTGGTCATGTGAGGGGCACGTGAGGGTATATTCGTCAATTCATCTGCCCCTTTCATTTCCCTCACCTCATATCACCACCTCATCTTTCTCTATCAAACCCTTCCCTTCAACCAAACCCAATCATCTGTCCAAATCCTTCACCGTCCGATCATCATCCATCACCCAACCCTCTTCCCCTGATCCCTCCATACATAACCCATCCAACCTTAATATCTTCAAATAGCTCCCTCAAAACCTTCAACATATCATCAATCTGTTCCAATCTGTACAAGACCCAAAAGCCAAATACGAGCAGCTCTTATTCTACGGCAAAAACCTTAAACCCCTCGACACCCAATACAAAACTGAAGAAAATAAAGTCAAGGGTTGTGTTTCCTAGGTCTGGTTAAGGGCTTATTTTGATAATAATAATAATAACCCTAATAAAAATGTAATCTTTGAAGCTGATTCTGATGCTTTGATTACTAAAGGCTTAGCTGCTTTACTTGTTCAAGGTCTTTCTGGTTCATCTGTTGAAGAGATTTTAAAATTTTCTCCTGATTTTATTGTGCTTTTGGGTTTGCAACAGAGCTTGTCTCCTTCTAGAAACAATGGGTTCTTGAATATGTTTCAGTTGATGCAGAAGAAGGCTTTGATGTTGTTTGTTGAAGCTGAGAAGGGGGTTGAATCAATAAGTGTGAATGTTTGTTGAAGCTGAGAAGGGGGTTGAATCAAGAAGTGGTGGTCGGTGGGTGGAGCTGCCCATAGGGTGGTGGTGGTGTGGTGGTGGAAGAAGGGTTTTGAGGAGAGAGAGAGAAGATGAAGATGAAAGGGGATTAAAGCTTTATTTTTATATATAATTGAAATTACCAGAATACCCTCATGCGCAAGGCACATGACCAGATTTAACGTTAAAAACTAACCAAGTTAGGCCCTTAGAACAGTGGGTGTAAGGATTTTAGGTCGTTAAGGACGAAACACATCAACTGAAACGCGAAAGGACATCCACTGAAAAATAGCCCAAACCTAAAGGACGAATTGTGTAATTTGTCCTAAAAATAAAAATTCCCGACATTTAAGGATAAATGATTTAAGCCACTGGATGTGTACATTGTATATGTAGCACCTCCAAATGACATCATTTCTATCTAAATCTAGAGCTTCCTATATCATCATAATTGTTTTTAATTTATAAATATCATAATGATTTAAATGTTTTACCACGGAAACCTAAACGGGTCAATAGTTTATTCAAAGCCTATATATGTGATCATTATCAGAATTCCACATTTGCAAGTCAAAACTGAAAAATATATAAATATGAAAATTCAAAGATAAAAGAGACAAAAGTCATGATTTAGAGTGGTTCGGACCCTTATCTTGGTCCACCATTATCCTCAATACACTTCGGTCATTTCTACAAGACATATAGCTATTTACAAATATGTTATTATAATTACTATATTAATCTCTTTTTGGTGGACAGTGGATCCGTGTAAGTTATATATAAAACTATTTAAGCATGGCTCAAGGTTTATGCACAAACCCAAAATAAATTAAAGATCAAACCTAAGCTCTCTATTAAAAGAGTCAAGCTCATAATTTGTTTACAACCATAATGTGAGATTTAAGATTAGTATAGTCCATCGAATTTATATATTATATACTATAGTAAAAAAAAAACACTTTTTAGTAAAATAATATTATGGTCTACGTCAACCCCACTAACCCACCATAGTTTTCCAAAGATGACAATGGCTCAAATTTGAGACAAGTTTTGGTATTTCGAGCCTTATCTCAGATCATAAAGTTGTGTGTGTCTCATTCCCGTCGAGTACATGATATTCCTCATGAAGTGTTAGGTGTGGAGAGAGGGTATTAGGGATCCCAATTCTTGTTTTTTTTAGATGTTTAAAGTTTAGTCATTGGGCAACTGATTAGCCAAAAACCAATCTAAGCCCCATCCTTACACCTAGAGGTGTAAATGACACGTAGCGGCTCGAGAGCTACCCGGGATTGGCTCGATAAAAAGCCCGAACGAGCCGAGCCTTAACGAGCCTGAGCCCGAGCCTAAAATATGGCTCGTTTAGTTATCGAGCCCGAGCTCGAGCCCTAGATACAAAGCTCGATTGGGCTCGCGAGCCTAAACGAGCCCAAACATAATTATAAGTTATTTATATATCTCTTAAAATTTATAGCCCACATCTCCAAAGCCCAAGTCCTTATTTCATAGGCCCATTTTAATAACACTCGCGAGCCGAGCTTTTGCGATCTCGAGCCGAGCTTTGAGCTCGTTTGAGATTGTTCTCAAATCGCCTCGAGCCGAGCCGAGTCGAGCCGAGCTCGAGCTCAAGATTGTAGGCTTGAACTGAGCCGACCTCGAGCTCGAGCTTCATAAAACCATAACGTGCAGAGCTCGAGCCCAATCAGGCTCGGGCTCAGCTCGGCTCGTTTACATCCCTACCTACACCCAATCCAAAATGTTTTTTTTTTTCCTAATCGAGTTTAAGTTTTTCTTTCATTAATTAGTTGAAATATTGATGAAATGTCCAAAACTCCACATCTTCAAGTCCTATATCTTTTTTTTTAATAACAGATCGACTTACTCCTAAGTATCCTAAAGCTACGAGGGTATTTGGGTAAACTTTTTGAAACCTCCTTATGACTTTTTACAAAAAGTTATAACTATAAGTAGTTTTGAAAAGTCACAATTCCCTTACTCTTCAAAATCTCCTTTTCCATGTTTTAAAAACTCATAAGTAGAAAGTAAAAGTCAATTTACCCATGAACTCTTGGTCTAGTGGTATGGTGTCCCTCCTTACAAATGCAAGGTTGTGGGTTCAAATCCTTGCAAATACAAGGTGAGGTGGAATAAAGGTGTAATAAAAATTTACCGTTAAAAAAAGAAAAGAAAATAAAAGTCAATTTGCTAAACATGCTCTGCATTTTGTATGATTTGAATTATCTACCTCTTAGATAAAGATGAGACTATCACCACACCATATTCCTCAGTACTTCAAGTATTTTATCACGGTGTATATTTTTACAAACTACACCTCCAACAAACCTCATCACTTGTGTTCTTTTACAAACTTCTATTATTAGAATTGCGTATGCGTATAAGATGTACTCAAGATGAGGAAATTCATACACATTTGCTTGGATAAATCAGTTACCGCTTTTTAATACTATAGCTTATATGGTTGGGACTTCAATTACATCAATATGGATAGCTCTTTCATGACTTGTATGTCTAGAACTAAAAGTTTTATCCATTTGAATCAAAAAGCCTATTTTAAGGTTTTCACATAATTATTCAGATTTATTAAGCTCAGACAGTCCAGAGTAGGGGTGTGCACGGGTCGGGTTTTGTCCAAAACCGAAACCGAAACCGACATGTTCGGTTATTACGTTTTTGAAACCGATCGGGTTCGGTTATTTCGGTTTCGGGTTGTTCGGTTATTTTTTAGGTTCGGTTCGGTTTCGGTTAAATCGTCGGTTTTTTCTTTGAACCCTGCCTTCGAACCTATTTTAAACTCAAATATAACGTTTCATACTACCTACTCATTTTTATTACTGCATACATGTTTTCTTTTATTGATGTTGGTTGAATGATAGATGCCGTAGAGTGGGCAATTATCCAAAATTCAAGATTAAGAGAAGAAGGACAAAGCATAAGCTTTCTTCAACATTTTTTTTTTCATTCAATGAAACAAAGGGCCTTTCATAACTAGTAGCATATATATAGTAGGAAAATCAACTTTGGAACAATTAAACATGACATCCTACACGTTATGGGGACTCCAAACAATATTAAGACCCAACTTGAGAGTGTCGGGGTGATCATGTATTATTGATCGCTATGTATAAATTATAATAAACGATATATACAAACAATATATATATATATATAATAAAATAATAATAAAAAATAGCACATCGGGTCGGGTCGGTTTTTTTTCGGGGTGACCATTAACGCCTAGAACACCACCCCGGTTGGGCATGGAAGGGGAGGGGGAGCCCCTTGGGCGGGAGGATCTCCACCAGTGTGGGGGAGGTGCTTTGGCCACGCGGCCTTTTCTGATTGATGGGGCTGTTTTGGCCATTGAATATTATAAAAAAAAAAAAAAAAAAACTTCTTCTTCGACAAAGAGGTTGCAGGCACTAGGGGTTGTTCTGATTTTCATCCTCTTCTTCTTTTTATTATTATTATTATTGTGAAGAGATAAAGAGAGAGGAGGGAAGAAATATGGAGGTGAGAAGATAAAGAGAGAGAGAGAGAGGGGGGGGGGGGGGGGGGGGGGAGAGAAAGATGGAGGTGGAGATGACATTATTATTAGGGTAATTGGATTTTAATAACCTGAACTATTTGAAATTGGCCACTGCCACCCCAACTAAAAAATTGGTCATATATAACATGAACTATTGACTTATTGGAATCTAACACCAACTAACGGTTAAATCACTAACACCGTTAGTGGGTTTGCTGACGTGGCATGCTAACGTGTCAATCCACGTGTGCACACATCAGCGTGCCACGTCAGCAACTTGTGCCACATTAGCGTGCCATGTCAACAACTTGTACCACGTCAGCAACTCAACTAACGGTGTCAGTTAGTTGGGTGCTAGATTCCAATAAGTCAATAGTTCAGGTTATATATGGCCAATGTTTTAGTTGAGGGTGAGAGTGGCCAACTTCGAAGAGTTTGGGTTATTAAAAGCGAATTCCCCTTATTATTACTAGCAGGAACCCGCGTGTTGCGGCGGGACTGCACGGTGTTTGGCTGAATAAGTTTCAAATTTGATTAGCAGTCCACATGTCACTTAGAGCACTCACATCCCATCCACCAAATATATGTGAGTGTGTCCACCAAATGATATGGGGTGAGTGTAAGTGGTTGTGAGTGGAGGAGAGAGAAAATATTTGGTGGAAGCACTGTTCCACCCTAAATATGAAAAGCTACTGTTCACCCCTATATATATTAATATTTTTGTAAGTAGTTGTGAGTGAGGAGAGAGAAAATGTAATGATAAAAGTATGAAAAAGTATTATTATTTTAATTAGGAGAGAGAATATTTAGAGGTGAAGTAGTGATTTTTAGTGTAATTTGATGAATGAGATTTGGTGGAGGGGATGTGAATGCCCTTATATTGTTTCTTCAATATTTAAGGATTTACATTAATTTTCATATAGGTTAGAATGTATTAAGAGAATTCAAATTCTCACTAATGTACCTATGATAACACCAATTTTCCATGAATTGTGAAGGTAATTCAACAACATCCCACTCTATGCCACGGATACCAGCAACAAGTCCCTCGTCTTGCTTTGTTAGCATATGTTGAAGTGCATGACCAAACTCATGGAATATAGTCTCCATCTAAGGAATCGGATAAAATATTACATGAACACAAAATGTATACCATTGCACTATGTAATAATTGTTTCTTAATGAAATCCACACCTCACGGAAAGTCATAAGGCTTGGCTTGTCACCGACAGGTGTCATTTGATTGCAGACCATATGAGCAACAGGTAGCCTAACAGAGGTTTTATCATTTGAAAATACACGGGTTCGTGCCAAAACTTCACCCATCCATGCACCACCTCTCTTTTCAGAAGGTCGAGAATATGGATCAAAGTAAAAATATGAAATAGGTGCCCCTGTTGAATCCTTGATGCAGTAAAATTGTACATCGCTCTTCCAAACCTACAAAATAACCAAATCTATGAAGCAAGCCATCTAGCAAATAAACAAAAAATGGGTTATCTGTTATCTTACTGGTGCTAAACCGTCAGCTGGTAGAACATCAATATCAAATAGCATCTTCACAAGGCTAAAAAAGACCATCCATAACTTTAGGCAACGGGAAGTAAGGTGGTAATCAGGGTTGAGCAAAGTCCAAGAACCGACCTGACCCGAAGAATAGCCGAACCGACCCGATACCCGACACACCATGAATTAAAGAACCGAATAACCCAAACCAGAAATTGGCAAAAATATAAGACCGATGTTGTATTTAAATAGCTATTACCAGTTCGGTTTTGGGTTTCGGTCCGGTTTTCGGGTAATTTTCGGGTCGACCCAATATTTGCTCACCCCAGTCGTAATTCTTCCTGTAATCCAAAACACATGTCATATTCATTTGTTATATAAAAGAAAACAAACAAGAATTAAAACTTATTGTGAGATAAGATGAAGATAAAAGAAAAAAAAAACCTCATTTATCTCATATTTTGATTCTGTTAGTCTTTCACTCTAGAAGTTAATATCCCATTGTGCCAACTCATCAGCTTCCGGTGCACCTTGACCTTTGGCAAATTGCTTGAGCTCCTCCATATCTAGAATATTGTAGAAGCAATAAAAGGGGATCAATGATTTTTGAAAGACTTAAATCATAACAATAGAAGTAAATTCCATTGAACCGAAACATGAACCTTGAACTGCAGCATTCCAAGAAGCACTCCTCAACTTTTCAAGAAGCTCTTCTGCTTTATCAGCAGTGGCCATCTTGGTAGCCATGCTTTTTTTTTTTTTTTTTTTTTTGAAACTTTAACTTCATAAAAAACGGCTAAGCCCCCGAAAACACGAGGACCGCCACAGAACAACCTTACATCATATACAATGGATATTTACACCAATCCTTCCACTCTAATACATTGTGTTTAAATCTACTACGATACCAAAGAAAGGAACACGACTTGATGGTAGCAATCATGTCGCAAACCCGGGGTTGAACGTCCTCGAAAATCGCCTTGTTTCTAGTCTTCCAGAGCACCCAACAAACCGTCATAACAATCCCTCTAATCAGCGACTTCTGCCTCTTGTTGCCTTGAATCGCCTCTGGTATTTTCATAATGTCTTTGATCTCCAAAAGAACTATCGGGTCTAGCCTGCACCATCGTTCCACGAATTTCCAAACTCCGGTAGCAAGAAGACAATTGGAGAAAAGATGACGCGCTGTTTCCATTGCTGAACTGCAGAAAGCGCAAGAATTGTTTCCGGTATAAATGTTTCTTTTGCCTAGCTCGATTTTGGTTGGAAGACGGTCCAAGGTAAGCCTCCACATGTTGATGTTAACTTTAAGGGGAATCCACCCAGTCCAGATCATCTCTGTACTTCGAGAAACAGCCCGGTCTTCATACATCGCCTCCTTGACAGCTTTCACAGAAAAAATGCCGTTTTTATCCTTGACCCATCGCCACTTGTCAATTCTCTCGCTAAGCTGACATTGCTGAATCACTTCCAGAAGGTCCCTGTACTCGGAAATCTCAGCAAAGCGCTGCAGCCCCCTCTTCCAATTGTCTCTGAACATAGGCTGCCCGTTCCGAATAAAAACCCGATCCAAAACAGTGCACCCTTTGTACTTTTCCAGCGAATACAGGTTCGGCCAGCGCTGAGACAAGATGGTTTCCCCATACCACAAATCATTCCAGAACCGAATGTCCGTACCTTTACCCAAGTCGCACCTAATAAGATTAGCCATACCTTTGCCACCAATCGACATCTTTCCAACAGTGGAAACAACATTTTTCCAGCAACCACAGAGGCTATTATTTATAGGCAGAAAGGACCACTTACCTTTGCCACCATGAAGAGCCTCTATAATCCCACGCCATCTAGTGTTAGGCTCCGCTTTGAACCTCCAAACCCACTTAGAGATAAGAGCTTGATTGACTTCTTCAAGGCTAGCGATACCCAGCCCTCCGTCTTCTTTACGTTTGGTAACCACCTCCCAAGCCACCCAGTGCAACTTCCTCACACCATTAGCACCACCCCATAAGAAATTTTTCATCAAACTCTCAATTTGGTCCAACACTTGAATCGGGGCCTTGTAGATAGATAAGTAATATATCGGAAGATTAGACAACACCGAATTAATAAGAGTTAACCGACCTCCCATAGAGAGGGAGTTGGCTTTCCAAGTCGAAAGTCGGGCCCTAATCACATCCACCACCGAAGCCCAATGACAAATCCGGTTCATATTTGCGCCAACTTTGATCCCCAAATATTCAAACGGAATATCGCCAATTTTGCACCCGAGGATACTACTCATGTCACTGATCTCGTCGTTACTAACTCCAATGCCAAAAAGATGCGACTTTTTTATATTGATTTTAAGACCCGTGCATAAATGAAAAATCCGAAGAAGGCGCGCTGTCGTCTCTATGTTCTCTTTGGACCATTCCCCGATAATTAGAGCATCGTCTGCATATAAGAGATGAGAAATGTCCAACCCAGATTTTTGATCCTTTATCCCCTTGAATTCACCTTCAATACACACTTTATCAATAATACACGAAAAGGCCTCCATCACAACCAAAAAAAGAAAAGGAGACAAAGGGTCCCCTTGGCGCAGCCCCTTTTGACACTGGAACTCAAAAGTAGGCGACCCATTAACTAACACCGATGATCTAGCCGACTCGAGAATCCCTTTCACCCACATCCGCCACCTATCTGGAAAACCCATTTGACCCAACATATCAATCAAAAAACCCCAGTTGACATTATCGTAAGCCTTTTCAAAATCAATTTTTAACATAAAGGCTTTTTTCTTCGTTTTGCTTAACCACCCGTAAACCTCGTTTAAAACCAAAGGGCCATCCAAAATGAATCTACCTTTTAGGAAAGCCGACTGCGTATCTGAGATAACGTGACTCAACACCTTTTTAACACGGATAGCCAGGACTTTAGAAACCACTTTACTGATAACTCCAACCAATGTTATCGGCCTATATTCAGATAAGGAAACCGGGTTCTTTGTTTTGGGGATCAAAGTTATAAAAGAAGAACTGCAACCCTTTCCAAAACTACCATGGTCGTAGAAATCGGCCATCAGATTAAAAAAATCATCTTCAAGATGACTCCAAAAAAGTTTAATAAAATTGAAGTTAAAACCATCCGGCCCTGGCGCTCGATCAGACCCACATTCAAACACTGCCAACTTAATCTCATTTTTAGAAAAGACATCTACTAAAGATTGAGAGCAAACCTGCGACAATTGTTTTATATTATTGCACCTGATAACCGGCCTACAAACAAAGTCTTCAGTAAATTGTCTTCTAAAGTGCTTCAAAATTTCCCTCTTTATAATCTCAGGTTTCGTAACCCACAGCCCCTCCACCACTAAACCCGGGATAGTATTTTTAGCTTTTCTCCCATTGACCATGTCGTGGAAGAAACTCGAGTTATCATCGCCATGCATAGCCCATCTAACTCTAGATTTCTGTTTTAAGTCTTTCATCTTGCACTGATTTATGTAATCGACCCCCTTCTTACTCTCCTCCCAAACCCAAACTTCCTGTTCTTCAAGATCTCTCACCTCCATAATTCTTTCCAACATCTCGATATCTTCTTGAAGCGCCTGTAAGTCTTCCCGTTCTTTTTTGTTGATACGATACCACCACGAAATCAGAGAACTTTTAACGGCCTTGAGTTTGAGACTAAGCTTAACATCGGGGCCCTATTCAATAACCGCACTTTCTAGAGTTTTAATGACCTCCTCCTTGCATCCCTCTCTGTCGATCCAAGAATTGAACCAGCGAAAGGGCTTAGACCTGAAGTTTGCCTTCACTATAGAAAGCAGGAGAGGCGAATGATCCGAGCCCTCTCTCGGGAGCGCCCTAAGAATAGCGTCTGGCCACCTGTTAAAAAAACTTTGACAGACAAAGAAGCGATCAATCTTGCTCAACTTAAATTCACCATCTTTAGAAGTCAAGCATGTGAATTTATTACCCCTCATAACATATTCAAACAAGCCCAAACCATCCACAAATTTATTCAGATTCGCCGCACACCTATGATTAAAACGAGAATTTTTTCTATCTTCAGGAACCCTCACCGCGTTAAAGTCCCCCATGAGAATCATCATCCCTTCCAAATTCGTCAAAATGCCATTTAACGTCTCCCATAAAACCCTTTTTTCCCCCAATTTTTGCGGCGCATAAATATTAATACAATTCAATCTAGTACCATCTTCAACAAGACTCCCCGAAGTAATCAAGAAGTTCCTATTTTTGATCGAGTTATCTTTTTTAAAAACATTGGGATTCCATACATTAAACATGCCCCCTGACCTACCCGAGGCTTCAACAATATCAGCTTCCAACCCTCCATTCCCCCAGATTTTATGAAAATCGAAATTACTAACATCATCCAAATGGGTCTCCTGTATTGCAAGGAAATCCACGCAAAATCTACACCTCAGGTTTCTGACCTGCCCCAACTTTCCCCCACCACCAAACCCTCTAATATTAAGAGAAAGCATATTCATTTAATACCTGATTGTAACCCTTCACCAGCGATGGAATCCTTAAGCATAGATTGAAAATTAGAGAAATCGACACCTACAACCGCACCCAACTTGGATGTATTCGTGACTTCTTTAACAATCCGGTCCTCTTCCTGGTGGCCACGAGAAGGATCAGCCTCATCCTCTGCTTCAACACTCGAGCTGACAATGGTTGTGTTTTGAGGTTCCTGAAGAGGATCTCTACCATTGACTAACTCATTAAAATCCATAGACTCCACCTCTGGGCCCCTAGTGCCTCTATTAGAATTAACATTAAAGCCCAATATAATTGGAGCTAGCCCAAAAGGGTCATTATCTTCAAGCCTACAATCTTTTTTGGGCCTCTCATTGCTACTGAAATTTCCACTGGCCTGGCCCAAATCGTTTTTTCTCGCCTCCTTTTTACGTTTATTAATATTTGAAACATTCCCATGGTCCACACTAGCCTCCTTGGACCCTAAGCCATCAATCTTAGTCAACTGTGGGGTCTCCATAATCAAAGGAGAAGAATCTCCCATATATTTGGAAACTCCTTGAAACTCGCAATCCTCATTAACAACATTAAATTCTACCGAATCTGTCGCCGTGTCAATGCCAACGGCTTCATCGTCGTCGGTAGCAGCATCGGTAGAATCGGCTTCGGACATAGTATTATCAGAGTCATCGTCTTCGTTATTTCCGTCCATTGCTGGTTCTTCTTCGAACCCTATTGAGTCTGTAGAATCATTCCTTAGCGTTTCCATAACCCAAACTGTAATCATCTTATCTTCCCAGAGGACTGAGACTTCACCATTAACGAGTACCCCTGAGTTGACAATAATACCAACCTGCCCACCGGACAGATCATCGTCTAGAGAGACCTTTTCTGCTTTATGAACCACCTTGCCGAATAAAGCCGCAACCTCATTAACAGTATCATCATGCATTAAACTAATAGGCAAACCAAGAATCTTAACCCAGGCAACCCTCTCAAAATCAACGGCCTTACCATCCCAAATTTTAACTTCTACGAAAATTTCACTCCTTCCGACCAGTTCGTCCTTGGCCATCACTGCATGGTCATGACTCCTGAAAGTAACCATGAATTGTAGGCCGCCAAGGTAACGGATAACACCTTCTCCTAAACCCATCTCGCCCAGTTCTTTATGTATCTGTTTCACCCAAGCCAACGTTCCGACTTTGACCACAAGAGACCTACCAACAATGTCACCAAACAACGATGGTTTTTCACCAATCCTGAGAACTTTAGATGTGACTGTTGTCGTGCTCCTCTCCCCCGTCAGCGCTTCTTTAAAAGAGAAGGTACCCGTCTTCGCATATCGAACTTGGTTACCTCCATATGATGGCCCGGTGCTATTCGCTCCTTGATCTTTAACAGGTTTGTTTGGAGGAGGTGGTTCTCTGATCTCACCGTCTTCGAAAACGAATCTTGCCACATTGATCGCCAGTTTATAGTCACCCAACCTAATGTTCTTCAGACCGCTTATCAACTCCTCCTTATCTTTGACATCAAGAAAAGAAACAAAACCAAACCTATTCCCCCCTTTGTCTCTCTTTTTAGCGATGTATATATCATAGATATCTCCATGCCCACGTAAAACTGATGCTAAATCCGTACCGCTACATCGATCGGGGAGGTTTGAGACGTAAAGCTTAGTTATTCTCCTTAAGATCTCGACCGGAATAGGCTTCCGGTGAGGCCGCCGTGAATCGCCCATCATTACAAGAGACTTTATTTGTAGGACAGGTTTTAAAAAAACTTGGTAGCCATGCTTAACTGATGATTAAATATTCATAGTAAGTAATCTATACATATAATAAACCAAAGCCATTTTAATGACATGACATTCAAAGAGAGTATTCTCTTTATTGAGTGTGCCATGTGTCATCCCATGTGGCAAGACCTTTATTTTAGAAAAATAATAATTTAAAATTTAAAAACAAAATTAGATTTTTATCTCTAATGTTTCCTCCCATAACTTTTAAACGTTAATATCTTTTATACACGAGATTTTTTAAGGAAAAAAATTGCACCAAATTAACGAGCGTTTTATTATCTTTCCAACGAGTACCATAGTGCTATATAAAAAACGGAGAAAAAAAACGACTATTTTTTGTAACCCGACATGTATTGTGTTAGGTTTGGAATTAGTTTAAAAAAAATTGTGGGTTTGGGTCGGGCCTGTGATTAGGCGATACCCAACCCAATTACCTTTTTTTATATTAAAATATGATAACTTATGGCAGAGATTTGTTTAAAATAATAATAATAATAATAATAATAATAATAATAATAATATTCATTAATCATATATTGGCAAGTCATTAATTATGTTGTCATATTAGATATTTTATTATGTCATATTAGATATTTCAACCCGAGACGCTCTTCAACAGGTAATTGCTATGTTTTCTTTTTCTACCATATTCTGAAATAGCTCAAATCTTATTGTATGCGGTTAAAGACCTTTGACTGAATGTATTTGTGCTAAACAATCTATGTCCCCTTGAAGTGCTTGGGATCTTAATATTCTGTTTTAGGTGTTGATGTTGTAAGGTGAAATGGATCTTTTGGTATTTTTTTTTAAAGTATCTAATGTAAGTTGATACATAGATGTCATTTTTATAGTTTAGATACTTCTAATTTTATTCACTTTACTTAGATTTCTCAACCCGGGACGCTCCCGGGGTATAAGCTAGTAATATAAATAAAACAAAACCGAAGCTTATATTTAGATAGCAACTAAATCGTCAAAAACAAATATTGAAACCACTGCATAGTTATTATATTCAAGAAGCTTCAATAGTATTAACTCCTTCATAATGAATGGTTTTTGTTAATGATAAGGTTACAAAAACATTGAGGGATGTGTGAAATGACTTGCATTATTATTTTGTATAATTGTTATCAAATGTGGTACACAAGGGTATAAATGGAACAAAGGGGTTAAAAATTTGGGGATTACTCTTGAGACTCTTGGGATGCCATCTTAAAATGATGGTGAGATTATATTGATGCCCATCTAGGATGAATTATATAATAGTACTAGTAGGAAGCCCGCGTGTTGCCGCGGGAGCGATAATATAAAGTATGATACTCCATATTAGTTTATCAAGTCTATATCTAATATTTTCATCTACCAAATCGTCAATGCGACAAGCTTTTCTACGTAAAAATGTGTTCTTATGCATTAAAAAAAATCTTCGACTTTAAAGTCTAGCTTTCAAGAACTTAAGCAAGATCACATCACTTCTTCCATCTTTAGATCCAGATGACTTCAATCATATATTATACAAATTTTAACCTGGATATGGTATTATAGCAGACTCCACAAGTTCAATTTTAATTCAATGAATTGGCGTTAAGCAAAGAAAACATAAGTTCCCATTATAACAATTATGATTAAACCAAAAGGTCTTGTTATCAATCAACATATCATACTCATTATCCATGAAAATTTAAGTGCGTGTACTATGCAATGTGTTTTCAATCTATATTTCACATAGATGTATATAGATAACATAATGCTTGTGTTTGTAATGTTGGTAACATTGAATTAAGTATGCCTATTTATAAATGAAATATATCATTTACAAACCATCCAATTGAAAAATAAACAAAAATCTAGTTGCTTTACAGTTTTGCGTAAATATGGCACAAATTAATAACTCTCAAAGAAGGAGAAAAGTAAACAAAAAATATGAGACTTCAATCAAAAAAATGAGATTTTTTGTTTTACAATTTACAAATTACACTTTGGCAAACTTTTGACCCATCCGACCCATTTGAACAACATTCTTCCTGTCTAATTTTATTTTATTTTACCTAGTTGGCCCATTAGAGAGTAAAATAACCAAATTCATAGGTCAAGAAATTACCTTTCGGTTTGCCCTAGAAGAAATTCAAGATGCTTATCAAGAGTTGTTTTTCTTCTTTTGATCAAGCTCTAACCGATGCTTGTACAGCACCTAAAATGACATGATATTTTATAGAAAATAAATATGTATCAAAATTATAATGTAAAACAAACCCCTCATATACTAAATTACATATATGACTTACCAGCTTCTCAATTTTTGTCCAAAATTTCTTCACGTCCTTGGAGATATTTAGTGCAACTTTTTTCATTTGGAGCTCTTCTTCCTGACCATTGAAGATAATGAACTTCAATATCAAGAAGATAACATATACACTTCATCAGAGGCACTCAAAGGTCCCACCTTCCAATAAACACAATTAAAACAATTCTTAAAGACAATTCAATGGATATCTATTGGTATGGTCATGAGGGCAAGATTGGAATAGAATCTTAAGATGTGAGTAAGATAATGATGCACCTAAAATGACATGATATTTTATAGAAAATAAATATGTATCAAAATTATAATGTAAAACAAACCCCTCATATACTAAATTACATATATGACTTACCCGCTTCTCAATTTTTGTCCAAAATTTCTTCACATCCTTGGAGATATTTAGTGCAACTTTTTTCATCTGGAGCTCTTCTTCTTAACCATTGAAGATAATGAACTTCAATATCAAGAAGATGACATATACACTTCATCAGAGGCACTCAAAGGTCTCACCTTCCAATAAACACAATTAAAACAATTCTTAAAGACAATTCAATGGCTATCTATTGGTATGGTCATGAGGGCAAGATTGGAATAGAATCTTAAGATGTGAGTAAGATAATGATGCACCTAAAATGACATGATATTTTATAGAAAATATATATGTATCAAAATTATAATGTAAAACAAACCCCTCATCTACTAAATTACATATATGACTTACCAGCTTCTCAATTTTTGTCCAAAATTTCTTCACATCCTTGGAGATATTTAGTGCAACTTTTTTCATCTGGAGCTCTTCTTCCTAACCATTGAAGATAATGAACTTCAATATCAAGAAGATTACATATACACTTCATTAGAGGCACTCAAAGGTCTCACCTTCCAATAAACACAATTAAAACAATTCTTAAAGACAATTCAATGGATATCTATTGGTATGGTCATGAGGGCAAGATTGGAATAGAATCTTAAGATGTGAGTAAGATAATGATGGTAAAATTACAAACATATCCTCCTAAGTGTCTTAATTGTCACAACTATGCCCATAATACCCTTAAATTTCTTGCTGAAGTATGTTGTACATATTGCTTCTTAAGTTGTACGGAAATGAAAATGACTATGTTAGCCATCACTCCTCCTTAATAAGATAATATAGATATGTATCTCTACCTTATTTTTTTTTATTTATAAGTATAAAAATTATTGTTAGAGAAAATGCATTTAGTTCATTTAATTATAATTATAAGGTTATTAAATATTAATTAGTTAGAAGTTTATATTAAATAATGTATTAATGATTTGATGTAAATTACAATGATGTCCTTCTATAATGAAGTTAAATTACCTTGTTGCCCATATAGAATGCACTATATAGTAGTATAGATAGATATAGATTATTATTAGACCATGTGTAGTGGAGGGGGTTAAATATAATGCCCCTGATTTTGATTGGTCCACGTGGCAACTGAGTCAGCATGGGGCTTGAAATGAAAAATGGGTGTAGTGGGGAAAAAAATGTGGGGCACTAATTAAAAAAAAAACTGAATGTACTCTTCTTCATCATCATCATCAACCAACCAAACCTCTGCTTTCTTCCTTTCATCCTCCCATGTCAAACGTTGATTGGATCCTCCAAATGTTGTCCGACGCCATAAAGATCACGTCTGCCCCAACTTTGAACACATACCCCCCCCCCCCCCGTGTAACACCCCAACCGATGGCGGAATCATCGAGGTGCCACGTAGTGACGATTGTTCAAAAGCTCATGGTACTAAAATGTAAATATTATTGAATAATCAAAATTGTCTTACATGGAAATGGAAATTACATTTGTCTAAATGAAATGTAAATATTGAAATAATTGAATTGAAATAAAGCACTAAATGTCTCTTGCTAAAGCACTAGATCAAACTGCACCTGAAACATGTACAAAAATAGGTTTGGTCAACATATGAAATGTTGGTGAGCATTCCTAGATTTGATATATATAGTAGGTTAAAAAGTTATACAATTCAAGTGCAAGCTACAGTGCAAATATGTAAACCATGTATCAAACAAATGAGCGAAATCAACCCTGTGACTGTATAATGTACTGTATGAACTGTAGTGTACTTATCCAACAAATGGATAATAACTTAACAATGGCCACGGATTCTCCGATGAAAAAGGGGGAGAATCAACCTAGGCGGGTTGTCAATCCAAATAGCGCTATCCAATGTTAAGGTCGGCTTGTACCATGTTAATGATTTCACTAAGTACAAATGTAATCCACATGTATTGTCTAAGCATAAAGCACGTTGTAAGCAATGCACATAGTACTAGAATTGTATTTGTAAAAAAAAATGTAAACTTGTATTTGAAATTGTAATAGTGTACATGTAACACCCCAAAAATGTATAAAAGCAAAAAGGGGTAGGAATACTCACAGTTCACGTAATAACTTGAATTTGAACTTGGACAACGAAATATGAATTGAGATTACTCCCAAATGATTAACCTAAAGTAATTGATAATGTGTAAAGGAAATAACTCTAGGATACATGTATTTCTAGGGCTTCGAATTTGGGGATAACGTTTATTTGTTTAATAAACAAATTGTCTATTAATTATGAGAAATTTAATAAATAATTAAATAAAAAGTCTCTTAATAAAATTTGAATTTAGAATGTACACAATAAAGTGTTTAAAGTATAGAAATAATTTTTATAAAATTATTTCATTTAAAATAGATTTTTAAATCTATTTATTTATAAATAGCCAACATTTAACTTTAATATTCAAAAATACTAAAATTAAAGATTTCTTATTTTAAAAATCATATTTCTGCTCCAAATAATTAAAAATAATTTGTATAAAATTTTGGTGCAAAAATGATGAAAATCGGATTTATTATGATTTAATTATGATTAAATCTAACAAAAATTGATTAAAAATATAAAATAAATGATTTTACTGAATTAAAAATTATTTCAGTAAAGTTTATCTTTATAAAAAGTCAGGATAATTTTTGGAGAATTTAATAAAGTTGTTTTGATATATAAATGGATTTTTATAAATCTAATAGTATAAAAATGATTTAATTATTATAAATATTAAATAAATGAATTTCTGAAAAATAAAAATTATAAATGAAACTTTTATATCAGATTAAACAAATGTAATTTTTTTAGAATTTATAAAATAGTTTTGATATTTTAAAATGAATTTAAAAGATTAAAAGGATTTAATATATATATATATATATTAGAGTTTGAATGTTTAAAAAAAAAAAAAAAAAAAAGAAAACCCTTGCAGATGCCAGGGTTCGAACCCGAGTGGGCTTGTTCAAAGACACCAGGCACAACCACTTGGTCTAGACCAGTGGTTGTGTTTGGTTTCTGTTCGATTAAAATTTATAACTACATTCAAGATCATGTTCTTCCCCAATTTGAATGATAAGAACCCTAGATTATTAAATACTTCGATTTAACAAGCAATAGCCCCTGATATGATGGGGCTATTGTTTGTGAGTGGCCGAAGGTTGAAACCCAACAAAGAAAACAACTTACAAGATACGTAATCGTGATTTGTTGCACGGTCAAACCAAAAGTCAAACGTGAACGATTATGCAGATTTGGAAGAGTTTTGAGGTGAAATTGAGAGTAGGGGTTTGTGTTTCGGCATCTTAGGTTTGTCAAGGAGTGTCCAATTTATAGGGATATCGTGTAAAAGGATAGTCTTGATGATGGCATCGAGCTCGGTCAAGAAAACGTGAATTTAGGCTTGATTAGGGCTGTTAAAAGCGGGTTTAGCGGTTGTGTAAATGTATACGGTCAATGGTCATAAACCCAATTGAATCTTGGGCTTGTTTCCTAGTTTAATTCAGAACAAACATAGTCAACCTTCTTTGTTTGTTCATTACTGTTGCAGCGATTAACAAGAGAGGAGAAGAGACCAGAGATGTAAGGGGTTAAATATAATTAACGTGGGGTTTATTTCAAAAATGAAGTGTGGATCAGATGGTCTTGGGTGTGTGTGTTTATGCATTGAGCCGGCTGTTGCTCGGGTTCGATCCACGCGGGTAGCAATATTTCTCTTTTTTTTTTTTGTTAACAGATCAGAGGGAGGGGGAAGGGAGTGATGGGCTTGGGCCAGAATTCTGGTGGGCCGAGGCATTCGTGGGCCTGACATGTGTGGGCTTCAGAAAAAGTAAGGGAACAAGGGGTTTGGGCTTAAGGGATATTGGGTGATGGTTTGTTGGGTTAAGGTTAACAAACTAGTTTTAGTAAAAATGTTTTTTTTTTTTTTTTTACTTTTATGATTATTATTATTATTATTATTATTATTATTATTATTATTATTAGGATAAAATGTGGCGTCCAAAATAGGAGGTGCGAAACAAAAGAAATGTGTATATATATATATATATATATAATAATAGTGATAAAAGTGACGGATGTCACAGCATCCCCTACTTTTAGAAACTTCGTCCCGAAGTTATTAGAAACATAGGGTTATGGATGCTTGGGTAAAAAAAATTATGATAACTGTAGTTTGGAAAATCGAGTGATTTGGATATGAGGTTTGATAGGTGTGAGTTGAGGATTGGATTAAGTTCGTCTCGAATAATAAGGAGAATAAGAATCTAGTAATATACTAATTTCAAGTTTTAGGAACCCTAAAATAAATGTACGAGTTGATTGACTATAACAAGACCGAATGAACTAACAAGCAAACAGAGTTTGTTCCTGGTTCGACTTCCAATCTCACTTTCAATGCATCATTAGTGCTTGTATACAGGGTGTACCGCAGCTAACCCACCACACCTTTGATACCTTGAAAACGTACTGGGCGTCTTCCCAAAAACTCTAATAGAATTTCACACTACCCTAATGTACCTGTAAATTCATGATTACGTTCCGGACCAGAATCATCAATTTACCTTACATTAGGGTTTTGTGTCCTTCTATGATCCCACCGATTGTTGAGCAGGTTTGATAGCCTCCACCAGCCGTGGAGTAGGTTGTAGGGCCTCTCCCGACTGTTTGAAAAGGCATAGTGACCTCTACCAATCGTTGAGTATGTTTGATAGCCTCCACCAGTCGTGGAGCAGGTTGTAGGGCCTCTCCCGACTGTTGATAAAGGCATGATGACCTCTATTAAGTGCAGCAATTATTATTCACATAGGTTGCAAATTGATAGAATGTTTATGCAAGCAAGTTTGTAAGTACTACAACCATTAAGTGTAAGTGTTATCATGAATAATTAAATGTTTACGAGTATCATGAATAATTAGATGTTCAATGTATAGTCAAATTAAGGAAAAATCTAGTTTCATGTAATAACCAATGATATTTTCTTAGAAAAAGCATCTGTAAGATCAAATATCAAGTCCAAACGTTTCAAATAAATGTAAGGTAGAGTCTTGTATGATAAACGTAATCAATATAATAAATTTCCAATCTGTGTTAATACGCAATAATACGCAAGGAAATTTCTAGATGTTGTATGCTAATGAGTGCGACAAAATTGGGTACAAAATGATAATAGGATCAAGAAAATGAAAACACGAGTATCATGAATAATTAAATGTCCAGTGAATAGTCAAATTATGAGGAAATCAAGTTTCACAAACAATGATGTTTTGGAAAAAAAAATCCTGTAGAATCAAGTATCAGGTTTTTAGTAGTTTGATTATCATGGGTAACTAGCTCATGTGTGAGAAGGTGAAGGATATGAATTTAGTTCTTGAGAAGATGATGAAAAATCTTGAAGCAGAATCAAGGTTGTGAGAGAATGTGAAGATAGTTGATAAAGAGTTCATTTTATAGTAAGGAGATTATATAGTAGTGTAAATTTTGGGATTTGGATCAAAGGTTATAATCAAGTGTATAAGAAAACATGATTGTGGTGTATGCCAAATATTGTAAAAATTTGGACAAGTTGAAAATGGGTGAGTGTTGATGGAGAATCTAGAGATTAGATATTATTCCAAAAAAAAAAAAAAAAAAAAAAAAAAATTTCAAAATTTGGTTTTGTACATAAGGCAAAAGTTGTTAAATAGTACAAGCTAAGTAGGCTTTGTAATAGTTTAAAAACATTATATAGAAAATCGTTTGTTACGTCAATAATTAATCAATTGAATTTAAGTTCGAGGAAAATATGTACTTTATAAAGTTGCTAGGTAATACAACTAGTTTTAAAAATCTTTAGTTTGTGCTAAAGTATGAGGTTATAGTTTTTAAAATAAATAATATGTGGAGAAAAGAAATAATATGATTTGGGTAGGGTGTTGAATATTTAAAAAGTGGCTAAGAGGGTAAGGTGAAGTGTGATTGTGAAATCCATAGATGGTTATGAGAGTATGAACTTGTAAGCAATATATGAAAATCATGAAATACAAAATATTGTATATGAACCGAGAGAGTATTATTGTAAAACTTGCATAAGATGCTTGGAGTGTCCTTGTCTAGCTGTAAAGCCCAACAAGAACGTTGACTTTTCAAAGGAATTGAACCCAATGGTGATCAAAGAAGACGTGCTTTAGCCTATAAGTGGACACTCACTCCAGGAATCCCCAGGTAAGCATAACAGGTCCGTAAATGGATTTATGCGCTATGCTTGCCTATGCCACAAAACCCAGTGTACAGGCGTCCACCCTTCCAGATTGCACGTGTCCTTATCACACTCATTAAAGTTCAACAACTTTGAAGGAACAAAAGTAAGAGTAGGCATTATGCCTAAGAGTGTCTTCATGAAAGGTACTGTCCCTGTTCCATGATGATGTAAACTTTCCACTCCCTGTAGGGCACCATCTCCATGCACCATGATGAAGGATGAAAAGAATGGAGAGAGAGAAAAAGGGAAAGATAGAAGAAGGAAAGTAGAGGGAAATGAGGGTAAGGCAATTCAGAAAATATTATGCATAAAAGTTGAAGTTCGGTTATAGTCTAGGCCTATTTTATCTAGTAACCTAGTTCCCTATAACCATGGCTCTGATACCAATCTGTAACACCCCAACCGATGGCGGAATCATCGAGGTGCCACGTAGTGACGATTGTTCAAAAGCTCATGGTACTAAAATGTAAATATTATTGAATAATCAAAATTGTCTTACATGGAAATGGAAATTACATTTGTCTAAATGAAATGTAAATATTGAAATAATTGAATTGAAATAAAGCACTAAATGTCTCTTGCTAAAGCACTAGATCAAACTGCACCTGAAACATGTACAAAAATAGGTTTGGTCAACATATGAAATGTTGGTGAGCATTCCTAGATTTGATATATATAGTAGGTTAAAAAGTTATACAATTCAAGTGCAACCTACAGTGCAAATATGTAAACCATGTATCAAACAAATGAGCGAAATCAACCCTGTGACTGTATAATGTACTGTATGAACTGTAGTGTACTTATCCAACAAATGGATAATAACTTAACAATGGCCACGGATTCTCCGATGAAAAAGGGGGAGAATCAACCTAGGCGGGTTGTCAATCCAAATAGCGCTATCCAATGTTAAGGTCGGCTTGTACCATGTTAATGATTTCACTAAGTACAAATGTAATCCACATGTATTGTCTAAGCATAAAGCACGTTGTAAGCAATGCACATAGTACTAGAATTGTATTTGTAAAAAAAAATGTAAACTTGTATTTGAAATTGTAATAGTGTACATGTAACACCCCAAAAATGTATAAAAGCAAAAAGGGGTAGGAATACTCACAGTTCACGTAATAACTTGAATTTGAACTTGGACAACGAAATATGAATTGAGATTACTCCCAAATGATTAACCTAAAGTAATTGATAATGTGTAAGGGAAATAACTCTAGGATACATGTATTTCTAGGGCTTCGAATTTGGGGATAACGTTTATTTGTTTAATAAACAAATTGTCTATTAATTATGAGAAATTTAATAAATAATTAAATAAAAAGTCTCTTAATAAAATTTGAATTTAGAATGTACACAATAAAGTGTTTAAAGTATAGAAATAATTTTTATAAAATTATTTCATTTAAAATAGATTTTTAAATCTATTTATTTATAAATAGCCAACATTTAACTTTAATATTCAAAAATACTAAAATTAAAGATTTCTTATTTTAAAAATCATATTTCTGCTCCAAATAATTAAAAATAATTTGTATAAAATTTTGGTGCAAAAATGATGAAAATCGGATTTATTATGATTTAATTATGATTAAATCTAACAAAAATTGATTAAAAATATAAAATAAATGATTTTACTGAATTAAAAATTATTTCAGTAAAGTTTATCTTTATAAAAAGTCAGGATAATTTTTGGAGAATTTAATAAAGTTGTTTTGATATATAAATGGATTTTTATAAATCTAATAGTATAAAAATGATTTAATTATTATAAATATTAAATAAATGAATTTCTGAAAAATAAAAATTATAAATGAAACTTTTATATCAGATTAAACAAATGTAATTTTTTTAGAATTTATAAAATAGTTTTGATATTTTAAAATGAATTTAAAAGATTAAAAGGATTTAATATATATATATATATATTAGAGTTTGAATGTTTAAAAAAAAAAAAAAAAAAAAAAGAAAACCCTTGCAGATGCCAGGGTTCGAACCCGAGTGGGCTTGTTCAAAGACACCAGGCACAACCACTTGGTCTAGACCAGTGGTTGTGTTTGGTTTCTGTTCGATTAAAATTTATAACTACATTCAAGATCATGTTCTTCCCCAATTTGAATGATAAGAACCCTAGATTATTAAATACTTCGATTTAACAAGCAATAGCCCCTGATATGATGGGGCTATTGTTTGTGAGTGGCCGAAGGTTGAAACCCAACAAAGAAAACAACTTACAAGATACGTAATCGTGATTTGTTGCACGGTCAAACCAAAAGTCAAACGTGAACGATTATGCAGATTTGGAAGAGTTTTGAGGTGAAATTGAGAGTAGGGGTTTGTGTTTCGGCATCTTAGGTTTGTCAAGGAGTGTCCAATTTATAGGGATATCGTGTAAAAGGATAGTCTTGATGATGGCATCGAGCTCGGTCAAGAAAACGTGAATTTAGGCTTGATTAGGGCTGTTAAAAGCGGGTTTAGCGGTTGTGTAAATGTATACGGTCAATGGTCATAAACCCAATTGAATCTTGGGCTTGTTTCCTAGTTTAATTCAGAACAAACATAGTCAACCTTCTTTGTTTGTTCATTACTGTTGCAGCGATTAACAAGAGAGGAGAAGAGACCAGAGATGTAAGGGGTTAAATATAATTAACGTGGGGTTTATTTCAAAAATGAAGTGTGGATCAGATGGTCTTGGGTGTGTGTGTTTATGCATTGAGCCGGCTGTTGCTCGGGTTCGATCCACGCGGGTAGCAATATTTCTCTTTTTTTTTTTTGTTAACAGATCAGAGGGAGGGGGAAGGGAGTGATGGGCTTGGGCCAGAATTCTGGTGGGCCGAGGCATTCGTGGGCCTGACATGTGTGGGCTTCAGAAAAAGTAAGGGAACAAGGGGTTTGGGCTTAAGGGATATTGGGTGATGGTTTGTTGGGTTAAGGTTAACAAACTAGTTTTAGTAAAAATGTTTTTTTTTTTTTTTTTTACTTTTATGATTATTATTATTATTATTATTATTATTATTAGGATAAAATGTGGCGTCCAAAATAGGAGGTGCGAAACAAAAGAAATGTGTATATATATATATATATATATAATAATAGTGATAAAAGTGACGGATGTCACAGCATCCCCTACTTTTAGAAACTTCGTCCCGAAGTTATTAGAAACATAGGGTTATGGATGCTTGGGTAAAAAAAATTATGATAACTGTAGTTTGGAAAATCGAGTGATTTGGATATGAGGTTTGATAGGTGTGAGTTGAGGATTGGATTAAGTTCGTCTCGAATAATAAGGAGAATAAGAATCTAGTAATATACTAATTTCAAGTTTTAGGAACCCTAAAATAAATGTACGAGTTGATTGACTATAACAAGACCGAATGAACTAACAAGCAAACAGAGTTTGTTCCTGGTTCGACTTCCAATCTCACTTTCAATGCATCATTAGTGCTTGTATACAGGGTGTACCGCAGCTAACCCACCACACCTTTGATACCTTGAAAACGTACTGGGCGTCTTCCCAAAAACTCTAATAGAATTTCACACTACCCTAATGTACCTGTAAATTCATGATTACGTTCCGGACCAGAATCATCAATTTACCTTACATTAGGGTTTTGTGTCCTTCTATGATCCCACCGATTGTTGAGCAGGTTTGATAGCCTCCACCAGCCGTGGAGTAGGTTGTAGGGCCTCTCCCGACTGTTTGAAAAGGCATAGTGACCTCTACCAATCGTTGAGTATGTTTGATAGCCTCCACCAGTCGTGGAGCAGGTTGTAGGGCCTCTCCCGACTGTTGATAAAGGCATGATGACCTCTATTAAGTGCAGCAATTATTATTCACATAGGTTGCAAATTGATAGAATGTTTATGCAAGCAAGTTTGTAAGTACTACAACCATTAAGTGTAAGTGTTATCATGAATAATTAAATGTTTACGAGTATCATGAATAATTAGATGTTCAATGTATAGTCAAATTAAGGAAAAATCTAGTTTCATGTAATAACCAATGATATTTTCTTAGAAAAAGCATCTGTAAGATCAAATATCAAGTCCAAACGTTTCAAATAAATGTAAGGTAGAGTCTTGTATGATAAACGTAATCAATATAATAAATTTCCAATCTGTGTTAATACGCAATAATACGCAAGGAAATTTCTAGATGTTGTATGCTAATGAGTGCGACAAAATTGGGTACAAAATGATAATAGGATCAAGAAAATGAAAACACGAGTATCATGAATAATTAAATGTCCAGTGAATAGTCAAATTATGAGGAAATCAAGTTTCACAAACAATGATGTTTTGGAAAAAAAAATCCTGTAGAATCAAGTATCAGGTTTTTAGTAGTTTGATTATCATGGGTAACTAGCTCATGTGTGAGAAGGTGAAGGATATGAATTTAGTTCTTGAGAAGATGATGAAAAATCTTGAAGCAGAATCAAGGTTGTGAGAGAATGTGAAGATAGTTGATAAAGAGTTCATTTTATAGTAAGGAGATTATATAGTAGTGTAAATTTTGGGATTTGGATCAAAGGTTATAATCAAGTGTATAAGAAAACATGATTGTGGTGTATGCCAAATATTGTAAAAATTTGGACAAGTTGAAAATGGGTGAGTGTTGATGGAGAATCTAGAGATTAGATATTATTCCAAAAAAAAAAAAAAAAAAAAAAAAAAAATTTTCAAAATTTGGTTTTGTACATAAGGCAAAAGTTGTTAAATAATACAAGCTAAGTAGGCTTTGTAATAGTTTAAAAACATTATATAGAAAATCGTTTGTTACGTCAATAATTAATCAATTGAATTTAATTTAACGAAAATTTTTATTTCACTCACTACTCTCTATCCAGATCTATGGATGCGTTCATTGGTCCACTTTACAATTTTTTCACAAATCATTCTTCCCCATCCATCGAAAACCCATTGCAATTGTGCCGCAGAGGAGAAGGTTGTTAGTGATGAATGTTCACTACAAGAATTTTGAGCATTATCGACGACATTTATTGTCGCTAATAATGCCAAAAGTTGTTGCTAATGTGCCGTCGCTATTAATTGGTCGTTATTGCCAACTTTTTCATCGTCATTGCTTTGTCGTCGCTAAAGCACATTCATCGCTAATAGTATTAGCGACGATGTTTTTCGTCGCTAAAAAGCCCATTTCGTGTTTGTGTAAAAGCACCTTTAGCGACGACATTGTCATCGCTAAAGCCTTTATTCATTTTTTTCAGTTTTTTTCGGGTTTTTTCTGCCCAATTTTTTGCAGTTTCGAACCTGCGTATTTCAATTTTAAACCTGCTCATTTCTAATTTCACGACACAACGAAACGAACATAAACTTAAATATTTTACGTTACAATCCAAACGAACATAAACATAAATAGTTTACATCCTAATAAGTCACAATCAATATCGTTTCAACCACAAATTGTTGTTTTACATCAACTCCGCATCATCACCGCTTTCATCATTGGCGTCTTCATCATCGGCATCTTCATTTGGAACCTTGGTGGAGTCTAAACTTGGGTTCGAAGCCAAATACCTGGCAAGTTCCTCGCGAAACTCCGCATTTTCAAAGAAACTTTTAAAATAACCCTATCAAAGAAACTTTTATCTCCTACTTTCTAGATGTTTATCTCTTAGTTTGTTTAGTTTACATTTATCGTTTATCCTTTGTGTTTATGTTTATCTTTATCTCTTTGTAAACTCTATTTAAGATCGGCTAATGAATGGAAGAATCATCTTTTGGTTTGATATCAACTCTTATATCATGGCCTTGGTGCTGGCAACCACGTTGTGCATAATAAATTGTACTTTGTGTTGATGAGATGTAATTTATGAATGTATGTGTTAAAATGACATTATATATCTTCTAATTCATACACTAACACGTTACATATGTTATAAATGTCTTTGGGCTAAGTCTGTGGCTGTGGGCCGAATATACAAGTGATTTAGTCTTTTACAATTGGGCTCAGTTATTGGGCTTTGGTATTTACATGGATACAGAGGTTTGGCCTTTGGCCCGGCCTGGATTGTTTTGTTTATTTGTGCAGGATCCTGATCGTTCATTTGTGTTAATCGTGGTCATTGATTTGGCATCTTCGATGAATGTTCCAGAGCTATGTATATAATGCACCAGCTACTTTCATTGGGAATATAACTCACATTTTATTTTCTGTATTTTCTCTCTGAGTCTTGTGTATCGTCTTCTAGGGTTTACGTCTTCTTGTTTAGTTGTAAGTCTGTATTTCATTCTTTTCATTTGTATTGTTTTGATCTGCTGGTCTAAATAACCAGCAGATCCTTATTGTTGGTTGAACACCATTATTACGATCTCAGTATTTGCTGAGATCCTTGGGTATTTGGTTGGGTAAACTTTGGGTTGGTTTAATAAGATTTTGTCACCGTTTTGTCGCCTACTTTTCGTTGTTCTTGGTTAGAGTTTATGTTGGCTCTATTTTGTTGTTTGTGAGTTGAAACCCTAAATTTCTACATGGTATCAGAGCCTTAGGCTCTTGATCTTCTTCGTGTCTGTCTTGTCTTCTTCCGTTGTTCTTTGTGTAATTGTGTCTTGTCTTTTAGGGTTCTGATCTTTATTATAGATCTTGACCTTAATCTGTCTATTACGATAGTAGATCTGATCTGATATTATAGATCTGGTCTATTACGTTCTTGTGTGCTGTTGGTATCTTCTTGTTTACAGGTTAGCTGGAGTCAACTATTGTTGGCTAAGGAGCACTGGTGGTTCTTGGAATTGGATATAATTGCTTCAATTGCCCCATAACTCAACACCCTAAGTGAAGGTGTTGGTTGTGGGTTTGGCGAAACCCTAACTTGGGTTCCCCTCGCTGTGAGATCGTTTCATCTTGTCTTTAAATTGTTGTTGTGTCTAGGGCAATTGACCGGGTTAGGTGGACCGGTATTGTGCCAATTATTTGTGGTCTTGTTTGATTGTTTGTCTTGTGTTCTTTTCTTGTATTGTCTGTTCATTGTAGATATACTATATATAGCTAATAAAGATCTCCTGTGTTAAGATCTGGGTGGGCACCTATGAGTGATGAACCCACTATCTGACCCCTGACACAGCTTCGATCTCTTAGGGTTTTATCTTCTTCTAGTTGGATTCTACTTATCTGTCTTTTGTCTGTGTATTGTTATTGTCTGATTTGTATTCATGGGTGATGTTGTTAATCCTGCTGGGGGTGGAGTCACTAGCACTAATGGTAGTGGCTCTAATCCTGGAGGTGGAGATGGTGGAGGAACCCTTGTTAGTAAGCTTGATATTAGTGATCCATTGTTCCTCCATCCTAGTGATACATCTAGTTTGTCTATCATCAATATAAAACTGAAAGGAACTGAAAACTACAATGTATGGTCTAAATCTATGAAACTTGCATTACAGGCTAAAAATAAACTAGGATTCATAGATGGTACTTGTGTGAAGTCTGTTAATGATGATGTCCTAGCTAATCAATGGGATAGGTGCAACTCTGTTGTTTTGTCTTGGTTGATTAATTCTGTGTGTGAAGAGTTGTATGTTGGTCAAGTTTTCTCTACTTATGCTAGAGATGTCTGGTTAGATCTTAGGGATACATATGATAGGATTGATGGGTGTGTCATGTTTAATCTACACCAAAAAATTAATAGTTTGACACAAAGTGGTAGTTCTGTTTCTGAGTATTATAACAAGTTGAACACTATGTGGAAACATTTTGATTCCATTGTTCAACTTCCTTCTTGTACATGTCAAGCTGCCAAGGAGTTTAATGAGTTTAGTTGCCTGATTAAACTCATGCAATTCCTGATGGGGCTTGATGATGTATATCAACCTGTCAGAACAACATTGTTAACCAGTGATCCTTTACCTTCAGTAAAGACAGCCTTTGTTGTTGTCTCTAGGGAGGAATCCCATAGAGGCACAAGTAATGGATCAAAGGGTAATAATGTTGCCTTTGTTGCTAAGTCTAATCAAGTTGTTGATAATAGGAGAAGGTCCACTAGAGGACCCAATCCTAATCTTAAATGCACACATTGTAACATGATTGGGCACACTGTTGATAGGTGTTTTGAACTTGTTGGTTACCCTACTGGGGTACAGAAAAGATTTGGTAATCAGTCTAACAATAATAATCAGTTTAATAATGGTAAAACCAATACAAATAGATCTCAAGGTAATTGGAGAACAAGTGTGCCTAATAGCAGTAACAATGTGTGTGCAAATGCATCTTCTAGTACTGTTTCACCTTTTACAGCTGAACATATTTCCAAGCTGATGAACTTAATCAGTGAAAAGTCTAGTGGAGATCCTCAAAGTTCAAATGTAGGAGGTGAGACTGTCATAGTCAATGGTTTTTCTAGTCTATCTGTTCTGACTAAACTTTCTAAACTGTTTAAGAATTATTCTAATTGCTCTAGTCTGGTTAAGTATGCCTTGTTAATTGGGTGGATAATGGATTCTGGGCTAATCAACACATGGTTGGTAATGATGAACACTTAATTAACTCAATTGATGTGTCTATGTATAACATGGAAGTAAAACACCCTAATGGAACAAATGCTAGAGTCACTAAGATAGGTGATATTGTATTAGCTGATGGAGTTGTCTTACATGATGTTTTTTATATACCTGACTATTGTGTTAACTTGGTGTCTATACATAAACTAGCTAAGGATAGTAAGTTAGATGTGTTGTTTAATGAACACCAATGTTATGTTCAGGATTCCAAGTCAACGAGAATCCTGATGACTGGTAGACAACAAGATGGTCTGTACTTTGTTGGAAAGAATGTTAGTTTTAGTAACTTGTGTTTCAATAGTGTTACTGAACACAAGCTTTAGCACAGTAGACTAGGTCATCCTTCTAGTCAAGTTCTAGCTGTGTTAAAAGAGTCATTAAGTATTGTTGAGTCTGGGTCTGAACCTTGTGAGGTATGTCACAAGGCTAAGCAGGTTAGAGTTCCCTTTCCACTGAGTGACCACAAGTCTAAAAATGTGGGAGACCTTGTACACCTTGATGTATGGGGTCCCTACAAGGTCACTAGCTGGGAAGGATACAGGTTTTTTCTTACTGTGGTTGATGACTATTCTAGGTCTGTGTGGGTTTATTTGCTGAAAACTAAGAGTGAAGTTTTTGAAAATTTAAAAAACTTTTATGAGTTAGTGGTAACTCAGTTTTCTAAAAGAGTTAAGGTATTTAGAAGTGACAATGGTACTGAATTTGTTAACAAACAAATGAATGATTTCTGTAATAAAAATGGTATAGTACATCAAACATCTTGTGCTTACACTCCACAACAAAATGGTGTTGTGGAGAGAAAGCATAGACATCTTTTGAACACAGCTAGAGCACTACTGTTTCAAAGCAGTGTTCCTCTTAGATATTAGTCTGAGTGTATTCTTACAGCTGCTTATCTTATTAACAGGATCCCCTCATCAGTATTAAATGGTAAGAGTCCCTATGAGTATATGTATGGGTTCCCCCCCCCCCAAACTTAGTCACTTAAGGAATTTTGGATGTTTATGTTTTAAAACTGTTCTTGATGACCCTGATAAACTTTGTAGCAGGGCTGATAAAAGTATTTTAATTGGATATTCTTTTGTTAAAAAAGGTTATAAACTACTTTGTCTGGAGACAAAGAAAATTGAGTTTTCTAGAGATGTAAAATTTTATGAAAATATTTTTCCTTTTAAAACTGAGTTTAAAACTATTGTTCATGATAACCTGAATCATTTAAATTTCTTTAACTTTGAAAATGAAAATTCATTAAGTGACAATCAAAAACAAACTTTTTCAAACCTTCCCGATGATGAAGGGGAACCCTTTAGTGCTTATGATAACTCACCTATGGATGAGTCTAATGTTTCCCATAGAACTTCTAGAGATGTAGATCAAGGTAATGTTGATCAGCAACCTGGAGGGTCTGAAGGTAGAGACTTTGACAATCCTGGGTTAGAGGGATCAGATGATGTCACAAGGACTCCTGAGGGAAATAGGTCTAATACTATTAGACAGTCCAATAGGGAGTCTGTGTTACCAAAAAAGTTTAGTGATTATGTGATAGAAGGTAGGGTTAAGTATGGTGTTGAGAAGTCTGTAAATTATTCTAACTTGTCTTATGAGAATTTGTGTTTTGTTTCTAGTATTGATAAATCTTTAGAACCCACATCTTATTTACAAGCCTCAAAAGACCCAAATTGGGTTGAGGCTATGAATAATGAGATGGAAGCCCTTTACAGAAACAACACCTGGGTTGTTACTGACCTGCCACCTGGCAGGAAGGCTATAGGATGCAAATGGGTTTACAAGATTAAGTATAGGTCTGATGGTGAAGTGGATAGGTATAAAGCTAGATTGGTTGCCAAAGGGTACAACCAAAGAGAGGGACTTGACTTTGGAGAAACCTTTTCTCCAATTGTCAAGATGGTTACCATCAGATGTGTCCTGAGTTTAGCTGTTTATAATGGCTGGACTTTGTTCCAGCTTGACATAAACAATGCTTTTTTGTATGGGGCTATTACTGAGGACGTTTATATGCAATTTCCAGAAGGATATTCTTCTGGCAATGAGTCTAAGGTGTGTAAACTGGTGAAATCGTTGTACGGGTTGAAACAGGCACCTCGTAAATGGAATGAAAAGTTAGTAGATGTTTTGAAAAACATAGGTTTTATTCAGAGTGTATGTGATTACTCTATGTTCATCAAGTCTCATGATAATGTGTTTGTTGTATTACTTGTATACGTTGATGATATTGTGTTAACCGGTAATAATGAGGATGAAATTTGTAGTGTAAAAACCTTGTTAAAGAAAAGTTTTCAAATTAAAGACTTAGGAAAATTAAAATATTTCCTTGGTATTGAAGTATTATACTCTGATTCAGGTATTTGTCTGAATCAGAGGAAGTACTGTCTTGATCTTCTCACTGAGTTTGGTTATCTCGGCTGTAAGCCTGTTTCTGTTCCCATTGAACAGAATTATGCTTTGACAGTTCAGAGTAACAAGGATAATCAGTTGTTAGATGATATAACTGGTTTTCAGAAACTCATTGGGAAATTGATTTATCAGTCCTTGACCCGTCCTGATATTAGCTATGCCGTGCAATTTTTGAGTCAGTTTATGCATAAACCTACTCAAAGTGTGTTGAAAATTGCATTAAGGTTGCTTAGGTATCTTAAGCAATCTCCTGGCAAAGGTATTATGTTTCAAAAAGGTGATCTAACCCTTTCAGCATACTCGGATGCTGACTGGGCTAAGTGTCTTGTCACTCGTAAGTCAGTTACCGGGTTTTGTGTGTTTATAGGTAAGTGTCTTGTGTCTTGGAAGAGTAAAAAACAAAGCACTGTGGCTCGGTCTTCAGCAGAAGCTGAATATAGAGCCATGTGTTCTACTGCTTGTGAACTCATTTGGATTTCTAATCTTTTGAAAGAATTAGGAATACAAAGTACATTGCCTTTGAATATGTATTGTGATAGCAAGTCTGCTATCTCTATAGCTGAAAATCCGGTTTTCCACGACAAAACCAAACATTTTGATCTTGATTGGCATTTCTTGAGAGAAAGGGTTAGTGCAGGTTTTATTAAACTTGTTAAGGTTGCTTCTGATCAGCAAGTCGCGGACATATTCACTAAGGGACTCTATGGGTCTCAACATGAGTATTTTTGTGATAAACTTGGCTTAAGTAACATGTTTAGTGTTTGAATTAAGGGGGGATGTTAAAATGACATTATATATCTTCTAATTCATACACTAACACGTTACATATGTTATAAATGTCTTTGGGCTAAGTCTGTGGCTGTGGGCCGAATATACAAGTGATTTAGTCTTTTACAATTGGGCTCAGTTATTGGGCTTTGGTATTTACATGGATACAGAGGTTTGGCCTTTGGCCCGGCCTGGATTGTTTTGTTTATTTGTGCAGGATCCTGATCGTTCATTTGTGTTAATTGTGGTCGTTGATTTGGCATCTTCGATGAATGTTCCAGAGCTATGTATATAATGCACCAGCTACTTTCATTGGGAATATAACTCACATTTTATTTTCTGTATTTTCTCTCTGAGTCTTGTGTATCGTCTTCTAGGGTTTACGTCTTCTTGTTTAGTTGTAAGTCTGTATTTCATTCTTTTCATTTGTATTGTTTTGATCTGCTGGTCTAAATAACCAGCAGATCCTTATTGTTGGTTGAACACCATTATTACGATCTCAGTATTTGCTGAGATCCTTGGGTATTTGGTTGGGTAAACTTTGGGTTGGTTTAATAAGATTTTGTCACCGTTTTGTTGCCTACTTTTCGTTGTTCTTGGTTAGAGTTTATGTTGGCTCTATTTTGTTATTTGTGAGTTGAAACCCTAAATTTCTACAGTATGCATACACCACTTGAGTCTAAACAAGTTAACAAATATCGAATGCATAAAAACAACTAGAAGACTGCACATAGGGGTGATGGGTAAAAGCATCCATCATAAAAGGTAAAAATTTGGAGGTATAGACATATAACTTGACGCCTTGTTATGTGGGAATATACACAACCTATAACGGGTTGAAGCTAACGCCCCGTTATGTAGGGTAAATGCACCTACTGGACTAAAGATGTAGGCTTGTAGCTAAACGCACATAAAAAAAATTTAACCCATTTTTACAAAATATCTAACACACCACTGTACACACCATGTTTAAAGTAAATTCGATATTTATAAAAGAAAACTATAGCCATTATCATTCTCGATATAAAGATAAAAGAATGCTCAATTTTATGATATATTGAAATGAAATAAAGTATACAATAGTTATTTGGATTTATAAATGGTTGCGATAAAAGTCAATGATGAACTGATACTAGGACAATGGGTAAATGCATACGACGATTAATAATTACACGCAAAGGTGCACGGCATATACAAATTTTTTTCAACGGCTAATTCCCCCCCCCCCCCCCCCCAATTTTTACACCCCTGTTTTTGCCCCTTATGAGGCTTGAACTGTCAACCTCCCATTTGAAACCCTAACACCTTTACCACCACACCACAAGGGTTGAGGCTACACAACATACGCAAATAATTACGTACAATAGTACATAACATATAAATAATTATGTGTAATTATTAGGCTCAAAGGTATCCCCAAACTCCCCATATATCAAAAACTGGAATCGGACGAGGAGATTGGGACCGAGCTTGGGGAGTGTTACCGATCGGGGCAGGCGTTGCTAAGCCCAACCCTCAGACCAGTAAATGAAATTGAACCCTTCCAAAGTTACAAGGAACCCTTAACAAGTTAACATATGGTTATAATCTGGAACTCAATAACTTGTTGGTCAATGTTGACCAGCGAGTCAAATATGGTCAACGTGGGAAAACAAAATGGGGTATTGTTGGAAAATGCATTGCGTTACTTGCTTCATACTCAGAATATGGTTTTGGGCTTGTACGTACTCCAATACTACAATGCTACAAATGCTGTAATTTGTGAAAATTGGGCCAGAAACAAGCCCAACTTAGTTCGTGTATGCTTGGATAGAGATGAACAAAAGGAAGGTTTGGAACTGAAACCGCTAAAACCGATCCGGACCAAAACTGGTACAAACCGCTTTCACCGGAACTTGGTACTAAAATAATCCTAAACCGAAACCGAATCGAAAACCGGCCAAACGAACCGGAACCGAAACCGGTACACAAATCGGAATTGAACCAAAACGAAACCAATACCGCTAAAAACCGCCTGAAACTGAAAAAAATGAAACCGACACCGAAATCGGTTTGAAGAAAAAAAAATGTGATTTTGGCAATAAAGGTTAATTTCATGTAGTTTGTATGATTTTAAAAAGTGCGCACATGAACCAGAATGAAACCGAAACCAGGAAAAACCGATTTGTGGCATACCAAACCGGTTCGTGAAAAAAAAAATAGATTTGTTTACCAGAAACCACCACAATCGTCCCAAACCCTAACCGTCTCTATCACCTCCATCCCCGTCGATCACAAACAACCTAATACACATAAAGTCAAACTTAAACAGGATAGAGGATTATCTGGAAATCGAATGGAAGCCAAAACTCAAACTCGTCCTCTTCCCCGAACGCACAGTTCACCTTACCACCACAGGTGGTCTAATTAGTTTTAATGAAAACTAATTCCACATGTGTTCCCACAGTTCCAATTCATAAGAGTAGAACCCAAACTAACCCATTAGAATCGAAATAAACGTTAACCGAGTTCTTATGATTTTGCTAACCTATGAGTCTATGACTCGAAATTCTATTAAATACCCTAGTGACGAAAATCAAGATGTTACAATAAAGCAAAGGTTGCACAATGATTAAAAAGTGCTTACATTTATTTATTTATTTTAACGGTCACTTTCTTTAACTTTGTAGCAGAGATTATCACACCCGCCTCTTGATAGGCCCTAATCACCTACGCGTTCAAACTATGTTGTCTGAACCGGGTCCACGCTAGTACGGTGAGGACTACGGCGTTCGCCTGGAAACCGTATTGCCTCCACACGAGTTTCCTCGCTGGAGTAACAGCCGGATGAAAACCGTGTTAGCTCAGATTCGAACCTGCGCAACTAATGACTTACAGGTTTTCCTCTTTATTACCTAATATCCCTCAAATTATGGCTTATAGGGATCGAACCCATGTCTCATAAATGAGAGCATAGGCAAATGAGAGCATAGGCTGCTTACCACTGGGCTACAACTGATGGATGCTCACATTTCATATGAACCATCAACCATAACACCTCCTTTACAATACATTGTGTGGTCATGTCTTTGGGGCATGGTCTGACATGTGGCATCCACTTCACCTATGATGAAATTATTATCAAATGTGCGGTGTGGTGTTGGTGTGAAGGTGGGCCCTTGATAGCTGCCAAATCACGGTTTGATTTTTATTTTATTATTTGTCATTTTATAAAAACAATTAAAATAAATAATAAAAAACATTTAGACTAAACCATTACACTAAAAAATGCATTAAAAACATTTAGACTAAATTCCTAGCAATAAATAAAAATTATACTAAATATTATATTTTTGCCTTATTTTTGCTTTCATCTGTTCGTGCATTTCTTGATCATGACCTTTGAGGTGATTGATTCATTGCTAGGAATTCCATGTATTGTGTCGTCTTTCTTTCATAGCGTGTTTCTCCTATTTTAAAGCTATTTAATTTTCAAAAACAGCCCAAAGGTTTTTTTCCTCGACCTTTTGTTTTTTAATACCATTAAACATATTTCAATTTTCATTGATGTTGGATAAATGGTCGTTATAATCGACACCCCTACTAGATGTTTTCGGTGCCCTCTTCTTTGAACAGTCTATACCGATTGGGCGAGCCGTTTCACCGTCGACATCCTCATCATCATCGCTTAGGTTAGTTTCGTTGCGAGCATCACTCGCAAGAGAAAGAGACGAGGAGCTTGTTTTGAGGCATTTGGATGAATTGCTCGCAAGAGGTATAGTCGCCCATTTGGTCGAGTGGCGTGGCACTTGCCAACAATATATATATTTGAAAGCAACTTGTTTATTTTTACCTTGATATAGTATAAGCGCTATCGACAAGAAGTCTGTTACAACAGTCAACGAACCAGGTCAACATCCGTACGCAATCGGCTATTTAACAACCACATTGGTAAGTCATGATCTACACTACCTCTAAATCGAAGAACCTCATCAAAGTAACAAGGCACGAGCATCAAGCCAAGGAAGGTCTCGAGCATTTCATCTTCTCAAGTCACACTTAGGTAAGTCATGATCTACACTACCTCTCGGCCCTCATTGTGAACCGAGACAATCCTTCTTTTATGTTTAATCGACCCACAATCCCACCTAGACTAACACCATTAATCGGATGTCACACTACATCATGATTAAGTCCACGGTCACATACTAAGGCTAAAAGCACTATACACTCACTAATCGGCTATTTAACAACCACATTGCCTACAAACATGTTTTGGTTAGTGATGAACGGTTTTAATGAAATAAGAGTCAACTTCGGATCATCATCTCACTTAGAAACACTTAATATAAATCGGTTTCTGTGACAAGAACTTGTCTAAGTTTATGTTTCCATGATCAAGGTATCATAATCAAACTTATATCATGATCACACACCAACACACTTGGTAACCAGTCGAAGATACCTTGACATACTAAGATCAACAGATTTTACACCTCAAAATGATCAATCTTGGAGGCCACGATATGTATTGTAATCGGCTATCACTAGCTAATACATGTTAGTTCAACTAAAAACACTAGCTTGGACTTGTCAAAGGCTAGACACATGGTAAACACTCGTTTTTATAAATAAAACAATCACACATGGTAGATTAGAGACAATATGTGGCCCGTGACTCTACATGGGGTCCATATGGTCCACTTCATGATCTACTATAAGTCTCCCGTACATAAACATGATTCACATCAAAGGACGCGGTTCACAACAATGGGTGCCCCACCTGTATGTTAAACAAGAACACACAACTTACTATGTCCTCAATAATCATAGAACAATTACTGTCTGGGTGATAGTTACTACATATTCCGGCTTCACTAGACCGCATACATCTCTATCAGGTGAGTTTTCACAGCCCCATTTTACTATTTTTCATATTTCGGGGGAAAAACATGCCACAACTAGTACATTATCATTGGGTGTGTATATTCTATTTTGACTACCATGTGGAACATGAGGCAAGCTGGTTCATGAGATCTCACAAGTCCTCGTCCTTACATTACATTGTAACCATTAGCTATCAAAGCCATGGAACACTTTCATAGATCTATTGGGTTGACACCCCCACTCTTGGTTAGTCGCTCTAACCGGTTACATACAAACGAGTGTTAGTATTCTACTATACATACATTGTCTTTAGTGTACAATGCACGAGGCACCACAGTCAAGAGGTTTGGTTACGGGACTCATGGTTTTGCACAGTAATCATTCGCTTAGCTAGCTTATGATTGGTCATACACGAATTACACAAATGTTTTACATGTTACATTCAAACCTGTGAAATCACCAACATTGTTGTTGAAAAACCTTTCATGCATTTTTTCAGGTAACTAATGGAGGGTAGCGGAGATTTGAGAGAGGGGTTCAAGCAGGCACTGGGTGGTATCATCATGGGTTGGATTTTTACTATTCCGCAATGTTGTGGTTTAAGGTTATTCAGACAATGCACTAGTCTCCAGACAGTGTTTCTTAACTGTTACTATGTTTTATAATAATAATCATCCTTTGGTGATACCTTTAAATAAAATTATGTCTGTTGCTTGTACCTTGTGCTTGAAAACCTTTCGAGGTCGCATCCCCGTGTTTCCGCCTTGGCGGGGTGTGACAAAGTCGGCTTCGGTTTCACCACTTTTTGTTGAATTGTTGCAATTAAGATAGTGACCGTTATAGGTCGTCATGTCGTCGTTATTTCAAGCCACTTAGACGAAAGACTATCATTTTCACGGTAAGTCTCTCGTTTCATCTCTTGGTGAAACAAAGCGTTTATTATATTCCAAAAACCATTTTGGTTTTGATTTTTACCTATAGTCGGGTTTTCGGATATGAATATCCAGGACTTCACTAAAGAGACTTCTTCCACCTCAACCCATTTTTGAGATGTCCTTTCAATGTTTTTCTTCTCCTCCCCAGTTTTTTTCTATGGCTTCTCTCCTTTACTTTCTTACCCGATGGTTTACTGACTTCTTGTGGTTGGGTTTTGGGTACAAAGTCGGGTGTAGACACTAGAAACTTAAGTTGCGCTATGTCGTAAAGTTGATATTGAGACGGGTGGATGCTTAGGTTTTGGGAATTAGGTTGGGGGTAGGATCTGTAATACATTCCACCCAATATAAGTTGGGCATATGACGTGAAGTCGTTTGCGTTGTCCGTAAAGCGTAGGTTTCAGTTTTGAGGGGGGGACTAGAATACGGGGAGTCGCTTCGTCTATATGGATGGTCTAGGTCATACTCACGGTTGTTGGAATTCATTTTCAGTTATAAGATATTGAAAGTATGTACTTAAAAAATAAACAAAATGTTGTATATATACGAACAATAATTATTATTTTTTTACCATTGGCTAACGGCTCTATTCAAACGGTTAAACAATAAAAAAATTGTTGGCTAATCATAATCGTCCACATCATACTCATCTTTTGCCCCACGCCAGTGGATATTTCCAACCCCTTTGCCCCACACCCTGCTCCACGTTTGTCACAGTGTGGTGGGTTAGCGTGAAAGGGCTCCACGACCCATTTCCACGCCACCACATCGTGTAGCCTTAGTAGTGTGAAATGTGAGGAAAAAAAATATGATCAGCTTAGGGTTTTTTTTTCATACTTCACATAAACCACAACACATAGACTTATACCCATCATTCCCAATATATATATATATACACACACACACTCTCACATTGTCGTGGGAAAATTTAGCTAGGTTTTTTTGAGAAAAGGTATAAGATTCATATTTGATGTTTACTGTGTGGTGTTAGCATAACAAAGTTAAGCATGTCACGTAGTGACGATTGTTCAAAAGCACATGGTACTAAAATGTAAATATATTATTGAATAATTTAAATTGTCTTACATAGATGAAATGGAAAAAAAAATACAAAAGTCTGAATGAAACATGAAATTTGAAATAACTTATTAAAAGCAAGCACTAAAATCCAATGCTATGGAACTAAGATCAAACTGCACCTGAAACATGTACAAAATAGGTTTTGTCAACATAAGAAATGTTGGTGAGCATTCCTAGTTTTAATACATATAGTAAGTTGGAAAAATGGTATACAATTCAAGTGCAAGCTACAGTGCAATTATGTAAACTATGTATCATACAAATGAGCGAAATCAATCCTGTGACTGTATAATGTACTAAATGAACGGCGGTGTACTTATCCAAATAATTGGATAATAACTTAACAATGACCATTGATTCTCCGATGAAAAAGGGGGAGAATCAACCTAGGCGGGTTGTCAATCCAATAGCGCTATCCAATGTTAAGGTCGGCTTGTACAATGTTAATGATTTCACTAAGTACAAATGTATTCTACATGTAATGTCTAAGCATAAAGCACGTTTGTAAGCAAATGCACATAGTACTAGAATTATATTGTAAAAATGTGAACTTGTATTTGTAATTTGTATAAGTGTACATGTAACACCCCAAAAATGAATAAAAGCAAAAAAGGGATAGGAAATACTCACTTTCGCCAAATGACTAGATGACTAAGCGAGCGTGAAAATGCGAGCAATCCAAAAATTCAACAACGAAACTAGTCCAATTTAGAAGAAAATAAACCGAATAGGAAAAATATCAAGCTTCCAATTCGCCAATTACAAGAGCTTATAATCAAAGCTTCAAATGTAGAAGTAATATACTCTAGAAGAAAGGTATGAGGGAGAGTTTAATCGAATTGAAACAATCGATTTAGAGGTGCAAAGTGTAATGGGTCATAGGTGGGTTTTTTATATTAGTTTTGGATTCAATTAGCCTTTAAAATTGGTCAACACAATAAAGTAAGATTTTAAGATGAATTGACTATTTGACTAGGATTTTGACTGAGACTTTGACTAGGACTTTTGACTAGGACTTTGACTGGAACTTTGTCTGTTTGACTATCTTAGCGGACTGTGAGGATTAAAAAAAATAATTTTTCTAATTTAATCAATTTTAAGTTATAGACTTGTTTCCTTCTGTTTCTAAGTTGTTTTAAGACCGAAAATTAAGGGCTTTGAGTATCAAGGTCTGAAACATACGTGCTCGGGTGTAGATGTGAGTATAAAACGTGCATACTTTTACTTATAAAAATTATAAGTTTTATTAAATTGTGAATTTTGGTCCTATTAAAATACGAGGGTTAAAAATAAATATTTTGAAATAGTTGAGGAACCAATTATGCACATTTATGAAAAGTGAAGGGTGCAGGTTGTCACAGTCTCCCCTACTTTAGAAAATTTCGTCCCGAAATTACTTTCAAGTGAAGGTTTCTATGAAACAATAGACATTTGTAAAAAGGCAAGTAGATTTTAAGAAATGCATCAGCCATGATTTGACAAAGTTTGAAGTAGTTGTTTAATACCCAAAATAAGAGTTTGAAAATCCTTAAAGTTTGACCCAATGTTAGAGACTTAAGAGTTTATAATGAGCATGGTTTGGGAAAAGTATGTAACTGGTGAGGGCAGGGCAATGTTATAGTAGCTTCCCTTACTTTAGAGAAGTTTCTGACCGAACTTTATTAAGGACATGCAACAGGATTTCGACTAACAGATAGTGTAAGAGTATAGAAAGTTTGTGTTTTCTGTGTGGATGGTCTAGAGAAAAACTCTAGGAAGTCGAATTGAAGCTCGTGTAAGAACATTCTTATCGAAAATGCTAGCTATTAGTCAACGATCTAATAAAGAGATAGTAATGGGTAGGTTCTTGGTCAGACTCCTAGTCCGCTCCCGCAGTATCGCTCGTGCTTATATATAGGGTGTACCGCAGCTAACCCACCACACTACTGATACTTTGGACACGTACTGATTGTCTACCTATAGCCTAAGTAGAATCACACACCACCCCCATGTACCTGTAAATCCATGATTGCGTTCCGGACCGTAATCATCGATTTACCTTACACTAGGGTGCTATACTTTTCCATATAACACTAACATAAGTAATACAAAAAACAATGCGTGCAACCAAAATGTGTTAAGTAGTAGATACTGCTCAAGTATAAGATACGGTTAGAGGTTCTTCCCCTTTCAGGTTCACCTTTTAACCGTAATGAGATTAATGTGTAAGTATAAGACATGATTAGGGGTTCTTCACCTTTCGGGTTCACCCTTAACCGGTAAATTTTTGTTCACATCATTGGGCTCTAAACAACCATATTGATAAACTCTGAGGATTACACCGTTCCCCTTGGGTTAGAGGAATACTCTGAACCGAGTCGTACATGGGAACTGGCTTAGATCTCATACGAGCTATCAATTAGTATGTTCGTTGGTCATGATGATGAACAAAATAATGTAAAGTATAATAAAGTTTTGCTCACAAAAAAAATATGCATACCAAATATGCGTTCATGTAAGTATATAAGTATAAATAATAGCATAACATAAATCGAGTAAATCTCACAATTTGCACAAAATGAAAGTAAACGAGTTAAATTAATGCTCAAAACTAGTGTTGTAAGAATAACTACTAATAACTAGTGCGAGAATAGTTGCGAATAACGTGTGAAAATAACTACCAACAAAAGAATAATACAAAAATAATAAGATAATGTACGAACGTAACTATAAATAGAATGGTGTAAAAAAAATAATGAAATTTACTGTAAATGAAAGTGCGCAGAACAGACGTATAGTCTACTGGTATGAGGATAACTTTTTGGAAACCGAAGAATGTTTTAAGTTCAAAACAGGTTCACTTGAAAAGATTTCGTAGGTACACATTTTCATGTGTTTACGAGAAGTCGAGTTTGAAAAGTGTTATAAGGTATATTATTAGTTGCAAATTCCTCCCGAAAACATATATTGGATACGTTATATGAAAACATGCACATTTACATTTGATTTGTAAAATATGTAATGCAAGTTTATAAAATGCAAGATGAAACCATTTCATGAAGTGTGTGTAAATCTAATGTGTTTCGAAAGACCAAGATTTAAAATGATGTGAAGGTTGTGAATGATCCCAGATGCCTTGACGAATTTTGGAAAATAAAAGTTTTCTGTATTTAAACATTTCTTTAACTTGTGGGTTGAAAAGTCGGAAATTTTTAATTGTTATGAAATGTTGAGAAAATCGAAGTGTTACCCGTTAAGACTGGGTAAGCTTGAAACCTTTTAAATTTTCAAACTTTTACGAAATTTATACATTGAAAGATCATTTATTTGCAGGATCGTTAAGGCATCACTTTGGGCTCATAGCGGGCTATTTGTTTCAAGACACAAGGTGTATGAAAGGTGTGTTCTAATTTGGCGAATGGCTTTGTGAAAAGACTTATAGAATAAGTTGTCAAATTAATCGTTTTAGAGAGTAGTGTACTAGTGCGTATCGTGTAGGTAGGCATTTATGTATGATTTAGGCTGACTAAGAAGTTCTAACTAATGGTAGTTGGCTATGGCTTAGGAGACTGGGTGCAGCAATATTAGTATTAGGTATATGAAGATATACTGTGACTTCGATCAAGTAAGTTTGTAAACATGAAGGTATAAAACAGGTTGAAATAATAAGTTTGGAAAAACCATATTCATTTTTAACTGTATGATGACGCAACATTCCTAAAATCAGGATGTGATCAAAGTTAAACACAGAGTTTATAACTTAAGTCGTGGGTAAAAATGTTTTAACGCAAAACGAGTAATACCGTATAGTGTAAAAATCATGAACATAAGTGAAATAGTGTAAGCTTTAATGCGATAATATATCGAACAAAAGTTTTAGTAATGATGATAAGGGATTCAAAAACGAATGATCAATGAATAATGGCATATGAAACATCAAGTGATTAAATGGAATCTTCAAATGATAAACAAACATAAATATCAATGATATAAAACATTGGAATTGTTTCTATAGGAAACTTTGACCAACTCAAGTATTTGAAATTTCCTAGTGACTTGTGGGGGCGTACTTTAGCCTATAAGTGAATGCTCATCCCAAGAGTTCCTAGGTAGGTATACGGGTCCCTCGTCTGATTGGGATTTATACGAAATACCAGGCCTAGACAGAAATCTCAAGATACAGGCGCTCACCCTTCCAGATTGCACGTGCCCCTTCAATAGTGAATTCCAAAACTTTAGCAAGATTAAAAACAAGATGCAAAAATAGATCCTTGAGATTTGGATTTCACTCCTAACTTAAAGATGTATTTCAAAATTGAAAACGATTGTGGAATGAAACCAATCACTAAGTTAAGGATATCACTCCCGCTTAGTGGTTAAGTTCCTTTTTGAAAGAAATACTCTTTGAGGTGTGGATGTCACTCCTATCTCAAAGATATATTCCTAAGATAAATAACATATAGAGGAGTGAAACTAATCACCAAGGTATGGATGTCACTCCTAACTTGGTGATATCGTTTCGTTTGTGAAACATGAGTATCTTCTTCTTTAAACAACACACTGAAAGAATAACGAGAAAAAATCATAGCGAAAATATCTTGAAAGAAAATAATAGGATAAAGAGAAATAAACACGAGAGGACTCGTGAATGTAATCTTGGTTATAGACTAGGCTAAAAGGCATTCTAATAACCTAATTCCCTATAACCATGGCTCTGATACCAATCTGTAACACCCCAACCGATGGCGGAATCATCGAGGTGTCACGTAGTGACGATTGTTCAAAAGCACATGGTACTAAAATGTAAATATATTATTGAATAATTTAAATTGTCTTACATAGATGAAATGGAAAAAAAATACAAAAGTCTGAATGAAACATGAAATTTGAAATAACTTATTAAAAGCAAGCACTAAAATCCAATGCTATGGAACTAAGATCAAACTGCACCTGAAACATGTACAAAATAGGTTTTGTCAACATAAGAAATGTTGGTGAGCATTCCTAGTTTTAATACATATAGTAAGTTGGAAAAATGGTATACAATTCAAGTGCAAGCTACAGTGCAATTATGTAAACTATGTATCATACAAATGAGCGAAATCAATCCTGTGACTGTATAATGTACTAAATGAATGGCGGTGTACTTATCCAAATAATTGGATAATAACTTAACAATGACCATTGATTCTCCGATGAAAAAGGGGGAGAATCAACCTAGGCGGGTTGTCAATCCAATAGCGCTATCCAATGTTAAGGTCGGCTTGTACAATGTTAATGATTTCACTAAGTACAAATGTATTCTACATGTAATGTCTAAGCATAAAGCACGTTTGTAAGCAAATGCACATAGTACTAGAATTGTATTGTAAAAATGTGAACTTGTATTTGTAATTTGTATAAGTGTACATGTAACACCCCAAAAATGAATAAAAGCAAAAAAGGGATAGGAAATACTCACTTTCGCCAAATGACTAGATGACTAAGCGAGCGTGAAAATGCGAGCAATCCAAAAATTCAACAACGAAACTAGTCCAATTTAGAAGAAAATAAACCGAATAGGAAAAATATCAAGCTTCCAATTCGCCAATTACAAGAGCTTATAATCAAAGCTTCAAATGTAGAAGTAATATACTCTAGAAGAAAGGTATGAGGGAGAGTTTAATCGAATTGAAACAATCGATTTAGAGGTGCAAAGTGTAATGGGTCATAGGTGGGTTTTTATATTAGTTTTGGATTCAATTAGCCTTTAAAATTGGTCAACACAATAAAGTAAGATTTTAAGATGAATTGACTATTTGACTAGGATTTTGACTGAGACTTTGACTAGGACTTTTGACTAGGACTTTGACTGGAACTTTGTCTGTTTGACTATCTTAGCGGACTGTGAGGATTAAAAAAAATAATTTTTCTAATTTAATCAATTTTAAGTTATAGACTTGTTTCCTTCTGTTTCTAAGTTGTTTTAAGACCGAAAATTAAGGGCTTTGAGTATCAAGGTCTGAAACATACGTGCTCGGGTGTAGATGTGAGTATAAAACGTGCATACTTTTACTTATAAAAATTATAAGTTTTATTAAATTGTGAATTTTGGTCCTATTAAAATACGAGGGTTAAAAATAAATATTTTGAAATAGTTGAGGAACCAATTATGCACATTTATGAAAAGTGAAGGGTGCAGGTTGTCACATAGAAATATTCCTATGTTTGAAAATCTTTATTATCATTTGTGGATCATTGTGTAACTCATAATTATGCATTCCAATATTTATGATTATTGTATTTATTTACAATAGATAATTAAAATAAATAACTAAATTATTTTGTTGTAATTATTCAAACATATTTTGATCTAAATATTCAATTGGTAATAATTATATTACCTAAATCACATTTACAAACTTTGGTATATTATTTTTAATATACAACTTTTACATTAATTTGATTTATCATAAAAACTCTAATTCCCCAAATCGACATAGCAAACCCTAATGCCTTAGACCCTAGATACCTTAGACTTTTAGACTTTTCCCTTATTAGTATTCTTAAACTTTATAGGTTTAATTCCTCGGAATTCTCATTACGTAGCTCACGACCGCTTAAGTTGGATCTTAATCGCTTTCGCAAACTGTGAGTATATCTTTCCCCTTTTTACTGTTTTACTATTCTGGGGTGACTCATGTACTTACTATCAAGTTTCTATTTCTTTTACTAAATGCAATTCTCATGTGTGTTTGCTTTATGTTAATTGGTGTGTCTATGACTTGTCAAAATCATTAACCGCTGGGCGGCCTAGTATTTCAATGAATAGTACTATGGTATACCCCCTTGAGACTCTGTTGAGAGAATCTTGGTCATTGTCTTGTTAATTCATTATTCAGTTGGTTTGTCATGTGTTAGTCATTATTCTTAGGTTTGGTTTTGAACGGATATTACTTATTACATAATTGCAAATGGTACCGCACATGAATTGCTAAACACTTTTCCTACTATATTTATTCAAACAGGGTATGCTCACCAATACATTTTGTATTGACATATACTATTTTCGTACATGTTTCAGGTTATTTATGAGATGACTTTTAAGCTTTTGGAATTTTTCTTAGATTTTGGATTCATTGTATTTCAGTTTAGTTGACATCTAGAATTGTTGTATTTCATTTCAATGTAATAAACTATTTAATCAATATATCAATATTTACACTTTTAGTCCATGAGCTATTGAACAATCGTCACTACGTGACACCTCGATGTTTCCGCCATCGGTTGGGGTGTTACATTAGGATGAGGTCTGTGAGCCTTTTTAAGTAAAAAAATATATCGGGCTTTAATAGCACTTACTATTATATCAACATTCATTATTCAAAAATAACCTCTAAACACATGTTAGTATTATTACCTATAATAAACTAGGTGGATGCGATGTTGCGCGTTGCGCAACCTTTGAGCATGTTTATGAGCAATCACAGGAAATAATAACCAAAGTGTCTTCTGGAACAAAAAAAAACTGCTACATATGAGAACTGTGAGTTGCAGGATTCCACAAAGAAAAACCATACATAACCAAAGTGTCTTCTGGAACAAAAAAAACTGGTACATATGAGAACAGTGAGTTGCAGAACGCGAAAAAGAAAAACCATACATGAACCTACTGAGCTAGAAGTTCAAAGCGTGACATAAATACAGGCGCGGGGCGCAACAGGTACAGAAAATACATAGGCGGAGGCAGTACACAAAAAAGCAGTTGGGGTAGGTTAAATAGAAGTTGCAAAAGTTAGCTGATGTCGCTCGCTGTTGGTTGCAGCAGGTCTAGATGTCAGTGGCTGGCCTTTTGGCTGGATTCTTATAAGTTATCTCCTATGATCAGAACAAAACATATTAGCAGTTAATGTGGTGTGATAACAGGCCTATTTAAAATGTTGTGTACCTTCATCAGCAAACAGTTTGCGCCGTGCAGCTGCGTCCCTTTATTTTTCAGTAAGAGGCGGGTTGGCAGGAACAGGAGTTAGTGGTGTTGGTGTCGCGGAACCTTGGATGTTGCTGCTGGAACTGATTTCAGCGTTTTGGTCAGGTTGTAGGCGCACGACACTGTTTACTGAATAAGTTGTTAAAGCTGTCCGATCGTCCTTTACTGCTCTTATTGCAAACTGGATTGGTTTCGCAGTAATGTCGTGAATGAGGGTACGAGGCAGGGGCGGATCTATAGTAATAGCAGGGGGTGCGGACGTTGCGGCTCAATTTCGCGCGCGTAGTGGAAAATTAGTGGAAAATTTGTTTTTTTTTTTACGAAATTTGAAAAACGTTGCTACTAAAATGAAAAAAATGAAAAACGTTACTACTGAAAAATGTTTCTAGATCCGCCACTGACGAAGATCAGGCTTGGCGAACATGTTCGCATAGAGTCGTTGTCATGGCACCAGCATTAAAAAATAAGCAAGTAAAGAAAAAAATTTCAATAAGCAGCTGCATATTTGTGAGGAACAATTAAGTGATCACATAAAACAACTAATTTACATAGTAAAATGAAATTTCAAATGGCCTTCTAATACATGTAGCTAAATGAGACTTTAAACAATCACATATAGCACAAACATGAGTTCACTAACCGACAGCATATTTGCGAGGAACAGTTCTAAAATCCTACATAACAACTAACTTACAATAGTAAATGGAAAAATTTTAATTTGCCTCATTATACGTGTAGCTAAATGAAATTTTGAATGATCAACACATAGCACCAAATTATGATTTGAATTAGCAACAGCATATTTGCGACAACAACTAATTTACAAAACTCTTGCCTCCTAATATGTGTAGCTAAATGAAAGTTTAAAATGATCACATATAGTACTGATTTCAATAAGTAACAACATACTTTTGAGAAACACATAAAGCGATCACAAATAAACAACTAATTTACGCAGGATATGTACTAACAAACATCAAAAGACTGTGTACCTAATGTTTTAAAACTCGATTGAAAGATCAACCAACGTTTCAACTTGGTGCGTTGGTGGTTTTTCGCCAATTCAAAAAAAATGTCTGTTCGTTTGTGTGTGGTCTGTTAGCTCGTAAGTAACAGATGGTGTTCTAACACCGAAATCACAAAAGAAAAGTTTAAATGTGATACGACCACAATATATGCCGTCAAATATTGATAGATCTTATGTCTTTTACACTACCAACTAAAGTTGCAAGGTCAAGCCCATATGCTAGTGGTTCGTGCCACGCGTTCAGGATACAATATATAGAAAATAATGCGAGTAAATCGACAGCACGAATGACCAGCACAAAGAGCCTTAAAACAAAAGAACCTAACTTGAACATATGACAATCAGCAAGCACATGAACGACTGAACCGACGACCCAAAAGATAATAAGGCAACATGATAACTGCATTTCTATCTCAACATAGACTAACATAAGGTGTAAACTTTTAAACAGAAGACGTACCTGCATCCAATGGTACTGTAAAATAACCTGATTAAAGGGGGGAAAAAAAGAACAGATGTTAGGCAAAGAGAAGCACTGGCAGCCGAATTAAGCATTGGAGACATTAGGTCGAACAACTGGCGGGACAAAAAACATAAGCCTTTCAGACATCGAATGTGGTGAAAAAAAAACCGTTTGCACCCAACAATAACCTACAAAACACTATCTTGTGATCTGAATCGAGTAAACCAAGAGGGATGGTCCAGAATATTGTACACAAATCTTTCCACAAAATTAAAACCTCTTTGAAGCATGTTACTATGTGCGATTATAGAATTGTGGGTAAAACGAAAACCCTTACTCCCCGAGGCCTATATTATACATTGAAGCATATAATCACGTAAAGAAGATTTGTATAATAGCAATAAGAATATAAAAATGAATGATAAAAGATCAAAATAACTTAATAAAGGAAAGTTAGATTCAACAGAAAAAGAGATTGAGGTGGCATAAAAAACCCTGGCATAAACATGAATATATGTAGATACTCGAACCTGGGTGGGAGCTGTATCAAAGCAACAACCCAGCCAAGAGAGCTGGACAAAACGTTGTGAGTGTAGTGGTAAACAATGTTTATAAGCAGTAGGAAATAAACACTATTCATGAGGGTTCTAAAACTAACATATAGGTAATATGGTGATTTTTTTATGAAACCTAAACCTAGACAGCATCAATTTGCTAGCAAACATGGCCCCATTGCATATTCAAAGTCAGCATGCAAAGCATGGCCTCCAAAACCCAGAAAGTAGACAAAGTTTACTATTTAATGTTATGTGTAGCTGTTTAATTCCTTTCCGAGGCAACAAACCACAAGTTTATACAATTAATTAACTTTTAGTCCACAAAAGAAGTCATTAATTACTCCACTATTCAAATGCCAAACAATGTGATCAACGGTACTAGCAATCAAATGACCCATAACAATAAGCAGATGATACAACAGCAAGCACCAATGCCCTAACCCAAAATTAGCACATAGTAGCCGTCTGTTTTCATTCTGACCAGCAACATGATAACAACAAAAGATTTGCACATTCATAACCACAAGAGTTGCATGATAAATAATAATTAACGTACAACTAACAACAACCATTCCAGTTTCCACATATTTTCAAACTGAATTTGGCCAGAAAGAATATGAATAAAAACAAAAAGATCGTATGTCCAATTCAAGTAATCACAAGTAAACGGGGTTTATGTCAAGACATCATGCATCCGTTTACTATAACATAAATCAACAATTAAGTCACTGAAAAACTTAAGATTTACAAGTGCTCACACAATAAGATTGAAAAGAATAATACCTCTTGGGGAAACATGTCCAGTGTAGGGGAAAATGGGCAAAAAAAAAAGATAAGGAACTCATACAATGCCATCTTAGAACAAATTAAGATAACCAAACAGCAGAGTTAATGAACATGCAAGTTCCTTCTCAATTTTGGACTTCATATTACTTTCGAGCCAATTTTCAGTAGTAAAGGTGCCCTTTGAACCCGAACCACTTTGGACGGAACCCATTTTTAACCCACTGCTTACGTGCCTTGTCCGTTCCCCTAGGTATACAGATAGGAAATATATTGATTGGAACACATTTTAACATTTAACACATTACATGTAGTGATCTTTTAACGAGAAATTTATCTTCCTAATCACTCTTTCCGCAGTCCTATCGCTATAAACAAATTCAAATAAAAATTGCCCTAAATTATGAGAAAATAATCACCTTAGTTTTACAAGTACAAGCAGCTACATGACATATCAAAACCTAAAGAACAAGTACAGAAGAGTGGAAAAGAAAAAAAGGAAACAATCGGATCAAAACTCGATTGATGCAAAAAACGACAATAAAGGTAAAAAACAACGGAATGGTGATTAAAAGATGCAAATCATTTAAGGAGAATAGAGATGGCAGATAATGCTTCCGGTTAATAAATGAAAGCAGGAAACTCGTTGAATAACTTCTTGTAAACTTCCATTGGATTCCTCATGTGCATTTTTATCAAGTAATGAACAAAATCTAGAGAAAGATTCGGTGTTCCTTGTGACCCATGTTCAATTCTCACTCTTCTCATTATTTTCTGCGACATCCAGGTGAAGAGCGAATATGGGTGGCGCCGATTCAACTCGGATGGGAGGCGAGGTATTACCAATTATTCCACTGTTGTGCCTTCGGACGGGTGGAGGTCGGGGTTCCATGCATCTGAGAGAGTCAAGGGGCTGGTAGTAGTCGAGTAGTCAACCTTGGTCACAGTGCCCGACATCATGGTGGTTGGTACGTCGTTCCTTGTCGTTCAAAAAAAAATTAACAAAATCTGGAATAAATAAGTGGCTAAAAGTGTTATCAAAAGTGTTTTAACTTACCCATATAGGTTTGGTTTCATTGGCCGATTTCCAATTCTAGTATTTTTTAGTTTTAGTCTTCTTATTCTTCTTCTCGTCCTAAAAAATAATAGCAAACATCATTAAGTTTATTAAAAATTAATAATTTTCTAAAACGCAATAAATTAATCAAATTTTTATTTGATTTACATAAGTAGTCTTGCCTTCTCCTTCCTTCGGTTTTCTTCCTCCTCTACCTGTGAATAAAACCAAAATACCATGATAACAATCTAAAACTTTAAATAACACTGTTAGGAGGCTATATCAATGCATAAATTTCTTGAACTTGAAGCTTAAATTTTTAACTCATTCTCCTTTTAGCTTAAATTTCTTGAAGAGTTTTAAGGTTAAACATACTCGTAAATCGATTCATTCAATGGTTTGATTATCATTACTACTATATGATATGTAGGCAATGAAAATTTGAAGTTATAACTAACCTCAACTGTTCCTGATATATGTTGTCATATGTATATAAGAAATGAAATTGTGAGTAGTGTTTCACCAAACCTTGAACCCTGCTTGGCTCTGTAACTCGTATTTATCATCATCATCCTATACCTACTAAAATATCACCTGTTTCCACCCAAGATCCCAGCATTACAATTCCATTTCTGTCTAAATTTCGGAGTAAATGGACTTCTAAATGCGGTATTTCATTAGTGACCCTTTCGGGGTCTTGGTTAATCTGAATTTCATATTTACGTATGTGAAAAGAAGTATAAATATCTTCATATACTAAGCGCTCGCTAATGAGTACTGCATCTTCAAAATTGTAACCTTCCCATGGCATATAAGCTACTAATACGTTTTTCCCTAAAGCGAGTTCGCCACTAACTGTAGCAGCACCATACGCTGAAATTTGTCCCTTTTTAATGCATTTACCCCGCCGAACCTGGGGTTTTTGATGCATACAAGTATTTTTGTTGAAACGTTGATACATAACTAATGGAATCCTTAGAATATCCCCATTACCTGATAAAAAGACATCAATTCAATTAAAACAAACAAAATATAAAGAAATTATCCCAAGACATTTTTTGTCATACAAAAAGATAATAACCACACGAAAAACATATTAACTACCTTAAAAAAGTTTTATTATTGTCCCATGACGAAGTTGCTTTTCGGTGTCAGCTTCTCTTTAATTACATACGAGCTACTCTCAGCCGATGCTTCCCAAATATATTTTTGTCTGATTTGGGACTCTTTGTAGCATCCCGCCCAATCTAAGACTGATATGCCACTATAACGATAAACAAAGTACAATACAAAACATTGTTAATTTTATAGAAAATTCTTTTGACTCTTTTATTCCTTTAAGCCCGCTTCCAAGTCTTTTTCCAGACTTTTCCTGAACCTAACGTATATAAAACACATATGCATGCCTGAGTAAAAATTACTCAGTGGGACACCAACTATAAAATAATAATTCCTTATCAATATCTATAATATCACACAATATACATATATCACATTCGGTTAGCCATATACAGTGAGTCACATTCGGTGGTTCGGTGAGTAGTTAGTACACATTCGGTGTGTCAAATAATCACATTCGGTGCGTCACATAATCATATTCGGTGATTCGGTTTTTCTGTGCATCACCTTTCGGTGCTACACAATCAATATTTCCGTGCGTCATATTCGGTAGTTCGCTAAACATAATATAACTACATATATACATATAATACCACATAACCTTTGAGGTCACAAAAGCATATAAAAATGACTTTAAATTTCCAACAACGAAGTTGCAGAAACCTAAATCCGTACACATAAATTGTTATAAAGTCCGTACCTTAATCGCGTAGGATCAAATTTGCCAAATGCTACAACACCCTCACAGAATCGTGGTAACCTAAAGATAATTTATTCAAGAAAAATATATCGTTTCTGTGGTGGTTTTTATTCGGTATCTTGGTTCTGTGAAATCAGTGGATGGTTTCAAAAGTTGTAACAGATTACTTATAAGAAATTAAAAATACAAATAAAACCAACTTGTAAAACAAATATTGTAACTTCGTAATATGTATCTGGACACTATCTTTAATATTTGGAAAGTTATATAATCTAATAAATCCACAAACTTTAATTGTCATTTGTATTAGTTTAACAAAATCCATTCACTGATATTATTTATTTACTTGCATGTTGGGTTTAAGCAAGCCACATGAGGTTCTAAGCATACATGCACAGAAGACAAAAGATGGAAAAACAATCTATTTTGTCCCATAACTTTAAAAATATACAAACAAGCCCGTACACTTTCATTAAAAAAAACTAACCATAACTTTCTTATTTCTTTGGAATCATTTTTGTTAGAATAATTATAATCAAGAAATTAGAATGCTAATCGATGGTCAAACAGAAAGTCAAACTGCAGAGAAAAGGCACCAAAGTTAATAGATATGTCGGTTATTTAGTTATGTGTCGGTTAAGAATAGTTAGTTAATTAACCGTCTGTTTGTAAGGGTATAAATACCCAACTATGTTATCATTTGTATTTGTGTGGAACATATTATTAAGTGTGTGTATATCATTGTTCTCCACCCTCTGTTCCTTCATTTACGAGTCCCTGCACATACGATGTGCATACTCATCAAACATGTTCATCCCAATCCTTAATCCAAGTATAAGATGCAAAACAGGAAACCATCAATTGGTATCAGAGCGAGACGCTCCTGGAAGATAAAGAAGAAGAGAAACCTGTGCGAAAAAAATCCGATTACATCCCCTGTTTTGCAAAAGTTAATCGGTACATCAAAAGGAAACAAGAATCGAACATCAGAGATTGTTTGTTCAATTCAGACTTGGATTTCATCAGTAGTTAATCAGAGATGATGCAGTCACAGAAGCCATAACAGATTTAAGAGAAAAAACGCAGAAATCGTTTTCCGGCGAGGAGTTCCGGCAAGGCAGAAAAAACGAAAGTTTCGATCAAGAACCCGTAGTTTATTCGATATAGAGAAATCAGAAGATGTTTATTGTGTGGAGACAGAAGACGAGTGTATAAGGAAGGCACCGTTAATCTCCGAAGTGAAGTATGATATGGAGAAAGAAGACGAGTGTAGAGGAAGACACCGTTAATCTCCGAAGTAAGAATTTGGTCGTGATGATCAACCGTTGAAAGCCGTGAGGGCTATTATAGAAGAATGAAAGGATTGTGATAATCCTCTTAACATCAATTTCTCAAAAGTTTAATATCGTTTCATCATCAAAGTTAGAAGTTTTAGAAGAATGGTTCAAGATCAAATTAAGAAGAAAAGAAGACAAGAAGACTGCATAAACGTGGATGAACTCGAACAGAGTAAAGATCATCAATTTCTTGATTAGGGGCGAGATTGTTAGAATAATTATAATCAAGAAATTAGAATGCTAATCGATGGTCAAACAGAAAGTCAAACTGCAGAGAAAAGGCACCAAAGTTAATAGATATGTCGGTTATTTAGTTATGTGTCGGTTAAGAATAGTTAGTTAATTAACCGTCTGTTTGTAAGGGTATAAATACCCAACTATGTTATCATTTGTATTTGTGTGGAACATATTATTAAGTGTGTGTATATCATTGTTCTCCACCCTCTGTTCCTTCATTTACGAGTCCCTGCACATACGATGTGCATACTCATCAAACATGTTCATCCCAATCCTTAATCCAAGTATAAGATGCAAAACAGGAAACCATCAATTTTAATAAAACATTTAAGTTTAGTTTTATAAAAATTACAATAAGGTTTTATATTAATTAACTAGTGTTTTAATCGGCCGCGCGTTGCGCCGGCATCAATCCGATTTGGAAAATACGTTGCGCTTTAAATACCAGGCAACATACTAACCTACATATATATTTGAAATCCGGCCCCAAGAAGCATTTAAAAAAGAATTAATCACAAGGTTTTAAGCATACATAGCTATGTGGATAAAAGTTGTGGCGTGGTGTTGGTGCTGAATCTGCACTTCACTTTACCTGGTCGTGTCTTTGTGCTTCCCTTTCTTATACGGCAGGCTTTCGAAGGCTGCATTCAACAGTATATTTGAGTGTAGTTACTGTGTATGTGAAATATTTTTGTGAGAGTCCAGATTTGCATACATACAAATCTGAATGAAGCATGCTCACCTTAAATGGGAAAGTCAAAAGATGAGAAACGCTATAAAGAAATTATCAACCAAAGCAGCTACCAAAGTTTATATTGTAATTCAACAGCAATGGTGTATGGTTCATTTGATGGTGAGATGAACTTTGTTGTCCAATTTTCTTGACAAGGATTGAGGAAACCACTGGATGAACCCTTTATTAGTCAAATAGAAACAAAGCAACTTTGCATCTAATTAACATATCTAAAGGGACCTCATTTAAAGTTTGGCGTTTATTTTTATAAGATGCAAAGAATCATAACTGAGTGATAAGTACAGGTGTTGTAGATGTGGCTTTTAAGTTGAAAGCAAATTAAATCAACACCAGGACAAATAACCTTTCAATCTCTTAAAAGAGGAAGAAATGAAGAACAATACATAACATTGTAACCATTGGCGAAGCCTGAATATATATATATATATTTTTTTTTTTGGGGGGGGGGGGGATAGTCACGGGACCCTTAAAACGGTGGGGGCCAGACCCAATACGTATAAGATCTTTGGGTGAAAACGCTTAAATTTACGCTACGAAGAGAAAAAAACGGCCCCGGCCCCAACTATCCTTCGCCAATGAGAGTAACATACCATGACCATGGCAGAAAACAACCTCCTTGCTATGATGGTACTAACAACCTGTAGTCACAGTAGTTCAAGAAGCAATCATCAAAAACAATAGTTTCAAGGATCAAATTTCTTTCAATTACATTTCAATTCCAATAGGTTAAGTAATCAATCAATTCCGACCAATTAAATGACATAGATCGAGAAAGGGTATATAGAGCCTAAAATTAGTAAAAAATAAAATAAAACATGTAGGCGAACAAAGTATTCAAAATAAACTGAAATTATATTGAAACCTATTTTTTTTTTTAAATTAAGAAGCAAACTCACAGGAACCGCCTCAAAGTATTGTAATGGTGTGTGTGTTGTATTGTTCGGCGGCGATCACAAAGACCAATTTGACATGTCAAACCTACACCATTCGGACGTTACAAGATTTTAGTAGCTCACATCTACCTAAAATGATAGACTCATAATCAACTTTTATATAATCATATAAAAAATCTAGATGTGGATGACCTGAAGCGTGAAGATTGTGGTCGGAAAACCTAACGGTGGCGAGGGAGGTGGTATTGTTGGCGTTGGTGAAAATTATGGTGCAGTGTCAAACAGCCTACTTTGGTCGTCCTCATCGCCACAACACCACCATCAACGAACCATTCAACCGTGACCGATGACGTTATCCCAACGACGTTTTGTGTCTTCGTCGTTAATATAATATGAGTGGCCCTGTTGGTGACATCAACTGCGAACGATTGACCGAGGTTAAAGTTTACTGTTTCTTAAAGTAGTGAGAAGGCTCCTAATGTTGTGCATAAGGGTAGGCTGCAGAATAGGATGTGGATTGTTGTTGAAAGCTTCTAAAAAACCGTTTAGCCCGATCCCAAGAGATTTAACCATGGTTCCTTCACATGACGAATGAAAAGCGTCTTCAAAAAATTGATTAATTTTAGTCACTCTGGCTTCATTTGCAATGAAAGCATCATCCATCTCCACCTACAACACCATGATAATTTGAGAATAATATAGAAGAGTAAAGTGAACATGGATCAACAAATAGCAACATAATGACAAGATCCTCACTGTTATTTGCTTGGAATATTCAAAATACTACATCTTTTCTTCACCAAACAAATCTTTCAGATCTGAATTAACAGAATAATGCATTACGCCCTGTTAGAAGAACAATAACTGCAGATACAAATCGGTAATCTCACATTTTCTTCTTTGACTCAGAGGTAGACCCAACAGCCTACCATGGAAAAAGAGTATGCGAAAGTCAATCATCAATTATACAGTATAATGCATGAAAAACTCATCATATATCAAAGAGCAGGATCAAGATGATTACTGTTCTCCATTAGCAAACATGACGTCAAAAGCAAAGACATATATATCAACCTGCAAACAACGAACATCCAGAATAGGTAGACACCAAAAAAACCAATCATATAAAAAAATCCAGAAAGGGTTAAATCAATATATTGTAACTAACTATAGAACGACAGAAGTTTGGGACCACTTTTTCTATCAACAGCAACCACCTGTAACCGTGAGATTTCACCCCAACAATAAACTACATATTATATATGGAATAAGGAAGTTAGGATTAAGGAACACAGATATGAGGAATATCAGGTTCAATACAACACTTACCTCAGCATCGATTATGAAAGTCATAGTATCAGACTTGCAGACTTCATTTATTATACTTATTACATCTGAAAATCTAGATGTTGTTTCATCAGCTAATTTATGAACTTGGGCACGCTGACCATCATATCTATTACATAGATAAGCAGACTTATAAATGTTTCCATTTTGTTTGTATGGTTAGACAGCAATTATCAAACCTGGTAGTCAAAACTTACTTGAATTCACAGGTAAGTGCTTTTCCCTGAAAAAAGCTTCAACACTTGAGGGGCTCCATTAGTAATTCTATTAAATCGAAAATAACATTAATCATAATCATACAAATAACTCTTTCGTGAAAAAAAAAGAGTGATGGCAGTAGATTGTGTATACTTTGCCAGCATTGGCTTAATTGGTATGCCAGGAACCATAGACAATGTTTCTGAGGAAAATTCTATCCCCTTGTCCATAACAGATGGAATGAGCAGATCCTGGAGAGCAATAAAGACACTCGGCTATGAGATAGAGGTGTATAGAGTCCAATTTAGCTGAACCAGAGTACCAGACCGTAATCAACAGATGAAAACATCCAACTCAAAAACCGTTTCTCTCTCAGATAAGCAAAGGCGCATCATCATCGAGCAACGGAGCAAATCAACAACTGATAATGGCAATGCTTTAGCAATATCAAATGAACAATCACATCAAAACACAAAAACAAACAAAGAAACAAATCAAGCGATCAAAAATAAACACCTAAACTGAAATCAACATAACAAAATCTAACAATCCAAAACAAAGTGAGGTTTCTGTGGTTCAGAGTTTACCGAAAACCTAGCTGCAAGGCGGGTTGCTGGGTAAAACCTGCCATCCACCAACCTTGCCATGCCATCGTCATTAATCGTCAGAAAACACTTTCAACTCATCATAACCAAGCCAGAAATTGCAAGTATCTATAGCCGATACTGAAATCGAAATCACCAACAAGGCTGTCGGGCGCATCTGTCCAGAACCCCCAAAGAGTGTCACCGGCACCACCATCCATAGGTAAAAACATATGGGGTAGGCGACAGGGTGGAGGGAGGCCGCAGCAGCGGTGAATCTGGACTCGCAAGAGAGAGGTGGCGGCGGTGAATCTGGATCATTAAAACCTGAATCATCACACATTCACACCACATCACAATCAAAAACCATAAAATAACACAAATTCAGATCTCGTATTAAACATGGTCAGATTAAAAAACACTTACAGAATGATCAACAGCAATGAAGGTTTTTCTGAATGATGAGTACAGATCGAACCCAGAAGCCACGTCATCTGCAAGACCCTGTAGTCACCACCATCATCAGATGCCCAAAAATAACGAATCTGACCTTGGGGTTTCTCGATCTACCCGAAAAAGGGACATGCATCTTGATCGGAATAGGGTATAGCTTCGTTGATAAAAGGGACAGAAATAACAAATAAATTACATATGCGGCACCACCAACATGCACCAACGTTCACCGCATCACCACCATCTACCACCACAAATCACCGTCTTAAACAGAGCGATCGGTGACGATGGGTGACTGGTGGAACGAAAGAGAGAGGGGCGGTGGGTGAGCATTGGAAAGTGAGAGAACAAAATGGTTGAATACAACTCAGACAATCAAAATAGCATACAACTCAGACAATGAAAATACCTAGAATACCCTTGTAAGCACCAATAATAACAATAATGGTAGACTTACTGTTCAATTCCAAAGGTATATTATTATAGTTTAATTTAATTTTTATAAAGCTTTTATGAATCCATAAGTAACACAACTAAATGGCATTTAATAATATATATATATATATATATATATATATCTTAAGGTTTAAAAAAATAAAAATAAAAAATCAGGTTGTTACACAGGTTGTTACACTCTTTGTGGAGCGAGTCACCTATTTGTTTACAACATAAAATCAACAATAAAATAACCACATAAATAACTAACAAACAGTTATGTGAGGAGAATGTAACTATAGTCCTTTTTAGCAACCAAAAAACCCGAATAGCTAGAAACTGTAAGTATAATTTACTACATGGATGTAATCAAATTGTTCATCGGATAATCAAAACAAGACCGATATAATCAAATACATAAAACCTAAGTCGTATTAATTCAAAAAAACATTGATCAACTACAGCAACCATAATCGAAACCAAAGGGTGGAACTGTACTGACCTGTGATCGAAGCACCCGCAATCCATTCCGAGCAGCCACACAGAATGATAGGTTATATGGGAGATGTGAGTAAAACCGAGTGCAATAGTTGCCCTAGATGATTGAGCTGTCTTTTGTTGATGGCAAACTGAACCAGTGAACCATTCAATTTCCCGTGATGAATAGCGCATCAATTGTTATTTTGAAGTTAGTGTCTCTTGTAATCCATTCAATGTCTTAATTCTAACATATTAATGACTGCATTTTATCCCATTAAATCTACTGCATTCAACCATTTCATTCAATATCACAAAAAATGTACAAGTTGCTTATGCATATAGGGAATTCAGGAAGATGTTGAGAAGCTTGAACAACAAATGGAGATTCAAGAATTGGAGGAAGATGAATGGTGGGTTTGGGAAGAATGTAAGAGACAGATGGATGATATCGATCATAAGAGAATACAGGATATGAGGCAAAAGTCAAGGATTAACTGGGCAAGGTACGGTGATGATAATACCTCTTTTTACCACGGTTTTATCAATGGTGGGAAGGCTCAAAATCGGATCCCGGGTTGATGATTGAAGGCGAATGGATTTCAAAACCGGCCCTGGTCAAGAAAGAAGTGCTAGGGCATTTCCGAAATCATTTTCGTGAGAAACACCCTAGGAGGCCTACTTTGTTCTGTGAGAATATTAAAAGAATTTCTGTTGATGTTGTTGACTTTATTTCTTCTCGCTTCACAAAAGAAAAAATCAAAGCTTTCGTGTTTGGTTGTGGTTCGGATAAAGCGCCGGGTCCAGATGGGTTTAACTTTCGATTCGTGAAGAAGTATTGGTCGGTTCTGGAAGAAGATTTCAGCAGGATTTTTGAGAATTTTTATGATACATGTAAAATCAGCAATGGGTGTAGCTCGGCCTTTATAACATTGATTCCTAAGGTAGATAATCTAGTTTTACTTAAGGATTATCGACCTATCACACTTATAGGAATTATTAGTAAGGTCATTTCTAAAGTGTTGGCGGAGCGATTTAAATATGTTATTAATTCGGTTATATCCGAAAACCAGTCAGCGTTTTTAAAGGATAGGTTTATCCTTGATGGTCCTTTGATGATGAACGAAGTCCTCGTCTGGTTAAAGAAAAAGAAAAAAAAGGCATTTTTATTTAAAATAGATTTTGAGAAAGCTTATGATAACGTCAATTGGCTTTTCTTATTATCTATTTTAGATCAAATGGGTTTCCCAGAAAGGTGGAGGTTGTGGATTAAAGGTATTTTGTCTTCAGCTAGATCGGCGGTTTTGGTGAACGGGTCCCCAACTTTCGAGTTTAACGCTCAAAAAGGTCCCCGTCAAGGTTTTGGTTGTTATGGAGGCGCTCTCATGTATGACAAATAAAGCTTCAGACTTAGGCGAATTTAAAGGTATAAAGTTCAAAGAAGAAACGTGGGAATTAACTCATTTATTTTACGCGGACGACGCGATGATTTTGGGAAAAGGAGATGTTGAGAATAGGAAGTCGCTTACTAGGATCCTCTGATGTTTCTATGTTTGTTCGGGTCTCAAGATCAATCTCCATAAATCTAATTTTTTGGGGTGGGTCAAAGCAATGAGGAGATTATGGATACTACAGTGACTTTGGGGTGTCAAAGAGGTATCGTGCCATTTGAGTATCTTGGTATTATTGTGGGCGCTAATATGCATAGGAGTTTTTACTGAAAGAAAGTCATAGACATTTTCGAAAAGCGGCTCTCTGGTTGGAAGGCTAGAGTTATGTCTATAGGAGGTCGAATAACCCTCATTAAGTCTGTCTTGTCAAGCCTTCCTGTATATCATCAATCCTTGCACAAAGCTCCGGCTTGTGTGACTACTAACTTGGAGAAACTGATGAAGAGATTCTTGTGGGCCGAAATGCAGCTGGTCAAAAAATTCATTGGGTGTCATGGGATCGCGTCACAAGCAATAAAAAAGATAGTGGGTTAGGATTACCGTGGCTTCAAGAAGTGAATGAAGCCTTGATATTCAAATGGGATATCGGTTTCGCATAAAGAAGGGGAATCTGTAGAAAAGGGTTGTTTCCTCCTGCCATAAATCTAGATCGAGATTGTTTTCGCTTCCGGTTAATTCTTAAATTGGTGGCACATGGAATTCGATAGCTAAAACAGTTGATGGGTTGACTCACAATAACCGACAGTTGACTTCTTATTTCAAGGTGAAAGTGGGTAAAGGTGATTTGGTCCGATTCTGGTATGATAATTGGTTGGGCGACCAGCCCCTCTTTTTAAGATGTCCGAATCTTTTCGCAGCGGATAGTAAACAATATTGTGTCGTTTCCAAAATACTGCAGCGTATGGGCCAGGTTTGGACTGTTAACAGCTTGCACTTGAGTAGGCCGATGACTGCTGAATGCGCTAGTGAATTAACAGACCTGCAGATGTTCGTTGTTATTCGTTTCACAGCAACAGAAGCGGATATGGACTGTTGTTCATGGAAGTGGATTATAAATCTGAAATTTCTGTGAAACTTGTAAAGAATTTGATTCGCAAGGACTGTGCTCAGTATAATGGTTTCCATTTTAAATGAGTCAAGTGGGTCCCGTTGAAATGCAATGTTATGGCTTGGAGAGCGGAAATGGGCCGCTTGCCGGTGAAGACTGAACTGATGAAAAGGAACGTGCAGATTGGGAAGACAAAGTGTCTTCTGTGCAGCTGCGCTGAGGAATCGACAGGTCATATTTTTGTGAGTTGTTCATTGGCCCAAGAGGTGTGGGCGGCTATGTCTAACTGGTGCAATCTCAGCCCAATTTTCGCGTTCAAAGTTTCAGACATTCTGCAGCTCTACAAACAGACAAAAGGTGAAAATGGTCGAAACAAATTGTACACGGCATTATGATCATCTTTTCTTGGTGCATTTGGCTAACAAGAAACGAGAAGGTTTTTGGCAAAAAGAAGATTTTGGCTAGAATAGTCATTGCGAACATTAAGCGGTTTTCTTTTTTATGGTTGAGGTATAGATCGAAATATAAGGATTTGTCGTGGGACAATCGGTTAAGATCCCCTTTGTATATGATGTAATTTTCGCCTCGATTCCTCGCTTTGAGGTCTTTGTTTGGCGTTTGTTAATGAAGTTGAAATTTCCAACAAAAAAAAAAGTATTGAAAGAATTTTTATGACATGTTGGTGTGAAAATACTAACTTATTTAATAAATGTAAAACAAAACATTAATAAAAAAATTGAAGGCTAAAGTTTAATAAAAATTTATTTTAAATACAAATCGGTGTCCAACACTTGTAGCCCAGTTGGTTGAGGGCCTAAAGTTTCCTATAAGAGGCTTGGGTTCAATTCCCACTAGCTACATTTGGAGGACATTGGTGGAGGGGAAATGAGGGATGACCCGGCCATTGGCTTGGGTTCAAGTCCTAATCCCGACTGGTTTTACCGATTGTTTCACTGTCGTGCCTTCGGGCGGGTGAGTGGTCGGGTTTTCCCGGGAATTGGTAGCAATTGGTGGCCCGGGTACTCTCGAGTACCTGATTCGCCAAAAGGGTGCCCGAGAGTGCTCGGAAAATTGATTCGTTGGCCGTTAAAAAAAATATACAAATCGGTTCACGAATTCATTATCCTCCAAAATGTTGATTTTGAATGAAACTCGGTTTTCAATAAAATCTGTCGCTATATTACCAACTAGTTTATACTTTGGGAACGTCCTGGGGTTGAAAAATATAATGAGAGATTAAAAATCCTAAAATTACATAAAAACATATAACAAAATATAATTACTCACTAAAATGTTAATAGGTGATAAAAAGCATAGAAAGATGTTGACTAAAACAAATTCAGGTAAAAAATCTAAGAAAATAGGAAAAAAGATATGAGTCTTGTAAAAGGAAAATTCAATTAAAAAATTGAAGAAATGGATCAAAAGGAAACCTGGATCTACATGGATTTCTTGATCCCTGCAAATTTAGTTCCAGCAAAAACCGCAAAAAGTTGATTACAAATATCAAACACATGGTCTAAGCAATATCATAATATCTATTATCACCTCCAATTTGTTTCAAATATTAACCTAAGAATGGGTCAATTTTCTTTGTACTTATGATGTGAAATAAAAAGATTACCTTAAAGGTTAATGGGTCAAATATGTTGAAGTTCACCGAAAGTCCATTTTTAACATGTATAAAATTCCTAACTCGTTTTATGCGCCTGAAGATATGAGACAATTTGAGCTTCCCTTGAATTAGAAACTACCAATTAATGATTACCGGAATACAAATAAGAAAATAAATGAACTATCGATACTCGGAACAACTGAACAATGCGGATATGATGTTGATATTGAGCTGGATGTACTTGCGCAGAAGGAGAATTCGGCTACAAAATAAAAACTGAAAAAATCAAGTGCTAATACAAAACGCGAATTAATGCGAAAGGTTAGAACTGTAACAACAATGACAGGCTTAAATATAAATGTTGTTGAAGCCCTCATTATGGAGTACCAAAAAGATGAAGTGTACTTGATCATAAGGCTATACCATAAAACAACAAATCAATACCTTAATGTCATATGGTGATGTCAATTTCTCCGAAACCTGAGTAACATTAGTCCTCATTAGTCAAAAAGGGAACTCCAAATGTAGTAAAAAGGTTACACAACTAACAGTTAGGAATACATAATAGCTTTGGATAAATTGTGGTAATGTAAATGCGAAAACATCATCATATTTAGCACTCTTTTATAACATGAAGACTTACAGTTCATAAAATTCACGCCTCACGCTAGGGACATACCATTTATTAATAAATCTAAAACGGAAAGATATATGTCACTCGCAAGTAGTGGCGAGTTCCAATTTTCATTACGGACGAAAGTAGTGCACGTTTTATTTGTTGGTAAAAGTACCATTTATCAAAAATCAACAAATACATGAATGCATACATAAATAAATAATGTGTACTTTACGAATATGTATAATGTTGTATACTAAGATTAGATCAGAAGATAATAACCTAAAAGAAGGTTGTAGAGTTCTCTGTAGATCGCCGATCGGAATAGGGAAAATGGGTGTCCGGCGCTAGGAGTTAGCGGCTTATTATTATTTGTTATTGTTATTGTGGGGGAGGGTATGGTTTAAAAGGTTAGGGTTAAAAAAAATTTCTTCCTAAAAATCACTTATTGTCACATGGCACACTCAAGGGGGAGGTTAGCCTATTTGAGTGTCATGTGGGATTTTGAGCTTTGATTTACTATAATACACTAGGTGAAATCCCGTGTGAAAACACAAGAAGTCTATATCATAATTTTTAAGATAATTAGTCCCCAATCATAGATAACATACACAGCCTTTACTATAAACCAAAGCAAGAAGTCAATCATCTGTTGTAAGAAAAAAAGTATGTTTGCTAAGGTATGTCTTAGAGCAGTGGGTCTGTTAAGGAGATCTATCTAAAACAACAGTTGCTACAAACAGTTGTTGTTTCAAACAGATGTTGCTCCAAACAGTTGTTTAAAACAATTGTTAGTAAGGTATGTTTCATAATCATCCAAGTTAATTGGAAGTTTTTACATATTCGTCCAATTTTACAAGTTTATGATGATAAAAGTGAAAACACAGGAAGTCTATAACATTTTTTTAAGACAAGTAGTCCTCAATTATAGAGAAGATAAACAGCCTTTACTAATGTCTGTTTACTAAACACCAAATCAAGACGTCAATCATCTGTTGCAGAAATAGTCAATTTACTAAGCTCTGGGTATACGCATGGTTGTCTACGGTGTTATGTATTAGGGTGTGAATTTCAGACACCACCCAACACGAAATTCACGGGTTTAGGTTTAGTCTATACGGGTTCGAATCAGTTTCGGATTAAACCCACCAACCTATTTAGCTAAACGGGTCTGGTTCGATAACCAATTTATATCATATTTTTTTTGTTTGGTGTTTTATGTCATAGTTATAACTTAAAAATAAATTGATATAATATCTAACAATAAAAATATATTTTTAATACATATATGTATTTTTTTGCAGAAGTTTTAATTTAGTAATAACTACGATTTAATTTGCGCTCGTTGTGGCGCACTAAATCTAATCGTTTTTGGTATGTTAATATGTAAGATTGTGCTTCGATTATACCGAAAGTCGGCATAGTAACCAGAAGAGGATACCTGAATACGGTACCGTTAGCACCTGAAAGAGAAAACTAAAAATATATAGTGATAGTGCAACCAAAACGATATAAAAATTTACGTAAAATGAACCAACCTGAAGATATACCAACACAAAAAAATTGAAACTTTATAAACTTGATAGGGTAATTGAAACATGCATAAAAATAAGAACAACGTATATATCTGACCTTACTCATTTCAAAATGAAAACTATGTTAAAATGTAGAGAAAGTATTTAATACAAAGTACCTTAAAATACAAAGCGTAAGAAGCAACATTATCATGACACGTGGAATTGACAATTATAACTCCAAACACGCTCTAATTCATTCAAAGGGTATTAGACATTTACACTATCCTATAATCATGTTCTAATTGCGGTAATGATATTGTATCATGGTGTTTACGTAAATCCAAATTCATAACTGATTACACTTAATTTTTTTACACATTCATAATACTAAGTTTGGAACTGAAATTTTTATACAATTGCAGAGATTATCGACATGATCGGTAGATGATTTTTTATCATATTTTTTATATGGATGTTTTGATTTCAATCAGCTTTTAGTAATAATATTGTTGTTTATTCATTCAAATTTAAACATATTGCCTTGAGATTCAATTGCAGAGGTTGATAATCTTGTATTCCATTGCATCACTTGTTATATATCCAATTAAATCCAACGTTTTACGATCCATATTTTTGTTCAAAGTTTTTGTACTGTTTTTTTTTCTTTTGTATTCATTGCATCACTTTTGTCAAAATATAAGTGCGTATGAATAAAATATGAGACAATTGCAGTTTTTTATGTATTCATTGTCATGGCCCACCCGGAGAGGCCAACTGGTCAGGGTTCGGAAATATAAGAGGCACATTTAAAAAATCCTATATATATATAATGTATATGTTTTTAAACATATCTTTAAACATTTAAACTCGGACATATTAAACACATCTTTTAAATTATAAAATAACCAAAATACTAGTAATTAATAACAAGTTTAAAAGCCCATTACTCATTTAATTTAATTAAATAAAAAAAAGCAAAAAGAACATAAGCAAACAAAATTTTCCCCTAACTTAATTCAAAAGCTTTGGGCTAAAAAGAATGTTAAATAAGCTTCACTCATCCTTGGTTACCTATTCGCTTAATACGGTATGTCATTAACTCATTGTAATACTTTACTCGTTATTTATTTCGTCACGGCTTAAGAGTAAGAGGCACATTTTTCGTGGCTTAGCCTAAGAATCGGAATTTTCAGTGACGACCCTATTCATTGCATCACTTTTGCTAAAAAGTGATGCAAACACGACCCACTTAACACGCTACTTATGTACGAGACTATGGTAGCGTTTGGTATGATGGAATGGAAGAGGGAATGGAATGAACCATTACGAGGTAATGAAAAATATTGTGTTTGGTTGGTTAAAGGAATGGAATCACTCATTCCACAAGGCATTCCATTCCCTCAAAACCATTTCATCCACCCCTCATGTTTTTTTTTTCCATTCAATCCCTCATTCATCTTTTATTAACAACATCATAACCTACCCACCACCATCATCACCACCCACCACCACTGCCGCCGCCTCCACCCACCACCGCCGTCACCTCTTACTACCGTCATCGTCGTCGCCGCTACCACCCACTACCACCCACCACCTGCCACCGTTACTCACCACAATTTTCTTTACCCACCACCGCCACCCACCACCACCACCCATCGCCACCAACCACCACCCACCACCGCCACTACTCACCATCGTCGTCCACCCACCATCACGACTGTCCACCTCCACCTTCCACCGTCACTACCACCGTCGTCGCCACCCACCACCGCCGCTATCGCCACATATCACCACCCACCATCACTGCCACTGACCACGACCACTCACCTCCGGTTTTATTCCTTCGTCTTTTCCTGCCTATCTAACAACACAAAGTAATGTTTTGTTTCATTTCCACGTGGCAACCAAACAAGGCATGGAATGATAATGATCCATTCCATTACTTCGTCCATTCTATTCACCCTCACTAGTACAAATGTGTGCAAAAGACGCGGACATTAGAAGCAAAAGACGCGGGGAAGAAACAACCGCGACTTTTAAACCCACAAACCTTATTACTTTATAATCGAAAGACGCGGTTTATAAACTTGAAGACGCGATTTAATGTATGAACCGCGATCTCTAATCATACACCCGCGACTTATAACAAAATTCCCGCCTAACTTTTCACAAAATACCCTTTCCCTCTCATTACCCCCCACTTTTCAACAAAATTTGTGCCTGAATACAAAGTTCCCTCTCCCCTCAAACCCTAACCAAATATCACCTCACGTCCTCACCCAATCAGATTAGAAAACCCTAAGCGGAGGCGGCAACCATCTCCTCAGTCCTCACCTAACGTAACTGGCGGTTACAATCCGTAATCGAAGGCGGTTGTTGTTCTACCTTCTAATTCAGTTGGGTCTTACAAGTTCTTAAATTGAAGTTGAATGAACAAGTAAGAACTCTGTTTGTGACAATTTCAGAATTATTTTGTTTTAATTTTGTGTTTTGAAGAGGTATAAAACCTCCTGTCCGAACCTCATCCTCCCGGGACGCAGCATAATGGTAAGATGACGCGGCTCGAAGACACGTGTTCACCACCAACGACCGGAGGTCACTAGGACGAAGGTGAGTACACCTGGACGAAGGACAGTACAACAAATTCTGACTAGTATAAATACCCCACACAAGTACAAATGAAGCACGGTCTGACACACTCCGAACCTCTCTCTCTCTCTCTCTCTCTATTTCTATCCCCTTTTCTTCTCCAAACAAATACTTATCCTCACGTCGGAGGGTGGTCACAGAGAGGCCCTCCCAGCCCTCCTTTGTGACGAGCCTAACGGTTTGTCTAGTTTTTGCAGGTCAATTCCTCAAAGATCTTATCAAGCTAGTCGTCTTCTACCTCTTCTTTGAGGTTCGTCCAGCTTTTGGATCTTCATTGGCGCCATCCTATTGCAGATCTACTCTCTCCACTTAGATCTGGAATGGCTATGGAAAATTTAAACATCATTGACGTCACCAACAAAGAAAGTGACGACGTCGCTATTTCTGAACAACACACCTCTGGCTATTCCAGGGTATTGTCAGATCTCGTGTCAGTCGATGTTACTGAAACAGTCACTGCACCCAGTGGGAGGCAAACTGCATCAGCAGAGTTTGACGAAAACTTTTTACAACGAAACCGTGATTTCTTATTAAAATTAAAAGAACAGCAAGATAAAGATGAAAAACTTCGTAGTGTGCAGGTTAATTTGTTTCCTTCCGAAGGAACAACATCTGCGGTAATGTCCACCCCTGCTAGCCTCCAAACGTATTCTACTGTGGTAACATCCGTCCCATTGCAAACACCGTTTGGCTTCTTAATGCCCTACGGATATACCGGACCGTTGCCAACTGGACTTACACCCACGGGGCCAATGGCTGCTGGGTCAGTACAATCGGCCAAGCAACAAACCAGCTCCGGTATGGTTGATGAAGAACTTACAGCTCCGTACAGACCAGCATACATGACTCAATACTCCAAGTTCGCACCTCAAATTGCTAGTGCTCCTTTGCCAGCAAAACTAAAAATGCCAACGACAATAAAAAGATATGAGGGTACTTCGGATCCGGATGATCATCTTCATGACTTCGGGGGAGCCGCAGAAATCGAGATGTGGCCCATGCCAGCCTGGTGTCACATGTTCGCCCAGACCCTCACAGGTGCAGCTAGAGTATGGTTTGATGGTCTACCGGCAGGGGAAATAGCAAATTGGACCGAGCTTCGCCGAGCTTTTCTACAAAATTTCTCCCAACAACGGCGATGTTCAAAAGACATCACCGAAATACATAACATTCGAAGAAAAGATGGCGAATCACTTGAAAGGTTCATTGACAGGTTTAACAAAGAAAGTATGCAGATACCCGGAGCCGTTGATCAGCTGCGGATATCCGGTTTCTGTCATGGGGTTCGAAACAATCAATTGGTTGAAAAACTACATGAAGACTTACCAAAAACCATGGAAATACTAAGGGAACGAGCGCGTGCTTTCGCAAGGGGAAAAAGTGCTTGTGGTCAATCAGTAGAAAGCGACCACAAGGGTAGTTCCAGAGGCAACTCCTGGAAAAAAGGGGCTTCGGCTCCAGTAGAAAGAAATAGTTCATGGTCGAAGCACAGATCACAACCATACGGAAGAAACGACAGAAATGAGAGGTCCAGCTCCGGACACTCTGCAAGAAGTACCAGCTATCGCGACCTTAATAAAACCCCAAGTGAAATATTAAGCACCGAACAAATACGTTTTCCAACCCCGCCAAAACAGAAACCCACCTCCGACCGAAACACCAAGAAGTACTGTGAATACCACCAGGCAAGAGGCCATAACACAGATGATTGTTGGTCGTTAAAACAAGAAATAGACAAAGCATGCAAAGCAGGGAAATTGTCTCATTTGATTCGAGAATTTAAGGAAGGAAAGCCAGCCGCACCACAAATCGCCAATCCAAACGATCAGGCAGGGATCCACATGATACGGTCTGTCCGTGAACATGGGACCAAGAGAAGCAACGAACATATGGCACCATGGATGGAGAAATTGTTGTTCTTCCCACCAATCGACCCAAGAGAAGCGAAAGAAGCTCCAATCATTGTCTCCGGGGTCGTGGCAGGACATAAAGTCAGACGAATTTATGTAGACAATGGTAGTGCATCTGAAATCATGTACTATCAATGCTATCAACAGCTAGCCCCGACCACCAAAGATAAGCTAGTCGCAGTCCAAATGCCATTGATCAGCTTCTCCGGAGAAGTCATACATCCTTTGGGACAGTTAACCCTTCCAATCACTCTTGGGACCGAAGAACACCAAAGAACAGTTGTGCTTACCTTCTTAGTGGTGGGGGCACCTTCAGTTCATAACATCATATTGGGATGACCAGGTATGAAGGCTTTCAGTATGGTAACTTCCACAATTCACGGAGCTATCAAATTTCCTACTGAAACAGGAATAGCAACTATGCACACCGAATCAGAAGTGTACGTAGCCGAAGTTCGACAGGCTTCAGGCTCTTCCCCTCCAGAAAGCAAAGACTCCGAAGTCAATACGACAGAAGATTGGTCCATCAATCCAGCATTCCCAGAACAAAAAATAACCATCGGTACTCAATTACCAAACGCGGTAAAAAAGTCCCTGTGGAGGCTGTTATCTACATCTCTCGATGTGTTTGCTTGGCAACAATCGGACATGACCGGAGTACCAAGAGCATTAGCCGAACATAGGCTCAACATCCGTCCGGATAAAAAGCCAGTGGCTCAAAAGAAACGAAGTATGGCCCCGGATCGCATTAAGGCAATCGCGCATGATGTACACGTCCTATTGAACGCAGACATTATCAGAGAAGTAAAATACCACACCTGGGTTTCAAACCCAGTGATGGTTCGGAAACATGATGGGTCATGGAGGATGTGCATCGATTTTAAAGATCTGAATGATGCATGTCCCAAAGATTGCTACCCCTTACCAGAAATTGACTTGAAGGTCGATGCCGTGGCAAACTTCAAATTGAAATGCTTTCTAGATGCTTACAAGGGATACCACCAGATACAAATGGCCGAAGCTGATGAAGATAAAACAACCTTCGTCACCAGTCAAGGGTTGTATTGTTACAAGAAAATGCCATTTGGGTTGAAGAATGTTGGAGCCACATATCAGCGGGTCATGGACCAAGCTTTCAAGGAACAAATAGGTCGGAACTTAGAAGTGTATGTGGACGACCTAGTAATCAAAAGCTCCAGTGAAGAAGATTTGCTAAACGACATCAAAGAAACTTTTGACAAGCTTCGGGAGATAAATATGAAGCTCAACCCAAAGAAATGCTCATTCGGACTAGAAGAGGGAAAGTTCCTGGGCTTTCTAATGTCTAAAGAAGGCATTAGACCTAACCCTGAGAAAGTAGAAGCTGTTACGAACATGAAGCCCCCATCCAACTTAAAAGAAGTACAAACATTGAATGGGCGGTTGGTCGCCCTACACAGGTTCTTGTCCAAAGCCGCGGAAAGAACGTTGCCCTTTATGGCAGTTCTAAAAAAGTATTTAAGTACGAAAGAATTCAGATGGACGAATGAAGCAGACGCAGCTTTCAATGATCTCAAAAAATGTTTGGCAGAATTACCAACATTAACGGCACCAGAGCCGGGGGAAACTCTCACCATATACTTATCTGCTTCGGAAGCATCTATTAGTTCCGTACTAATGGTCACCAGGGGTAAAGCACAAGTACCTATCTTCTATGTAAGCCGCGCCCTCAGAGATTATGAGACGCGGTACCCCGCTATGGAAAAGCTCGCCCTCTCTCTTGTCCATGCTTCACAAAGATTACGTCGATACTTTCAAGCCTTTGAAATTGAGGTACAAACTGACCAGCCAATTTTGGGCGTATTAAGAAAACCAGAAGTCTCCGGAAGACTTGCCAAATGGGCAATCGAGCTCGGAGCATTTGACATAACCTACAAGAGAAGAGGTCCGGTTAAGGGACAAGTAGTCGCAGACTTCCTCACCGAGTTAGCAATGAGTCCAGACGAAGAGGTCGCACCAATAGACTCAAATGAATGGAATGTTTTTACTGATGGAGCATCTAGCTCCGAAGGCTCTGGAGCCGGGGTAGTCTTGAAAGATCCTAATGGGCAAGAACTCGTATACTCAATCCGTTTGAACTTCAAAAGCTCCAATAATGAAGCAGAGTACGAAGCTTTTTTGGCTGGGCTCCGACTGGCAAAAAAGATCGGAGCTCGCAAGGTACATACCTCGACAAAACGAGGATGACCCTTTCTTAAAAAACATTCTAGAAAGAATGAAATAATCTAATGCTTAAAATACCATGTTTTTGCAAACAGATTATAGCACATGTAGATTCAATGTTGGTTGCACGCCAGATCAGTGGGGAATATGAAGCAAAAGAGGCAAACATGGTTCAATACCTCCAAAAGGTACGAACCTAACCTCTCAAAAACTACTTCATCTCCTACAAAAAAGGCATAGCTCCTAACTTTTTGTTTTCATTTGACACAGGCAAAAAGTTTGATCACAGAATTTGAAAAATGTGAAGTAAAGCACGTGCCAGGATCAAAAAATAAACAGGCCGACGCTTTGAGCAAGCTCGCAGCCAACACACCGGACCATATGTCACAAGAAGTGAAGCTCGAGATACTGAATGCCCCATCTACAACCAAAGTAGAAGTATGTGCAATAAGCTCAAATACAGAGTCATGGATGGCTCCCATCATGAACTACATCTTAAATGATGCATTACCACCAGATAAAGCACAAGCTCGGAAGATTAAAGTCAAATCTTTGCAATACCAAGTAATTGATGGCACGTTATACCGAAAGACCTTCTTAGGCCCCTTGCTCCGATGCCTAGAAGCAGAACAGGCAAAGTATGTCATAAAAGAAATTCACTGGGGTATATGCGGTATTCATGCTGGACCGCGAATGGTGGTTACAAAGGCCATGAACGCGGGGTATTTCTGGCCAGGAATGCATCAAGATGCAGTACACGAGCTACAAAAATGTGAGAACTGCCAAAGGCACGCACCAATCAGTCTCCGTGCAAAAAACAAATTGGTTCTGGTAACCGCAGCTTGGCCCTTTCAGAAATGGGGCATTGACATAGTAGGTCCCTTCCCGGTATCCTCCGGCCAAGCAAAATTCTTACTTGTTGCGGTAGATTATTTTACCAAATGGGTGGAGGCCAAGCCCCTTGCAAAAATTTCAGGGGCCGAAGTAAAAAAGTTTGTCTGGGAGAACATTGTATGTAGGTTCGGTCTACCCATGGTTATCATCAGTGATAATGGCAAGCAATTCGCCCACAACCCCTTTAAAAGATGGTGCTCCAGTCTCGGTATAGAACAAGCCTTTTCTTCCGTTGCCCACCCTCAAGCAAACGGGCAAGTCGAACGAGTAAACCGCAGCCTAGTGGAAGGCATTAAGAAACGACTAGGGAAGAAAAGAAGTGGTTGGGTAGATGAACTACCAAATGTCCTTTGGGCATATCGAACGATGAACAAAACAAGCACCGGTGAAACACCCTTTAGCTTGACATATGGGACTGAAGCAATGATACCGGTCGAAATAGGCATGCCGACCCTTAGGGTGGCTAACCCACAAGAAAATGAGAAAGAGCTCCGATGCAACCTAGATCTCCTGGACGAACGACGAGAGGCCGCAGCCATCAGAGAAGCAAAATACAAACGGACCTTGGAAAGATATTACAATTCAAGGGTCCGAGAACAAAAATTTAGAATGGGAGAATATGTGATGCGGAGTAACGAAGCAAGTGGTTCGGAAAAGCCAGGCAAAATGAGCCCTAAATGGGAAGGGCCATATGTCATCACTTCAGTAGGAGAAAAAGGAGCCTACAAGCTCGCAACTCTTGACGGGGAAGAAATCCCCCGAACGTGGAATGGGATTCATCTTAAGAAATGCTACATCTGAAGAAAAGAAGAAAACAATAAAGTATTTTGTTCCTTTTTCTTTTTTATGTAAGAGTGGGATGTGAATACCCCACAATTTTCCATTTCTACTGTGTACTGCGGAATGAGAAATTCTCCGCATCTATAATGTGCGTGTTTATTAAAAATGAGCTGCGGCACGTCTCATTTCAGAAAAGATGTTCCTTACAAAATCATTCCACTATTAAATGTTCACTTAAAATGGACTTACAAACTTCGATAACCAAGGTAAAAGTACCTCGGCCTAAAAAAAAAAAAAAGGGATAAGAATTAGGGCATGGGGGTGTCGAAGGCCCTTTCGTCCGGACTTCTTGGTCAAACAGGTTCGAGGAACCAAAAATACCGAACCTAAAAGACGCCCCATAAAGACTACGTAGCATCTTATCTAAAAAACTAACTCGCGAAAAATGAACGTTCTACTTCGAATGTTATAAGCTGTTAAGGATAAAAAATTCTGAAACACTTAAAGCATAATTTGTTACCGAGGCTCAAACATCATGGACGCATGATAAAGTCTCTATACATATAAGCTGAAGCCTTTAAAATTTCAGTAGAATATGTAATTAACTTTTACTTAAAAAATAAGTAAGAAATAAAACATCCAAAGCATAAAAGAAAAGGCATTCCCATTCATATAGTGCCAAAATATTACCATTTACGTCCGTCCCTATGACAGACTTAACAAAAAACATTACAAGCCAATCACGGCTGCATCCCTAACAAAGGGTTTCCTACCAACTACAAAGCCGAACCTATGACAAGGTTCGGATGGAATAGATGTTAAAAAAGCTTCACAATGGTTAACTAAAAAACCCGAACCTATGTGGAGGAACGGGTGGTACTCTAGAAATCACTTCGGTGGATCTTGAGGCACGTCTTCTAAAAGTGATAAGTCTTGAAAGGCTTTTATAGCCACGTCCACAGGCTCAGAAGAAAGGTCTTGCATCTTGGAGAGAGAAGGAAAGGAGACCTCATCATAAACTTTGACAGCATCCATCAGTTGTTGTTTGGCATTGGGCACGAGCTTCGGTACAGCATTAACGACCACTCCTTTAAGAGCTGCCCCATGTCCGGCTCGAACTCCAGTATTATAGCCTATCCCATGCATAGCATTGTTAACCCCAGCAACTGCGGCTTTCATAGATGAACAGCTCCGGACATATCTGGACACCATCTCCACTCCCTCCAATAGCACGAATTGTTTAAAACCAAACAATCCTTCGATCTCCTTCAGCAGATCCAACCTTTCTGATTCTTTCTTCTCAAATTCCGTCCTTAAACTGGACACAAGCTTCAAAGCTTCTTTCTCCCGAGTCGCGGCTTCATCCTTATCTGGAAAAAAGAAACAAAATAAAATTTACCAAGTACAAAAAGGGGATGAAGGAAAATGGAAAAAAGAAAGAAGCACGAACCTTTCACCAGTTGATCCGCAGCAGCCTTGGTCTTCTCCATAACCCGCTCAAGCTCCTCTATAGAGTGAATATACTTCTTCTTCGAAGTCTCATGAGCTAGCTCGGAGGCCTCAAGCTTCTTCTTCAACCCGTCCAATTCTCCCTGAAGCGCATCCCTCTCCTCTCCAGCCGCAGCCAAAGAAGCCTGAACCGACCTAACCTGCTCTTGGCTTGTCTTTAAAGACTCCAGCACATTTCCATGGCTACACACCCCCCTCTTCTCCAACTTGCCACGCTGAAACTCGGAATCGACCCACCGTCTATACACCTCCGACACCAAGAAATTAGACTGAGCTTGGTTAATCATCAGGGCATCACCCAAGTCAGTGTCCTTCAACCTCCGGTAGTGGGCATGATCAGCCGGGGTATGCAAATTAAAAAGCATCATCTTTGACGACAAGGCATCAATTACACGAGAGCCGTTCTTCAAATCCCAATCTGGGACGAACACATCCTCGGCTGTAGACGGATCCACTTCCATCGCGTCATCCAGGGGGTCTACAAGATTAAACAGGATCAACGTCTCAGTCTCGAACCAATAAGGAGAATAGGACGCACCAAACTTATTCTCCTCACTAGCACGAAAGTTAGATACACGACCAGTTGACTTACCCGGGGAAGCTACGGAAAATTCACCGGATGCTTGAGCTATCGAAGTCCGGGGTGGACTGTTGGCAATATCCCTAAACACATCATCCTCCTCCTTATCACCTTCACCACCTAGTTTATCCCCCGGAACATGCATGTAAATCAGATCACCATCGCGAGGAGATTTCCCACCAGAAATGTGCAAATCAAATACATCTAATATGTTACCTTGAGTTGATTCGGAAATAGTAAGGGCCGGTGCTGCAAACTTCACCTTCTTCGGACTCCTCTTAACCTTAGATGGTTCGGCCTTCCTCTTCCGAGCCTCCACATTCAAGTCTAAGGAAGCATCTTCGGTAAGGTCGTCTTCCGAAACATGAACGCTTGAGGAACTCACAGATTGAAGAGGAGCAGGGTTAGGAAAAATCTTACCCACAGTAATGTCATCAGCATCTCCCTCCGAAGTAAGGGTTCGCCCCTTTTCACCACCATCGCCACCTCCATCCTTCCCGCTGCCTTCACCCACAACTTCTCCTTCCCCCAAAGGTTTCTCAACCTGTTCCGTCTCATCTCCCTCTGGCCGAATTGGTGCCTGTATCTTAGTCATCTGTTCCAGAATGGGCTTGCAAGACCCGAGGGGCTCGCTGGTAAAGGAAAGGTTGTCGTCATCAAAGTCATCAAACTTCAAGGCTGCAAGCAGCGACATCTCTGCAAAAAAGAGAAAAGTTAAGAACAAAACTTACAAGACAAAGGTTCAAGGGTGATGAACGTGGCTCACCTTTCTTCCTATATCGGATAACAGACCATCGGTCAGGCTCATCCCAAATCCTACTAACCCGGCTAACACCAAGATATGCTCCGGATATTTCTTAATATTCGACTTATGAGTCACAAGCTTGTTGTACAAAGTCGAATCACACTCAAAGTTAGCTGGGAGCTCCCACTCAGTCGACACATACTCCTTCCTCCATATACCTAGCATCTCCTTAGGAAGACACCGATCATCCAGCCAAAAGAAATGCGTCTTCCAGTTCTTCAGGCTGGAGGTATCCTTCAAATGACATTCAGGCTTCTTCCTCCTTTTCTCGAAAGTAAACCAATCACCGGCCTGGCTCAACTTATAAAAAGCCCTAAACACCTCAAGATCGGCCCTGGACTTCAGAGCCCGACACTTCAATTCAAAGTGGCAGATTCGGCCCAAACCAAAAGGGTTCACTTGGGAAAAATGAACCCCATGGAAAAGAAGAACCTTAAACAAAAATTTTGTCAAAGGAACCCTGAAATTGGCGAAGTCGCATACTCGTGTATAAAAAGCGAACTTGCCAGAGAGGTGGGGGTAGATGGCCCTATCAGGGGCAGGGAGCTCAGGATGAAGATCTAAAGGAATCCTATAATCTGCTAAGAATTTGTCTAATTTCTTTTTGGTAAGGGTGGAGAAACTAACGTTCATATTATCCTTCCCCATAACAAACCAATAAATGAGAAAAAAGAAATGTTCGGGAAAGAGACAAAAGGAAGGAACGAACCTGAATAAGAAGAGGCTAGTTGAAGGTCACAGTGGCAGGGAAAGATGGCAGGGAAGCAAGAAGATCAATTATGAGGAAAAAAGTAAAACAGAAATGGAAAGTTTAAATAACCAAGAAAAGTGGAATTCAAAACGGTGCCACGTGTCACAATCGCTCACCAAAATACCAAGCTTCAACGGCTGAGATTGCCTGGGAATAACCGCCACGATACATGGCTTGGGGAGTTGCCACGTGCCGCGCCCATCAAACAGCTGGAAAGCATTACTCGGAGAACGGTCAAATCCACCAAGTTATAAATTAACTTATGGACTTGAGGGGACATGAAGAGGTATAAAACCTCCTGTCCGAACCTCATCCTCCCGGGACGCAGCATAATGGTAAGATGACGCGGCTCGAAGACACGTGTTCACCACCAACGACCGGAGGTCACTAGGACGAAGGTGAGTACACCTGGACGAAGGACAGTACAACAAATTCTGACTAGTATAAATACCCCACACAAGTACAAATGAAGCACGGTCTGACACACTCCGAACCTCTCTCTCTCTCTCTCTATTTCTATCCCCTTTTCTTCTCCAAACAAATACTTATCCTCACGCCGGAGGGTGGTCACAGAGAGGCCCTCCCAGCCCTCCTTTGTGACGAGCCTAACGGTTTGTCTAGTTTTTGCAGGTCAATTCCTCAAAGGTCTTATCAAGCTAGTCGTCTTCTACCTCTTCTTTGAGGTTCGTCCAGCTTTTGGATCTTCATATTTCATTGGGGAAAATTGAATATGAAGTTGACGAAAAAGGGAACCTTCTCTTTGTAAGATCCTTAACTCTTAATTTATATAATTAATTTTTGTTTATGTGTTTGTTAGTAAACATTTTTTTTTTCAAATAAAATTATTATTAGAATTAACGCAGGCCCGGAAAATTACATCAAGAAGGGTGTTTGGGATGATTTGTTTCCCATTGAAGGAGCGCAACCGAATTCGTTCAATGGTACTCTTGGTTGTATCTTGGTTTTAAAAAGCTCCTCTTGTAGATTGGCACTTCTGCTAAAAAATAGAACGTTTTTATAAACGCCTCTAGCTTGACTTCACTGGCCCATGGGTCGGCCCTGGATGTTGCAATTAGTTTAAGTAATGCAAATGGTGTACTTAATTAATGATTTTGGACATGTTTTGCAACTTTGATAGATTGGACATGTTTTGCAACTTTTATATTTTGGATAGGTTTGTGGAGGTTTTGAAGGTGTTTTTTGGGGAGAGGGTGTATGATGTAAAGCATTTGATGAGGTATTGTGATGGGTTGTTTGGTGGGTTGGATCGTGTGGCGAACATGCTTGATTTGGTTCGGGTGGTTGGGAAGTGTCATCAGGCGGGTTCGGATAGTTTGTTGACGTTGCGTGTGTTTGAGAAGATTAGAGAGGTTTGTGTTGGTGGATAGGAGAAGTATGCTGGTGTTCTTTATGGTTTAGAGGTTGTTTGATTGGTTTATTGGTAGTTATAGTAGGTTTTAGTGGATGTAAACTTGTGATCTTTCTAATATCAGTTTGCACACTATCATATTTTCGGTTGGTAGATAACTCATCTTTATAACTTACAAAGTATTGTGGTTTCTTTTTGTTTTTATGCCAAATATTACCTTTATGTTCACAGGTTTGCCTCCATATGTATACTAAGAAATTCAACAACAAGAAGTGAAAATGTAATATCAGTACAATCATATTGGATATCCTGATGAATTGGTGTGTATTTTGGTTCTTTAACGCCGTTTTTCATGTCTGTTTCTTCATCTGGTCATGTTGATTTGCTCTGCTTTTGACATATTGTTATTATTATTGCAGTTATTTAAGCTATGGATTATTAGCAGCTCGAGCTCAGATCCTCGGTGTTACAAAAAATGCTCACAACCCGTGCATCTTGACTGGTTATAACGGTTAGCATTACTGTCATCTAACCTTTGGTCATTCTGGTATTCGATTAGTAGCGGTGATAATATATTACTTTTTAGGTGTTTATACATATGGAGGAATTGATTACAAAGTTTCAGCACCTTCGTCTGGTTCAAGCATGAACAACTGCAGAAAAGAAGCATTAAAAGCTCTAAAAGTAAATGAAACAACTTGCACACACTCGAAATGCACTTTTGGTGGCGTATGGAATGGTGGTGGTGGTGATGGCCAAAAGCATCTATTCGTGGCTTATTTCTATTCCGTTTGCCTTCGATACTTTTGGATCCTTAGCCCCTGAGGCAGTTCGCTTTTTGGAGCGGGTGCAGAAGGTGGTTCACAGTGATTCGCAAAGCCCGAGGAACCAAGGGTTTGTATTTAGTAGAATAGGCTTTGCGATTCAAAAGGGGATAGCGACGCAGCTTGTTGCTCGCTTACCCATTATCCAGATGTAACTTGGTTTATTTCGTAATTTAATGGACTATTAATATCACTATTAAACATGTCCTTCAAACTCTTTCAAAAACCGAGATTATTATCCCTAATTATATTTTTTTACATATATAGGCTGGTTTTATTAATGCAAGCCAACCTGTTGCCAAAGTTCGTCCACGAGATTTCCAGGTTGCGGCCAAGCGTGCTTGTCAAACCACACTTAAAGATGCCAAATCTAGATATCCTAATGTGGACTCCGCTACCATATCTATGCATGGATGTTGTGTATCAATACACTTTGCTTGTAGATGGATTTGGTAAGTTGTACCTTCTACCCTCTTTGCCAGGATCGGTAAAGGCTAACGGGTCAAAATAAGTTCAGATTTAAAGTTGAAGCAAGTTATTTTTATTATGGGTGCATCCACTTCTTTTAAAAGTTGTTATGAAAAATGAATTTGTTAATGATGGTTACAAAAAAAAAGTATTACAGTAACAATATAAAGCTTTTATTAAAATCCTTAACAAGTTATATCTACCAAAAGTATTCTTTCAGTGATTCATTTTTATATTTTGTATTGTTTGAACAGACCTGCAACCGAGGAAACGTATTACGCTTGTGAAACAAGTTGAGTACCAAAACTCACTTGTTGAAGCTGCATGGCCATTAGGCAGTGCAATTGAAACAGTGTCAGCAGCCGTCTAACCACCACCACCACTGCCGCCACTACATATTCGATTGTATCATGTATGAAAATGGTGACCGGTGGGCTGTTTACAGATCAGTAGGTCTGCAGAGGCTCTAAGGTTAGCGGAAAACATTCAATTCATCATCAGTTTTATTATGTTTTGGTGACCGATGCAACGTCTTTTTATGAAGAGCTATCAATGAGAGACTACCTACTAAAACGGCTCTTAACCGAAGAAACGTACCTGTCCAAAGTCTGATATGCAGTCTCTGCAGCGAAGGAACAGAAACAGCAAACCACCTATTTACAGGCTGTGGGTTCTCGGTTGGGATTTGGCATGCGATATCTACTTGGGTTTCAATTTCGGACATTTTCGCCTTGGAGGTGAAAGACTTGTTGTTTATTACCAACACCTGCAGCAAAGCGGCTGTCTACAGAGAAGCAATTAAAGGGATTATGATCATTTCTTGTTGGCGCGTTTGGAAGGCTCGCAACGACTACATCTTTCGAGGAAAGGCGACAAAGGCGACAAATATTATTACCGATATTAAAGCGTTTGGGTTTCTTGGGTATAAACATAGGATAAAGGATTGTGATTGTGATTAGAATTTTTGGTGTAAATTTAACTTGATGTAATTTGGTTTTTGGGCGCTCGGTCTCCTTGGAGATGCATTAGCCGGGTTTAATAAAGTTTATGTAAAAAAGAAATAGAATTCCACCAGCATGAAATGCATAAAACAGGAAGCATGCAGCAGGAAATGTACAAAACAGGCAGCAAGCTAAAGTTCAGAAGTCGCGGTTCTATTATAAAAGAAAAGGTTTTAATGGTTATTTTTGACAAAATGAAGACGCGGTTTAGGAGAGGATACCGCGACTTTTGCTCAATTAAATGCCGCGACTTATGCTCAATTAACCTAAAGACGCGCCACCATAAGTCGCGGTTGCCACCCGCGTCTTATGTGCAAATCACCGCGACTAAAAGCCTCTGTTTTGTAGTAGTGCCTCCATTCCATTACCTCATACCAAACAGACCATGAAAGTTCAAAATTGACTATTCGAGATTACAAGTTGTTGCCGTTCTAAAAAAAGATTACAAGTTGCCGCGTTGGCAATTTTTAACACACAAACCAACCCTACGTAATACGTACGTATAATACGGACAAACTTGGAGCCCAAGAAAAGTTTTCGTGTGGTATCTTTCCTCTATTTAATATACCTTCCAACCAATGACTCACGCTCTTTAATCCTCTCTGGCTTCCTTGTCCACTTCAAATGGTTTCGGAATATTCTTAATCACTAGTTTATACCCCGGGAGCGTCCCGGGTTGAGAAATCTAAGTAAATGAATAAAATTAGAAGTATCTAAACTATAAAAATAACATCTGCCAGTATAGATTAATGAATATTATTATTATTATTATTATTATTATTATTATTATTATTATTATTTTAAACAAATCTATGCCATAAGTTATCATATTTTAATATAAAAAGGGTAATTGGGTCGGGTATCACCTAATCCCAGGCCCGACCCAAACCCACAATTTTTTTTAAACTAATTCCAAACCTGACACAATACCTGTCGGGTTACAAAAAATAGTCGTTTTTTTTATCCGTTTTTTATATAGCACTATGGTACTCGTTGGAAAGATAATAAAACGCTCGTTAATTTGGTGTAATTTTTTTCTTTAAAAAATCTCGTATATAAAAGATATTAACATTTAAAAGTTATGAGAGGAAACATGAGAGAGAAAATAATAAAGTTTTAATATTTATATTTTGTATATTAGGTATTTAATAGATTATGTTAAATCATATTTAAACCATATTTATTCTTTTTTTTAATTGGTCTAGACTTGCTACATCACATTCTATGTGGCATCTCTTAAAAGAGAGATTGCATAATATTATGACATGTCATTAAAAATGCTTTGGTTTATTATATGTATAGATTTACGTATTTTATTCTCTAAGGAAAAATGGATCTAACTTCCACTATATATTTTTTTTTCTTATGGATGGGCGCAACGTGTTTTCCACGTGTACCTCAGTATCCACATGATAACATGATCGTAAGGGGTACTAGCTAGTAGGTATCCCGTGAACCGTTTCATGGTTCTAACTAAGGGGCAATGAATCTTAAATATTAGGCTATGGGGTATACAATAACCATTTTTAAATTTACTTAGATGTCACATCCTTTACTTTTGTCTCTTTTCACCAGTGGCAAAGCTTGACCCGAAGGTTCGGGGGGTCGGAAGTCACCAGAGGTTCGGAAGTCACTGGTTTCGGGGGGTCGAAAACAAGTTTCGGGGGGTCGAAACCCTATATTTTCAAAATTTCCTATACGGATACTATATAATCGGAACTTCTGCGCGAAAATCCGGGGGGGTCGGCCGCCCCTCCCCGCCCCTACAAACCTCTGCCACTGCTTTTCACACTAGCTCACTTCAAGGAAATGGTTTAACGCCCCTTAACTCTACCTCATCCCCTTAAACTTTTTCTCTTTTAAGTCATGTTAACATGTTAACCTACTGCCAATTTAATGCCCCTTAACATGAGAAGGGAGTGGTTGACAATGAAAGTTAAAATGTCACGTCACCGTTAACACCTTTGGTGTGAAGGTGCACCACACGGCCTTAAATGTAACGGTCACAATTTTGACCGTTTTTTTTAACGGTAATATTACCGTTAAAAAAAACTTTCCTAAAATACCATATATATAAACACACCTTAACTTCAACGTTTATATACTTCTAAAAATACATAATATTTCACGCTATTTTTCCTCCATACTTTTAAAAATGAGTGATGTTGAAGAAGATCAAATTTGCATTCCCCCGCTCTACGTAGCCCGATTTTAAATTCAACCGATAGCAGCTTTGAATTTTTCAGGGATTTTACCAAGCGAGCCAAAGAAGAAGACGCATCAACATCTAAAAAATTATGTGTGCCACGTTCGTGATTGAGGCAATATTCGTTTAATGGATGAATATTTTGTCAACAGACCAAAATACACCGAAACTATGTTTAAACTAAGGTATAGTATATCGAAACGTGTATCTTAAAATTGTAGCAGATGTTGAAGCAAACTTCAAATGGTTCAGAGAGGGCTTGGACGGTCGGTTTAGAAAGAGTTTTACCCCCATACAAAAAATATCTTCAGCAGTTAAATAACTCGCAACCGGTATTCCTCCTGATGAATGCGATGGGTATTTATGTATGTCTGAAAGGACGTCGCGTGAATATTTACAATTTTATTGCAATGTTGTCATGAAGTTATACATGGTTGAGTTTTTACGAAGACCAACAAGTCATGACATTGCATGTTTGTACGAAGCACAAAAAGAAAGACATCAACTTCCTGGCATGATCGGTAGTATTGATTCCATTCATTTAGTTTGGCGAGCATGTCCTAGGGAATTACAAGGACAATATAAGAAAGGCGATCACCAATACCCTACGATCATGCTAGAAGCGATTGTGTCGCAAGATATGCGGTTTTGGCATGGGTTTTTTTGTCCTCCCGGTTCACTCAACGACATCAATGTTCTCCAACAATCTCCAGTTTTTCTTGCCCAACGAAATGGAACGGCGCCGAAGTGTCTATTTACTTTAAATAGCAACTTAATAAACGTGAATATTATCTTACAGATGGCATCTACCCTACCTGGTCAACATTTGTGGTAACGTTTCCATATCTGACCGGTCCGAAGGAAAAGAAATTAGTTAGGGGGCAAGGAAAGATGTGGAGCGATCGTTCGGTGCATTAAAGGGGAAATGAGGCATAGTCAATCGACCCTTTAGGCCAACGACCGTTGATAGGTGTAGAGTCATTGTCTATACGTGCATGATATTGCACAACATGATTATTCAAGACGAGGATCGTGCGATATCATCGGTCTATATGAGAGATCTCCCAGTCCAACCGATGTTTACTTTTACATATATACAAACTACTTAAAAATGTATACCATACGAGTTGAATAATATAATACAATATAGTTAGTAACAAAAAAAAAACATTGATTTTAAAAGAAATGTGTATTATACAGATTAAATAAAGTATAATATAATTTTTTAACGGATTAAGTTATCCTACATAGACACATAGTGTAAAATGAGAAGGTGATGAGGATACAAAAATGCAGTGGGAGACGAAATATGACACAATGGTCACAAAATATAACATAATGCCGAGAAATACAACACAATGCTGAGGAAAAAATACATAATGAATCACAAAAATGATACAATGCCGAAAATAACAAAAAAGACACAATGCTACAGAAAAGGCACACTGATCTAACACAAATTTTAAAAACTACAAGCTAAAAATCCAAAAATGCGAAAACCTAAAAACTAAGATCATATAGTTCGATGAGACGGTTCCAATACCGCTTAAATAAATTCAATCGGAATCCGTTTAATACTCTCCCTATGACTTCCTAATTTTCTTTCACTATGTATTTGATCATAATCCATCTTCTAACACTATCGTACGTAACGTAAAGACACCCCACTGGTAATATCAAAAAGGGTTTAGTTAAAATAAATATGAGGTGTGTCTTAATGAAAGTCACGAAAATAAAAGGCTAAAATAGGAAAAACGTATGCGATTACGTTACGACACTGAACGTTGTCGTATCACTCCACCGCCATACATTCTTTGCAATATAAAAGCCTCCTTAAACCCTTAAACCCTTCTTCTCCAAGAAAACAACAACTGTCAACCAAAACCCCTTAACACCAAATCACTTGCATTTCCTATTTTCTAGGAATACATTCAAACAAATCTTTGTTCATATAGTCTTATCAAGCAAGATGATCATGAGTCGCGGATCAACAACTGTTGTCCGATCAGTACGTTTATTCTCAACCGCAGGCGGAACCGGGTTCATGCGAACCGGTTCGGAGAAAGCGGTTGCGACGTGGTGGATGAAATCGTATTCGGTGGTTGGTGCTCGCAATGCGAGTACAATAACTTTGGGTGATAAAGAACAGCATGATGATAAGGAGACGGTGGCCGGTGGTGGTGCAGCTGCTGGAGGTAAGAAAGAGAAAGAGGTGGTGAGTTATTGGGGAGTACCACAGTCTAAGGTTGTTAAGGAAGATGGTACTGAATGGAAGTGGAATTGTTTTAGGGTATGTATGGTTAATGGTTTGGTTTGGTAATATTATATGTTATATATAAAAAAAGATGTTTTATAAAGGTTTATTGGTTATTATATTGTGGTTTTATTGATTGGATTGCAGCCGTGGGAGACGTATCAAGCAGATCTGTCGATTGATCTAAAGAAGCATCATGTACCCAAGACGTTTTTGGATAAGTTTGCGTATTGGACTGTCAAGTCGCTCCGATTGCCTACTGATATTTTCTTTCAGGTCAACTTATTATTTGATCTTTTCTCTAGATGGTTATAAATATTTTTGAGGAAAAAAAATCGTTGTAGGTTTGTAATATGAAATTTATATGATTAAGGTTACATGATGTTGGTATGCATATTGATTTGTTAATTTTTTTTTTTGAACGATCAACTAAAAGTATTGCCGGGTACTCTGTACGCGGCCCCCAATGGCCGAAAGGGGCCCCAGACGGCCTCTAGTCCGTACGGACAGAGCCCTTCGGCCCACCCATCTCCTGTTCCAGGGAAAACCTACCTCACCACAAGGGTGAGGGTATCTATCACATGCCTTCCGTGGGAATTGATTTGTTAATTTCGTGATTTTTTTTTTATGTTTAGGTTGGTCATGATTTTGGAAATTGCTTTTTAGGTTGCTTTTAGGTTTATAGTTGTTTCTTGTTGGGGTGGGGAAGGGAGTTAAAAAAAAGTTAGATGTATATTTATTTCTTGCCGTATTTTTTATTTTTATCTAATAATATTTAACTTTTTAAAATAATAGATACACTTTTGTTTAATTCTTTATCTAGGGCTTCAAAATAAAATATTTTTCTTATACGTGATGAAAATAAATTTATTTTGTTTGAACTTTGTTTTTGTTAAACTTATATCGGAATATCAAAATTAGGGAAGGATCATTTGAGAATAAATTTAATGTGAGAAGAAAAAAGAATAAAAGACATAATAATCAAATATTAAATAATTTATCCCTTTTAACATTAAGGGGAATTGAAATTAAATAATTTCAATTTTGTCGGGTTTGATGACAATAATCCCAACTTAAAAATTGAAATCTAACAAGCCCAACTTGTTTTGGTTTTTATTTCACTTGACCAAAACTAACTGGGTATAACCTAGTTAGTTTTCTGCCTACGTGGCATGTCACTTCCGTGCCAACAGTGACATTTTTACACGTCATCTGTCACATGGCATGCCACGTAGGCAGAAAACTAACTGAGTTAAACCCAGTTAGTTTTGGTCCCGATGAAGTAAAAAACCAAGACAAGTTAGACGTGTTAGATTCCAATTTTCAGGTTGGGATTATTACATTCCAACCCAACAAAGTTGAGATTATTTAATTCCAATTCCCTTAACATTAATTATTGTACCTCTAGTTAATTAGTAAAAACATTTTGTCTTACACATATCACAATTCATCCTACACATATTCATATCCCCCCTACACATAACAATATTCATCCTATAACATAACAATATTCATCCTATAAACTGAAATTCGCTATACATTTATCTTACACATCTCAAAACCAATCCTACACATATTGAAATTCATCATAAATGCATCCTACATTTGTTTTGTAAGGATGTATATATTTTGAAAAAACAGTTATGAATTTTAGTTATTAAGCTAGTTTAGGGGTTACAAACATTTAATACAAATATCCCTTTCAGCATTTTTATTGGTTTAAACTTGTTCTTTATTAAAATTATCCTTATATTAATAGGTGAAGGAATTAAATAGGTGTTAAATGAATTGTTAGAAACGAAAATAATTTGGTACCATAATTTGTTACAATGATTAATAGTTGTGCTAACATTAGATTTGATTAAAACAGAGGCGATACGGATGTCGAGCAATGATGCTTGAAACCGTGGCTGCGGTTCCTGGAATGGTGGGAGGGATGCTTCTTCACTGTAAATCGCTTAGGCGGTTTGAGCACAGTGGTGGATGGATCAAAGCTCTGTTAGAAGAGGCTGAGAATGAAAGAATGCACTTAATGACATTCATGGAGGTTGCTAAGCCGAAATGGTATGAGCGCGCTCTTGTGTTCACTGTTCAGGGCATTTTCTTCAATGCCTACTTTCTTGCATACCTTGCTTCGCCTAAACTAGCTCACCGGATCACTGGGTACCTCGAGGAAGAAGCAATCCACTCGTACACTGAGTTCTTGAAGGAGCTTGACAAAGGTAATATAGAAAATGTTAAGGCGCCAGCCATTGCTATTGACTATTGGCGCCTTCCAGCTGATTCAACGCTTCGTGATGTTGTGATGGTTGTGAGAGCAGACGAGGCTCATCATCGTGATGTTAATCACTTTGCTTCGGTACTTAGTTGTTACATTTGCAGTTGTTAATGTGTTTTGTTATCTCGGTTTTGGTTTATGTATTGTTTTCTGATATTTGAATTGAATATGTTGCAGGACGTACATTACCAAGGACTCGAGCTTAAGGATTCTCCGGCTCCAGTCGGATATCACTGAAGAAAATCAGTCTTTAAACCGAATCAATAATAAAGTTGGTTTTTGTTTATGGTAATAGTGATTGTTATATGATTACCTTGTAATGATGTTATGTTGGTTTTGTGTTAGTTTCAGTGCTAATTACAAAACCTTTATGTTCCAACTTTAAAGAAGCATGAATTGAATCAATACTTGTGTTTATTAATGGCGTTGATGTGTTTTCGATTGGCAGGCGTTGTAGCTGCCTCTGTTTTTCCATGAGATTCGTCTTTCAAGACTGCTTTCGGTTTTGAAGGAGATCAAGTGGAAGTTTTCTAGTGATGGAGGGTATAATTAACTTGTGTCTAATTTTGATTTAAACAATGGATTGTAACGAACGACGAAATTACAATTTACAAGTGTTACTTGCAACATATATATGCAGTCTGAGAGTAAAGGATTGGTTATTGTTAATATTACGGGTTTATATATTTATGTTGAACCAGCCAGCATTTCTACGCGGTGACAAAAGCGAATGCGAATCCTAAGGTGGTTAATGGATTAAAGGATTTTAATCACTATGGAATGAGGTTGTTTGGACTGAAACAATGTATGTCTGTAAGTATAACACATGGATGGATGATGGACCCAACCTCTATGGTCTAGACTTATACACGACCGGTTAGAAACATAAACAGAAGATTTTAGTACGGTTAATGTTTCCACCATAGCCACCAGTGAGATTAAATTTGAAGAATTCCCTTACGTGATTATCTTTTAAAATGCATGTGGGGTGTCTATGCTAAAATGTGATGACACATTTTCAGGTTAAAGAGTATTTTATGGTTACGAAATCAGTGATCGGATATGATAATGATAATTTTCTGCAAAGAACGAGAGTGTATCCTTAGTGAAAACAAAATGGTAAATTCATCGGGTATGATTGGGCTGAGATGACTAGCAACTGCAAAATAGCACAACAATTGGTGGTTATAACTTTGCTCGGTTATCTATTTCACATTATAAAGGAGGAGACAAGGACAAATATGTTCTAATTGTCAAAGTTATGATGACATAAGAAAAGTTTGTTGCTTTACACCTACAATGTCATGAAATTTTTTACAATACTAACCCTATGTGCAAAAACTACTTGTACATCCCCTACTCTCCTCTAGATGAATTGACAAGAAGAATTCAGAGGGTGTTTGGGATTGAGTTTGGAGATGCAAAAGTGCTTTTGGTCAAAATTGCTTATTGGCTTATGACTTTTTGAAAATGAGTTTTAAAAAAGGGAACATTGCAAGAATAGCCTTTGACCGAGGCCTTTTGCGAAAATAGCCCCCTCAGCCGACTCGGGAAAGACGTCTCCCGATTCCCGAGACACCTCAGCCGGATTTTGTTTCAAATCCCCCATGGACCAATTACCGTCTGCCACGTGTCCGACAAGCCTGCGGCGTTTCCGAAGACGGCTGGGATCTGTCAAAGAGGGCTCCGAAATATTGGAGCCGTCTTCGTGACGGTTCCCACATTGTTTTTTATAATATGATTGTTTTTTATAAGTTGATTGTTTTTTATAAGTCTAAAAGTAAATATAAAAACATAAATAAAAACATTTCATTAAAAATTAAACATAATAATAGGAAAACATAAAAAAAATACATAACAAAGAAAAAAACTTAAAGTTGGGGGCGCAACAATCGCCATGCCTCGACATGTTCGAAATCGTTGCCGTATCGAACCCCATACTCATACTGAGTGAATTCGATAGCCAACTCTTCGTCAAGCTTCGGGTCTTCGGTAACTTGTTGCTCGTATATGGTGTTCCACCTCTCACATTTGATGTTGAGGTCACCCCACTTGAACTGGAGGTCACGGACGGTCTTGGTGGTGTTGGTGCCAATGTGTTCAACGAAGTCGCTAAACACCCGAGCCCAAAACCCCTCCGGGGGGAAGAAGTTGAATTTCCGGGTCATTCGAGACGTCCTTGTGGCAGACCACAAGGGCCATCTCTTCCTCTTCGGTCCATGTGATCATATTTTTGGCGGGTGTGTGTTTTTTTAGTTTTTATCGTTTGTGTGAGTTGTGAGTTTTAACCACGGTTCTTCTATTTATATACAAAAAATTTGCACACGGTAAATAATGCGACGGTTTCCAAAGCCGTCTCGGGAACCCTCAAAGATTTGAACCGTCTCTGGAACCGTCCAAAAGTCGCCACGGAGACGACTTTTTCAAATATTACAATATTACAATTTGTAACACAACAACAATTACAAAAACGGAAATATTACACGAAAAATATTTATGTTTTTATAAATATTAATGTTTTTATTAATCCAAATATTACAATATTACAATTTGTAACACAACAACAATTACAAAAACTAAACTATTACACGAAAGTGTTGTAATACTAAATGTCTAACCAACTATTGAAGACAAGATCCTAATGTTAGATGTTTCCTCCATGGCGGTGGTAGTAGCAGTAGGAGACGTCGGACGTAGGGTTGATAGGATATTCCAAGGTTTACTTGCTTTGAACCATTGTTTCGAATGGTGTATGTGGTCTACATAGACTAATCCGAGACGTTTCCTCGTTTTATGTAACAATAGTTCCCAGTGTGCACACGTCGACCACCGAGACATAAATTTGGGAGGCGAACGAACTTGCCAATAATGTAGACCACCACATCATCGATGCATTCTACACGGGTTAACCCACGCGCAGATGCAACAACGATCCAAGTAGCTGTACGCAGATGTAACAACGATCCAAGTATAATCGAACCGGAAAATATATTTGTAACCCGGTCGGCTTCGGTTGGAAAAGTTGAGGATTTAAAAATAAAAATGTCATTGATTGAAAAGTTGTAAGGTTTGATGAAGGTTTAGTATAAATGATTGAGAGAGGGTACAAATTTTGTGAAGTGAAATGGGGTATTTATACACGACTCAATGTGTATAAAAATTCGTCTCCGTGGCGACTTTTGGAGATATAAAAGTACAAAGTCGCTTCCCGAAATTTAAAGTCGCCTCGGTAATTCAAAGTCCCGTTGGTTATTTAAAGTCGCCTCGGTAATTTCAAAGTCGCCTTGGGAAAAGTCGCCACGGAGACGACTTTTTCATGTTCAGTCAAAGTCGCCTCGGTAATTTCAAAGACGGCTCGGGTGTCTTGGGAATCGGGAGACGTCTTTCCCGAGTCGGCTGAGGGGGCTATTTTCGCAAAACGCCTCGGTCAAAGGCTATTCTTGCAATTTTCCCTTTAAAAAAAGTGTTTGGATTAGCTTTTGGGATGAGAAACATTAAAAAATCAATAAATTGTTATTTTTTTAAGTGTTTCGCTTAACTTATTCTGAATATTGTTTGTATGCGTTGTAGATTTGTAATTTTTTTCCAAAAGTCAAAAGCCAGGATTTCTAACTTTTCAAAAACAGTTTTTCCACCCTTAAAAGCCAAAAGCCAGAAGTCAAAACAGAAAGTGTTTTTGGGTTATACAAACAGCTTATTAACATTTTGGCTTTTTGAAAAAGCTAATAAGTCAATAAGTTGTTTTGAAACTCAATCCCAAACACGCTCTCAATGCTTGTTGAAAATTCAATGTTGCTTAATTCGATTTCAATTATATTTCTTCAATACTCATTCAATTTGATTTCAATTTCTTCAATGTTGCTTAATTCCCTCATTTTTATAATGTGTCCGTTTGATTCTAAGAGTAAGAATAATTTGTTTGTATTGAAGATGCGCCATTATATATTTATATGTTTATATGATTTTTTTTAGTATTTTGAATTCAAACTTGTGACCATTAGGCCCCAAGTCACCTATCATTAGGCCTCCATATCACTCCACCATAAAGTGGCCGGGTGGTTACTGAACTTATTTTAATTTATATTTTTTTAACATATATATTTTACACTAAATACACCATTACTAAGGCCAACAATGACGTACCATAGAGGATTAAGTTGCTATAGCTCATTGGTAACTTACCGCAAAGCTCATTTGCACAGAGTCACTAATAGTCAACGCTAGTGATAGGAGGAAACCTTGAATCACCAGTTCAAATCAAACTGTAAAATAAAGATAGTTTTAGCGGTCTTTTGTGATAGAGAAACATCACACAAGGAGTAAAGCAAATAAACTTGAATTAGGATCCAAATATACCATCTAATCCAACCTTAGACTCCAAGAACACCATCCAAGATATCACTCTTGAATTAGCATCCAAACAATTAATTTATCTCAAAATCCATTGAGAAAATTAACCAAAAGAAACATAAACTCACACTGTACTTTCATTCGATCAAACTTGCAAAATATAATAATGGAAACACCCACCCACGTTTGCTTACATTTAGGAAGTAAATAACTAACATGGAAATAAAGCTAACCTAGAAATAAAACAAAATTGCTAACTGAAAATAAACATACCAATTGATTTGGGGGAGGTGGGAAGATTTACACCCATTTTGATGGGATCCCAGCCCGCAGGGGGGGGGGGGGGGGGGTCTATGGCACCTGTTCAATCTGGCAGTATTATGCCAACCATAGGATTCCTACTTGGAACTTGGGTGATTAAAGGCAAAGGCCTAACCGGGTGATCTAGCCGTCAAAAAAAAAATGAAAATAAAGGAACATGGGGTGCATGTGAACTGGGCATAATCACTTGGTTAATAAGAACATACGATAAGAGTGAAATGAACACATCGACTTTTAATAAGTTCACATTCTTAACAATGCATAAAGCCATAAACACACTAATATAAATGATAAATGAGAACATAGTTTATTTCAAAAATCTAACCATTTAGTGTAGTAAACACCAGTACTTGGCGATATAACCCCAGCAGGAGTGCACTCTTTGATCATGGGGCAAACGCCACAAGGAACCGAAGCCATTGCACCTGTTTTCAGACCCTGGTTAAGCTTCCCTTCAGCACACCTATAACACACATTTCCAACAGGAATAGAATGATACTCTCCAATACCACTGCTCTTGACCTCAATAATCAAATTGTCAAGAACCATACTATGTAATATCTCACTTATTTGCTGGTTCGTGCACTCAATATTTATCAGCTTATTTTCCTTGATGAAGTCATTAACTCCCTCAGCTGTTGCCACTTTCAGGCGCCTTTTAACAATGTATAAACATACATCTTTAAGTGCATTTATGAAATTTGTATCTTTAAATTCATTGATGAATTCTGTTGCAATGTAGTGCTTTTGTCTGGACTGGACATGTGGGCTTTCAATGATCAGTGACAAAGCTATGAGGTTCTTGATGCACTTGTTAACAATGTTGCTTGGCAGCTTTGTTTCTCTCTGTATGGTACGCGTCGTGATCGCGTCTTCGCCTTTGCTTTTAATAAAATTGAGTACCACCTCTTGATCAGATTCAGTTTGACCACTGGCTGGTTTAGATTCTGGTCTTTTTCTTTTCATTGCTTGGCTCATCTTTTATTTGTTGGCCGATTTACAAAGGATTTATACAAATCGATAACAAAAACTGATAATGAACGATGATAATTTATTGAATAGATCGTAAGATTACAAATATGTGTTTCGTATCTTTGGTTTCTGATAATGAAACTTGATAACCGAACAAATGTGTTATACAATACATATATATACTAAGTTAACCGATACATCTATCTATGAATCAACGCGTCCTTTATTTTGAACCGGCATGTCTCGTGATGAACCGACGTGTCTTGTATGCAAACCGGTTTGATTATATGTTGAACCATTGTGATATCTAGCTTATAATTATAACGTCCAATACCCTCCCTTAAGCTAGATTGCAGTACATTCAACATGTTGCGTAATCTTGTGAAGTCCTTTTGTTGTAATGCCTTGGTGAAGATATTTGCTGCTTGATCTTTAGTGTTACAGAACTTTATCTCCACGTCTTCAGTCTTGATTATATCCCTTATAAAATAATATTTTACTCTTATGTGTTTGCTTTTCCCATGTTCATTATATTTGGTCTTGTATATCCATTTTAATCCTATGGGCTTTTGATCCTTTGGTAAATCAACCAACTCCCAGGTTTCATTTGTTTGTATAGATTCTATTTCTCTTTTCATTGCTTCCTTCCATTGCTCATCCTTACTTGCTTCATCATAATCAATTGGATCTGAGTCAGTGTAGAATGCAAAGTTTGCAGCTTCTTGATGTCTTTGGTATAAATCCCGTACTTCTGGACTGCTTAATGGTTGAGTTCTACTATGGATGTCGTCCAATGTTCGTATCTTTAAAGGTGAACTTTGACTAGATGTTGTAGCGTCCAAGTTTTCATCTTCAATTTGTACATCTGGCTCTTCCTGTCTTTCCATTTCTAAAGTGTTTTGTAATGGTGAATTTACTTCTCCTTTTAAGACATGATCTTCCATATTATGTTCACTGCTTTCCGTGTTCTCATTATCATTAAGTAGTATAATATCTTCTTCTTCATTTTCTTCCCAAGTTCTTTTCTCATCAAATATGACATCTCTTGTTCTTACTTCTCGTCTATCTTGATCATTAAGGGTAGTGAGTTTACTCTTATTTCCTATCATGTGGTTACTACATCCGCTATCTAAGTACCAACAACTTGAATCGTTATTTTCTTCCATAATAAATATCATAAACATACTATCTTGTTCTGGTTGGTTCTTATTTTCTTCCTTACACACCATTGCGGATTCATCTTTCTCATTTTCTTCCTTATGTGGACAATTTCTAGCTATATGACCTAATCCTTGACAATCATAACATACGATGGGTCTATATCGCCCTGACCTGCCTCCTCTTCCTCTTCCACTGTAGCTGTTACTGTACCTATTTCCTCCTTTATCTCTCCATTGAGTCCCACTTTGTACTTGGAAAGCTTGATCCATGACATGTGTGTCATATTGTTTTAGTCTTAATTCATGGGATTGTAGTATTCCCATAAGTTCTTCAATTGATACGTTTTCTAAATCCTTGGACTCTTCTACAGCTACTACTATCGATTCATATTTTCTGGTCATGCTACGTAATATCTTCTCAACTACCCGCTTATCACTCAATTCTTCTTCATTCATCCTTAATTGGTTAACTATTGTGGTAACCCTATATTGTATCCTTCTATTGTTTCCGTTTCTAGCATTCTTAGGGTATCAAATTCACATCTGAGGGTTTGCAGTTTTACCGTTTTTACACGTCGCTCTCCATGATATGATTTGTATAGTATTTCCCATGCTTCCTTAGATGATCTTGCATTAGCAATCCTTTCAAATATTGTTTCAGTCGATGCTTGGAATAAATAATGAAGTGCCTTCTTGTCTCGCTTGTTTTGTTCCTTGTGTTCTTTTCGTAAGGCATCGCTCGCATCGTTGGGTAATTCCCTAACACCATCTTCTACCACATTCCACAAGTCTTGGGACTCTAAAAGCACTTTCATTTGAATGTGCCAATGATAATAATTTTGTCTCAAAAATTTTAGAATTTGGGTTTATACACCTCCTTGTGTGGTCATGATGTTATTTTATACTCCAATTTTCCTTTCAAAAAATTTCTTTTTAACAAAATCTTTCTCAAAAAATATGTGAGATTTTCTAGTATTATATTTTTTTTTTCAAATATGAAGTGTGTTTTGACTTTCTCTTCTTCTGTATAATACCAACAAATATTTTTATAAAAAAAAAAACGATACACGCCTTCCTTTTTTTTTTTTTTTTTTCAAACTGTGATGCCGCTTCAAAGATAAAATCAATATCTTACAATTCCTTAAATCACGAAGATGATTCGAAACAGTAGTATATCGTTTCTTGTAAACACAATGATTTTGAATATGAATCCGAAAACAATAAAGTATTTATACTCTGTTTTTTTAATAATAATAACGTGAGTAAAACAAGGAATTCAAGAGATTTTACGAAAGTTTTGTGGTCCGAATTTGTGAATTTCTGATGTTCGTAGTAGAGGAATGGTTCTTCTCCGGTCCTTACTCGATTTCCAGTCACAGTTCTTCGTTAGATTTCGTTTTTCTTTGAGTCTCTGTTTTCGGCCGAGTAGAATTTGACAATATGTGTTTCGTATCTTTGGTTTCTGATAATGAAACTTGATAACCGAACAAATGTGTTATACAATACATATATATACTAAGTTAACCGATACATCTATCTATGAATCGACGCGTCCTTTATTTTGAACCGGCATGTCTCGTGGTGAACCGACGTGTCTTGTATGCAAACCGGTTTGATTATATGTTGAACCATTGTGGGTGATTGTGATATCTAGCTTATAATTATAACGTCCAATATTATAAATATATTCTGCAATCCTATCTAGATGTTAATGAACAAACTAGTGAATTTATTATAACACAATATCAAGATTATTAAAACATTGGATCAAGCAATTTTTGTCTCAACTTGCAGGGATCATTGTTACATGATCAATAATGATAATGATAATAATAATAAGGTTTTAAAAAATAAAAGACAAAAGACGAAGTTTACTTGTATGGCGACACAAAGAGAGTTGGCAATTAGTCTCCGTTATTGGAGCTGATAGAAGAATGCCGGCGAAAGAAGGGAGGACGTGATGAGGGTTTAGTTTAATTCCCTAACTTTATAACGTGTGCACCAAGTTTTTAATTTTAGTAATTAGCAAATTTACCAAATATTATTGCCTACATAAACGGCTCGGCCATATAGTGTATATCTATTATCTATTAATATATATAAAAGAATTGAACATTGCTGACGTGGCGTGCAATGGTGCCTTCAACTTTTCTATGAAACTGCCACGTGGCATTATAATCGAAAGATTTCAATGATTTTGAATTATTTTCGTTTTTAATTAAATTGAGTTATTTTAGGAAAAAAAGAATTTAAAAATAAATTTAAAATTTTATCTCTCATGTTTTCTCCTATAATTTTTAAACGTTTATATCTTTTATATACGTGATTTTTTAAAGAAAAAAATTACACTAAATTAACGAGCATTTTATTATCTTTCCAACGAGTACCATAGTGCTATATAAAAAATGGAGAAAAAATCGACTATTTTTTGTGGGGTTTCGTTCATACAGGAAAAAAACACACAAAGTATTCATGTTATTCATTAATCATGTTTTTTCTTTTAAACTAGGTTCTTATCTACGATGTTGAAAATCAGCCCAATCGCCATGTTATCATTGGAATTTTACTAGGTATACTTCATCAAGAGAAGCTAGAAGAAAAAATCGCGCAACACTGCAACACATGGTGTCACCTTATAGCAAGGTTATTTTTTTTATTTATTTAATTACAAGAGTAATAATTATTACTATTAGTATTAGTATTATTAGAATGGTTATATTTTTCAACTCTGAGACGCTCCCGGAAAGAATTGATAGTTGCTGACGTGGTGTTCAATGGTGGTCTCAACCATCTCTTGATTATGCAACGTGGCATAATGAAATGCAATGGTTACAACTTCCAACTTAAGTGTTTGTTTAGTTGATTAGGTTAGGAATTATAAGAGTCATTAGAATGTGAGAAATTAGAGAGATGTGATAAGTTTTTGAATAGTTGCAGCTTACATAAGTGATTCTTTACATGATTACTGATTAGGTTTTAGATTAGGGAATATGAGTTATTACTAATTAGAATACTATGAACATGCAATGATTGAGAGATTTTGTGGTTAGTTAACTTGAGCCATTTGCAATAGGTTATCACGTAAAATTAGATTTTTCAACCCCGGAACCCTTCCGGGGTAATCAGCTAGTTGATGGAATATTTGATTTCACTTTTTAATTTATAAAAACTAGGTTATGTACCCGTGTGATACACGGGTTGAACAATTTAAATTATATATATTATAAATATAATTAAGAAAAATTAGATTAATATTTTATTTAAAATAAAAAAAGTTGTCTTTACAACAAAAAAAAATATTAAATATTCATCAGTCCCTGAATGATTTATTGTAAAAAACATTTTTATTCACATAACACTTTTTTCAAACAATCCAAAATGTATCTTCCATACTGTGGCTATTAACTTATATGACTGCAGGTACAACAAAACAAAAATAAATCAAAAAAGTAATAAAGGTAAATCTGTTTAGGCTATGATATAAAAAAATAAAATTAATTTAAAAGCATCTCCTCATCCGTTAAACTATCTCAATCGAGTATTGTTCATTATGAATTTTTAATAAAGATTACTTTTGTTAGGTAATAAACATTTTCAAATTATGTCTAATAATTTATTTCTAATTTTGTATTATATTAATTGATTTACAAAAAACATAGAATATATATTAAACTGAATTCCAGTAGTTATACTAATAATTATAGTTGTACCAAATAAAAAACTGAATAAGTAATAATTATTAAATAAAGAAACAAATTAAAATAAATGTATTGTTTAAAATAATAAAATTGGAGGATTTGTGATGGAGTTCTATGTACTCCATGTGCTGTCTTTTATTAATATAGATAGAAATTGATTAATGTTGATTGATTTATTTTATTTATTTATTTTGAACAATATGAAAGTCTCATAAAAAAGCTTGACTAATTACATTGTGTTATTCTTAATTTGTTTATTTCACTTTTGAATTTTAAGTATTAAAATTAATATGTATTTGTTGAGCATAATTTAACTTCTAAAACATTGACCAAAATAAAATAAAAAACTTAATAATCATTTGTCAAATATTGTAACAAAATTAATTTTAAACTTAGAAGAACAAATCAAATATTGTAAAAAGAATCACGTGTTTTGTTTTATTAGTGATTTTAGTTACAACTATGATTATTAATGTAATTAATAAAATTCAATTTAATAAATTTATAATATGCTTTTGCAAATCAATTATTATATTTAAATTTGAATTTATTGTATTAAATAATAAAATGAGAGAATTCATGAGGGAGTGTCATGTGTCCCTCATGTGTTTTCTTTTATTAATGATATATATATAAGTTACAACTATGATTATTAATCAATTATTATAATTAAATTTGAATTTATTGTATTAATTAAATAATAAAATGAGAGAATTCATGAGGAAAGTATGTCGTGGTGGCGGTGTGAAGGGTTTTTGTTTTTTTAATCAACTATCCAATTAAAAATCATCCTAACTCAAGAACCAACCATAACCATACACCTCACTCTCACATTTTGCCCCACGCCCAACCTGCTTCACGCCACATACGGGTGGTGTTGGTGGTGTGGAGAGGCTTCACAATTCCTTTCAGGCCCCCACACCATGTAGCCTGAGAATGAATATAAATAGGGTTCTTATAACCTCATTTAATAATGTAAGGCGCATTATGAATTAACAAGGCTTTGGTTATTGGGGAGAAGTGCAAGTAAAGGAAAAACGGTGTTAGGGTGTAAAACGGGTCTTGTTTGCTAGTGTAATCTGATCCGAACTCAAATACGAATTGTTTGACCCGAATTTATTTTTGATTTTATTTTTTTATTTTTTCGGCTTTCTAATATTATTTTAAAATTAAAATCTTACTAGAAAAATTCTAAAATCAAAATCTTACAAGAAAAATACAAATGTATATAAAAATTATATTTTTATTGGAAAAATCTAATGTCAAATTTCATTTAAGTTATAATGGCATAAAAGAACAAAAAATAAAGTAGAATGTAATATAAACAGTTTAATGGGTCAACCAGCTAAGCCTTTGAGTTGAACCAACTCGAACCCTTTTAGATAACCAGAAATTTAGCCAAACTTATTTAGAGGGTGTTTGAGATTGCTTTTTTAAAAACTGATTATGCATTTTTTTAGTAGAGATGAAGCTGTTTTTAGATTATTGCGTTTTCATAGCCTAAAAATCCATTTCAACTCCAAACACCGTCTTATTTAGACCCTAAACCGGAAACCCGCGAAGTTTCCCTCTCTTGTTGGCGAATAGAGCTTTTAAAAGGGAGTGATTGTAGAGATAGAAAGGGTTTGGGTTTCAAGTGGAGATATATATCTGATCGATGAGTTTCGAGGAAGAAAGAAACGTGTAGGCTGACAGATCGAATAAAAAGGTAATCGTAATGGTATGTTTCATTTCATGTATAAACTTTATTTCATGATTAATAAGATGCAAACTTGGTCAATTTATGCAATTAACCGGCTCTCCATCGCAAGCACCTACTTACAATTAGGGTTTAGTTGTTTTGTTGTTCTACTAGTCCTTGCTTGATTTCTTTCACTAACGTTAATTAATATGTATCTATCAAAAATTGTGTTTGGTAATATGATAACAACTTGTTGACTTGCTTTTAAAAAGCAGGCCCCTCGGCATCGCCTTATGTGACATGAGGCGCACGTTGTACGTGAAGCGCAACCGAGGCGCGCTTTATAGGCAAAAGATTGGTCTGACTGCATCTCATGTACACAACTCTTATTTGTGCAGCATAATGTTGTACAACAGGCTTTTAAGGTAGTACATGTAGGTTTTTATATGTTAAAACATGTATAAACGTTATTTATAGCTATCTTTTAGTTAGGGGACGGTAAAAACCTTTCAATATAATCAATTTGCGCTTCACGTACGAAAAGCGCACCGCTTTTGCCGCCTCGGTTTTAGACCTTGTCGCCTTGGTGCGCTTCTCGCTTTTTAAAACCAAGGTTGTTGAGCAACACACTTGATAGAAAGAGTAAACCTTTCTCCAAATGTATTTACCACAACATTCTGGAGAACGATGTATCTAACTGTTGTTAATATGGTTCCAAGAAGAAAGTAAACTTTCTAAAGTTATTATTTGAATTACGTAACCACTTTCTCTTGAGTGTTTAGTCCGTCCTATGTCCTAACTGTTGCATGATGCAATCAAATTGCAGCTTCTGGATCCAAAAAAGATGACATGAACTTGGTGGTTTAGCAAACAGATCGAGCTACAAAAGCAACGAAAAGAGGAACGTATATGTGAATTCTGATTTCTATATAGGTAGAGCTAGGAGAGAATGGATTCCAGGCATGGTAGACTTAGAATGAATGTAGAAGGTGATAGGCTAAGCAACTTGCCGGATGATCTTATCCATAAAATCCTCTCTTTTCTTGACATTAGAGAGGCAGTCCAAACAAGTGCTTTGTCATCTAGATGGAGACATACCTGGACGTCAATGTGTTGTCTCAATTTCTCATCATGTAGGTATTTTCGTACCTTGCTCAAGTTCGCCAAGTTTGTTAAACATGTTCTGGCTAACCGAAATAATCAAATAGAAGTGTCTTTTGTCATTTGTCAAGCTCGATTTTCATGGAAAGGTTAGCCAGGTATTTGTCAAAAGAATTTTCGAGTATGCATTCTCCCATAATGTCCAACAGATGGATATTTCTTGGTTACCTGGAAAGAAGACCGAGTTCCCTCTTTCTCTCTTTTGTTCTCAGTCTCTCAAGCATCTCACTTTGCACGGGCGTATTTACCAATATTTCAACATGACCCCACCTACTTGGAAGATACAAGCTTTAACAACATTGAATATCCATTGTGCCACATTAATTGATGACAGTAGTGACAAGTGTGTTGGTTTTTTCTCTAACTGTGCAAACTTAAAGAATCTCACCTTAAGGTACTGTGAACTGGTGGGCCGGAATGGTTTCAATATATGTCACCCCTGGACTATCTAGTCTAACACTTGAAGGTCGTTGTTATGATGTCATTGTGGTGAATACTCCTCAACTCAAGAATCTCGTTATAAAATATTGTTCAGAGATACATCTGATTTCCGCACCCAACCTTTCTTCCTTGCAGTATAGAGATTCTTATCGTCCTTTGGATCTTCCTGCTGACCTTCTACTTTTGGAGAAGGTGGATATATGCATTTCCTCTGCTTCATCTGCTCATAAAATCGTTTGTATGCTTCACCAACTTCGTAGTGTCCAATTTCTTGCGCTTAATTCGGAACTTATCAAGGTATGTTGGTATTAGTCCTTAATGTTATCATTCACATGTAACAAAGAATTTTCATCTGTTAATTTAATTACTCTCATGATTACGAAGAACAATAAAAAGTTATTGATACAATTAAGGTTAATTTTTGGTATGTTTTCAGCTTCTATCTTCATCCGTGGAACTAATCGCACACCAACCTTCCCCGTTTGCCAACTTAAAGAGTTTAAAGATTTATCCAGCTAATATTCCGGATGAGCTAACACAAACAAGATTAAGTAGAAAGAAGCTAATGCAATCAAAAGAAACTATGTCTACTGAAGTTAGAAGATATTTGCTTAATAGTTCTCCAGGCGCCACCTTTACAATGGTTTCACATGAGGTACTTACTCCGTGAAGTATACCTTTGTCTTCCATACATTCTACTTATTGCTCTGATTACCCAATGTGGACCGTCAATTTATACTAGGAAGAGCATTTAATATATTTTCCATGCTTATTAGACGATCCATGTTTAAACCATGCAGGAGATTAGAGCTGTGAAGAATGTTATATCAGCACGAAACCTTATGACACAGTTGCAAGACAGGTTGAAAAAAATCACTGAAACAAACATGATTGATATCGAGCAAGACAAGGCACCAACGGCAACAGGGGGTGAGCAATTGGAAGATCCGGAAGGCACGGTTACATTGTTGTCGATGATTAATGCATTATTGGTAAAGTTGCCTGCATCCTATCAGGATAAGCTGCAGGCAAGGCTTTCTGGTTTGCGTGCAGAGGTCCAAACTAACATAAATCAAATGAAGGATCGGATGAAAATCCAATGTGATGAGAAAGTTCATGAACCTGCTACGTCATCACAACCGCGTCATGACAAATAGTAAGTTCTTGAACTGCATATACTTGTATCTGAATATGTTCATTCTCCTTTATAGCAATTTGCAAGCCTTAAAGTATTTGATAAGTAGAGAGAGAAGTATATAAATGCAACAAAAAGTTGAATTGCCTAATTTGCAGGTGGGGCAAGTTCAAATCCCACCTTCAACACTTCATTTTTCGTTCATTCTCCTTTATAGCAATTTGCAAGCCTTAAAGTCTTTGAACTTTAAGTTTTTGATAATGTCCAAACAAGCCCTCAAGTTTTCTACTTGTGTATTAAGTTTTTGAAAGTGGATGGAAAGTAATAAAAATCTTACAAAATTTATGAATATTTATATATAACTCAATATTATTAAAGCTAAAAATTAATAATGTTTATAATTTTATAGTTTACTTAATATAAAAATATTTATATATTTATTAATATTTTTTTTATAAAAGTTCAAAAGTATATAAAATAAGTAAACTAAATATTACCTCAATATGAAATAAGAAAAAATATTAAACTAAAACCTGGCCCAACCACCCGTACGTAGCTATCTGTGAGGATTGGTGTCTCTGTCAAAACACCCCAGTCCTCATGGACATAGCCGTTCAATGGGCGTCCGTGAACTCCACATGGCACCCGTTGATCTTCATAGCGGTCTCAATATCCCAGTTCCTAACAGATTTGTGTTTTGTTTTGTTTTCAGGCTCTTAATGGACCAAGAGCTATACCCCTTGTGGCAAATTGGGATGGTGAAGTTTTATATTTATTGTGCTTTTGGACTTAGCTTTCCAAGGATATGCTTTTCTTTTTGCTGCCACTCAAATGATTTTTGGTTTGTAATATCTCTAGTTATGATACTGACTATGTTGAATAGGTTTAATTGTTTTTGTAATCAAGACTTGCTTTTGTGAAGTCGGTGCTGATACTCCATTATTATGCTATTTTTAGAGCCTCATATGAAGATACTGAAGCCATGGAATTTCTGAGAATGTTTCTTTGAGGAGGTGGCGAGATTAATAGGAAGATTAGTTGGGTCACGTTGAGTTCCATAACTCGATCAAATGACGATAGCGGTCTTGGCATTGGTTGCCTCATCTCTTAGAGTTTAGCTGTCCTTGCTAAATGGTTTTGGAGGCTAAAAGTGGAAGATGGTAGTCTATGGTCTCGTTGCAGTAAAGCTATCACAATATAATTCCAAAAAAAGAAAAAAAAAAAAAAAGGCTTTCCGCATCAAGTTGGTTTTTAGTTATTTTTTGGATTCAGATTTTTGTACACCCAGGCATTAGCTGCAGCTAAAGGTGCACAAAAAAACCAGAACTGGAACCGGAAAAAAAACCCAGAACCGGGTATTAAAAAAAACGGTTTTTATATCTGGAACCGTACCCGACCCTACCCGTTGGGTACGCATAAGGTATAGATTTCTATGTAAAAACCGGACCCGAAACCAACCCGATTTATACCCGGGGTTTTTTAATACCCGGAACCGGGTTTTTCGAATACCAAAAAAATATATGTCAAGCAAAGGGACTATTTGGCATTTTGATGTTGAGGTGGTCTTGGAACCGGAACTAGAACCGATTCTTTCAATACCCGGTGAAAGTGATACCCAATCCTACCCAGAACCGGTTCCATAACTGGAACCGGGTATTGAAAAAATCCGGTTTGTGCACCTCTAGCTGCAGCACAACTCTTCCCAACTACTGGGCTGCCCAATTATATTGTAACCTTTATTGTCATTTCCTACCAAATGTGGTTCCTCTTTCTATGGTTCTCCACTAAGGCATTAACCTTTTTCAATTAAAACTTCACTTTTAACAATTGTCTACTAATTCCAACTAATTTGCTATGAATTGTATAGTAGAGAGGAGCCACCTCCATTCATCACCTTATTGCAAACGTTATGAGCCATTGGAGAATCCCTTAGTTGGGACTGAAAGTGAATATAATGACAATAGTGAAGGCCGGTCCTCTTCAAGGAACGTAGCGTTAGGAACAGCTCTTTATGGTTTTAATGACAATGCTGATGGTGTTGATGAGGTAGGTTCGGTTTGGTAAGATCACGAGGGAGGCGGAAGGAGAAGATCAACAAAAATCCAAGGGTCATTTACGGAAGCGTCATTAATGTTACTAATAAAAGAAACCCTTAATTTTGTTTACAAGTTTGACATGTAACAGCACATGTTGAGTGAATAACGAGGTGCATTATCTTTAGTTTATAAACACAGTTTTAGAAGAAAAATAGATGCCTTGAGAGCGTTGTTAGGCTGATGGGTATGCAGACGGCACATAGCCCCCGTCCCCCAACCTTGCCCCCGTCATCCAACCCAACACCGCCCCGCCACCCCCGTTCCGGACACCCCCGTCCCTCTCGTCTCTCCGAGGACATGAGGGACGCTCCAATCACCATCACCCACCAAATCCTCCACCAATCACCGCCCCCTGCCACCCCCGTCTCCGATTGCCTACACCGCCCCCCTGCCCCCGTCCCTCCCGTTCTCCTTCCCCCCGGTCCCACCTTTTTCCTATGTGTCATCCCCTTCCCCCGTCTGTACACCTCACAGCCTTACTGAACTGGCAAAAATTATAAACTTATGAACGTCTCAGACAAAAAGAAATGAATGCCAAACCACGGATATCTCACCGCGATAACCTATATCTCAAATATCGGTCCTTCACCGATATCCGATATTTTACCGCATTAACTGCTTAGCGCATGAGATGATGCACACCTTGCACAGGGCCATGATCATGTTCACACCGAATAACTAAAATTGGAAGTAATAATACCATTTTTTTTCCCATAACAAAAACAAAGTTCGGTGAACAAAAACAACCATCTAACTCCAAGATAACAATCAAAGCAGTTTATAACATAAGTTAATCAAACCAAGCAACTAAGGCTCTTTTACCTATTTCTTTTCTTCCTTCTCAGCCTCTGCAGCCCTCTTCAGCCTTGCACCCATATGGCGTTTGTTTGTCCTCTCGAGGCGTAATTTAGCATAAGCATTGAATGATTTCATCTCTTCGGTAACCTTCACAAGTTCAACAGCTGGTTTCTCCCTCAGGATGGGCAATACCGGACCTTGGACCTGGGTGGCGGTTGCAAGCTCTTCTGGTGTAGAGTCACCCGCCTGATTCAACAAAAAGATTAAACACACAATTAAAAAAGTGACCCCATGACTCCAGGTGTGAGTAAACCGGTCAAAACAAGTGTAGTTCACATTCTCGACCAATCATATAAAAAATTTACCTTGGTCTTTCTTGCGCGTCTTGGGAAGACAACCAACTTGGCCCTGAAGGTTTTAAGCCTCTGAACATTGGCTTGTAAACCTTCCAAAGAGCGATTCCTGCGCCTATGGTCCACAGCAATACCAATGGTTGGGGCAAGTTTTTTTGGGATGCCCGCAGCCTGTTTTGAAAAAAATAATGATCAGTTTAAAAAAGCGTAAACCTTTCATGATAATCAACCCAATAAACAACAATCATACCTTTTAATCTAGTCACATAATATTCTATCTTTCGTAAATACGTTCCAACGTTGGTTATAAATCAACATTCTTAATAACAAACATTTAAAAAACAATGTTTTCAGAACCGGACCGGACGTCAAACCGGAGTCGCTACCGTCCGACCGACCCAATAAACCGGCCCAAAAGTCGAACCAAAACCAAAAAAAATAAAATCCCGGTCCAACCGCCATCCGGCGGTTCAACATCTGGTCCTATGCATGAACGGTCCAATGTAGTGACCCAGACCGGCCGGGGGTCCGTTTCCCGGTCCGGCCGGCTGGTTTCAAAACCTTGCTAAAAAATACCATTCAAAAGGCATAACATAAAAGCAATGCGTCGTACCTTCAACTCTTCAAGAGAGAATCCCCTGCCCTCCCTAAGCTTCATGTTGTACTTCAACGTTTGCCCATGAACCTGAGGGCGAAGTCTCCCCGCTGGCCTCGGGAAAACTTTCACCGCCTTCGCTTGCCTAGCTGTAAACAGTAAATAAAAATAAAACACCAACAGTAAATCATAAAGATTAACCCAAACAAAACAAAACCACCAAACTAACTAAAACAAAACACGACAGCGTACCGTTGCGTCTACGAGTTTTACGGGCAGGTTGGTTAAACCATGTCTTGACATAGTTTTGCCAATGCTTCTTAAAGTGTCCATTGGGAATAACATTGTTATGCTTAACCATGACTACTTACCTACAATAACCATCATATATAAATCAACTAATTCACATATTCTTTATCTTAATATTATTACAACTGACTATTTTTTTAATGGAAACATAAAGATAACAACAAATGGGCATTGTATAGACAAATCATATCATATATGAATCAAAATATGTAATAAAAATTAAAACTTTAGGGACATAAACATAATCTACATTCACATTCGGTACATTAAAATAAATAAAAAAATGGGTTGAAATTTTTGGTGGGTATCAAGGATATTGAAATAATATCAGCATTTTATAAAATTTGAAGGTAAAGGATACCTGGGTATAAAGCGGAGATCTTCGCCTGCAGAGTTGAAGATGTGGAGGAAACGTGAGTAAGCTAGGGTATGGAGTGTTTAAGGTAGGGATGATGGTTGTTGACCTAGATCTAACGGCTCAGATTTGTTGATTAATGGGTTGGGCTGGGACAAACTAAGACCTAAGTTGTGAGCCCATGTAAATATTCTTGGTTCACAATAACAATTGTGGGCCGTACCGAGGACTTGTGACACTTGTCACTTGTGGCATGAAATATTTTTTCTTATGTGATAAGTCATAAGAGTGTTTTAATCCTACACTTTTTTTTATTATCGGCGAATAACTGTGTGGCAACCACCCTTGCGGGGCGCCGTGCCCAAGAATCGACTACTCGACCTCTAGCAGCCCCCGCCTTCTCCTGATGCGCGGAAACCCGAGCCCCACCCGCCCGAAGGCATGACAGTGTTATAGAACTCGATAAAACCTCGCCGCCCGTCAGATTCAAACCGGCGCCACCCGTATTCGATCTTCACCCGAATACCAAACCATAAATGTTGAAAGTGGGAATTGAACCCAGGATCACCTAAGTGAACATAAGGCCTCTCCACCACTCCACCACTATGGTTAGATTTTTTAATCCTACACTTAATAAGGTAATATTAGATTAGAGTTCCGTGTTTACACACGGTAAATACTCAAGTCAAATGAAAAAGAATTTTTAAAAAGATTGTAATATAGTTTAAAAAAAAAAACAATATATAGAAGTTTATAGTTTTAGCAAAGGATTCAAATTTGGAAAACAAATTGGAATAAAACTCTTAAAAAAATAATTGTTTGTCGTAAACAATTAAACTATTAACGTGCACATAATTTTTCTCTATAAGTAAATATATGATATGGTTGTTTTGAAGGAAGCCAACATCCTTAGTATTGTTTCATATAGGTTCATAAGTAACCCAAAAATAATTTAACAATTACTTGTATTTGTTTAAAAAGATTCATAGCTGTTTCAATTATATACATGCAAATTTGACTTTTGATTATTTAACACTTCTGCGCCCAATATTTCATAACACGTTTGGAATGATTTAACAATTTCTTGCACTATCATAATATAATAGGTATATACAAAAAAACTGATAAGCATAACCATGGCAAAACAAAAGAGCACAAAATACTACATTATCAGTAATCGTGCAACAGTACTTAATTCATCATCTTCAAAAGTTAAACCACCAACTATTGTCCAAACCCAAAAAGAAAAACCAAATAAATTAAACTAATTACCCCTCCTCTAACAACATTAGACAGCATGAACAAACCTTTTTTCTTAAAGAACAGGAAATGCATTTCATCACCAGCATCCAGTTCCTTAGCTGCAACCACAGACATCATCCCTTGAATATAGTAACGTTCGTTTGCATTTGAATGCTCCACACCAACAGCTACATACCAACTGCCACAATCACCATCAGTAACTTTTAACTTCTTCTTCCTATTCAAACCGTTCATAACAACCCAAGTCTTCTCCATACGCTACAAAATAAAGAAAAATACATAGTTAACTTGAACATGGTCAATTTTACTCTAAAAACAGTAAAGTATTAGAAACATGAAAATAAAGAACTTGGACTTACGAAATGATTGTCAACTCGGAAAACAACCGGCACACCTAAATCATCCTCAACAGCATCTTCATTCTAATGATCAACATTCATAGAATTTGTTTCACCATGCTCATTGTTGTCATCACCAGAAAGAATAATGATGTCTTCATCCTTATAAAAAATTTCATCAGATTACTTTTCACATCATAAACCTATAATTCAGGAGGAGGTAAAACTTGGTCTTTCAAAAATAGTGACATATCATATGTAGTCTTGTTAATCATCTAAAAGACAATGAGATGTTCATTGGTGATTGAAAGCTTTTCCATGATATAATCCTATCCTTCAGTTATGTAAACAAAACCCTGGTCTTTCTCAATCTTGGGGTAGGTTGTATCCACTTTTGGGTATTATATTTATAGAGTCTAACTTGAAAATGAAGAATTGCTCTTTGACAGTATGTTGAACTAAACGCGTGAAATGTGCACAATTATGTCATGATTGATGATCGATTTGGAGTATGATTGATTGAGAATTAATTGCAGGTCGTAGTGAAAAATAAGAACTCGTCTGTATCAAAATGTCGGTCTTACTGTTTCTTAGCCTCAAGGGTTGCATGTTCCATCAATTCCATCTTTTTAGTATTCCTAAATAGGAATTCCCATACCAGCAGCTTCCTTCCTGTACTCTTCGTGTCTATTTCGGCATCATTGTTTAAGACAACAGGTAACCTAGCTACCATACCCTTTGATGCGCCCCCGTGTACAACTACCTTCAACGCAACGCTGTGCTTGGGATATGTCGCTACAAAAAGCAAAAACAGTGTAAAACGAGAAAACTAATGGTATGTTTGAAATAGTTGAAGGGGGAAAACGTTTTTTTGTTAATTTTACACCAGTGTAAAGTACCAATAAAAACATTGTTTTATATGAACCAAGGTTCCGTACACCGACCCTCCTTATTCTCCTTAGCCGTTGGTTCTGGATTAGATGTTTTCTTCTTTAAATCGTTCAAGACACCAACCCCAACCCCAGATCTAAAACGTCCCAACCCGTATTCACCAACTCCCTGGGTTCCTGGGTTAGCCCCAAGCTAAAACTGGGTTGACTCAAGCTAACCGCACATCCCGCTGACTCTACACAAAATTATACACCAAATATTGCTCAACGCGAAAAAAACCCGTGGATATATTTTTTTTTTCCATTGCTTAACCTTCAACACGCCTGGGATCCTTAGCAGCAGAATCGGTCGGCATCTCCTGTGTGAGGCCAAGGCTAAAACTTGGCTGATTCAAGCTTTTGTTCTCCTGTCCAGTCACGTTTGGCTCTTCAGCAGTCAGAATGTTCTGTGTCAGGCCCAGGCTAAAAGTTGGCTGACGCAACCTTGTGTTTAGCCGATCCGATGTGCCTGGGACTTTTGGGCAAGCACGCATCAGGAAAAAAACATATACACACTTATACATATATCAATTCCAAAAAGCGTTTCAAAGGTTAGGCTCATGCAATCATTTCCGCTCCATGTCGTTGGAAGCCCGAATCACTTCCTGTGCGCATCCATTTCTTCTGCCAATGACTTCGCCCATCTCCCACTCACTTTTACCGCAGACTCAACAGCGGGTCTTTTTACCCCAGCGTCCAAGGATGTACCGACCGCCACACTTTTTATTGCACCAGTCCCTGAAAAGAGCTTCTCTGTTGTCATCTAAAAAAAAAAAAAGAAACAAAAAACAACCTTAATAATAAATGACACATGACAAAAAAATAATAAGTAAATAAATAAATAAACAACTAAATAAATAACAGATGCACAAATTTTGAGAATGGAGATCTTTACTACCGTGGGGAACACTATCACCGCCAACAATCGTTTCCACCTCCTCCATATTATCAGCACCCGAAATATCATCAGCGTCTTGAGGTGAAAACCGGGTAAACAACCAGTGACCATCTCCGCTGACTCAGATGACTCCTCATTACCGCCAGCATCCCCCTACCCCCCCCCCCCCCCCCCCCCCCCCGTGTCGCCTGCCCCCGTACACAATACAATTTTTTTTGGCTATTTTTTTACACTAATGTAATAAATAGCCAAGGTGTGGGTTTTTTGTACCTTCAAAACTGACCGCTACATTCATTGGTGCCGCATTGTTGTACTGTTCAGCCAACTCTCTAACCACATCATTTATCGCCTTAGACGACGTATCAAATTGTTTTGACTTCTTACAAACCGAATCATGATCCGAACTTAATTCCTTCTTGTACTTGGCCTTCAATCCAACTACGCAGTTGTTATTGGGATATCACGAGGTCCAGGAAGATAAAATCGTTTCAACTCGAGGTCATCACCAGCACTGCCAGATAAAACCAGTCTAAAATCAGCTTACCAATCAGCTTCAATCGCCACCACAGTCACTTCCTTTAACATGCCCAAGCCAAACCCACCATGTCTTATCTCATGCTCCTGACGATTACTTAGACCATCTCCAATGCTTAGCCCGCCCTTAGACGCCCTTAGCTGCCAAATCAGCTGCCACGTCATATCCTTAAAAATCCTTAAAAACCCTCAATTTTACTCTAACCCTACAAACATCCTTAGATATTCCATATCATTACCTATTTTTATTTTTGATATAAATATTAAAATAGATTTAATAAAGTTACTTTTAAGTTAAATGATATAAAAACAAAATTATATGGAAGTGTGTATATTTACTTCAGATATTTACATATTTGAAATAAAAAAATCAAAAAGTTGAATGTTGAAAAAATCAAAAACGAAATTGCATCTCACCATTTATCTTTCTGCAACAATCTAACTCCACCGTCACCACCATATAGGGCCACCAGATTACCATCTCCATAAATTTTCGCCGTTCCGATTAAAACCTTCTCATTTCCTTCAAGTTCCGCCCTCATTTCCGATGAAAAAACTGTGTAAGAAATGATGTGAGAGAGAGCAATGGAGGAAACACAAATCTTGACATATCTATGGGTCCACACCCGTTGGTTGGACCGAGGCAAACTCATGCCTGTCTGCAAGGGCTCCTCATCTTCGGACATATTCGGGCGCCGATCTCCAACGCAAAGGACGGTTCCAGCGTGGCACGGGCGGAGGAAGTTCAGGCGCGTTGGAGACGGTCTTAGCAATTCCAGCGACCAGTGATACATAGCCTGAACACCCGCTGGAGTGTTCATACCGTCAATTACAAAAAAATCCACATATAGTAGTTGCGCAAAGATAAAAAAATAAATCAAACAAACTGACAAAAACCAAATTTTATAAAGGGAAAATGGCCAAAATAGCCTCTTGACCGGGCGTTTTGCATAAATAGCCCCCTCCACCGTTTTTGGAGAGACAGGACACGGTTTCCAAAAGGGCTGAACCGTCTTCCGAGATCCTTTGATTTCCAACCAGTAGCAACCCAACACGTGGCGGTAACGATCCCGATGTCTGCCACCCCGGCTCCCGTGGCGGCTTGAGACGTGTCAGCGCCGCAAAGCCGTCTCTGGTGGGTCCCTGAGACGGTTCACCAACGGCTCAAGTTAAGCCGTCTTCGGCTCGGCTTATAATAAAATAATATATCCGATCCCACCGGAGACGGCTCCTGAGCCGGTTCGGGTACAAAAAGCCGTCTCCGGTGACGTCTTGTAAAAGTTATCAACCGTCTCCTGAGACGTCAGCGGTACGAAAAAGACGGCTTCCGGTACTGTCTTTTTACTGTTTCTGCACCGACTCGGTGCCGGACGTCGTACATCGTCGGAGACGTTTTCGGTGATGTGACGTCCATGACGAACCGTTTGTTATAAAATTAGTAAATTTTGTAACAATTTTGTTTGAATTTTTTCTTGTATTCCTTATTTTTCTTTCAAAGTGTTAAAAAAAGTTGTGTTTTTTAAAAATGGTTAGTTTTATAATCTATAGTGGAGGCAGGTGGGAAGTTGTCAACGGTCGAATGGAATACGTTGTTGATAGTAGCTGTAAAAGACGTGGTTTTGAAATTGATGCAAATATCTCGTATCTTAGTTTTTTAAATGTAGTTTCCGATGTGTGTGAGATTCCAAACATTTCAAGGTTATCTTATAAAATGTCAGCTTTCGATGATGCAATCGACATTTTTAATGATCGTGATGTATCTTTTCTTTTTAAAGTTGCTTTGCAAAACCCCCCATGAAGTATTGAAGTTGTATGTTGTAGATGAACCAGGTGTGGGTTCGTCTAGTAATGCTCATTTAAATGACGTACCTTCAAATGATTCAAAAGTCCCTGATCTAAATGTGTCTATAGAAAATTTTGATCATTACACACCATATGGGTGTTTTGGAAATTTCGATGATGAGAAAGCTGAAAAAGAAGAATTTTATGGAAAGCCAAGTCCTGAATTGTTTTCAGATATAACCAAAACCTCTTTAGTTTTTTTCTGAAGGTTCTGTATTTCGTAACAAAGATGAATTGAAATTGCAGTTAGGAAATTTTTGTTTGTCTGAACGTTTTTCCTATAAAGTCGACAGGTCATCTAAAATGAGGTACGAAATTTCATGTGTAGTTGATGATTGTGATTGGCAATTTAGGTCACGTTCTGTCCCAACTTCAGACACGTTTTTTGTTACATTTTTTAACAACAACCACACATGTTCTAAAACTCAAACACATCCCCATCTTCGTCAAGCTAACCCACAAGTAATTGGTAGCATACTAAAGCACCAATTGCGAGATACTAGACGTGTTTATCGTGGAAACGAAATAGTACAAGATTTTCGAGAAAGATTTAAGGTTGATATATCATATACTCAAGCTTGGCGGGGGAAGTGTCATGCACTTGAGCTTTTGCAAGGAAGTAGCAAACAATCGTTTTCTGAGCTTCCGTTCTACTGCTATAATTTGCGAAATGCAAATCCAGGGACTGTTACTGAGATTAAAACTGATGAAGACAATCGTTTTGAAATGCTTTTTATTGCCATTGGTGCAACGGTCAGTAAAATATTTTTACCTATTTTTATACCAACTTAAATAAATTATTGATGTTTTGGTTTACTGAAGTCTAAAATTTATCTGTTTTTCATTTTATTAAATAGATTCGGAGTTTTCTTCTGTCTTTAAGACCGGTCATTATTATAGACGCGGCACACTTAAAAGGTGAGTTTAAGGGAACGTTATTCCTTGCTGTTGGCATGGATGGTAACAACCAAATTTTACCCGTTGGATATGGTATCGGCAAATCCGAGGACGGTGAGAGTTGGACGTGGTTCTTATCGAAACTTAAAGAGTGTATCGGTGAGCACCCGATTTGGCGATCATATCTGACAGAGCCAACTCAATAGATTTGGCAGTTCGGACGGTTTTTCCTAATATTGATGGTGAACTTAAAGATACCAAAAAGCAAAAAGAAGGATTTAGAGACATAGTGGTGGAACACTTGTAAAGCTTACCGGGTGTCTGATTTTGAAGAAAGTTTTAACGCGCTGTGTGCAGCCCTACCACGGGTTAGGAATACTCTATTGAGTATCGGTTTACATAAGTGGTCAAGAGCACACTGTTCGGGGAAACGATATCATTATATGACATCTAACAGTGCAGAGTCAATGAACGCCTTATCTAAGGACGAACGAAAAGTTCCAATCACCCATTTGGTTGAATTTTTTAGACAAAAACTTCAACAATGGTATTACGAACGCCGAAATGAGGCTATTCAAAATAAACACGTACTGACTCCTTTCGCGGTACAAAAAATTATTAAAAAGATTGAATATTCTAGAACGTGGAAGGCTTATGGCGTTGGGGTTAACACTTTTCAAGTTCTAGACGGTGGAAAAATGGTTTTGTTGATCTGTCTGATGAAACATGCAGTTGTTGTGTTCCCCAGATATCTGGTTTCCCATGTGGCCACATGATTGCAGTATCAAAATTACTGAAGGAAAAGGACTGCAGTCATTATACGTCACCTTGGTATAACAACCAGTTATATAAAACAACATATGAAGAGGCCATTTATCCTTTACCCCACAGGTCTGAATGGAGACGCCAGAGTATTTGATTCCTCTACAACCACCACATATCACAAAATGACAGTCGGGACGTCCTCGTGAAAATAAACGAATTTTATCGAGAGGCGAGGAACCTACGCCTGTATATTGCAGTCGTTGTAAAACTTACGGTCATCAACGTGACCGATGTTCAGCTCCTGTTGCCTCACGATCAAAATCTGCCAGGCGTGGTTTGAAGAAAGAAAATCATCATAAAACACCGTCCCTCACTTTCGTTGAAGCAGATGACTTTGCAGAATATGTAATTCATAATACTTGTTCGACTGTTAACCTTGCTGATTTTTAGTGGTGCTATTTACTTTAATTTATTTACTTAACAATGTTTATAACATAAAAATTCAAATAACTTCGATATATCAAGTTTACATCAATACATAAACTAGGTAGATAAAGATTTAAATATTTGACGGTGCAAAACGACCAGCATAAATTTCATCTGCCATGAAACGTCTGAATCTCATGCAAGCATCATGTAGGTTGCTTTCTCTCCAAGTCAATGACATGTTTTGAACAAGATTTCTCAGCAACATACAAACGATTACCCCTGAATGTCGACCAATGCGACTATTGGTGACAGGCCAGACAACATCCCCCCAAAATTGTAATGATTCAACTTCGTTTCTACCAGACTTTTGCTAGTACGTTATAGCCCCCAAAACCATATGAAAGCAGATTCAAATTCTATAAGAATTTGATGAATTTTTCTATGAATGCAAAAAGTATCACCGCAATCTATGGGACTACAGTTATTTGGGAAATACACTGTTACTTGTAGTAATTTCATGTCAACTTGTAGAACAAACCAGTTTTCATCGTCTATCGAGACTGGTATATATACCTGAAAATTATACTCCAAAACGAAATGTAGATTTTATACAACACGATAAAAAGGTATAAATATACAAAAAAAACAGTATTTTACCATATCAACTTCCCAAAGAGGTGGATATATTTTTCTCGAGCCGTTTGCGTAGCAATAAGCATGGTGATCTTGTTCAATAATTAGGCTATAGAAATTAGGGGGAAGAACACTCCAAAGACCATAACTACATGTTGTTGGTCTTCTTTGTCGTTCAATTTCCCTTAACGACATCAATTTGTTGCACCATGCACGAACATGCTGTAAATAAATGTTAATAAAATCACAAAAATATTATCATTTCATATAACGTATAACGTAACAGTCATAGTATTTACCGTTTTTTGAAGATATCCGCTTCCACGGTACCCTAAAATACCACCCCCACCACTCTTTGTTTAATGGTGTACGCCCCATATAGGTTGTATAGCAACATGTGCTATCACCATCGTAGTAAAACTCAAGAACATTTGGAGCCCAAAAACTTGATTGGTTATGTGGATTTACCCAAATTGTGTTCTCTATGGGAGCAGGAATGTTAGTCATTAGGCTATTAAAAAGCATGTGAAATGAGGTTCTATATAAGGACCTAGGTTGATAGGTGTACCAATATCGGGTGGAATTTGTTCATGTGGTTTGTTAAAAAATTGGCACTTTCATCCACAGGTACTAAAATGACAAAAAAATGAAACCCCAAGGACTAAATTGTCAAAATAAAAAGAATTGGAAGAATGTTGCAATTTTTGACAAACGTCAGGGACTAAATTGGCAAATAACTCTTTCGTTTTTTATAAATATACCTACCACCCACCGTTCATCATCAATTGTGTAGAGGTTTATATACCATCACCATGTCTCAGTCATCATCTTCATCTTCAAGGTCTTCATCTAGACGATTTAGCAGGTCAAGAGAAATATGTTCATGCGGTGCAACTACACGTATACTTATCTCGAGAACTGATGCAAACCCGGATAGAGACTTCGTGTGTTGCGTAAGTATTAAATTTTAATATTTATCGTGTGCTTTTAATGATCATCAAATAACTGTTTTATTTTTTTTAAACCACAGACTGCTGGTTGTGGATTTATTAGGTGGGTAGAAGCGTCAGAATGTTTCAGGTGCAAAAAAATCGTTCCGGGGTTGAGGCAATCGTTAGACGAGCAACAAGCTTTGGCTAGAAAATACCGTTTGCAGGCGAGACTGTTGAAGTTACTTTTGGTAGTTAGTTGGGTTTTGTTTGCATATCTACTAATGTAACACAAGAGGAGTAGTAATAATAAGAGTTAATAGCCATTTTCGTCCCTGAGGTTTGGGCCAGTTTGCCACTCCAGTACAAAAGTTTTTTTTTTTTGCAATTCCTTCCCTGAGGTTTGGATTTTTTTGCCAAATTCGTCCTTTTCACTAACTCAGTTAAAAAAACTCGTTAGGATCAAGGGTATTTTTGTCTTTTCACTAACTCAGTTAAAATCAACCTATTCAGTATATTTTACATCTTACACATACATTAGTTCAAAGAGAGTATAAAAAGACATCTGCTTTTCTATCTTGCATCGAAAGCCGAACTCTAACCATGTTGAAATCAACCATTGGTCCCATGCTAATAACCCTCCACTCAAAAACCAAACCCAACACCTACCCACCCCTCAAAGCATACGCTTTTTGCACTGCATTAACTCATAGCCCACCAAGTGTTCGACGAAATGCGTCAACCAATCGTTGCTCTCGGCTCCAAATCACCACAAACAGCAGACGACGACCCAAGAATATTAAACTACATCAACCTCCTTATCCGTGAAATAGAGGCAACAAGAACAAATTTTGACGAATACCCACCTCTTGAAACTGTCTTCTTGAGAGAGAGAGAGAGAGAGAGAGAGAGAGAGAGAGAGAGGAACCGGAGACCACCACCATCTCCGGCGGAGGAGGGTCTCAGACCACCACCATCTCCGGCGGAGGAGGGTCTCACTCCAGTACCCTGGGTTGGATGGATCTAGAAGGGTGGTTTAGGTTTTATTATTATTATTGAATGTTGGATGGATCTGGGTTGGATCGAATCTGGCACCTCCGCTTCCATTCCTCCTTCATCAGTCTCTCTCTCTTTCTACCGCTACTCTCTCTACAGATCTGTTTCACTCTCTCTCAAAGTATATGAATAAGTAAAAAGGGGATGGGGGTGCGGTTGTGTTTATAGAAGCAGGAAGGGCCGGTGGTTGTTGAGGGGGAAACGCCGCCGGAGCTCCGCCTTGTACACCGCCGCTGACCACCGGAGCTCCTCCCTCCCCCTCCCTCTCTCTCTCTCTCTGTATTAGTGTATATGTTTGTGGGTTTGTGTGTGACTTTTCTCGAGCAGCAGGAATGGATATTAGTTAAACAGAACTGAAAAAGGATGAGATTCAGTGTGTGTGTCTCGATTGTAAAGAGAACAAAAGAGAGAATGGGAGGGGTTTAAATAGGAAAGAACAATTAGAGAGAGTGAGAGGTGTTGCAACAATGGGTTTAATAATTAGGGTTCGAGTTAAAAGGGGAAGAAGATGACAATCATCAGATAAAATGTCTAAATTGTCCCTTATTAATGTGGTAAAATGACAACCCTACCCATGACCTTAACGAGATTTTTTAACTGAGTTAGTGAAAAGGACGAATTTGGCAAAAAAAATCCAAACCTCAGGTATTGATTTGCAAAAAAAAAAACTTTTGTACTGAAGTGGCAAACTGGACCAAACCTCAGGGACGAAATTCGCTATTAACTCTAATAATAATGACATTAGTAATATTAAGGTTACAATTTCAGTTCGTCTTCATCGGAAGTCTGTCTATTATCTATCGAATCAGCTTCCGGCAAAACGTTCTTATAAAATTCAAAGGCCATCCTGTGCCGCATTTTTAAAGCTGCTACTTGGGTGTTTTCATATTTATTTAGAGGTTCGTTTTTAATCAACCTCTCAATAAATATGCACACCCAAACCCCACAATCACCAAGATGTCCAGACTGTTGGGGTACATCTCCAGGCTCTACGACTTTGAAAGGAGGGGCGTAGATGTACGGGTTTACGGATTCGTAGTAATTATTCGATCTTAGCCAAAGGTCAAATGCGTAATTAATATTGCATATGACCTCCCTTTTGGCCTCCCGTAAGCCTTTCAAAGACAGTAAACTGCAAAATATAGAAAGAACATTATCAAAATTAACACTATTACTTAACAAAAACCGGCATTAAAAAAAATAGGTTCAACATTTACCTGTCATAGATGGTAAACGTTCGCTGGCACAGGTTAAAAACTCCGAGGATCCAATGTTGTTTGCTTATATTCATCACAACATATACCTATTAAATCGCGAATAGTTTTGAAACAAAATGTTAAAAGCAAATCATAATATGTTCAACAAACAAAACCATGATTTAAATTTGAAAAACAACCTCGTCAACATCAGCGATGTTTGGAAACGGTTCGAACGACCCATCAAATAAATCTCTATAACCCTGCTTATTATCAGGGTTAAGTACACCCCCCACAAAATATGGAGGAAGGATGCTCCAACGGGAGGTTGAGCTCCAAAGAGTCTCGTAAAGATAGTGTGTCCATCCATATATGTGCTATAATAAATAAAAATTAATATTCAATAGACAAAATTACAGAAAACAACCTTTATGTATTACCCAAACTACACCTTTTACCTTTATCTTCAAAAAGCACTCTAATCAACCTTAACCTTCATTGTTTGTTGCAAGTCCAAACCTTTACCACTAACTGAGTTAAAATTCCCTGTTAACTTCCCTCACATGCAAAGCATGTGAGGGCATTTTAGTCATTTTAAGCTCATTTTAAACAACATAAACATAACCATCGATCAGATCAAACAACATTCAGGATCATCTTCAAACAAAAATTTTACAAACCCTAATTATTTCACCATCAATCAAATGGCCCCGATTTACTGCAGATGTGGGAGAGAGGCAATAGTCAGGACCTCGTGGACCAGCAAAAATCCAGGTCGTCGGTTTTATTCATGCCCATTGAAGGTATGACCTAATTAATTTCGAATGTTATTGATTCCCCCAAATCATGTTTGACCTAAATTGTTTTCATCATGCAGGCTTCACAATGTGGAGGTTTTCTTGGCTGGGTTGAGCCTGATAATGTCATAGCTGGATTATTAAGGTCAAAAAATGAACTTGAAGGCTCAATTAGTGAACTTGAAGCTGTTAATGAAGTGCTGTTGAATAAACTGAAAGCCAAAGAGGATGAATCAAGGAAAAGGAAGAAATATTTGGTTTTAAGCTGGGTCTTTTTTGTGGTTGTGGTTGTGTTTGTGTTTAAGTTTGTTTAGAATTGCAGTTATGTAATGAAGTTTTATTGTAATGAAGCATGTTATGTTCCATTTTGACCCATGTTTTATTGTAATGAAGCATGTTTTATTGTAATGAACCATTTTGTAATGAAGCACTTTATTGTAATGAAGCAGTTTATTGTAATTAAGCATGTTTTATTGTAATGAACCATTTTGACCCAAACCATTTTGACCCAAACTAGACATTGTAATGAAGCATTTTGACCCAAACCATTTTGACCCAAACTTCATCAGTCAAATGTGCAGATTAGACATGAAACTGTTATTACACATAACAGGAAACACATAACTGTGCAGATTGACCCAAACTGTGCAGATTAGGACATCACAAAACACATAACAGGAAACACATAACATCAAACACATAATATCATTACATCAAACACATAATATCCAAAATATTAGACATGAAGGCATATAATACTACTAGAAACATAAAAAGTAATAAGAACCAAAACACAGAATTGTCTTAAACATAGATAATACTACTAGAAACATAGCATTCAACATTCAACATCAAACATTAAGCTGCCTTCTTCCCCTTAGCCTTCTGAGCATTCCTCTTTGACTTTGCTGGTGACTTGGATGGTTGACTACTGGAATGTTTGGCTTTGGACTTTGCAGGTGACTTGGTGGATGGCTGACTACTGGATGCTTTGGACTTGGACCTTGCAGGTGACTTGGTGGATGGCTGACTAGTGGATGCTTTGGACTTGTTCTTTGTTGGTGACTTGGTGGATGCTTTGGACCTGGACTGAGTAGTTTTTGTCTTCTGTTGGTCAAATGGTACACCAGTGCATGTCCTACTGTTGTGTCCTTTCCCTTTGCACTTGCTACAAGTTCCACAAGCATTCTTCCTAGACAGTTTCCCACTCCTTTTCACATCTTCATCCTCAAAAGCAGACTTCTTTCTTTTCTTTTTTGGTCTCCCCACTGGCTTGTGATATATTGGTGCTATGAGGGTGGTTGGAACCTTTGACTTTTCCCATAAAGACATACCATTTATAGGGAAAATCTTAAAGTTATAAACTTGCTTCCATGTACTCAAATGATACACTGGATCCACCCATGATTCAGGAATCCCAACATCCATTCCATAACTTTGCATATTCCATATGGTTGCCACTGCATGTGAGCAGGGCAACCCAGTAATTTCCCATCTTCTACAAGTGCAAGTTTTTTGTTTCATGTCCACCACACACTTCCACTTACCTGGCCCAGCAACTCCATATTGGTCACCACCATTCCAGCTAACTCTACAATTTGTAGCAGCAGTCTTTATTTCTTGAAACTGTTCTGTGAAAGTTGGTGTTAAAGGGCCATCACTCCTCTCAATAGCCTGTAATACATTGACTATTCTTCTCATAAGATACTCTCTTATGTACTCCAAAGCTGTGATTATTGGTTTATCCCTTCCATCCACAAGTTTTGAATTCAGCACCTCACACATGTTATTTAACAAAACATCAGACTTTGCTAAACCTGTTTTAAACAAACATTCCAAATATTAGACCAATTATTTATTGGAAATGAGGTTTAACATAAAGGTTACCTGTGAAATGAGATCTGGACCAGTATTTAGGGTGTATCTTAGACAACCATAGATGTGCCTGAGGGTTCATTTTCTTAAGCTCTTCCATAGTTTTCTCAAAGTACACCACTGTTGTGCTTCTTGCAAGCTTCCATATCATGTCTTTGAATGCTTTAGCTTTGAAGGTAATCCTCATGTTTTCATATATGTGTCTCACACAGAACCTGTGCTCAGCCCTAGGAAAAAGCCTTGACACTGCTTCAAGAATACCCTATACACAAGTGCAATGAATTGTTAGTCTAATTCATATAAATAAGTTAATAGGTATCATAACATGTTGTAGTCTAACCTTTTGTCTATCACTCATAAATGTAAAAATTGAATTGGATCCAATGTCCAAATCATCAGCAATGTTTTCTAGGAACCACATCCAGGAGTTGATATTCTCAGCTTCAACAATGGCATAAGAAACAGGATAAATGCCATTGTTATTGTCAATACCTACTGCTGTAAGCATCTGACCTGGAAAAGGACCTTTCATGAAGGCACCATCAAGGCCTAACAAACTTCTCCCAATTGCTTTAAACCCCTGTTTCAAAGAACCCAAGCAAATATATATTCTTTTAAACTGCCTGGTTGTGGAATCTGGATCTGACACAGGTTCAACATCTATCTTGATAGTTGACCCTGGGTTTGTTCTTAAAAGTTCATCAGCATAGTCCCTAATATGAGCATACTGAGCTGTATAATCCCCATGAAGTACTTGTTGAGCTTTGAATCTTGCCCTGTATGCTTGCATCTTGGAAACATTCACCTCAAACTTTCTTTGGAACTGTTCTTGCACAGCCTTTACTGGAATGTTCGGATTTTCTTCAATTTGTTCAACAAGTTCTTGAGCTAGAAAAGTGGAATTACAAGCTGAAATGAATCTGCTTTGAAGACATTTATGTTTGTCAATAAATGTCTGAACTATCCAAGTCTCTGTCTCTTGGTCAAGGGAAACCAATAAAACCCAAGGACAAGTAAATTTGGATGGGTCTTTCATCTTGCCCCTACCCCCTTTATGTTTTGGAGGTTCAGTCCCTGGAGTTTCTGAAGTTGCTTTTTTTTTGCCCACACTTTTCCCCTTTGTTATGTCACCCCCCTTGCTTTTTGGTTTACCCCCTTTATGTTTTGGAGGTTCAGATTTGGTTTTCTTCTCAATGGTTACTGACTTGGCACCTTCTTTGGCATTTATCCCAACCTCATTTGTCCCCAAATCACCAAAACAACGTACCCTGATCCTATCCTTCTCATCCTTCACAAGTTTCAGCTGCCTCTTAGTCTCAACTGTATGTCTTTTGATCATCTTCTTTACCTCAGCCTTAGTGCCAAACATCATACCTAAATGAAAGTTATTATCATTCCCATAAGCCCTTCTAGCCTGTTTTAGTTTTTTGTTCCTAATGTTGCCAAGATTTTCCTCATCTTCACTAGCAGTATCAAAGTTATCATTATCCAGCACATCTAAGTCATAATCAACATCATGCCTTTGTTCCTCCACATCCACATCAACATTGAATTTAAAGTCTCTCATATCCACTTCATCTTCATGAATGTCATTGTGTTCATCTACAAAAAACTCACTGTCTTCTTCACTATCATGTTCACCATCAGTTGATTCCATGTCTACATTCTTGTCATTCTGTTCCACATTCTTGTCATTCTGTTCCACATTCTGTTTCAGACTATCTTTCTCATTGTGTTTTTCTTTAGAACCACTATAACTATCCATAAAAGGCTCAAAATCATCCAAACTTTCAAACACCTTACTGTGATCCATACCAGGATCAACTGAGTTTGCATTGTGTTCCCCTGTTTGGTTGTCCCCTGTTAGGTTGTCTAATCTCACATGGTATCCTGTTTGGTTGTCCCCTGTTTGGTTGTCCCCTATGTCTTCATTGGCTTTTGCTGATTCATTACCCTTTGTTTCTCCATTTTCATACCAACATAATGAAAGAACTTCACTACATTGTGATTGAGAGTACCTTATAACATTTGAACAACCATGTTCCATGTATACATCAATAAACCTATCACCAGCTCTGACAAACTCAGCAAGTTTGAGAAAATCTTCAGCAAGTGTAAGTCGATAAAGTCCAGAATCTAAATCACCATGAGGATCAGAAAAGTGAAAAAAGTGAGGAACTTGATCAGTATAACCTAGCCTACTCTTAATAACCTCTAATTCTTGCATTCCAAACTTGTCAATATTCAACAGGTCGAAGAAATCAAGCTCGTCATTAAGATATACCCGATCAGGAGGATCAGTGAAATAACCTCCATGATATAGATTAATGGTGAACAACTCCGGGTATGTATCTACATATTCATAAATAAAATCGAAATAAAATCATAATAAACTAAAATGAAAACCTGCATTTCAAGAAAAACGAAGTAATACCGTAGATAAAATCCAATGCTAAGTCTTCCTCATCCTCAGCTCGCCTTGCACGTATGAACTCTGGATCCATGATTATAGGGTTTTTGAATTGAAGGGTTTTGGAAAAGGGGGTTGGGGATAAACGTTTGATGATCTGATCATTTTAGCATGGTTATGTTTTTTTATGTTGTTTAAAATGAGGTAAAATGACTAAAATGCCCTCACATGCTTTGCATGTGAGGGAAGTTAACAGGGAATTTTAACTGAGTTAGTGGTAAAGGTTTGGACTTGCAAAAAACAATGAAGGTTAAGGTTGATTAGAGTGCTTTTTGAAGATAAAGGTAAAAGGTGTAGTTTGGGTAATACATAAAGGTTGTTTTCTGTAATTTTGTCTATTCAATATTAAACTGCGGTAAATATATTAATTAAATTAAATATAGTTAATAAAAGTAACAAATATTTAAAAATTATTACCTCGGTGCCGAGCCAACCAAACGATTCATCGCCGAAAAGATCTTCCCAAAAGCCATCCGGGAATATACTTCCCCTAATTAGTGCACAAGTTCTATGTTTATCCTTTTGTTTTGGATACCATTTTTTTATTTGTTTTATGTTTTCGTTTTCATCGTTTGATTTGAACTTCTTCTTTTTTGCACCTTTTATTGTTGTGAATGGGGAAAGCATACACGAGGCTGGCTTTGTTGACCTTTGAGACCGTCTCAACTGTTAAAGTGACAAAAGTAAACCAATTATTTTGAATTTAAAATGCTAAACTATGAAGGAAAAAAATAAAATAAAACATAACTACCTCAGGCTTTTTTACGCCGTCGGTGTTTGGTCTATATACATCACCCGAGCTAAAAAATTTATCAACATTCTCATTGTGATGCGAGCTCGTCGGGCCTTCTACACCAGTCGGTTGGGATTTACGTACCTAAGATTTAAAAATGTAAATTATTTTAAACTTTTCAACAAATTAATACGGATTAATAATAATCATACGACAACTTTACCTCAGGTAGTAAACCTTTCAATTTGTTATTATAAAAGTTTTCAAACCTATCATCCATCACCGCTTTAAATTGCTCTATTAATTCATCATTGATAGTGTAGGTTGTCGGAACAGTTTCCGACTTTCTTTTTTTGGCCGTCGGATCAACAGCCTGATCACCGTAAACCGTATGCTGATCATCGAAACCACCATCCACACCATCCGCTGCAGTATTATCAAAATTTACATAGGCAGACGGATGAAACTCGGCCGGCTTATTAAAGCACCCTTGAGACGAGGATTTTTGTGCTCGTAAAAAATGGGCGCTATCAGTGTACCAGGCACAACGCAGCTCAGAGTCATTCGGAAGTAGAAACCTATACGGCTTAAGCCCTTCAGCCTGAAGCGCAACAATTTTTTTTCAAATTTTATCACTTATATTTAGTTTTTCAAAAAAAATTGTTGAAAATGATTTCAAAAGATTACCATAGAATTTACGGTGATCTTACGATCAATGGTGCTCCTCTGCATTTTTCTTCCCGGACCCCAGGAAAGAACTCTGGGGATTGCATCACCAATAAAAAAATCTCCATCGTTTCTAAATTCTGGAAATATCTCATATATCCAGATCTGCAAGTTTTTAAACAAAATTTAGATTTATTTGATCAAATATTTGTTAAAATTAAAAAATAAAAGTAAATAATTCATAAAAACTAATACCTTGAAAACCCAATTACAAGATTTTAAACTGAAGCCCTTTGTACCCCGCTTTTGAATCAGGTGCATGTTACTGATGTTTTTAACCAAATCTTCCCAAAAATAACTTCCCCATGGAAACCTATTCAACACTACAAAGTCATCAACCAGATCGAGCACAAGATCATCCACGGTCGCGGTATTTTGGGTACCCTTAAACACCGATTCAATCATTACCAAGATACAAATACGGACAACATCATCCACCGCATAATCGCTCCAATCACCGTTGAAAATAGCAAGCACACTTTCATAAGATACCTTACTCACCTCACCAAATATTCGTCTTTTAAACGATGTTGGAGATTGTACGAGTTCCCAACCATCGTGACGGCCAAATCTTAGGCCCGTTATCAGACAAAATTGTTGTGGAGTGAATAGAAGACTATTAGGACCGATTTGATAAAAAAGGCCGTCGATACTAGGCAGTCCCGTCTCAATCTGATGTTGTGCCACTGAGAGTAACAAATTAATTTCGCAAAGATGGCTCATAACATCCAGAAAGTGACCGAAGACGGTCTCCCTAAAACGCCTTTGGATTGCCTCGGACATTCTAGTATTCATTTGTGTTACTTTGTTCCAGGCATTTCGGACTTTTATTTCGGTATCAGACTAAAAAAAAGGTTATAAAAAATATTTAGTAACGAACAAGGTAAATGAAAAATGATAAAAATACTTGAATGAAAAATGGTAGTAAACGCTTACCGGAGGAGGTAAGCTCCGAGGAGGATTCGGCTGTTGTGGGTGCCGAAAAAACTCTTCGTACTGTTCCTCTTGTAGGATTTGATTTGCGTTCATCGGGTCGACAAAGTCATTCGGATCAAACATGGTCAAACGGGTTTGGTCAACCTCGATTAATGGACAACAAAAAAACAAACAAAATTAAAAATTAATCAACGGTCGACGGTGTGCACATTCGTGGTGGACCACTTGACCAAAAATATGTCGTGTGGTCCCGTTTGTGTCGTTTTCACTGAAAAAAAAATTTTAAAAACTTTAAAAAGGAACGTTAATATTACCTTTTTAATTATAAATGATCGTCGTCTGATACTTTGACCGGAGTCCTAGCAAACCGTTCGCCGGAAAATAGATGATAAACAAAGAAAACCGGTAAAAGAGCCTTCCCGTCAGCGTAGCGTCTTTTGGTGGAGAGAATTTCACCGAAAGTTTACTTTTACCCCCAAAAGGTAAACCCTAGTGGGACCGGGCTGCATGAGCCGGGTCCGGTTCCCAAAGCGTCTCAGGAGACGGTCTGACCAAGACGGGTTCGGTTCCCAAAGTGTCTCGGAAGACCCTCTGACAAAGCCGGGTCCCGGTTCCCAACCCGTCTTTTGAGCCGGTACCCGGAACGATCTGGTGAGCCGGTTCCGGTTCCCAACCCGTCTCACGAGCCGGTACCCGGAACGATCTGGTGAGCCGGTTCCGGTTCCCAACGCGTCTCAGGAGATCGTTCCCTGAGACGGTTCCCAATACCAACCCGTCTGACGAGACGGTTCCCAAAGCCTCTCAGTCGGCTCCCAAGGAGACGGTTCCCATTGCTGTCAGACGGTTCCCGAGAGGGCATTTTGTGGGCCCCTAATTAATTAAAAATTTAAAAAACAAAAAATTAAAAATTTAAATAAATAATTTATATTTAAAATCATCTTTATATAAGTAGTTGTAACGTAAAATACTTTGTCGTTAAAAAACGTTGTTGGAGAAGTTTCGCTCAAGAAAAATGTCCGACGGCCGTGATAAAAATATAGCTCCAGAAGAATACTTTTCTCAACCAGAGAAACATTCCTCGAGTTGGATACTAAAAAAATAGAGGCGTCCAAAGGAACCTGAAATTACCAAAGAAAGAGAATTTATCAGTAATCGACAAAGCTTACACGGAAACGTTATCGGCAAATGGGCTATACCGGACGATGAGAATGATAATTGGGCAACTAATGTTGTTGACTTCTACAATAAAGGTGATGCACCGTTTTGTTATTCTGCTGTTTTTTCAAGAAGTATTGAGCTTGACAAAAATTTTTGGGGAATTTTGTTGGGCTATCGTTCTAACGGCTACCTCACACCAACAGTAATAACTTAAATTTTAATGTTTTTTTTAATTTTTTTTACTTAAATTGTGATTCAATTATTTTTCAGCATGTTGAAGGATGGGTTGGAAGACTGATGAACTGGAGGAGTAGAAAGCTACAAAAAAATGCTTCGCTAAATATGCGGTGGACAATTCTTCCACCAGAATTTTATAATTCGTTATTAGAATCTGTTCCAAAAAACTTGGCCAACTATTGCAATGGCAAATTCAAACCGTTTCCTTCATTTTTCGACGTTGATTTTGTTTTTTTCCCGTTCAGCTTGAAAATAGGGAATGGTTACTTGTGCGACTAGAGTTGGTGACACAAGAACTTGTTATGTATGCTTGCGAAGACCTTCGTATCAGGGACAAATACAGAACCATTGTTCACCCAAAGCTGATGAAGATACAAGTTTATTTAGGAGCTTTACTAGTGAACATAAGATTCTGGAAGAAAACAGGTAATCCAGAAAAATGTATAACTTTCAATCTTAACGAAGACTATGTTGCACCACATAACTCCCTGTCTGGTAATGAAGCGGTATATCTTTGTATGCTGATGGAGCATTTGGTTACTGATAAACCAATTACTACGAACGGTGATCTAAAACAAACATGTTCGTCTTACAGACGATTCATGGCTGAAAAAATGTATTTCTAGAGGTGCTTACCACGTCAAACAATTCTTAATAAAATGTTCTTATTTTGGAAGTTTATTTATTTTTTTGATTGTCCTTATTTATTTTTACCTACCATATTAATTACATTTATTTATTTACCATATTAACTATTTAATTAAATTAAATTATTTCACACTATAAATACCCACCAAATTAACAAATTCTTCACTACATCACACATTTTTCTTACAAACATCAATCAAACCAAGTAAAATGTCTTCATGGATGGACGAGGAGATCCTTGGGGTTACATTGGCATGGCGAAATGTTGCCGAAAACACCCGAGTTTCGGACACTAGTCAAGAAATTCGTGCAACTCCATTTTGGAGTAGAGTATTTTTTGAGTTTCGAACACTTGTCGGCGGTCAGACAAACCGTACGACCCAAGATGTTATAGAAAAGTTTCACAACGTCAAGGCGGAGTGCACCGTATTCGAAGGGTTCTTCAACTCCAACAAAGAGGAGTCGCCAAACGAGTCCGAGGAATGGCTCATTGAATTGGCGAAAATCGACTACTTTTTGGACTACGACGAAGACTTCGGATATCTTTCCGCGTGGCATTTGTTACGTGATTATATTTAAATTTAGGTTTTATTAAAAATAATGTTATGTAATGTTTTTTTTTTAATGTAATTTTTATTATTAATAAAGTGTTTTAATTTATTTAGTGTTTTATAAAATGTTCTAATTTTTACTATGAAATCTATTGATATTTGAAGAAGTAAGAACCTGGGATGGTACTCTGGATCTTCTATATGATGCAGAACAGGGGACTCTTTCCGACTCGTCTCGAAATAACAAATAAGGAGCCTGTAAAACAGAACACCGTTAGGACTCGCCACAGGATTGGGGGTAATCCTGTGACCACCCTCCGGCGTGAGAATAAGTATTTGTTTGGTGTAAGGGATAAAGCTTATATGGATTGAGTATTGCAAAATTGTATATCGTCCTTTACCTTTACTCCTCCTTTTATAGTTGCTCCTTTGATTATCGAGGGGAGACATTCCTTGCATGATTGTCTCTTCGCTGAATTAGCCTTTTGACCAGCTTTCTATTTAATGCGTTTGACTTGTGTTGACTGGTTTGACTTTGTATAGTCGGTGGGCTTTCTATTGTTTGGGCTCACGGTTTTGAGGTTTGGGTTGGGTTTGCCTGGGCCATACCTCGTCAATATTCCCTATTGAATGCTTAACCCACCCGCATATGTCCTTCCTATATAAAGCCAATAGACGGTTGGCTATTACAGACCGTCAGTACACCGTCACAGAAAAGAAACCCAAACCCAAAATCACAATGGCACCAAAACCGTGGACAGAAGAAGAAGAAATTGCCCTGTGCACTGCTTGGATGACTGTTAAAGAAAACCCACCACGTCGAGGGTCCATTTGGCCACTCGTTCTCAACGAGTTCAAAGTTTTGGTTGGAGGTTCAAGCAGGTCAACCGAGTCTCTCAACCGGAAGTGGACGGACTTGCAAAACAAGTGCCGTCTCTTCGAGGGGTTTTATCAAACCGCTGTCCGTGAACTCCCACAAGAGACTGCGGACCATGAAAAACTTGAACATGCCAAGATTGAGCACGAGTTTTCGGGCCGACCACCCTTTACTCATTTGTCGGCGTGGCAGATGATTCGTGATGTCCCGGGGCTTTGGATTAGTTTTTTTTCTTACTTTTAATGTTCCTTTTATTTTACGTTTTAATAAAAAAAATGTTTATTTTAAGTTTATATTGTTTAAAGGGATTGTTTTGTTTAACCCCAAAAAGTAGAGAACACATGACCTTAAACAAACTTAACATAAACAAATAATAATAGGGATCCAATAAAAATACAACTAAAGTATTATAACAATTACAATATACAAACAATAATAATTCACGAAGTCGTTCAACACGTCAAACACCGAGACATTTCCGTTGCTTGGAACGCCAAGATATATTTTCGCAGTGTACTTTATACCCACTGTCCAGTTTCATCTTCATCATCCTAAATACATAAATATATGTACGGACAGATCCTTACCAACGGTCCGGACAAGTCAAAAAACAAACTCTCCTAAATATCACATCCGACCGTCTTGTACATGTAAAAGACGGATGATCCAGAAGATCATGATAGAGATTTAGGAAAAGGATGAACTTGCCAATAAAGTAGACTACCAAATCGTAGATGCAAATTACACGGGTTAACCCACGTGTAGATGCAACAACAATCCAAGTAGTATTATGTAGATGTAACAACAATCCAACCGAAGCCTTTTTCGCTTTACTTCTCACTAACTCCGACCGAAACCTATCCATCACTTCAACCTTTCGCTCCAAATGTCTTCCCAAGTGGTTGGAGGTCAACTTAAGGCCAAAGAAAATGGGTGAAAGGCTTTTAAGGCCAAAGAAAATGGGTGAAAGGCTTCGGAGCAGAAAATTTCAATAGAATGGGATTAGATAAATCCCAAAGGCTTAGGTTTAAAAAGTGCCATAATTTTAACCGAAAAAATATTCGGCTATTCTGAAGCTCAAAAACACGTCGAATAATCAAACTAAATTTGAAAAAAACATTTGAGAAGATTTGTTTGATTTGGTAAAATATTTTGGCTTGGTAAAATATTTTGGCTTGAAAAAAACATTTGAGAAGATTTGGTTTGATTTAAATGTGTTTTTTTTTTCAACCAAACCCACATATTTATACCCAAACAAAATTTGAAAAAAAATAATAAATTAATTAATGGCTGGAGACGGTTCAGCCAAAACGGATTCGGCTAAGCCGAGCCGAAGACGGCTTAACTTGAGCCGTTGGTGAACCGTCTCAGGGACCCCATCGGAGACGACTTTGCGGCGCTGACACGTCTCAAGCCGCCACGGGAGCCGGGTGGCAGACATCGGGATCGTTACCGCCACGTGTTGGGTTGCTACTGGTTGGAAACCAAAGGATCTCGGAAGACGGTTCAGCCCTTTTGGAAATCGTGTCCCGTCTCTCCAAAGACGGTGGAGGGGGCTATTTAGGCAAAACGCCCGGTCAAGGGGCTATTTTGGCCATTTTCCCTTTTATAAAATGCGCAAAAACATATTTTTTTGGGTTGACAATGTAAGCGACACACCATCAAGAAAGTCAACGGGCCAGCGAAGGCGCACCCTAGGTCGTTGCGTCTCCATTTTTTGCTTACATGTCTCAATTTTTGCATCTCCATTGTTGTTACAAACAGCATAATGAAGTCAACTTTGAAGAAGAACATGTCTTCATAATCATCAGCATGTATCTTACTGACTATCAACGATGTTGGAACGTAAAAGTTTGGTGGGTAGCGATTGCGCCAGACCTTTAGCTTTGGATCCCACTCGTTTGGCTCAGTAAAAGATGAAAACTTGATGCTACCAGATGGGACACCAAACACCTTCTGCACAACAGTAGCGTCTATACTCACTTCCTGTTGGTGACACTTCATTCTCATTCTATCCGTCTGGAAAACATCAACTGCGTAGTGACCTAGTTTCACTGGGATCTCGTTTACAACGAAACCCAACATGTCCTCAAACCCCATCTGTCGAACCGCCTCGCGCTGCCTGTCACTAAGTTTTGAAAGCCCCAACAAAAGCTGCCTCGGAGATGAACGTGTTTTTAAGCTCCCCCATGTCCGCTTCTGGGGAGAGTTTGCCATTGTCCTTCGTGGCGGTGTTTCAGACACATAATCATCGTCTAATTCAAAGTCGGACTCAACTTTTGCTCGCTTGTTTTTCTTTCGTATGCCCCTAAGCAATGGCGTGGCCTCTGCCCCTGTAGACGATCCTACATATATTGGCTCAACAGGAGCAGTCTTATTGCGTTGTCCGCCACTAGTTTCAGGCGTGTCGTCTCCTGCACACCGACCCATCAGGAAAATAAATAACAATTTTTTTTTAAAACAAAGCCACTTACAAAACGTGGACCTAACCTCTTATACCGGAACTGAGGCAAACAACTTCTGCAAGAGTCGAAAGTTCCCCATGGGCTCGTTTAGAGCTTCTTGTACCAGCTACTGTTTTTTTTGTCCCAACAATGCCTGTGTTCTTTTAAACAGAAAAACCCCTAAAACAGGATCAACAATAGGGCCATTCTTACATGCCGAACAAAACGTTTACCCCAATGTAAAACAGACACACAGAGCCATACTTATATCCTAAACAAATTTCTAGTTCAACACACCCAAATCGAGGATTAAAAAATACACATCATCGTATACCGATGAGAAAATCCTAAACATATCATCAGCATAATGAAGAGAATTTCTACATTATAAAATTGCTTAAGTTTAAACCAACACGGGAAGCTAGGGTTCTTTTTTTTTTTTAATCAGGATTCAATGAAAAACACTCAATTCAAAAGGTACCTCAGATAATCAGACGATTTGCAGAAATCACACCGGGAAGATGATCGGACGACCTTATTTTCACTTCGATGATCAGGCGGCCGACTGTGCAAGGACTCGTCTTTTTCCGGGGTTCTCGTTTTGTATGATTCTTCGATGATCGCCGAGGGTTTTGCACTTTTGATAATGGATAATAAGAGAGAATAATTTAAACTTCAAAATTTTTACAAAAGGGTTTTATAACATGATAACTTGTCATGGGGAGGGAAACGAACAACTTTTTTTTCCATTCTCCAAAATACCCTTTTAGTGGGTTTTTTATTTAAAAAATGAGAAACAAATATATGGCTTGCAAAAAAGACAAAAGAACATAAAGATTCAATCACAACCATTGAATTGGGATGATCAGTGGCCCAGATAAGTTTGTATGGTTCTCGCAACTCACATGAGTTCTCAAAGTATCCTAGCCCTGTTTATATATGTTGGTATCAACTCACATGAGTTCTCAAAGTATCCTAGCCCTATTTATATATGTTGGTATCATTTAGTGATTGCTTAAATAAGCACAATGTTTCGGTTCATAAAATAGACCCTTCGTCTTGGTTCAATAGTATGGAAATTAAGTTCTTCGGACTTGATAAGTACATCATCGTCTTGGTTCATAAAATAGACCCTTCGTCTTGGTTCAATAGTATGCTTGACTGCTTGAATTTTCATTGTTTGCGGCTACTTCTTCCCACTCTACACTGATCTTAGGGCCGATCAGAAATTCGAAAAAAGACGTGTGGTTACGATGGTGGCTCCAGGCGGGTGCCACTGTGTCAAACATGGGAATATTTGTAACTAGGACAATATGTATTACTTCAATGATTAAACTTAACTACAATAAAAGGAGATCAAATGAATCAAAAGAAACTGTAGATAGATAACTATCAAGCAAAACATTCTGCAACAGTTATTCAGTTTAGCCACAAGAAATTGCAAATTCATACTTCTGCAAAAATCCAATACTAAGATCTTAAACATAACCAACAAATCAGCCTTCGGATTTCACCTTCATTTATGTCGTTGCAAAAACACCATCAACATGACAAACATTCTAAACCCGACGCTGTTTCTTGCGTCGGCATCCGTTATGTGGCTTTCGTGTTGTGTCCTCAATGTACACAATAGGATTTTTGTCAGATCTCGAGTTTGTGTATCCATCTCTAAAACTCAAAATTGCTAACTTCTTTTTCTTAAAGAAAGTGAACCCGTTAACCTTCACTACAACCGATTTTAATCCCATCTTTTTAGCTTCCCGTCCTATATGTTCAGCAGTTGCCTCAGCAGAATACTTAGAAACCTTTGGTCCTCCTTTCATTTCAGCCAAAGCACCAGCAGATGCTCCCAGTTTCTTGTTCCCTTTGGAATCAGTCACTGTCACAAACGTGTTGTTGCGCATTATTTTAACATGAACTATATCTGCATTTTGCTCTAAGCCAGATCGATAGTTTTCATTCTCTCTCATAAATCCCCTGTTCCTAAAAGGTTCGAATTGGCCTAAACCTCGCAGATATGGTCTACCATCCCGACCCATTTCATTTGGGGCTCTGGTCAGATCCAGTTCTGCAAATCTCCTGCTCAAAGACCCGGATCCAGTATTCCGCCCTGGTTCAATAGGTGATTGTCCTATGTTTATATCAGCTAATCTTTGATTTGGGCGCTCAAAAAAATAAGGTAATCTTTGATTTGGACGTTCAGCAAATTCAGGTAATCTTTGATTTGAACGTTCAAAAAATTCAGGTAATCTTTGATTTGGACGTTCAGCAAATTCAGGTGATCTTTGATTTGAACGTTCAAATAATTCAGGATTCTTTTGTGTATCAACAGGCCCATCATCCACATCTCTCTCAAACTCCTTTGGACCCACAGAATGTATAGATTTTGCAAATCTTAATGAACCAGGAAGCAAATTTTCTTGTGCAGAACCTAATTTCATGCCCAAGTTTCCTAAAAATCCAGGCATAGCATTATGAGGAACACGAGTCAGACCTTGGTAGCTATCTGAAATTCCTGGAAAGACGTACTCATTTCGTTAATAAAACGAGACGAAGAAAAAAACATCGTTTCAGCCCATATGTACGAGAGCATTTTTTAAAACTACGAAACAGGATAAAATTAACAATAAAGGAAACAGTCCAAACGGGCTGATAGTTTCCAAAACTATACCTATCGTTTTATTTCCAGAACACTTTCAATAATATAATTTTCACAATCATAAAACTACTTTTATTATTTATAACACTAAGAAAGGGCAAAGGATGCTGGCGGCAACCCGGCCTGAACTAAAATGGCCAGTTACAAGACCCGCCAATAGTTTGAGGTCATAGTGTCTGGATAATTCTAACTCGAGTATACATACAGTTTCTTCTCTATCATAAAATTACACAATTAAAGCTGGAAATACTTCTCTTACAATTTTCATCTCAAGTATATTCATTTACAATACTTACTGCAGGTGTGGGTTATATGATAATAGATATCTATATGAGGATGAGGTAGAGCATTTTTTTTTAATAAGTACGTGTCATAGATCATGAAATGATGAAAATGCAATGTTTCTTAGTTCATATAGTTAAACGAATTGTTCGACTAATTGTTGTGAACCCATGAGTCATGACAAGAAGTCTCTGCATTTGTGATAGTGACCAACATGACAAGAGCTAACCACATTACAATACAAATCCTACAGTTATCTTTTTTATATCATCGAACTTGTGTTAAGTTGTTGCTGACATCAACTGATTTAGAAAGACAAAACTTATAGTCGTAAAATATAAACAGAAAAAGGAACCAAGTAGAGTGTAACACGAACACTAAATCAAATACCCCAAACCCTAAATATAAAAACAAGCATCACGCTATAAAAAATGAGATTTTCATAAACACTTAACGAAAATCAGCATGAAAACATAAATATAACAACTTGCCTGAAAACAAACCACGTTTTTGTCCGATTTGGCCGGAGATCCTGCTCCTGCCGGGAAAACGAGAAATGACTCGTTGGAAGACCATCGGTTTAAATTGACTCTGAATTAGGCAAACCAAAAAACAATCAGCACTCACACTGTCGTCTATAATAAAAAAATTCAACTAATTAAAGAAAATATACATTTTTAATTTCCTATTCACATTTTACAAAGCTGAAACATTTCTGTATATCAAATACAGTATCTCCAGTCACATTCGAATAAATTCAAACCATAGTCACATAAATCGCTGATGTTGCCACGATTTTCGATCTGGTTCGTTCGTACCAGTTCGCGGTACGTTCGTGTTCCTGGTTCGTACGGGTTCGCGTTTTCAAGCATAAAATTGATGTTCCCAAATGAAAGAAAAACAGAAACGAGAAGATACCTGACGAGGATCTAATTCTCCGATTGATGTGGCTGCTACTTTGCTTCAAACTTTTATTAGGGTTTTTTAGATGATGAAGATGAAGAGGGACATAAAGATGTGGGCCATGGGGCTATTGTTTTTTAGAGTTTTGTAGGTGCCCAATTCAAAAGCAAACAAACTAATATTTATTGCAAATTATGCTATGAACTTATTTAATAAAACCAAATAAAAAAAAAATACTCATATTTATAATATACTAAAAACCAAAGCATTTGTGCAATCTTTGATTGTACCTTATGCTTTAGGGGTATTTTATGCATTGGTGTTGTACTTTGTGACTTAAGGGGTTGTACTTCTCACATAACCCACCTCCCCCTCAATCTAGGTGATAGCTGAAGAAAAATTCCAGCATCAACGACGAAACCTACACTCCACCGGCTTTTACTCCGCCAATCTTGCTGCCTCCTCTGCCACTGCTTACGCCTCTGTCACCCCCTTTTGCTTTTAGCCCTTCATTTGTGTATACCCTTTCCATATTATTGCTATTCAGCTCTAAGGTTTTCATCTTTTGTTATTATTTTGGTTTCTTAGCCTAATTAAATTTTGACCCCTTACAAGTGTGCAATTTGATTTTTTTTTTTTTTTTTTTTTTTTTTGTGATTTGAGGTTATGGTTATATTGACAAAAGTAGATATGGAAGATGATTCATGATTGTATATTTTGTTTTTGTTTGTTGATATGCTTCAATGGGTGGCTGGCCTATTATTTCTTACTAAAACCTTATGATATTTCATCATTGTCTATTTCATAATTTTCATTGTATGTGTGGAAAAGGCAATGCACCATGATTTATAATGTTAGTTTGAATTGCTACTATTCAAAATCAATTAGACACACACATGATTCTTTGAGTTTCAAGTTAAAACTTATGTGAGTATTGTAGTTAAGAGTTTTGCTTGAAGCCTTCTAGCACAACTCAAACAGAGGATGTGGAATACCGTCAAAAAGTAATTGCTTTCATTGATATGTGAGTCAAGTTGCTTATAATTTGTAGCTTCATGTTTCTTTTCTGTTCATAATTCCGAAAAGAGGAACTTTAGCTATGATGATGGCCCAACTGATTTGCCTCCTTATGACACCTTTATTGTAAATATTGTGCAAAGAATATGTGTATGTGACACAAAGGGCTTTACTATGCCTTTAAGCTACAATCTTTGCGAACACACTTAAAATGGGTTGTTAATCATGTAAGTTAGTATCAGTTATGGATTTATACGAATTGGTAAATCGATGTGGAATTATATATAATGTAAGAAGCTATTACATTGATATATCTAGAATATGACAAATTTGTTATTAGCTGAGTAAACGGGTCAACATGGATTCAAACAAACTCCAGTCCATAACAAGAATCACAAGTACATTTCTTAATGTCTCTTTACTATTTTAATATCCTTTTTAACTGAGTTAAATACTATGTAATTGGCTTGCTTTAAAGAGATGCAAGCAAAAACTGGTTCTCATCCGAGGAGAGAAACAAGCGCGAGGTAAATCTAATTCTCATAAACTCGATCTTAGTTGCTAGATATTTTGTTTTGTCTTGACTTTCAAAGATTTCCTCCATTGTAGTTGCACAGTTTGTAATAGTTGTTTCCTACTATTTGCAGATATATGAAAAAGGTAGGATGTTTGTTATCAAATTGGGGTAAAGGTGGTTGTTGCTTAAGTTGGAGCTCTGATCAATCACCTGGTGTTGTGATGTCTTAGGTAATCAATTCAGAGTCACCTGTAATTCTGACTCAAGTCAATTTTTAGTTTCCGTTTCTGCGTAAATTTGAGTTTGAATCATGTTTAAATATTTTCTTTTCTTTTCATTTACAATGTCTAGAATCAAGCTATGGTTAAACGAACTTAATGAATAATTTGTCCCGCCGCCGCAACGCGCGGCGGGCAAAAATCTAGTTATTAATAAATTGAAATTTGTAAAGTCCTTCCAAATTCAGAAGACGTATTCAAGCCTTTATTAAGCTTCTCTCCATTCTCAATTTCTAATACATTATCTATTCTTGATTTTATATAGTACCCAATTTCAAATTCTGAATACGTATCTAAGTTAAACGGGTATATCGTACCACATTATATGTTACATCGTACCAGAGCGATCCGAAATGAGCCTACCCCCTCTCGTACCGAATTTTAGGAACCTAGCGAATTGCGATCCCGTTCCACGTTTCCGTACCGGGCGTACCGCGAACCATGTGACTATGATTCAAACAACAAATAAAAAAGCATAACGCTGGTAGATTCTACAGAGATCAAATATTGGATAAGATTACAGTAAAAGGTTTAAAGAACGGTTACCTGAATTCGAATAAACAGATATACTAAACCCTAATCATAAATAGCATATATAGAGATGTAAAAGTAAATGATATCGAATAAAAAAGTAGGAATTAAACAATCACGTGAAGAAATGGAATACAAGTTTAGATAAGGATGTTACCTGTAGCAGATCGATGAACCAGATGCAGACTAGCGATGACGAACTGAGAAAAATAAATGGGGGCATGAACGATATGAGGAAATAAAATAAGAATAGGGTTTATTTGAAGAGGGTATTTTGGTAATCTACAATGAATTTCTTTTATTTTATATATTTATATTTATTTTTAAATCGCTAACCCATCGACTAGAACCTTTCACGACTTAGACCAAATGTACACGTACGCGAAATTCTGCCCCCCCCCCCTCCACTTTGGATGTTTTCTATTGGCTCAGCAAAAAGGAGGGGATTTCACGACTGTTTTCCACGTGAAAATTTTCACGCCAAAACTGGATTTAGAGCAAAAACGCCCACGGGGGCGGTGTGGGGAGTGAATGGGGGCATTTAGCGCCCTTTCACTTCTCCACTACGGGTGGCCTTAGGAAGGAAGATATACACGAAACTTTTTTTTATATTGCTAGGGTATATGGTTGTTGGCGAATGAAACATTGGTTTTGTACTGTGAAAGTTGAAAGATGAGACATGTCATCAATGGTTCGTGAATCTAAGGATGCGAGTCATGAGACTGACGATTTTAAATTATAGATTGTAGGTTTAAATGGGATTGGGCTAATATAATTGGATATATAGATTGGGTTAATAGTAATCCAGGTTGTTCGGTTAAAACCTAATAACAAAATTGAGAATTTTAGAACTAAAAACCTATCTGGTTTTGGTTTACAACTGAACTGGATATTGAATTTCTATATTGGTTTGGTTTTAAATGGTTTTGCAAGTTTGTAATTTTTAAACATTACAGGTAAAAACATGTATATTCTTCAAGCGGCAGCTGTTAAGCAGTAACAGCATTGGTTTTTTTGGGTTAATTGGGTGTCGATTAAGGTTAATTTGGTGGTCTGGCGGATAGTGAAAGGTAGGATACCTACACGGGTAGAACTACGCAAAAGAAAGATTGATTTGCCGTGCTAATATTGTCCGATGTGCAGACTTGAAGAAGAGACTGTTGGCCATCTCCTTTTTGACTGCAGGTTCGCATCTGAGGTGTGGAATAAAGTTTGGCGTTGGAATAGATTGAGGCCCATGATTTCGGTTCTTTACAAGATGTGTTAAACTGGCCGATTTCACCAGATGTGTCCACTGAAAAGCAGAAGCTGCTTCGAGGTATTTTTATGGTTACCATTTGGGCGCTTTGGAAAGAAAGGAACAAGGTGGTGTTTCAAGATTGTGATGCGAAGGCTATAGAGGTTGTTTGCATTATTAAGTCTTTGGCGTTTGTTTGGTTAAGATATAGAAAGAAATGTAATAGGATTGATTGGAAAGACTGGGTGAAGTACCCGTTGTATATGTTGTAAGTTGTGGTTGTGGGTTGGTCCCTGTTTGTGGCCTTCCTTGTTTTTGAATGAAATTTTTCGTTTCAAAAAAAAAAAAAAAAAAAAAACCTGTGTTGAATTAGAGTGACATAGTTCACTATTTTAATGTTTTGTGTAAACAAATAATGCATTAAAATGGAATCTATATAGAATGAAGCTTTCTAAAACCTAAATGATTATACACAAGTCTTTAAGAGTCAAACTCATTGCTCAATCCTTGTAGTCTTGTACAACCTAAAAGCCTAAACATAAGTAATCATGTATAACATGATATCATAATTCACTTCCAACACAAAAAGAACATTACTCAAGACTACTGAACATATTTGGAAAGCTGATCAAGGGCGACTACAAGATTTCCGAGATAGACGATAAGCTTATCACCATTAAGCCTGGTTAATTCATCACTAGACTCACCATTAAGCGAATCCTCTTTCACAATAGCTTCAATTAGTTCTGCATTTTCTCTAAGTTTCTCAGCCATTATCTGTTCATCCTGTTCTTCACTGATTTCAGGCCTTGTGATTTCATTTAACATGTCGTTTTTTGGTTCTGAACTGCACTCCCCCACTTTAACTTCTTCAGTTTTAACGTGTGTTTTTCGCTTCCGAGTGTCTTCTATGCTGCGTTTCTGAGGTATTATCTTTGATCTTTGCTTCTTTGAATCTGATTTTACTTTTAAGAAAAGAAAAGAGTATCAGTTTACAAAGAGAAGTAAAATAATTCAGCAACAACCAAAATAATCACCAATTGCGTTCTGTAGATCAAGATTCTTGCATCATAATGTAGGCAATCTTTAGAAAACAATATATTATAACAAAAGGTAGTTGTTTAGAAATTTATCGGAACATTCTAAAAGAGACGAGTTTAATGCCATAACTTAAAACCAGATGCAAAATGCATTTATTATTGTGTGCCTGCAGAGAAAAATGGATCCAAAATCTAACACGATGAAAGTCGATCACCTACTTATAACGCTAAGAAAGAATAGCTATTAATGTTTTTTTCCTTTTTTCCGGTAACCATCCAGGAAGACTCACTACCCTCACCAATACGCTGCTGCTAACAAGTGGGACCAAGTAAAGCATAAGCTGTGCAGAACAACGCGTGGCTAACTAGGCGATCCCTAATCTAAAATCAAATAAAAAAAACCTATTTAGGATCACAAATTATCTCGTTAAAACCAAGCAACGGCCAGATTTTCCTCATTAGAACCTACTTCTAAGTTCTATCTAATTCACCTCTTCCATCATCTTTAATGAACAAAACAAATTCTTCTGTACATTCAAACTTTCGGTTTTACAAATTAGATAGCAAATTATGCTAAAAATTGATGTTTCCTTATAAACAGAAAAACAGATAGAAATCGAAAACCATAGCACCATACACATTCAAAACCAATCACAAACTCATGATCGTTTTTAAACGTAAACACACGCGTAAATGCATAATCACACACACACATGTCCCAATTACTACATATCCTTGATCATAAACCTATAGGTGTAACGCTCATCGAGAACAGAATCATACAGGAATTAAAATACTAAAAACCTTCACTCTAATCCCTAAAACTTAACCAAAACATTTCCATATTATTCAACATTAGGTTAAAAAACCAAAGCATGAAACAAACTGACATACCAGACCGTAAAACAGAAGCGAGCACCGGCTCCGGATCCAGATCCATGGCCGGTTCGGATTCAGAACCCGGGTCCGTATCATACCCACCTTCGAAATCTTTAACATAGCGTTCAATAACATTAAAGAGTTCAGAATTAAAGCTGGCTTTCTTGGAACCTGACTGTTTGATTTTTTTATAATCGGAGAGTAATGAGTCCCATTTTCGTCTGCACTGATTGAGGTTGCGATTGACGCCTAAGGCGTTGCAGTTTTCGACGATTATTTTCCATTTCTGGAAGGAGGCGAGAGAGTCGCCGCAATCGGACTCGACGGCGGAGACCTCGTTGACTAGGATTAGGGATTGTTCGACGGTCCAGTCTGGGGCTGCTTTGGACCGGGTGCGTAGGGTGCCCACGCCGTCGTCGTCCATGGTTTGGTTGTTATGGTTACTGTGATGGACTATGGAGTGGGTTCTGGCATTAACATGGTTTGGGTATTGAAATGATATAGATAAATTAGTTAGATTAAAAGCACGGTTACTCAGACATGGGGATGTAGCTCAAATGGTAGAGCGCTCGCTTTGCATGCGAGAGGCACGGGGTTCGATCCCCCGCATCTCCAATTTTTAGTCTGTATAGCAATTTTAACAGTTTTTTATATTATTTGTCTTATGGAAGACATGAATTATTCTGAAAGGTCCTAGTTTATCATTAAGAAATGGATAGTTTTATCTCTACCTGTAGCAATAGAGATGTTGCTTCTAACGAGACTCGCTAGTAGTTTTGTATCAAGCCTTGGATATAAGACACATAATACTCAGAATCGGTGTTCTTTTAACAAAATATGTTGGATTTGGTTTGATCAATGTTATTGTCAGCCTATTACTCTACTAAAGGCTTATTTCTTTTGTTGTTTCATCTTTTACTTTGGGTCTATGGGTATTCGGGAACCTCAAACTCGGACGGAAAGCTTATGTTTTCATAGTCGTTACTCGTTAGGGGTTAGTACTGTGTGTATTATGCTAACTCAACTACTCAAGTGCACTCTTATTTATACCAACGAGGAACTTACACATCTTTAACACGGGTTAACGTACAAATTACAAGCTAGCATACTCAACACCAAAATACATCCCCACTAGTGTTCATGGTTTGAAACTTAAGGCAAAGGACTCGTTATGCATATATATAGGGCCATCCTCATAAAGTTTCATTACTTTAAGTAAAAGCATAAAACATAACATTTCCATTATAATCAACAAAACATAATGTACAACAAAATAATGTAACAAATTGGTTAAACCATCTTATGAATGTTCATCAATATCATAACCAAAACATATCTTATGAATATTAATTCATCAACATCATAATGTTGAATAAGAACCAAAACATATCAACTTAACTAGTAACCGAAAAAGAGAAATTATCATCATCCATAGCTCTTGAAGAGTAAGCATCACCTTCACTCGCATATGACGAAAACTCTTCATCATCTTCCCTTTCCTTCAACCCTTCAATCTTTTCAACCGCCTCTCTTATATCATACCTCCTCGCGATATCCCATTCGCAACAACCCATCCCAATCTTCAAGAGTTTCAACATCTCACCCTCACCATTCTTTGTCCCCTTCATCTCTTTATCAAACACCTCACCCGTCCACTCTTCCCTCACCACCGAGTTAACCCATGTCCCCAAATCCGGTTTCCCACCCTTACCTTGTTCTAGATAGTTTGCTGGATACTTCCCCGTTAGCATTTCTAGTATCAATATCCCAAGGCACCATACGTCGGTTTTTTTTAGTTGTGTGTCGATGTTGTGTGAATTCTGGTGACTTGTAGACCACCATGAGGTGTTGTGCATGATCCTTGTTTATAACGGGGACTAGAGCATAGTCTGAAAGAAGGGGGTTGAAATCTTCATCTAGAAGCACATTTGATGACTTCAAGTGACCATGAGGTAACGGTAGACGTGGAAGCTCTTCGTAGAGATGATCTAGCCCACGTGCTACGCCCTTGATTATCTTTAACCGTGTTGCCCAATCCAACCCTGGCTCGTCGGGTTTTCGTTTGCCTATACATAAAACAAGATAATTTAGAGAAACTTTATAGCCTGTGGGGTGTGGATTTATAGCACGACAGAATCCTAACACGATATTTTATGGGTTTCAATTTAGTCTAACCGAGTTTGGGTAATTGGGTTAGTTTTAGGTCGGACATGTAAATATGTTTAGTTAAACAAGTTGGGCTGCGGTTGACTCGTATAACTAGTTAATTTTTTTAATAAAAATATAAGTTCTGTTTTTTATGTCACTAACTAAAAAAGGGTTTGGGCATTTTATGTCAAAAAAAATATAAATTCAAAAGAAATTGAAATCAACTTTTATATTATATACAAATGTTTTTTTAGTTTAATTAATTTATAATTTAAAGTATTAACATGAAAAGGGAATTGCAGGGGAAATGGGTCAAGTACATGTCGTGTTTGGGCTCGTGTCAATTTTTTAGTACATGTCATGTTTGGGTTCGTGTCAGTATGACCCACCAACCCAAGTAGACGGCCTATTTTGACCCCTACCAAGTGGCGGGGGTACATTGACATGTGGTGTTTTGTTCAATGCTGTGATATTTTTAAAAGAAACTTATTTGATATAATTTTTTTTAATAACTTGATTTTGTTCCACTTAAAAGTAAGTATATAACTTCCAAATATGTGAAAACATACCATGAAGATGGCTAGCCAAGCTACCATTGGCAGCAAAATCAGTAACCAATAGTTTCTCCTCTTTCTTGTAGTAAAAAGCCACAAGTGGTAATAAATTAGGGTGTGACAAGCCTCCAAGCAAATTCATATGTGCCTGGAAGTCTTCTTTTCCCACATTTCCCATCTCCTTGAACCTCTTGACCACCACGGGTGACCGTCCCGCTATCATCGCCTTGTACGACGACCCAAAGCTCCCACTTCCCAACACATCAGCCGAGGCTCGTAGAAGATCTTCCAACTCGAAGCTTTCCCTATCGGTCCTCACGAAATGTAGCTTTCCGCCATTTTCAGTTCTTTTGTAATTCTCTTGTTTGGTATACATTTGAATCTGATTGTTTGTATTCGCCTTATAAGTGTTCATTTTGTCTGTCTTTGTCATTTGGTAGTTTTTGTGCTCGTTTTTTCGCTTCCTTCGGGTTCTAAAGATTTTTAAGACCAGTATGATGGCAGCTAAGACTGCCAAACTGGACACAACAGCAATGATGATAATCAGTTTTTTGCTTAGTTTCTTCTTGCAATCCTTAAGAGGTTTACCACATAAGTTGTTTCCTGCATGGCCCAGATCGATGAAAATTTTCCTTGTTACATGGTTTTTATATAATTTGGTAAAAAATCCAACTTGACATAAAGCAATATATATGTCAAGTTACAAGGTCTGTATTAACTTTTTATAAAAAATATCAATAGAAGACTTGTCATACACATGTAATTAGGATTTAAAGATCAAATTAATTAGAGGATCAAATAGGAATCATTTGCACTAATAAGCGAGTTATGGTTTGAGAGAGTGCAAATAGGCATCGTATCAGGAAAACACCACAATTGGTGAAGTCGCTTATTGGGTCAGCGACTTCATTCACTCGAAAACAACACCCTACCAACCACTGATCAATGTAAAGAGTTGTCCAAGAAGTCGCTGTCCCAAATGGAGGCATCATGCTGAAGTCGCTTATTCAATCAGCGACTTCAATGTGAAGTCACTCTTTCAATCGGCGACTTCTGTGAAGGAACATATTCAATCAGCGACTTCGGCTTAAATTACACTAAATCCATCTTTAGCAAGGCTCGAAACCTTGACTTCAAGGGGAACAACACCACACTAACATCCAACTTCAATGGCTTTACCGATTAGACCAACCCCCGCTCGTGTTGTAGATCAAATAATTTCTTGATTTATTTGATGTCACCTTTTGGCTGGATTATATATATACCAACACTGACCTACGTATACTGTAAAAAGAATTTATATAACTACTAAACAAAGGAGTATAAAAAACTTAACTAAAACATCAATTTTAATAATATTTGAAAACTTGATTTTGAAAATAAAAAAATTAAAGGCATTACAACTTAATTTTTTAAATGTATTTAATAACTTGTTTTTTTTTTTAAACTTAAAAAGCCAGCAAGGACAAAAAAGAATGTAGACAAAAGATCAAATACAACCAGCTTTTTTGTACGAACGGTACGAATTGAAGGAAAAAACACGCGGGCCGTTTATAACTAGAGTAATTATATTTACTCTAGTTATAAACGGCCCGCGTGTTTTTTCCTTCAATTCGTACCGTTCGTACCGAAAAGCTGTTTGTACATGAACCTACCCCAAAGAATGTAATACGGTCACAAGAATATATCACTAGGCACAACCTATTGGTTTTCTAGTATAATATTATCATGAGAAAAACAAGTTTTAATGTTTTATACTTGAAACAAGATATAGTTTCAAATAAATCAAAATTATGATGATGATAATAATAACATGCAACATGCATATTTATGATTACCTGCAAATGAGCTAGGATCCTGATTGCTAAGCCCCTTAGGTATGCGCCCATCAAGTTTATTATTTGCAAAGTTCACTTTCAAATCTTTTAATGCCTCAAATTTCGGTATCTCTCCATCAAACTGGTTGTTTTGAAGCTGCAAATCTACAAGAATCGGCAGTTCCTTAAGCGAAATCGGAATTTTCCCTACAAAATTATTATTTCCAAGTTCAACTTTCCTAAGTGAACCCATCCCTCTAAACGCGTCACCACCAATCTCCCCAGAAAACTTGTTATTCGACAGAAAAATCCCACGCAACGGCCCAATTTTCAACACGTTAGGCATCTGGCCCTCGAAGCTATTGTTCTTAAAACTTAGCGTACGAATACTTGTTACCCCAGCCAATGTGTCCATATCTATTGTCCCACTTAACCCCATGTTCTCTAGCTGTAACCCGATTACATTTCCATCTTTGTTGCATATCATACCGTTCCAGGTTGGTGTTTCACCACGACATGGTGGTTTACTTGGGTCCCAGTTACTTAGATCCCGGCGTTGTTGAGAGAGGTTTTGAACTGCATTAGCCTTGTGGCGTCCTGTTGTTGATCGGACACAACGGGTGATGTTGTTAGTAAAGTGTGAATTATTAGGAATGGGAGCCAATATGGTGGATAGAAACAAGTCATGTTAGGCTATGGTTGATGTAAAATGTGGTGATGGTTGTAGCAAAACAGCGTGTTTTAAGCGGTTTTTGGTGGCGATATAACTTAGAGACTGTCGATATCAAGGAAACAAATGGAGGTGAATTGTAAGGGCTGAATTAAAGAGGGTTTTTAAGGGGAGAAAAAGACAATTGTATAATGTGGTGAAATTTACAATGTCATGGGATGATTGTGATAAAGCTGTCTTCTTAAGGCCGGCTATGATATTTGACATATGTTTCAATTGTTTGATCTATTCCTTAGACCAACGTTATTCTAACATGTTCAAATGCAATTGACTGGACCGGGTATGCAGTCGATTTTCCGGTTTGAATGGCTGGTTTGGTTCTGATTGAGGTGGAAATGAGCCGAGCCAAGGCTTGTTTAACTTACAAGAACTAGAGATCGGCTCATTTAAAACTTTATATATAATTAATTATTTATTATGTGTAGGGCTGTACACGAGCCGAGCCAGGCTAAGCTCGAGCTCGAGCTCGAACTTAAACGAGCCAGTTTGGCTCGGCTCGTTTTTTTGGTCGAGCTGAAAAGCCGAGCTCGAGCTCGGCTCTTAAATGTTCAAGTCGAGCTCGAGCTGGCTCGAGCCAGCTCGTTATTTTTATATTATTTTTTTATAAATATTTATAAAATAAAAAACAAAACAAAAATAAAATTACACATATACATGTATATTTTTTATTTTTCTAAGTTAGGGTTTATTGGATTATGAAGAGGTGAGGTAGATAGGTAGTATGAGCGGAGCCAAAATATATTACTTTCACCTATATATTAATTACACATACACAAGCCTGAGTCGAGCCATATGTCGAGCCATCGAGCCGAGCCACGAGTCGAGCCATCGAGCCGAGCCACGAGCTGAACACCCCTGGCTCGAGCTCGGCTCGATTATTGAATGAGCTTGCTCGGCTCGGCTCGAAAACAAAACGAACCTTTTCGAGCGAGCTTGTTTCGAGGTTTTTTCGAGCGAGTTTCGAGTGTGCCTCGAGCCGCGAGCTTTTTGTACACCCCTAATTATGTGTTATATATGGGGAGGGATAAAATAAAAACTCTAAGTTTGAAAAACCTTTAAAAACCCATGTAAAAAAACATTATTATTATTGTTATTTTTTAAAATAACCATTGTAAAATACATAATTTTAAGCATTTTGAGCAAAAAAAAAATAAAAAACAAGCGCCGATGGGATTTTTATTAAAAAAATAAACAAAGTTGCGTTGTTTACATATGTTTTCAGCTATTTAGTTGTTGTAAACATATATTTTCAGCAACTTTGTTTATTTTTTTAAAAAAAATCCCGTTGGCGTTTTTTTTTTTTTTTTTTGCCCAAAACGCTTAAAAACATGTATTTTACATTGGTTATTTTTTTCAAAAAAAAACATGGGTTTTCAAAAGTTTTATCAACTCAAGAGGGTTTTCATTTTATAGTTGACCTATATATGTAACACATAATCTGTAACATAATATATGTTATTTAATTATTTGTATCATAGTTTACATCTAATAGTCGTTATTGTAAATATTATATATTTAATATATTAAAAATTATATAAATAATAGACTCGTTTAGGATTTTAGGCCCATGATCATCCATCTCAATAAGTGAAGTTGGGGTCGGCCTTGTTTTTTAAGCAAACTTATTTTTTGGCTCAATCACTTTTAAGCTTGTCTAGATTCAAGCTTTAACGAACTAATCTCAAGTGGCTTAGCTCATTTACATCCTTAGGGTGTGAGAACAATGCCTTAAATCAACCACATCGAGCCTAAGTTAATTAGGTAAGTTAGTTGGGTTTAAAGTTTTTGTTATAGTTTTTTGTTGTAAATAAGATAAGGTAACTCATCAATAAATAAGACATCGCTAATGTTCATAGCCTTATCATTTCACAATATTCATATTTTTGGTGTTCAAATACCATGTTGTCGTTTGATTTTGTCTATTGATGTTTGTGTTGGTTGGTCTAATCGCCATAAGTGATTTTAGTTTCTTGGGTATTTGTAACTTAAAAAACAAGAAAGTTTTATTTGGAAGATAATAAGTGTCTTATTGACATAGTGGTGTGTGTGTTTTTGTTTGATACAATGTTTGAACTGTCGCTAGTTATTAGCAATATATATTATATATGGAATATTTGTCATTCCAACTATCTATGAACTATTATAAGACCGAGTTCCGATAAATTCAATGGAATCAATCGGTAGACATTCGTTTATACAAGTACCTTTTTAACACCAAAAGATTTTATTGCCAACATCTATGGATGAGCTAGGAAAAGCATAACAAGATGGAAGGCTACACACAACAAATTGAGTTGAATCATACGATATAAAGTTTATCACAGCGTAAAGCATGTTCAACCCAACCATCATCTTAAGTCTCAAATTTGACTGACGATTCTTCAACCGCTATTTTTTTTTTTTTTTTTACTTTTTTTAATTCCATTTCTTCAATAAAATGCATGAATCCTTTACGCATCTGTTTAGATCTTTTCCCGAAAAAAAAAAATAGTAAGTTTGAAAAGTTAGTTGAATTTAGAACCGCTAGGTTTGACGTAATGCTATCTTTTTAGTTTCTAGGTGTTTTTAGAATAATTTTTAGAAACATTTGGGAAGTGTTTTGGTTTCCAATAACTTCGATGCCAAGGGTACTGCACTAAAAACCTGACACCAGTTATTCATGTGGCAAGCGAACTCCTCGAATACGCATGGCAAAACTAAAAAAAATGACACTGCTCTTTTGACTAAGACCACAGGATTTATCCTCTCATGTTGCGTCATGTTAGCGCCCAGTTGGCAAGTGATAAAGCTTCTGCTCACTCACCTGATGCTGTTGTGGCTAGAGGTGAGCAACAGCTTTATCCAGTTTATTTTTATTTTTTAATTTTTTTTATCCTTTCAAAATTTGTCAAAATTATTAAAACAAAAATAAAGTTAACTAAAAATTAGATTAATGTTTACAATAAACTATTAAAAAACTAAAAACTAATCTAATACAAGATCATCGGGCCGTCTAGCCCACAAATGCCCAACTAATTCATGTCGGAGGTTTCCGTGTATCTCACGGTTCTTGATACTCCTTATGTTGTCAAGTCTTTGGTTATTATCGATTGTCGATTCGGCACGTGGGATATCACCTTGGTAATTTTGACATATCGCCAAGCCTCAGTCCTCCAATATCATGTTATGTAGAATAATACAAGTATAGACGACGTCCATGATCCTCTCTCGTGTCCAAAACCTTATAGGGTTGGCAATCAACGCAAATCTTTTTTTAAGAACCCCAAACGCTCTTTCAATATCTTTTCTTGCCGACTCTTGTTTCTTTGTAAAGTACTTGCGTTTGTCTTCAAGTTCTGACGAGAAAGCTTGAACAAGTGTAGCCCATTCGTTGTAAATACCATCAACCAAATAGTAGTCGTACTTGAAATTTACATTGTTAGCGTAAAACGATTGGGGCGGCTCAACCCCGTCGATAATGTTATCGAATATAGGTGATTTATCGATAACATTTAGGTCGTTATTTGACCCGGCAACTCCGAAAAAAGCATGCCAAAACCAAAGATCATGCGAAGCCACCGCTTCAAGTATGATACTCGGTCCGGAATGATCACCCCGATGAAACTGACATCGCCAAGCCGTAGGACACATAGCCCAACCAACATGCGTACAATCTAGACTACCAAGCATGCCGGGAGACCCATGGTTTTCACCATGAACCTCGTATATGCGTTGGATATCATACATGGTTGGTTTACACAAATACCGTCGTGAGTAAATAGATATGATCTCTACGCAAATATATATATATATACACACATATTTTAAAATGACATTTGATAATAAAAGTGAAAAAACTATGTGAGTAAACTATGTATAGAAATATACCTTGACAAAAATAATGAAGGGAGTCGCGCACAACTTTTTCGGACATCGCAATATACTCGTCCATTGCGTCCGATGCAAGCCCGTAGGCTAGCTGCCGAATAGCGGCCGTACATTTTTGTACGGATGTGAACCCTAGTCGGCCCCTTGCGTATTCTCTTTGTTGGAAAAAAGGATAAAGCTCCGACAAATCATTTGATAAGCGCATGAATTATTGTCTACTCATTCGAAAGCGTCGCCTAAAATGATCTTCAGTATACACGGGATCCAAGCTGAAGTAGTGTCGATACAAAGTATCGTTTGCTCCCTCTCTATCACGGTCTAGCGTCGGTTGTCTCGTTAACACCGGAGTCCTTCGTCTTCGAGACCGGGCTATTAGGTATTCAACCGTTATCCTACCCACCTCCATAAACAACTCGTCTTCTTCGGACGAAGAAAAATCATTCCATCGCGAAGCCATTTTGTAGGGAGTGATAGAATTTTTTTTTTGTGAAGATTGCAAAATTTTTGTAAGGATTTGCAAATTTTTGGTTGCCAAAAATAGCCAAATATAGCTGCCAACCTCCAACGGTCGTCAGCCAACGGTCACTTTTGACCCGCTACCACACGCGAGTGTGGTAGCTTTGGCTAGCTCGCGAGAGCGATAGAGGGAGGGTGTTATGGGCCAAGCTATCCACGTGTACCAAATTGTGGCTCGCGGCTGGTCGCTCGCGAGCCACAACGGATAGTCTAATGGACTTCAATTAAGTTTGTTTTTTTAATTTGCAGACCCCTTCAAAACATTTATGATTTTAGACACATAGTATTCAAAACTAATATTACCTCTTCCTATCAAAAAGTGTTTTTTAAAATTTATATTTTATTAGAGCATCTCCAATGGAGGTTCTTTGGACTGTCCAATGGAAACAAACCAAAGCAAACGGATGGATCCTTTCACCCACACCATTGAAGGAGTTGTCCTGTGGGAGTTGAGTCCGCTCTAGCAGAGCGGTCCACTAACCAAATGTGGGCCCTAGGTGTACTTTGTATGATTAAATAAAAGGAAAAGTAGGTGATGAGGTGAAAATTTGAAATGGTTTATGGTTTTGAATGGTTTGGAGTGATGTGTTATGATGACGTGTCGGTTTGAAGTGATTTGTTTGAAATGCCATTGTGGATACTCTTAGAAAACCAAAATGACTAACCCAAAGGAAAGTAACCAAAAATTGGGCACGTTGGATGGAAACTGATTCTCCCTGGATCAAGGAAGTTTTGCTAGCTTCCAAACTTCCAATTCCAAGGAAATCCAGTGATAATTTTTCTAGTATATCATCTTCACTTGTCATTTAGGAAAATTGTTTGCTGATGGCAAATCACATATTGACATATTGTTCAAAACGGGCTATCTACATTTACTATTAGGCCCCTTTTAGGTCCAGCCCATTATCTATCTATCTATCTATCTATCTATATCTATCTATACATATAATAAACTAAAGCCATTTTAATGACATGGCACTCAAAGAGGGTATTCTCTTCATTGAGTGTGCCATGTGTCATCCTATGTGGCAAGGGCTTTATTTTAGAATAATAATAATTTAAAATTTAAAAACAAAATTAGATTTTTATCTCTAATGTTTTCTCCCATAACTTTTAAACGTTAATATCTTTTATATACGAGATTTTTTAAAGAAAAAAATTACACCAAATTAACGAGCGTTTTATTATCTTTCCAACGGGTACCATAGTGCTATATAAAAAACGGAGAAAAAAACGACTATTTTTTGTGTGGTTTTGTTCATACGGGAAAAAAACACAAAGTGTTCAGGTTATTCATTAATCATGTATAGGCAAGTCATTAGTTATTTTCAAACCAGTAAATATGATTTTTATTTACAACATGTGTTAGCATTGGAGTTGTACATTGTTTTAGGTTAGGTTTTAATATTAGAGTTATACATTGTTTAAGGTTATGCACTAACATTGAAGATACATTGTTAATTGTTTTAGGTTAAGTGCTACCCGAAGCTTTCCTGCATGTAAGTGTAAAACGCATCAGTCTATTTCAGGTGTAAAATTGATATTTCAAATTAGATTTCTCAACCCGGGACGCTCCCGAGATATATTAGTTTAAAAAAATTGTGGGTTTGGGTCGGGCTTGAGATTAGGTGATACCCGACCCAATTACCCTTTTTTTATATTAGAATATGATAACTTATGGCAGAGATTTGTTTAAAATAATAATAATAATATTCATTAATCATATATTGGCAAGTCATTAATTATGTTGTCATATTAGATATTTTATTATGTCATATTAGATATTTCAACTCGGGACGCTCTCCAACAGGTAATTGCTATGTTTTCTTTTTCTACCATATTCTGAAATAACTCAAATCTTATTGTATGCAGTTAAAGACCTTTGACTGAATGTATAGGTGCTAAACAATCTTTGTCCCCTTGAAGTGGTCACTGGCGAAGCTTACTAGGGGCCGGCAGGGGCGGCCGACCCCCCGAATTTTCGCGTAGAAGTGTCGATTATATAGTATTCGTATAGAAAATTTTGGAAATATAGGGTTTCGACCCCCCGAAACTGGATTTCGACTCCCGAAACTAGTGACTTTCGACCCCCCGGTGACTTCCGACCCCCGAACCTTCGGGTCAAGCTTCGCCACTGGAAGTGGTTGGGATCTTAATATTCTGTTTTAGGGGTTGATGTTGTAAGATGAAATGGATCTTTTGGTATATATTTTTTTTAAAAGTATCTAATGTAAGTTGATACATAGATGTCATTTTTATTGTAACACCCCAACCGATGGCGGAAACATCGGGATGTCACGTAGTGATGATTGTTCAGTAGCTCATGGTGAATAATAATTTCATTAAATGATTTAAATAATTCCCATTCCCGTTGTGGTTTCCATTTCCATTCCCGTTGCCGTTACCGTTCCCGTTGCCGTTACCGTTCCCGTTGCCGTTCAACTGGATGACTTGAGCTAGTAAGTTAGGAACCAGAGTCGCGATTTGTTGTGCCATTTGTTGGGAAATGATCGCAGCCAGTTGGGCATCAACACCATTGTTGTTGTTGTTGTTATTGTTGTTGTTGTTGTGATTAGTGTTGCTATTTCCTTCCTCATGATTACCACCATTGTTATTGCGGGTGCTGCGACGTGGAGGCATGATCTGTAAGAGACACAATGAAATGAATGAGGTAATATAAGGAATGTAATCATTTATTCATTAATTAAAACGAATAAACGAAAACGTTGACTTATCAAAGATTCTAAATTCTAATAACATATGAAGACATGCTTTAGCCTATAAGTGAACACTCATCCCGAGAATTCCCAGGTAGGCATCCGGGTCCCTCGTCTGATTGGGATATATGCGCAATGCCAGCCTAGACAGAAGACTCGGAATACAGGCGTTCACCCTTCCAGATTGCATGTGTTCGTTATTAAAATCTAGAACTTCGACGAGATCTCAAGGTGGTTCAGGTTAAACCTGAGGATCTTATCTTATTAGTCTAAGAGTGGATCCAGTGATGGAGTACAACCTTCTTGTAGGGATGAAAGTAGGGATAAGAAGTAGGAGAGAGATAGAGAATAGCAAGTATAAGAAGCAAGTACTGGTTAAATCCTATGGTTATAGACTAGATTATTTTTCTAATAACCTAATTCCCTATAACCATGGCTCTGATACCAATCTGTAACACCCCAACCGATGGCGGAAACATCGGGATGTCACGTAGTGATGATTGTTCAGTAGCTCATGGTGAATAATAATTTCATTAAATGATTTAAATAATTTACATACAATTGTTCTACAAGGATTCGTACATCAAATTGAATAAAACTATGCACATATCTTCAAGCAAATCTTCAAGCAAGTAGAACCTGAAACATGTTAAGTTGAAAATATTTTGGGTCAACAAAAGTTGGTGAGAATACATAGGTTTTTGTAAATACTTGATAATAATAGTTTGTACAACATTCCCAGTTGTATGACGATAGAGTATGATGCAGACATGTAACAATGCGTCTTTGTACAATCAAACCTTGTGTCGACTGTTGACTAACTCGCAAGTTAGTTAAATGTTGTTACTGTTATCGATCATCCCTGAATTTATGCGGGGGATGGGTTTGTCAGACCTATAGCGCTATAATCTAAACAGACGGCTTGATCATTGTTAATGATTGTACTGTGTCTTTTTGTTACAGTCAAATGATAGAATGATGATGTAATTGAATCACAAGTAAATATGAGTAAATGATAGTATAAAATGTTTAAACATGTTTCACCCCAAAAATAGTGAAAATAGAGAAAAGGGGCTATGTAAACTCACCTTAGCAAAATGTTGTATCTGTTGAAAAGATTGAATAATGGTGTTGCCCAAATGTGTCAAGTATCACCCTATAATAAGGTAATAAATACGTCTAAGTCTATCTAGTCTACAAATGTATAAATTTCTAGGGCTTCGAATTGGGGATAAATGCTTGTTTGATTAATATAAAAAATGTTTGATAATTGAGGGAATATTAATAAATAAATAACCAAAAATATTTTTAGGAAATTTAAAGTTAAGATGGTCACAATAATGTATTTAAAGTGTAAAAATAATTTTTACAAAATTATTTTCTTTAAAATAGAATATTAATTCTATTTATAACAAATAGTCAAAATTTAACTTTAATATCTAAAAATATTAAAATTAAAGAATTATAAGTTTAAAATTTATATTTCTGTTCTAAATATTCAGAAATAATTTGTATAAAATTTTGGTGCAAAAATATTAAAAATTAGATTTATTATGATTTAATTATGATTAAAACTAACAAAAAAATGATTAAAAATATTAAATAAATGATTTTTCAGAAATAAAAATCATTTCAGAAAAGTTTATTGTTACAAAAGCTCAGAATAATTTTTGTGGAAATTTATAAAATTGTTTTGATATTTTTATAGAATTTTATAAATAAAATAGAATAAACTTGATTTATTTATTATATATATTAAATAAATAGGTTTTTGAAAACTAAAATTTTTATGTTAAACTTTACTACTAGAATAACATAAAATAATTTTTGTAGAATTTATAAAGTTGTTTTAGTATTTTAAAACAAATTTTAAAATACAAATAATTATATATATATAAATGTTGAAAAAAAAATGAAAACTTGGGTTGAGCTGGGTATTGAACCCGCGTGGGTTGGGTATAATGCACCAGACACAACCACTTGATCTAGATCAGTGGTTGTGTTTGGTTCCTGTCTGTTATAATTATATATACATGTTCAGGAAGTGTTCTTCCCCAAATTGAATGATAAGAACCCTAGTTTTTCTAATACATCGAATTGTTAGACGATAACACCAGAAATTATAGGGTTATCAGTCGCGTAACATCAAAGATCAAAAACACAAATTGGATTAAATCATACCAGTCAGAATTGATGGTGAAATGCTCAGTCAAACAAAAGTCAACTGCGAGTGATTCTTGGCTAAAAACGATTTGTTGGTAGAAATTAAGGATAGGGGTTTGTTAATCGCTCCTTTCAGAGGTTGTGTGCGAGCTTAATCGAATTATTAACGGGTATTTATACAGATTTCAATCGAATTCATTTGGAAAGCTTATTAATGGTGTTTAAATCACAATTCAAAACCTTTAAATACGCGTGACGTTGAATTAGGAAAGGGAGATGTGATTGTGGTGCGTATAATCCGGAATTTGACTTCTGAATACGGACGCGTTTTGATTCAGATCGTTGAATATTGATTTTTTTGTGTGGGTGGCGTGCAGCAAAGGGCTGAGGACGAACCCACATCTGTTTCTGTTAGAAGGTAATTTATAAAATGAATTCCAGTTTAAAATCAACAATACATAGTTGGCAAAGTGGTTGGTGTGGCATTTGATGAGATTTAGACCCGGTGACTCGGGTTCGATTCACGCGAGCAGCAAGGTTTTTTTTTTCTTTTTAATAGAACAGAGTAGGGATGGGAGGGGGGTAGTGGGCCGCTCAGCTGTTGGGCCTACGGCCTGGGCTCCGGTTTGGGATGGATCTGTTGGGCTCAAGGAGTGTTTATTGTATTTGTGGGCTTGGTTTAGTCAAGAATTTTGACAAACATTAAATCAAATCTGATTATTATTATTATTATTATAACTTTTATATATATATATATATATGTGTGTGTGTGTGTGTGTATCACCAAAAATAAAACTTTTCATACAATTATTTAAGGCGAAATGTTACAGTCTCCCCTACTTTTAGGAACTTCGTCCCGAAGTTAAAGGAAGACACCAGATTTACAATTGGTCAACTACCGAAACCCTTGATAAAATTTCTCACTACCTTAACGTACCTGTAAATTCATGATTACGTTCCGGACCGTAATTACCAATTTACCTTACATTAGGGTTTTGCGTCCTTTTATGACTTTACCGATTGTTGAGCAGGTTCGATAGTCTCCACCAGTCGTTGAGCAGGTGGTAGGGCCTCTCCCGACTGTTGGAAAGACATGATGACCTCTACCAATCGTTAAGTAGGTTGTTTGGTAGTCAACTAATTGATGTACAAGTAAGCAAGTATGATTAAAGATATAGCAATTAGTTCACATTCAAACAATCATGCATACACCATGTAAACAACTCTCAGACAAAAATATCAATATTAGAATTTATTACTTGGATCAAATAGCGTCAATACATAGAATAAAAGCAAACAACGTTCGAATGGTGGGACATGTTGTTAAGTAGCTAGAGGGTCTTGATCTCTGTTTAATTTAGGGCATCGGTTACGGAAGTGATTTGGGTCTCCACATTCATAACACTGACCATAGTTGTATCGATTAGGATTAGTAGTCTGAGCAGGGTTGGTGGGTTGATTGGCATTAGGATTTGGGGTCTCGCGACACGTATTAACTAGATGGCCATACCTACCACAATTGGTGCACAAGCGACACGATGAAGCAGTGGGATGATGTCGGTTGCATGTGTTACACAATGGATGGTTTCCTGTATAAGGTTTCTTGTTAGAAGCTTGTGGAGCGAGGTTTGCATTAGGATCCCTGGTCTTACGCTTCTGGTTCTCAGTAGTTACCGCGGCTACAATACTTGTTTTATTGCCTTTCCGAACTAAGGTCCCGTTCTTTACGTGATTATCAGTTAAGGTAGCTGCTAAACGTTTGGCTTCCTCCAAGGTGGCAGGATTCCTTCCCCACACCGTGTCCTGGATTTGCATGGGCAGACCACCGATGTACTTCTCGATGGCTACCGGCAGGGGAGTGACTTTGTGGGGTAACAATAAGCTAAGCTCGTGAAAGCGGGTATTGTAGGCAAGGTTTTCCCCACTATCCTGAGCAAGGGTGTGGAACTCGTCTTCTAATTTCTTGACCTCGTTACGTGGGCAAAATTCATCTTTCATTAACTCCTTGACTTGATCCCACGTCATAGTAAGTGCAACTTCAGCTCCTCGGGTACGCTTTTCCTCATTCCACCAAGTGAGTGCTCGTTTGTGAAGAACACTCATAGCATAACGGACCTTAAAGTTATCGGGACACTCACTGTTGATGAAGGTATTTTCAATACCCTCAAACCATTGTAGGAGTCCTGTAGCTCCTTCTTCACCACTAAACTTTGGGGGATTACAAGAATTAAAGTGCTTGAGAGTGCAGGCTGGAAGACCATTCCCATTCCCGTTGTGGTTTCCATTTCCATTCCCGTTGCCGTTACCGTTCCCGTTGCCGTTACCGTTCCCGTTGCCGTTCAACTGGATGACTTGAGCTAGTAAGTTAGGAACCAGAGTCGCGATTTGTTGTGCCATTTGTTGGGAAATGATCGCAGCCAGTTGGGCATCAACACCATTGTTGTTGTTGTTGTTATTGTTGTTGTTGTTGTGATTAGTGTTGCTATTTCCTTCCCCATGATTACCACCATTGTTATTGCGGGTGCTGCGACGTGGAGGCATGATCTGTAAGAGACACAATGAAATGAATGAGGTAATATAAGGAATGTAATCATTTATTCATTAATTAAAACGAATAAACGAAAACGTTGACTTATCAAAGATTCTAAATTCTAATAACATATGAAGACATGCTTTAGCCTATAAGTGAACACTCATCCCGAGAATTCCCAGGTAGGCATCCGGGTCCCTCGTCTGATTGGGATATATGCGCAATGCCAGCCTAGACAGAAGACTCGGAATACAGGCGTTCACCCTTCCAGATTGCATGTGTTCGTTATTAAAATCTAGAACTTCGACGAGATCTCAAGGTGGTTCAGGTTAAACCTGAGGATCTTATCTTATTAGTCTAAGAGTGGATCCAGTGATGGAGTACAACCTTCTTGTAGGGATGAAAGTAGGGATAAGAAGTAGGAGGGAGATAGAGAATAGCAAGTATAAGAAGCAAGTACTGGTTAAATCCTATGGTTATAGACTAGATTATTTTTCTAATAACCTAATTCCCTATAACCATGGCTCTGATACCAATCTGTAACACCCCAACCGATGGCGGAAACATCGGGATGTCACGTAGTGATGATTGTTCAGTAGCTCATGGTGAATAATAATTTCATTAAATGATTTAAATAATTTACATACAATTGTTCTACAAGGATTCGTACATCAAATTGAATAAAACTATGCACATATCTTCAAGCAAATCTTCAAGCAAGTAGAACCTGAAACATGTTAAGTTGAAAATATTTTGGGTCAACAAAAGTTGGTGAGAATACATAGGTTTTTGTAAATACTTGATAATAATAGTTTGTACAACATTCCCAGTTGTATGACGATAGAGTATGATGCAGACATGTAACAATGCGTCTTTGTACAATCAAACCTTGTGTCGACTGTTGACTAACTCGCAAGTTAGTTAAATGTTGTTACTGTTATCGATCATCCCTGAATTTATGCGGGGGATGGGTTTGTCAGACCTATAGCGCTATAATCTAAACAGACGGCTTGATCATTGTTAATGATTGTACTGTGTCTTTTTGTTACAGTCAAATGATAGAATGATGATGTAATTGAATCACAAGTAAATATGAGTAAATGATAGTATAAAATGTTTAAACATGTTTCACCCAAAAATAGTGAAAATAGAGAAAAAGGGCTATGTAAACTCACCTTAGCAAAATGTTGTATCTGTTGAAAAGATTGAATAATGGTGTTGCCCAAATGTGTCAAGTATCACCCTATAATAAGGTAATAAATACGTCTAAGTCTATCTAGTCTACAAATGTATAAATTTCTAGGGCTTCGAATTGGGGATAAATGCTTGTTTGATTAATATAAAAAATGTTTGATAATTGAGGGAATATTAATAAATAAATAACCAAAAATATTTTTAGGAAATTTAAAGTTAAGATGGTCACAATAATGTATTTAAAGTGTAAAAATAATTTTTACAAAATTATTTTCTTTAAAATAGAATATTAATTCTATTTATAACAAATAGTCAAAATTTAACTTTAATATCTAAAAATATTAAAATTAAAGAATTATAAGTTTAAAATTTATATTTCTGTTCTAAATATTCAGAAATAATTTGTATAAAATTTTGGTGCAAAAATATTAAAAATTGGATTTATTATGATTTAATTATGATTAAAACTAACAAAAAAATGATTAAAAATATTAAATAAATGATTTTTCAGAAATAAAAATCATTTCAGAAAAGTTTATTGTTACAAAAGCTCAGAATAATTTTTGTGGAAATTTATAAAATTGTTTTGATATTTTTATAGAATTTTATAAATAAAATAGAATAAACTTGATTTATTTATTATATATATTAAATAAATAGGTTTTTGAAAACTAAAATTTTTATGTTAAACTTTACTACTAGAATAACATAAAATAATTTTTGTAGAATTTATAAAGTTGTTTTAGTATTTTAAAACAAATTTTAAAATACAAATAATTATATATATATATAAATGTTGAAAAAAAATGAAAACTTGGGTTGAGCTGGGTATTGAACCCGCGTGGGTTGGGTATAATGCACCAGACACAACCACTTGATCTAGATCAGTGGTTGTGTTTGGTTTCTGTCTGTTATAATTATATATACATGTTCAGGAAGTGTTCTTCCCCAAATTGAATGATAAGAACCCTAGTTTTTCTAATACATCGAATTGTTAGACGATAACACCAGAAATTATAGGGTTATCAGTCGCGTAACATCAAAGATCAAAAACACAAATTGGATTAAATCATACCAGTCAGAATTGATGGTTAAATGCTCAGTCAAACAAAAGTCAACTGCGAGTGATTCTTGGCTAAAAACGATTTGTTGGTAGAAATTAAGGATAGGGGTTTGTTAATCGCTCCTTTCAGAGGTTGTGTGCGAGCTTAATCGAATTATTAACGGGTATTTATACAGATTTCAATCGAATTCATTTGGAAAGCTTATTAATGGTGTTTAAATCACAATTCAAAACCTTTAAATACGCGTGACGTTGAATTAGGAAAGGGAGAGGTGATTGTGGTGCGTATAATCCGGAATTTGACTTCTGAATACGGACGCGTTTTGATTCAGATCGTTGAATATTGATTTTTTTGTGTGGGTGGCGTGCAGCGAAGGGCTGAGGACGAACCCACATCTGTTTCTGTTAGAAGGTAATTTATAAAATGAATTCCAGTTTAAAATCAACAATACATAGTTGGCAAAGTGGTTGGTGTGGCATTTGATGAGATTTAGACCCGGTGACTCGGGTTCGATTCACGCGAGCAGCAAGTTTTTTTTTTTCTTTTTAATAGAACAGAGTAGGGATGGGAGGGGAGTAGTGGGCCGCTCAGCTGTTGGGCCTACGGCCTGGGCTCCGGTTTGGGATGGATCTGTTGGGCTCAAGGAGTGTTTATTGTATTTGTGGGCTTGGTTTAGTCAAGAATTTTGACAAACATTAAATCAAATCTGATTATTATTATATTATAACTTATATATATATATATATATATATATATGTATATCACCAAAAATAAAACTTTTCATACAATTATTTAAGGCGAAATGTTACATTTATAGTTTAGATACTTCTAATTTTATTCACTTTACTTAGATTTCTCAACCCGGGACGCTCCCGGGGTATAAGCTAGTATATTATATCTATTAATTGTACGACACTTCTACAGTATCGTACAACCATCATAAGTGAGAGTACAAAATGTAATGCATGTCCACGTAAAAGACCGCCCAAAAAATGCTTTGAAAACCACCTAGAAATAGGCTACCAACCACCCAAAAAACTTTTGTCCAACCCCCCCCCCCCCTCCCAAAAAAAAAACTTACCAACCGCCCAACAAACTTTTGATTAACTTGATTCACTACCTTTGTAAAGATTTGCATATATTTATTTATTTTCTTTGTGTTTGGATTTCATTCCATAATATGGTAGTTTATAATTGGCCCACGTAATTGAAGTCTATTGACCCACGTAATTGAAGGTTATTGCTAACGTAATTGAAGATTAGTGGGCCACGTAATTGACGAAAATTGCTAGAAAGCGGTACGACACTATTGCCAATTTGTTGAAATAACTAGCGAAGACATTTATTTTAGAATAAGTTGAACAAATAATAGTTACCTAATATTATCGCTAATAATGGTAATTTTAATGTCACAAAACCTATAATGACACGAGCGTCCCTGCAGCGAAGTGCAACATATTTGTGGCCTCCGAATAAAAGCAACAAGAGGCAACCCAAGTGTTGTAATCTTAAGGTTGGTCTGGAACTTAATAGGCTGCGAGTATTTTTGTGAAGGCCACACAAGAATAACAGTCACCTTAATGTAATCTCTACTGTTCAACAAACCCGCAACAAAACAGAAGCTCCCGCAGTGAAGCACGGGTAACTAAAACACTAGTTAAGCTTAATCTAGCCCATTTCCTCTTACAAAACTAGGTCTAACCCTTTATTTCAAAATGACTGTTCCTGCTTCCTATACGACTTCTTAAGTCTAGACCTTTATAATACACTCTTATGGTGGATTTTTTTTTTTAAATCAAATCTGCTATTTCTCTCTCTTCCTGACCAACATCCATCCTTTTCTCCTTATTCTCTATCACAAAATTCATCCATTGAAGTCTTAGGTTCTCTATGGGTGGTGCAATGGTAAGTAGTAAAAACTTGATTCCCCTACAAAGGACCCATGTTCAAATCTTGCTTCCACTAATTTCCTACTATAACCTTTTGAAGGTCAGGAGTCCAATACAAGTTGTGGTTTACATGTTCCCGTTGGTTAATAGGGTATTGACGGGTTTCATGATTACCAATAAAAGAGTCACAAATTAGGTCCTTGTACACGACCATGGCCTCGAAAACCAACATCATTTTTTGCCCTCTATTTCCTATCTCAGCCTCATCTCATCCACGCTAGTGGGTTCGCCCATCTATACTATATTATAAAGCATGAAGCAAAGATACCAGCCAAATTTAAGTAATTACTATACTTTATGCTTATGGTACAACACCTTAATGAAGTTAGTAAGATGTTAAAATAGTCTTTCTACAATATTATTAAATTACATTAATTAATACCAATCTAGCATTAAGTATAAATATTAATAATCTTTCTATACTAATAAAAGAAAACACATGAGGGACACATGACACTCCCTCATGAGTTCTCTAATTTTACTATTTAATATAAAATAAATTCAAATATAATTATATTAATTGATTTTCAAAATCATAATATAAATACATTAATAATCATAGTTGTAACAGAAATTATTAAAAACAGATTTAATGATTTTTGTTATTAATATAAATACTAAAATTCTATTTAACATATTTATATTAAGTTTTCGCATTTAATATAATTATGTTTTAATACAAAATTTGAAATAAATTATTAGACATACTTTAAAAAGATCTATTAACTAACCGAATTAAAAATTATTTAAACATTAGTGATTCTTTTTTATATACCATATTTATATGTTATTAACTTTAAATTTAAATCATGTACCTTAAATAAACCCATTCATTTAATTTTGATCTTTTATTCTACGTTTAAAACTATGTTTATTATGATGTTTGACAAATGATTATTAAGTTTTTATTATTATTTTGGTCATTGTTTTATATGTTAAATATGCTCAGCAAGTACATACTAATTCTAGATGTTTAAAAGAGTTCGAAAGTCAAATAAGCAAATTAATACACAATGTAACTGGTTAAGCTTTTTTGTTAGACTTTCATATTGTTCTAAACAAATAAATAAAGTAAACCAATCAACATTAATCTATTGTTATCTATACTAATAAAAGACAACACATGGAATACTAAGAACTCCCTCATAAAGCCTCTCATTTTCTTATTGAAAATAACACATTTATTTTAATTTGTTTCTTTATTTAAAAATAATTATTTTTTAATTTTTGTTAGTTACAACTATAACTATTAATTTAATTATCAAAATTTAGTTCAATATATATATATATATATATATATATATATATATATACTATGTCTTTGTAAATTAATTAATATGATTATATTTTAATACAAAATTAGAAATAAACTACTAGACATGATTTGAAAATGTTTATTAGCTAATAGAAGTAAATATTATTAAAAAAATATTCATTTTTTAAGATAGCATATTTATATGTTATTAAATTTAAATTTAAATCGTGAACGTTAATTAACCTATTTTTTAATATGTTGTCTTTCACTTTAAGTTTAAGACTATATTTCTTATAATGTTATGAACAAACAAAATATAACAAATCAATCCACATTAATTAAATATTTGATTAATTAAAACTAAATGGTTTAACGGATGAGGATATATTTTTAAATGAATTTCATTTTTTACATCTTAGCCTAAACAAATTTATCTTATTACTTTTGATTTTTTTTTGTGTACCTGCAGTCTACAAGGTAACAGTCACGGTATGGAAGATATATATTGAAACGTTTGGAAACAGTTTTATGTAAATATGAATGTATTTACAAAAAAATATTTAGGGGCTGATGATTATTTAATATTTTTCGATTGTAAAGGCAATTTTATTTATTTTAAATATAACATGTAATCTAATTTTTCTTAATTATATTTTTAATTTTATATATAATATATATAATTTAAATTGTTCAACCCGTGTATCACACGGGTACATAACCTAGTATAAAAAGATAGTAAAAAGAGTTGTGATATAATTAAAATTTCTTTGTTATAAACATATACATTATGGCGACTATACATATTCTAACTCTCATATATCATTAAGTTTGTATTAATGTTTTCTTTGTTATAAACATATATATTATGGCGACTATACATATTCTAACATATATATATCTGTTCACAGGTTGCGCGTTTGTTCTTGGGGTTTGGAATGCGATTGAAAAGTGGTGTAAAATCCCTCTAATTATGGCGTTTGACATCCAAGACTTACTTCGGATTCATGATAATGTGACGACAGAGAAGTGGACTAAAAAGATCTTGCGAGGTATTGTGATGATTACTTGTTGGGCCATATGGAAGAGTCGGAATGCGAAAGTTTTTCAAGGTTCTAATCCTAAGGTTGCTGAGGTTATCGCTATTGTCAAGTCTTATTCGTTTTTATGGTTGAGAAATAGGTCGAAATTTTCCTCCATTCATTGGAAGGATTGGGTCGTTTATCCATTGTATATGTTGTAACTTTTGTTTGGTGGCGGTCCTTTTTTTGAGGACTTGTCCGTTTTTTATTGAAGTTCACTATTCAAAAAAAAAAAAAAGTTTGTATTAATGTTATGTCCCTATAAATAGATGCCAATTGTACTTGGTATAACTAATTGATAAAGGGCTTTCTCATTTTCCATCCTATCTTTCTCTCTATAATCTTTGTTCTTATGTTTACTTATGTTATATAGCGGTTGCTAAGAATAACCATTGAGAATACGGGAAGTGGTAGCATCTTGCGATAAACTTTAACAACTCATGTTCCTGATTGAGCTATAGCTCAAAAGAGAAACACGCAAGATGTGAAGCGAAACGTATTACGAGGGAAATTCTGGATAATGTTGAAAAATTTGTGCATCATGACACATGTCAATGATGTAACAAAAATAAAAACACTCCCTTTTTGTAATATGATTAAGCTTGTTGTTTGTTTGATTGCGCATGTATGCTGGTGATGATGGAACTCTAGCATCTATTACGATTTGTGGTAGTTTGATGTTGTTATTTGAATCTCTAATCTAATTCACATCCATTCGAATTAGAATGTACCAACATGGATAGCTTCCGTGTTATTGTTACAAACCAAATACATTAACTTTCCTTGTATTCGTTACATTTTGTTACGATTAAAAGTTACTATGATTCCCTATATACGTTGTCTTCATCATGTCATGCAAAAAAAAAAAAAAAAAAAGAAAGAAAAGAAAAGAAAAGAAAGAATGATATTGAAGTGAAAAAGTTAACAAAACAACAATAATAAATACATGACTATACTAAATGTATGTAAGTTGGCTCAAAATATGACATGGGTAGGATAGTTTGAACATCGGTCTGGATCTCACGCAAACATAAACAGGCATTCAACCAAATTGGATCAGCTTCTTCTTTGTTAAACAAAAATGCAAATGATGCAAATGTCGGAGTTCATTATTTGTTTTTGATGTAATTATCAACTCATGTTTGAAGCAAAACAGTAATAGAGATTACCTATGTAAGAGTCCATCAACATATATAAGCCCTTACAAGAGTTAATAAATTGTGTAATATGCATTTAGTCATTTGGCTAATTAGGAAAAGTTTTATTTTTAGAATGTTGGCAAGAATAATTTATATGTTTGACACTCATGGTAAATTAGTTGTAAAGTCTAATCAAATCAAGTTAAGCAAACCAACTTGATTTTTTTATCAAGCCAAGCTCGAGTTTAAGATTTCATCTTTATTTTAAATTAGAGTCAACCCAAACCAACTCGGTATAAAGTGCAAGTCAAACTCGAGCTAGCCCTGGCTCGACTCAACCATTAAAGTGATGTGTTTCTCGCCGAATCGCGCGAGCATCCCACTAGTTGTTTATAAGGAAAAAGCATTGAATTACGTATTCTAACCATTCAAAAGTCACTAACAAAGTAACAAATTTAAATTGGGTTGTTAATGAAACAAGTTACAACCATGAGGACTAAACCAAGAAAAAACCTAAACTACAAGGGAACGTTAACTTGCTGTGAAAGTCAGGACACAAAATATAGACCCAAAATCTGTAAACAGAACATAAACAACAAATCTCTCTGCAAATTAGGGCTTTTTTCTTCTTCTTCAACAAATTCCTTTGCACTCAACAACAATGGATCGTGATGCTACTGCTGACGTCAACGCTCCTCACTCCATGGGAACAACAATCATCGGAGTCACTTACAACGGCGGCGTGATCCTCGGCGCCGATTCTCGTACCAGCACCGGTAATTTCCGACATGTTTTTGTCCTTCTGTTTGTTGTTTTAATTGGTCATATGTTTTGTGTATTGAGTTTATGATTAAAAGTTTGGTTATTTCAGGGTTGTATGTGGCTAATAGGGCGTCTGATAAGATCACACAGTTGACTGATAATGTTTACATCTGTCGCTCTGGATCGGTAATTCATTCAATGCTTTAAAGTTTAATTTTTTTTATAGGTTAAGTTGTGAAGGTAGATATCACTTATCAGTGTATTTTAGATATAGGGTTATTGTTGGTTTTGTTGATGTATAATGTAATATGTTAGCTTCTAGGGTTTCTGGACATGTGTAATTGCCTTATGGACATTTCTATTGCATAGTTTTTCTTTATTAATTCTCTCATTGTAGTGTTGGGTTATTGGCCATTTCAGGAGGTGTGGCTGCTTATCCTTAGCTTCTGTCACCACAGTTTTTTCTTTGTGTATCATTTATGCTAAGTTATAGCTTTTGTTTATTGTAAGTGTGATCAGTGTTGGGTAAAAAGCTGTTTTTATACTTGTTTACTTGGTCTAGTTTTGGGTCATGTATATTTTATAAAGCTTGTTTTTGGTTTAACTTTAAACGGGTTTAAAACTAGTCAAACTGGAACTGAACAGGTGTAACTTTGGATGAGCTAACTTGTGTAACTTATTAACTGCCGATTTGATCTTCTCTGTTTATGAGAGCTTAGTTTTTCTCAAGTCTCAAAATCGATTTCTTTGAACTTTGTTATCTAAATACAAACTTCCTAATTCAAAGTCTCTCTATTTATTCGTTTAATTAGCTCAATGGTACTTTTCATGTGATTGAACGTCTTGTGAGTTTGAACAGTTCGGGTCATGTTCTTAGTTTCTTTAATCTTTGGGTAATGTTATATTTTTATTTCTAAGGGATCGAGACTTGAACACTGTGCCTCACTGCCTCTAAACTCTCCACTTTTCCATTTTCTAAGCTATTACTGTAATAAAGTTGAAAATTCTTTACCAGTACCGCCGTAGCTTAGTTTTTGCTGCACAGTTTGTTTTTCTTTCGTAAATGACAAAGTGTTTTACATGTTGAGAAACCAATTTACTAGTAGGCTAGCGCAACTGCGCAAGTTGTACACCTTTTAATACCAAAGTTGTATAAATTTGGCAGAGCCTGGTCTGTTCAGGGGTTTGAAAGTAAAATGTATACGTATCTTGAATTGAGTATATAAATAACATATGTTTAATGCAATGTAAATTGGAGAAGTAGGGCATTTGTCCCTGTTATGTAAACACTAGATGTTTAGTTGGAACATACACAAAGTTAACAGCTGTCTTGTTTCTTGGTCTTTCAGGCTGCAGATTCTCAAATTGTGTCAGATTATGTTAGATATTTTCTTCATCAGCACACGTGAGTGTATATTATTCCTTGTTTCTTCCTGTTTTTTGGTTAAAAATATGTTCTTTCCAAGATGGTGTATGTTTATATGAACTCTGGAATCACGTACTCTTTGTACACATTATGGTGGTTGGTCTTTTCAAATTACACACAAGAACCAACTGCCAGCTGAAAGTATCATACGTTTTTTTTAGTTTTTATCTTACTTTAGTATTTCAAGAAACTATAAAACAAGACACTGAACTACTAATTGATTTTTGTGGTTCAACAGGATTCAGCTTGGTCAACCTGCTACTGTGAAAGTTGCTGCAAACCTCGTTAGACTTTTAGCTTACAATAACAAGGTTTGCGATCTTTTTATTTAGTTATTATATGAGCTATTGCTGTTTTAGTATATCATTTTGCTAAGCAGTTTCTTTGTTGTATGATTGATAGAATATGCTGCAAACTGGTATAATTGTTGGAGGATGGGACAAATACGAAGGTGGGAAAATATATGGCATCCCTCTTGGTGGAACAATTCTTGAGCAGCCATTTGCAATTGGAGGTGTGTTTGCATTTTCTTTTAGAAACCCTAAAAGGCCTTTGAAATGGTTAAACCAATAATAATAGGATTAGAGTTAACACTACGTATGTTAATAATAAAATACCAAAAACAATTATCTTATGTGTGAGGGGAAGATAAGATGAGAGAAGAGAAGCTAATTTATGATTTTATGTAGTTATTAAAGGTGGCAGAACATACGTGGGTTGTGTAACAGATCAGAATGAGCAACTTTTTAGTATGGGTCAAAATGGTTGTTGGTTAAGCGTTGGGTTGAGTGGTTGACCCGCAAACACCTTTGCTTTTCTTTTTTTTTTCCTTGAACTTCATAAAGAAGCATGTTAATTATTATTTAGAGAATTATAGTATTGAAAGTTTTCAATTTTTGAAATAAAATGAATTGGGAGGTTTTTCAGTTCTTCTCTGACATGTTTGATCCTTCAATCCCCTTTCATTTAGAAACAAATATAACCCTGATGGCCTGATCTATCTCGCTACCCATTAATAGTTTGGAATTTGCACCTTTGATTTATAAGCCTGCACATAAGTTCCAATTCCAGCCATTATGAGGTTTTGGCTCAGCAAATTTGGATCAGCGCAATGGTTAATGTTTTGCAGGATCTGGCTCCAGTTACTTATATGGGTTCTTTGATCAAGCATGGAAGGACGGCATGACCAAGGAAGAAGCTGAGGTAACTTCAATTTTATATTCTATTACAAAATGCCTATAAAAATATGACTAGTTATCTTTCTGCTTGGTAAGTGAGTAATATTACAGAACCTTAATGGTACTAATGTAATGGATTAAAAACCACATACATTTATTAAGACACAATATTATTTCAGAGCTAAGTTATACCCATTTTCTGTTTTGGTGCAGCAACTGGTGGTGAAGGCTGTTTCACTTGCCATAGCACGAGATGGTGCTAGTGGAGGTGTTGTTCGCACTGTCACTGTAAGTTCCCTTTAATACATCTGCTTACAAATGGCAATTTTGACCCAATTTATAAATGGGTTGATTTGGATTATGCTTTATCTTTTAACTGTTCTATAAAATACAAAGATATTAGCTTTAACGAAATTGGAGTGAGCAGTGTGGAAATTTCATTTGATCATTTTTCACGCATGTTCTCAAATAAATAAATAATTAAATAGTTAGATGGTTATTGATCGCGCTATATTGTTTAGAAACAAAACTTTTATTGAAATTGCCGTCTGCCAACTGATCGAATATTTCTTTCTGTATGATTTGTTTCTTTGTAGATCAACTCAGAGGGGGTTACAAGGAACTTCTACCCAGGTGATCAGCTTCCATTGTGGCATGATGAGGTGGAGGCACACAATTCATTGCTGGATATCCTTAATGCTTCAAATCCCGAGCCAATGAGCACCTAGGTGGACTTGCCACTCGGATTCTCGCTTGGTAGTTTGATTACAAAGCTTGTTTCTCATGGTTCATGCTCTTCTATTTAATGTTGCTTTTCACTTTATGTATTCTGCATAAAACAATCGGTATCTCATCTTATTTTAGTTGTGAGGACTATGTTCTTTCAACCTTTGGGTTTGATTATTAAAACCAGTACCTAAATTGAAGTTTTAGCACATTAGTACATACGTTTCATCGGGTGTGGGACTGCTCAGCGAGTTGAGCCGAACCATCGAGCTCATAGCAATACGAGCCGAGCATCCTCATAAAGTTAAATTTGAGCTGAAACCAGTGTTGTAGAAGTCGGCCTAGGCGCTAGGCGAGGTCATTTAGGCGGTGCCTAGGCGCTGGTTTTTTTTTAATTCCACAAATTTCTAAGTATTTCTAAGTATTATCTATACATATAATAAACCAAAGCCATTTTAATGACATGACACTCAAAGAGATACTCTTCTTTGAGTGTGTCATGTGTCATCTCATGTGGCATTGAGATATTTTAGGAAAAAAATAATTTAAAAACAAAATTGGATTTTTCACCCTCATGTTTTCTCCCATAATTTTTAAACGTTAATATCTTTAATATACGATATTTTTTAATGAAAAAATTACACCAAATTAACGAGTGTTTTATTATCTTTCCAACGAGTACCATAGTGCTATATAAAAAACGGAGAAATTTTTTTGTGGGGTTTTGTTCATATAGGAAAAAAAACACAAAGTGTTCAGGTAAATCATTAATCATGTATAGACAAGTCACTAATTATGTTTAAATCAGTAAATATGAATTTTTTTTTTTCAACCAGAGCCGAATAGGTTAATAAAGTTATACGTTGTTTTAAGTTGGGTATCAATATTAGTATGTTAGAGTTGTACATTTGTTTAGTCTTTAGGATAGGTGTTAATATTAGCGTTACATTAAAGTTTTACATTCTTTTAGATTATGTGTTAGCATTGGCGTTGTACATTGTTAATTTGTTTTAGGTTAGATATTAATATTAGAGTTATACATCAGTCTATTTCATATGTAAACTTGATGTATCATATTAAGTTTCTCAACCCGGGACGCTCCCGGGGTATAATCTAGTGTATGTATATCTAAGTATTTCCAAGTATTATGTGTACATATCTTAAATTTTCAAAAAAAAAAAAAAAAAAAAAAAAAAAAACCTAAATCTGTCTGTATAAAATACGTATAAGAATTCCAAAACGCCTAATTCCACCTAGTCCCTAGCCCTGATTAGTCCCTAGGCGTTTTTTGTGATCGAACTATCTTTAGCTCAAACTTGGCGTAATGTCGTGCTCCCAGAATTTACTAAATGTAAGAATCAAACTTGGTGTCATGCTCCCGAATTTATTAAATGTAAGGAAAGAAGAGAAACAGAATTTAGGAGAGAGAAATGATAAAACTTTATATTTGTTTTGCTCGACTTTCCTTCCGCTTTATTTTGTTAATAAAATTCAACAACACAAATATTTTTCTTTCCAGACATTAGTAAAACCTGGAAGCATAGCCTAAATGTTTATACGAGTCAAATACCTTTTGAGTTAAAGTTATTTCAGCGTTCAGGCGACAAACAACTTCGAACAGGTAAAAAACGAGTAGGGCTCAAACTATTTTAGAATCCAAAGGAAAAATAAAAATTGGCAGCTCTAAACTCTCTTCATTTTCAAACTAGACTGCGATAATTACGAACTTAGGTTCGAAATTTTAAATCAAAGAAAAACCGTAATGTTCTAGAGCAGACCAAAACAAGAAATGGTTTCGATTTTTTTCTGAAAACACTAGCTACAGCCTCAAGTTCTGCAAATTAAATAATTAATATAGTCAGTTCAGTTCAATTTTACTATGTTTGGACTGATTTTGAGACTCCATCCTAGTTGCCAATATACATAGCCTTTTATTTTATTCTAGGATGCAACAAATATCCTCCAAATGAACATATTAGACGAGTGTAATGGGCGATTGGGCGTTAACCCCATCCACGCTCACGGATCGCAGACGTGGCACTCGCAGGCGATGCAGGCTTTCATGGGCGTGACACTTTTATAATTTTCATCACCCAACTCCGAAGTCTAAAGTTCTAAACCTTAATACAAGACCCAAGGCCTTTTCTAAGATGACCATGATGAAGATTGATTTTTTTCCGAGTACGACACATATACGAATTCTAACATAACCAAACTTTCGGCCCCAGTTGACGAACCTCGAGCACGAATGGCTTGTAGCCTGTTTTGCATTTTGGTATCTCATTTGAATCTGCACATTTGTATGAAGATTGAAGATCACTGGTGCCACCAGTGATCTTGGCCGCATACAAATATTAACAATGAAAACAAAAAACATGGTGTTCGTATTTTCATAGAATGAAAACCTGCACCATAGCTAAGATGGGTATGTTCTTGCATTAGTTTGGAATCAGAAGACGATAATAAACCCCAATCAATGTACACGGGTCCTAGATTTATTAAGTGATCCACGAGCGAATTAAAAAAAAAAAAAAAAAAAGAACATAATTTCACGAAACCATCAACAAAAAACAGCACTACACAGGATCACATATTTGTCTTCTTAATCTAACTGCTTGTCTTCAAACCACCACAAGATCCACTAGAAAATCTAGCAAAAATCAAAACAAAAACAACAGATGAGAGCTCAATCTGCGGTAACACTTTTTGTCATAATTTTTTCAGTTTTTGTTATAAATGTTTAGTTCGTCAAATATTGTCACAAAAACTATCTACATTCTGCAGGCGATTTAAGAGGTTGTATGTGCACGACCTGACCCAACAGATTTTGACCTGAACCCGTTACTTACACGTCTAATGATCAGGTATCACAGTTGGTTAAACACTAATTATGAAAACAACCCTTCATCCAGCATTTTAATGCAAAATGTATGCACTTACATGCATAAGCAGATATTATTTACAAATTAACAAGGGTGGCATAATATATATACAAGTGTGATGTGTTGTACCTAATTATCATAGAAGCGAGAGGGAATTCTTCGTGACCTGTTGCATAAAACAAGAATAAATAAGAATGACTAGCATAGCATGTATATGTAGGTGCTAATGAGAATCAACAGATGATAGCAAAAAGATTATGGTTCTGTATATCGACTTTTTTAACACAAGCCCATATTTAATATTCCCAAGTCATCAAAATAAAATATTTTACTTCCTATTTTCAAAGGTGGCAATATGGTCACATGGATGAAGGATTAAAACAGGTATTTTGGTTTCAGGTTGATACAAGTCAGAACAGGTTGACCCGAAATACTCACTTTTATAAATAACCACCACCACCATACCCAAATCCAACAAATAGCAAAGCTATTGAAAGGGTCTGGGAAGGGGGGGATGTAGACAGGCCTTACCCTATCCTTGCAGATAAAGAGGCTGCTTCCAGAGAAACCCTCGGCTCAAAACAAATAGCATGCACAAGCAAATCAAACTAGCGAACAGGAAAGAAAGCTACCAAATCACTTTTATATGAATAACCTATTATTCAAATCACCTATTAAGTTAATTGTATCAGTGTATGCATTAAGAAACACAGTCGGCTTTCGAACCATTTCCTTAGCAATTTTTTTGTTTATTTTAACCATGTGACACGTTAGAGATGGAACATTATCCGAATTGCCCATTCATAAAATCATTATGCTTCGATTGTTTGGGCGCCCACAAACAGAACTTTGAGAACTCGAACACCAAAGAATCAGAAAAAGTTTAGAGTGAAAAAAAAACATTATATGCATTTAACAGTCAGTTCCTCAAAACTAATTAACATGTCAAATTTAACACAATCCACCGGGTACAAGTAAGGTTTGCCCCCATTTCACCCTCTCTAGACCCTACGTCCCTACCCTAAGGGTGAGACTTTACTGGGTAAAGTTTGTTTCTTTGTTTGTTTGTATATCATATTTAACACAAAAAGGTCAAATATATTCACATGCCAAACGGATAGTGGATCATCAATGCCTGCACCTTCATAAAAAAATAAAGACCACTCGTCAACTAGAGTTGGCAAAAGAGGCGGGTTGGGTAAATGGTCAACAAGGTAATTCTATGATATGTGTCAGGTGCAGTTTGGTTAACATTTTTTTTTTTGTCAAAAAGTGTATATATAAATAAGTCTAAAATATGATTGCATATATTATATTAACTCAATAAAATCATTTTTTAAATAATACAAATCACAGGGTATTACACGCTACTAAGTACTAATGCACAGAGTTTAGAATTTTGATTTTTGACCCATTCCCTTTCCTACTATTTGTATTTATTTCACCCGCCCAAATCGACCCAGTTAAAGGCAACTGGACAGAATTTGCCTCCTTCAGTGCACGGTGGTTCCATGTAATACTAAACATTTAAAAACACCAAAAAAAACTTGCTGACCTGCGATGATGACCTGGTCTACCCCGGGACATCCTACTCCTAGTCACAAAGTCATCTTCAGCCACATGAGCTCTGTAATCTGCAAATTCTGCAGATACCACAGAACCGTCATCAGAATTAGAAGTATCATAACTCATTCGACGGCTTTCTCGCCTTGATCCACTAACTCTCGCCCTTCTTCTACTTCTAGAACATCTTAACTTATCAAACACTTGATATAAAATACAGGACGTCCACCAGTTTCCATCAGCACCAGGAAAATCCTCAAATTCGTCTCCAGAACCGTTATCCCCATATTCTATAACATAATCTCCCAAAACCACACCATGTGGCACTTCTGAGTGTATAGTACTCAAAACATCAATAATCTCAGACGACTGCTGAAAATTGTCCCAATCAAGTTGTCTTGCAGGATCAATTTTCGATGGGCGTGCATGAGGGTGTTCCACCTCAGCATGCTCCCGAAGGTCCATAAAATTCCCAGTAAACTTGCATTTTTCATTTTCACAACAACGTTCTTTCTCATTTAATATAACTCGCGCATCATTTATAACAACCCAACCGGTAACATCACCTCTACAAAGAGGGCATAATGGTTTGCTAGTGGCATCTGGATTTATGACGGCTGACTCATCAGAAGTCAAAAGTGAGTTTGACCCGGGTGACATTTTGTTTGCAATCTGGAAACGGTCCAAACAATTTGAGTGTAAATGATCAGTGCCACACACAAAAGGCCGGCATCCTTTATTGTAAGAAGAACACTGAAGAAGAACACAATTATGTGGGAAGGATAAACATATGGGGCAGGTGATATCGTCCCATTTGATATCAAGATGAAAGTTCTCCATAACAAGTGTCAAGTCGGAGCTTTGTGTAAATCTTCTAAGAAAATATGCGTATCAACATTAATAATCCTAAAGCATGTGTGATGTTTAGATGCTCTTTCTTGATTAAAAAGTTGTATTATTGGATAAAAGACCAGAACCGATAAGGCAGACGGGCAGCACCTATAACGACTTGATGTTAAACAGCATAAACAATTATACCTGAAAAGAAAGATAAAAATTAGTTTAACAACTTTTTGTTAAGACGATATGACATACTTGAAGTTTTAAACGACACGGTCTATTTTATATATACAAGGAAACCACATTGGGATTTATTGTTACTTTCAAACCAAACCAAACCAAACCAAACCAAAATCAAGTCACACTTTGTTTATGTTTGGCTGTTTAGGTAAGATTTTTTACTAAATCATTTGGAACAAATATGTTTCGTTTGGGGCAAAAGTGAAATTGCACTACGTTTAACGTTATTTTACTAGTTTCGTGAAAAATAACGTTAAAAGCGGTGGACGGTTAATCTTGTATCAGGCTTGGTTTAAAAAAGCGCGAGGCGCTCCGAGGAGTTTTGGGTCAAAAATCCGAAGCGCGGGGCTTAAAGCACGAGGCGAGAGCTTCACGTATAGTATTAAAAAAATTATAAAAAAATATTTATATATGTCAATATGACATTTTCTACATGTTAATTAATCATAAGCACAAAAACATGGTTATAAAACACCCTTGAACACTTAAAAAGCATATTCAAAACATAAAAACGACGAGGCACTACTGTAGCGGGCCAAATAAAGCAGTTTAAAAGGGTTTTTTGGGCTGAGGCGCTACTGTAGCGCGCGCCTCAAGCGCTCGAGGCGGCGCTTCATGTAGTTCAACGCTTTTTGGCAAAAAAAAAACGTTTTTCTTGGAGCCTCGCGCCTCAAACGCTTAAAGCGCTCCCCAAGCGCGCTTTTTTAAACCAAGGTATCAGGTGGTGGCGTTGATAGCCGAAAGGCAAAGGGTAGCACGCACCACTCGGCCACTGTCCCGAGTGCTGAGTGTTATGTGCCTTATGTCCAAGGCTTGATGCAAAACAACTATCGAGCCGTGGGTCCCACCGGAAGCAACTCTCTATTCCTACGGGGTAGAGTATGATGGATCAAGAGTGGATAAATTGTATTTGTTTTGAAATTACACTTTTTCTTTCAGACCAACCAAATAATTAGGGATAAAGATTTACTGCTAACAAAAACTAACTAAATAAATTAATAAAAATATTATTTTTAATGGCTGCATCACAAGATGAAACAAGATCTACTAACCCCAGATATAACAAAAGCCCAATGACTAACAAAAGATTTAAAGGGATCGAAGATACACAAACAGGAAACATAAGCGATTAAAGTAAGTAATAGGATGAATAAGAAGTGAAACAAACCTTGATGAGGACCCATGAAGAGCTGTGAGTCACTGAATTTTATAAGATTAGTGAATCGATCGATCGGAAGAGAAGACTTTGAAAGGGAGATGGAGAAGATGACACGCTAACTTCTCTACTGTTTATAATATTATTACCTAGTTTTTATTTTTTAGTATAGCAACGCATTTAGAAAATTTAATGGGTAACACACAAACATATAAAAACAAAAGATTTAATATTGTTTAGTAATTCTTATGGTATGATGCTATAATTAATAATTATTAAGGGGAGGGCGCCGCGCTACCCTAGACTCCACTAAACTATCATGATTTTCACCAATTTTGTCATGTTATATCATTTCATTGATTTACTATCTTGAAACATAAATTTTGAGGCAACACTTTTCTGAAATATTTTTTTTTCAATTTGTTTATTTTTATAAAGAGTATATTTAAAAATAATATTTTTGTTGTGAATTTAAATATAGTTTAATTTATTTCATTTAAAGTTATATATAAAAAAAAGAATCGGGGTACAACTGTGTTTTAAAAAGCGCGCCTCGAGCGCGCTTAAGTGTGAGGCGCACTGAGGCGCCAGGATTTGCACCTCATGTAACCCAAGGCGCACCTTGTACAAGAAGCGCAGGAAAAGCGCAATCTTTTGCCAAAAAATCCCTGAGGCGCGCGCTTTTTGTACGGGAGGTGTTTTTATGCTTAAAATTGTTTTATATGTAGCTAAAAGGGTTGTTAAATCATGTATAAACCTTATTTGTATCTATATTTTGGGTAAATGATGCTAAAAACCTATAGCATATATAAAAAAAATTATATAATCGTCTTGCGCTTCGCGTACGAAAATCCCACCGCTTTTGCGCTTTGCGCCTCGGTTTTGGACCTCGTCGCTTTAGTGCGCTTCGTGCTTTTTAAAACCAAGGGGTACAACGATAATACTACTGTTGGTTAAAAAAAAAGATTCAAAAATAATAATAATTTTACCCTATAAGTGTCACACCTCAACCGATGGCGGAAACATCGAGGTGAGACTTGTGATAGATTGTTCAAAGACTTCATGACACTAGAATTCGTGACAATGTGATTTAAAGATAAAATTTCATTCATAGCATAATCATCGTCTAAAAAGATAACATAATACAAATTGTTTTCATGAAAAGAGAAATACGACATCAAAATATAGAACTTAAACTAGCGTGAGTTTCTAGTCCAATCCTAAGTAGATTTCTTGAATATCTTGCATCAAACATTTCCTGCAACATGTATAAAATATCCGTCAACACATAAAGCATTGGTGAGCATACTAGTTTGAGTCTAAGTACATAGTATAGAAAAGTCTACTCGAATCATCATGTTATAGGCATATGCACGTAGAACCATACAAACGGCAACAACACTCAATAACACAAAAGACTTCATCTTATCATGACCCATAAAGGGGGCGGCGTGTCAACCTATAGCGCTATACATGTAAGGTGGGTTGTTAACTAATCGTACATTTGTATGTAAGACTTTGAATTCTAGCATGGCATAGCATAATAGCATTTAGATTGAGCATAATAATTTAAGAGTATGAAATCGTTTAAGTTTTGATAGTGATACATGTTGAGCCCCAAAGAATAAAGAATAAAAAGGGGGGCAAGTATGAACTCACCTTTAGGTGCGTTTGATAGAGTTCCAAAAAGGTAAGTCTTGGAAGGTTTAGCTTTAGCCTTGGTTATCTAGAATTAAAGAATAAAGGGTCTTAGGTTCGGGTTTAGATTATAGATTCACGAGAGTCATGCAAGCCTTTTAGGCGAACCAAAACACAAACCACCATGAAGGTGATTCGGATGGTCATAAGAGTCAAGCAAGCCTTTTAGGCGAACCAAAACACAAACCACCATAGAGGTGATTCGGATGGTTATGAGAGTCAAGCATTGGTAAGGTAGGGATGTATCCACAAACCTTTCCGAGTTATTAAATTAGTAGAGTTTATATAATTTAGTATTTATATATTATAACTTAGAAAGTAGGGTATGGTGACTTAGTTTGGATGAGCCTTGGCCTTCCTTTTGTCAACCATGAACCATAACACAAGTCCCTCTATCATTGAGTTGTTGGTGAACTTGGTTGGTATTATTAACAACCTCGTGCATAAAAGATAATAGAAGATGACCACATTTGAGGCCTCAAATTGGTGCCCTACTCATGTATATTTGCCATGGCAAAGAGGAGAGAGGTCCTAGAGGTTTCCTCAAAGGGTTTGAAGAAGAGGAGAGTGAAGAAAGTAGAAGAGAGGTTGAAGGTGAAGTGAGAAACTCACTTATTCTTGAGAGAATTCTTGAGAGCTTTGGAGATTTAGAGAGGATTTAGAAATGAGCAAGTGTTAGAATGGGTAGGAGTGGTGTATTTATAGTTGGGGTGAAGGGGTTGGGTATTTAATGAATTAATTAGGGTGGTTAGAAGTTAATTAGTGGTAAATATATATTTGAAAGAAAAAAGAAAAAAAATAAAATAAATAAGTGACTAAAAAAAAGTGGACGGCACTTTTCACTTTACATACATTTCATGTTATTTTTTTTTTTGAATTATTATTATATATATATATGTTTTATTAATAATAAATATATATTAAGATCTTAACTAAATAAGTTTCTTGTTATAACGCCTAAATTGAATAGGGTAAAAAAAATATAATGGCGACTCGTCATGAATCGGTATGAGTAACATAAAAGAAGCGAGTAACGGCAAGCTTGGAATTTGTTTAAATATAGCATTCACAATACAAGAAAATTAAGAATCACGCGACGTTACATAAAGTTTGCGTCGCGTAGAATTTATAGATTAAGATTAAATGCAATTGATAAAATACTTTTCCATTGATCATAAGCTCGGGATTACAAGGGTGTAAAAAAATGACAAGATACAAAAATACAAGGACTAGAACAGAAAATACGAAAAATACAAATGTTACAATAAGACCCTCAACACTTCTCATAACTCAAAAAAAAAAAAAAAAAAAAAAAAAAAAAAAATCCTTTCTGAAAGATCCACACCATATTTTAATCAATTCATAATCATCTCGAAAATGACATATTGGAGTATATAGGAGGAGATTGTGGTGGTGACGGCGTGCAAAGATGTTCAAGAATCACGTCGCCAAGCAAGAAATCATATTGGATCAATGTGTTGGCGGAATTTACACGACCAGTATGTGAAAATAACCGCACCGTTGATTCACTTGCACAAAACTGGACGGATCTTAATGACAAGTGTGACCGATGAAACAACCGTAGACGAGAACGCTAATATTGCCAATGATGTGGCAATCGAACTCACACAAGTTGAGTATCAGGCTATGTACCGCAATAATTTTGACCATATTGCGGCCTACATTGGGTTAATTGTGTTTTTTTTTCTAGGTTAATGTGTGTTTTGTAATTTTATATTGTATTTTGATTAATATTAATGTGTATTTTCTAGTTTAATGTTTATTTCATAGTTTAATTGATAAAAAAAAATAATAATAATAACCATTGGATGGGGACCTAGGGGATTTAAATCTAAAAGTTAACAAACTGTTGTGGAACCGTCGTAATCAACCCGTGTTTCACACCCTAACTCACTACCCCTACCATCGACGGTGGTATTACCATGAGAGTTGTGGAATACCCGTGTCAAAATCGGGTGGCGTCGTGACCCCCTTATATTGTGCATATCTCTAATATCTAATATTTATTATTTATACTTATATTAGAAGAAATTATATCTATAATCTATATTATCTTATTAAGGAGGAGTGATGTATAACATGGTAATTTGTATTCCTATACAACTTAACAAGCAACATGTACAACATATTTAAGCAAAAAAATTAAGGGTATTATTGGCATAGTTGTAACAATTAAGACACTTAGGAGGGTAGATTAGTAAATTTAACATAATTCAATACCTCACATCCTAAAATCTTATCCCAATTATGCCCTTATGTCCAACTTTTAAAACACAAAATACAACCTAACCTATGATGCATCTTAAATGTGAGACCTTTCAACCCCTCATCCATATTATTATATATACTTCATTATAATCAATTTCTTGAATGCTAATAGTCTTTTCATAACCCAAACAAAATCTTATAGTTAATTTTATGCTTTGAAACATTGTTTTGTCTAAAAAATTTATGTCTTCATTAGATGAGAAGAGAAAAAAAATCAATGAGAAGTTAAGACGCTTGCAAGATATGGTTCCCGGATGCTACAAGGTATAAAGATATGAGTTAATCTTTATATACATATATACATTTTTTTCTACTTGTTCATATGTTCTTTGACAATTACAAATTTTTTTCTTCATAATATATCATTGTTTTGTTCCATTTAAATGTAGTTATTTGCTATAGACAATGGGAATACCACTGATGTTGGATGTACTAATCAACTATGTTGGATCGTTGCAGAATCAAATTGAGGTAATTTAACTGTGCAACTAAGAATTAAAACAATAAACAAACAATATTCAGAATTATTGATGAGAAAATATTTTTCAAAATTAATTAGTACAGTTTTTTCTCTTCTTTGTGCATTTTTAGTTTTTCTCCATGAAGCTTTCAGAAGCCAGCATATTCTATGACCTATTGACCTCAACGCTACTGAATTGTATGAATTGTATCAATGTTATAGTCCTAAAAATAGTGGTCATGTATTTGGTATTGTATTTGAATCAACCCGAATCTTTATCTTCTATACTATATTATAAAGCATCAGTGAAGGATACCCGCAAAATTTAAGTAAATACAACCTTTATTGCTTATAGTACAATGCTTATTGAAGTCATTTAGGGGGTAAAATTGTCTTTCTACTTAAATATTACATTGTTGTAGAAATTAATTTAAACATAATTATAAAATTGATGAGGAAATTAACAATAATGTGGTGACTTTTTACATTCATAACCTCCATGTCTTTATTATGTTTCTATCAATGTTATAGTCCTATAAATAGTGGTCATGTATTTGGTATTATGTTTGAATCAACCCGAATCTTTATCTTCTATATCTATACTATATTATAAAGCATCAGTAAGGATACCTGCAAAATTTAAGTAAATACAACCTTTATTGATTATAGTACAATGCTTATTGAAGTCATTTAGGGGGTAAAATTGTCTTTCTACCTAAATATTAAATTGTTGAAGAAATTAATTTAAACATAATTATAAAATTGATGAGGAAATTAACAATAATGTGGTGACTCTTTACATTCATGACCTCCATGTCTTTATTATGTTTGTATCAATGTTATAGTCCTATAAATAGTGGTCATGTATTTGGTATATAAATAATGTGATGACTCTTCACATACATAACTTACATATCTTTCAATGTTTATAGTAAATAAATTACATCATATATTATGTATTTATATATTCTTTTTAAATTTATGTGGTTGCAGGATGGTATGATGTGACACTTCTGCACACAAATGAATATGTAGGCTTGAAGTTTGCCAACACACCCAATCCAAGACACGTTTCAACCCATTAAAGTGAGCGATATATGTAGGCTTGACGTTTATACAAGCAAATATGGTAGAGATACTTCATGAGCAACGTCATCATCTTCCTCGATGGTTTTTTTTTTGTTTTCTCTGCTACTATAAGCTTCTAGGAATATAATTTAAGTTTCGGATCTCACGAAGTCACCAATTGCTTACATATCCAAACGAAGACAAGTTCTTATCAGTTGATTTGGTAGTTTTAACTATATTGATTACTAATTTGTTTGGTCTAATATATTTGTTACGACGCTTGTGAAACTAACATAAAACGAGAGCATCTATGAAAAACATTGACTCCGTTGTATCTCGCGGGTGCCCTAAAATAATAGAAATATGTTGCACACTACAAACTGTATTTTAGTAATTACATCACTTCCACTACAATCTTATGGTCATTAAGAGATACAACGCCACTTCACTATGCTAAGCACCGCTCTACGATGGAATACTTACCTGCCTTTGAGATACATAAAAGGATCCTACCAAAGGACGTGGGCCAATATAAGGGTGTTGCAAGGAATAGTATGGCCTATTGTGATGTACCTATTTAAAATATTCAGAAGATATACTTATGAGTTTCAGTTTTTAATAACATATATTTTATACATCGTTGTTTTCTACGTCATCATAATGAACAACCAACAAACACGATGCACGAAGGGCAAAACAGATGCACCCGCCGCAACGCGCGGGCATTCCTACTAGTACATTATAAAAGAGGAGTGATGTACCATATTGGAATTTTGACATGAGTACAATTTTTAAAGCAACAAGTATAAGAGAATAAAGCTTATTTTATAAGGGTATTATAGGGATATTGGGACAATTAAGACACTTAGAGGGTTAGTAGGGTAATTTTATCTTTTGTTTTTAGTTAAAAGCTAAAATATCATTCCTATAGTACCCCTAACTTCCTTCACCTTCCCTCTTAGGTCATATGAAGAGCTCTCCTAATCAATTATTCATTGATTGTATTTTATTTATATTAATCATTCATAACAAATTCTATTCCATTCTATTAAGAAACTTCCATTGATAGTAATGGGAGGGAGGGATGTATGTAAGTTCTTGCCCTTATCTCTTTACTATTCACCTTCTATCTTTCTCTAATCAGTTTCTATCAAGCTCAATGCACATGTTCTGTTCATTGTTATCTCTTTACTTATCTCTTTTCTATTCACATTCTACCTTTGCAGATAAGGTATTGTTATCGATTTTTGTTTCAATGTTACTTAGTGTTGATTGTTGCATCTTCGTTTAGTTGAGACGCTAATGCTTCTAGCAGTTTATGATGAGCAGCGCGCACCGGAGGGACCCCAGTAGTCCAGGTTTCTTCTCTCGGTTCTAATTCTATATAACAATTGTTAATCTATAAACTACATGTTGATTATTACATTGTGTTACTTGTCGATTCGAATTTGTTGAAAACCACTCCAAGTTTATCTTTAATGTAAACCTTTAATAATTTTGTTATTTTTGCAAAGTTTAGTTTTTTAAAATGAGTGCAATAAAGACAGTTTCAGTTGTTACAAATGTGATCAAGACTCTTTGCTGATCTTATGGTGCTTTTTGGAGCTATAGCCAGCTGCCAGATTCAATGTATGATATTAATCCTCCAGTTTAATCCTTTAACTTTTAAACATATAGTCCAATATTAATGATTTTAACTATTTTTATATACCCTTTATTCATCTAAATATAATTACTTAATGTTAAGTTACTTTTTTTATAGCTATTTTTTTCCATGTTTATGGATATATAAAATTTTGAGGTGGCTAAGATTTTATCTTTTTGGTAGGTTTGATTCTTTGAAAGATCTTCATAGTATTGTCACTTAAATACAGAATGCTTCATTATTTTATTAAGTGGTTTTTAATTTTTAAAATAAAATTTATCAAATTTTATTTCCATTGAGTATTCATTAAGCATCATTCTTAAGTTAACACAGATCTCACCTTAAAACTTTTTCTCTTTCTAATTAAACAACATTCATTCTCCCCAACTTCCCAATTCAATTTGAAGATGGAAGGAGGTGGTATAGTGTCACCAGAGAAAGAAAACACAAGACTCCGCTACGACGTCGTCTTACACTTACTGGGTCAGAGAAGCTAAAAAAGCTTCAACAATTTGCTATCTCTTGAAATGTATATTAATATTAATTAATTTTTAGTTACATAGATTTTTTAAAACTTTTTTCTACACATGGATATACATATATCTCTTCTCTATTATTTATTTATTATTATTATTTTCTTATTACCTTATTAATATATTATTATTAAGTACCAGGTAATTTCAACATAATTTTAAGATGGGGGTTGAATAGACTCTTCACAAATGTCTATTTTTTGGTTATTTCCTTCCCTTTTTGCCCTTTGTGTACAACATATCATGCTTATTGTATATGTGCGTAATACACACTTAATATCATTTCCAACATGTAACCCCCCATTTATAGTGAATTAGATGACCACATTAACTTTGTGAAACTCCTCATTATTATAAACCACTTCATAGTCCTCCATTATTACCCACCAACTAATCAATAAGTTATGATTTGCACATAAATGGATAACTTGAAATATCATTCTCTTATCTATTATACTATCTTATTAAGTACCAAAGCAACATGTACAATTGAATCAACCTTAATTCATAAGGGTATAATAATAATATTTGTCACAATTAAGATGCTTTTAAGGGCATGATAGTAATTTGATCATGTTTTTATAGTTAAAACATAAAACCTTCTTCCATACTTGCCATTATGTCACTAAATTGTTCTCTTCGTTTTCTTCTCAAGGCCCTTCATCGCCTTTCAATTAAATGGTTTTTCAATTCAATCGCATTCACTACTATTGAATGTCATTCTTCTTCAATTGCCCTATCTATTTATTGTGCCTCCTCTTCATAGACTCTCAACTAAAAGCATAATGTTCTTTGATCAAATTATGATTTTTCTTTTTCCTAAACACTAATTTTCAATTCATGTCTTTTAATTTTTCAGTGCATTTGAAGATGAATTTGTTACTCAATGGCTTCCATTCCTCTTCTATGTGCCTGCTTTCTTCCTCATGCGTCATGTTTACTTAACAGGTAACCAAGTCTTTGTGATTTAATGTTGATGTAGGTTGTAATATTTCTATTAGGTATTGATGTTTTACAAGGAACTATTTTAGTTGTGTCTACAGTTTTTTTATGCTTATTGTTGTTGTTGTTTTTTTTTTTTTTTTTTTTTTTTGTCATAGTTCTACAACATGTTGTGCCTACTATTTTTGTCCTTATTGTTGTATTTTGCTATGCTTCTACAACATTTGCTTATAGTTTGTTAACAGAAAAAATATGGATTTTTTTGTTCAATTTTGTAAACAAAAGGAGTTATATGTAAATTTACCATGATGCGCATTCTTTGCACTACAAAGGAGTTATAGGCATCTTATTAAAAAAATTAGTCAGTGTGTATTCTTTGTCGTTGGGTCTTATTTAAACCCCGCAGCAACGCGCGGGTAAACCCACTAGTATATATTAATAGACGAACGATTTAAATAGTTCATTTCCATCATATTTCATTTCCTCCCCGTGTTCTTTTCCACTCCTTTTTCGTACCCTCTTTTTCTTCTTTTCTCGGTAAAGCCCCCATTCCACGACCATATCTGCGCGCCGCCTTCACCTTCCTCGGCGGACCGTTCCACGTCATCAGCTTTATCCGCGGACTGTCTGGTATCCAACAACTGTACGAATCGACAGTCGCTGTCATCGTTACACCCTTTACGATAATCTGACGGCGTAGAAGTGTTTCGTACTTTTGTCCCAGTCGTTCGAACACTCTGGTGGAGTTTTGATTCAGCCATGACTTACTGGTTGTGGATATCCGAGATGCTTTCCGGTTGATTCTGATGTCGCCGGTCCTCTACTGTCACCTCTCTTCCTCAACGACGACAACTTCCGTCACCACCTCCGGTTCACCGGGTGGTAAGCACCGGTGCCACAGCTAGCATCGGAACGTTCATTCACCGTCATTTAACGAGATCTCAAGAGCTTCAACCGTCGGTCACCACCATCGTTCACTTCTACTGTCGACGCCCCAGTCCTTCCATTTTACCCGGTTTTTCCATCCACCAAAACAATGTTCGGAATAGGCATTGTAGCTCATCTTGATTTTTTTGTGTCGAACAAATGTTTTCAGTTTTCTAAATCTACATTTTAAAGTTAGGAAACCATGGAGTGACTGATGAGCTTACAGTAGATAGGAAACATAGGAAACCATAGAGTGGTGGTTTGGAACAGTCAAAAGCTTGAAGAATGGAGTGAGTGATGGGTGCTTTAAAAGTTACAGTAACACTATGTTCCAGAGTTTAATAATAGAAGGAAAGGAAAGGAAGCGGAGAGAAAGGGGAACAGTTTTGCGTTCCAGAGTTTCATTAAAGGAAAGAAGTGGAGAGAAGAGGAAGGAAAATTGTCCCAAATAACAATCCTTCCAAATTGGAAGGAAGCGGAAGGAAGGAAGAGTAAAAAATTTTTTAAAGTATATCATTTACCAATATACCCTCTCCTTTAACATATAACTAGTATGAATGCCCGCGCGTTGCGGCGGGTGCATCTGTTTTGCCCTTCGTGCATCGTGTTTGTTGGTTATTTGTTATAATGAAATAGAAAACACCGAGGTATAAAATATATGTTATTAAAAACTGAAACTCATAAGTATATCTTCTGAATATTTTAAATAGGTACATCACAATAGGCCATACTATTCCTTGCAACACCCTTATATTGGCCCACGTCCTTTGGTGGGACCCTTTTTATGTATCTCAAAGGCAGATAAGTATGTCATCGTAGAGCGGTGCTTAGCATAGTGAAATGGTGTTGTATCTCTTAATGATCATAAGATTCTAGTGGAAGTGATATAATTACTAAAATGCAGTTTGTAGTGTGCAACATATTTCTATTATTTTAGGGCACCCGTGAGATACAGCGGAGTCAATGTTTTTCATAGATACTCTCGTTTTATGTTAGTTTGACAAGCACCGTAACAAATATATTAGACCAAACAAATTAGTAATCAATATAGTTAAAACTACCAAATCAACTGATAAGAACTTGTCTTCGTTTGGATATGTAAGCAATTGGTGACTTCGTGAGATCAGAAACTTAAATTATATTCCTATAAGCTTATAGTAGGAGAGAAAAAAAAACCATCGAGGAAGATGATGACGTTGCTCATGAAGTATCTCTACCATATTTGCTTGTATACACGTCAAGCATACATATATCGCTCACTTTAATGGGTTGAAACGTGTCTTGGGTTGGGTGTGTTGGCAAACTTCAAGCCTACATATTCATTTGTGTGCAGAAGTGTCACATCATACCATCCCGCAACCACATAAATTTAAAAAGAATATATAAATACATAATATATGATGTAATTTATTTACTATAAACATTGAAAGATATGTAAGTTATGTATGTGAAGAGTCATCACATTATTTATATACCAAATACATGACCACTATTTATAGGACTATAACATTGATACAAACATAATAAAGACATGGAGGTTATGAATGTAAAGAGTCACCACATTATTGTTAATTTCCTCATCAATTTTATAATTATGTTTAAATTAATTTCTTCAACAATTTAATATTTAGGTAGAAAGATAATTTTACCCTCTAAATGACTTCAATAACCATTGTACTATAAGCAATAAAGGTTGTATTTACTTAAATTTTGCGGGTATTCTTTACTGATGCTTTATAATATAGTATAGATATATAAGATAAAGATTCGAGTTGATTCAAACATAATACCAAATACATAACCACTATTTATAGGACTATAACATTGATACAAACATAATAAAGACATGGAGGTTATGAATGTAAAGAGTCACCACATTATTATTAATTTCCTCATCAATTTTATAATTATGTTTAAATTAATTTCTACAACAATGTAATATATAAGTAGAAAGACAATTTTACCCCCCTAAATGACTTCAATAAGCATTGTACATGTTGTATTTAAATTTTGCGGGTATCCTTCACTGATGCTTTATAATATAGTATAGAAGATAAAGATTCGGGTTGATTCAAATATAATACCAAATACATGACCACTATTTATAGGACTATAACATTGATACAATTCATACAATTCAGTAGCGTTGAGGTAAATAGGTCATAGAACATGCTGGCTTCTGAAAGCTTCATGGAGAAAAACTAAAAATGCACAAAGAAGAGAAAAAACTTTACTAATTAATTTTGAAAAATATTTTCTCATCAATAATTCTGAATATTGTTTGTTTATTGGTTTAATTCTTAGTTGCATAATTAAATTACCTCAATTTGATTCTGCAACGATCCAACATAGTTGATTATTACATCAAACATCAGTGGCATTCCCATTGTCTATAGCAAATAACTACATTTAAATGGAGCAAAACAATGATATATTATGAAGAAAAATTTTTGTAATTGTCAAAGAACATATGAACAAGTAGAAAAAAAATGTATATATGTATATAAAGATTAACTCATATCTTACACCTTGTTGCATCCAGGAACCATATCTTGCAAGCGTCTTAACTTCTCATTGATTTTTTTCTCTTCTCATCTAATGAAGACATAATTTTTTTAGACAAAACAATTTTTCAAAGCATAAAATTAGCTCTAAGATTTTGTTTGGGTTATGAAAAAACTATTAGCATTGAAGAAATTGATTATAATGAAGTATATATAATAATATGGATGGGGGGTTGAAAGGTCTCACATTTAAGATGCATCATAGGTTAAGTTATATTTTGTGTTTTAAAAGTTGGACATAAGGGCATAATTGGGATAAGATTTTAGGATGTGAGGTATTGAATTATGTTAAATTTACCAATCTACCCTCCTAAGTGTCTTAATTGTCACAACTATGCAAATAATACCCTTAATTTTTTTGCTTAAATATGTTGTACATGTTGCTTGTTAAGTTGTATAGAAATGCAAATTACCATGTTGTATATCACTCCTCCTTAATAAGATAATATAGATAAAATCTTACAAGGGTATAATTGTAAAATATACGTTTCTTTTCTCTTTCTTTCAACTCGGGAACACATAAAATCTTTAGTTTCTTTTCTTTTCTTTTCAACTCGGGAACACGAAATATAATTATATATTTTCCTTTTTCTTCTCTCTTAATATCGCTTTCTTTTCTTTTCTTTTATTTAGTAAACTCGGGAACACAGCGTAAACTTTTGATGGTTTTAATTGTTACCATACAAGTTATATTTTCTTATATTTTTATTTATTCTGTTTATCTATTCTACTTTTTCTTTCCTTTTGTGTCTATTATATAATATATATATAGTAAAAATCAAATAGATATAGTTTTTTTTTTTAAGAATTGTGAGAATTAAAGGGGGTAAAAAAATTTATTTTTTTTTAGAATTTTATTTCCCATGTGCTTAAACATTCTTTCTAGATGAATAATACAAAAAAAAATTAAGCGTAATTACGTTATTAAGGTAAATACATTAGTTTACATTAGAGTAATTAGGTAATTACTCTACACGTAATTACTCTACACCAATTTATTTTTTTATTTTTTTTAGTTTTCAATACTATAACACATGTTTAACAATATTGGGAAAAAAATTTGAAAAAAAAATAAAAAAAAATACCCTCCTTTGATTCTCACAGTTCTTACCAAAAAAGCTATTTGTACCGGATCTTTCCCCATAATATATAATATATAATAATCAATGTATATTACAATGTGATACATATTTTTATTCAAAAACATATTCTAGAAAAGTTTACTATTAATTAACATAATATTTATTATTTCAATTTTTTAAACTGTATCAATTACATATTTATATTTGTCATTTCTTTATTTTCCAAACTAACTAGAACATGTCTATCGTTTCTTTCTTACAATATTTAGCGAAACCCACTCTCTAATACTAAATGAGGTCTCAATATCTTTTTATTTTTCGGATATCATAATATTGAGATTCGAGCTTGTAGATGTTATATTACAAGATGATATCGTACCAAACCAGTTTAGCGAATGCTTATAAAATACAACATCGTTGCTACTAAAACTTCTATTGTATACATTTTCTGTAAATATTCATTAAAAAAATGGTCTATCCCACCACTAAACGCGATTATCTTTTCACGACATATTAACGGGTGCGCAACGCGCGCCCTGTTAATAAACCTAGTTATATATTAATAATTCAGACTATGACATGTTAGTATTGAACGAGTTGTTTGTAGCTAAAACTTTTTTTGGGCTTAGGAAGGATGCAACTATTTGGGCTTGTTCCAGTTTGGGCCTTGTTTAAGTTTCTTCCAAAATGGGCTCGACCTGCATTGCAGGCCCTGCAACCTAGACAGAGTGCTCGTTTATAAGACTAGAGGGAGTTTATGCATGGAGTTGAGAGGCATTATGTAGTTCTCAACCATTCATCTTCGTCGACTTCTACATATTGTTCAAGAGAGTTAAGGTCTCGTCAGGTTCTTATCAGATATGTTTATCTAGTCTAGTTCTTATTATGAGTTTGTATCCGTCTTACGCAGTTTGAATTCTTTAGATTATACTTTGAGTTTAATAAAGCTATGGTTTGGTTATTGTTTGAGTGTTAAATCCATGATGCTTGACAACGCGGCTATCGGGCTATGTATGGTGGTACTAGTTAAGAGTGTATCAAAGTGATTATTTTCAAGATTTATAAACTTTGATCCAATGGCAAATAGAGTTTGCTATATTCGATTAGTTGGATTGGATGTATGTAACTATGCAGCGGTAATGTTATGTTATTGTAATGAAAAAAAAAAAGTTAAAACGTACTCATTGTATATGGTGATCATTGCGATGGGATTTTAAATAAAATTCTTATTTTCAAAAAAGATAATAAAGTATATATTTTTATTCAATGCCAAACTTTCACATTTGATGACGTGTGTCCTAAAACGACAACGTTTAGACCCCTCGTCGAAAAGATAAGCAAAATAAATTTGATTAAGAGGTTGCCTGACTTAGTGGAGCTGATATAAGGCAGCTTACCTCCCATATGGAAGCCTCAGGGCATAAAGCAAACAGTAAAAAGTCTTGGAAATGCAAAAAGGGGATTTTGGCTTATTATCATGGCAAAGGACAAAACACCACACAGCTCCAAGCTTTACATTGGAAATGATAAAAGCTGAAAATATCCTAAAAGGGTAAAGCCTCACTGCAGGGAACTAAAAGATGGTCAAACACATCTAGGTATGGTAAGGAAGCTACCCTGAGGGAGCTCCTGGGCAGAATTCCACTGCCTATATAAGGAGGCCCTTGGGTAGACATTTCACACACACTTCTCACTCATTCTCTCTACTCTCATACTCTCTACTTCATTATTTCCCAACTCCAAATGAATACATACTTATTCTCACGCCGGAGTCCAAACGCAGGAGGCTCCCTCCTGCGTTAAGGCTAACGGTGTCTGCTACCTTTGTGCAGGTCCTTCCAGGAACTTGAAGACCCCTGATCCCACAATCAAATCTAAACCTAAACTTAAAACCTTAATCTCAACCTAACATACCTTTAACCTATAATCCTAAGCATCTCCTAACCTAATACCGGTCGTTTTCCTTGTTGTAGCAACAAGTGGCGCCCACCGTGGGGCTGTCGCTACTTTGAACAAAACTGTTGAGAGTTTCTACAGTCCCATTTGTTCCTCAGTAACCTCCTTTTGTGATGACTGGTGGAGATAACCGCCTAGGAGGGGGTCTTTCAGAAACTCCGGCCACTAGTCACACCTCAGGTGACGCTTCTGGCCATGAAACACCTGGAACGGACGGACAACAAGTCGAACCGTCTCTAGGAGACATGCTCAACTTCCAAACACCGCCGTCCTCAAGGGCTGTTAACTCGTCTCCTAGGGACGACTTGTTGTTACCTGTTGAACGAATGGACATCACCCCGGAGGGAGTACGAAGAAACTTCTTGCAACTCCGTGACCTCCTGAATGGCTACGTGCGAGAGGAGAGGTCCAGAGGAGTAAGAGTTAGGTTGTCGTACGACGAAGAGCCTGTTGTCTCCCTCTCACCTAGTCCTCTGTTGCTGGGAACCACTACCTCACCAGCAACCCGACGAGCCAACACAAATCCTCATCCCTACCTTAACGGTCAGGGAGATATCTGCTCATGAGGAGGAGGTCCTAGCAATTCCGTGCTCTCCCCGGGGACCTCAACACGACTCCCCTATGAAGAAGCTTTGAGGTCGTTACCTCTGGCCAGCAGTGCTGTGGCTGCTTCCCTTACGGGAGCAGGAAGTCTTGCTGGAGGAACTGTTGTCCCTCCAGGAACGATGTATCCTAACTATTCGCAGCCTCAATACTCGCCCTATGTACCACCTTACTTCCCCACATGGCCGGGAGGGTATCCTTGGCAATACCCACCACCTCTGAACCAAGTGCCAGCAACCCCCCCTGCGGGAGGACAGGGTCTGGGAGCCTCCCAACCCATGGTTCAAGCCTCCACGGCCGAAGCTAGGGGCGAGGCTACACCTTCGAAGCCATACCGACCTAAGTCGTTAGAATGCTTTGCCGAGCACATCGCTCATTTTGATTTCCCCAACAAGATCAAAATGCCAGCTAATGTGAAAACGTACGACGGCACAGAAGACCCGGATGACCACTTGAACGTCTTCTCTGGGGCAGCCACTGTAGAAAAATGGAACGATGCCGAGTGCTGCCACATGTTCATGCAGACCCTGGTAGGACCAGCTCGTCTATGGTTCAGTAGCCTACCGTCTCGGAGCATTTCCTCGTTTGATGATTTAAGGAGAGGTTTCACCTCAAACTTTAACCCCCTCAGAAAGTGCACCAAAGATGCCGCCATATTGCACCAAATCCAGCAAGGGGAGCATGAAAACCTCCGTAGTTTCATCGAAAGGTACAAGAGGGAAGGTCTGCAGTATAGTGGTGCCACCGAGAAGATCCGGGTATCAGGATTCATGGGGGCCATCCGTCCCAAAAAGTTGCTAAGAAGGTTCCATGAAGATGTCCCCCAAACCATGGAGGAAGCGTTCGAGAGGGCAGAAGCCTTCCTCAGGGGGGAAGAAGCATTAACTCGACAGGATTCTAGGAAGAGGGATCGAGGGAGCTGGAGAGACGACTCAACAAACTCCCGAAGACCTCCTTTCCAACCCTACAACGAAAAACGATCAGGAAGATCCTTCGATAATCAAAGAAATGAAGAAAGGAGACGATCCCCAAGGTCAGGAAGATACCACGAAAGAGAAAGACAAGTTTTCACTGTTCTCACCAAGACCCCTCAGGAGATACTCTTCACGGAGGAAGTCAAGTACACCTTTCGACCTCCCAGACCTCTGTCCAAGCCAGCTAACAAGAGGGATGCCAGCAAGCATTGTGCCTTTCATAATGATACAGGGCATCACACGAACGATTGCTACCAGCTGAAAAAGAGGATAGAAGAGGTTGTTAAGTCCGGGGAGCTGGCTCACCTGATCAAAGACATCAAAGGAAGAAGGGATGAAGGAAAGACAGATAAGGAGGTCAACATGGTCAGGCTTGAAGGAGCCCAGCAGGCAAAGAAGGCTCGCACTGAGCCTTGGAACAAACAGTACATCTGCCTTCCTCCTGCTCCCGATGAACTGATCGTCACACCGGTAATAGTGGAGGCTGAACTGGATGGCTTCCCTATAGATAGGGTGTACATGGACTGCGGAGCCTCATCGGAGGTAATGTATGAACGGTGCTTTGAATCCTTGAGCCCGGAGATCAAATCCAAGCTCAAGCCATCGGACGCGTCCTTGGTAGGCTTCTCGGGGGAACGAGTACATCCCTTAGGGAAGCTCACACTTAGCGTCTGTTTCAGGGATGGAGACTTGTCAAGGACAGAAGAGTTGACTTTCTCTGTTATCAGGTACCCTACCAATTACATCGTCACCTTTTCTCTGTCAAGGACAGAAGAGTTGACTTTCTATGTTATCAGGTACCCTTCGAGTTACAACGTCCTTATTGGGAGAATGGGAATTGCCACCTTCGGCGCGGTAGTATCAACAACACATGGTCTAATGAAGCTCCCCACTCCTAATGGATTTGCAACCCTGAAGCCAACAGCAGAGGCTCTTTTGATAGCCTCCGTAGAAGAAACCAAAGGCCCCAGGGGGTCAGAAACGCCAAGCAGCGGTCCCATCCGGGAAGTCAGCATAAACCCTGCCTACCAGGAGCAGACCATCAAAGTAAACAATCTGCTTCCTGATGAGATTACGTGTGAACTAATCAACCTTTTGCAGGATAATCGAGACATATTTGCTTGGTGCCCCGGGGACATGACTGGTGTCCCTAGAAGCATGGCTGAACACTCTCTTAACACAGCCCCCTCATACAAGCCAGTCGTCCAAAAGAAAAGAAGTTTGGCCCCAGCCAGGAGCCAGACTGCTTGTCAGGAGGTGGAGAAGCTGGTTGAGGCAGATATCCTCAGAGAGGTTCAGTATCACTCTTGGGTAGCAAACCCGGTCATGGTTGCCAAACAAGACGGATCTTGGAGAATGTGTGTTGATTTCAAGGATCTCAACAAAGCCTGCCCTAAAGATTGCTACCCCTTACCCGAGATCGATTGGAAGGTAGACTCTCTCACCGGCTTCCAATACAAGTGCTTCTTAGATGCCTACAAGGGGTATCACCAAATTCAAATGAAGCAAGAAGATGAGGAGAAGACGGCCTTCCACACCGATAGGGGAATCTTTTGCTACAAAAAGATGCCCTTTGGTTTGAAAAACGCAGGTGCTACCTACCAGCGGTTAGTGGATCAGGCTTTCTCGAAGCAAATTGGAAGGAACATGGAAGCTTATGTAGATGACCTGGTCATCAAAAGCAAGTCGGGGGAAGCAATGATCCAGGACATCCGAGAAACATTTGACAACCTTCGAAGAATAAACATGAAGCTCAATCCTGTTAAATGCTCCTTTGGGTTCGAGGAGGGGAAGTTTCTGGGCCATATTGTTGGAAAGCAAAGCATCAAGGCTAACCCGAGCAAGGTCCAAGCCGTCCTTGATATGAAGTCTCCTACCACAAAGAAGGAAGTGCAAAGCCTCAACGGTAAAATCGCTGCCTTAAAACGTTTCTTGCCTAAGTCCGCGGAAAAATCCTTGCCTTTCTTCAAAACACTAAAAAATTGTGTTGACAAGAAGGATTTTCGCTGGACAACCGAGGCAGAGGCTGCCTTCCTGGAACTCAAGAAACACATAGCTTCCCTGCCCGAAGTGGCAGCCCCTGAGGAAGGGGAAGTAATAACAGTTTATTTGTCTGCAGGAATGGAAGCAGTAAGCTCAGTGCTCTTGGTAGACCGAGGTAAAGAGCAAGTTCCCGTCTACTTTGTCAGCAGGGCCCTCAAAGATGCTGAAGTTAACTACACTCCCATAGAGAAGCTTGTGTTAGTGCTCGTACACACTGCTAAGAGAGTAAGGCGGTACTTCCAAGCTTACCCAGTAAAGGTCATCACAGATTAACCCATACGATCCATCTTAGAAAAACCAGAAGATTCGGGAAGATTGGCAAAGTGGGCCATTGGTCTAGGGGAGCACAAGATATAATACTTGCCAAGGAGAGCTTACAAAGGGCAAGTGTTTGCTGACTTTCTTGCTGAGTTACCCACCCTGCAGGCAGAAGAAGAAATGAACGAGGTTGAAGAACAGCCTGACCTCAAGGGGAAATGGTGTCTTTTTACTGATGGAGCCTCAAGTGTAGAAGGTTCGGGGCCGGTCTTGTCATCAAGGACCCCCACGGAACCGAATACACTTATGCCCTCCGTCTAGACTTCCCCTGCACCAACAACGTTGCTGAATACGAGGCCCTCCTGGCCGGGTTGAGATTGGCAAAAAGAATGAAGGTACAAGAACTAAAAGTCTTCGTTGATTCAAATCTGGTAGTCAAATAAGTAAATGGAGGATACACAGCCAAAGAGCCCTCAATGATTAGGTACAAAGACAAGGTCAAAGAGTTCATAAAGGAATTCAAAGTCTTCACACTAGAACAGGTGTCAAGAACAAAGAACAAGCAGGCAGATGCCCTCAGCAAGCTGGCCTCCTTGACGTTTGCTCACCTAACCAAGAAGGTCCTAGTCGAGGTGTTGAAAGAACCATCCATCGATGACAAGGAAGTACAAGATGTTGTCACCGAAACAGACTCCACATGGATGACACCCATCATGTCCTACTTGAAGGAAGGGAAGCTACCAGAAAACGAACAAGAAGCTAAGCGGTTGGTTATGAAGGCGAGACAATATGTAATCGAAGACGACAAGCTCTACAAGAAGGGATACTTGGCACCCCTACTAAGGTGTGTAGGTCCCAATCAGAGTAACTACCTCATCAGGGAGGTACATGAGGGTATATGTGGCATGCATGCCGGACCTCGCTCTGTGGTGTCAAAACTCATGAACTTGGGCTATTACTGGCCTACCATGCACAAGGATGCCTTTGAGACTATCCAAAGATGTGAAGCTTGTCAACTGCAAACACCGGTGAAGACCAACCCCAAGCATGACCTTGTTCCCATCATCTCGGCATGGCCCTTCTACAAATTGGGAATGGACATTGTGGGTCCCTTCCCACAAGCTCCCAGAAGGTTGGAGTTCCTCCTTATAGCTGTTGACTATTTCACCAAGTGGCCGGAAGTCAGGCCATTGGCCACCATCTCGGGGAAACAGGTGATAACTTTCGTGTGGGAACAAATAGTCTGCCGATATGGGCTGCCAGGGGAGATGGTGACAGACAATGGGAAGCAGTTTGCCAACAAACCCTTCAGCAGCTGGTGCTCCGAGCTAGGAATCAAGCAAGTCTTCAGCTCAGTAGCCTACCCCCAGTCCAACGGACAAGTTGAGCGCATGAACAGAAGCATTGTCGAAGGTATTAAAGCAAGGCTAGGAAGATGTGGTAAGAAATGGGTTGATGAGCTCCCGAGCGTCCTTTGGGCTATAAGGACCATGGAGAAGACAAGTCACCAAAGAACACCGTATAGCCTTGTCTTCGGAAGCGAAGCTGTCATACCAGCCGAGATAGGGGTAAGCTCAGGAAGAATTGCTCGACAAGACGCTCAACACAACCAAAAGGAGGTCCTACTCAACCTGGACCTCCTCCAAGAGTCAAGGGACCAAGTCTCTATCAGGGAGGCCAGGTACAAAAAGAAGCTTGAAGCCTACTACAACACAAGGGTGCGAAAAGAGGCTTTCAGGCCAGGGGACCTCGTGTTAAGATGCAATGAAGCCAGCATGCAGCAAGACGTAGGCAAGCTAGGTCCCCGATGGGAGGGGCCTTATGTCGTCAAGGAAGCACACAAAGGGGGATCCTACAAGTTAGCCGACCCTAATGGCAGAATGATCCCAAGGCATTGGAGTGACAAACACTTGAAACGTTTCTATGTTTAATAGTTGTAACGTCTCTTTGTATTCCAAAAACCATGATAAATGAATGAACTATGTTTCAAATTATTAACTTGTCGCTTATCTTATCAAAGGGTGAGCCCCTCCTAACTAGGCTCCATGGGATCCGGCGCTATACCTACCCATGAAACGGGGATGAGCTCCCAGGCCACAACTGCTCAACAGGTAACAAGGCTAAGTAGCCTTCCTGTATACAGGGTGAGTCCCTAATACAATCCACGACTCCATGGGACAAGTCCTTGGAAGGAATACTTAAACCCATGAAAGAGGGTGAGCTCCTCACACTAAGACAGCTCCCACATGTTCATAATACACGAAAACGAACATATCACTAAAAAACCATTTAAGAAAGGGTTAAACGTAAACAAACAAGCTGATAGGGTAAGCATTGCATCGGTTCCTTAGCTAAGTATCCTAAGCTGGGTGACTGCAGCATCCAACTCAAGGAGAAATGTTAAAGACATTGCAAACACTATAAACGACAAGTAACAGAGTCAAAACAACAAAACGTTAAACATAGCTAAGGCATCACCCCTAAAGGGGGAGCGTTCCATTAAAAAGCAAACATAAAACACCCCAAGGGCTAAGTACAGCAGAGTTTGATTACAAAAGACATTCTAAAAACTTGAAAAGACTAGAACAAGGCTGGATCATGGGGTAGCAGAGTCTTCGGCTTCATTGGTGGCATCATCCTCACCGGTGGAAGCCAGGGCTTGGTTGCCAACATCATCGTAAAGGCCATCAGTGTCAAGACCTGCAAATGGATCATCTTCGATGGAAGGAGGGATGGACTCAACCTCCAGCGCTTGAAGGGGGGAAGGACTCTCGAATACCTGCTCCAGATTAGGAACCTTTGAAGAATCAGCAGGTTTTGCACGTTTAGAACTACCCTTCCCACCGCCAGCTCCTTCCAACATGATCATGAGAGGCCTTTTTGACACATAGGAGCTAAAAACTTGATTGGCCACATCCTTTTTCAAGCCCTCTGGCTCCAAATCTTGCAAGAAGGAGAGAGGCTGCTCAGAAGCCTTGGCAATGGCAGAGATGTAAGGATAGGTTGCAAGCTCCATTGCCTTCACAGCGTTCACAAACTCTTCACCAGAAGAAGGCTTAAAGGACGGCAGCTCCTCAAGCCCCTGACCCTCCTGAGCCGCTTTGAAACCGGCTTGAATCCCTCCATGGCGACCAAAAGATATGGCTTTGGCATAAATATCCGCCAGAGGAGCATTAAACTCTTGAGAGTGCAGGAGGTTGGTAACAAAACGAGCTACCCCCTTGGAAATTAGCCACTCCCTTTCTTCAGTTAGACGGTCCACCTGGACCCGGAGCTCTGTTCCCACCTTCTCCACCGAAGCCAGCTCCTGCTTAACTGCCTCCCGTGCCTGAGCTAACCCTTCCCTATCCTCAGCAACTTTCGCTTTCTCATCATGCAGACCTTTGAACATCTTCTCGAACTTTTCCTTCTCCAAACCAAGCTGGGTCTTAGACACAGCCAATTCATGAACCAAATCCTTCTCCCGAGCAGCAAGCTTTGTCAATTCCTCCTTCGCCTTAACCAACTCGACCTCATGCTCTTCATATAACTCCTCCACTTGTTCTCTTCTCGCCATCAACTCTCCCCACCTTGCCATACCATCGGGGAACAAAGACAGAAATTGCCCAAAGTGATAATACATCTTCTTCATAACATCCTTATCCATCCATTCCTTGTGAAGCTCTCTTTCAGCATCAGGGACACAATGGTCAATCAGATCACGACAAACAGAAGCCTTCTTCAGCAGATCAGTAGCTTTAATATCCCAGTCCGGCACAAACACTCCTTCACCGGACTCTCTCTGGACAGGAACATCGGAAACATCATCAACAGCAGCTTTAGAACTCTCACCTCCTTCGGTTCCCAACAATTTCGGACTAGCACCTTTGACAACAACATCCTTTGGTTTCTTGAAAACAACATCGTCTTTCTTCGGGGAGGACAATGTGAGCTTGCCCTTCCCGGAGGCAGGAGTATACCCCAACGCAGAAGAAATCAAAGAAGAATCCTCGTCTTCATCTCCAAAGACCAAGGGCACAGCGGAAGAGCTCCCCTGGCCCGAGGAAGCAGTCTGAAGTCGCTTACTGGAGCGACGGACGGTAACAGACTTCTCCCCTGATGGCTCCACAGCAGTAACAGATGACGTGATCACACTTGTATACTCCCCCTTGAAACGGACATGCTCAATCTTCACCACCACATTCTTACCCTCAGCAACATTTCGAACCTTAAACTTCACATCAGCAATGTCATCTAGAGCCAGGAAGTCCAGAGTACTCATTTCTGCAAAAAGAAAGATAGTTAGATAACACAAAAATGATAAGGATGCCAAGGAGGAGACAGGGAGACACCTACCCTTCCCACCATGATATATCACCGGGTCAGTCCCAGGATCATCCCAGTTAACACTCAGGCCCACCATCACCAGAAAGTCCTCAGGGAAGGTACGAAGACGAGTAGGAAAACTACGCAGCTTCTCCAACAATACTTGGTCAAGAGTGTCAGAATCAGGTTCCTTCTCGTTTAGAGGAGCATCCGAAGACCTCCGAGGAGTTTTAAAGGGTAGAAAATCAGAGTTTAAGAAAAAGAACTTGTCTTTCCAAGAAGAAACAAGCCCAATAACACTAGAAATGAGGGCTGGTTCACATTGAGTCTTCTCAATGGTAAACCAATTCCCATTTTTAGCCAACCTAAAAAACCGCAGGTACATAGCCAAGGAAGGCTTATGACCATGGCAACGACATACTATCTCAAAGTGCAAGATCCTAGCAACTCCGGAGGGGCACAGTTGATCAAGAGAGAGTTGGTGATACTCTAAAACATTCAGAAAAAAGGTAGAAAAAGGATACCTAAGGTTACCCTGGTCAAACTGACGTGTATACACGGCCACCTTGCCAGGGGGAACAGAGGTCACAGGGGTTTTCCCTTTCGGAACAGAAGGATCAAAAGACAATGGAATTCCGATCTCGGTACAGAACCGTTCAACATCGGACTTGGATAAACGAGTGAACTGGGATGCAAGATCAGTTTTCGACATAATGAAAAACAAGTGTGAAAAGAGAGAAGGGTTGCTTACCAGGTTTTATAAGGGAAAATAGAGTTCGCCGGTTAAGGAAGAATCGTGGGAGAGAGAGAGCAGTTTTCCAAATGAGGAAGAAAATGAAAAATAAAAGAGGGGTTACCCCCTTTTAAAAGAATTTAAAATTTGAATTAATGAGCATTGGGCGGTTACCAAGGAGAACCGTCGCTCAGCTGTCCCATAGGGTGACGTCAGCCTAGCCCCTTGTCAAATCAACAGTCATCTCGGGCGGCTGATGGGACAAGCGTCTGCTCCCAAGGAAGTAATGATAGCCGATAATATTATTTAAAGAAAAAGAAGGCTATCATGAAAAATACAAGGCCAGGAGCTTGCACGAAAATTGAGGAAGGAAGAAATATGGAACCAACGCTCCCATGAGGGAGCTCGGGGTCTAATAAATTACCCGGTACCAACACAAGCTTGAACAGCGCTGCCACCGGGGAACATGACAATTTACAAGTCACAAGCACTTCTAACTTCTTTACAAATGCTTATGACTGGGGGGCTGATGACGTGTGTCTTAAAACGACAACGTTTAGACCCCTCGTCGAAAAGATAAGCAAAATAAATTTGATTAAGAGGTTGCCTGACTTAGTGGAGCTGATATAAGGCAGCTTACCTCCCATATGGAAGCCTCAGGGCTTAAAGCAAACAGTAAAAAGTCTTGGAAATGCAAAAAGGGGATTTTGGCTTATTATTATGGCAAAGGACAAAACACCACACAGCTCCAAGCTTTGCATTGGAAATGATAAAAGCTGAAAATATCCTAAAAGGGTAAAGCCTCACTGCAGGGAACTAAAAGAGGGTCAAACACATCCAGGTATGGTAAGGAAGCTACCCTGAGGGAGCTCCTGGGCAGAATTCCACTGCCTATATAAGGAGGCCCTTGGGTAGACATTCCACACACACTTCTCACTCATTCTCTCTACTCTCATACTCTCTACTTCATTATTTCCCAACTCCAAATGAATACATACTTATTCTCACGCCGGAGTCCAAACGCAGGAGGCTCCCTCCTGCGTTAAGGCTAACGGTGTCTGCTACCTTTGTGCAGGTCCTTCCAGGAACTTGAAGACCCCTGATCCCACAATCAAATCTAAACCTAAACTTAAAACCTTAATCTCAACCTAACATACCTTTAACCTATAATCCTAAGCATCTCCTAACCTAATACCGGTCGTTTTCCTTGTTGTAGCAACAACATTCAAGAATAAAAACATCTTTGCTTAATTTTGTTGAAAAATTTTAATTCAACAATGTGTATGAAAATAGACTGACTTGAGCGAAACCACATGCACCAACCAAAAGCCAAGTTAGGGCATGTTTGGTAGCCTCTTAATGAGGCTCTGAACCATTCAGTTCTGAATGGTTCAGTATTCAGACTGTTTGTTTCAACATAAAAAAAAAGGCTCTGAATGAACTGGTAAAGAGCTGAACCATTCAGACTTGATGCACAGCTGAACCATTTAGCACTTAATGATTCAACACTTAATCAACCAAACAACCTCTTGATCAACCTTTTACCATCATTATTTTTGTAGTGTATAAACTGGAGATTTAAATACTTAGTAATCCTACAAGTTAGAATATAAAGCAAATAATTCTTAATGTTATGGAACAAGAATGACACAAATTCAATAGTAGAAGGCGACATTTGAACTTTTAAATATGCTAAAGGAATATGTAGAGGTTTGGTAGCTTGATGGTAGGTTAAGGTACCATACAAAATGGGCTTATTCCATATACAATTCTAGGTAGCCTATGGGCCTTTAGCCATCCCTCACAAGTATAGCATAAAGCTTTGATGCTTGATCTATAAAAGCTTACACCAAAGAGAGTTTTTGTATTACACACACATGCATCAATATTAAATATTTAAATCAATACTTACACTCATTTCATAATTTTCCATAACCATGTGGAATCAATCAATAATGAAAATGTTGTATTTATTTTATAAAAGACTTGGTACAAATTCTTTCCCGAAGTAAAATCATAGAATCGTTAATATGTTTATTATTGTTGATGACATGTTTAGAAAAAAAACATCAAATTCAAATAGTAATTCTTTTTCTTTAACCCAAAATTGTGATTGAAAAGGGTTGTACGGGCATGCTCGATGGTTACAAATATTTTTACTTTCACAATAAAATTAAAGTAGTATTCTCACATGGTTACCTGGCTGGCTTAGGTGGTCTCTTCTTTTAAAAAGAATTTTTTTTGGTGGGTTTATAATCTTTAAAAAAACATATAAAAGTGAGGACAGGAGCATAAAATCAAAGATTTACATTGGAAGTTGGGTTAGCTTTGGCATTTGACACACGCCATGTTTATGACCAATTAGAACTTTCTTAATGAATCCATCAACTTCCTTTTTATTTCAATTTTCGTATCCCTAAATCCTAAGACTGCCCTTTGGCAAATCTAATATTATCCGTTGTGCACTTGTGCGTCGCGAGCGAGCCTGGTGCTCACCCCCAACCACAATAGCCCAACGCGAAAGGCTTGTTTGGAGCTTATAGAACATATAGATAATTGATTAAGAACGTGCGGTTCGGATGTGAGAGTTGCGGGGTTACCCCATTTAAGAAGTAATTTTGATTTAGTTAAGGGTTCTGGGTTTCATACACCCCGTGACATCATATTCTGGGGGTGTGACATCACATTCTGATGTATGTGACCGCCTTTTATTGATGTGTGATGTGGGTCAGGGTGTACGAATCCTAAATAGGGGATGTATGATTCCTAAATACCTTTAGTTAATGCACTACTAAAAACATACTATAAGACTTTAATACATTGAAATAATACATTTACAGATTTACTTATTGTCTCGTTCAATGGACTTCAAAAACTCCTTTTTTTTTCTTCCTTTGGTTTTAAGCTTTTAAATTTTGTTCAACACACAAAATAAAAAGAACATTGTTTGTTAAAAGAAACCGTGAGTACCACAAAACTCTTAAAACTTTAATCCAAGTTCCAACTATCACACTATGTGAATATAACCCGGCCCGGTTTTGCCTAAAGGGTAATTCACGACTTTAACTTGATCCGATCATACTCGATGTCTCGATGGGTTTGAGTTCGGATCCGTAGCATGGAGAAATCCCTTATCGTTGTGTGAAGGCTAACAATGTTCTAGTTTTGTAGGACATTCATACATCATCTAGCCTAAATCGTTACTAACCGTGGATCATTTGGCCGGAGTCTCGAACAACACAAATTTGCTTCAGAGACGTCATGTTGAGTAGTAGAGCTAGCTTTTTTTTTTTCCGTAAAACATAGACGTGTTACATTCTAAGTGCTTTGTTAAATCTAGCCTTTTGTTTTTCCTAAAATGTATTTATTTATTTTTAAATTACAGTAATGATACCTAAAATAAGTTTTCTAACTTCAATCCAAATAATGTTTGGGTGATTATACATGCATCATGAGTTTGCTAATTACTTCATCTGGATGATAATTAACAGGGCCGGCTCAAGGGGGAGTTAAATAAAGCAAGCGCTTTAGGCCCCCACTTCCTTAAGACCCCAAATTCTAAAAATTTAATATATTATATGTAGAAGATTTTAGCTTTAATATTGTTGACATTGAGATTTATGATCTATAATTATGCATACATAAAAATATTATATGAATCATAGGATCTAAAACAATTTTTTTTACGAAAACGGCCTCATGTTTGTTATCCGCTTTGGGTCTCGGATTTTTTGAGCCGGCGCTGATAATTAATATCTACATGCATCATGAGTTTGCTAAATTTTTTTTAACGGCTAAACTTGTACACCATGTGAAATTGAGGATTGTACCCCTGACCACCCATCACCCTAAACCTTATCTAATTCACTAACACCACCATGCTATTCCTGGTCGATGAGTTTGCTACTTCTTAGGGAAATTTGGTTTACAAGCTAGAAAATGTTATCTATATCTATACTACATTATAAAGGATGAGACATGGGTAAATATGTTCAATTTGTCCAAAGTTAAGATGGTATACCAAGAGTTTCTTTACAATTTTCTAAATTTTAACACTTTTCTTCCCTAAATGCCCTAGAAGATAATCACGCTACCTGTATTATCATCTAACTGATATGAGCTTATAGCCAAGTGATTTTTTTTGCAGTCAAGTATGGGAGCTAAAGTCATAGTATTGTAATGCCTGATGCAAGCCCTGATACTACTTTGAATGCTTTATTTCTGCTCGGTTTGGAGTTGCAGAGCAAAGGTGCGGCTTGAAGCATTGTTGTTTTTGCTAGTAGATTCAAAAAATGGTATTATGTCATTAAAACTAAATGTGTGGACAAAATCGGATGCTGACCTATGTCCAGTAACTAGCAAATAGGAAAGTATTTTACTATCAATATGCTCTGTTGGTTTGTAACTGAACTTTAATACAACTTCAAACCCACTTTGAACACTCCTTATGTTGACATTTTTCTTTGTTAGAACATAATAAAGTTATGTCATTAATTCTCATATGTTGGTTGATTCTTGAACTGTTATCGCGCTCTTTCTCAAGACCGTTTAGATATAGAAATTGCATCCTGTTAGTCGAGTTTACACGTATCTTGCAGCAATTGAACTATCATCATATGTAAGCTTTAGATATAGAAAACTTGATCCATACGTACGTGTTAATCTGATTATGTGTTGTATCTATTTTGTAACCACTAGGTCTCATGATTTGACTTCTAATATATGATTGGTTTTCCAGGGATCATCATATGTAAGCTTTAGATATAGAAAACTTGATCCATACGTACGTGTTAATCTGATTCTGTGTTGTATCTATTTTGTAACCATTAGGTCTCATGATTTGACTTCTAATATAAGATTGGTTTTCTAGGGATAAATGACCACATAAGCGGTAACAAAAAGGCGAAGGATACACATGTTTAGCATTCTCGTTTGTATGCCATTCCCACAAATACCTGTATATTTAGAAGTAGGGAACGAATTTGCGTCCTCTAGATATGGATAACAGTAAACATGTGCTAAAATGTATGTATGGAAATTTATATGTATTAGCCAGGTACTTATATTCTATCAATAAATGTATGCATGCATTTTATTCTATGGAAGAATATAAACAACACCATGGGAATTTTCAATACTTGAGGGTTTGGCGGCTACTGCGAGACTGCTCCAAATGGTCCAACGTCCGCCCAACGGTTGGAACTTCTTCATCTAGGGCCAGAAATACGAGGCCCTCAAAGAAGTCGAAGACCTCTAAGTGGGTTGATCCTGAAACGCCTACGTCTGACGCGCGTTTCATCGACCTAAACGCCGAAGAAAATGCGTATTTTGTAGGGGAGGAAGGGGCAGATGAGTTACTCCTTCTGCCCGGTCGAAAGGCTGCTCGAGCCACCCGGGCGGACTTTTCGTCAGGGGTGAACGAGTTAATCCCGGCGTTTGCTGAGATGAACCAACGCCTGCAAGACATACGCGACATCGGGGCTCAACGTATCCAAGAAACCGAGAGGTGGTTGAGCTTATGCGGGATCGACAGTTTCAACGCGACTTTGAGCTTTATACGAAGCCGCACGACCACCTAACCGGCAAAGCATTGGAAATGTGTTTGAAACAAAATGCCAAAATCGAGAAAAAAAAATATGATCTATGAGTATTTGTATATATTTTTTTTAGTATTTGTATTTTTTTTAGGATTTCTAATTTTTTTTTAGTATTTTGTACTTTTTTTATTTAATGAAATATTATTTGGTATTTAATATTATTATTTAAATAAAAAAAAGAATAATCAAGCAATTATTACCCAATCATTTATAAAGCCCCATGGAGCCCCTTCCCACTGCACCCCTCTTTTCACATAAAGCCTCATGAAGCATCTTCTATTACTTTATAATAGCCTTGTTTGGTTGAAAGAGCTGAAAGCTTTTAGGTTAGAGAAAAAACTCTATAGTGAAAAGCTAATAGTACTAGCGTTTAAGAAAAATCTCTATTATAGCCATAGCTCGACGCTTTGGATTTAGATACTTTACTTTATCAGAGAACCTAATATGTTGTCAGCTTTATGGTTAATTGATGCGACAAAGCACCGAGCTATGTGTTGGAAAATTATAGAAGTAAATGTGAGTTAAGTGTGTGAGTTGGTGTGTCCCACATTGGTGGGAAGATGAAAGTTGGAAGACTTTATAAGGCAAAGTTGGAATGGAGGAATTAAATTGTTAAAGTTATATTATCCTCTAACTCCTACCCGCGCGCAGGGGGGGGTGCAAAAATGGGTTCTGGCTCGGAAAAATCCTTGAACCAACGTGGCGCCCGCACGACCTGCGGACACGAATGCAGCTCGAAAAACCCGGGTCCGTGCGAGACTGGTTTTTGATGTCTGTTTTAATTTTGCACAATGTAGCTGATTGTTCTAGAAAGAACTCTTTGCCTTCATCTTCCAACAGTTGCAACTCTTGATTATCACCAGCAATTAACATCATAATAATGGTGTTTAATACGCGTGATTAATTAGAGTCTGAACAGCTTCCAACAGTTTGGTTGTTCAACTATATAATACAGACTTGTGTGCAGAACATGATACACACAGAAACATATACTCTCACATCTGTCTTATTGCAGCAACAAGTTTTCCAGTGCCAGTCCAGTTCCGGTTTCTTTTCAGGCAAGTGAGATAGTCCGCAGTGCACCGTCACTGTTGAACCGGTGTACCCTGGGAACAGACGACGAATCTGTTTAAGGGAATTGTGTCAAACACAAGCCCGGTTCTGTTAATCCGTTTTATTTTCCCTGTTTGTTTCTTTTTGCAGAATCTGATCGGTCTCCATTTTACTGTAAGTAATCCAACAAACTTAAACAGATTCTTGTACTAACAGATTCGGTTTATTTTCAGTAATGGAGAACTCTCAGCCCATGCCCTCTGCTGCTTTCCAGAACTCCACTGTCACAGGAGTTTCTGCAGTGTTTTCTCAGGCTGTTACTGTTACCACTGGTTTAGTGGCGCCGTTGCCGACTGCTGTGGCAAGCCACGCTGAAAAACCTGAGAAGTTTGCTGGTGTAAACTTCAAACGGTGGCAGCAAAAGATGCTGTTCTATTTGACAACATTGAACCTTGCAAGGTTCTTAACTGAAACCGCTCCTCAAGTTGTTGAAGAGGATATGAATGCTCAAACTGTGAGCGCGGTTCATGCTTGGAATCATTCTGATTTCTTGTGCCGAAACTATATCCTGAATGGAATGGTTGACTCGCTTTACAATGTGTATTGCAAAGCTGCTACTGCCAAAGATTTATGGGAATCATTGGAACGCAAATACAAAACTGAAGATGCGGGCACTAAGAAATTTGTGGTGGCAAAATTCTTGGATTTTGCTATGATTGACTCAAAAACTGTTATGAGTCAAGTTCAAGAATTACAGGTGATTCTTCATGATATTCATGCCGAAGGAATGATGCTTAGCGAGACATTCCAAGTGGCGGCTATTATTGAAAAATTGCCACCAAGTTGGATTGATTTCAAAAATTATTTGAAGCATAAGCGAAAGGAAATGACAATTGAAGACTTGGTTGTGCGTCTTCGTATTGAAGAAGACAACAAAGTCGCTCAAAAGAAAACTGTTGGTCATGAAGTCGCTAAAGCTAATGTTGTTGAACATGGTGAATCATCAAAGGGTAACAAAAGTAACAAAGGCAACAAACGGGGTGGTTTTAAGAAAGGCAATGGGAAGAACTCCTACCTTGGGCCTAAAGGTGGGGTTGGCAAGAAGAAGTTCAATGGAACTTGCTATAACTGTGACAAACCGGGGCATAAAGCAAGTGATTGCAAGCTTCCCAAGAAGGAAAATGGCAAACAAGCCAACATGATTGACAATCTTGTTGCTATGATGTCAGATTGGTCAATGATGGTCACTGAAGCAAACTTGGTTGGAACGGATGCCAAGGATTGGTGGGTTGATACCGGGGCAACCCGGCATGTGTGTTTTGATAAGAGTTTTTTCAACACCTTCAAGGAAGTTGCTGGTGAAAAACTCTTCATGGGGAATTCTGCCACTGCAGATATCAAAGGCGAAGGTAATGTGCTTTTGAAGATGACGTCGGGAAAGGAACTTACTCTGTCTAATGTGTTGTATGTTCCTGAGATTCGTAAGAATCTTGTGTCGGGTTGGCAGTTGAACAAGTTTGGGTTCAAAATGGTGTTTGAGTCTGATAAGGTCGTGTTGACCAAAGGTGGTATGTATGTTGGTAAGGGCTATGCCCTTAATGGTATGTTTAAGTTAAATGTAACTGTGATGAATGGAATGAATAACGAGAATTCTGCTTACATGCTTGAGTCCTCTAATGTTTGGCATGGTAGACTAGGTCATGTGAATTTTAATTCCATTCGACATTTAATTAAATTGAATAGCATACCAAAAATTGAAATTGACTCAAATCATAAGTGTGAAACCTGTGTCGAGGCAAAACAAACACGAACGCCATTCAAAAAGGTTGAACGAACCACCGGTCCTCTTGATTTGATCCACACAGATTTGTGTGATTTGAAATCTATTCCTACTAGAGGTGGGAACAAATATTTCATAACATTTATTGATGATAGCACAAGATTTTGCTATGTGTACTTACTTAAGAGTAAGGACGAGGCTATTGACAAATTTGTTGTGTTCAAAGCCGAAGTTGAAAATCAACTTAACCGGAAAATAAAAAAGGTGAGGAGTGATAGAGGTGGTGAATATGTTTCACCTTTTGCTGATCTTTGTGCAAAAAGTGGAATCATACATGAGCTCACACCTCCTTACTCACCACAATCAAATGGCATAGCAGAACGTAAAAATAGAACGTTGAAAGAAATGATGAATGCCATGTTGATAAGCTCGGGGGTGAGCGAGGACATGTGGGGGGAAGCGCTGTTATCAGCAAATTTCATTCTAAATTTAATTCCCCGTAAAAAGAAAGATGTAACACCATATGAATTGTTGACAGGAGTCAAACCATCATATAATCACTTGCGAGTGTGGGGGTGCCTAGCTAAGGTGGTAGTGACACCACCAAAGCGTCTTGTGATAGGACCCAAAACTATAGATTGTGTGCTCATTGGATACACTCGTTTGGGTGGTCCACTTCGCTTTCTTGTGCATGACTCGAAGAATCCTGGAGTGTCTAACGGCACTATATTGGAATCTAAGGATGCTTCTTGGTTCGAGCACATATTTCCATGCTTGGATAGGCCTAAGTTGGGCTCACAAAGCCCAATTGATGATAGGGTTCTAGAGGATGAACCGGGCCCATCAAATTCAACGCGGGAAAGTGGTTCAAGAGAAAAGGTTGCAAATGATGAACCTCAATTAGATGAAAGTGAAATCCGAAGGAGTAAAAGACAAAGGACTGAAAAATCCTTTGGTCCAGATTTCCTCACCTATGTGGTCGAGGAGGAACCACAAACGTACCAAGAAGCGGTAAATTCCTCGGATGGACCTCAGTGGAAGGAGGCCATAAAGTGTGAAATAGATTCTATTTTACAAAATCACACTTGGGAAGTAGTGGATCTTCCTGCGGGATGCAAACCACTAGGATATCGATGGATCTTCAAGAAGAAGATGAAACCAGATGGCACCATTGATAAGTATAAGGCAAGGTTGGTGATCAAAGGATATAAACAGCGAGAAGGCTTGGATTATTTTGACACATATTCGCCTGTCACGCGAATAACATCCATCAGGATGGTACTTGCCATTGCAGCCATTAGAAATTTGGAAATTCACCAAATGGATGTGAAAACGGCTTTCTTGAATGGAAATCTAGAGGAGGAGATTTACATGGAACAGCCCGAGGGCTTCATAGCCAAGGGACAAGAAAAGAAAGTATGCAAGCTTGTAAAATCTTTATATGGTTTGAAGCAAGCTCCAAAACAATGGCATCAAAAGTTTGATCATGTCATGCTTGATTCTGGGTTCAAAATCAACGAATGTGACAAGTGTGTGTATGTGAAAGACACACCAGACGGATATGTCATCTTGTGTTTGTATGTGGATGACATGCTCATTGCTGGTAGTAATGAGAAAATGATAAAGTCTACAAAGGACGTCCTGAAAGCAAGGTTTGACATGAAAGATATGGGATTAGCGGATGTGATTTTGGGAGTACAAATCACACGAACCCAGAATGGACTTGTGATAAGTCAGTCTCACTATGTGGACAAAATTCTTGAGAAGTTCAATGCAAATGACTCTAATGTGGCTAGAACTCCCATTGACACGAGTCAACATCTAGCTAAAAATCGAGGAGAGCCTGTTAATCAATTAGAGTATTCAAGAATTATTGGCAGCTTGATGTATCTGATGAGTTGTACCAGACCAGACTTAGCATATGCTGTAAGCAAGCTAAGTAGATACACGAGCAACCCAAGTTTAACTCATTGGGGTTGCATGACACGGGTGCTTCGGTACTTGAGATACACACGAGAGTACGGGCTGCATTATAGTAGATATCCAGCAGTTATTGAAGGTTACTGCGATGCAAATTGGATATCTGACACAAATGATTCCAGAGCGACAAGTGGGTATGTGTTCACGCTTGGTGGTGCAGCAATATCGTGGAAATCATCTAAGCAAACTGTTATTGCTAGATCCACGATGGAATCGGAATTCATTGCCTTAGATAAGGCGAGTGAAGAGGCAGAATGGCTACGTCAATTTGTTGAGGATATACCAAGATGGCCGAAGCCGGCATCGGCCATATGCATACATTGTGATAGCCAATCGGCAATTGGCAGAGCTCGTAGCACAATGTATAACGGTAAAAACAGGCATATAAGACGTAGACATAAGACGGTACGACAACTAATCTCTACAGGAGTTATCACTGTTGACTATGTGAAGTCAAAGGATAACATCGCGGATCCGCTAACGAAAGGCTTAAGCAGAGAGTTAGTTCAGAAGTCGTCAATGGGAATGGGACTAAAGCCCATGAAAGGCTAGGTTTATGCGAAGGAAACCTAACTCAGCTGACTGGAGATCCCAAGATCTGAGTTCAATAGGACAACCTAATTGTATGAACTGGCGAAGGTCACTGTGGGGGAGAGTTGGTGAAAACCCCACATATTAAAAAGGGAGTTTACTATGAGATTTAATAAGCTTCCTAGTCCATTCCTAAAAAGTGACAAGGTTGAGGTTAAGCTTATAGCTTTTAATGATCTGACTGAGGTAACCAGTCCCAGTAGATCACCTATGTGAGAGAGAAGTGGGGTCGCTTCGAAGGGTATTGTTGGGGCACAATACTTAATAGCTCTCGCAGAACCAGGCACGTGTCCATGACCATAACGGACACAACTATGAGGACTTGACGTTGTCAGGGAGAGTTTTGTGTGAAGCGTATTGTCGTCTACACAAACGGCAGACGAGTTCAAAGACATCGCGTTCTACTCAGAGCCAGTAGGCTAAGTGCGTTTCATAAGCGAAGGTTCAAAGGGTCACACCTACCTATCGTATGCAAAACTCAACTGTTGAAATTTAATCGGAACGAGATTGTTTCTGGAAATAACTCCCATTCATGTGGGGGATTGTTGGAAAATTATAGAAGTAAATGTGAGTTAAGTGTGTGAGTTGGTGTGTCCCACATTGGTGGGAAGATGAAAGTTGGAAGACTTTATAAGGCAAAGTTGGAATGGAGGAATTAAATTGTTAAAGTTATATTATCCTCTAACTCCTACCCGCGCGCAGGGGGGGGGTGCAAAAATGGGTTCTGGCTCGGAAAAATCCTTGAACCAACGTGGCGCCCGCACGACCTGCGGACACGAATGCAGCTCGAAAAACCCGGGTCCGTGCGAGACTGGTTTTTGATGTCTGTTTTAATTTTGCACAATGTAGCTGATTGTTCTAGAAAGAACTCTTTGCCTTCATCTTCCAACAGTTGCAACTCTTGATTATCACCAGCAATTAACATCATAATAATGGTGTTTAATACGCGTGATTAATTAGAGTCTGAACAGCTTCCAACAGTTTGGTTGTTCAACTATATAATACAGACTTGTGTGCAGAACATGATACACACAGAAACATATACTCTCACATCTGTCTTATTGCAGCAACAAGTTTTCCAGTGCCAGTCCAGTTCCGGTTTCTTTTCAGGCAAGTGAGATAGTCCGCAGTGCACCGTCACTGTTGAACCGGTGTACCCTGGGAACAGACGACGAATCTGTTTAAGGGAATTGTGTCAAACACAAGCCCGGTTCTGTTAATCCGTTTTATTTTCCCTGTTTGTTTCTTTTTGCAGAATCTGATCGGTCTCCATTTTACTGTAAGTAATCCAACACTATGACCATAGCTCAGTGCTTTGAGGTGAAAATAAGTTTAAGGGGTTTAAATATCGACAACCTTTCAAAATATGTATTCTCTACAATATTTTATATTACAAATATTTAGTGAAAGCGTGTGCATATGTAAATGTATATATAATCCAAGCGATGGGACATAACAATTCGACTGCAAGCACACAGAACTCTTTTGCTCCTTCACATCAAAATTATTTATTTACAAGTACCACAAGGTTTTATATGTCATCGAGCTTTTTCCACACATGTTTTTTCTTATTTCTATCTTTTGTGATATTTTTATAAGATCTTTTTTAGTTATAAATATACAACTCAAAATATCATTTTGTGGCAGATTAACTTTTAATATAAGAAAGATACGCCATTCGTCAAAACGGATGCATGAAAATGGTTGTGTACTCATAAATATGAGACTTACCACAAAATATTCAGGATATAGAGCCATTTTTTCGGAGGCACATTTTTTTTTATAAAATTCATATATGTATGTACATGCGAGTGTTTTTTTAAATAAAAAACCTAATTTAAACTTAAAACTTCGGTCCATTGAAAATTTAATTAAAACAACTTAAAAATTATTAACCAATTTATAAGCCCAATGCTCATTTAAAACTCAAAATTTAAGGTCTAAGAAGCATATTTTTAATGGCTCAGACATGACCATGACGCATAAATCTTCAGGGACACCACTGTGTTTAGATGTTAGATGATGAGCACATTTCGGCTATGTGTTATATGTATATATGCATGTCCATGTATTTTCATATATATGTCTTGTTATACCCACTTTTCAGGCTCTGCGCAGCCTTCTCGCTTCGCTTTAAAAGCCCTACTTTCAGGACCTCATACGCATTTTTCCGGCCAAGTTCGGCCAACAATTGTCTGAACAACTTTGCAACATTTATGGTAGCCCTAAAAAAGCATATAATCAACTAGGGGTGAGCAATAAACGGTTCCGACCCGCGAAAACCGTGAAACCGACCCGGAACCGCTAGAACCGAACCGAATTAATGTTATAGGTTCCGGTTCCGGTTCTCATATTTTGGCATAATCGGTTCCCGGTTCGGTTCCGGTTAGAACCGACGGGTCCGGTTAAGAACCGTTAGAACCGTTTTGAATTAAATTAAATATTTAAATGTTCTATTATTAGTTTGAAATAGAATGTGTTGTTTCCTTCTTTATAGTTCTTAACACTTTTAAATTGTTTTACTAGGTAGGAATGTAGAGTATTGCCTTATGTGATGGTCGGCAGTCAGCACAGCTTGTTCTGACCCGTTTAATCTGTATAAAAAGAATGATCTGATCCGAACAAAACATATTTTGATACGTAAACTACTATACTTTTAGTAACCATGTTTAACACAAACTGTTGATAATTTTTTTAAGAAAAATCATTGTTTTTGTTTATTTTTTTATTTAATTGTTAATGTTAATTTTAGGATTTTATTGACAAGCGGTTCCGGTCTAGAACCGTTCATGAGAACCGTTTCACCCGGTTCTGGAACCGAACCGTTTAGTAATTATCGGTTCCGGTTCCGGTTCTCATATTTTGGAATAAACGGTTCGTGGTTTGGTCCGGTTCGGTTCGGTTCGGTCCGGTTCTGAACCGTTGCACAGCCCTATAATCAACCTAAAACAAATCAAAAGAATCCTAAAACATGTTTAAAACTCTTAAAATGTATTTTTATACCATGTGCCTTACTTAAAAAACTTTTTTTCTTTTTTAGCGTCCTGCACTAGGGCTTAAGGCTTACCTTTGACGCCTTAAATGCGTCTTACGCTTTTAACAATTATATAGTTTTAACAGTAAATTACATGCGCAGTATTGAAACTAACATGCGTTAAAAGTCGGTGATCGTTTTTTGTTTTAGTCCTCTTGTACCGTATAGACTATTCTTGTATAATTTACTTAAATTCTAAAATTTCACAAATTTAAAATTTTGAACAAAAGGAAGGACACGTGTAAACTTCTCCTTTTGCCCCAACATTGATTGTAGCAATAACATTAATATTAATACAATTATTTTACTCAAATATGTTCCAGAAATTATGTTTCCTCCACGCAAAACTGTCTTTTTCTGGTAATAAAATAGCTTGGGTACATGTACATATAAAGCAATAAAGCGATAATACGGATACACGGTGTGGTGGCGTGAAAAGAGACAGTAGATTTCTTTTATGTCAGCCCATTACACCGTGACCAACATGAAATACGACGTGGGGCAACCCTAGTGGCGCAGCTTAGTTGGGGCCGGGGGAGGGGGTCAGTCCCCCCCCCCTGAATTTTCGCGGAGAAGTTTCGGTTATATAGTATTAGTATAGAAAATTTTGAAAATATAGAGTTTCGACCCCCAAAACTAGTGACTTCCGACCCCCAACCTTCGGGTCAATCTTCGCCACTGGGCAACCCTCATGGGGTTTTCCACCGATGTGGGCTAGGGCTATTCACGAGCTGAGCTGATCCGTGCGGAGCTTTGCTCATGCTCGGCTAGTTCTCCGCTCATTTACAATCGAGATGAAAACCGAGTAAACATTTTTTGAGCGCGAATTTTCCCGGGCGAGCGCCAAGCGAGAATCGAGCAAAGAGTAAGTTGGACAACCATAAAATTGAGATATTTCCTTTGATTTTTTTCATTGTCAGGTGACAACTAAGGTCGAACTTTCTGATAATAACACTAATATTGAGAGTGTCCGAGGATGAGGCTTAGGTTAAGGCTGGTGAGGCGATGAACATACTGTAGAGAACAGTTGTTGCATTGTGACGTGGGGTGATATCAAGCGAAGATTAGTGATGGACGCCTAATAACATAAAAAGTCAAGACTGTCACCTCATGACTTACGGTTTTACTATTAAACTTAGTTATAAGCTTGTAATGGTTCAACTTAGTTGTTTCATTTCTATACAAGACTATATATACAAGTACAAAGACAACAATGAGGGAGATAAAAACTCCTCTAGACTTTGACTCAATAATTATACTTTGACTCAATAATTACACATAATTCTTTGACTCTAAGAATTAAGTTGTCAAGACTTTGACTCTTGACTCAAGACTTTGACTCCAAGAATTATGTTGTTTCCTTATACCCCCCGTCAATGCAAGTCAGTGGAGGTCCAAGACGAAGCATTGTTCGAAATCTTTCAAATAACGATTTTGGTAAACTCTTGGTGAATATATCGGCTACTTGTTTGTCTGTCGAGATGAATTTGGTGTGTAGTTTTCCAGCGGTTACCAATTCACGGACAAAATGATAGTCGATGTCAATATGCCTTGCTCGTTTGTGTGAGATATGATTTTGACTTAAGAACAAAACACTCTTGTTGTCGCATAAGAGTGTCGGGTGACCCGGTGGTAGAGCATGAAGTTCCCGAAGAAGATTAGTTAACCAAATAATTTCAGCTGCTGTATTTGCCATTGCTCTATATTCGGATTCATAGCTGGATCTTGACACTGTTGGTTGCTTCTTTGCGCTCCAAGAGACCAAGTTTCCTCCTAAGTAGATACAGTAGCCGTATGTGGATCTTCGTGTGTCGATACAACGAGCCCAATCTGCATGTGAAAAACCTAATAAAGCAGTGTTAGGTGGACGATCAAAAGTTAAACCATGTGCTAAAGTGCCCTTAACATAACGAAGAATCCTTTTAACTAGCTGGAAATGAGTGGTTGTGGGAGTTTGAAGGAATTGGCTAGCTTGATTTACGGCATAAGAGAGATCAGGACGGGTGATTGTGAGATATTGAAGAGCACCTACAAGAGAGCGATAAAGAGTGGGGTCATGAAATGGTTGGCCTTCTGAGGTGAAAATATCTTTGGTTGTTAAGGGAGTGGCAACGGGTTTAGAGTCAAGTAAACCGGCTCGAGAGAGAATATCATGGGCATATTTGGATTGATTTAGAAAAAGACCCGATTTTGTGTGATGAACTTCTAGGCCGAGAAAAAAATTTAGAGAGCCAAGGTCCTTTATTTTGAATTCCTTGTTAAGACAAGATGTGAAGTTGTTGATGAAATTTTCATTATTCTCGGTAATAATGATGTCGCCAACATAAACAAGAAGATAAATTAAGATACCTTGGTGATTGTAAATGAACAAAGATGTATCGGCTTAACTGTTTTAAAATCCACGATTAAGAAGGAAGGAGCTTAATCGTTGAAACCAAGCACGTGGTGCTTGTTTTAAACCATATAGAGCGCGGTTTAGTTTACACACATGGTTGGGTCGGTGAGAATCTTTAAAACCCGGAGGTTGTTCCATGAAAATGGTTTTGGTGAGGTGACCATTTAGGAACGCGTTGTTGACGTCTAATTGATGAAGATTCCAATTGTTGGTGGTGGCGAGACTAAGAACCACCCGGATGGTGGATGATTTGACAACGGGACTAAAGGTGTGAGAGAAACCTAGACCTGGTATCAGCCTAATAACATAAACAAGATCCTTTCTTTCTAGCATTGAGCTACCGTCTCCGTGAGATGGCAACCTTTTTTTTGTTTGATTTGGACTACCGTCTCCATGACATGACAACCCTTTTTGGGCTCGAATGATTTGAATAACCATTTGGGAAAATCAAAGACACTTTTGGTCAAGTTGAATTTTGGATAATCTCACTATTCAACTTGAGGGGGAGTGTTGGAAATAAGAAATAATTAAAAAGCAAATTGATCACTCTTCCTAATCATGGAGAAAATCATGGAGGACATTTTTCCTTCATTACTTTTCTTTTATCGCTTTTCCTTACTTTATGGTTTCTAGAGGTGTATAAATTATGTCATTGTACCTTGTTTTATATACACAACAATAATAAGAAATATTCTTAATCTTCAATATTCTCTAATCCTCTCAAATCATCAAACAAATTCAGTATCAATGTAGCCCTCTAATTTCCAACATAACAACATAATTTTTGGAGTCAAAGTCTTGAGTCAAGAGTTATGTTGTTTCCTTATATTAGTGTTAAATTTTTTATTGGGTTTAAGTGGGCTAGTTGTATTTTGTTTGAATATATTTGAGTCAAATCCAATAGAATGTTATGTATAAAGCTATAAAAATATCTATTGTTAAATATATAATAGATAAATAAAAATTTATTCGAGCTGAACCGAGCCGAGCGGACCTTTGCTCGTGCTTGGCTCGTTTGCAAACCCAATCGAGCCAGTCGGCTCATTTACAACCGAGAGGAAGATCGAGCGAGCATTTTTCGAGCATTTTCCGAACGAGCGACGAGTGATTTGAACAACCCTAATGTTGATAGTGGTGAAGCTTGAATATCAAATCGGCGAGGGAGTGACTCAGATTTTTCGTATCGGTAAGGGCCGGAAGACCAAATAGGGCAGGCCGGACTCAACCCATATAAAATTACCTACGAAAATCGCAAATTTTCACCACTAAGCCAAAAAACAGGGGGCACCCCTGGCCCTTACTAACCTTCGCCACTAGATGCGGGGTAAGTTATGGGGCTGCTGTGGCAACTCGTGATTAGTTGTTGAAAAAGAGACTCATTTAAAATATTTATTTAATTAGTGTATGTATATATATACAACCTTTTGCTTATTTTTGGCACATATCTCCTTTTTCCTACTTTTATTTTTATAAAAATCTTAATATATTAAACCAAAAATAAATCCCAACAACCGTGAGTATGACCTAAACCACCTATATAGGTGAGGCGACTCCCTGAATCCTAGTCCCCCTTAAAACAAAACCTACAAATTCCGGGTCATGCATGATGGGTTAGCTAAAAGACGTGAATAAAAACACCTTTAAGTGAACTTTAAAGAATGATAAGTTGTCAAAATGGTGTTGCTTTGATGATAGTATGTATTTCAGGATTTGATGATTAAAGGAGACAAATATGACGTTTTGGAGCGGTTCGGGCAAGAAACGGAAGCTTACGCGAGTTGGAAAACCGAAAACGAAGAGAAGCAGGTTTTTGGCGTAGGATACGGCAAAAATGGCGTACCCTACGCCATTGGCGTAGGCAGGATCCCCAAAGCTGGCGTAGGCCAGCAGAGAACAGCTAAGGCAAAACTGGGTTGGCGTAGGATACGCCAAAAGTGGCGTATCCTACGCCAAAAGTCAAACTCGGTCAAAACTTTCCTTTTTTCAAGTCAAAGCTAGTGGAATACATTTTAATGACGAATTTATGAAGGAGGACCCGGTTTTTGGCTGTTTCATGTTTCATTTTCACTATATCATTCATCACCATTGAAGACAAATCATCACACAACATTCTCCAAGTTTAGTAACAATTCTTTCAAGATTGAAGAACCTCTTTTGAAGATGATGAACACCATAGCCATGCTTGGCTAAAAACACTTGTATTACACTAGGGATGTAAGTTCTTGATACCTAGGGCTTAAACATTTGGGTATTGTTTAAACTTTTGATTAATGTTTTTATGTACTTGAATTACTTGTGTTGATTAGTGATTAACCTTATGTTGAACTCATTTTTAGTTAATTGATCTTGTGCCAATTTCTAAATGTTATGAACATGGTTCCTTGCATCAACACTACCATAGGATTGTATGTTCTAAATGATAAAGTATAGTTTAGTCCATTGTGAATGTTGGTGAAACTTGATACCTAAGTTTATTGAACAATCAACCCGTTAGTACCAATTGCATTATCTTTGTTTATCCAATTATGCCCAATTGTTGAAAGCCCTAGTGTTCAATTACCCAATCCTTAGTGTAATCATCTTTATCTTATTGTTTACAAGTATTATTAATTATTTCTTACAAATTTCATTTTAAGTTTCATATTAATCAATGAACTTTTCAATCAATTTCTAAACACCAATTCATATATTGCATAATTAGCATCTTCATAAACAACAAATTCAAAGTTAACTAGGAAATACTCACTAACCACACGCTCCTTGGATTGATACCCTACTTACCCTATCTATTTAGGTTATTTAGGCTTTGTATGACCCGTAACGACCGAGGTCATCAAATGGCGCCGTTGCCGGGGAGCTAGTGCGCTTAGTGTTTGTTGAGTAGTTAATAGTGTGATAATCTGTTTAAATTGTTGTTTGGTTTATTCTCTACTTTTCTTTGTTACGTGGGGTGTGTTACTTGTGCAGTTTACAGGTAGTGCATGCGTACGCGACATTCGGGGAGAACTTCTCCTTTAGTGTTTGAACCGGAAATCGAACGAGTAGCAAGAAGAAATCGACAACACCGGTTAGAGGAGCCGATTCCTTCTAACTCCCAAACACCACCCGTACGTCAACCTTTGTCTTTTGAAACCGTTCAAATGGCAAGCTCAAACCCAAATCGCCGTTCAGGTGAAAATAGAAGACCACCCACTCCACCTCATCCAAATCAAACCCAACAAAACCCACCTCACCAACCAATTCACAACCGAAATCCCAACACCCGAAATAGAAACCAAGGTCCCTCCATGTCTAACCGTGGCAATCCCACATTTGATCCGGTCAATCGGTACAATGAAGCCGGATATGAAGATTATGTGGAGACTATTGAAGAATTGAGGGTGAACATTAATGATGATGATCCATTCAGTGTACCAAGCTATCAATCATCAGACAGAGTTAGTGTTCATTCCTACCACTCGGGAGAAGATGAATATTCTGAAAGGGATTACAATGAGGATGATGAGGATTGGGGCTACAGAAATGTTAGTGATGATTATGGAGATGAGGAAGAGTATCACGGTGACAATAGTTCTAACGTGGGTGCAAATCGAAACGGGGATAATGACGGTTATTACAATCATGTTGATAATAACCACCAACCAAGACAAAACCCAAGAAGACATCAATTTCCCAACATTCACCAAAACCGGGGTGAAAATTTTGTGGGTCGAGCAGAAAGAAGACCTAATGGGGGAAGACAACATAGAGGTGAAGAAGTTAATGCTCCAAGACGAAGGCCCCCAGTTCCAATTCAAGGAGTCAATGGTCGGTTTAGACCACTTGCATCTGAGAACGAATCACCTATTGTACCACCACCTCCAGGGAGAAGATCCTTTGATTGCAAGCCCAACTACATCAACATCATTCCTCATTTTCATGGAATGGCTAATGAAGACCCATATGATCACCTATCCGAATTCAAAGCAATGTGTGGTACTATGGGAGGTCATAATTTTTCATTAGATGAAGTACAGTTGAGGTTATTCCGGTTTTCTCTCAAGGATAAAGCAAAGACATGGTTCCTCACTTTACCCGCACACAACATCTACACTTGGGGAGAAATGCAACAAGTATTCTTGGATGAATATTTCCCCAGTTTTAAAACAGATGCGGTGCAGCTAGAGATTCGTTCTTTTCAACAACTACAAGGGGAACCTTTTCATGAAGCTTTTACTCGTTTCAAGGAGTTAATTCGAAAATGCCCGCACCATAACATTGACCTTTGGGAGTTGGTTAGCAGTTTCGTTAATGGACTGAGCAAGGAGGAAAGAAAATATCTCAAGTCTACTAGCAATGGAACATTGTTGTCTAATCCGGAGCAAGAAGATTGGGATTTTTTGGAGCTAATGGCGAAGAATTCAAAATCAAAAGAGGCAGCTGATCGAAGAACTAAACACCCGGTCTCTAAATCTCTTCCCGATGCAGATTCAAGTTCTAAGGACCGGATTGCTCAGTTGGAGAGAGAGTTGGCAAGGATGAAGAAACGGGAGGTGTCATCGGTACAATACCCCGTCTGTGATAATTGTGGAGATTTGGGGCATAAAGCTAGTGAGTGCTCCGGTGATATGGGTCAAACAACCGAAGAAGTAAATCAAGTGTATGGAGAAAGGAAGTATGACATGAACCCTAACACTTATCATGCAGGCTTGAGAAACCATCCTAACTTTAGGTATGGTAATCCTTCTAACCAAATGAACCCGAATTTCCAATCGGGTAATCAAAGCGGTGGTGGACAATATCAAGGTCGCCAAGGTGGTAATCAAGGCGGTTACCAAAGAAACAACTACAATCAAGGTGGTAACCAAGGGTACAACAATAATTACCAAAGAGGTTACAACCAAGGCGGCTCTTCAAGTAATCAAGGAAATTCTTCGGGAAGTCAAGGTGGTGATGAGTCTTTGAGTTCAAAAATGGATGCCTTAATGAGCATGATGAAAGAGAACAACAAAGCAAATGAGGTGAGAGATAAGTCTCATGAGGCCTTGGCTAAACAAGTGGGCCAACTAGCGGAAGAAATGGCTCAATGGAGAGGAAGCACGGGGAAACTTCCTAGTAATACCACTATCAACCCACAACATCAAGCATCGAGCTCAAGAAACAATCAAAGCGTGCATATAAATGCGGTGAGTTTTATTTTGAATGATAAGGTTGTGGGTAATGAAACAACTCCACCACAACAATTTGTTGATGGTGTGGTGGAGGAGGTTGATAGTGATGATGAGCAGGAAGAGGAAAATATTTCGCAAAATAATTTTGAAGTTAAAAATTATAAAAAATCTTTTTGCGAAAAGTGTTTAAATGAGATGGTTACTAAGACAAGTGTGGGGATGGAGACTAATACCATCCCATACCCTGCAGCTTTAGTAGACCTAAACAATGTGTCAAGCATTTATAAGTGGAGCCCACCAAAGGACGAGAGGTGGGAAAATTTTAAACAAGTCAAAATAAATTTACCACTTATTGATGCAATTGAAAAGGTTCCTGCTCATGTCGAATGTGTGAAAGAGTTGAGCAACCAAAACAAGCACAACAAGTTGCCCGAACACTTAGGGGCACATGTTCGTACTGTTTTGTCGGATGCTCTTCCCCCTAAACTTCAAGATCCAGGAGCCCCATTGATTCCAATTCAGGTTGGAGAATTTAAAATAGAAAGGGCGCTCCTAGATCTTGGAGCATGTGTGAGTATATTGCCTGGGAGTCTGTTTGACCAATATGACTTTGGTCCACTATATGAAATTAACACCACGGTGGTGTTAGCTGATCAGACTCCCACGCATCCAAGGGGGATGGTGAATGATGTGTTGGTGAAGGTAGAGGATTTCTACTACCCAGTTGATTTTTTGGTGGTAGACTATGTAAGTAGTGCTAAAAACACACAACTCACCGTTATACTGGGTAGGCCGTTCTTAGCAATTGCGCATGCTATTATAAATTGTGCTAATGGAACGGTACGCATGAAGTTTGGTGACCGTGAGTTATATTTAAATGTATATCCAAATTTGTCTAACTCGGTTGTTGATGAGAAATGTCCCAAAAATGACATTTTTTATAGTGGTGGCCCTCTTGTAAAAGAGGATCACCCAAAAGAGGATTTTTGTGTCGTTAGCAGTCAAGAATAGCACGGTAAAAGGAAGAAAGACGAAATTGAAGAAACCGCCTGATTTGGACAATGAAACAAGAACAGAAAAGATGGTTGACCCGGTTAGGAACACCTTAAAGGACCTAGCGGAACGTAGGAGGGTTGCATCTTTAGAGGCGGAGGGAGGAAGGCATCCAACTCGACCACCATGAGGGTGGTGTATTCGGTCTGGCTGAAGACCCTTAAACTTAGCGCTTCCGGGAGGCAACCCGTTGATCAGGTCCATGTATTTTTTTTCCTTATTATATTAATTGCGTGGGCATGATCATTTTATTTACGTTTGGTGTGCTAGTTATTTTATGCTTTCAATTTTATTTTGTTTTTGTTTGTTTTGGATGTTTTAATGTTTTGAGTGTGAGCCTAGGGTATACATCACCAGTGAGTGTTCAATGAAAAAAGGGGAAAATGAAGGATAGGATGCATTCAATTATGGAGAGCAAGGATTCACCGATGGAACGGAGACATCATTTGTTTATCAGGTGCTTTCTATTCTTTAATCTTATGTGTGTTGTTGAATAAGACTTGGGTGGATCTTTAGCTTTCGCTTTAGAAAGGGATGTAGTGGGGTGGAACAAAAGCATCCTCACACATATTTTTGAATTAATTGGCTATTTGGTTCCCTTATTCGTGCAAAGACCCACATTGAGGACAATGTAAATTTCAAGTGTGGGGATGGGGGAATAGCCATTTAAATGAAAATTTTAAAGACCCTCAAGCTTAAACTGTAAGAAAACCAATTTTTCTCACCATGATATTGGATCACAAAATTCGACCCCTAGTCATGGTCATAATTCTTTAAGTTCCTTGATGTGTTTTTCCAAGGATGGTTTTTGCAAAATATGGATTGCCTAGTTAGAAAAGACTAAGGAAGAATATAGCACTTTTGCATATCGGCAACCCATATTCCCTTTAGGTTCAGGAAAAGATTGTTGAGCCACCACAACATGCTAACACCCTACAGATATCTGTTCCACATTCTCCGGCATGTTGTGTTCAATTGAATTGAGTGTACTATTATAGGCGCATAAGGTAGAATTTGCAATTTTTGATACACCTACCACTCTAGATTAATTGTGACACAAGAATGATTAAGGCATTAGGTCTATCTAGCCTTTTCCTCATGAAAAAAAAAACAATCTCCCCTAGTTAAACAACTTCGAGCTTTTAACCTTTCAATTGATCACCCATGTCAACCCATTTGACATGTTTAGCTGTTTCAATTTTTTAACTCAAATGATGAAAATTCGATTGTAGAATTTTGATTTGTATTATATATAGTTGCAAAAAAAAAAAAAATTACTGAAAAAGCATGAGAACAAATACGCTTCAAACAAATGAGAGTTCTCATAGAAAAGCACACAAAAATATGCTTGAGTTAGTAATTGAATAAAAGGCGAAACATTGCCTTATAGTTTAGTGATTGTTTAGTTGATGTAATAAAAGGCGAATTTTCATCATTATAGTCACTTGTAAATATCCCTTTCCATACCCTTCGCCTAGCCCCATTACAACCCGTTTTAAAGACCTTTTGACTTGTGTCACTTTTGAAAAATTTTGTGGAAGGTGATTGAATTGCAAGCTTATGCTAACATGCCCTATGATCGGTTTCGAGTGATTGATATGAAATACTAGCACATTACTTGCTAGCCGAGATAGTAAACCGAGTGGAGTGAACCATTGTGAGGGGTGTGCAAAAATGTGAAATCGGATCTAGTTGGATTTAGCTAGGCATTTGTTTTAAACATATAAAAACCTTGGAATGTAAATCTACTGACAGGCGTAAGTCTTGTGAATTAGGGTATGACTAGGGGCCGTTTTTGAGAATCGATAAAATGGTTGGAAATTAGTTAAACTGTTGATTGAGCATGGTTTATTGATTTGCTTGAGGGCAAGCAAAAGACAAGTGTGGGGATGTGATGGGTTACCTAAAAGACGTGAATAAAAACACCTTTAAGTGAACTTTAAAGAATGATAAGTTGTCAAAATGGTGTTGCTTTGATGATAGTATGTATTTCAGGATTTGATGATTAAAGGAGACAAATATGACGTTTTGGAGCGGTTCGGGCAAGAAACGGAAGCTTACGCGAGTTGGAAAACCAAAAACGAAGAGAAGCAGGTTTTTGGCGTAGGATACGCCAAAAATGGCGTACCCTTCGCCATTGGCGTAGGCAGGATCCCCAAAGCTGGCGTAGGCCAGCAGAGAACAGCTAAGGCAAAACTGGGTTGGCGTAGGATACGCTAAAAGTGGCGTATCCTACGCCAAAAGTCAAACTCGGTCAAAACTTTCCTTTTTTCAAGTCAAAGCTAGTGGAATACATTTTAATGACGAATTTATGAAGGAGGACCCGGTTTTTGGCTGTTTCATGTTTCATTTTCACTATATCATTCATCACCATTGAAGACAAATCATCACACAACATTCTCCAAGTTTAGTAACAATTCTTTGAAGATTGAAGAACCTCTTTTGAAGATGATGAACACCATAGCCATGCTTGGCTAAAAACACTTGTATTACACTAGGGATGTAAGTTCTTGATACCTAGGGCTTAAACATTTGGGTATTGTTTAAACTTTTGATTAATGTTTTTATGTACTTGAATTACTTGTGTTGATTAGTGATTAACCTTATGTTGAACTCATTTTTAGTTAATTGATCTTGTGCCAATTTCTAAATGTTATGAACATGGTTCCTTGCATCAACACTACCATAGGATTGTATGTTCTAAATGATAAAGTATAGTTTAGTCCATTGTGAATGTTGGTGAAACTTGATACCTAAGTTTATTGAACAATCAACCCGTTAGTACCAATTGCATTATCTTTGTTTATCCAATTATGCCCAATTGTTGAAAGCCCTAGTGTTCAATTACCCAATCCTTAGTGTAATCATCTTTATCTTATTGTTTACAAGTATTATTAATTATTTCTTACAAATTTCATTTTAAGTTTCATATTAATCAATGAACTTTTCAATCAATTTCTAAACACCAATTCATATATTGCATAATTAGCATCTTCATAAACAACAAATTCAAAGTTAACTAGGAAATACTCACTAACCACACGCTCCTTGGATTGATACCCTACTTACCCTATCTATTTAGGTTATTTAGGCTTTGTATGACCCGTAACGACCGAGGTCATCAATGCAAACGACTACACGTCATATGCGCAACATACATCCGGTGGAATGTAACCTAATTTTTAACAACTAAGCATCCGTCTGTGTCAATGTCAACTTCACAACCTCCCGCAACCTCATTTTCCCATTTCTACACCCGACTTTATACCCGAAACCCAACGGCAAGATGTCGGTGAACTGTCGGTTAAAAGGGTAAAAAGAGAAGTCGTAGAAAGAAAAGCGAGGAGGAGGAGGAGAAAAATGTTGAAAGTGCCCATTTAAAATGGGTTGAGGTGGAAGAAATCGCTTTGGTGAAGTTTTATGGTATTGATATATCTTTATCATTATTTTTAAATAAGCATTTATTTTCAAAGTTATAAAATGTCAAAAATCAAAAAGCTTCTTTACTCTTAAATTTAAGTGTTTAAAAAAGAATCAAGTTGTTTGGATCAACATTGAGGGAATTATGCCCTCGGGAAGTTGACCCAAAAATTTGTTACACGAAGATGGTTTAAACCTTCGTTTGGTTTTTCACTTTTTGTTAAGGTACCAAATATGGGTTTTCCGTTATGTATCTAGAATAAAAGCAAGCCCTAATTAAGGAATTTGAGGTGGATGAGATAAGAAAGGCAGTGTGGGATTGTGGCGGAGATAAAAAAATAAAAAATAGTGCTAAAAGTCAACCTCAACAAAAGCTCTGTGTGTATGGGGTAGGGAAGTCGGCGCAATAAGTGAATGAAGTGGCATCACTTTTCAAATGTAAAGTCGAGTTGTTTCAGTTCAATTATCTCGGTGTTTTAGTTAGAGCAAGCATGAGAAACGTAGTTTTAAAATAAAAAAGTAGGGAAGACTTGGGGGTTGGAAGTAGATTAATAATTGTGAAGGCGGTGCTGGGGAGTCTACCAAATTACTATCTATCTCTCTTCAGAGTACCTGAGAAGGTCCTGGAAAAAATATTGAAAGAAATTAGGCGACGATTTTTACAGGGAAGATGAGGGATGTTCAACAAAATCAAATGGGTTGCTTGGAACATAGTTTTAAAATAAAAAAGTATGGGAGACTTGGGGGTTGGAAGTATTAAGGAGTTAAATGTAACTCTACTTAGTATGTGGTCGTGGAGAATATATATATATATTAAAATTAAATGTGGGTTAAAGTTATTTATACATTAAGCAGGAACGTGACAAACAAGGTGATACAGAGTGATTCCTGTTAAAAAGGGTTGTGTGGTACATGAAAAACTATAGTAAACCTTGATAAAGAATTCTTCAATGTTGGGCAAGAAATCCATGATTGTTTGAGCAGGGTCTTGGGAAAAAGGGATCGGATGATGTTTTGGGTAGATAATTGGACCGGTCTTGGGTTATTCTACGACCTATCCCCTAATCTATTTAAGATCACGGGCAATAAGAAGGTTAAAGTCAAATATGTGGGCAAGATGTTAGGGAACGGAGTAACATGATCATGGAGGTGGAAAAGGCAACCGACTAACCAAGTTGAAATAGGCCGGGGAGTTATCTCAGATCAACAACATTGTGGAACAACATAATTTTTGACCGGAAGAAGATACATGGAAGTGAAAAGGTACTTAGATGAACGAATTCTAAGTGAAGCTGGTATGGAAAGATTTGGTGAACGTTAGGGTAGGAGATGGTTGCACCCCTTCCCCTTAAGTTAAACACGTTGGCATAGTGTTATGAATTTAATAAGCTAATGATCCATGTTTAACAAAATAATACAATTAAAAACATTCACAACAGATTCTCTATCTCCATCCACTAAATTACACTATAAATTACTACCGTTTCTCTCTTATTCATAATTAAATAATACTTTTTGTATACCTTTATTATTACTTTCTTTCCATCTCCTCAATTCACAACCATTTTCAAAAAAAATGTTTAAAATTAAGGAGGATGAACAGTGTCACCCAAAATATACAGATGAAAAATAACATTTTTTTCTCAATCACTCATGACCATTTTTTAAAATATACAGAACTCACTCACAAAAAATATACAGAACCCACTATAAATGCATATTTTTAAACATAAGTTGGTTTTTAATGCATATTTTAAAACAAGAGTATCTTGGTAGAGAAAACTCAAACTAATCCTTAGGTGTTTTGTACCACCTTTGAAAAGGTATAAAATGCTAGTAAAGTAATTTATATATAACACCCATTTATATTTTTGGACATAAAGCTTGCACATTTGATGAGTTACACATAGTCACATATGCTAATCATCCATCTACCACTTTATAACTCAAGTGTATACACAACTTATTTGGAGCAAACCATATCTTAGTTTCTAATTAACCTCATAAAGTAACTCCTTAATGGTAAAGAGAGGTATCTCTCCAAACAAATACAAAAAGAAAAAAAATAAAAAACTAACGGCGAGTAAACATTTTCCGTCAACAAACGGAATACACTAACGCCGTTAACCTTCCCCTATATAAATACACCATACGCATCTCTGTTCTTGTCTCTTTCACTATTTTCTGTTTGTTTCTGTAAAACATATTCTTAACGTACATCCACTCACATCAAATCAAACCCATATCCCCTAGTCTCCGATCACATCACCGGACCATATTCTCGTCGTCGCGACGCAGCTTGTTGACCGTTTATCTGTCATTTTATGTAAGCAAAAACTTTGAAAAAAAAACTATGTGTTTTGGTAAAATTTAGTTATATTTGGTGTATTTATTATTACGTTGATTGTGTTAAAACCGAATGACAGGTAAACAAAGATAGAGAGAGAGAAGATCAGAGCGTGTTGTTTGGTTGAAGGGTAGTCGTTTTCGAAGGTAATGTATGCATGAATGAATATCTGCTTTCGATTTGTCTGTTTGTCATGTCGTCCAACACTTATTACACTGCTCTCTCTTACATTCTTCTTTCACTTCTAAAGCGATTGATCATATCATTCGCATTTTATTAATTCTTCCATAAACTTATTATTATTATTATTATTATTATTATTATTATTATTATTATTATTATTATTATTATTATTATTATCATTATTATTATTATTATTATCCCATTTCTACTCTCTCTCTCTCATCAGTCATTAGAGATGGTTATGCTGCAGACAAAAGCAAAACCAGGAGTCCAGGAGATATCATATATGATAATATGATATATTATATGTAAAAAAATAATCAATAATAAAGTTTCTCAATTATTTACAGAATCAAATATATTTTAAGATAATATATTGTTAACCGGATTCTGGATTCATCATTGCAACTTTAAATCCAGTAGAAGTCTTAATGCAAAAGATTTATGTAAAAAAATAAAAATAAAAACTCATTTATATATTTATGTAGAAGTTTTGACGTTAAAAAAAATGAATGGAAGGGAAGGAATGGAATCGGAGATTAAAGGTAGATTTTATTAAAAACCGGTAAAGCAAATCGATATCTGATCCCGGTGAGAGCTGTGTGTACTTGCTGCTTTCTCTTTATTATTTGTTCTTTCCTTTCTTTTCCTTTCTCCCAAGAAATTGTTGTCTTGGAATTTTCTTTTCTTTTTATCATCACGTAACCCTGCATCTGTGACCACTACACGTCTTATTATTATTATTATTTGGAATAATATTAACTTGCATACTTTTATTTATTTATTTATTTCAGTTTTTCATAACTAAATAATTATTTATTTTTTATTTTAATTTGTGTACATGCGTACTTAAGTGTAACCCTTGAAAATACGGTACACTATAGTGGTGTTATTCTTAAGCAAATATTATACTGCTCAAATTTAGGGATCATGAGGGGCCCAATGAATGTTCTCTGGTGTAGGATAAACAACTTTTAAACAAGTTCTCAAGTGCATCCTTTGGGAAAAAAACTATGCTATCAATATTGTTAACTTCTTATTATCTTAATATTTTTTTAAACGATCAACTAAATACCACCTAATCTCTGTTAATGGGTTAGTACTGATAAATGGCCGCCAAGTCAAGTTTAACCTCTTTACATCAAGATTTATTATGTTTGTGAGGCTAAGAAACTATATAAATTTAAATGTGATTATCATCAAAATAATAATAAGAAAATTTTTAAATAAGCCAGCTTTGGTTCGAGTTGGTTACACCTTTATCCTCGGAAAGATATCAAATGATAATATAATATCATAAATTCATTATCTTAATGTTTAAGAAATCTTCTATTTCTAATTAATATTTTACTTACATAAATGATCAAACATTTAATTCATTTTGTTCTATCAAATTTCATTAAACATGCAATCAATGATACTTAAAAAAATGAATTTATTTCTCAACATTTATATTAAATAATCTCTCACCCTATTAATTAATGCTATACCATCTTCAAAATTTAAATGTTGATATATCATATATGGATATATATTATTATTTACCTCCAAAGGTACTAAAGTTTTATTCTTTATGTTATTCTGGTATGTGTGCAGGGAATTAAGGAAAAAGAAATTTTGTATTTTGCTTAAACATATAAAGAAGGATCGAAGGAGGAAAAAGTGTAAAGAGAGAAGATGCTGACGTGTATAACATGTTCCAAGCAACAGATAGAAGATGGAGGAGAGGAAGTGGGGGCGCGTGGGATTACAACCAGTAAAGAACCCGTCAAAAGCCTCACGGCGCAGGTTAGCTTTTGTACCCTTATTCTCTCTATCCTACACACCCTATGTATATGAGTAATAAATACATATAGATAGTGTATGTGTATATGTGTGTGTGTGAATTGAATTAAAAATAATTGTCCTCATCCTATGTGGCTAATTGCATACTAGGAGCAGAAGTCTCTTTGCCTTTTCTGCTAAGTAGCATTATTTATTGCATCTTTTGCATACCTCTTTAAACAAAACAAAATCTTGCTCAGACCATGCTTATGACACTTATTGTGTAGTTTGTGGTACCATTTAAAGTGATTATTTATACATGCATATAGGAGACATTAATAGTACTTGGGTACTTTTAATGTATAAAATCCTGAGGTCGTGGTTGCTTTTTTTCACACCATAGTACATTCTTGTTAGCCTAGAGATACAATAATAATAATAACGATTGTCCCCTTTTAAATACCCTAATGTTTTTTTTGGACTTTGTAAATACTAAGATGGTGACATATTGAGAAGTCTCCATTGACACAATCAAAAATAAATTTGTAAGTTTGGTGTGTATAAAACATACAATATTAATTTTTATAATGAGCTTAACGTTATAGACCCCACTGATATTTGGCTCAAAAGAATTGAAACTTTAACTTTTCGGCACATGGGCCATAATGTAAAGTTCTCACTCTACCGGTGATGATTTGAGAGTCAAGACATAGGAAAACACTGCTTTTCGTTTTAGTTCCAACAATCCTGCCTTAAATGTTGAATTCTCGTGTGTCTTGTTCTTGGATTTAAAAAGCGTTTATGTTTGTCTGAGATAACGACTGTACACGATGCACGCCTCTTGTACATAGGAAGATTTTGTCTAGTAGAATGTTGTACATATCTTTTTTTTAGGTTAGACATAGGTTATTGTTTACATTATTAAGTCATATATAGAGTTTATGTATATCTAAATCTTGGTCATACGATACCAAAACCTATGTAAAATGTAAAAAAACTTATAAATACCTTGCGACGCCTCTCGTACATAATCTATTTTTCTATTTGCTTTTGTTCTAGTTGTAATTGAACTATATTGTTGCTTCTTACTAAAAAGTTAATGCCACATGGCACATGGGCATATCTAGTTTAGAGTTAGAAGCAGGGCCACCCAACCCACATACTTTTTGCATTCTCGATGCTAAATACGGTGTAGAATATGGGGATCTGTTCATAAATGTAAATGTGCTCTTCAAAAAAAAAATAAAAAAAAATGAAACTGCCACTCTTAAGTACTACAAAACTTAGGCTTTCTCCGTTCAAAAAACTTAGGCTTTCTATATTTAGTTTGAAATAACTTTTATTTTCCTGCAATTATTAACCTGAATGCCCAAAATATGTTAATAACTCATAACTAATTAGTGTTTGAACTGCTCAAGAAAGTTGGCCATCTTCTTTTCTTAGCTGTTTTTTCTTGAAGATGACTTGACTTTTTTTTTTTTTTTACTTTTTTTTTTTGTAATAAAAATAAAATGGGGTTGGGTGATTAAGTAACTTTTTTTAACTGAACATAGTGTTTTAACTAAAATAAATTAGTTTCCAATTAAAAAAAATAAAACAAAGATCAACATATTAAATAATAAATAAGAGCCAATGATCTCCAGCCCAGCTTGTTTGAGGTGAGAAGGTTTACCTTATTGGAGGGTTCCTGCCCGGGTTTGGTCTCAGGTTCAAATCCCACGCTCCACCGAAAAAATAACCGCTTGGGTTTGAAAGGAGAAACCCGTGTGGTGCTATAGGATTCGATCTTGGGCAGAAGTCGCTTTGCAACACAAGATTTACTACTGAAACACTACTCTAAAAAAATAAAAAAATAAATAAGAAGCAATTAATTTTGAGTTAAAATGTGGCATTAAGTTACAATTCTGAATGAAATTAAACAAAGGTGGGTGAATTGTTGGTTGAAATAGTGTTAACTATTGGCGGCTACATTAAGTGTGGGTCATCCTATAGATTTACCTCCTTTAATTTACTTCTGCACCACAGGCTAATAGACAATGTAACATTCAAGATTTATAAAAATTTACCTTCTTTCATTTACTTTTTAGCAACCCGCATTCACTATATAGAATATTTCCTTGCACACTCTTTTGTAGGCATATACATCACGTATAGATCTATACACCGTGTATAGATTTCTGACATGTCTCTGGCTGATGCATGAAAGTTTGTGCATTGTGCATCATGTATACGCTGCATATAGCACTATACACGGCCTATTGGGGGCGTGGAAATAATTTGAAGGGTGTGTAAATGCTAGGGGTGCAAATGAGCCGAGCAGCTCGCGAGCTACCCGAGCTCGGCTCGGTAAAAAGCCTGAAACGAGCTCGAGCTTGGCTCGTCGAGCCTTAATATAATATTACTTTTATTAATATTTAATAATTAATAATATTTACCCCTCATTTGAGTTTGTTTTCTAAACGAGCCCGAGCCTTAATATAATATTACTTTTATTAATATTTAATAATATTTACCCCTCATTTGAGTTTGTTTTCTAAACGAGCCCGAGCCGAGCTTCATTTACCGAGCTCACGAGCCTATTATATATATTATTTTTATTTAATATTTTAAGTAGTAGATAGTAAACGAGCAGAGCTTAAGAAATTTCCAACGAGCCGAAGTCGAGCTTTAAAAACAAAGTTTCAATCAAGCCGAGCTCAAGCTTGAGCCTGTTCAAGCTCGGGCTCGGCTCGACTCCTTTACACCCCTAGTAAATACCATCACCCGAGGAATATAATAATGATGGGAAAAGATTTAAATAGATGTTGTAACATGATTCCCATAATCATGTTTTTGCTTAAAATAACAAAATCTTTAATTAGTACAGTTTATGTACTATGTTTATGGTTTAAGATTCTTCTGCTACTTTTAATAAAAACAAAAAAGATAAGAAAAGAAAAGAATCCAGAATATTAAAAAGTGTAATCTCCATAGACTGAGACAAGATTCATTAAACTTGACTGAATGAGGCTATAGACTATAGTGATGGGCCTATATGAGTATATGGTCTACTACAATTTGGTTTGGAAATTGGAGAATAATATATAGTGACAGATTTTTATTCCAGCAGCAACACCATGCAAAAAAAGTTGATCTGTTAGGAGTGTATCTTAATGAAAAGACATGACACATATGTTGGAAAAAGAGACACACTAGTTTCATATATTGGACCCACAATTGATTTTTTGTCTTTTTCTGACCCTAATATTTTATCGAATTAAAATTCGAAGAAAATCAGTTACCCTAAACTGTAAACCTTAAACCGTTTAATATTGTTTGCAGATTAAGGATGCATTGAAAGTTTCCGGTCCTTCAAAGGGGAAACCTCCAATAGCACCTAGTAGTTACAAGAAAGGGCAAAGAGGTTATCCGGATTTCGATGAAGGGGCTCACTACCCTTATATGCAACCGGGTAACTCGAGTTCTACGCCTGCTTGGGACTTTACTAGTAATGATCCACATCATACAAGTGGAGGTTATGACCCGCCTAGGCAATCCGGTCATTTGGTTTTGGAGGATGAAGATGAACCTAAAGAATGGATGGCTCAGGTCGAACCGGGTGTTCAAATCACTTTTGTTTCATTACCTAATGGCGGAAATGACCTTAAACGCATTCGATTCAAGTAAGTGTAAGACTTTGATACCAACTAAAATGATACAAAAGTTATAATATTATTTTGCTTGTTCTAAAACAAATGCTGATATATCTTGAATTATTGAATATATGAAAGCCGCGAAATGTTCAACAAATGGCAAGCTCAGAGATGGTGGGGCGAAAACTATGACCGAATAATGGAGCTTTACAACGTTCAAAGATTCAACTGTCAAGCGTTAAACACGCCTGCTCGTTCTGAAGACGGGGTAACAATTAATCTTTCTTTGTAAATACTTACTTAAGAAGTGCGCTAAACGTTTAAAAATTATGCAGAGAGATTCATCTTACTCAAGGCTTGGATCAGCAATGGAAAGCCCAATGATGAACCCATCAATTAACAAAGAGTGGAATAGAAACTATGGAGGAAATCCACCTTACAACACAGGACCGAATGGGCCCAAGGGTGAGGTGTCGTCTATGGAGGCATCGAGGACTACAACTTCATCTAGAGATGAAGCTTCAATTTCAGTTAGTAATGCTAGTGATATGGAGTCTGAGTGGATCGAGCAAGATGAGCCCGGTGTTTATATTACCATCAGACAGTTAATAGATGGCACTAGAGAGCTTCGGCGTGTTAGATTCAGGTAAACTATCTCTCTAAATTCGCTTTATACAATTCGTTGTAAAATCATTGAATATTCTCTCGTGTTTATGCAGTCGTGAAAAGTTTGGGGAAGTGCATGCAAAGCTTTGGTGGGAACAAAACCGGGAGAGAATACAAACGCAATACCTTTAACTACTCGAACGTTTTAACAAATTTAGGATCATCTCTAACGAACATGATATACAACCATTGTTTGTTCACTAATCAATCGTTATCGGGGTTGTAGAGGGTGTTATTTTTCTTAAACTTTTTATGTTATATGTAATAGTCAATATCTTTGAAGTTAAGTAAGTTATGAGGGAGGGATTTGATGTTGTTCCCTTTTAGGGGTTTAGATTGTGTTTGTAAGTTGAGATTTGCAGTGTTGTATCTATTTGTTTATTGGTTATATTATGAGGGTGGGTTTGTTGGATGTTGATGAATTATGGTATGTTGTTAAACCAAGGTTGTTTGTTCAACCTTTTGAGATACAAAATGCAAGAAGTTAACAAAACATAGCAGTTGTTGGTAAAACATCCTCAATTATCCTCTTGGTCTAAGGGTGTTCATGGTACAGACCGAAACGTTTATGAAATAGATGTGGAGATGTTACCCCTTTCAAATCATTAGGTCCTTTTGTTTTTAAGGAACGCCAATCAAACACTAAAAGGGTTGGGCCCAATTTATTAGCCCTGCAGGTTGTACAAGCCTAACTATAATCCTTTTAACCTATCTTTCATACATCGATAAAAAAAAGATATTGGATTGATTCTAACCGGTTTCGCCTAGAAGAGCTCTTGGGCCTTTAACATTTTCCAAAACCCAGTAAATTCGGATCCCTGAGCCCGTGGACCCTCCTATTGGGTTGAGTTTGAAAGCGCAACTGTTGTATTCTAAGATGCATGTGGAGGTCCTTCCGGAACTAAGAATGCTTCCAAGGTTGGCACTAAAAATGGCTTGGGGACGTCTAACACAAATCTGACATCACCAACAAAAACCACCCATCTAACGTTTCATGGTTTCATGGTTTTTGTTAGCGTGATGGCAGCTTTGTGTTAGATGGGTGGTTTTTGTTTCTTTTGTCGTTTCATCTAAAAATGGCTTGGGGACGTCTAACACAAAGCTGCCATCACCAACAAAAACCACCATCTAACGTTTCATGGTTTTTGTTTGCGTGTTGGCAGCTTTGTGTTAGATGGGTTAGATGGGTGGTTTTTGTTTCTTTTGTCGTTTCATGGTTTTTGTTTGCGTTGTACCTAGTTTCTAGCTAGTTTTTTTTAGTTTCATATCGTTGCACCTTTTAGTGGCATTGAATCGTTAAAACAAACAGTTACCAACAATTTTCTTTAATTACCTTAAAAACTCTTGCTAATACTTGAACTTGCCGTTTAACCCAAAAATCACCCAAACCAAAAATGTACCCATGTTCGCCTTGAGCATCATGATTTCTATAAATTGTGACAAATAGTAGGGTAAATTGTTCGACAACTAAAGAAACGCATTACTTGAAGATGAAGGCGAACATGATATGGCCATAGCTATAGAAACGCTTCCAACTTAATGATTTAGAAACACAACCAACAAGACAGAAACACTTGTTATTATTCACGCAAAACACTTATTAAATTCTCACTCCAGGACAGACCAGCAAGATAAGACTCACAAGCAGCAATGCAAAACAAACCAAATTATAACATGTTACGACAAGATCCAAGGCAGGTATGATGTCAACCTGCCACTTTACTGCTATAAACTTGAGACCTTCCAGTAAACAAGTCTGATGATCTACCACTGGCCACCACTCCCGCTTTCATTGGTGGTGGTGGTGGATGTCTGGTTCCACCACCTCTCCCCGTCCCGATTGTCATATTTCCCAGCTTATCAGCTGTATCACCAATCCCGTTTCCTCGCCCCTTCCCCACATTCATTCCTCCTGAGATGTTAACACACCAACAAATGTTATTCACTACACTCCAGCAGTTACATCATAGATGTGTGAAGAAAGTATGCTCATCAGTGTATATGTAATGAACGGATTCTTACTCATATTGTTTTTCATGGGTGGTTGGTACTTTGGTAGTCTTGAAGAGTTATTATTTGTCTTTTCATTAACTCCATCCTGAAACGAACCATAGCAAGATGTTAAAACACAGATTACCAACATGGAATATGTACAGGTTAGGGAAACGTATTCCATTAGTAATTGTTAATCACACACCTGTCGGTTCATTTCCAGTCGGCGTTGCACGCCTGCAACAGATTTTAAGCAGAACATGAGTATATAAAAAAAACTCAACAAATTACCAAAAATATGCTTTATGCTGATAGTGTAATCTTAACACTTCAAGAACACACAATAATATGCTTTATGTCCAGAGATTTTATTTTTTTAAAATATTGTGTGCCGAAAATAACTATATTTTGTTGATAGTAATCTCGACACTTCAAGAACAAATTTTAGGAGACTTTACACGTTACAAATACACCTGTTGCCACTTTTGACCCGCTTTTAGCTATTTTTTACAAGGAAACACAATTTCAATGAAAAAATTATACATAAATGGGTCAAAATCCCATCTCTTTTAACAATTACTAATTAAGATGTATTTTCAATACCTGAATTTAGAGATGCATTCACTTTGGTGGATGAAGTTAAATTGCCAGCTGGCTTTGAGTTGGGCAAAGACCCAGGATATTTCTTGGTGCATTTCTGGTCCACAACCCTCCTCCCGCTTAATCCTGCTGAAAAAACTCAAGATTAACATCTTATGCAACAGATAAAAGGTAAAACAGCCAATTGATCAACAAACCAGATGGAGGCGTCCTAGAAATAGTAGTTGATTTAGGACGAAGAGATGGTGGGATGCAGTAACAGCTCTGCATATTAAAAAAACAATTTAGATAATCTTATTCTTGACTTGCAATTTATTCCATATAAAACATAGCAGTTACTGAACACTTTTTAGTAATTTGAATGTTTCTGTACCTGAAAGAAAGGATGCTGAAGAGCTTCCGATGCTGTTGGCCTCTTACATGGATCCCAAGAGCAAAGCAACTACATAGCAAAACAATGAAAAAAAATATCATTTTGGTTAAAATTTTGTGGTGGGAGCAATGCATAGTAACTAATGCTTACTGCAATCAGATTGACTGCATCCTTGCTTGCAGATGGTACCAATGAAGAAAGGTTTACACCACCAAGCTGCTAAGACAAAGCAAAGCAACATGCTCCATTAATTTGTTTTTGTGAATACATGAGTTAACATCTCACTTCGGTAAATTTTGACAAACCAAAAACAAAATACAAAAAACTAACCTGTGGAAACAGATAGTTGATACCACTCGCAAGCTCAAGTCCTTCAGTCCAAGAGATTTTTGTTGGGCTGCCTATCACACTGCAAATCTTATATATTTCATCTGCTTCACTGCAGACACCAAAGGGGAGGCAAGCGTTCAGTTGCAAAATATCCAACTAACAAGTAGCTCAGTAATTCAGTTCCTACTTAGTTACAACTCATGAATCACATAAAAAATCACTTTATGGAACCACAATCCTGTTTGGAGTTTCATCTTATAAGCATACAATGCAACAAATACACTTTGACCAAGTTACATAAGAATATGTTTGTATAGTTTCTAGAGGACTTTTGCTAAGACTGTAGCGATCCAGAACTTATTGGTAGCTACGTGAAAAAAATTCTGCTCTTTCTAATCGGTCTACAATACGATTAACAGCTCAAGACGACAATAATAATAATTATTAATTATTAAACCGCAATCATTAAAAGACTAGGCATTTCTGACGCATTCAATCCTATACAAGGAAAACAAATATTCAAGAAAAATCTATTGAAAAAGCGATGCAGATGTTATTTATAAAAGAATTGGTCACACACCTTGAACCTGGAAATAGTGGTCGAAGCGTAAACAATTCAGCCATTATTGCTCCCATTGCCCACATATCTGTTGATTTAAAAGAAACATAACATTAAACAAATTCCGCATGAAGTTGTATAAATACAAATAGATTAGCAATCACATATATTACACTCACCAACTGCAGAACCATACGTTGGTGCTTGGAGAAGAACCTCAGGAGCACGGTACCTGAAAAGACATTTTTCAGTAAGTAACACGCAGGAAGCTATAAATACACGGTTTTTGAGTATGATTCATAACTAAGAATGATCAACCACTCACCAGCGTGTTGAAACATACTCGGTGTAAGGTGGTTGGGAAACGATTTCTCGTGCAAGTCCAAAATCAGCTATTTTTATTACATCCTTGGAAACAAGAAAGTTTTCTGCAGCATTATATAGAATATGCACGCATTCAGCCAAAACAAAGTACGAAGATACTACAAAATACAGACCATTAACAGTCTATCCATTTACGTGTTAAAAGATCATAATAATCACCTGGTTTAAGGTCACGATGAAAGTAACCACGCTGATGCATATATGCAAGACCTTGAAACACTTGAAAGCACCAGTTCTTGATTTCAGTTTCAAAGAAAAGCTTCAGTCTATCTTTCATAAGTTGGTATAGACTGCATTCCATGTACTCAAACACAAAGTATAAGATGTCATTTTCTCTGACAACTTCCTTAAGCTTCACAATGTTTGGATGATTCATCTTACGCAGTGACTGCCAATTATACAAGGTTGACTTAATCATCAATGTCGGAAAGTACAATTAAAAAAGTGGTGTTACCTTGACTTCTCTTAAATTTATGCACTCTTCCCATGAATAATACTTTCTCTTCATTTTCTTAATTGCAACCTGTAAAACAAATAACTAAACTTTAGAAAAAAACAATCACTTGTACATCTGACAAGTTTTTGAATGTTGCAAGGCCGGTTCCAAAAGGCTGAACTTTACCACTTCACCATTCTGCTTATTTAATGCTCGCCATACAACCCCAAAACTACCATTACCAACTTCCTTGATTAACTTGTACCTGCCAAAGAACACTCCTAACAGATTAGTTATGACTTCACTTCATTTTGTGGCATATATCCAAAGGAATCAGCTCACCTTTCCATTTTCCTCGTATGCAACTGCTTGTAGCAACTTATTTACGTAAAAGACAAAATATAGAAGAAGAAACGACGGACTTAAACCTTTAGAGAGCTATAAAACTAGATAATATAAGATATCCACCCTCAATTTCCGTGATTCATGCGAAAAAGAACAGTATGCTTCTGAAATGTACAGGCTTCATAGCCTTATTCATAAAGAACGCCAGATCAATGGCACTCAGACATGCAACAGGCTTATAGTTATAAATAAAAGAGAACTGAGAACTGCAGTGCATTATTTTGCTTATACAAGTGAAAATTTTGTAGTCGAGACGAAAGACTCCAGAGAATAAGGACTCAGTTGCAAAATCTTCAGCCGATATGTGTGTTGTAAATCTGACTGGCATCCATCAGAAAGAACGAGTGTTGCAAAGAACATAATCTCATCTAGTAATTAAAGTTGTATGAAAATTTCAGCATCCGCATGCAAAATTAAGCCCTGCATTGGAAGATCATACATAAGTATTAAAATCGCCACAAAGGAAAAAAGAACAGCAGCTGATTAATTGAACAGTTACCTCAGTAGATAGTCTTTAGTTATTTTGAAGTGACTATTGTATTGGCAGTGCACTGGACATCGGTACAAACAAGAGGAACACTTTATTACTTACAGAGCCAAACTGAATTATAGAACTTGCTTAATAAGTTTAAAAAAAGGCTTACAACTCAATGCTCACTACAAGATTCAACTCTTATCTCATAAAAAAACTTGCATTACTCCTGTTTAATTGTTTGTATACACAAGATGCTAACTAGGTGCAGTTAACTAAGGAAAAAAGAGGGAAACGTCTGGGAATGAGAGAGCGCCAATCGAGAACTTTCTGGAATGAGAAAACCTGACTCTGGAAATAATCTGACCAGGGGTGCGCTTGCTCCATGTCTCGCGGGTATTATAACCTTTACAAACTGACAAATAAATTAGCTTAATTATAATATTAACATATTATAAGGTGTAAAGTATCTTGCTACACAATCACATAAAGTCATGTTTTGTAATAAAAAGATGATTAAATTTATAAACACAGTAGATCTATAATTGAGATATGTTTTTTGAGTTTCTTCCGTCTATGCCTAATAAGAAGACAGTTTAGAAAAGATAACTTCTGTGAAAAATCAATTAGAACAAAACAAGAAAAGTGTGTAGTGAACAAATGCCAAATTAATCTTCCATAGTTCCATTCTCTTTCTTTTGATTTCAAATAATGACTGTGGCATGTAATATCAATCTAGGATACAATTATACAATAAAAAACACATTGGAGATACATGTTGACTCAAAGAAGAGCATAAAGAATATTTGATATAACCTTTTACTTGATTATTTCTAGTTCAACTTCCGTCTCAGATTTGTAAATTTAGTCATGCAGAACAGTTAATGTTCTAAACAATAAAAAAATTGCAGTGCCAGTTTTTTAGACTATTAAACTTTTGAGACATCAGACATTACGTGCTCACGTGCAATACCCATTGTTCTTACACATTGCGATTGTCACTACGTTATCAATTAATGCACTGACAATCTACATTTCACTACCTTATTTAAAATGCAGGAGACTACAAGCAGCAGTGTATCCTTGTAAAGATGTGCCACACAATATACTACATGTTTTCACAGTTACCACTCACAGCCAATTAACTAAAGGGTAAAGTTCCACCCTCAGTAGATCTAAGTGACAAAAGATACATATAAGTAGCTGTCAATATGGTAGCACTCTGATCGATGTGAACTGGGATTGAATTTGTTAACCTCTTAAGACTTAATGACTTCCCACCAGGGATCCTTGTAAAGATGTGCCGCACGATATAATGTTTTACTTGCTAAACCTAAATCCCGGTGTCGATCATTCTTTCTCACATTTCTTTAGATCAACTAAAGTTTGTTTGTTGTTTTCAATCGTTTTCATAATCAAACCAAAGCTTCGATTTAGTTTTAAAGTCCAGCTTAATTAATAGTTTAGTTGAAATAATCAAACGAATCGTGTAATACCGACCACATGCTCCTCATGGAGTCGATACCCTAGTTAATCTAACTATCTAGTTTAATTAGGTTTTTCATTGACGATAAAACCAGCATAGAAACATTGATAATAACATCCGGATTTCCTTGTTTCAAAGAGGCACAAATTGTATAAACAAAAGGAACCCTAAAACCAGATTTACTTAATCCGATAGAAACGAAAACAATCCAGATCTGGTGTATGAACAAATGAGAAACCAAACCGAAGGAAACATAACGATCGCATGTGAATGAAAAGATGGGTGGATAATAATGATGATGATAATAATAATAATAATAATAATAATAATAATAATAATAATAATAATAATAATAATACTACCTGTAGGGAACACGGCATAAGGTTATGGTAGCCAGAGGGGAAACGAGAGAGAGATGAGAAGAAGATATCCCTCCACCCACCGATTGTGAAGGAAGATGAGAGAGCAATTGAAATTGAAAGAAAACCTAATAATAATAATAATAATGGTCGTCGTCAAATATGGACAGCGTTTATATGGATGGATACACGTGGGTGTATGTATATGTAACACAGGGACACACCACCACCAAACCATGACAACCCAGGTACCAGACCCAATCCATATTTTTTATTTTTTAATTTACTTTCACAACAAATAATAACAAACGAAAAATTACAGAAATCGTCTTTTTATGTTTACCTATTTTTCTAGTAGATGTTCTTAAACTTCAAAAGTGATGAGAATCGTCCTATATGTTCTAAAATATTTCAAGTCTCATCCTTTTAGCACTAACCTGGTTAGTTTTTTTGGTTAAGTTATATCACGTGAAAGTCACATGAGGGCATAAAGAACATTTCACCCTCGTTTTCATTTAACCTCTTTTAAAATCCTCCAAATACTGCAACTCATCTTCCCCAATTCAACCAAATTAGGTTTCCCTCACCCCAATCCACACAATTTAATAAGAGTTAGAAGAACTACAACGGTGGTGACCATTGAACCATTCAAAAACATAGACAGTTGTTGTCACCCACTGAATTCAGAAGGAGAGAGAGGGGGGACAAAGCAGGAGGAGCCGGATGGTGTCCGACTGCCGCCAGCGGCGGAGCACCCATCTCCATCACCACCTATCCACACACACCTACCCCTAAACTTCTAAAGAGAGAGAGAGAGAATCGAGCAGAAACATAGAGAGAGAGAGGGGTGAGAGTAAAACGGAAGCAGAGGAGTGAGAGGGAGACGGGAAGGAAGAATAACAAGGGGGAAGGGTCACCGGACCCGGCCGGCCGTTTTACTCAATCGACGAAGGAAGACGACGGTGGTGACGTTGTAGTTTCGTTACAAGGTAACCCGATAACTCTGACCTTCGATAATAACCATAAATGGGTATATGATAAATTCAACCCACCACCAATCCACACCACCGTCCTCCGCCGCGAGATTCGTTATGAAAAAACCCTAAATCTATTTGGGGGTTAGGGTTCAACAGTGGCTGTCGAATGTGGGGTTCATGCTGGGTGTCGAATTTGGGGTGTTTAGAGGTTAGTGGCAGGTGGTGATTGTGTGGGGTGATTGGTGGCATGTTGTGGTGGTGGGGGGTTGGTGTAGGCAGCTTAAGGTGCTGGGGGTTGGTGGGGCAGGTGGTTGTTGTGTTGTGTTGTGTTGTGTTGTGTTGGTGTGTGACACCCGGCAAATTCTGGTTAACAACGTTGTCTAGATGAAAGTCTACCTTAGCGAGTCACGCATATGTTGTACTTAACTGGGTTAGTTAAGTCGGGTTATGGTTCGGGAACTATTGGTTAGTCTAGAAGATCATTGGATGTTGGTCTAGAGGTTCGTTAGATGTCAGTCCTTAACCAAGTGTACAAACGGTGACGATTTGTAGGATCGTCAGGGCATACGGAACGTACGAGTCTCGAGTCCCGGGAATTGGTGAACGAGTGTGAAAATGTGTATTTACTTGTATTATGTGTTTACAATCATTATGTGACTTGTCGGTACGTGAATATGTATTAACATATGTTAAAACGGGGTTTAACGCGCAAAACGCACAAAACCAACCCCTATAGGCGATTAGGAGGCCTAATCACCTATAGGGGAGGCGAGTAGGAGACCCTAGGGGCGATTAGGGGCCTACTCGTGTGAAGGTATAGGCGATTAGGCCTAATTGTGTGAACCTTCATGCGAGTAGCAGCCCTAATCGCGTATAAGGGCTGCACAATCGCTAGTTACGGGCTGGACGACTAAAAACGACTATAAATACCATACTTAACCTCCTAAACTTCATTATACCAACCCTAGTCGTCCCATAACCCGCCCCAACACATAAACAACCTCTGGAAGGCGATTTTTGATCAAAACACAAGGTTTCAAGCTTGAATCATCATTCTTTCATAATCCTAAGGTTTGATTTTCATCCATAACTCTTTATAAACGTTTTTAATCAATCCCTAATGGTCCAGACCTGTTTTTAAACGAAAAAGCTTTCTGAAAATCGTCAATAAGGGTTGTTAATCGGATTATAACTAATATGCATGCATTATGGGTGTGTATGATTAGAAAGCTAGGATTTTTATGATTCATGATGATGATTTGATATGTTATTATGTTAGATCAGTATTGATATTGATAGTATGATGATAGAAATCTCAGTAATTGGATATTAGGGTTATGATTACGCGTGTTAGTATGATGTTGCATGCTATATGAATGGTGTTTGGATTACTTGGTTGCATGCAGGACTGATTATACGAGGTTAAACGAAGGATTTTGGGTTAAACATGTTTAGGATAGTGTTTGGGATGATATTGGGTGGTTACACACGTTCTGGATCTGATTTGGAGCGTTAAACGCGCGAAAAAACCGGAACAGCAAGGTTACAGGCGAGTAGCATTCCTAATCGCCTATGTTATAGGCGAGTAGGGTGCTAATCGCCTATAACACAGGCGAGTAGAGTCCTACTCGTGTGACAGTAAGGGTGATTAGCCCTAATTGCTAGTAAGTTCATGTGAATAGCCCTAATTGCTAGTAAGTTCATGTGAATAGCCCTAATTGCTAGTAAGTTCATGTGAATAGCCCTAATTGCCTATAATAGGGGCGAGTAGGGTTTCTAATTGCTAGTTGACCAACCTAAATGCTAGTTGACTTTTCCTAATCGCGTGTACTGCTGCTGTAAGTGAAAATTAGCATTCCGAGACCCGATTTAACATGTAGTAACATGCTAGGAACCCTGTAACATGTCTAATAACTTGGTAACATATATTTGGATGTAATTCGGTGATACGTGAACTATGTGCTATAACTTGTTGTGCGTTAACGTATGTTAAGTGTGAATGCGTTATTGTATGTTTTGGAGCGTAAACATAACACGGGGAGTCTCGGGTCACCAATGGGATGTCGAGTCTTGTACTTTGGGTCAGTTAAACAGTCACGGTGTTTTCAAACGAACTTGGTTATGGTCTGGACATCTAGGGACTAATTAACCTACGGGTTATTAGTCTAAGTACTTGTAACTGTCATATGTTAGGTCGCCGCTTTACGGGACTAGCATAGCAGCTGAGTTTACTCGGGTTAAGGAGTAACGCAACTTAAGGTGAGTTTACGGCCCCTCTTTTAAACTGGTTTCATACTTTCGGGGGAGAAAACATGTGTTAAAACGATTATTCGGTAACTACTGTCATACTATGGGTTTCTATTGTGTACTACACGATCTTTGGAAGTCCCGGGGGGAACCATGAATGTGCGGGTTTGCACAACGGGGAAATGTGAATAGCGCTATTGGGAGTGACCAACCCCGCTCGTCGGCTTGGAGGGCCGGGCGAGTGCATATTGTCTCAAACAGGAACAACAGGAACAATTGGTACTTTTCGGGCACAACATCTGGTATTCGAGTTAGTAATGGTTTTCCAATCGTGGTAGTAACAAAACGTACGCCTAGCTAGCGTATACTGGTTTTCGATTTATTATAGTATGGACAGGTGGACTTGGTACTTGGATACAAAACCTGTAAACTCACCAGCATTTTTGTGCTGACGTAAACTTTTACATGTTTTCTCAGGTCGCTAAGGTAGCACGACTGGACTAGGGCGTACGCGTCTGCACGGCGTCTAACTAGGGTTGCATGGTCTTTTGAACGTTGAACTATTTCATTGTTGAGATACTGTTTTTGAATAAGCTTCCGCTGTAAACGGGATTTTAAACTATGTTTTGAAATTGCATTTATATTCATTTAGACTTGTTTATTGTGATCGTTGGTTTGGATCCTGGTTTGTCATGCGCCTCGCGGTAAAACCCCGCAAGTGGATTTTGAGGGTGTGACAGATTGGTATCAGAGCCAATGGTTATAGTGAACTAGGACTGCATGTAGAGTCTAGTCTATAGCCGAGTCGCACACACTAGACGATCACATGGTACTAAACGTTATAGTGGTTTACGTATGGTCTTGTCGGGGTGTCTCTAAATCATTGGTCTTTCTACGTTACATCATCCATTCTATCTTAGGTTGGGTTACTTGTTTTCTAGGCAGTGTAGTCTATTGGGGTAACTCGTGTGCTCTTGAGATTTGTCCAAGGCTCGGACATCTCCCTTTCGCACTCCAATAGAAACACTTGTCATGAACTACCGTAGTATTACGGTGTGTAGCTAAGAGTCTATGTTCGGTGATTTGAACTTTGAACTAGGAGAACACTGGGAGGACCATGTAGAGCGGTTTATCATTTTGGGTGCACACAAAATCATAAACCGAAATGCATGGAAGTCCTGGTGAACTCTGGGTTTGGAGGGATAGTCCTGGATTGGATCTAGCTTTGATCTTGTGAACATTAGTGGTTATCTTTAACTGCGAAACTAAATTTTCTCGTTCTTTCTGCCAGAATCATGTCTGGAGTGCGTGGAGGACGTGGAGGTGGTCGCAATGGTGGACGTGGTGGTGGTCGCGGTGGTGCTGGTGGTCGTGGTGGAGGTATTAACCTATCGCAGGCTGATCTGAACAACTTGCTCCAAGCTGCCTTTCAGTTAGGGCACAACGGTGGTGGTAAGTTGATTTATCCATTTTCTTTGCCTCATTGGTGAACCTTGTTTTCGTTACTTGTGGTTTCTCATACGTTTCATTTCAGGTGGTCCTGTTGACCCACCCCCACCCATGTGCACCTACAAGATGTTCCGGGACTGTAAGCCCCAGGAATTCTCTGGCACTGAGGGTGCGGTGAGCTTGCTTAGGTGGTTGGAGAAAGTGGAGTCAGTATTTTTGATGTGTAACTGTCTCCCAGAAGATCGGGTAAAGTATTCTGCTGCGTTATTTCAGGACGTGGCATTGACTTGGTGGAATGGTATCACCCAGAATATGGGTATTGGGGAGGCATATGCTATGCCATGGGAGAATTTTGTGCAGTTGCTGAAGCGTGAGTATTGTCCGAGGGAAGAGGTACAGAAGCTGGAGCATGAGGTGTGGAACCTCAAGATGACTGGGTCGGAAATTGAGAAGTATACTGTGAGGCGGAATGAGTTGGCAGTGCTGTGTCCCGATCTGCACGTGCCAGAGTACCGTAGGATTGAACACTATGTCTCAGGGTTAGTACCGGAAATTGCAGGGTTAGTGGCTGCGGGAAATCATCCTACGTATGCAGAGGTAGTTCGATCGGCCCATAGGATGACCAACTTAAAGGTGAATGAGGGGATTTTGCCTGCGAAAGGTTCGACTGTTAAGGCTCCAGAGAACAACAAGCGCAAGTGGGAAAATGACGGGAAAGGATCTGGGTCTGCACAGCAGGGTAAAAGGTTTGATAATGGGGGTTCATCTTCTTCGGGTAACAAGCAGGGTGGTTATGCGGGAAAACTGCCCAAATGCAACAAGTGTGGACGCCATCACCAAGGGAACTGCGACAGTAACCGTTGTCACCGCTGCCAGCGAACAGGGCATTATGCTAAGGATTGTCGGGCTACACTTCCATCGACTCAGGCTCCGACTAACAGCTCAGCTCCGACTACTCAGGGGACTACAGGGAAACAAGGGTGCTACAACTGTGGTGACACTGGGCATTACAAGAAGGATTGCCCAAAATTGAAGCAGGGTGGAAACAACGGTAATGGGAACAACGGGGGCGGCGGCAGAAATGCACGTGCCTTCGTCATTGGAGCCGCTGAGGCTAGACAGGACCCTGACACAGTCACCGGTACGTTTCTTCTCAATAATCGTTCTGTTAGCGTATTATTTGATTCTGGTGCCGACAAGAGTTTTGTATCCATGGATGTTAGTCGACTGCTAGATGTAGTACCCGTACCATTAGAAACCAAGTATATTATTGAGTTGGCCGACGGTAAAACGATTGAAGCTACTAGTGTCCTTCGGGAGTGTCAATTAGAGTTGTCGGGTTTATCGTTCCCCATCGACCTTATGCCGGTACCATTGGGTAGTTTTGACGTTGTGGTAGGAATGGATTGGTTATCTTTGTATCGCGCGGAGATTGTCTGTTACGATAAAGTTATTCGGATTCCTCTCCCTGATGGAGAATTCCTTTCTGTGTACGGTATCAAGGGTGGTGTTCCGCTAAACATCATCTCTAGCATGAAAGCCCTTAAGTGTCTTCGAAAGGGTCATCCAGCCGTTTTGGCACTTTTATCTGTTTCCTCTGTTGATGAGAAGAAGATCGACGACATTCCGGTGGTACGCGAGTTTCCTGATGTTTTTCCCGATGATTTATCTGGCCTTCCTCCTCATCGTCAAGTCGAGTTCGGTATTGATCTTGTACCAGGGGCTGCTCCTATTGCTCGGGCCCCCTATCGTCTTGCACCTCCCGAGATGCAGGAATTGTCTAGTCAGTTACAGGAACTCTTGGACAAGGGTTTCATCCGACCAAGTTCTTCACCTTGGGGAGCCCCGATTTTATTTGTTAAGAAGAAGGATGGAAGTTTCCGATTGTGTGTAGACTACAGAGAACTGAACAAATTGACCGTCAAGAACCGTTACCCTCTTCCACGTATTGATGATCTATTCGACCAGCTTCAGGGTTCTAGTTATTATTCCAAGATCGACTTGAGGTCCGGTTATCACCAGCTGCGCGTCAGGGAGGCTGACGTTGCCAAGACTGCCTTTCGAACACGTTATGGCCATTTCGAATTCTTGGTCATGCCTTTCGGTCTCACGAACGCACCGGCGGTTTTCATGGACTTGATGAACCGCGTCTGTAAACCATATCTGGACAAATTCGTCATTGTATTTATTGATGACATTCTGATCTACTCCAAGAACGAGACCGAACACGAGGAACATCTACGGTTAGTTCTGGAACTCTTGCGACGGGAACAACTTTACGCCAAGTTCTCAAAGTGTGACTTTTGGTTACGCGAAGTTCAATTCCTAGGACATGTGGTTAATGAACTAGGAATTCATGTCGATCCAGCTAAGATCGAAGCGATCAAGGACTGGGGAGCACCAAAGACGCCAACTGAGGTGCGACAATTCCTAGGCCTTGCGGGCTACTATCGTCGTTTCATTCAGGGGTTCTCGAAGATTGCTCAACCCCTCACCACTCTCACGCAGAAGAATAGGAAATTCGACTGGGGTGAATCACAAGAGTCAGCGTTTGAAGAACTGAAGTCTAAACTGTGTTCTGCTCCTATTTTGTCTTTACCTGAGGGCCCTGATGATTTTGTTGTTTACTGTGATGCTTCTATTCATGGTCTCGGTTGCGTGTTGATGCAACGCGAGAAAGTGATCGCGTATGCTTCTCGTCAACTCAAGGTGCACGAGAAGAACTACACCACCCATGACTTGGAGTTGGGTGCCGTGGTATTCGCGTTGAAAATTTGGAGACATTACTTGTACGGTACCAAATGCACCATCTACACCGATCACAAGAGTCTCCAACATATTTTCGACCAACAACATTTGAACATACGGCAGCGTCGTTGGATCGAACTTTTGAACGACTATGATTGTGCTATTAAGTACCATTCTGGCAAGGCGAATGTGGTAGCAGACGCCTTGAGTAGGAAGGAATCTACTAAACCTCGTCGCGTTCGGGCATTGCAGCTCACCATTCATTCATCCTTACCTGATCAACTCCGTTCTGCCCAGTTAGAAGCTTTGAAGGAGGAAAACCTTAAAGCTGAAACTATGCACGGTGCCGACAAGCACCTAGAGCGAAGGCCTGATGGCCTGCACTACTTCGCAGAACGCATATGGGTTCCTTTATTCGGGGGACTACGGGAGCTTGTCCTTGATGAGGCTCATAAGTCCCGGTATTCTATTCATCCTGGTTCGGATAAGATGTACCAAGATCTGAAGGTGCTTTACTGGTGGCCAAACATGAGGTCGGACATAGCCTCATACGTGAGCAAATGCTTGACCTGTGCTAAGGTCAAGGTGGAATACCAGAAACCGTCGGGTCTCTTACAACAACCTGAAATTCCGGAATGGAAATGGGAACGGATTACTATGGATTTTGTCACACAACTTCCTAAATCACCAAGCGGGAATGACAAGATATGGGTGATTGTCGATCGGTTGACGAAATCAGCCCATTTTCTTGCCATTAAGGAGACCGACACCATGGACCGTTTGGCTCGTCTTTACTTGAAAGAAGTTGTTTCTAAGCACGGGGTACCAGTTTCTATTATCTCGGATCGTGACTCCCATTTTACTTCTCACTTCTGGAAGTCTTTGCACAAGGCTTTGGGTACCCAACTAGACATGAGTACGGCTTACCATCCACAGACTGACGGTCAGAGTGAGCGTACGATTCAAACTTTAGAAGACATGCTGCGGGCATGTGTGATCGATTTTGGCAAGGGTTGGGAAGCTCATCTGTCGTTAGTAGAATTCTCGTACAATAACAGTTATCACACGAGCATCAAGGCTGCTCCGTTCGAAGCACTGTACGGACGGAAATGCCGTTCTCCTCTTTGTTGGGCTGAAGTGGGTGAGAGTCAACTCACTGGGCCTGAACTAGTGTACGAAACTTCGGAAAAGATCGTATAGATTCGTAATCGGTTGGCGGCGGCACGGGACCGGCAAAAGAGTTATGCTGATCAGCGTCGCAAACCACTGGAATTCCAAGTCAATGACAAGGTACTTCTAAAAGTCTCACCGTGGAAGGGCGTCATACGCTTTGGGAAGCGTGGCAAACTCAATCCGCGGTATGTCGGCCCATTTACGATCCTGGAACGGATTGGGCCGGTGGCATATCGACTTGATCTACCGACGGAGCTCGGTAACGTACATAACGTCTTTCACGTGTCAAACTTGAAGAAGTGTCTGGCTGACGAGTCTCTCATCGTTCCACTAGAAGAGATCAAGGTTGATGATCGTCTTCGGATTGTGGAAGAACCTGTGGAGATCCTTGATTACAAGATTCGTAGCCTACGTCACAGCAAGATTCGTATCGTTAAGGTTCGGTGGAACTCGAACCGGGGACCGGAGTATACGTGGGAACGAGAGGATCAGATGAAGTCTAAGTATCCTCATCTTTTTCCTAAGGAAGCGTTCGAGTCGAGACATGTCTCTTCGGCAGCTGAATGAATCTTGGGTCGAGATTCCTTTTAACGTGGGGATGATGTGACAACTCGGGTAAATCTCTCTTTTAGTTTCTATCTTTTTGTTTGTTTCCTTCGTTATTTCTTTTGTTCTTTTGATACTTGTGCAATTTTCGGGACGGAAATTCTTTTAACGTGGGATGATGTGACACCCGGCAAATTCTGGTTAACAACGTTGTCTAGATGAAAGTCTACCTTAGCGAGTCACGCGTATGTTGTACTTAACTGGGTTAGTTAAGTCGGGTTATGGTTCGGGAACTATTGGTTAGTCTAGAAGATCATTGGATGTTGGTCTAGAGGTTCGTTAGATGTCAGTCCTTAACCAAGTGTACAAACGGTGACGATTTGTAGGATCGTCAGGGCATACGGAACGTACGAGTCTCGAGTCCCGGGAATTGGTGAACGAGTGTGAAAATGTGTATTTACTTGTATTATGTGTTTACAATCATTATGTGACTTGTCGGTACGTGAATATGTATTAACATATGTTAAAACGGGGTTTAACGCGCAAAACGCACAAAACCAACCCCTATAGGCGATTAGGAGGCCTAATCACCTATAGGGGAGGCGAGTAGGAGACCCTAGGGGCGATTAGGGGCCTACTCGTGTGAAGGTATAGGCGATTAGGCCTAATTGTGTGAACCTTCATGCGAGTAGCAGCCCTAATCGCGTATAAGGGCTGCACAATCGCTAGTTACGGGCTGGACGACTAAAAACGACTATAAATACCATACTTAACCTCCTAAACTTCATTATACCAACCCTAGTCGTCCCATAACCCGCCCCAACACATAAACAACCTCTGGAAGGCGATTTTTGATCAAAACACAAGGTTTCAAGCTTGAATCATCATTCTTTCATAATCCTAAGGTTTGATTTTCATCCATAACTCTTTATAAACGTTTTTAATCAATCCCTAATGGTCCAGACCTGTTTTTAAACGAAAAAGCTTTCTGAAAATCGTCAATAAGGGTTGTTAATCGGATTATAACTAATATGCATGCATTATGGGTGTGTATGATTAGAAAGCTAGGATTTTTATGATTCATGATGATGATTTGATATGTTATTATGTTAGATCAGTATTGATATTGATAGTATGATGATAGAAATCTCAGTAATTGGATATTAGGGTTATGATTACGCGTGTTAGTATGATGTTGCATGCTATATGAATGGTGTTTGGATTACTTGGTTGCATGCAGGACTGATTATACGAGGTTAAACGAAGGATTTTGGGTTAAACATGTTTAGGATAGTGTTTGGGATGATATTGGGTGGTTACACACGTTCTGGATCTGATTTGGAGCGTTAAACGCGCGAAAAACCGGAACAGCAAGGTTACAGGCGAGTAGCATTCCTAATCGCCTATGTTATAGGCGAGTAGGGTGCTAATCGCCTATAACACAGGCGAGTAGAGTCCTACTCGTGTGACAGTAAGGGTGATTAGCCCTAATTGCTAGTAAGTTCATGTGAATAGCCCTAATTGCTAGTAAGTTCATGTGAATAGCCCTAATTGCTAGTAAGTTCATGTGAATAGCCCTAATTGCCTATAATAGGGGCGAGTAGGGTTTCTAATTGCTAGTTGACCAACCTAAATGCTAGTTGACTTTTCCTAATCGCGTGTACTGCTGCTGTAAGTGAAAATTAGCATTCCGAGACCCGATTTAACATGTAGTAACATGCTAGGAACCCTGTAACATGTCTAATAACTTGGTAACATATATTTGGATGTAATTCGGTGATACGTGAACTATGTGCTATAACTTGTTGTGCGTTAACGTATGTTAAGTGTGAATGCGTTATTGTATGTTTTGGAGCGTAAACATAACACGGGGAGTCTCAGGTCACCAATGGGATGTCGAGTCTTGTACTTTGGGTCAGTTAAACAGTCACGGTGTTTTCAAACGAACTTGGTTATGGTCTGGACATCTAGGGACTAATTAACCTACGGGTTATTAGTCTAAGTACTTGTAACTGTCATATGTTAGGTCGCCGCTTTACGGGACTAGCATAGCAGCTGAGTTTACTCGGGTTAAGGAGTAACGCAACTTAAGGTGAGTTTACGGCCCCTCTTTTAAACTGGTTTCATACTTTCGGGGGAGAAAACATGTGTTAAAACGATTATTCGGTAACTACTGTCATACTATGGGTTTCTATTGTGTAGTACACGATCTTTGGAAGTCCCGGGGGGAACCATGAATGTGCGGGTTTGCACAACGGGGAAATGTGAATAGCGCTATTGGGAGTGACCAACCCCGCTCGTCGGCTTGGAGGGCCGGGCGAGTGCATATTGTCTCAAACAGGAACAACAGGAACAATTGGTACTTTTCGGGCACAACATCTGGTATTCGAGTTAGTAATGGTTTTCCAATCGTGGTAGTAACAAAACGTACGCCTAGCTAGCGTATACTGGTTTTCGATTTATTATAGTATGGACAGGTGGACTTGGTACTTGGATACAAAACCTGTAAACTCACCAGCATTTTTGTGCTGACGTAAACTTTTACATGTTTTCTCAGGTCGCTAAGGTAGCACGACTGGACTAGGGCGCACGCGTCTGCACGGCGTCTAACTAGGGTTGCATGGTCTTTTGAACGTTGAACTATTTCATTGTTGAGATACTGTTTTTGAATAAGCTTCCGCTGTAAACGGGATTTTAAACTATGTTTTGAAATTGCATTTATATTCATTTAGACTTGTTTATTGTGATCGTTGGTTTGGATCCTGGTTTGTCATGCGCCTCGCGGTAAAACCCCGCAAGTGGATTTTGAGGGTGTGACATGGTGGTAGGTTGATGGTGGGTTAGTGGTGGTGGCGGGTGGTGGATGGTGGCGTAGGTTGGTGGCGAGTGGTGGAGGATGGGAAGGACAGGGGTTGGTGAAGAAGCTAGAGAGAATGAGAGAGTGAAGAAAGATCAGGGGAGAGAGATGTAGTTGAGAGAGATATATTTTTTTTTGTTTTAAAAAATAATATAGGATTATTTATTAAGTATATATTAAATTAATGAAGGAAATTACGAAGTTACCCTCATGTGGGGTTCACATGACCATTTTTAAACGTTAAAATGTAACCTTGTTAGTGCTAAAGGACGAGACTTGAAAGATTTTAAAACATATAGGATGATTCTCATCACTTTTAAAGTTTAAGGACATCTACTGAAAAAAATGGTAAACATAAAGGACGATTTCTGTAATTTTTCCAATAACAAAATAATAATATAACTTACTTTAAAAAATTATATTTTTTAGAAGAGTATCTTCTATCTTCTAAATTAATAAAGTAGTAGCGGGTTCCCCTACGCGATACGTGATGGGCATAAACTCGGTTTTGATCGGTATTGTTTGATTCGTAACAATACGCGTACTCTATATAATAAGGTGATATGCACAAAATGTTATCAACACGCGTTTATAAAAACGCATACCGGTACTGATGTTGGTCTCAGTTCTGTGTGTGCATTACCGATACGATACCAACACTCGCTATAGCTTACAAAACAAAAAAATAAAAAAAAAAAAAAAAAATTAATGTTAAACTTCATTAAAACACGGCTAAGCCCACCAAAACGAGGACCGCCAAATACAATAATTACAACATATACATTGGGTATTTACTCCAATCCTTCCAACTAATGACATTGAATTTAGACATGCTACGAAACCAAAGATAAGACCAAGATTTTATACAAGCAATCATGTCACAAACCCGCGACTTGACATCTTCAAAAACAGCCTTATTACGTGTCTTCCAAATAACCCAACAGGCCGTCATCACAATCCCTCTCACAATAATCTTCTTCCAATCATTTCCGGGGATCGCTACTGACACTGAGAAAATATCTTTAAGTTCGAATAAGAAGATGTGATCCAACCGGCACCATTTTTCAATCGCTTGCCAAACACCATTTGTTAGAATACAATCGGTGAACAAATGCAGAGCCGACTCCTCCTCCGAGTGACAAAACACACACAAAATGTTTCCCACATTGACATTTCTTCTATTAAGATCTTTCTTGGTTGGAAGACGATCCATATCTAATCTCCAAGCGTGAATATTAACCTTTATCGGAACCCACCCAGTCCACACCATATTTTGATTTCTCCTAACCTCACGTTCGCTGCAAAGAATGTTTTTAACTTCCTGTACAGAAAAAGTATTACCCGGATCGGCTTCCCAACACCAAATGTCTTTGCCACCCGAGAAAGAGCACTTTGGAAGCATCTCCTGCAGGTCTCTATATTCCGACAACTCCTCAACTGTAGAAAGACCTTGACGCCAATTGTCGATAAAGCAAAGAGCCCCGTTACGCAACTGGATTATGTCCCAGACCGAACATCATTTATTTTTTTATAAAGAGAACAATCGGGGCCATCGCTGCATCAACGTGGTATTTCTGTACCATTTGTCGTACCAAAAGCAAATATCCACCTCGGTTCCCACTTTACCTCTGATAATATTCTGAATCTCTTTACCACCTAGCTTCAAACTACCCACGTATGAGACTATCGTTTTCCAACAGCCAGACTGTCCTTTATTAATAGGCAGAAAGCACCATCTACCTCTACCTCCATGAATCGCCTCGACAATGTGACGCCAAGAACTATACGGATCCTTCTTAAATCTCCAAGCCCCCTTAGTTATCAAAGCTATATTCACATCCGATAATCTGGAAATCCCCAATCCTCCATCAGATTTCGGGGAGGTAACAACGTCCCACGAAACCCAATGCATCTTCTTGACGCCGTTTGAACCACCCCAAAGAAAACTCCTCATCAACCTCTCTATTTGGTCCACGATTTGAACCGGAGCTTTGTACTTTGAATACAACTCCATTTTTAACAAAAAATTATACTAGAAAGTCGAGAAAAAAATATGCTTATACATTTATTCTTAAGTTAATGATTGCAAGTTATTAGATAAAAAGTTAAACCATATAATGAATTTTGATTGGTTTAAAGGGGTATGTTACACAAAAGTATAATGGTGAAACTGAAACCTAAAATAACGATTGAAGTCAATGGAACAACCACTCAAACAAATGTGCGAATACACTTTTTTTTGGGTTTCAGTTTCACCATTATAAATTTGATTGGTTTAAAGGGGTATGTTACACTTAATCATGGTTATCCGACATTTCTAATAGTGTGTGAATATAATAACTTTGTTGTTCTATTGACTATACCTTTAAAAGATATTCTTTAATTCTATATCATCTCACAAGTGGTGTAGTATTTGTAAGTAAGCTAGTTGAAGATGGAAACCAATTGGCAATTGCATGATGTTCATAGAACTAATATTTTTTATATACAGTATGAAAAAGCTCGATTAATGAATAAAAAACAAGCCTGAACTTATAAAAACTTCGCCCGTAAGTTAATGGTCAACTTAAACTTTTTAAATGACACATGAAATTTTTGATATACAGTATTAGATTGTACCACATGTTATCTATCTCATACGTTGTACAACTTAAAACCTTTTTAAATGACACGTGAAATTTAGGGGACAAAAGATATTGTTTTGTGTAGCTTCTTGTACTTAAAACTACACGGTGTGGGGCGTGGAATCGGGGTATGAAACCCTCTCCACGCCACCAACACTACCTCATCCACGCGATCAACACCACCCCCTCTACATTCTGGAATGAGAGTGGCCCCTTGCGGTTTGAAGATCTCCATCGGTGTGGGGCAAAATGAGGGGGTGAGGTAGATGTTGTGGTTGGTTGTTGGATTATAGATTATTATGATTATGATTGGTTGTTTGGTTATTTTTTTTTAAAAAAAACCTCAACATCACTCTCTCACGCCGCAACCACCCGTGGTTTATTTGGGGTTGGAAGGGAATCCCCCCTTTGCTGAACTGCTGAAGTGATTGCCAAATGCCGTTCTATGCCATCTTTACCCCTATAGCAACCTTCAAAAAACCACGGGGTGGTGGTGGCTTGAGAGTGGTGTGGAGAGTGTTTTGTTTTGGTTTGTGTTTTTAATCAAACAACAATCATAATAATCCATAATCTAAAAACAAATCACAACTATTCATCCCACTATCTCATTTTGCCCCCACGTCAATGAAGATTTTCAAGCCTAAGGCTATGTCACTCCCCTTTTACACTAGAGGGTGGTTTTGATGGGTGAAGGGCTTTACACAGCATTCACGGTAGCTTCCCCATCTTCATTCACTCACAACCAATCACAACCACATCTATCTATTACAACTAATATATGAAACTCAATGTGGACACTTGTCAATCCCACATTGAGCCTCCAATTACATAGCCAATCAACTTATGCCAAGTGTCCCATTGTGAGAATTTATAAAAATTTTAATTTTTTTTAAATCAAAAATCATTTATTAGTTGGTCAAAATCGGTCATTAATATTAATTTTCCCATTAATAAGTTTCCTATTTGTTAATTAAAACCAATCTTTCTAATAACTTTCTCTCTCTAAACCCTTCTCTGCAGCAATCTTCTCCATTACAACAGCAACAATAATCCCCCCCAATCGTCCTGAATGGTTGCAATAGTAAGACCTAATCGGTAAAATCGGTGAAGGAAAAGTTCACGCCGACCACAAACACCTAAACCGACTTCAATCATCATCATCATGATCCCTTTTGTATTTGATAAATAAAAGCAGGAGCAAGAGAGGTGTTGCTTAAGAGGTAGAAAACGATTTTTCCTTGCAACCACCTTTTGTCCAATTTCAAGTCTGTTAAGCAAATTAATATGCATTATTATGTGTCTTTTATAACCTAATATATTTATGTATGTTCAATTTCAGTATGTTTTTGAGCTTATTAGCTTATTGACTCTTATGAGATTAAGCAAGGGTTCAAAGGCTACAAGTATTGTATGTTAACAACCTTCAAATATGTTTGCTTTATTATAATTATTAATGTTATTTCTTTTTTGCTTATGACTAATGGGTAAAATTAGTGCAGGTATGGTCTGCTCCAATTATCAACTCTACTGCAACATTCTCTGTGCATGTTCAATTAAACTTGGTTTTTTTTTTGACAAATGCACCCGTTGTTGGTTTTGTGCCTCATGTAATCACAATTAAAATAGGAGAGGTATTTCTCTTAACTTTCACATATAATCTAGAATACTGATAAAGTATTTTGTATAGATTTTGATAGTTCCACATTTACCACAAAAGAGATCAAACTGCAAATTGAAACTAAGTTTACACCGTTTGTTTTTACTTTAGCAAACAGACGATAGCGTGAAGGTGTTCCAATGTAAGTTTCGAAGAATATGACGGAGGAACAACTTGGAGCAATGTTCAAAGAATTTGCTAAGCTATTGATTTCTATTTTGGGTTCATCTAAATTGTACGATATAGGGTTTTCTTGGCTCATCCGTTTTGGTGTATGATTGAGGTTCATTTTGTTCATTAGTTTTGATGCGTTGTATTGTTTATAAGTATTTGGTTGTTGCATATAGACAATGTATTCGATTTTGTTCACAGGGAGGAAACGTACAAATTGAGGTTAGTTACAAACATGTAAAATGTACGGTTTTATTTTATAATATTCCTATTTTTATGTAATTTTTTTTTATCTTTTGCGACAAAATGTTATGGTTCTAGATCACTAATCTTCTATGGCATGGATAGGTGGCTCGATATTGATAACATATCATACGAGGTAACAATACAAAATATTGTCTCATTTTAATCAAAATTATTTTTATATCACATTAATAACTTTCTTCTTTCATAATATTAGTCAATCTTCCACAAGTATTTAGGCATCCCCTTTCATTCGCAAACCTTAATCCTTGGCTCCATTTTGTTCGAGTGGTTACACTTGAACGATCTTCTTCATATACTAAAACCGAAGAGTTAATTTCAGTAGGTATGTTCTACTTATACAAATGGGTTCTTGAGTTAGGATGAATTCTCGAGTGCTCTTAAGGATACACATGCGCAGCGGATGAATTCCCAGGTTAATTATCATATGTTTTTTTTCTTTTTCTTAGGTTAATTGTTGAATGGACAACGATACAAATTGTGAAGAATAAATTTGTTCACTTTAGTTGATAATTTTTTTTTTTTTTCTGATTTGTGTTTGTTTTTTTATCAACAAATTTGTTTTTTTTTTTTATCAACATAATTTTTGGTTGTTTAGACTGCTCGGGTTTGCATTTGGGATCATTCGGTGTTTGATTAGGCAGCTTTTAATACACGAGTTTTTTCATCTCGATATACAGGACGGGCAATTATTAGCTTCAATCCCAGAGACGGTTCACCTCACGGTAAGAGTTTCTAATCTTCTTTATTTAGTTGTTCATCAATATTTCCCATGCTCATGTTATGAATTACATTCAATTTACCTCTAAAACGATTATTAGGTTCAGTTATAGATAATAATAATGTATTGTTTTTGGATTTATGCGTAAATTTATAAAGAAAAAAATGGTTTGGAAAACAAAGTCTTCAATTTGGGTCGTTTTTAAAAGGTGTTGTTAAAACGCCGTTAGTGGAAATTTGTTAAATATGTCATATTCCAAGGCTGTTTTTTATGTTCATGCTTTGTATGATATAGATATTGGTAAATTGAAGATATGTCGCGTTTTCACGTTTTAGTCTTTTTTACTTTTTTCAAAAAAAAAAAAAAAAAAAAAATGAGAATGAGAAAGGAAACTGACGTAAATTAGGAACTCATTAAATTTCCTTATTACATTCAAATTACTCACTTCCTAAATTTAGTGTAATTTATATTGGTAATAAATTACATTTTGAATTTTGAATTTCAAAATTCAAATTCAAATTAAAAATATTTAAATTCGAATTATACAAAATTTCAAATTTTGAGTTTTGGTTAATAATGGTAAAAATTACACATACTAATTATCCTTTTAATTACACATTTAATAAGATTCAAAGTTTCTACATAAGTAGTGTCAACTCTCCAATTAATACATTAATTGATCCTATTAATTGTGTTATATTATTCTAATATTAGTTTAGCTTATATTGGTAATTAGTTAAATATCGAATTTTGAATTTCAAATTTCAACTTAAAGTTCGAAATATTTAATTTCGAATTTGACAAAATTTAAAATTTTGAATTTTGGTTAATAATTGTAAGAAATTACACATATTAATTATCCTTTTATTTACATAGTTAATATGATTCAAAGTCCCTACATAAGTTGTGTCAACTCTTATTAATACATTAATTGATCCTATTAATTTCCTTATATTATCATAATATTAGTTTAGCTTATGTTGGTAATCAATTAAATAATGTATTATTAATTTCAAATTCGATATAGACAAAATTTTGAAACATTTAAAATTCGATATAGACAAAATTTCAAATTTCAAATTTTGTTTAATAATGGTAAGAAATTAAACATACTAATTATCCTTTTAATTACACATTTTGAATGATTTTATATTTTAAAAAAAATATTAAAATTTTGAATTAAAGTTAATAATGGTAACCATTACACCTATTTATTATCTTTAAATTATGATTTCCTAATATATTTAAAATATAACAATTAATAATTTTGATTGTAACTTTCTCAAATTAATAATTGTAGGCCCGACCGAGGGGTTAAACTCCTTGGGGGAGCTGTAAGCAGGGATGCAGGTTACATACGCTCTATGGCCACAAAAAGGGCTTTGCGCGCGGTTGAACTCATGGAACACCTGCCAATATTAAGAGACCCTCAAAGTGAGCTTCTCTTATTGCGCTCATGCATGGGGGTTGCTAAATTAGTGTTCGGACTCCGGACTTGTCAGCCAGAGCATGTCAAAGAGGCGGTGTCCATTTTTGATGCAGGCCTTCGGGAGGCAGTTGAAAGCATTGTTGTCAGTGGAGGGGCACATTTTGGGGACCTCCAATGGAGGCTAGCATCCTTGCCTATGCGGCATGGGGGCTTAGGGATTTTCACGGCAGGGGATGTGTCAACATACACATTTGTAGCATCGAGGGCTCAGTCGTGGGGATTGCAGGACCACATCCTGCGGAGTGTTGGTGTGATGGGGGTGGATTCTGACTACACCCTCGCACTTAGTAATGTCAAAACAATTCTTCCGGAAATTGATCTAGGCGGTTATACCGATAAGGAGACCGCCCCCAAGAAACCTCAACAAACCTTGGCGAGTGCTCTTTATGGTAAACACGTGCAGACTATGGAGGGACAGTTTGACATGACTCCGCGACAAAAGGCAGTGTTTGCATGCCTTCAAGAGGCTCATGCTCAAGATTTTCTGACTGTTGTGCCCATTGAAGGGCTTGGGCAGCGGATGTCGGCGATCGAATACAGGGCTATTCTCAAATACCGGCTTATGATACCGTTGTTCCCCTCGGATGAACCATGCCCCATTTGCAAAAAAGCATGTCTGGATAAATTTGGCGAGCATGCGCTCCACTGCAAGGAATTGCCGGGGTTTAAGTACCGCCATGATTTGGTCAGAGATGTTCTATGGGACGTGCTTCGAAGGGCGGGGATCTCAGCCAAGAAAGAAGCACCGGTCAATTTTCTGACTGGTCCACGGGAGGGGAGATCTACCTTGCGTCCTGCGGATGTGCTTATGTTTGGATGGGCTGGGGGCAAACATGCTTGTGTTGACCTGACAGGGGTTTCCCCCTTGGTAGGTTTGCGAGACAGCGGCTTTGCACCGGGGCAGGCAGTTTTGAGGGCAGAAGCTAAGAAGGTTGCTAAGCACGAAGCAGCCTGTTTAGAGAATCAACATGTGTTCCTGCCGTTTGCTTTTGACACATTTAGATCTCTAGCCCCTGAAGCAGTACGGTTTCTGAAATGAGTTCAGAAGGTGGTCCACAGTGACTCGCAAAGCCCTAAGAACCAAGGGTTTGTGTTTAGCAGGATAGGCTTTGCGATTCAAAGGGGGATAGCGGCGAAGCTTGTTGCTCGCTTACCCACCATCTAAATGTAACTTGTTTTGTCTTGTTTTGTATCAATAATTAATATCCATGAATGTTGGTGTAAAAAAAATTGTAACAAACAATCGTACTATTACTGTAACACCCCAACCGATGGCGGAATCATCGAGGTGTCACGTAGTGACGATTGTTCAAAAGCTCATGGTACTAGAATGTAAATATTTGATTATTGAATATTGTTTTACAACATGTGAAAATGAATACATAACAAAATTGAGATAGTTGATTTATTTAGTCTAAGTCCAAAGTCCTATATGAAGCGTCAAGCAGCTTATCCTGAAACATGCACGAAAATAAATTTGGTCAACATATGATGTTGGTGAGTACTACTTAGCTTTGTACATATAGTATAAGTTTGAAAAGTAGTACAATTCATGTGTCTAGCATCACCAAGGCATTATGTAAACACGCAAGTAACCAAACAAGACAAAGATCAAATGTAAGTTGATAAGTTGAAATTGATAATGAGCACCCTAACACGTGTCAAGTCTAAAAGAGCACCATAACATAAGTTATGTCTAAATGAGCACCGTAACATAAGTTACGTCTATGTGTAAAGAGCACCATAACATAAGCTATGTCTAGATGTATGATTTTATATGTAAGCTACGTTCATGTTCAAACATAAGCACAAAGATAATCAAGACACGTATATGAATTGTAAATGAATAAAAATGTATGTGTAAATGAATATGAAGGTTTTGTATACTTGTGCATGAATCACCCCAAAAGTTGTAAAAGCGAAAAAAGGGGATAAGTAATACTCACCTTAGCAAGGTGGTAAGTCTTGTGGAATTGAATAAGTATAATCCAACGTTGCCAAGTATCACCCTATGTATAATGTAACAAATAAGTCTAAGTCTATCTAGTCTATAAGTATTTTCTAGGGTTACGAATTGAGCATAAGTATTTATTTGATTAATAAATAAAATGGTTAATAAAAGAAATTCGGTAAATAAATAAACAAAAGTCTTTTTGTAAATTTTAAATTGAAGATGGTCACAATATAAAGTTTTAAGTTTGAAAATAATTTTTATAAAATTATTTTCTCGAAAATGGAATATTTAATCTATTTATTTCAAATTTGTCAAAATATAACTTTAATATTTAAAAATATTAAAATTAAAGAATTTTTAAATTAAAAATTGTATTTCTGTTCCAAATGAATAGAAATAATTTATATAAAATTTTGGTGCAAAAACATTGAAAAATGAATTTATTATGATTTATTTATGATTAAAACTAACAAAAATTAATTAAAAATATAAAATGAACGGTTTTTCTGAAATAAAAATTATTTCTGAAATGCCTATTGATATACAAGTTTAGAATAATTTTTGTGGAATTTTATAAAATCGTTTAGGTATTTTTATAGAATTTTATAGTTTTAAATGAATAAACTTGTAATATTTATAATATATATTAAATAAATTATTTTTGAAAAAACCAAAAGTTGGATAATAAACTTTACCATCAGGAGATCATACGGTAATTTTTATAGCATTTATAAACCACTTTTAGTATTTAAAAACTATTTTAAAAGATTTATATGTTAAATATATATATAAAGAGGGTAAAAAAAATGTTGTTGGTTATGGGAGTCGAACCCGGGCCTCTGGCCGTTCGAGTTTTATCACAAGCGTGGCCACCAACTGAGCCACACCCTGAGAACGAAATATTCTTGGTTTGTATTAATTAAATACTATAAGGAAATCAGTTTTGTATTTAATTTAAAAAGAAAAGGTAAAAACCGGTTTGGATGGGGCTCGAACCCGCGTGGTTCGGCTCACAAGCACTAGACACAACCACTTGATCTATATCAGTGGTTGTGTTTAGTTTCTATCTGTTTTAATTATATGCATATGATTCGAATGATGCTCTTCCCCAAATCTAATTGAACGAGCCCTAGCTTTTCAATAAGACGATTCAACAATCAATAACCCCTGTAGTGTTGGGGCTATTGCTCGTATATAGCCGATTAACAAGGCCCACAAAGAAAAACGAACTTACAATAAGTAAATCGTGTATATAGCTCGGTCAACTGAAAAGTCAAACTCGGCACAAACACTTCGAATGAGAGGTTATTAACAGAAATGGAGGATTTAGAGAGTGTATTCGGCATTTTCAGAACATGAGCTAGCGTTTAATTTATACTAGTTTCCACGAATTAGAAAGTCTTAAATTATTTGACCATCTAGGTCAAACGCGTCAAGATCTATACAAAAATAGAAGGTTTCGAGCTGAAATCACGCAATTAAACATGGGGTGAGATGCGAAATTCATTTTCAGTCGTTTCTGCACCATTTAATTCTTTTATGGTTTTCCAAAATGAGCTCAATCAAGTGGTCAAAGGTAGTTTTGACCGGGTTTTGAATATAATTGCTGCACATCGTGTACAGACTAGGAAGAAAGGGACTTGGCTCGCTGTTTGTGTATAAATAATTAGAAGACCGGATAAAAACAAAAGCCCCTTCGTGGCCTAGTGGTGGTGTGCATGTGTGTCAAGGGTTGACCGGATTGGAGCTGGGTTTCGAGTCCCGGCTCGTATTCTTTTTTTTTTTTTTTTTTTTAAAGGTGGAGAGGAGATGGGCCAGGTGGTATGGGCTGGGTTGTTTGGGCTCCGAAATGGGTTTCAAGGGTGGGTTTTAACATGTTGGGTTATGTATTTATGATTAGGTAGAACAAGTCATACATATACTTCCATAGACATATATATATATATATATTTCTAAATAAAACCTGAAAAATTATTATTATTATTATTATTATTATTATTATACAAAAATAAAATAAGAGAAAAGTGACGGATGTCACAGTATCCCCTACTTTTAGAAACTTCGTCCCGAAGTTATTAGAAACATAGGGTTTCGGGTGTTTGGGTAGAAACTAAGATAACCGTGGTTTAGAAAATTTGAGTTAAGGCACAACGTGAATTTATAGGTAACAGAGTAAACTGTTTCGGATGATTTAGATAAGAGGTTTGATAGGTGTGGGTTAAGGATTGGATTAGGATCGTCTCGAATAATAAGGAGATTAAGAATCTAGTAAAACACTAAACTTCAAGTTTAGGATGTAACACCCCAACCGATGGCGGAAACATCGGGATGTCACGTATTGATGATTGTTCAGTAGCTCATGATGAATAATAAATTTCATTAAATGATTTAAATGAATTACATACAATTGTTCTAGAATTTGTACATCAAATAGAATAAAACTATACACATATCTTCAAGCATCAATTCAAATCTTCAAGCAAATAGAACCTGAAACATGTTAAGTTGAAAATGTTTTGGTCAACAAAAGTTGGTGAGAATTACATAGGTTTTTGATATTTGAATAAAAATGTTGTGCAATTCATGTGTCATGTCAATCTAGTCCATATGTGAGAACATACTAGAAATAAATCGAGTGCATAACCAACCCTGGTGACTGTTATAATATGATACATCCCATACGCTCATGGTTCACTTGAATATGTTATACGATAACAAACACCCACGCTACCTTTGTAGGAGGCACGTATCCGGGTGGGATTGTCAGTCCAATAGATCTATCAATGTATACCGTCGGCTTGTACGGAGTTAATGATTATGCTAGAATGGTGCTTACTCTAATCATGCTCAAGACATAATGCAACATAGAAAACACATAGACACATTGATGATTGAATTGCATAAATGATGTTATACATGTTTCACCCCAAAAATAGTGATAAATAGAAAAGGGCTATGTAAAACTCACCTTAGCAAAATGTTATCTCTTGAAAATAGTGTGTTGCCCAAATGTGTCAAGTATCACCCTATAATAAGGTAATAAATACGTCTAAGTCTATCTAGTCTACAAATGTATAAGTTCTAGGGCTTCGAATTGGGGATAAATGCTTGTTTGATTATTATTAAAAATATTCGACAATTGAGAGAAATTTAGTAAATAAATAACCAAAAATCTTTTTATGAAATTTAAATTTAGGATGGTCACAATAATGTGTTTAAAGTATAAAAATAATTTTTACAAATTATTTTATTTAAAATAGATTATTAAATCTATTTTTTTATAAATTGTCAAACTTTAACTTTAATATTTAAAAATACTAAAATTAAAGAATTATTAGTTTAAAAATTATATTTCTGTTCCAAATAATCAGAAATAATTTCTATAAAAATTTTGGTGCAAAAATATTAAAAATTGGATTTATTATGATTTAATTATGATTAAAATTAACAAAAATTGATTAAAAATATTAAATATATGATTTTTCAGAAATAAAAATCATTCCTGAAAAGATCAATGTTATAAAAACTTAGAATAATTTTTGTGGAATTTAATAAGATCGTTTTGATATTTTTATAGATTTTTATAAATAAAATAGAATAAACTTGATTTATTTATTATATATATTAAATAAATAAATTTTTGAAAACTAAAAATTGTAGGTTGAACTTTTACATCAGATTAATATAAGATAATTTTTGTGGAATTTTTAAAAGTGTTTTAGTATTTAAAAATGAATTTATGAATATAAGTAATATATATATATATAGATTTGATAAAACAACAAAAAAAAGAACAAAAGGCTGTAGCAGCCGGGTTTCGAACCCGCGTCTGCTGGGTAACCAAGCAACAACACAACCACTTGGTCTAGACCTGTGGTTGTGTTAGGATTCAGTCTGTTTAATTTATATATATTAACTGCTATTGTTGTTCTTCCCCAATTCATATTCTGCGAGCCCTAGAATCAGAAATCGAACGATTTACACAGATTTAGTCCAATTAACCATAGGTTAAATTATGTGTAATCGCCGATTATTGGAACCCATAAACAAAATCAAACTTACAAGAATGTTTCGATGCTCGATTGGGCCGGTCAACCAAAAAGTCAAACGTTCGATCGTGGATAAAGAACAGCGTGAAATTAAGAAGAAATAGAGGTTGAGAGAGATTGAGTGGCGAGTTGTGAAGGTCCAACAAGGTTCAATTTATAGTGTTTAGGTCTGATTGTTCGAAATGGCAAGCTTTGACTCGGGTTTAATGTTACACGCGTTTAGGTGCAAATTTGGTATGAATTGATAAGAAATTGACGTGTTCGTGGCTTGTTTCAGGCCGAAAATCATGCTCCCAATAATATCTCAATCAATTACGAGTCCAAAGGTGTGATTTCAAGTCAATTGGGTGAATTGAAGGAAAGTTGATTTGGGTTTGTGGCTGGAACGTGCAGCGAGAGGCAAACAGCTTGTATCTGTTTGTTTTAGTAAGGGTTAAATGTAATTAAATCCTGAAATAAATCAACATGTCATGGTGGCCTAGTGGTGGGTGGTTGTGTTGCTTCCTGCTCTGCTCAGGTTTGAAACCTGGCGGAAGCAGTTTTTTTTTTTTTTTAAAAACAGATTAAAGGGACTAGTGGGCCAAGGCTTGCTGGGCCGGCTGTGTTCTGGGCCTGTTTAGATGGGCCGGACGATCTGGGCTTTAACAAAAGAAACAAAAAATGAAACAAGATGGTAGTGGGCTTGGTGTGGTTGAGCATTGTTATGAATAACTCTACAAAAAAAAATTTTGATTTGTGTTACATTTATTATTATTTATTATTATTATTATTATTATTATACACATACATATATATATATATATATATATACATATAGGTTGCGAGTTAGTAAAAATAAATATAGACTGGGCACATTAGTGTAGAATTAAGGATAAAATAAGGGCTTTTTCGTATAGAAATTCGGTGAAAATTTTGCGATGTTACATAGGAATCCTAAAATAAATGCATGAGTTGATTGACTATAAAAAGACCAAATGAACTACCAAGTAAGTAGAGTTTGTTCCTGGTCCGACTTCCAGTCTCACTTTCAATGCATCATTAGTGTTTATATATAGGGTGTACCGCAGCTAACCCACCACACCTTTGATACCTTGAAAACGTACTGGACGCCTACCAAAAATCCCAATAGAATTTCACACTACCCTAATGTACCTGTAAATTCATGATTACGTTCCGGACCGGAATCATCAATTTACCTTACATTAGGGTTTTATGTCCTTCTATGATCCTAATCTAACACACATTAAAGCAAATAAGTTCCACAAGAAGATGACACAACAAACATGTTGGGTTACAATGAGACGTTATCAATGAATTGAGGCTATGTAATAATGAGGTCAATTGCATTGGTTTGCAATGACTTGCAAACATAACAAAATTTAAGTATGGGCTACCACCCATCCGGGGAGCCCTTTAAGTGAAATGTTTGTCTGAGTTGAGTGGATAATGTAGTAGTTGTCTTTCATAGATCAACATGCAAATTGATAGTATACACATGCAAGCAAGTTTATAAGTACGACAACCATTAAGTATAAGTGTTATCTTAGTGGACTATAGAAATAGCTTACGAGTATCATGAATAATTAAATGTTCAATGGATAGTCAAATTAAGGAAAAATATCAAGTTTCATATAACAAACAATGATGTTTTTAGAAAAGCTCTGTAGGATCAAGTATCAAGTTTTTTTTTTTTTTTTTGTTTTTTTAGTAGTTTGATTTTCATGGAAATCAAGTCCAAATGTTTCAAATAAATGTAAGGTAGAGTCTTTAAACTTCTACGATAAACGTAACCAAATATGATAAGTTTCCAACCTGCGTTCGTACACAATAGTATGCAAGGAAATTTCTAGATGTTATATGCTAATGAGTGCGACAAAATTGGGTACAAAATGATAATAGGATCAAGAAAATGAAAACACAAATATTGGATTCTCGAGTCTTAGGAAGATTCCATCCATGGCTTAACCAGTGGGATTAACGTCATCCTGACCGTTTGCTTCGTTGATATTGATATTGAAAGCTCATCCATGTGCCACCAGGTTTACATTATTCAATTTAGGGCATCGAGGTCGCATGTGGTTAGGGTCTCCACAATGATAACATGCCCGACCGTTAGTAATCGGTAGTGGTTCCTGGGCAGCTGTTTGATGATTATCCTGTGTCCTAACCATTACTCGACAAGTGGTGACAAAGTGTCCAAACCTTCCACATCTAGTGCATTGACGGCATGGAAGATTTGCAGGGTGGTGATACTTGCAAGTGTTGCATTGAGGATGGATTCCTGTGTAGGCTTTCTTGATAGGGGGTTGAGTCACAGGATCCACAACAGCCTGGTTCTGATTATCGCCCATTTCGTTTCTTAGAGTTCGAAGCAGTAGTGGCGGCCTTTGCTAAAACAGTCTTTGATTGTCCAACAACATGGGTGGTTTTCTCAGCAGACGTCTTGGTGCCTTTCCTAACCAAGTTTCCTTTCCTTACGTGTTTGTCTGTTAAAGTGGCTGCAAGTTGGATGGCTTCTTCCACCGTAGTAGATTTGCCTCCAGTGACTACGTCTTGAATCAGGTCAGGTAATCCCTCGATATATTTCCCGATTGCTCGAGAGACCGGGGTGACCATGTGTGGAACCAATATGCTGAGTTCATGATATCGAGTATTATACGCAAGATTCTCACCACTGTCTTGTTTGAGCTCACGAAATTCATCCTCCAGTTTTCTGATTTCGTTCCTAGGCAGAATTTGGCGATCATGAGTTCCTTAACCTCAGCCCAAGACAAAGATAAAGCGACATCAGCGCCCCGATTGCGCTTTTCGCCGTTCCACCAAGTTAATGCCCCCTTTTGAAGGACACTGGTAGCATAGCGAACACAGAGTTCATCAGGACATTCACTGTTCACAAAGGTGCTCTCCATGCTTTCAAACCATTGGAGGAGGCCGGTAGCACCCTCCTCACCTGTGAATTTTGTGGGGTTGCAGGAGTTAAAGTGTTTGAAAGTGTACCGAAATTGAGTCGTACTCCCTGTGTTGGCACTGTTACTATTCTGGGTTATCTCACTGACTGTGACACCCGGCAAATTCTGGTTAACAACGTTGTCTAGATGAAAGCCTACCTTAGCGAGTCACGCGTATATTGTACTTAACTGGGTTAGTTAAGTCGGGTTATGGTTCGGGAACTATCGGTTTAGTCTAGAGGGACATTGGATGTTGGTCTAGAGGTTCATTAGATGTCGGTCCTTAACCAAGTGTACAAACGGTGACGATTTGTAGGATCGTCAGGGCATACGGAACATACGAGTCTCGAGTCCCGGGAATTGGTGAACGAGTGTGAACATGTGTATTTACTTGTGTTACGTGTTTATAATCATTATGTGACTTGTCGGTACGTGAATATGTGTTAACATATGTTAAAACGGGGTTTAACGCGCAAAACACACGAAACCAGCCTCTATAGGCGATTAGGAAGGCCTAATCGCCTATAAGGGAGGCGAGTAGGCAAACATAGGGGCGAGTAGGGGCTACTCGTGTGCCCTAGGGGGCGAGTAGGCCCCAATTGCCTGAACAATCATGCGATTAGGATTCCTAATCGCGTGTAAGGGCTGCATAATCGCTAGTTACGTGCTGGACGACTAAAAACGACTATAAATACCATACTTGACCTCATAAACTTCATTATACAAACCCTAGTCGTCCCATAACCTGCCCCAACACACACACAACCTCTGGAACGCGATTTTTGATCAAAACACGAGGATTCAAGCATAATCCTTCATTCTTTCACAATTCTAAGGTTTGGTTTCCATCCATGAATCTTTATAAACGTTTTTAATCAATCCCTAATGGTCCAGACCTGCTCATAAACGAAAAAGTTTTCTGAAAATCATTAATAAGGGTTGTTAATCGGATTCTAACTATTATACATGTGTTATGGGTGTTTATGATTAGAAAGCTAAGGTTTTTATGATTCATGATGATAGATTAACATGTCATTAGGATTAATTCAGAATACTAATAATATTATGATGATAATATCTGAGTAATTGATTATTAGGGTTGTTGTTATGCATGTTAGTATGATGATTGCATGCTATGTGAATGGTGTTTGGATTACGTGATTTGCATGCAGGGTTGATAATACGAGGCAAAACGAAGGGTTTTGGTTGAAACATGTTAGGATAGTGTTTGGGATGATATTGGGTGGTTACACACGTTCTGGATCTGATTTGGAGCGTTAAACGCGCGAAAAACCGGAACAGCAAGGTTACAGGCGAGTAGCATTCCTAATCGCCTATGTTATAGGCGAGTAGGGTGCTAATCGCCTATAACTCATGCGAGTAGAAGCCTACTCGTGTGACATTAGGGGCGATTAGCCCTAATTGCTAGTTTTACATGCAATCAGCCCTAATTGCTAGTTTTTACATGCAATTAGCCCTAATTGCTAGTTTTTACATGCAATTAGCCCTAATTGCTAGTTTCTATATGCAATTAGCCCTAATTGCTAGTTTGTATATGCAATCAGTCCTAAATGCTAGTTTACGTTTCCTAATCGCGTGTACTGCTGCTGTAAGTGTAAATTAGCATTCCGAGACCCGATTTGACATGTAGTAACATGCTAGGAACCTCGTAACATATATAATAGCTTAGTAACATATGTTTGGATGTAATTCGGTGATACGTGAACTATGTGCTAGGACTTGTTGTGCGTTAACGTATGTTAAGTGTAATTGCGTTATTGTATGTTTTGAGCGTAAACACAACACGGGGAGTCTCGGGTCACCAATGGGATGTCGAGTCTTGTACGTTGGGTCAGTTAAACAGTCACGGTGTTTTTCAAACAAACTTGGTTATGGTCTGGACATCTAGGGACTAATTAACCTGCGGGTTATTAGTCTAAGTACTTGTAACTGTCATATGTTAGGTCACCGCTTTACGGGACTAGCATAGCAGCTGAGTTTACTCGGGTTAAGGAGTAACGCAACTTAAGGTGAGTTTACGGCCCCTCTTTTAAACTGGTTTTATACTTTCGGGGGAGAAAACATGTGTTTAAAACAATTATTTGGTAACTAACTGTCATACTATGGGTTTCTATTGTGTACTACACGATCTTTGGAAGTCCCGGGGGGAACCATGAATGTGCGGGTTTGCACAACGGGGAAGTGTGAATAGCGCTATTGGGAGTGACCAACCCCGCTCGTCGGCTCTGGGTTTGAGGGGATAGTCCTGGATTGGATCTAGCTTCGATCTTGTGAACATTAGTGGTTATCTTTAAACTGCGAAACTAAATTTTCTCGTTCTTTCTGCCAGAATCATGTCTGGAGTACGAGGAGGACGTGGAGGTGGTCGCAATGGTGGACGTGGTGGTGGTCGCGGTGGTGCTGGTGGTCGTGGTGGAGGTATTAACCTATCGCAGGCTGATCTGAACAACTTGCTCCAAGCTGCCTTTCAGTTAGGGCACAACGGTGGTGGTAAGTTGATTATCCATTTTCTTTGCCTCATTGGCGAACCTTGTTTACGTTATTCGTGGTCTCTCATACGTTTCATTTCAGGTGGTCCTGTTGACCCACCCCCACCCATGTGCACCTACAAGATGTTCCGGGACTGTAAGCCCCAGGAATTCTCTAGCACTGAGGGTGCGGTGAGCTTGCTTAGGTGGTTGGAGAAAGTGGAGTCAGTATTTCTGATGTGTAACTGTCTCCCAGAAGATCGGGTAAAGTATGCTGCTGCGTTATTCCAGGATGTGGGCATTGACTTGGTGGAATGGCATCACCCAGAATATGGGTATTGGGGAGGCATATGCTATGCCATGGGAGAATTTTGTGCAGTTGCTGAAGCGTGAGTATTGTCCGAGGGAAGAGGTACAGAAGCTGGAGCATGAGGTGTGGAACCTCAAGATGACTGGGTCGGAAATTGAGAAGTATACTGTGAGGCGGAATGAGTTGGCAGTGCTGTGTCCCGATCTGCATGTGCCAGAATACCGTAGGATTGAACACTATGTCTCGGGGTTAGTACCCGGAAATTGCAGGATTAGTGGCTGCGGGAAATCATCCTACATACGCAGAGGTAGTCCGATCGGCTCATAGGATGACCAACTTAAAGGTGAATGAGGGTATTTTGCCTGCGAAGGGTTCGACTGCTAAGGCCCCAGAGAACAACAAGCGCAAGTGGGAAAATGACGGGAAGGGATCTGGGCCAGCACAGCAGGGTAAAAGGTTTGATAATGGGGGTTCTTCTTCTTCGGGTAACAAGCAGGGTGGTTATGCGGGAAAACTGCCCAAATGCAACAAGTGTGGACGCCATCATCAAGGGAACTGCGACAGTAACCGTTGTCACCGCTGCCAGCGAATTGGGCATTATGCTAAAGATTGTCGGGTTGCACTTCCATCGACCCAGGCCCCGGCTACTAACTCAGCTTCGACTACTCAGGGGACTACAGGAAAACAAGGATGCTACAACTGTGGTGACACTGGGCATTACAAGAAGGATTGCCCAAAACTGAAGCAGGGTGGGAACAACGGTAATGGGAACAACGGGGGGCGGCGGCAGATATGCACGTGCCTTCGTCATTGGAGCCGCTGAGGCTAGACAGGACCCTGACACAGTCACCGGTACGTTCCTTCTCAATAATCGTTCTGTTAGTGTATTATTTGATTCTGGTGCCGACAAGAGTTTTTGTATCCATGGATGTTAGTCGACTGCTAGATGTAGTACCCGTACCATTAGAGACCAAGTATATTATTGAGTTGGCTGACGGTAAAACGATTGAAGCTACTAGTATCCTTCGGGAGTGTCAATTAGAGTTGTCGGGTTTATCATTCCCCATCGACCTTATGCCGGTACCATTGGGTAGTTTTTTGACGTTGTGGTAGGAATGGATTGGTTATCTTTGTATCGCGCGGAGATTGTCTGTTACGATAAGGTTATTCGGATTCCTCTCCTTGATGGAGAATTCCTTTCTGTGTACGGTATCAAGGGTGGTGTTCCGTTAAACATCATCTCTAGCATGAAAGCCCTTAAGTGTCTTCGAAAGGGTTATCCAGCCGTTTTGGCACTTTTATCTGTTTCCTCTGTTGATGAGAAGAAGATCGACGACATTCCGGTGGTACGCGAGTTTCCTGATGTTTTTCCCGATGATTTATCTGGTCTTCCTCCTCATCGTCAAGTTGAGTTCGGTATTGATCTTGTACCAGGGGCTGCTCCTATTGCTCGGGCCCCCTACCGTCTTGCACCTCCCGAGATGCAGGAATTGTCTAGTCAGTTACAGGAACTCTTGGACAAGGGTTTCATCCGGCCAAGTTCTTCCCCTTGGGGAGCCCCGATTCTATTTGTTAAGAAGAAGGATGGAAGTTTCCGATTGTGTGTGGACTATAGAGAACTGAACAAATTGACCGTCAAGAACCGTTATCCTCTTCCACGTATTGATGATCTATTCGACCAGCTTCAGGGTTCTAGTTATTATTCCAAGATCGACTTGAGGTCCGGTTATCACCAGTTGCGCGTCAGGGAGGCTGACGTTGCAAAGACTGCCTTTCGAACACGTTATGGCCATTTCGAATTCTTGGTCATGCCCTTCGGTCTCACGAACGCACCGGCGGTTTTCATGGACTTGATGAACCGCGTCTGTAAACCATATCTGGACAAGTTCGTCATTGTGTTTATTGATGACATTCTGATCTACTCTAAGAACAAGACCGAACATGAGGAACACTTGCGTTTGGTTTTGGAACTCTTGCGACGGGAACAACTTTACGCCAAGTTCTCAAAGTGTGACTTTTGGTTACGCGAAGTTCAATTCCTAGGACATGTGGTTAATGAACTAGGGATTCATGTCGATCCAGCTAAGATCGAAGCGATCAAGGACTGGGGAGCACCAAAGACGCCAACTGAGGTGCGGCAATTCCTAGGCCTTGCGGGCTACTATCGTCGTTTCATTCAGGGGTTCTCGAAGATTGCTCAACCCCTCACCACTCTCACTCAGAAGGATAGGAAATTCGACTGGGTGAACCACAAGAGTCCGCATTTGAGGAACTAAAGTCTAAACTATGTTCTGCTCCTATTTTGTCTTTACCTGAAGGCCCTGATGATTTCGTTGTCTACTGTGATGCTTCTATTCATGGTCTCGGTTGCGTGTTGATGCAACGCGAGAAGGTAATTGCGTATGCTTCTCGTCAACTCAAAGTGCACGAGAAGAACTACACAACTCATGACTTGGAGTTGGGTGCAGTGGTTTTCGCGTTGAAAATTTGGAGACATTACTTGTACGGTACCAAATGCACCATCTACACCGATCACAAGAGTCTCCAACATATTTTCGACCAACAACATTTGAACATACGGCAGCGTCGTTGGATTGAACTTCTGAACGATTATGATTGTGCCATTAAGTACCATCCTGGCAAGGCGAATGTTGTAGCAGACGCCTTGAGCAGGAAGGAATCAACTAAACCTCGTCGCGTTCGGGCATTGCAGCTCACCATTCATTCATCCTTACCTGATCAACTCCGTTCTGCTCAGTTGGAAGCTTTGAAGGAGGAAAACCTTAAAGCTGAAACTATGCACGGTGCCGACAAGCACCTCGAGCGAAGGCCTGATGGCCTGCACTACTTCGCAGAACGCATATGGGTTCCTTTATTCGGGGGACTACGGGAGCTTGTCCTTGATGAAGCTCATAAGTCCCGGTATTCTATCCACCCTGGTTCGGATAAAATGTACCAAGATCTGAGGGTGCTTTACTGGTGGCCAAACATGAGGTCGGACATAGCCTCATACGTGAGCAAATGCTTAACCTGTGCTAAGGTCAAGGTGGAATACCAGAAACCGTCGGGTCTATTGCAACAACCTGAAATTCCGGAATGGAAATGGGAACGGATTACTATGGATTTTGTCACACAACTTCCTAAATCACCAAGCGGGAATGACAAGATATGGGTGATTGTCGATCGGTTGACGAAATCAGCTCATTTTCTTGCTATTAAGGAGACCGACACCATGGATCGTTTGGCTCGTCTTTATTTGAAGGAAGTTGTTTCTAAGCACGGGGGTACCGGTTTCTATTATCTCGGATCGTGACTCCCATTTTACTTCTCACTTCTGGAAGTCTTTGCACAAGGCTTTGGGTACCCAACTAGACATGAGTACGGCTTATCATCCACAGACTGACGGTCAGAGTGAGCGCACAATTCAAACTTTAGAAGACATGCTGCGGGCATGTGTGATCGATTTTGGCAAGGGTTGGGAAGCTCATCTACCGTTAGTAGAATTCTCGTACAACAACAGTTATCACACGAGCATCAAGGCAGCTCCGTTCGAGGCACTGTACGGACGGAAATGCCGTTCTCCTCTTTGTTGGGCTGAAGTGGGTGAGAGTCAACTCACTGGGCCTGAACTAGTGTACGAAACTTCGGAAAAGATCGTACAGATTCGTAAACCGGTTGGCAGCGGCACGGGACCGGCAAAAGAGTTATGCCGATCAGCGTCGCAAACCATTGGAATTCCAAGTCAATGACAAAGTACTTCTAAAAGTCTCACCGTGGAAGGCGTCATACGCTTTGGGAAGCGTGGCAAACTCAACCCACGATATGTCGGACCATTTACGATCCTGGAACGGATTGGACCGGTGGCATATCGTCTTGATTTACCGACGGAGCTCGGTAACGTACATAACGTCTTTCACGTGTCAAACTTGAAGAAGTGTCTGGCTGACGAGTCTCTCATTGTTCCATTGGAAGAGATCAAGGTTGATGATCGTCTTCGGATTGTGGAAGAACCTGTGGAGATCCTTGATTACAAGATTCGTAGCTTACGTCACAGCAAGATTCGTATCGTTAAGGTTCGTGGAACTCGAACCGGGGACCGGAATATACGTGGGGAACGGGAGGATCAGATGAAGTCTAAGTATCCTCATCTTTTCCTAAGGAAGCGTTCGAGTCGAGACATGTCTCTTCTGCAGCTGAATGAATCTCGGGGCGAGATTCCTTTTAAACGTGGGGATGATGTGACAACTCGGGTAAATCTCTCTTTTGGTTCCTATCTTTTGTTTATTTCCTTCGTTACTTCTTTTGTTCTTTTGGTACTTGTGCAATTTTCGGGACGAAAATTCTTTTAACGTGGGGATGATGTGACACCCGGCAAATTCTGGTTAACAACGTTGTCTAGATGAAAGCCTACCTTAGCGAGTCACGCGTATATTGTACTTAACTGGGTTAGTTAAGTCGGGTTATGGTTCGGGAACTATCGGTTTAGTCTAGAGGGACATTGGATGTTGGTCTAGAGGTTCATTAGATGTCGGTCCTTAACCAAGTGTACAAACGGTGACGATTTGTAGGATCGTCAGGGCATACGGAACATACGAGTCTCGAGTCCCGGGAATTGGTGAACGAGTGTGAACATGTGTATTTACTTGTGTTACGTGTTTATAATCATTATGTGACTTGTCGGTACGTGAATATGTGTTAACATATGTTAAAACGGGGTTTAACGCGCAAAACACACGAAACCAGCCTCTATAGGCGATTAGGAAGGCCTAATCGCCTATAAGGGAGGCGAGTAGGCAAACATAGGGGCGAGTAGGGGCTACTCGTGTGCCCTAGGGGCGAGTAGGCCCCAATTGCCTGAACAATCATGCGATTAGGATTCCTAATCGCGTGTAAGGGCTGCATAATCGCTAGTTACGTGCTGGACGACTAAAAACGACTATAAATACCATACTTGACCTCATAAACTTCATTATACAAACCCTAGTCGTCCCATAACCTGCCCAACACACACACAACCTCTGGAACGCGATTTTTGATCAAAACACGAGGATTCAAGCATAATCCTTCATTCTTTCACAATTCTAAGGTTTGGTTTCCATCCATGAATCTTTATAAACGTTTTTAATCAATCCCTAATGGTCCAGACCTGTTCATAAACGAAAAAGTTTTCTGAAAATCATTAATAAGGGTTGTTAATCGGATTCTAACTATTATACATGTGTTATGGGTGTTTATGATTAGAAAGCTAAGGTTTTTATGATTCATGATGATAGATTAACATGTCATTAGGATTAATTCAGAATACTAATAATATTATGATGATAATATCTGAGTAATTGATTATTAGGGTTGTTGTTATGCATGTTAGTATGATGATTGCATGCTATGTGAATGGTGTTTGGATTACGTGATTTGCATGCAGGGTTGATAATACGAGGCAAAACGAAGGGTTTTGGTTGAAACATGTTTAGGATAGTGTTTGGGATGATATTGGGTGGTTACACACGTTCTGGATCTGATTTGGAGCGTTAAACGCGCGAAAAACCGGAACAGCAAGGTTACAGGCGAGTAGCATTCCTAATCGCCTATGTTATAGGCGAGTAGGGTGCTAATCGCCTATAACTCATGCGAGTAGAAGCCTACTCGTGTGACATTAGGGGCGATTAGCCCTAATTGCTAGTTTTACATGCAATCAGCCCTAATTGCTAGTTTTTACATGCAATTAGCCCTAATTGCTAGTTTTTACATGCAATTAGCCCTAATTGCTAGTTTCTATATGCAATTAGCCCTAATTGCTAGTTTGTATATGCAATCAGTCCTAAATGCTAGTTTACGTTTCCTAATCGCGTGTACTGCTGCTGTAAGTGTAAATTAGCATTCCGAGACCCGATTTGACATGTAGTAACATGCTAGGAACCTCGTAACATATATAATAGCTTAGTAACATATGTTTGGATGTAATTCGGTGATACGTGAACTATGTGCTAGGACTTGTTGTGCGTTAACGTATGTTAAGTGTAATTGCGTTATTGTATGTTTTGGAGCGTAAACACAACACGGGGAGTCTCGGGTCACCAATGGGATGTCGAGTCTTGTACGTTGGGTCAGTTAAACAGTCACGGTGTTTTCAAACAAACTTGGTTATGGTCTGGACATCTAGGGACTAATTAACCTGCGGGTTATTAGTCTAAGTACTTGTAACTGTCATATGTTAGGTCACCGCTTTACGGACTAGCATAGCAGCTGAGTTTTACTCGGGTTAAGGAGTAACGCAACTTAAGGTGAGTTTACGGCCCCTCTTTTAAACTGGTTTTATACTTTCGGGGGAGAAAACATGTGTTAAAACAATTATTTGGTAACTACTGTCATACTATGGGTTTCTATTGTGTACTACACGATCTTTGGAAGTCCCGGGGGGAACCATGAATGTGCGGGTTTGCACAACGGGGAAGTGTGAATAGCGCTATTGGGAGTGACCAACCCCGCTCGTCGGCTTGGAGGGCCGGGCGAGTGCATATTGTCTCAAACAGGAACAACAGGAACAATTGGTACTTTTCGGGCACAACATCTGGCATTCGAGTTAGTAATGGTTTTCCAATCGTGGTAGTAACAAAACGTACGCCTAGTTAGCGTATACTGGTTTTCGATTTGTTATAGTATGGACAGGTTGACTTGGTACTTGGATACAAAACCTGTAAACTCACCAGCATTTTTGTGCTGACGTAAACTTTTACATGTTTTCTCAGGTTGCTAAGGTAGCACGACTGGACTAGGGCGCACGCGTCTGCACGGCGTCTAACTAGGGTTGCATGGTCTTATAAACGTTGAACTATTGTTTCATTGTTGAGATACTGTTTTTGAATAAGCTTCCGCTGTAAACGGGATTTTAAACTATGTTTTGAAATTGCATTTATATTCATTTAGACTTGTTTATTGTGATCGTTGGTTTGGATCCTGGTTTGTCATGCACCTCGCGGTAAAACTCCGCAAGTGGATTTTGAGGGTGTGACACTGACAAGGTTTGGGATCACTGCAGCAATTTGCTCAGCGACTAAAGATGCGAGGCGACGGTCAGAACGTTGTCCAGAAGCACGAACAGGACGTTGGCTGGCATCACGGAGCATGCGGCGAGCAGACATCTATGTGGCAGTCAATGAATAATCATGAGATTAGAAAGTGTAAGTGTATAACCGTACAGATGATTATGAAAGTATGAACTTGTAAGCAATATATGAAAATCATGAAATACAAAATAGTGTGTATGAAACGAGAGAGTATTATTGAAAAACTTGCATAAGATGCTTGGAGTGCCCTTGTCTAGCTGTAAAGCCCAACAAGAACGTTGACTTTTCAAAGGAATTGAACCCAATGATGATCAAAGAAGACATGCTTTAGCCTATAAGTGGACACTCACTCCAGGAATCCCCAGGTAAGCATAACAGGTCCGTTATTGGATTTATGCGCTATGCTTGCCTATGCCAGAAAACCCAGCGTACAAGCATCCACCCTTCCAGATTGCACGTGTTCCATCGCACTCATTAAAGCTCAACAACTTTGAAGGAGTAAAATAAGAGTAGGCATTATGCCTAAGAGTGTCTTCATGAAAGGTACTGCTCCCGTTCCATGATGATGTAGACTTTCCACTCCTTGTAGGACACCATCTCTATGCCCCATGATGAAAGATGAGAAGAAAGGGAGAGAGAGAAGAAGGGAAAAATAGAGGAAGGAAAGTAGAGGGAAATGAGGGGTAGGGTAATTTAGGAAATATAATGCATGAAAGTTGAAGTTCGGTTATAGTCTAGGCCATCTTATCTAATAACCTAGTTCCCTATAACCATGGCTCTGATACCAATCTGTAACACCCCAACCGATGGCGGAATCATCGAGGTGTCACGTAGTGACGATTGTTCAAAAGCTCATGGTACTAGAATGTAAATATTTGATTATTGAATATTGTTTTACAACATGTGAAAATGAATACATAACAAAATTGAGATAGTTGATTTATTTAGTCTAAGTCCAAAGTCCTATATGAAGCGTCAAGCAGCTTATCCTGAAACATGCACGAAAATAAATTTGGTCAACATATGATGTTGGTGAGTACTACTTAGCTTTGTACATATAGTATAAGTTTGAAAAGTAGTACAATTCATGTGTCTAGCATCATCAAGGCATTATGTAAACACGCAAGTAACCAAACAAGACAAAGATCAAATGTAAGTTGATAAGTTGAAATTAATAATGAGCACCCTAACACGTGTCAAGTCTAAAAGAGCACCATAACATAAGTTATGTCTAAATGAGCACCGTAACATAAGTTACGTCTATGTGTAAAGAGCACCATAACATAAGTTATGTCTAGATGTATGATTTTGTATGTAAGCTACGTTCATGTTCAAACATAAGCACAAAGATAATCAAGACATGTATATGAATTGTAAATGAATAAAAATGTATGTGTAAATGAATATGAAGGTTTTGTATACTTGTGCATGAATCACCCCAAAAGTTGTAAAAGCGAAAAAAAAGGATAAGTAATACTCACCTTAGCAAGGTGGTAAGTCTTGTGGAATTGAATAAGTATAATCCAACGTTGCCAAGTATCACCCTATGTATAATGTAACAAATAAGTCTAAGTCTATCTAGTCTATAAGTATTTTCTAGGGTTTCGAATTGAGGATAAGTATTTATTTGATTAATAAATAAAATGGTTAATAAAAGAAATTTGGTAAATAAATAAACAAAAGTCTTTTTGTAAATTTTAAATTGAAGATGGTCACAATATAAAGTTTTAAGTGTGAAAATAATTTTTATAAAATTATTTTCTCGAAAATGGAATATTTAATCTATTTATTTCAAATTTGTCAAAATATAACTTTAATATTTAAAAATAGTAAAATTAAAGAATTTTTAAATTAAAAATTGTATTTTGTGTTCCAAATGAATAGAAATAATTTATGTAAAATTTTGGTGCAAAAACATTGAAAAATGAATTTATTATGATTTATTTATAATTAAAACTAACAAAAATTAATTAAAAATATAAAATGAACGGTTTTTCTGAAATAAAAATTATTTCTGAAATGCCTATTGATATACAAGTTTAGAATAATTTTTATGGAATTTTATAAAATCGTTTAGGTATTTTTATATAATTTTATAATTTTAAATGAATAAACTTGTAATATTTATAATATATATTAAATAAATTATTTTTGAAAAAACCAAAAGTTGGATAATAAACTTTACCATCAGGAGATCATACGGTAATTTTTATAGCATTTATAAACCACTTTTAGTATTTAAAAACTATTTTAAAAGATTTATATGTTAAATATATATATAAAGAGGGTAAAAAAAATGTTGTTGGTTATGGGAGTCGAACCCGGGCCTCTGGCCGGTTCGAGTTTTATCACAAGCGTGGCCACCAACTGAGCCACACCCTGAGAACGAAATATTCTTGGTTTGTATTAATTAAATACTATAAGGAAATCAGTTTTGTATTTAATTTAAAAAGAAAAGGTAAAAACCGGTTTGGATGGGGCTCGAACCCGCGTGGTTTGGCTCACAAGCACTAGACACAACCACTTGATCTAGATCAGTGGTTGTGTTTAGTTTCTATCTGTTTTAATTATATGCATACGATTCGAATGATGTTCTTCCCCAAATCGAATTAAACGAGCCCTAGCTTTTCAATAAGACGATTCAACAATCAATAACCCCTGTAGTGTTGGGGCTATTGCTCGTATACAGCCGATTAACAAAGCCCACAAAGAAAAACGAACTTACAATAAGGAAATCGTGTATATAGCTCGGTCAACTGAAAAGTCAAACTCGACACAAACACTTCGAATGAGAGGTTATTAACAGAAATGGAGGATTTAGAGAGTGTATTCGGCATTTTCAGAACATGAGCCAGCGTTTAATTTATACTAGTTTCCACGAATTAGAAAGTCTTAATTATTTGACCATCTAGGTCAAACGCGTCAAGATCTATACAAAAATAGAAGGTTTCGAGCTGAAATCACGCAATTAAACATGGGGTGAGATGCGAAATTCATTTTCCGTCGTTTCTGCACCATTTAATTCTTTTATGGTTTTCCAAAATGAGCTCAATCAAGTGGTCAAAGGTAGTTTTGACCGGGTTTTGAATATAATTGCTGCACATCGTGTACAAACTAGGAAGAAAGGGTCTTGGCTCGCTGTTTGTGTATAAATAATTAGAAGACTGGATAAAAACAAAAGCCCCTTCGTGGCCTAGTGGTGGTGTGCGTGTGTGTCAAGGGTTGGACCGGATTGGAGCTGGGTTCGAGTCCCGGCTCGTAATCTTTTTTTTTTTTTTTTTTTTTTAAAGGTGGAGAGGAGATGGGCCAGGTGGTATGGGCTGAGTTGTTTGGGCTCCGAAATGGGTTTCAAGGGGTGGGTTTTAACATGTTGGGTTATGTATTTATGATTAGGTAGAACAAGGCATACATATACTTCCATAGACATATATATATATATATATATATATATATATATATATATTAAATAAAACCTGAAAAATTATTATTATTATTATTATTATACAAAAATAAAATAAGAGAAAAGTGACGGATGTCACAATTACCTTTAAAATATAAATATACTAATTAGATATTCCCTAATATATTTAAAATTTAACAAATAATAGTTTTAGTTATAAATTTCTCAATTAGTTACAAGTTAAAATTCAAATTTTGAATACAAGAATTGGTAAATTGAAGATATTCCAAGGCTGTTTTTTTATGTTCATGCTTTGTATGATAGAGATATTGATAAATTGAAGATATGTCACTTTTTCACGTTTTAGTCTTTTTACTTTAAAAAAAATGAGAATGATAAAGAAAACTGACGTAAATTAGGAACTCATTAAATTTACTTATTACATTCAAATTACTACCTTCCTAAATTTAGTGTAATTTATATTGGTAATAAATTACATTTTGAATTTTGAATTTCAAAATTCAAAATTAAAATTAAAATTAAAAATATTTAAATTCGAATTATACAAAATTTCAAATTTTGAGTTTTGGTTAATAATGTTAAAAATTACACATACTAATTATCCTTTTAATTACACATTTAATAAGATTTAAAGTTTCTACATAAGTAGTGTCAACTCTCCAATTAATACATTAATTGATCCTATTAATTTCCTTATATTATCCTAATATTAGTTTAGCTTATGTTGGTAATCAATTAAATAATGAATTATTAATTTCAAATTCGATATAGACAAAATTTCAAATTTCAAATTTTGTTTAATAATGCTAATAAATTACACATACTAATTATCATTTTAATTACACATTTTGAATGATTTTATCTTTTAAAAAAATATTAAAATTTTGAATTAAAGTTAATAATGGTAACCATTACACCTATTTATTATCTTTAAATTATGATTTCCTAATATATTTAAAATATAACAATTAATAATTTTGGTTGTAACTTTCTCAAATTAATAATTGTAACAAACAATCCTACTATTACCTTTAAAATAGAGATATACTAATTAGATATTCCCTAATATATTTAAAATTTAACAAATAATAGTTTTAGTTATAAATTTCTCAAATTAGTTACAAGTTAAAATTCAAATTTTGAATACAAGAATTTGAATTGATAGATTTCATTTAAACTTTATAAATATTCAAATATTAAATGTTCTATTAAACTATATAATTTCATATTTTAATATCTATAATGGTAACAATTAGACTTAATTATAACATTTAATTCGAATTTTGAATCTGACTCAAACGGTGCCTTACCATTAACATTTTATCAGAAATATTTTATACTACTACTTATTTTTTACTAGATAATACTCCTCAAATACCATCTGATAACAAGATTCCAGTGATGTTCCAAAGGCGTCAATTCCCAATATCCGTATGTTTCGCAATGACAATCAATAAAAGCCAATGACAGTCTCTATCGAAGGTTGGATTGTATTTAAAAGACATTGTATTCTCACATGGCCAACTTTATGGCGCATTGTCAAAACTTAAAAGCAGGGCGGAGGTGAAATTACTTATACTTTATGGTGATGGGAATATCAAAACTAAAACAAAAAATGTGGTGTATAAGGAAATATTTACTGATATTTGAATAAAATTTGTATTCGTTGGTTTTAAATTTTAATAAAATATTTCTACTGTATTTTTCTTATACGTTATAGTACTCCAAATAATTGTACGTTGGTGAACCGCGTGTACACGCGGGCAAAAATCTAGTATTACATTAAAAATCATTACAGTTTCTCTCTTCTCTACTCACAACCACTTTCAACAAATATTAAAAAATAAATATAGTTTCCGGTTTTCCCTAAAAGATTCCCAAATAACCCCAAATATACCGATAAACAGTAGATTTCTTATTTTTTTCACTCACAGCCGCTTCCAACCTCATAAAATAGTATAGAGTGTCATCTCACATAATTACTGAGAACCAAATGTCACTACTCTACACCCCCACACCATATAGTATACTTTGTGTCAGATTTTATAAATGGTGTGCTAGTAGCCTGGTACTTTAAAATAAGTAAAGCATGCGTTTTTTTCTTAAGTAATACAATTCGTTTGTTGCGTAAACCCATTAAATGTTCATTTATGTGTATTAATTATTTTTATACTTTACGTGACATTTTTGAGAATTGGTAACACTTGCTCTTTGAACAAAACTCATTCTAAATTCATATTTTTTTAATGGCTAGATCACATGGTAACGCGTACACTTGTGAGCCTACAAGATCCGGGTGTGATAAGGTTCACCTACGTCAAAGGTGTTTCCAAGTAGGAATTGGTGAGGCTCCCATGATTCTGAAGAATATCAGCCTCCTCTTAACTGAGGAGCAGAGAATGGGCATTGAACTGCCGCCGTCCCAGAAAGTTCCCTCATTATTCATGTCACAAGTGTGACTCAAACTCGACACCTCTACCTGACCTCAAGACAAGCATCAGTGTTGTTAGTGACTCAAGTAGCCATTATTGGCATTCTAAATTCATATGATATAATATAATAATTCTTCTGTTTAATTTTGCCGTCATGAATCATGCAAAAAAATATTCATGATTGGCCATCCGCCAATTTATGGGCTGTAATGAGGTAATGTAGCCATGTAGGCTCTGGATATGATGGTATTAATTCATGATGGGCCACACTAACTAGTGTATTAGGTATTCCATTCCATCTGTCCATTATACATTTATTTCTATTTTGTTTTATTTTTTTAGGAGGGACGGGGCGCTACCCGTAAGTTTTTTCAAGTTCACTAATTTCAATCAATCCTACATTGCCACATCACTTCACTGATTTCTTTCACTGAAACAGTTTTTTGGAGGCAACACTCCATTGGAAATAAAATAAAGAAAAAGACAAAAGGGGGAGAGACAAACTCACGGGTACCAGCCCGTTAACTAGAACCAGGATTTGGTTCACGGGACCACTACCAGCATGGGTGGCGGCGGTGTTACCGTGCTAGTAGTGGGGTACCCGTGACCAATTCTGGTAGCGCCCCGCCCCCCTTAACGACAAGGAACGATGTGTCAACTATCGTGACACCGGACACTGTAGTCAAGGTCGACTACTCGATCGCCGTCAGCCCCTTGCTCTTCCAAATGTGCGAAAACCCGACCTTCACCCGCTCGAATGCACGACATCGAAATAATCGATAAAACCTCGCCTCCCATCCATGTCGAACCGGCGCCACCCATATTCGCTGTTCACCTGGATGTCGCGGAAAATAATAAGGAGAGTGGAAATAGAACCTGGTTACAAGGAACACTAAATCTTTCCTCAACCACTCCACAACTACCTCATTGGCTCTATTTTGTTTTATTAACTTTAAAGTATTGTATAACTTTCTCTATACGCGTTATATTTTTTGGATCAATAAAAAACGATTTATCGAACCGAAATGAAGAATTTGTTTCACATACCCGAATTGGCAAGGAATTGGACTATGAGTCATACATAAATCTACCACCAAACGATTTTGCTTGCCCGCTATGCATGATCCCGAAAAGGTGATCGGATGATTCAACGTGAATCCCGCATACCGGGCTCGTACCATTCCGACCAATATACCTCTTTATCTTTAACATTCCGCGGTTTAGATCTTTTTTGCACACCGCTTGCCACACAAAACAATTAACTTTTGGAACTGCAATGTGGCACTGAAGAAACAATAAGTAGTTGATGTTACAAGTGAGTATTTTCGGATCCTTTGCTAAGGAGTTGATGTCTTCTATTTATAGTGGAGATCGTGGGCTTGGTAGGAGGCCCACGAGAAGTCTTGTATTCCTTGGGTCTAGCGTCGGCCCAACTGCCTTTGGTCCTTGGAAAGGGCGGGAAAAAGGATGGTACTGTAGCTGACGTCATCGGCAGTTGAGGAGGCCCTTTCAGGGGGACACGTGGCGGCCTGTGACTGGCCGTTGGCGGTATGTCGTTCTGACACAGCATGGTTGACTTACCTGCTGGTGTCTGACGTGACCCCTGACAGCAGGTAAGCATGCCTGGTCAGCACAGTAGAGACAACATGGTGGAAGCATGGAACGAGTCACGTCACTGTTGAACGTCAGTGGTTGTTGGACTACTGCGGACACCTGTCGCCTTCCGCTTGGTGGTACTTGTGATTCTCTGCACGCGGATCTTCCTGATCCTGGTCTTCCGTACCTTGTACCTAAGGCTGTTATGTAGTGGAATATTCCGCGTGTTGGTCGACGCGCGTCTGCTTTTCCCAGTGAAGTGTATGACTATTTTGTGGTTCTTCCATTCCCCGCGCACTGCATTCCGCGGATCATTATGCAGAGGGATAGGGATGTCGCCTCCGTGCGGATTAGGCTCCCTATCCCTTCAGGCACCATCTGAAAATATTAGTTTCCATTGTTGGTAAGCTCCTCAATCTCCAATCTGGCATGTTTATTTGTGAAAGACTGAAATCGATTGTACCAACACCCATCTTTCAAACCCACTCATTTTTTTTCATCCCGTAGGCGTTGTTATTAATTAAAATGGGAAACCCTATTCACACATTCTTTTTGCGTCATTCCCATATCCTTCATCACTATTCACATAATGAATATATCAACCTACATTCCACTATTAGGAGTTCAAGTTCCAGCATTGCTCCATCTGCCATCCATTTCTAGCCTCCGTCGCCTTTGTCAATTTTATTTTCGTCCGTTTGTTTTCGTGAACACATTCATGTCCTTAATGAACGAACACGGACATAAGATTTTGGTTGGTTAGTGTTCATGAACCCCGTTAGAAAACACATTATTTTCTTAACGGACGAACATGAACAATGCTTTGTTCGTGTTCATTTGGTTCGTTTACAGCCCTAACAAAACCTAACCGAAATAACCCAACCAACTTGGTAATCGACAATCCAACTTTGCTTTTTATAATACTGAAAACTACAGTTCGCTTTCGGTTATGCCTCACTTCCAAAAGCGAAGTTCAACAAACCGAACCGAACCATACAATTGAATTGCTCTAAACCTGTTTGAAGGTTGGTTTGTTTGTTTGTTTGTTTTTTTTTTTTTTTGAATGGCAAAAGACTTTTATTCATCTTTCAAAATGTTAATTACATTGTAAAAGTAAGACACTAACACAATGTAACACACCCGAAAAACACCCTATAGATACCCTATAGATGCTACTATTACAAGGTTTGTTACTGAATGAATTTATGAACACAATTCATATTTTGTGTCAAAAGTTTCTTGTCCAAATTTATTATTATGTGGTTAACAAAAAGGATAGCCCAAAAGCTTTAGGCCCAAATTCATAATTCCAGGTTAACTTTTGTCTAGACCCAAAAACTTAATTGCAAATGTAAAACCAAAAACCGATCCATAATTAAACAGAACCCATACACAAAAAAAATAATAATAATAAACAAAAACAAAAACTATCGTTACCAAAATTTCAGTTTTGGTTTGGTTTGAGCCTAAAGCCGACCCAGGCACAACCCTACTAAATGGTGCACAAAACTATTTACAATTATGCATCAAAAGAGAAAGGCATAGATACAGGGACAAGGCCACTAGGCTAAAAGGCAACACCCGACCAAAACGAGTGGCAATGCACATGTATGCAACAATGCCCAAACCTCCGTATTAAACTTTGCAACTTAATGAACTCTTTTAATGGTTTTTGATGCACAAGTTTACGATAACACATCCAACAAAGGAACAAATCACCTTTCGCTTGATCTTCTTCTGTCCTTAAGCTTTTGTATAAACTAATGCATTCAAGCGTGGAAGTCGACTTATCAGCTAGATCATCTAACGTGTAACAAAACAGCATGGACTTTGGCTATTGGATTATCAGTCAAGTCTATATTCGAATGAGAAACAAGCACTTTCATGTTTTGTTCCTTTTGCACCAAATGGGTTACATAGCAAACAATGATACAACCTTTATTAGCGACCTAAAATATGATGATTTAGGATGTGTCACCATTAGTACTATTGATATTTTGTTATCAGTCACTAATGAGGTAAATAGTTTAAATCTTGAACATGATTAAGAATCTATACATATAATAAACCAAAGCCATTTTAATGACATGTCATAATATTATGCAATCTCTCTTTTGAGAGATGCCACATAGGATGTGATGTGGCAACTCTAGACCAATTAAAAAAAAGAAATAAATATGGTTTAAATATGATTTAACATAATCTATTAAATACATAATCTACTAAATTTAAATATTAAACTTTATTATTTTCTCTCTCATGTTTCCTCTCATAACTTTTAAACTTTATTATTTATATACGTGATTTTTTAAAGAAAAAAATTACACCAAATTAACGAGCGTTTTATTATCTTTCCAACGAGTACCATATTGCTATATAAAAAACAGAGAAAAAAACGACTATTTTTGTAACCCGACAGGTATTGTGTCAGGTTTAGAATTAGTTTAAAAAAAATTGTGGGTTTGGGTCGGACCTGGGATTAGGTGATCCCTGACCCAATTACCTTTTTTTTATATTAGAATATGATAACTTATGGCATAGATTTGTTTAAAATAATAATAATAATAATATTCATTAATCATATATTAACAAGTCATTAATTATGTTGTCATATTAGATATTTTATTATGTCATATTAGATATTTCAACCCGGGACGCTCTCCAACAGGTAATTGCTATATAGATGTCATTTTTATAGTTTAGATATTTCTAATTTTATTCATTTTACTTAGATTTCTCAACCCGGGACGCTCCCGGGGTATAAGCTAGTATTTCAATATCCGATTAAGATATTGATTGATTGAGAATGATGTATTATCTATTAATCTATTATCTATTATCTATTAATATATATAAAAGAATTGAACATTGCTGACGTGGCGTGCAATGGTGCTTTCAACCTCTCCATGAAACTGCCACGTGGCATCATAATTGAAAGATTTTAGTGTTTTTGAATTATTTCCATTTTTAATTAAATTGAGATATTTTAGAAAAAAAGAATTTAAAAATAAATTTAAAATTTTCTCTCTCATATTTCCTCTCATAATTTTTAAACGTTTATATCTTTTATATACGGGATTTTTTAAAGAAAAAAAATATACCAAATTAACGAGCGTTTTATTATCTTTCCAACGAGTACCATAGTGCTATATAAAAAATGGAGAAAACATCGATTATTTTTTGTGGGGTTTCGTTCATACAGGAAAAAAACACACAAAGTGTTCATGTTATTCATTAATCATGTTTTTTCTTTTAAACCAGATTTTTATCTACGATGTTGAAAATCAGCCCAATCGCCATGTTATCATTGGAATTTTACTAGGTATACTTCATCAAGAGAAGCTAGGAGAAAGAATCGCGCAACACTGCAACACATGGTGTCAGCTTATAGCAATGTTATTTTTTATTTATTTAATTACAAGAGTAATAAATATTACTATTAGTATTAGTATTATTAGAATGGATATATTTTTCAACCCCGGGACGCTCCTAGGAAGAATTGATAGTTGCTGCGTGGCGTTCAATGGTGGCCTCAACCATCTCTTGATTATGCCACGTGGCATAATGAGATGCAATGGTTGTAGCGTAAGTGTTTGTTTAGTTGATTAGGTTAGGAGTTATAAGAGCCATTAGAATGTGAGAAATTAGAGAGATGTTATGAGTTTTTGAATAGTTGCAGCTTACATAAATGATTCTTTAGATGATTACTGATTAGGTTTTAGGTTAGGGAATATGAGTTATTACTGATTAGAATACTATGAACATACAATGATTGAGAGATTTTGTGGTTAGTTAACTTGAGCCATTTGCAATAGCTTATCACGTAAAATTAGATTTTTCAACCCCGGGACCCTCCCGGGGTAATCAGCTAGTAATATATATAAAAGAATTGAACATTGCTGACGTGGCATGCAATGGTGCCTTCAACCTCTTCATGAAATTGCCACGTGGCATCATAATTAAAAGATTTTAGTGTTTTTGAATTATTTCTTTTTTTAATTAAAAACAAGATAAACATAAAACCCTAAATTTATCTCTCTATCTCTACATTCTCAATTACTAAAATTAAATTGAGTTATTTTAGGAAAAATAATTAAAAAACAAATTTAAATTTTTCTTTCTTATGTTTCCTCCCATAATTTTTAAATGTTAATATATTTTATATTCGAGATATTTTAAATAAAAAAAATTACACCAAATTAACGAGCGTTTTATTATCTTTCCAACGAGTACCATAGTACTATATAAAAAACGAAGAAAAAAGCGACTATTTTTTGTGGGGTTTTGTTCATACAGGAAAAAAAAAACACAAAGTGTCCAGGTTATTCATTAATCATGTTTTTTTTTTCTTTTAAACTAGGTTCTTATCTACGATGTTCAAATTCAGCCTAATCGCCATGCTATCATTGGAATTTTACTCTTCTTAAGATGGATAGGTATACTTCATCAAAAGAGAAGCTAGGAGAAAGAATCGTGGAACACTGCAACACATTGTGTCACCTTATAGCAAGGTTATTTTTTATTTATTTAATTAGAAGATTAATAATTATTACTATTAGTATTAGTATTAGTATTATTAGAATGGTTATATTTTTCAACCCCGGGACACTCCCGGGATAAAAGCTAGTGTATAAATATTTTAGACAACTATGAACTATAAAACTGCTGAAAGAATTAATATATAGCAACCAAATTATTTATATTGATATTAAGCTATTTTATAAACAAATATAAATGGATGTATACTCAACATGATACAAAGGACAAGATATCTCCCTCTCATCCACAAGCATCTATACATATAATATTTAGGAGCAATTTTTGACACATGGCATTCATTTAGCCCCCTAGCAATTAATTCTCATCCATCATGGCACAATGAGAGAATTAATAAAATTTTCTTTTTTTTAATCAAAAATCCCGAAATTATTAACTTTCCTAATTTATCACAATTATTAACTTTCCTAATTTTAAAAGAATTCTTCCCTTATACTCTTCCTTTACAAAGCTTTCTTCCCTTACAAAATTTAGATGATTAAATAATCAGATGGAACATAACCTGTATCTCAAATTCGTGTCATCATCCTCTCCATTTCCACAAACCCAAATCAGGCGATCGTTCGAATCAACCATTCTTTTACCGTGTTCTTCATCTTCAATCCAAGGTTTTATCTCTTCCATTCTTTATTAATCAAATCGTTCTTCATGTCAATGTTTTCTCTTTATTTTTTTCGTGTTTTTTCCAGATTTCTTTGTCGATTAAGGTATGTTGTCTCTGTTTTGACTGATTTCAATTATTTATATACTTGATTTTGTATTGATGTTCTTGGTTTTACTGATTGTTCTTGGTTTTTTGTTTATTATTGTTCAGTCATGTTAATTGTTTTGATTTTGTATTGATGTTTTAGGGTTTATATTTTAGCTTTTGATTTAGGGGTTTTTAGGGTTCGACTGATAAGATTAAGTTTTGATTGATTGTTCTTTATTTTTTGATGGATTATTATTAAGACTGATTAGGGTTAATGAGTGATTAGTGTTCGACTGATAAGACTAATGTTTATGTGTTAGGTTTCGAATTAGGGTTAATGTTTTAGGTTTCGGTTTAGGGTTAAATTGCTGTTTAAAAAAACCTACGAATGGATTGTTATGATTTAGCCACATGGCACTTTGTGAGAATTAATAAAATTTTCTCTTTTTTTAAATCAATAATCATTCAATTACTTTTGGTCAAAATCATTTACTAATATTATTATTAACTTTCCTAAAACCTTGCTCAATCATAATTTATAAGAATTTTAGTTTTTTTTAAATCAAAAATCATTAATTACTTTGGTCAAAATCGGTCAATAATATTAAATACGTATTTAAAAATAAAAATCAACAAAATGCTTCATCTTCTCTTTAAGGTTTGATTTATTAAGACTGATTAGTGGTTTAAGTGTTAGATTTCGAATTATGTTTAATGTTTAAGGTTACGATTTATGGTTAAATTGATGTTTTAAGAAAGCTACGAATGGATTATTATGCTTTTAGGTTTCAATTTAGGGGTTTATGATTTAGGTATCAATTTAGGGATTTTTTTTTTGTTCAATTGATGTTTTAAGGTTTATGTTTTTCAAAAAACAAGGTTTGTTCAGGCTTTGTAATGTGGTTAGAGGTGACGGTAATTAGGTGGTTTAGTTTATGACGTTATTTTGGTAGGATGAAAACTTTTGGTGGGTAACTTTTAACTAAAATGGTTTGTGGTTTGTACTGACCAACTTTTGCACGTTTACTACTCATGTGGTAATTCGTGAATTTTGGGGTTTTTTATGTTTAGAATCACTAATATTTTGGGTTATTCTTATTAGTTAAAAACACTATATTTTGCATATTATGTTATGGATATTAGTGGTATATATTAATGTTATTTTGTTGTTTAGGAACTAAGATAGTAAACATAGTTGATAAGGGTTTCTTTTTAAAAAAAACTGTTTTTAAAACAATAATGTTATTTTTTTAGTAAATGGTTTGACCTTTCTTAAAAATTCATTGTAATCTCTTATTAATAACAGTTTTTGTAATTATGGAAATAATTTAATTTTTAACAACCAACCGTGATATTTAATATTATTGATAAAACATTAATTCTTATTTTCGGTTAGTAAATGGTTTGACTTTTTTAAAAATCATATTAATTTCTTATTAATGTCAATGTTTGTAATTATGGAAATAATTTATGTTGTACACAACCATCTGTGATTTTTTAAAAAAATTTCCTTTTGAAAACAATAATTGTTTTTTTTGGTTAGTATATGGTTTGACTTTTTTTAAAAATTCATATTAATTTCTTATTAATGTCATTTTTTTTAATTATGGAATAATATTTTATGTTTTACAAACCATACTTGACAAACAATCAAAAGTAAATTTTTGGTAAATTGAAATCGTGCAATTTTAGCAAATAAAGAATCAAGGTTTGACTTTGTTTTTTAAAATTCAAACACAATCTTTGAATGCAAAACAGATTCAGTTTTTTTTTACTTCTAACAATTTCTGAGTTTTTATTAACTGTAATATTTTAAATTTTGTTCAACAGAAAAAATAACAATTACTAAACCCAATCAAACAAATTTAACAAACAATTAAAATAAATGTGGTAGATTGCCATCTTTAAATTTTAGAAACAAACATTCAAATTTTAGAAATAAACAATCAACCTGTTTTTTGGTAAATTTAAAACATTGAAAGATTGAAATTAACCATTCAATAATTTTTTTTAAACATTAATTTGTAGTTTTTTGGTTTATAAATTTAACATTTTAGTTAATTATTTTTTTTTTTATACTTTTAGCAATGTTTGACTTCTTTAACCACCTTAATTGTTTGACACGGTTTGACTTTTTTTAGTCAATAGATACTAACAAACAATAAATTATATTTAAAAAATATACCTATACAACTTAAAAATCTACGGATTATATATGTTTAAGTTTATTTTAGGTATATTGAAATCTTTACATTTTATACCTACACATTTTAAAAATCGTCTATAATTTAAATAAAAAAAATTCGAATTTTTAATTATAGCAACATTTTAATCTAAATTAATTATAGCAACATTTTAAGCTAAATTAATTTTGATTTCCATTTTATATTACTTGTGTTTTTTTATTTAACTTATGGTTTTTTTTAAGGTAATGACAAAGGAACACTGTTATCTAATATATCTAACGGTAAACGAATTTCATATATTTTACATCTTTATTTATATGCTAATGGTATTATGCAAGTAATTTATTTTTCTTCATAGTTCTCTCGAATGAAGAAAAAATTAAGAATGCGGTCGAGTGTTGCAAATTTAGAAAATTACAACTAGATGCCAAGAGATGCAAGGTCAATAATCCTACAAATGATGGAATACAAAATGTACCACCAAGTGGAGTATTTAACTGCGACTCCATTGAATCTTCACACCGTTTCAATGTGTCTAAAGATGTGGTGTATAAAGAAATATTTAGTGACATTTAAATAAATTGTGTATTTGTTTCTTTTAAATATTCATAAAATATTTCTGCTACATTTTTTTATATGTTTTACCCCTCAAAATAATTGTACGTTGGTAAACCGTATGTAACGCGGGCAAAGATCTAGTCAAGTTAATAAAAACAAAATTTATTTGAAATAATTTATTGTTCTTGATAAGGATATCCATGTCTTCATGTTGAAACTTAACAACTAGTCAATCTATTCCAAAAACATGATTTGAAAATTTCCAGTATCATCTCTACTACCTTATTAAGGAGGAGAGATAGGTAAGAAGGTAATTTTACACAATTTTTAAGATGGGAGTTGAAGAGTCCCTTCACAAATTTCCAATATTTGGTCATTTTGTTCCCTTTATGCCCTTGTGTACAACCTATAATGCTCATTGTATATATGTATAATGCATACTTCATATCCATTTCAACATTTAACCCCTATTCATAACACCTAATTAAACCCCAATTCAATTTCAATAAAACCTAAGCTTTTCATTGAATCCTTCTACACATCTATTTAATAATAACAAGCAATGTTTGTGATGGTTCTATTAGGCTTTGTTGGAGCTTATCAATATTGTAGTAATTGGACATTTTTGTCTTTTTTTTGTTTGTTAAATTGTATAACTCTTTAAAGCATGATGTCTAACCTCGTATAATATATGTATTTGTTGTCAATAATTCTATCTCCTTCTCTCTGTATATTACAACTAACTAAAAGAAAACTTAATATCCTGATTTATGTATCAAATACTTTTAATTTAAAATTACCATTTTGGTAAAAAAAAAATTATTTTTTAACTTGGGTTACCTTTACGTACTTAGTCACGTTTAAAAACCGCCGCAACGCGCGGGGTAATTTATATTTTAAACATGATAACGAGTTTGTTGATGCGCATACCAATTAGAGTATTAGGTTTATCGGTTTGGTACTTGAGGGCAAACATTCACATATGTTTTATACATGGAATATTGACTCGACCGTTAGAGAAAGAAAGACTAAAGTGATCCTCAAGGTTGTTACTTGTTACAATAGCTCCTTTTTAAAGGTCTCCTTCCATGTTATTATCCCTAAAATAAAAAGTAAACATCTTAGAAGTAACTTGGACTAGCGAGTCAATGCTAAAAATTACCATAAATTGGTGGGAATATAATGCAAAAACTTGACAACCGAATTAGGGCAAGAGACATGTTTCGTTTCATGTCCTACATGACACCAAATGATAAGAACAAGAGAGATGTTTCGTTCTAATCAACAAACCCAATTTCAAATGATAAGAGCAAGAGAAATGTTTCGTTCCATGTCTCCCATGACACCAAATGTTGACATATAATGCAAAAACTGAAAAGCATGTAACAGATTTCATTTATATACATAACTTACACATTAAAAGTAAACGGTTAAAAGATTTAAAAAATATATAAATTACAGAGTTTGATGTTTTTTTAGACAATTACACGTATTTCTTGTATCTTGAAATACAACTTTCTTTAAAAGTATGAACAATTGATAAAAAAATTAATGATCTATGTATTTTGTTGTTATCGCACTAATTCAATGTTTTATAAAGAAATTCACCATACACATACATACAATACTATGTTTGAGTACCATATAATGTACTAATAGATAAGACATAAGTAATAAAAAAATAGTGTGTGTGGGAGAGAGAAAAACAAAGGTTGTTATACAGTCGTTTTGTGTATCATTGTAAAGAATGACCCATAGTGTACACACACGTAGATGGTGTGTGTAAGTGTAAGCACGAATTATGGGTTTCAGGACTTGAAGAAGATGGACTTTCTTCATTATATCCGATTTAAAAAAAAAGGTGTTTAAACTGATTTGAACACTACAAGAAAATGTGATTTTAGGGATATTTTTTTAGAATTTTAGGGACGACAAGTCGTCCCTATAGGTCTAACCAGCTTTTACAAACGACATGTCGTCCTAACATGATTTGTCTCTACAAGTCCATGCGTATAGGTCTCTTAGGTCGTGTGTATAGGTGTTGTCTCTATATGTCGTCCCTATAGTTTAAGTTATTTAATCAAATTGAAATGTTCTATAGGGACGGCATGTCGTCCCACATGGTTATTTTCTTGTAGTGGAACCGTTCAAACCAAGTTAAAATAGTCACTTCAAGAGAGAGTGATAATACAATTAGGTTCTCGTATGGTTCAGCTACCGGTTTGTGGCCCAGAGCCTAGTGACGGATCCAGTAATTTTTTTTTTCCAATGTATTCCTTTTGGTAGATTCTCAATATTTTTTTCTCAAATCATACAAGGTTCTCACTAATGTTTTCATTTTTTCTAAATCAGGTGAGTGGGTTCCTGAAAACCCAAAAATAGGGTTGGATCCGTCCCTACTATAACCAATTATCTAAACTGAGCCGGCCTAGTATATTATTATATTCTCACAAAAAAATTATATGTATTAAATGGAAGTTTTTTGAATGTTAACTTTCATTCAAAAATCAATCTGTAGAGTCCTCAAAACGAGGATCGTAGCCACCAAAACCCAAATCACAACGTATATAATGGATACATTAAATGGAATGGCAATTGGATGTTCGTAGTTTTGATGTTATTTAATTTAAAGTCTCAAGTTCAAACCCCCGACTCCTTTTTTTGGATTTTTTTTTTCAGTATTGAACATGGTATCACCTCTTTAAGACCGTCTGGTGTGGTTGAGGTCCGACATCGACGCCGGACCGCCACCTCTGCATCCAAGTCACCGGCGACGTTGCCAGCCATGCCGCTGCCGCCCCAAGGGTGTGGTGGCTGACCTCACGCCGGACCGTCACCTCTGCATCCACCAATCACAAGGCTCGGCATACCCGGCGAAGGGTTGCCGGCCATGCCGCTGCCGCCCCAAGGGGGGGTGTTTGCCGGGCCTTGCCGGCCCTCATGCCGGTTCCCCACCCACCGATCTAACAAGCATGTGCCTCTATCATATGGGATAACTCCACATAAACGCCTTTTTTTTTTAAATCCCTCCACTTTGACTGCTCGATTAATTCCAAAATTGTACAATTATACATTTATGTTTTAATTAATTCTTGTTGTGGTGATATTTTTTTATGTTGTTTCAAGATTCCAAAATACACATCCCACAAATGACAAATGTATGTATGTTGGCCGCTTGATAAAATTAACCGCCAAACCCAAATCTTTTATGGCCGTCTGGCTAGTCCAGCCGACCTATCCAACTATGTCGGTTCAATTTGTTCTTTTTTAAACCGTTGTTTTTTTGAAAGGCAAATTTTATTAGAAACCAACACACAACACCGGGGAATCTTCAAGGCGGAGACACCCAAACCAAACAAAACTTACATTACATCAAAATAAAATCTTTAATGCAATATCATAGTCACTAATTATAGTTAGCAGTTTTTTCAATTTTTTTGTCAACTGTCCATTTTAACATATTTCCTTAATCTTTTGGTTAACAAATTTCCTTCATCTTTTAAGTGTCGTACAGCTATGTTTTTAAGTGTTAGCATCATTGATTATATTCCCACGAGGGCCTTATTCCTTGTGATCATAGTATTATTCGAACTAATTAGAACTTAGAAGTTGATGCAATAATCTCATTTCTTTCGATGAAGAAGTGGTCCTCATATTAAAGATGTCCATTGAAGCCATCCAAAGCTAAGAATCATCTACTAGTTCGGACCACCTTATCTTTAGGCTCACGAGCCATTGTTTGGGTTGAGCCAACCTATCACATGCAAAATAAATAGTTGCAATTAATTTTATTATTAGTTATGCATTCTAACTTGTACAGTTGTACATCATGCAATGAAAACTGTACATTGATCTTTTTTTAAACAATAACCTTTTTTTTTTTGAACGGCCAACGAATTAATTCCGAGCACTCTCGGGCACCCTTTTGGCGAATCAGGTACTCGAGAGTACCCGGGCAACCAATTGCCGCCAATTCCCGGGAAAACCCGACCACTCACCCGCCCGAAGGCACGACGGTGAACTAGTCGGTAAAACCGGTCGGGATCAGGACTCGAACCCAAACCAATGGCCGGGTCATCCCTCATTTCCCATCCACCAATGTCCTTCAAATGTAGCTAGTGGGAATTGAACCCAAGTCTCCTATAAGAAACTTTAGGCCCTCAACCAACTAGGCTAGAAGTGTTGAACTAAACAATAACCTTTTAACTGTGTGACAGAGATCATCACACCCATATTAATCTATAACCCATGCCTTGTGCTATACATCTAGCACATTATTTATTTATAGATGGAGTCATATAGACAATAAGAAAAAAAAAACAACCATGACTTGTAACTCATGCTATGAAAGTTATACATTACTTGATATAAATGTGTAAAGGAACATTTCTTGGTACAAGTTCTTACACAACCTTACAAAAACAATATAATTAAATAAATGTATACTATTGTTACAACAAAACTATTATGCAACTATTTGATGTTCATCAAAGATTATACGTATAGAATAAAAATCAAATGATGTGTGAATCAATGTGTGTCCTTTTGACTTTTTGTGGTCAACTACGAGCTCTGCTTCGAGTACCAAAGTTTCTTCTGGCAAATCAAAACCTTCTCGGTCTCGATATCATACTCGGTTGATTCTTTGTGACAGCCCCATTTCATGCCTTTGGCTATCGTGGCGACCGCGTCAACAAAGTAACTCGATTCCCTAATGATCACGTACCCGTTTGGTCTCAAGATCCGATCCATTTCCAATAACACGTATTTCATGTCACACCTACACAATAAAGCCAAATGTTAGAAACCGGTTAGAGTTGCATGCATGATGTTGATGTGACAGGTGACTAGACATGTTTTTTTATTGTTTTTTTTTAAACGATGCACATAGTTGAAGAACATAAGTTGAAATATGATAGCATACCTATGGCTTTCGGTTGTGAAGAGGCCGTCGACATGAAGGAGATCGTATGTTCGAGGATATGTTGAGAACGCCTCGCACCTAACGAAAGAACAAACAAGCGAATTCATGTATAAACGATTCAAGATTCATGATTTAAGGTAGACAGTTAACTAACTTACCAATCGTGGAAAGTACCGATGAGACCCCTATCGAAAACTACTGGCAGCGTGTTGGGGGCATACGAAGAGACGACATTCATGACCCAAAGTGGATCCTCGACTAAAGCTGCAGCGAAACCGCCATAAACTGTATTCATATCCATTACATTTCTAATTTTATCGGTACCAAGAGCCAGAAGCAGCTTCTTGTAGTGCTTCACTCGGCTCTTCCACTTGCTATCGTCGTGCTTGAACGCACCATCACTGCCCCCACGCACATCAGCAACGCGTTCTGGAGCCACATGCAACCTTTCTGGCCATTTTGCAACAGCTTTCAAGCTTGACTTCTTGTTTTTTGGGTCGGGAACAACAACACAAGGTCTCAGTGGAGTGTACCATCCTGAATCAGGCTCGGTCCCATCATCACATTTTGGTGGGTAGCTGTCTGGAGTATCCAGCTGTTTGTAGCAGCTGTTGTCTGTAGACTTTTGCCACACTGCAATATCATCTTTCTTGTTGTATAACTTAAAGCACATTGAAGTTAGAAGCTCCTGGAGCTTCTCGTAATCGGATTTTTGTTCTTCGACTGTCGTGTTCCAACCTCTCCAACGGTTCTCATAGTTTACGGGCGGGCCTGATAGCACCCAAAAACCTCCCGGACGAAGGATTCGGTGTACTTCAAGAAGGTAAATTCCACCTGAACATCATTGAGGCATATTATCAAACTCATGTAGTGCATATCAAACACATCATTGTATCCAAAGTTTAATAAAGTACCAAATTCTGTCCATGGGATCAGACACCTAGAGCAATGAGCCATATCAAACGAATTCGAAGGGAATGGAAGACGCTGCGTTGATATAATTCCAAGAATGGCTGGAATCCCACGTTCTAGAGCGAACTGAACTTGCGCCTCGTGGTTATCTCTTGGTGCAAGAGAAACTGTTAGAATTCCGCGATCAAGCAAGTCACCTCCCCAACTAGCAACCTAGACAAGAAAAAAAAAGGTTCAAAACTTGAGACCAAAAACAAGTGCAAACCTAGTGCATGAGGCTCTCGCATACGCGGGTAACTTACCCCGCAACCAGTATCGATGGCGGTACGGATAGTGCCATCTTTCATCCCAGGAATAAGGTTTTGCATTAAATCAACATAAGCACTAACACCATTCGGAAACATGGTACCACCACCAGGGAAGTAAAACTTCTCCCCTTCTTTCCTTAACCAATGTTGGTTAGATTTTTGTTTGTTGATCCAGTCATATGGGACATTCCTAAAGTACAATTTGATTTTCAGTAAGAGTTTATTAATAAGATTGCATTTTGATAAAAGTGTAACAAAGAAAGACTATAAAGATTGATAAAGATGGAATCTTTACCTGTACCAACATTCGTTTTTGCTCTTTGGCCATCTGATTGGCTCTTTGTAGCCATCGGGTGGCGGTACTAGACACTCTTTCCTGTCAAAAGCTGGTGGACAGTGACGTTCCATGAATGTAAGCCTGTGTCGTCCGTATTTCATCCATCTCTGTTTACAAAAACCATAAAACACACGCGATTAGGGAAACTTAGATTATGTTATGATATTCGTGACAAACAAACAAATGTACACAGTTTTATCTCACTCGTAGAGTAGGGTCTGAGGAGGGGGTTAGATTATGATATTTGTTGAAGATTACAATTTTGACCCATTTAGGTATGAACGGGTTGACATGTATTGGGTTAGATCTAGAACTTTAGTTAAAAACAAATGGTGTCAAATCGAAGTTTTAGAAATAATCAAATGGGCCAAACGCGCACAAAAGTCTATTTTTAATGCATACAACTTTTTAAAACATTTTAGTCATTCAACTTGTTATTGTAATTTATAGTTGACCATATTAATTACTTATCTAAACAATAATTAACAAAAACACGTTCCCAAATCAACCTAACCCATTTTGACCAGCACTAAAAATGACCCGTTACAACTACACAAAGTACCTTAGGATCGGTACAGGGCGTGTAGTCTTGAAAATCAGCACTGCATTGGGAGAAAGAAACCGATTTCACTTGGACCGGAGTAGAAACAGACTTTTTAGGAGACTCAACCGCTTTCGCAACCTCCTGTGTGCTGGTGAATCTGTTCTTCTCAGAACAAAAGATCCCACCAAGATAAAACGAAAAGCCGCATAAAACAACAAACAATATCCCCATTGGCACAACCTTTGAACTTTTATCATTTCCCTTGAGGGGCTTATCATGCTTATTATCATCTTTTTGCTTCATTTTCCCCTTTTGGATTACCAACTCTACTCACAAAATCAAGTAAAAAAACTTGTCAATCCCAGCATTCATATTGCAATAAAAACAAATCCAAAATAGTAATCGCGGACAGTGACGAATCTAGACCAAGATCGCGGGATCCACCTAATAAAAGTTGTGGATCCCTTTCAGGAAACGACAAAACCACGAAAGGCGGTTTGTCACATACCAAAAGAGAAATCAACTTGGATCTAATCAAGATCCAAACTTTTATCCAATATAGTAACACCCACAAAAAATACTAGTTGTTACATAATTCAAATTCAACATATATGATCTAAATGAATGTTTAGTTCAAAAATAGAAAGATAAAAACAAGACAGATTCTTTAGTTACTAAAGATGGAAACTGTTTTCTTGTATTCAAGGACAGATCTAGCTAGCTAATGGTTGTGTACTAATAAAAGTCAAACAGACAGCAAAGTTAAGTCAGACAGGAAATCAGTGTAGATCTGATGGTAAAAAAAAAAAGAATAATAATAATTGATAAATAATAAGTGGGAAAATAGGAAAAAAGTGGAAAAAAATTCAAGATCTGGTTACAGTAACTTCATTATTGCTGAATTGTTGGTTAGCATATGTCCATGTCAGATAAAACTTTATGAATAAATCACATGAAATTCGGGCCCAAATTTCAGTGAAAAAAAATCTTGTAGGGTCCTAAGTGTTTGTGCCCACTGAGATTAATATTACTTAAGAAACAGACCTCAGGTTCTCTCCAACAAATGAAGACAGCTTAGCTAGTAGTTATGGATCTTCAAGATCAATCAAGTTAAATTCAGATATAAAATATATTAAATGCTAAGTAACTGTGTATGCTTTTATTCAAGATCCATCAGCCACAAGAATTTAATTAATAAAGAACCATTTATATTAGATCTGCAACAACAAGTTACAGACCCAACAAGATCTGGGTCATATCAAATTATTTTAATATATATAATATATATATATACACACACATTGAGTAAAGATCTAGCAAGAGAACCAAGACATAGAAAAACAGAACAAAAACATAGTAAAAACATAGGTTGAGTAAGTACCTGGCAAAATGTTAATAAGTTATCCAAGATTTGTGGGACAGTAAAGTGAAGCAAGCACAGGGAATGAGAAACAAAATCTAAGAGTGATGGATAATAAATAATGAGGACAGATAACAGTCAAGGAAAGAGAAAGGAGATGGGGTGAGAGAGGAGTTGAGGGTATCTCTTGGACTCACACACATAGATGCAGCATCCCTACATGGTTGTATATATATACATATTTGAGATGATCCCTACATGATTGATTACCTTGAAAAGTTACTGGTTTTACACCTTCTTCCTAGCTGTCTTTTTTTTTTTATTGTTTATTCTTTTTTTAACGGAAATTTGGATCACTAGAGTATCATCGTGTCATTAGCCGAACCACCCGATCATATCCATCTCCACTGGGCAAATAATGCATATATACCAACTCATGCGGAAACCCAATAAATCTGGGAAAAACTCCCTTGTGAGAATCGAGCCCATGACCAAATGGTCCCACATAGGGATGAGCATACGGTCCCGAAAACCGATCCCGAACCGAAAAAATACCGATCCCGTACCGAACCGATCCCGAACCGAGGGTTTTCGGTATCGGTATCGGTACCCACATTTAGAGGTTTTCAGTTTCGGTATTATCGGTATCGGTACGGGATCGGTATGGTATCGGTATTTTAAGGTAAAATACCGATACCACACCGGTACCGTACCGATACCGAACCGATACCGATACCGTACCGGTATAATCGGTATCGGTATCGGTATTGGTTTTTTGGACTTTTCGGTATCGGTATTGTCGGGATCGGTATCGGTTTGGTACCGATACCGTCCCGAGCTCATCCCTAGTCCCACACCTTATCCCACCTTAGGATGTGAATAAGCTATAATACCCTGGGTTGTCTCTTTTTATTTTATTTGTAAGATTTTCCATTTGTGGTTTTTTTTTTTTTTTTTTTTATTTTAAAGGAAAAAAAAAGGTAATTGGAAGTTTAGTGTACTTTGCTTGCGTCTCTCACTTGTCTTCACTCTTCAATGGTTTATCTTTGTTTTTTCTTCATTGAGTTGAGACTTTATTTCACTTGTAACAAGTACACATATCAAGTGTTCAATTCCCATTTTTAACATTTATGGTTTGGTATTCGGGAGAAGATCGAATACGGGTGACGCCGTTTCGAATCTGACGGGCGACGAGGTTTTACCGAGTTCTATAACACTGTCGTGCCTTCGGGCGGGTGGGGCTCGGATTTCCGCGCATCGGGAGAAGGCGGGGCTGCTGGATGTCGAGTAGTCGATTCTTGGGCACGGCGCTCCGCAAAGGTGGTTGACACACAGCTGTTCGCCAATAAAAAAAAAGTACACATATTAAGATTGTACTGATAGATAAATAGAAAAGGATGTTTCTATGTTTAGCAAGGGATAAAAACAGAAAGTTTAGAAAAGATTCAGTTTCTTTTAATAAATGAATATTGCTATATTTTTTTTCCGCATTCAAAGTTATGCAATGTCGGTTGTTTTTTTTTTAACGGCCAACAAATCAATCCCGAGCACTTTTGAAGTATCCACTGGACAAAGGAGTACTCCAAGAGTAACCTAGGTCCATCGATAATTTCACACCAGTTCCCGGGGAAAACCCGCCGCCCGAAGGCCCACTGCGGTAAAACCCGACCCACCAGTAACATTTTGGTGCCGGTAGGACTCGAACTCCTCACCTCCCATAAGAAAAGTAAGGAGGGTGTCACTCCATTAAAGAGGATTTTCAGTAACATATAGAAATTGATATCATCGTAATGGAACAAACTCGCCCTTGTAATGGTGGATTAATATTTGCGTAATCAAAACTCATTCGAACACTAACCTCCTAGAGAGGGAAACAATTTAACCTAACATGATATCATTAGCTAAATGCTATTTAATACTACGCAAAAAAATATTTTTATTTGATCGTCCCCTCACTCTCAATAAAAAAGTCATTTCTATTCTATTGAATATATTATACTAGCTTATACCCCGGGAGCGTCCCAGGTTGAGAAAATCTATATAAAGTGAATAAAATTAGAAGTATCTAAACTATAAAAATGACATCTATATAGCAATTACCTGTTGGAGAGCGTCCCGCATTGAAATATCTAATATGACATAATAAAATATCTAATATGACAACATAATTAATGACCTGCTAATATATGATTAATGAATATTATTATTATTATTATTATTATTATTTTAAACAAATCTCTGCCATAAGTTATCATATTCTAATATAAAAAAAAGGTAATTGGGTCAGATATCACCTAATCCCAGACCCGACCCAAACCCACAATTTTTTTTTAAATTAATTCCAAACATGACACAATATCTGTCGGGTTACAAAAAATAGTCGTTTTTTCTCCGTTTTTTATATAGCAATATGGTACTCGTTGGAAAGATAATAAAACGCTCGTTAATTTGGTGTAATTTTTTTCTTTAAAAAATCTCGTATATAAAAGATATTAAAGTTTAAAAGTTATGAGAGGAAACATGAGAGGGAAAATAATAAAGTTTTAATATTTAAATTTAGTAGATTAGGTATTTAATAGATTATGTTAAATCATATTTAAATCATATTTATTCCTTTTTCTTAATTGGTCTAGAGTTGCCACATCACATCCTATGTGGCATCTCTCAAAAGAGAGATTGCATAATATTATGACATGTCATTAAAATGGCTTTGGTTTATTATATGTATAGATACACACTCATTCATCACAAAACCATTTTAAGTAAAAATACCGTATAATACGTGTACCTTTTCCTTTTCCTTTAAGTTTGATGCATAAAATGTCATGCCCTTCTCTACTTAGACATGATTCGCTAATGAATATGTTTACATGTGTGCGTACGTGTACACGCAAATACACATGTATAGCAACTACACAAGGGTGGATTTCACTCTAGGCCCTGTTAAGAGGGGCCTACTCAAAAGCAACATACCAAGTATATATTCTTTTGAGTAAATTGCCAAAATGGCCCCTCAGGTTTGGCCAAAAATGCTGTTTGGTCAGTTATCTTTTTTTTGTGCCAAAAGAACCCCTCACAGATTGAAAATTGTCATTTTGGCCCATATTTAACAGAGTTTCTAACTGAGTATGGAAAGTCTGTTAAGTCTCAGGGGCAATTTCGTCATTTCATCTGTAAATTGAGTTAAAACCCCTTTTAACCCCATCTTCCTCATCTAAACTTCATCTTCTCCAACATCTAATCATCATCATCTTCTTCTTTGAAAACCGATGAAACTGCAATAGAATATTATGAAGTAACACACATCCATAGGAAATGTCAACTCTAGAATCCATAGACTGAAATTGACAAAAAGGCTTCTGGACAAATCTGCGATTGTAGGGAAACAATATTGAGCATCAGAGACTAAAAAACAAAAGTATTCTACAAGGATTCATTTTGAACACCACTGCAGTTCTAAGGCTGTTCCTCTCACCTTCAACGGCAACGATAAACAATATTGAGTATCCTGTAGAAACCGGTACGCCGCCGTCATCTCTCCTTGTACATACAACTTCATCACCATAAACCCCTAATTGGAACCCTAAGTTACTACCGCCGCCACCGCCTTAATCCTTCCTCCGCTGCGAGTATGTCCCACCGGCCAAAGGCCATGGTTGCCTCCCATCTTCCTTTTTTCCCTGATCTCTCTCTCTCCCCTCTGTTTTCTTCTCTCTCTTCCTCTCGTCTGCCTCTCTCTCTAAATGTTGGTGAGTGTTTGTTTTCTTAGGAGATAATAGGGTTGTGTGGGTGGTTTGGGGTTTTGGAAGCAGCACCGCCGGACTCCGCCGTGGGCACCTGATCTTTATGCGGATGATGGATCCAGTTTGACGGAAGCAGATAAATCTTCAGGTAATCTACTGGAGACTGAATAAATTATTATTAATTTATATACTTCCTTTTATTTGTTAACTAAACCATCTGCATTACTATATAACACAGAAGAAGATGAAGTTAGGGATGCAGTTTTGGTAACAGATGGTGATAGCGAGATTGGTCAGGTTTGTAATGTTTTGGAACCCTCCCTTCTCTCTCTCTCTCTCTCTCTCTCTCTCTCTCTCTCTCTCTCTCTCTCTCTCTCGTTAGGTGTGTGTGTGTGTTTGGGCAGACAATGGTTTTTGGAGGTGGTGGCAGAGCAAATAATAGGTTTGAGGGTTTTTATATGGAGAAGATGAAGTACAGATGAAAGGACAAAATTGCCCCTCAGACTTAACTGACTTTCCATACTCAGTTAAAAACTCTGTTAAATATGGGTCATTTTGGCAATTTTCGATCTGTGAGGGGTGCTTTTGGCACAAAAAAAAAAAGATAACTGACCAAACAAGCATTTTGGGTCAAACCTGGGGGGCCATTTTGGTAATTTATTCTATTCTTTTAGAAATTAAATAAAAGTTTGGTTCCTTGCATTTTATTAAGATTTACATAGTATTAATTTGTAACTTGTTACGAAATTCAATTCTCAATCTCCCAACCCTCATAATCTCGGTTGCGACATTAGATCTTTCGCCGGGCACCCTAAATGGCCTTCAAATTTACTAAGGAAGATGAGGTTTTGATTGGCTTGTTAGATTTTCAATTGAGTTTTTGAGCATGCTTTCATTGCCGTCTCAATCATATTCATAACATTTTCCCCTAATATTATTGACCTACTTGAATTAAATCGCAACTAGAGTTTTGTAATCCCTTTTACTTTTTATTTTCCTATTAAGTTCTCACCACCATTAAGTTTTTAATTTCTACTTTGTAATATTCTTTGTGTATGGATTGGAACTTTTTCTCTCTTTAAAACGTATAGTTGAGTCTCCGTTTTGTGCAAATTGTTTTATGGTGAAGTTATTCGACAATCTTTTTAAATACACATAAGTGCAATTATTAGACCATTAAGGTTTTTAGATTTAATTTTGCATTTTAATAACCGACATCGTAGTGATGTCTATTGACTTTGCGGTGTTTGGATTTCAACCTTTTTTGTGATGCTTTCTTTTTTTTTTTTTGAACGATCAACTAAATTATTGCCGGGTACTCTGTACGCGGTCCCCAATGGCCGAAAGGGGCCCCAGACGGCCTTTAGTCCGTACGGACAGAGCTCTTCGGCCCACCCATCTTCTGTTCCAGGGAAAACCCGGCCAACAAACCTGCCCGAAGGCACGACGGTAGTGAACCGGTAAAACCTGGGGGGATCAGGAGTCGAACCCATGACCACAAGGGTCAAGGGTCTCTCCATCACTTCCCAACCACCTACCCCACCACAAGGGTGGGGGTATCCATCACATGCCTCCCGTGGGAATCGAACCCGACTCCCTCAAAGAGAGAACTGACCCTTTTACCACTAGGCCACATGATCAGGATTTTTTGTGATGCTTTCTAATTCGTTTTTTTTATGTAATCTATATATATATATGGGTCAAGTTATTCTACACAAGGTAATAAAAATGAGAAGGGTCAAGTTATTCTACACAAGGTAATAAAAATGAGAAGGGTCCTTTTACCACTAGGCCACATGATCAGGATTTTTTGTGATGCTTTCTAATTCGTTTTTTTATGTAATCTATATATATATATGGGTCAAGTTATTCTACACAAGGTAATAAAAATGAGAAGGGTGAGAAGGATACAAAAAACACAATAAATCATGAAATATGACACAATGAGCCACAAAATATAACACAGTGCCAAAAAATATAACACAATGCTGAAGAAAAAAGACACAATCATTTGAAAAAATGACACAATGATAAAAATAAGAAAAAGACACAATGGTACATGAAAGACATAATGATATAACGCATATTCTAAAAACCACAAGCTAAAACCTCAAAAAAACGAAAACCTAAAAACTCACGTTGTAGGGTTCGATAAAACGGTTCCAATGCCGCTTGAATGAGTTCAATCGGAGTCCGTTTGATACCCTTCCTACGACTTCCTATTTTTCTTTCACTGTGTATTTGATCCTAACCCATATATATATATATATATTGCAAAGGGATTAATCCTACATGTCATACTCTTATGCAATCTCTCCTTTAAGAGATGCCACATAGAATGTGACGTGACAAGTGTAATATATATATATATATATATATATATATATTGCAAAGGGATTAATCCTACATGTCATACTCTTATGCAATCTCTCCTTTAAGAGATGCCACATAGAATGTGATGTGACAAGTGTAAATCAATTAAAAAAAGGAAATAAATATGATTTAACCTAATCTATTATAATCTTTAACCTAATCTATTAAATACCTAATCTACTAAATCTAAATATTAAAACTTTATTATTTTTTCTCTCATGTTTCCTTCCATAACTTTTAAACGTTAATATATTTTATATACGAGATTTTTTAAAGAAAAAAATTACACCAAATTAACGAGCGTTTTATTATCTTTCCAACGAGTACCATAGTGCTATATAAAAAACGGAAAAAAATGACTATTTTTTGTAACCCGACAGGTATTGTGTATGGTTTGAGATTAGTTTTAAAAAAATTATGGGTTTGGATCGGGTCTGGGATTAGGTGATACCCGACCCGATTACCCGAAACAACATACCCAAATACCCGAACTATATACCCGATCATATACCCATGAATTTTTTAACGCATCACATAACCCTTAGACTAATGCGTTCGATATTTCAATAATTAACCTTTTTTTTCTTATTTCATGATAGTTCTTTTTAGAATGATCGATTACAAACTTCCGAATTCATTTGTAATGGCACTAGATTTATACCCCGGCGCAGAGATTCGTTTTTTTTTATATTTGAATATGATAACTTATGGTAGAGATTTTTTTAAAATAATAATAATAATAATAATAATAATAATAATATATTTTATTATGTCATATTAGATATTTCAACCCGGGACGCTCCCGGGATAAAAACTAGTTTTTATCATAAAAGAAAACCTCCGATTAAGATGTGTATCTAACGATCACCTATCTTATTTCTTGGCTATTGGGGCTACAGGTTAGTTACCGTAGATGATAATTCCCTTTGAAAAAGTTTAGCTACTCAGACTAGTGGGTTAAATCCGCCGCGTTGTCTGTGTTAATGCCATGGACCCGTAATTTAGATTCAGTATGTGTGCTGATATTTTGATGATGATTTGCAACATCTAGTAAGTTAATTTGACATCCAAATTTGTACTCAATGTTTGTAATAGTGAGTAGATTTGGCATTTTTATTTGAATTCAACTTTCCATACCCAAAGGCGAAGGTTTTATAGTGCCAGGGGTGGCCCTGGCACCAGTGGCGAAGCTTGGTATCGGAATCGGTGGGGGCCGGGCTTAATTTTTTTTTATCAATAGTGGCAAATCGGTGGGGGCCGAATTCAACCCGGACTCAATTTACCTATGAAAATCGCAAATTTATACCACTGCGCCAGAAAACGGGGGGCCAAGGCCACCCCTGGCCCTTCTTATCCTTCGTCCCTGCCTGGCACCCTTGTTTTTTGGCGCAGCAGTTGAAATTTGTGATTTTCGTAGGTAAATAGAGTCCGGCCCCAATCAATTTGCCACTACCGATCAAAAAAAATTAAGTCCCTCCTGAATCGAGAACCAAGCTTCGCCCCTATCCATACCGTTAGCAACAGTTATCACTCAAGTCATCCACATTCGCTAGTCGAGTAGATCAGGAAATCAAGATATTGATGTTCCATTGTTTGATTACAATTTTTTTGTCTTGGTGTTCATAAATTCTTCTATAGTATTAGTGTAACTAGTTTTTATCCCGGGAGCGTCCCGGATAAAAATATCTAATATGATATAATAAAATTATTTTACTCGTTTTAACCAATCTGTTTTTCACCCTGCTGGCAAAAATCATGGATTTACGGTTGAAACTACATACCCGTCAATACCATTGCAGTGCAGTGGTAGAGATATTAGTGGGCAATGATAAAAGACCCGGGGGATCCTCAGTGTTAATAACACGGCCTTGATCATCAACTACTGATTGGTTGAAATTGAAACCATTTAGGTTGAAAGCCATAGTACTGATACCTAAAGCAGTGAACCAGATACCTACTACAGGCCAAGCAGCTAGGAAGAAATGTAAAGAACGAGAGTTGTTGAAACTAGCATATTGGAAGATCAATTGGCCAAAATAACCATGAACGGCTACGATATTATAAGTTTCTTCTTTTTGACCGAATCTGTAACCTTCATTAGCAGATTCATTTTCTGTGGTTTCCCTGATCAAACTAGAGGTTACCAAGGAACCATGCATAGCACTAAATAGGGAGCCGCCGAAAACACCAGCTACGCCTAGCATGTGAAATGGGTGCATAAGGATGTTGTGCTCAGCCTGGAATACAATCATAAAGTTGAAAGTACCAGAAATTCCTAGAGGCATACCATCAGAAAAGCTTCCTTGACCAATTGGGTAGATCAAGAAAACAGCAGTCGCAGCTGCAACAGGAGCTGAATATGCAACAGCAATCCAAGGTCGCATACCCAGACGGAAACTAAGCTCCCACTCACGACCCATGTAACAAGCTACACCAAGTAAGAAGTGTAGAACAATTAGTTCATAAGGACCACCATTGTATAACCATTCATCAACGGATGCTGCTTCCCATATTGGGTAAAAATGCTTGCGCCAAAGATCTTACCATTTCCGAAGGAACTGGAGTTCCATCTCTTTTCCATTTCCATTCAAGTTTTCTTATGTGTTTCCACGCTCCTTTGAGACCCCGAAAAATGGACAAATTCCTTTTCTTAGGAACACATACAGGATTCGTCACTACAAAAAGGATAATGGTAACCCCACCATTAACTACCATTAACTACTTCATTTATGAAATTCATAGTAATAGAGATACATGTCCTACCGAAACAGAATTTGTAACTTGCTATCCTCTTACCTAACAGGCAAAGATTTGCCTCCGTGGAAAGGATGATTCGTTCGGATCGACATGAGAGTCCAACTACATTGCATTGCCAGAATCCATGTTGTATATTTGAAAGAGGTTGACCTCCTTGCTTCTCTCACGGTACAATCATCTTCCCGCCGAGCCCCCTTTCTCCTCGGTCTCTGGTTCGATTCTTGAGTTAGACGGGTTTTACCGGTAATTTCATTGTCGTGCCTACGAGCGGGTGGGTTACCGAGTTTTCCCCGAAATCGGTGTTTGACAACTCAGGTACTCTCGGAGTATTTGAATTTGTCGAAAGGATACCCCAAGAGTGCTCAGGTTTGATTTGTTGGTCGTTTTAAAAAAAAAAACTACATACCCAAGCAAGGATACAATTTTGTTTATATTCAGTAAAAAAAACCACAAACAAACGTGCATTCACTTTTTTTTTCTTTTTATTTTTTTTTTATTTGTGTTGAAAAAGTTTACACCAAAAAAGTCCAAAAATGTTAATTCCAATATAATCAAACTTCAAAAACAACACTACATGTTCGCAATTACGACAAGGCAACAACCGGCAACAGTAATTGCACATGTTAATGTTGTGTTATCACTTTCGATTTCATGTTACAACTGTGGTCACACTCGTACTTATGAAAAAGAAGCCAATGAAATGTAAGAACATGAATTATATAGCTGAGACACCTAGTTATGGTTTTACCAATTAACTCGATTTAACTTATGTTAACAACAAAATAATAACAATTTAAATTAAAGTTCTAATCAAAATAATCAAAGCAAATAAGTAAAAAAATGTTCGCACTTTTGACAACTTTATTTATGAAATTATTGTGGGGTTTCAATCCTTCACGTCACCCATGTTTGATATTTATCTTCGATTTGATTGTGATAACAAATTGGCTTTTGGTTAGACGTTGGTAGGTCATGCAATGGTGCAAAAGTAGATGCTATAATAGAATAAAAGTAAACGAAGTGACAATTAAAATCAATGGTGTTTGTAGTTAACTAATTTTTATTTCTTTCTTATAAACATTAGACCAAGGGGTATGGGGTCGGTAAAGGGGATCGGTGGGTGAGGTGGAATACCCCCCGATGGCAAACACCCCCCCCCCCCCTCCCGATGAGATCTCGGCAAATTCGGTGAGATTGTACCGAGCTCACCGTCCCTTTTCCCAATAAATTTTTGACCGTTTGAATATTTGACCGTTAGAAAAAAAAACCTTTATATATATATATATATATTAAACCTCTCATTTTTAACACCAAACCAAACAAAACTACTCCATCTTTATACTTATTCTCAAATTTTATAAAACCACACAATAAATTCAAACCTTTTAACCCCTATAAATTTGTTACAATCATGAGTACGTCGTCAGATGAGGCAAACGTTGCTAATTTTTTCGCGGGCACGATGGTGGAAACGTCAAAAATATTTTAGTTTCGTTTTTTTTTTAATTTTTTAGTTTTTTTATTTTACATGTAATTTGGATTTTAATTTTAATGAAAAAAATAATTAATGAAATATAAAATGTACAAATAAAAAAGAAAAACAATAAAAAAGGGAAGGGGGAAGGGGGAACCATTTCCCCTAGAAGGGGGAGAAGAAGGGGGAAATGACATGGCGCTGACGTGGACAAGGGGGAAGGAAGGGGGAAGGGTAACCACACCCCATAGCCTTATATTATTTTTATAATACAATCTATAGTTAGAGGTGAGCAAAAAAACTGGTTCGGGAACCGAAACCGGTAAAACCGACCCGAACCGAAACCGGTCAAAACCGGTTTCACGTAAAACCGGTACTAAAAAAATCTCAAACCGAACCGAACCGAAAACCGGCCTAAAACCGACGAAAAAACCTCCGAAACCGAACCGAAACCGGTATCGCTAAAAACCGGCCGAAACTGGTAAAAAAACCGAAACCGAACCGAAACCGGTTTAAGAAAAATACATTTTTTGGCTATGAACACAAATAAAACTTTGTTTTTTTTTTGTATTAATATTCAAATTCCTTCTTTAAAAAAAACCCTAAAAGTTATTAAAAGTTAAATTTTATGTAATTTATACGATTTTAAAAGGTGCGCGAAAAAAACCGATTAAGAACCGAAACCGAAACAAACCAAAACTGAAACTGAACCAAAACCGGTCTTACGAATCAACAAAACTGGTCCAAAACCGAGCCGGTTTGTAATCGGTTCGGAAAAAAAAAACGATTTGCTCACCTCTATCTATAGTTTAACTAAAAAAACTGAGTGTGACGTAGGTTGTAATGCTTTCATTAACGAAACTCTAAAATATGTGTAAGACCATGCGTAGTGGGGAGCTTTATATATAAAGCACCCCTTTCTGATTGGTCCACGTGGCAGCTGAGTCAGCATGGAAAGATAAAGTGAAAAGGGGGTGTAGTGGTGGGGCTTTATTTATAAAGCCCCTATTAATATTTTATTATATCTTTTAAATTAAAAAAATAATAAAGAGAGAGAGAGTATTAGGTGGCAGCTGTTGATTGGTCTCTCTTGAAAACATCCGGCGTTATTTGGATAGCGCCAAAGTCACTTTTTGAAAAATGGAGCCCCCCGTAGCGGTGTTGGGGGCTCTATTTTTTGATTTTGTGGAAAAGTGGCGCCCCACTACGGGTGCTCTAATTGTTTAAATATTTTTTCAATTTTTTTGCCATATTGTTTTTTCATTTATTTAGATTAGATATATTACTTTTATCAAAATACACATATCGATTATAAAACAAGATATAAAAATGGTTTAACTCTTCTTAACTCTACCTCATCTCCTTAACTTTATTTTCTTTAGTTCTTGTTAACAAGAAGAAAGTGGTGTGCAATGAAGGTTAAAATGTCACCTCACCGTACGGTGTTAAGGTACACCCTAGCGTCTAAGGTCATGCGATGGACTCTAACACCTGAGGCTTTAATGGTGACATGACATGTTAACCGGCGACGTAAACCATTCTCTCCTTGTGTTAAGGGGCATAAATGAGTTATATGTTAACATGTTAATGAAATGTTAAGAAAGTAAATTATTATTATTTTTTTAAACCAAAACCACTACGTACAAAAATATTGTTAGATGGAGTTAATAGAATTAAACCCATTTTCTTGAGGTGAAGTTGAGTGAAATAAGAAAAAATGAGTGATTTTAGCAACAACTATGTGATCGATTGGTGTAAGTGGGTTCTGACGAAGTGTAATATTTTTTGTTGTAGAGCTGAGATGGGGAGGATCCCGACTTTATCGGCGCTTAGAGATCGAAACATACAAGTTCCAGAGGTGTTGTGTCCTATGTGCAGGTGCGGGGTGGAAACTACCGATCATATCGTCACTTCTTGTTTTATGCCTTGGCTGTTTGGGATTATATCTACAGATGGTGCAAGCTGGCCGGTTTCTTCATTTTCTCAGTTAGGGACCTCTTTGATATTCACAATCATGTAGGGCTACAAGGTAAAAGAAAAGAGGTGGTGCAAGGCATTGTCCTTATTACGTGCTGGAGTATCTGGAGAGCGAGGAACAAGTTGGTTTTTGAAGGTAAGCCGGTTCTTGTTCAAGATATTATTGGTGAAGTTAAGGCTTTGGGTTTTCTTTGGGCAAGGCATAGGGCGAAAGTTGTGGATCTAGATTCGGTAAAGTGGTGTAAATTTGTAATTATGTAAGTTGTCGTTTCTTTGTTTCTTGTTGTGGTTCGTGCCTGCCCAGTTTGCGGGTTTTTTGTGATTTTAATGAAGTATACGTTTAAACAAAAAAAAAAGGAAAAGTGAATGATGTGGAACCTATGTAGAGTTAAGAAGTGTTAAATCATACAAGATTAGTTGTTAATAATTAAAAGCTACTAAAATTAATGTATCACAATAGTTATGTTCATGGGTTGACGACTAGCGATTACAAAATGGTTTAAAGCGTCAAACTGTGTAAAATGAACGGTTATGGCTTATCTGACTGACCAAACCAACCGGCCAATTTGGTTTGTCGGTTTTTTTTATTTCAAAACGTTAATTGCTTGTTTAATCTGTAACTTTCTTCAAAACTAACTGGAACCGAACTAATCACACACTAAAAAACCTATGAAAAAATAGCGACCATCACAAATTAGTGAATTACCCTATTTTTGCAAAGATAACTCATGATTTTTTTTAGTAAATAAACCACTGGTAAAAAGTGTTTATTAAATAGTTAATCGGTCACGTTATAATGTAATTATGTAAAAGATAGACATGCTTTGTCGTATTTTACGGAAAAAGACAGAACGATATGATAATGTTAAATCATGTTAAACAAGAATTTATATCTATAACCAACTACTAGGCTTCCATCATAAGTAACGTAGTAGTGCACATTTAATCAAGAATGACCATGCATTTGTCTTATAGTGAGATTTTTTTTTCTTTAAATAAAATAACGAGAAAATGTTATTAGCTTATTATCTATAATCTATAATATACATTATAAAGGAAGAGTTATGTACAAGATTGTCATTTTGTTTTGGGTACAAGTTTTATTGCTACACATATAAGTTAATAAAGCATATTTTATAGGGGTAAATTGGTCACTTAATGGTAAATTAAGACGCTTACAAGGGTATTGATGTAAATTAACCATGAACCCATACCTCACATCCTAAAAACCTATTCCGTCTCTACCCTCATGGTATACCAATCGACTGAAAACATCAATGTGATGCAGCCATTCTCATCTCCTACGCCACTTCAGTAACTGACCAAAACAATCGTTTTTCCTTTCAATTCAGTCGTCGTCTCAAGATATTAGTCGACTCTCTATTCCAAAGCCTACAAATCGCCTGTTTTCTCAACCTGTTTGAAGGCCCGTTTCATCCCCAATTTTTCTTCACTTGCCAATGATAGTCAGTAATAAAGTAGAGAGAGAGAAGTAAAGAAGATGATCGGCATAGGAGTAATCAGTGATCTCCGGTCACCCTTTTCGGCGCATGGAGTATTGCAACAAGAAGAATCAAACCAGGCGAACGTCTTGGTGGTGGTTATTTACTCGAAGGAGGGGCGCTGGTGGTTGCTGTCTGACGAAGATGAGGGTTTCAGTGGTGGAAGTTGTGGGTGGTATAAGAGAACACGATATGGATACAATGGGAGAGACGTAAAGATGGAGGTGTGTGCTTTGCTTGGTTTCAACTTTCTTGCGCTCCGGTACCCCTCATTTGCAGGTTTAATTTTGCTTTGTACACACCATTAAAAGTTCTGATTAATGATTTTGCTTTGTACACACAAAGTTTGAAGATGCACACCAAGTGCTTGATAATATGCTTCAACCATTTTTCTGACATGGGTCTATTGATTGTGTCGCAAAAATTTAACTTATCCCAAATCCTTTTGTTGCATGTTTTGCCTCTTATTATCTTTCAGATGCTTACTCTTCAGCTCTTTCTTTCTTGCTGCTTCAACGTCATTCGCTATGGTGAGTTTTATAGTTTTCAGTTAATATTCATGATACTTTGATTACGTTTTGCTTTTCGGTTTCAGATTTGTTTTACGTATCTATTACGTGTGTGTTTAACATGGTAAATGTGTCGGCTAACGATGGTACGCACTTAGTTTTTTTCTGTAAGGTTTAATGTAAATTAAGTGCAAGGCACGTTGTATGATATGTATGCTTTTAAGGTGTAATGTTTTTATATATATTTTTGAATTTACAAAGGAGCCAGATTAGTTTTTTGAATTTACAGTTGAAGATTATTATCGCCTTTTAGCTACAAAAAAAGGTGAGAAAACATATATGGTAAAAGACCTGTAGATGTTGGAATAATGGTTATTATGTGAATAATAAACTAATCGTGCGTGCAATCATGAGCAGATAAGTTTTTGAAGACAAGGAAAATACGAGAAGCAGAAGAAGCTGCACGTAGGTCAAGGATAACCAAGGTATAAGTCGAATTATTCAATGGGAGGTGAATTTAGCTTCGCTTTTAATCATGTTTATACAACTTTACTTATTTATTTTTTCTGCAGGCAGTGATCCGTGTTAGGTTCCCATATAAACCACACATTAGAAGCCACATTTCTTCCCTCTGAGACAATTCAAAGCTTAGTTGATATTCTCATGAAAGTTTTGGCTCAGCCAGACCTCCCTTTCCATATATGTGATCATATTTTACACTCCCACATATTTAACACATACAAATTTGGGCAACTTTGATCTACTTACGGGTTATACTTCCTCTTTAACGAGTCAAGCGGTTAAAATATTAAAAACTAGCAAAACCCGAAACGGGTTGAACAAGCCGAAAGTCACCCGAAGTGTACGGATGTTGCAACAGGAGAGCGTTTACCAGTGATTGGGGTTGCCTGCTCAATCTGATTATCTATCAAGGAATGAGTTGTCCACGAAATATCTAGGCCGCACATGTTTTGGCCTATGAAGATATAGAGTATAAAAGCTGTTTTGTGCGAGGATGGATTCGGTAGAGTTTAGTGCACTGGTGTTTTTGAGGAAGAAGGAATTGGTTCGTTATGAGCTCAAATTCCGTTGGTGTAGGTGTTTTCGGTGAATAACTAGAAGTGTGCATGATTGATTTATGTTGGACGTGTGTTCCACCTAAACATGGTAATGTTAGATGACTTCCTATTTGTAGCATAGCAGATTAATTTAGATTGATGGTTGGTTTTACGTTTACATCATGTGAAGCTAGACATGTTTTACAAACGATTAGTTTTCATGTAGTTTTTTTTTTAAAAAAAAACACGATTTCTTTTTTAAAGTTTTCATGTTTTACAAGGCTGGTGTCATTTTTTTATGGTTGCTCATTTTATTTGGTTAAACTTTCATCCTTCTTATGAATTCTTTTTTTGCAGGTGCTGATTCATGAATCAAACCAGTAAAAGACGATGATTTGGAATCTTTGGAATTCGTTTCGTTTTGGTTCGATTTGATCCTTCATCTCAGATACCTCTTATTTGCCTTTGATTAATCGATTACAACTCTGCTGGTTATTTTTTGAATTTCTAATTATTTGTTTCATGTAGTGTATGTTGCGAGCAACAGTACACGGTTTCCCTATATTTTAGAAGATTGAGGCAGATGGTCCACAATGGTCAGCACAAATGCTCATAAGAATCTAATCTCAAAAGAAAAGACCAATTCCGAGGACTTATATGCAAATATGGTAATTTCTCTCAGCAACATGTACGTAGGATCATTTTCCTTTTGAGCAATAAGAAGTGACAACTTTTACGTATGACAATTAATGTACTCCTTGTAACTCATTTAAAATATGGTCAAAATTGAAACTCAAAATCTTTAGGTTATGGTGAATAATGTTAAATATCCACCACTTGAATACTAATTTTTAGAATAAGCTGATATGTTATAAAAACATGGATTCAAAGGTGTTTATGCGGTTTCAAGTTTTTCGACTCCTAAATAGGGTGAGGTAATCTGTTATTGGTAAGCTATAACTATGCGTTGCTCAAGTAAGCCATCCAAAACACCTTCAAGTAAGCCATCTAAAACGTCGGCTAGATCATTTATTTATTTTGCAGGGCGACGCATTATACGACACCCCGGCATATGGTACAGTGAATATGGGGGATTGTTTTGCACCTTTGTTCTTTTAATTAAATGCTTCATTTGTCGAAATCACTTTGCTTTTAAATAGAATCCTCATTTAGATCACTAATGTTGTTTACTGATTCGATAATTGTAGGCAACTCTCTCAAAATCTGAGATGGAATTGATCACATTCGGCCATGGATCAGCGTGGAGGCACGAGGAATAATGGCGGATTTTAAAAGTATCTTCCATTGGAACTAGAGACTGGACATCAACTCACACACCAGATCTTTGGGTCATGTCAATGAAGAGTTTTGATCCTACCATGACATTAGGAACCGATTGGTACTGTTGGATATCGATTTTGGTAAGGCTGAAGAGTTTTTTTAAGTTACAACTCTTATTATCGTGACCAACTTTTTTGTTGATGCATCAACATTTTCTGAAAAATATTTCAGTTTAAGTCAGTCTAATTGTAGAGAGTTCACATTGGTGATTCGAAGAACAATGGTTCACACTAGCCGAAGATTTATTATGCTTCCCCTTTAAGGAAATTGATGGCTACAGATTAATCGATGTAAATATGTAACTCATTAAAGGTATCCATTTCGATTTGTTCTTTTTCATAACTTTTGTTCTTTTTCTTGAAACTCTTTATCACTTTTCATTGTTAATTATTAGATTATCCAATGTTTATTTGTTAATAAAAGGTATTTAGGAACCATACACCCTATAATTAGGATTCATACACCCTGGCCCACATCACAGACCAACAGGAAGCTGCCACATACGCAGAATGTGATGTCATACACCCCCAAATGTGATGTCACATGGTGTATGAATCCTAGAACCCTAATAAAATGTTCACTTGTTTGACCCTTACCAGACATGCTTGAACCATCTTTACGACCTACCAACTGGTTAACCAAATAAAACTTGCCACCTTTTCATTCATGATTTTCGCTTTTTATGTGTTCACCACCCCATTGGTACAGGAGGATTTTCCAACTTATAAGATCTAGAAGCTAATTCAAATTTGTAAGGGATTGTTAATTAATATCGTCACCTATTTTAAATTATGCCATGTGATTTGAAAATACCATGAAACTATTTATATAATTAGGGATTTTTGAGTTCAGTTATGCTAACAATATTTTTCTTACATTTTACAGGGATATATGAATTTGGTTATGTAGGACTGAAGGTTTTATGCAACATTTAATGTGTGCCAGTTGTTGGAAATGGGATAATTTGTTTAGGTGTGCAACTTCTTTCAAATATGCCACTTGGTTTATGCAAGTTGTTTCAAACGGGTCGCTTGGTTAATGAAAGTTGTTTCAAATTGGTTGCTTGGTTTATGCAATGGGCATATTTTTTTCGAATGACTTGAACAATCGGCTCATCTGCTTACTAAGATTGGCAATGTCTCATACACCAACCCAAGTTCTAAACCTCTCCAATGGTGCTTCACCCAATGGGTCAAATGGGTACAAATTTAAAACATAATTAAAAAGAAAAAACCCTAAGTTTCACAAATTCTTAAAGCCACCTAAATAGATCTATCAAAAGACAGTTATTACTTTTTAGTTTTTACCAATTTACCAAATAGTTAAAATCATTCAAGAAAATGTTTGATGCCAATCTGAGCTATTATGTGTTAAAAATATAACCATTTCGAATCATATCTTGACCTATCAGATTTTTTATTGAATAAAATAAAATGTTAGAAACCCGGCATGGTTTGTGGTTGGTAATAAATATCATAATTGAATGTGATGTTAGTCGGGACACCCGCCGCAACGCGCGGGCATTCCCACTAGTCATCCTAAAGTAAATCTTATTTCAAAATGTTTGTAAATTTAAACATGAGTTAAAGTGCAATTTTCGTCCCTGTAGTTTGTACGAAATAATAGATCGATTCAGTCCAACCCTAACACCTTTAGTCTCTGCACCTAACGGTCGTTAGTTTTTCAGTTTGTTTTTTGGTGTTAGTTTTTGTATATTAGTAATTTCACCCAGAAACTAACGACTGTCAAGTTCAGGAATGTAATGTGTTAACCCAACAAACCACAGGGACTCAGGCTGTTAAGATTGGACGGAACGAAAATTGGAGTTAACTCTTTAAACATAAGTTAATAACAGTCGTAAATTATAAGACTATGGGGTGTGGAACCCTTCCACACTCCCTCCTCTTGTCCACATCAGCGCCACATTATCTTCCCCCTTCTAGGGGAATGGTTCCCCCTTTCCCCTTCCTTTTTTTATTAATTTTTTTTTATTTATTTTAGATATTATATTTCATTAAATATTTTTTTCATTAAACTTAAAAACAAATTACATAGAAATTAAAAAAAACGAAAATACAAAAAAAAACCCGAAAATAAATTAAAAAAAACTAGAAATTAAACGCCATTTTTTTGTAATTTTGTCTTTTATTTTCTTCGCCACCGCACGTTCTGTTTCCGAAAGGTTATCGAGAGGTTCTTTCATCAACGCGAATTCGGTTGTTTCCTGTCTCGAAAGTTCCATTTTGAGGGGTGGTAAACGCGCCAAAGGAGAGTGGTTGTGACACGGGAGTACCGGGTGTCGATGGAAATCCGAACGAGGCTTGGTTTGAGGGGTTAGCGGGTGTGTTAGGGAAGAAAGAGCGTCTTGGATCCATGAAAGTTTATAAAATAAGTTGGAAGTTTATAAAATGTGAAGCTTTTGAATATTGGTGTGGGGTAAAGAATGAGAAAATATTAATATATAAAGGAAAAAGTCAATTTTTTTTTAAAAGTAGCCTTTATTTAAACGGTCAAGTAGGGCAAAAGATTTTTTTTCTTGGTAATTGGGACGGGGTCGGGGTAATTCCACCGAAGGTGCCGTCTTGTGGGGGGGGGGGTACACTCAGGATCGGAACGGGACGGTATCGGTATTTGGCTCGGTTCGGTATCAGTATATAATTGGGACGGGGTCGGGGTAATTAACTTGACCGTTTAAATAAAGACTACTTTTAAAAAAAATTAACTTTTTCCTTTATATATTAATATTTCCTCATTCTTTGCCCCACACCAATATTCAAAAACTTCACATTTTATAAACTTCCCATCCAAGACGCTATTTCTTCCCTAACACACCCGCTAACCCCTCAAACCAAGCCTCATTCGGATTTCCATCGACACCCGGTACTCCCGTGTCACAACCACCCCCCTTTGGCGCGTTTACCACCCCTTTGAATCCATGGCAAATGCAACATCATCAAATTCAATAACAACAATGACAAATGCATCAACAACAAATGCAACAACATCAATGACAACCAATACCCGAAACACAACCTCAACACGAGCACGATTTCGTTTCTTTGGCCTCACACGACGATCACGTGCCCGAAACCCAAGTGCCACCCCCCGAAACCGCATCGGCACCTAGAAAAAAAGCCACAAGAAAAGGAAAAAAACGGGGCCAAGATGAAGGTCCTAGTACAAAGGCGGACCCAACTCCTTGGACTCCAAATGAGTTGGTGGCGTTGGCACAAACTTGGGTTATCGTTTCTACCGACCCAATACCAGGTAAAAAAATTTTTTTTTTAAAGCTTCTCACGTTACAGTACTGTAGTTGTTGAAACTAAATACGATTGGTTGAGTTGCAAATTAGCTAGAGTTTGGATTAAAAAGAACCCAAGAAGAACCAAAGGAGTATACACATACATTGGTCAAAGTACTTGTAAGTTGCTCTCATTTCTCAAATTAGGTGTTTTTGTGGCATAAGTTTGGTGCTGATCGGCTTTAACTTTAAAATTTGACGTGTAGTCTTTTAGAGGATTTATACCATCTATCGTGTCCAATGTAGGGATGAGCACAGAGCCGAATACTGATACCGTCCTGTTCCGATTCTGATCCCATACCGAACCGATACCGAACCGAGGGTGAACCGAGGGTGTTCGGTATCGGTATCGGTACCCACAATTAGAGGTTTTCGGTTTCGGTATTATCGGTATCGGTACGGGATCGGTATGGTATCGGTATTTTAAGGTAAAATACCGATACCATACCGGTACCGTACCAATACCGAACCGATACAGTATCGTACCGTATGTGTTCGGTATCGGTATCGGTATTGGGTTTAGGGTGTTTTCGGTTTCGTTTTTTCGGGATCGGTATCGGTTGGTACCGATACCGTCCCGAGCTCATCCCTAGTCCAATGGGAAGGGATCAAGACATATTAGCGATAACGCTTATAATCATCTTCGATCGATCTTTCATGTTGTTTAGATACAAATTCTAATATTTAAACGGATATCCGAATTTTGAAAAAATAAAAAATTCCATTCTTTTGCAAGAACAAAACTAAACCCCTATTCAATTTCCCAAATTTTCAACATAGAAAACAATAAAACAATCAAAAATCTACACCCGAATCAGGTTATTTAGCATTTTTACTACATATATAAATTAAACTAGTGCACATATAATATATAATTCCATTTTTTTAGTTTCGAATATTAGATAATCCGATTATCCGATTATCCGAAATTTTTAAAATCGATAGCCGAATCCGAAAATTCAGATTATCCAATTTTCAGACATCCGAATTTTTGAATATCAGAAGTTTCAGATATTTCGGATATGGATTTTCAGATATTGGATTGGATATTTTTATTACCCCTAATGTTAAGACCAATTTATAGTTTTTAACCACATGAACATGTCAGGAGAAAAATGATTAACCGCTACGGTATATTCTCTACTAGTTCTTTTATAACTTTTACAATTAAAAAAAATAACATGTAATTCTTGTTTCGTCAATACAAATATATAAATGATATACAAGAAAATATTGGGCCCCTCCTTCCCGCCCAAAGATCGGTGTAACCCTCTCCGTTCAAAAATTTTAACGTTATTGGTTACTTTGCTTAATCAGGTCAATGGAAGGGGAAGAGAGAACCACACCTTTGTTTGGGGGAAGGGGAGGGTGAGGGTGACGTGGCGCTGAGGTGAAAAGGGGAAGGGGGAATCACACCCCATAGCCTTACACGTACCCTACTCCGCTACTCATATCTCCGATATATGTACGTATGGACATCTAGTCAGAAGCATACATCTTCACGAGAATAAAAAAACTCATAACTTGTATCTCATCTCATGCTATAAGAGATGTACAATATGTAGTTACAACTTCTAGCTACCTCATATTATATAAGTTTTACATACTTGATACAAAAGCAATGTTGCGATTTTATTAAAGTTGTGACCTATAATACAAAAACAATGTTGTTTTGGTCGAGTCTATTACGAGCTCTGCTCCAAGTACCAAAGTTGCTTTTGGCAAATCAAAACCTTCTCGGTCTCAGTATTGTGCTCCGTGACTTCTTTAGAACAATCCCATTTCATTCCTTTTGCTATTGTTGTGATCCTTTCTACAAAGCTGTTGGATTCCCTAATGATCGCATACCCTTTCGGCCTTAAGATCCGATCCATTTCCAATAACACGTATTTCATGTCACATCTAGACAAAAGAGTCGATGCCAAAGCAAGAAAGGGTTAGTACTAAGGATCGATAAATCCTAGGATATACATATCTAATATGATTGATAATTACCTATGACTTTCAGTTGTGAAGAGGCCATCTACATGAAGGAGATCATACGTTCGAGGATACGTTGAGAACGCTTCGCACCTAGCAAAAGATGGAACAAGTGACACTAATTTAGATTTTGGCATATCGTAAAGGTGTTAATTTTAACCTTATAAACACTTGATATATATCTTGTATTATACTCAGTGGCGGATCCAGATAGGATTCTGGGGATTCCAGAAACCCCTCGATTGGAAATAATTGAAAATTTCAGTGGAAAAAGTTGAAAAATTAGTGAAAATCTACAAAAGGAATCCCCCGGAAATCATTCCTGGATTCGCCACTGATTATACCCGATTAGTACATCCGTTTGAGAACTATAGAAGTTACAAAATTAGAACTTACCAATCGTGTAACGTGCCGATGAGACCCCTATCGAAAACCACTGGAAGTGTATTCGGAGCATAGGATGAAACCACATTCATAACCCAAACTGGATCCTCAATCAAAGCCGCAGCGAAACCTCCATAAACCGTATTCACATCCATCACATTTCTAATTTTATCGGTTCCAAGAGCCGGAAGCAGCTTCTTGTAATGCTTCACTCGAACTTTCCATTTCTTATCATCTTGCTTGAATGCACTATTACTGCCACCATGGACATTAGCAACACGTTCCGGAGTCATGTGCAATCTTTCGGGCCATTTTGTAATCCTTTGCAAGCTCAGTTGTTTGTACTTTAGGTTTGGAACATTTATACAATGTCGCATAGGGGTGTACCATGCTGAATCTGGCTCGGTTGCATCATCACATATTGGGGGATAGTTGTCGGGTTCGAGCTGTTTGTAGCAGCTGTTGTCTGTGGACTTTTGCCACACTGCCATATCGCCTTTCTTGTTGTGTAACTTAAAGCACATTGAAGTTAGAAGCTCTTGTAACTTGTCGTAGACGGATTTTTGTATTTCGACGGTTGTGTTCCAACCTTTTATGTGGTTCTCGTAGTTTATAGGAGGGCCTGATAGGACCCAAAAGCCTCCAGGACGAAGGATTCGATGTATTTCAATAAGGGAAACTCCACCTAAAAATGTCATATATTGAGGTATAGTATAGTATGTATCATTAAACATATGTGTGGTTATTATGAATCTTGTACAATATTAATGATGAGTTACTAAACTTACCGAATTGGGTCCATGGGATCAAGCATCTGGAGCAATGAGCTATATCAAATGAATTCGAAGGGAATGGGAGACGATGTGTTGCGAGGATTCCAAGAATGGCGGGAATCCCACGTTCTAAGGCGAATTGGACTTGTGCCTGGTGGTTATCTCTCGGAGCAAGAGAAACTGTAAGAATCCCACGATCGAGTAATTCAGCTCCCCAACTAGCAACCTGAAATGAAAAGGCTCGCGTGGAACTGGTCAGTGGGGACGTTTGGTGGTGGCGTACACTATTTTTTTTTAGATGAAATAGTTCAACATTTATAGATTTCTTAAATGCGACAGGGTGTTTAGTAATGTTTTTAAAGCTTGTTACCTGTCCAAGATGTTATTAAGACCGTGTGTATTGGGGCATTACCATCTTAATTTGACAGTTTGTCAAGCATTCCGGTACCGTAGTACTTTTTCATACATACCTTATGAACCTTTTAAATATTCCTATCGATTAAAAAGTTATGTCCTTTTTAAAGTTGGATATTTTCTAACCTTTTTGTGATTTACAATTGATATCCATATATGAGTCTCTTTGGTCTACCCTTTTTAATAAGCAACAAGCACTACATGGTCTACATAAACAGTATGATGTTCCAAGTAAAGTAAAGGAATGTGAAAAACTCACCCCACAACCGGTATCAATGGCGGTACGAATAGTTCCATCTTTCATCTCCGGGATCAAGTTTTGCATTAGGTCAACATACGCACCAACTCCTTCGGAAAACATAGTACCACCACCAGGAAAATAAAATTTGTCCCCTTCTTTTCTTAACCAATGTTGGTTCGATTTTTCTTTGTTAATCCACTCATATGGGACATTCCTAAAGTACATTTTAACCAAAGCTTATGAACAATGTTAACTTTTGGTCAAATTTTAAATAAACACTTGGTAAAAATTAAATCTTTACCTGTACCAACATTCGTCTTTGCTCTTGGGCCATCTGATTGGCTCCTTGTAGCCATCGGGTGGGGTATGAGGCATTCTTCCCTGTCAAAAACTGGTGGACAATGGCGTTCCATGAATTTAAGCCGGTATCTATCATATTTCCTCCATATCTAATAACCCAAACCATAAACCACATGTGATCAAGTAAACACATATAGAGATAGATGATTTGGATTGTGATTTAACTAAAGGAAGTTTAAAAATAGTAAAAAATAAAATAAAATAAGGTTTAATTAGCTTAAATGAATCATGTCACCTAGGTAAAAGAAAATTAGTACTTAAAGAGGGAAATAGTAAAAGAAAAAAAAAGTTTTGCTAAAAGGAGTCACAATGGCTAAAAAATTATCTAATAAAAATGGTCATTCCATTGGAAGTAGCTTTAATTTTTTTTTATTTTTTTTTAATATCAATTCCTAGATTTTCTAGAATAAATACGCCACTACATGCATCGTGTAACTCTCAACTACGCTACTAAAGCGCGAGGATTTCCCCTAGCTTGAGGACCGAACTAGCTTTGATACCGATCCATTAATCTTGTGACACAGTATACCTTAGGATCCATGCAAGGGGTGTAGTCTTGTAAATCAGCACTGCATTGTGGGAATGCAACAAATTTCACTTGGACCGACGAAGTACTTTCTTCAGTGCCCAATTCATACTTAACAGAACAATAACGGCCACCAAGGTAGAATGAAATCTCGCACAACACAACAAGCATTATTCCCACTGCCACAACCTTTAATAATCGATCACGTAGCCTCTTCAGGCTATTTTTATTCAGCTTCATTTCCTCTTCTGCTTCACAAAATATGGTCACATGCATGTCAACCAACAAATCAATTAACTCTTTGATTAGTAACAATTGTTAATTAATAAGTTAAAGTGCCATATTCGATATCCAGGTCATTTTAAATATCTCAACAAAGACTTTTATCGATTTTGTTTCATGAATTTAATTTGAGTTTTATAGTAACTATCTACTAAGGATAGCCCACGCTATCCCTCAACTTTGAATATTAAATAAAACTCCGTGAACAGGGGCGTATCTCGCATTGTTTAAGAGTAGCCCATGCTATCTCTCAACTTTCTTAGTGAATTACATTTTTAGTGTATTTTTTTTTTATTTTCTTCTTTGTTTTTATGTATTGTCTACTCAGAACAAAATGTATTTAACTAACGCTACCCCTCAACTTTTCTTTAGATCCAGCATTATCCGTGAATGTCATAATACAAAGAGCGTAAGCGTAGATTTCGCTACATAGGTCGAAGATAGTGTAAATTTGATCATAAGAAAAGTTATAAATGTTCACGTGATTTTATAGTTCTTTACTTGTTACTGGTTCCCTATGATGTACACCCATGCAAATATGAAATAAACATAGAAAAATATAAATTAAATTTAAAAAATTATTAAAATAATAAATTAATGGAACAGACAGCACACTCCATGTGTAAGTAAAGAAATCAGTGTAAATTTAATCGTAAAAAGTAGTATAATAATAATTTATTATAAGCAGTTATTATTAGAAAAAAGTGAACAATTATTAATTAGAATGTGTCCGCCCCTACCTGGTGGGGTGTTTGAGAGGAAATCGTCTTTTAAGACTATGAGTAATGGTTAGGGGCAATTACATATATCCCCCTCCAAACTTCATAAATTACATATATACCCAAGTTAAAATTTTATTTACATATTTCCCCTTCCCAAACTTTATAAATTACATATATACCCAAGTCAAAAATTTTATTTACATGTTTCCCCTTCCCAAAAACTAAAAAATATCAAATATACCCATTATATTATTAAGCACATCGTATCATTACATATTATGATGAATGTAATGATATGAGGGCTTAGTAATGATTATGTAAGAGTGTTAGAACACTCTTTTTCTATGAAAATCAAGTTGTAGGATACATGAAAACATTTTGCATGTTACATGTTCTTGGTGTTCATAACTTACTAAGTTGGAAAGATCGAATGAGATATAAGTTGTAGGATGTAAAGAATGTGTTTTATGACTTGTCGTGAATATAGTTTAGTAAAAGAATTGGGGTAAAATAGTTATTTTCCTATGCATTTTTAATAGAATGTGTATATATGTAATTTATGAAGTTTTGTAGGGTGATATATGTAATTTAAATTTTGGGTTGGGTTGGGTATATATGTAATTATAGTTGAAAATAGGGGGATATATGTAATTAATCCTAATGGTTAATGCCCCCTAAGGGGCATTTTTTTTTCCACATCATCATTATAATGCTCCTTCAAATAATGTGTAATGATTAACCTCTTATAATGTCATTTTAATAATTATTTCCTTATTTTTCTCCTCTTTAGGTATCATACTATAAATGTTCATCCTTCTGTGTAATGATTACCAAGCTCATTGATGCCTACATAATGCCCATTACATATGTTTTAAGGAAGATTTGGAGTTAAAATCCAAAAGGATGCAAAAAATAAGGTGTAATAAAAAAGATGTAAAAAGAAATATAAAAATTTTATGGAGGAAATTAGTCATTCAAAAAAATAAAAATTAAAATGTGTCCACGTGAGATACGACTTTATGAACAATTCACAAACTCGGGCCAAGTTTCAGTTAAAAAGTCCAACTCTCCAAGAAATATTCTGATATGGTTCTTTAATTAAAAAAAAAAATCATTATATTCTTGATAAAGTTAAAATGCTCTTTTAAATATTTGTTACTGCTAATTATCAATTGCCACAAATTGATTTGAAGAGGATATGTAAGAACCTAAATTACGAAAAAAAAAAAGAAAAAAGAAAAAAAAGATCAATAAAACACAAATAGAGGTTGAGCATGTACCTGGTAAATTGTGAATATATATAACCAAATTTGTAGATAAGACTAGTGAAGTATAAGCAAACACAAAGATTCAGTGGTTTAAGGAACAATCTTCAAGAAACAATGATGATTAATATTATGGTAATAAAAAAATATTGATGAAGGAAAAATAATGGAGATGGGGTGTCCCTACATGATTCAATATATGAGATGCTTACTTGTTTAACACTCTCTGCCTGCTTGCCTTTACTTTTAAATTTTTATGGATTTCACGGTTTTGTTATTTTTTATTTAAGGGGGAAAAGAGTAAATAAAGCTGAATGTCTCTCCAATCCATGTATGTGTTCACTCTTCCAATGGCTTATCTCTTTTGTTCTTCTAGGGATTAAACTATACCACTTGATGTAATAAGGCAATATGAACCATATGTAGAGATTCTATAGAAGATAAGGGTGTAATGACTAATGAGGTTTCCATATATGCACATGGAGGAAAACAATACAAATATCTTTGTGAAATTGTCTATTTATTTAAAGTTAATGCCATTACAAATAAATTTTGGATTTTTGCTGATCTTCTTTTTGATGCACAGTTGAGATTTGACATAAAACATTCAATATGGATACTTACTTAAAATATCCTAAGTTAATGACACAAGTAACATCTTAATTTATGCCTTGTCGCATAGGCTTGTAATTTTCTTTTTAGAATATTTCTAACCAATTTTGTTTCCGTTATAAGTTATAACCAAGGTTGTGAATAACAATTTTGTGTATGTGCTATTTTAAATTTATTATTTGAATTATGAACTTAGCTGCGCTATAATAGCATAATGAGCTTAAGTCTGAGTTTGTGCCTAAATTTGAAGTCATTACTAAACAAAAAATGTGTTGGTTTATCATAAACCGTTTATGTGTTTGTATTCTGTTAAAGTTAAATGAACAAATACGAACATGCATTTGTTCTTGTTCTTAGAGAGATACTTCATGCATTTTGCTAACTACAATAGTTATTATGAGAAACTTATATCAACTGACTTTCTCCTTTAGACATTTCTAATTTCTAAAGCATCACGTGTGGTCAGTATGGCCCATCTAAACTAAGGTTTTTTTTTTAAATTAACGTTCATTAACACTACGGACGAGCCCTCAAAATGAGGACCGTCGCCAAACAACTAAACCATATATACAAGCGATTTACACCATTCTTCCCAAGACAAATTCATATACATGGATCTATGTTTTTACCAAAAGAAAGTCCATCTCTTAATGTTACAGATAATGAATCTGGTGGAAGCCACTCTGTCTATAAAAAATATTCTCGTTCTTGGCTACACAAATACACCACATCGATACCATAATAACGCCTTGGATAATTCTAATCTTCCATTTATTTCCATCCACTGCCTTCTTAATCTCCAGAAGATCATGAACGCTAAAGACCACAAAACGATCTAAACCACACCAAGAACCTATGAACAGCCAAATCTCAAACCATGCTCATTCGGCAATTGAACATACCAATATCATCGTCTCGATTCTCTCTTTCAAATCCAGTGAACAATCGCCTAAAATTATGAGTTTCAACTAACGGCGTTAGTGGGACTTAACGGCGGGTGCAATGAGAAAAAATAAATTAAAAGGTGGGACTGGTGGGAAGAATAAACTTAGATGGGATTATTATTGGCCAACTACACAAAGGTGGGATTATTACAATCCAATTTTCCTTTAAAAAATTGTTGAGTATCGGGGTGTTCAATATTTTTCCCTCGAGTTATGGCATAATATATTTTTTGAAAATGTAGTTGTATTCAAAACATAGCGTATCTTTGGTAGTGTAATGGGTACTAATATTTGTTTATAAGATTTTCGAACGATTTAAAACGCATTTTAGTACAACATTTTGTTTTATGGTTTTTGATAACTCATCTTAATTTCCCTTTGCGCATATGACAATTTTATTTTTTTTAGCTTTTTTTCTTTCGTTTGTTAAATTGTGTGCCGGTGACATGCAACTACTATAAGACCATACGGAGTGAAGGGGGGAAGAGGGGGATGAAGCGTCATGTGGCACTTGTGGGACCCATATGTGAAAGGTGAAAATTGTGGGGAGTGGGGGGAGGGGGGGGAAGGGGGGGAAGTGCCACGTGGATTTTCTTTTTTTATTTTATATTTTTAATAAACTAATAAAAAAACACATTTTTACTAAAAAAACATAATTAAAAATCATAATAATTAATAATAAAATAAAAAACATAAAAAAACATAAAAAACATAAACATAAAAAATATACCTAAAAAAACTACATGTCATATTTTGCCATGATCTTGCGCTTCATTTGTAACGTCATCTCTAACTCTTGACCGCTTAGGTGATCGACGGACATGGCGAGAAATTTCATATCTTCGCGCTTTTCGCGCTGTTCTTTCATACTCAATTTTTTTCAAAGGCTTCGCGAATGGTTCTTTTCTCCTCGAGCCTTTGTTGTTGAATTGGGCGATGTTAGCATTTAATTCCTCGTTAGAGGATTTTTTGCGCCTTCTTTTTGGACTTATCTCGACCGGGTGGGCAACTCAATTCCTCATCAAACTCGTCATCATCCAAGTTAATTTCCTCCAAGTTTCCACGTCTAACCGAACGGTCATGAGATGAATTTGTTTTGGTCCTTTTTGACGAATCGGTTGCAGTGGGGACGTTCGCCCATTTTGAATGGTTTTTGGCGAATTCCCAACAATGCAAAAACTTGAATTCGGCACACTTTTCTTCACGATAAGCTTTTAGGGCGTTGGCGAGGTAGTCGCCGTTTGTTTCACCGCTTCTTGGATTGTTTCTTGCGTAATAATAATGCGGGTGGAACGCATTCATTGTCCTGCTTATCTCGGTCCACTTGGATGAGAGACTATCATTTGCTCGATAGAAGTCTCGTTCCACCAACTTATGGAACGAACTGTTTATCTCGATCCAAAAGTCGTTTTTGTGGCTACTATTTCCTACAAAAATAAAATAAAAAAGTGGTCATTAGTCACACGTAAAAATATATATTGCTAACAACATTTTTTATGTTTAAAAAGTATTACAAATACCTTGCTCAGATTCTGACTCGCTTATCCAAGCTTTCGATAAGGCAACCTCTTTGGCGGTTGTCCACTTAATTGGTTGGCGGTTGGCGGCGGCCAACGCTTTGTCCTCCGCCGTTTTCTTCTTGTGAGTTCTTCTTGCATTTGGTTTTTTACCCGACGATGATCCCACAAAATTTTCTTGTTGTGTTTAGGGCTCGCTTTCGGTTGCGTTAAATGTGTTGGCGGTTGTGAAGGAACGAGGGATCGTTAAATGGAAAATTAGGATAAATTTGCCCACTAATGTAACTCGCGAAAGCCGCGTATTCCAGACAAGGTGATTGAATGGGTGGACGGTTTGGTGTCGGGTGAACCGATGGTGTATTCGGGTTTGGGATGTAGTTGAATGGGTTGTTCGGGTCAAAACCTCAGTTGTATGGGTTCATTTTTTTAAAAAGTATGATGAGGAGTATGAAGTGGGTGTTTTGTGTAAATAGTGGGGTTATATATAATTTTTTTTAACCGTTAACATTACACTGATTGTTTTTTAATTTTTTTGTTTTTATTTTTTTTATAATACAAACGGTCAAATGCAAGCCCCAACCCCCCACGCGACTCCGGACCGTCTTATGAATCGAACAGATAACGATTGAATCCTCTTTTATAATGAACCCGTCACAACATACGGACATCACTACCTAGTATTAATACATATAAAGATACCCACTTTTATATATATTAGAATTTTAAATACATAAATAAATTAGTTAATTACAGGATTCCTGTGATTTTGCATCTTAAAAAGTAACGTTGGAGCCAAAGGCATTATAACCCAGCGGCATCTTGGTGGTGGGATAAGAGTATAAGACTTAGGGACTATAAGGTCCTGGGTTCGAATCTCACAAAGGCGGCTAACAAATTGGAATCACTCACGGAACACTGGAGTATCATCGTGCCACCAATGTTTCCACGCGATCATATTCCACCACCAAGTCACAAATTCAGGAGGAAACTCATAATTATAAAAAAAAAAAAAACCCCTTTGTGAGATTCAAACCCTGGACCTTATGGCCTCTAAGTCTTATCTTACCACCAAAATACCACTAGGTTATAATGCCTTGGGCAGTAACATTGGAAATGGCACATGATTTTATCATAGTGACGTTTTTATATCACAATATCACATGAAAGTTAGTGGCACCGTAATCACAGGAGCCGACAGCAAGGTCAAAGCACAGGAAGGTGACGGTGACAAATCGACGCGTTATTAACCTACTATTATTTGTTATGTTAAAAAAAAAAAACAAAAAAAAAAAACAAACCCTTCTATTATTTGTTTTATTAAACGTATTTTTTAACGCCCAACAAACCTTAATAAGTCGGGAACACTCATGTACAAAAGTTTACCCACACTTCCAATCCCAACTCGTCATCATTTCTAGAGGGAACCCACTAGGGGTGTTCAGAATTCGATTTGGATTCGAAAAATTCAAAATTCGACTTAGTTCGATTCGATTACCAAGAATTCGATTCGATTATTAAGAATTCGAATTCAATTCAATTCGAATTCGAGTCCAGTAAATTGAATACGAATTTATGATTTTAAATTCGATTCGATTCGAAATTCGAATAAAAACTGTACATGTATATTTTATATATATATATACACACACACACACATACACATTATTATATACACAAATATACACATTGAAAAAAAACTGATAAATTTTGGTCAAACACTAAGAATTCATAATCTCTACAACTTTTACCATAACCATATTTTACATATTTATCTTATACATCACAAAACTCTAACAAACTATACTCTCTACTATCTTTACTATTCCTGTATTTAACATATTGTTGTTTGTCAAGTATGTAGATTTGTATTTTATATGTTAAAACTAATGAGTTTGTATTACTTTTAAAACTAAAAATAAAACAATTTATTATTTATGGTGAATTTGAACTAAATCTAATTTATTCGAATTCGAGTTTCTTATTCGAATCGAATACGAATCGAATAAATTGAATTTTAAGCGAATACGAATCGAATAAATTGAATTTTAAGCGAATACGAAATCAGGTAGAAATATTAAAAATACGAAAAATTTGATTCAAATATCGAAAATTCGTTATTCGATTCGTTGAACACCCCTAGAACCCACCACCCAACGGATTATTGTGGTAACCCTTGGTTTGTGAATCAGTGAATGGCATTTTGTCACAAACGAGACTTCAACATGCGACATCCCATACAGAAAGTCATTCAAATATCACTAGAGCACTGCCCATTTTGGTTTAAACACGGTTTATTCATCAATATACAATAGAATGAGCTCGGACCATACCCTATTGAAAATCGCCAAATATGAGTATCGGTACTGGCACTGGTTCGGTACGGTATTTGAATGTAAATCAAACTAAAATGCAGGCACCACACCAAACCGAAAATATTGATCCCAAAAAACGTCAAATGAGCACTGAGTTGGTACCAAGACATTACCAAAAATGTCTCGGTACCAGTATTTTTCAATACCCGATACCAAATGTTTATCCCTTTTATAGGATAGTTCATTTGCACTTTTTTCTCATGTTTAAAAAAACTCTTTAATAGAGTAGTATGCCAAATTCAAGATTTGTGTGGGAATAGTAAAGATAGTAGAGAGTATAGTTTGTTAGAGTTTTGTGATGTATAAGATAAATATGTAAAATATGGTTATGGTAAAAGTTGTAGAGACTATGGATTCTTAGAGATTTATTAAATGTTTGTCCCTTTTCTATTTTAAAAACATAATTATTTATTTAACTCATACGAAAAAACTAATACTTAAAACATGAACTAAACGAAAATGGCCATACTATGTTTAGTTTCTTTTGACCTTATATGTTCGTTTTGTTTGTGTTGATGCTTCAACACTTATAGAGTTATAGCCACTTATTTTGACCCTATAACTTGATACCTGAAATTAAAACTTAACAGGTAACAATGTAAAATTAGGCCTTGCATAAGTAAGCGTCATATGATTATGGACTAAGGTTTATGTATAAATGGTTAAAATTATAGGGTCGATTACATAAGGTTTATCTAAAACTCCTTGTATGTTTTCCTCCAAAAGCAACTTTTTTCTAATGACTTTTAGTAAAAAAATCTTTATAGAACTTATATAATACTTTGAACCACAAAGACCCATCAATACACTTGTACCTCATTCATATATATAGGCAGTGGAAGAGAGAATTAAGACCAGTTACATAACTATAAGGTGTACCATATGTAAAGCAACAAATACACAACTATCACACTTTTAACATAATAATTTTTTCTTCAAATTTGAACACTTGAGTAGCTTCCCAAGTTATAAATTCCATAAAAGGCCGATGAGTGATGACCTTGGTTATGGACTTATGGTACATTCACAACTTCATGATCAGTGGCGAAGCTTAAAAAAAATAATGGCCGGAGAGACCCAAATTTTTTTCCTATCGGTGGAGACCAGACCCAATTCATATAAAAATTACCTACCAAAATCGCAAAATTTTTACCGCTAAGCCAAAAAACGGGGGGGGGGGGGGGGGGGGAGGGGTCACCTCTTGGTCTCCATGATCCTTCGCCATATGGAGGTCATAGGTTCGAGTTGAGGTGCACAGACCGGTTATTTTCTTAATCGGTTTGGTTAACTTAAGGCTATTACTTTAACTGGTTCGGTTATTCACTTTAACCGGTTTCCTATTTTTTTCCCCGTAAAAAAATTGGTTTAAAAACCGGCTACACTTCGAAAAGTCCCTAACCGGTTACTAATCTACGATTAAAAATAATCACTAATAGTTTAACCTTCGTTCAATTATTAACCAGGTACATTTTCAATAATAACTGGTTACTGTTATAACCATTTATTATGTGCACCTCTAAAGTCTTTACCTAAAGCTAAATAGCTCTTGGTTGAACTATGAGTTTTACCACAACACGCCTTTGGTTGATAAGCTTAATTTAGAATGTTGGCAAGCCTGGTGACCAACGCCTTCTGCATTCATGGACATGAATAATCTTTTGTCATTGAATTTACCCGGGTGACTGACCACGGTTATTAACACACAAAAAAAAAAAAAAAAAAAAAAATTCCCTTAAAAGGCTAAAACAAAAATATAGCCCTAGTCTTGTTCGTATGAAATCCTTTTAGGTCTGTTACGTGGCGTCCACAAGTCTCTGCGTCAAAAGCTCCACCATACATACATACATACGCAGGTTTTTTTCTTTCATATGCTCCTCCTTACCTCTTTTCATTCCTTTTTTTTTCCGATTGTATCATGTATGCGTTAGTAATTATTTAGGTTCTTATATGCTGATTCTTAATTATTATTGTCATGTAATTTCGTGTCTATGCCTATGGAATTGATATGATTAGGTTAATATCGTGTTTTTTGGTCTGTATAAAGGGAATGAGGATAAAATTATGTCATTTCTTTGATAACAATGATGATGATAATTATTATTATTATTTTTGAACGGTGGAACTTCATTATATATATAAAAAATATAGAATCCGGGCCAGCAAGCTCAAAATGAAGCTAGATATTGACATTGCTGTTTACTTTTAATTGGCGTCCATTTGTGTTCGTTTAGAATCGTGATGATGAATGAACTTAAATGGACACGTTGAGTTTCTTAAGAAATAAACATGAACAAGTCAACAAGAAAAGCGGTTCGTTGAAGATTTGTGTTTGTTTGCTTAGAATTAAACGAACGGTCACAAAACAGTTGGTTCGTTTACAGTCATACCAACAATGTTGCAGAAGGCGCTAGGCGGGCGGTGAGGTCCAGCCTAGGGACTAGTCAGGACTAGGCGAAATTAGGCGGAACTAGGCGTTTTGGTATTTTTTTATACGTATTTTATATATATACACAAATTTAGGTGTTTTTTTTAAATATGTTAAGATATATACACATAATACTAAGAAATACTTAGAAATTTAAAAAAATAACTAAAAAAAGTTAAAAATACCACCGCCTAATGGCCAAAACGCCTAGTTCACCGACTAGGTCCTTATTCCTATATTTAGTCCCGCTTAGCGCCTAGGCGCCCGCCTAGGCCGACTTTCACAACACTGCTTACCAATCTTGCATGCATATCAGTTGCCTACTTGCCACAAGTCTACAACATATTGTTATGGTGAATGCCAAGAGTTATATTTCTGTCTCGAATAGCGGCTGCTGTCTTGTTACATTATGCATCTTATACTAGACAGCAATGTGTATCTCTGTGATTTCTAATAAGTTGAATATATGCAGCAGGTAATTTGGCACTAAGAAGCAATGGATAACACATCTTACTGTCCTTTCAATCAGCAAGACATTCAAAGATGTCCTTTCCTAAGAAACATCAACAAAACAACCAACTTCTCTTTCGCATCAATCCATCTGCCCGTTCCTGTATGTTGTGAATGCTATTCGTATATTTATACTTTTGTGAATAATGGATTAATAATACTATAGTGATTTTCTGTCATACTTCACAGGAAAATGGAACCAGGGGTCCAATATTTGAAGATGACTCCAACTTTGATATGGCTTTTAAGCTTTTCCATGGTAAAGACGGGATTGTCCCTCTCTCTGAGCGAGATTCTGAAAAGACGAAACCTGAATCCGAACCAAAGTTTAACCCTTTAGCTGCAAATGTTGCAACAATTAGTTTGTCAGCTTTTGGACCAGGAGGTCCATTTAGTTTTGGGGCTTTTTCTGAAAAACGGAAGATGCAGAAATGTGAATCTAAATCATCCAAAAATGAGTCATCGTGTAAGGTGCGTTCATATCACTAAGCATTTGAAATGCATACATATTAATAAATCGTGAATGTAGAAGTATTAGATTGAGTTATTTGTAGACAGGTTACTAAATATTACTGCCTGCAAAACAGATTCTGGCTTAATTAGTTCTGACTCAAAGTTATGTCAACATATCTAAGAGTAATAAAGAGAACAAAAAAATATGATTTAGCTGAAAGTGTTGTCTGTAACCATAGAATTTAGTCAAATGTGACATGATGGAACTTAAATTAGATAAACATTCCCGTTTTTTGGTCGTTTGCAAAATAACCCTTTTTCTTTTAGGTGGCAATTTCTGCTTATATACATATCTGTTGGTTTGGGTTATGTTGTGTTATAAATAGGCCAAACGGGTGACGTCCAATATCATAACACGCCCCACTTACGGTGTGCGCATATAATGTATATATGTGTGGCCCTTTGGGGGCAAAAGTAAAGTTGCACTAGTTTTAACGTTATTTTACTAATTTCGTGAAAATAACGTTAAAAACGACGGACGGTTAATCATGCATCATGTGGTGGCGTGGATAGCCAAAAGACAAAGTGGTACATGCACCGATCGGGTTTGTCCCGATTGCTAAGTGTTTTGTACCTTATGTCCAAGGCTTGATACAAAACCACATCGAGCCGGGGGTCTCACTGGAAGCAGCCTCTCTATTCTTAGGGGTAGAGGTAAGGCTGTCTACATCTTACCCTCCTCAGACCCTACCTTAGCTTTGCTATAGGTGGGATTAACCGAGTATGATGATGATGAGTTTTGACCTTAACCACTTTGACCCGCTACGTAACCCACCTACCTTGCCAGCTCTACCTTTTCTCAAAGAAAGGAAAAAATCATGGTGGCGCCAAAAATGATGTTCTAATCATTCAGTACTAAGACCTTCGCATTTTTATAGCAAACCAGAGGTGACAATGTTGACCCATTTACCTATAAATGAGTCGTTAAGGCTATGCTTTATCTTTATCTCTAATGGGTCACACAGATGAAGTTTAAAATTAGCCAATGAGCGACCCATATAAAGTTTTATTCCCAAAGGGTCAAATAAAACAAAGGAAAATCTTAAATGGGGCACAAAATTCGGGCAAATTTATGTATAAAACTTCCGAAATCATATTTTTTGAAAAGTAGTTATTATTGAATAATGTAATTCTTGTAACAATATCCAACACATTAGTTATTAACAAACTTACTTTAAACAAATTGAGCAAAAAGTGTCGGGTCTACATGACGATCCTTGTCAACCAGTAATTCCTCGACCCTGGGGAACCAAGGGTTTGTGTTTAGCAGGATAGGGTCTGCGATTCAAAAGGGGTAGCGGCGCAACTTGTTGCCCATTTGTCTGCCATTCTCCTGTAATTGTTTATGTTTTTTATTGGACACAAAATGAATTTTTCGTCACCTGTACCAAAAAAATCACCCACGTTGGCCCGGATCTGTTTTGACTCGTTCCCACGACATGCCCATTTCCCACCTCTAAAAGGGAACGTCATCTGTTGATTTTTCATTAATATACATTGCTTTCATTCAGGGAGATACATCAACACACGAAGCACTTGGAAACGAGTGGTTGAGAAATGGAAACTGCCCAATTGCTAAGTCATACAGAGCTGTAAGCGGAGTACTCCCACTAGTGGCATCAGCTTTTAAACTGCCACCTGGAGTCAAGCTTAAATGTCCACCAGCTATAGTTGCTGCCCGAGCTGCACTAGCAAGGACTGCTCTTGTAAAAAAGTTACGCCCTCAACCACTGCCTGATAAAATGTTGGTCATAGGAATGTTGGGAATGGCAGCTAATATTCCATTGGGAATATGGAGAGAACACACGCGTAAATTCTCACTATCTTGGTTCATTGCAGTGCATGCAGCCGTGCCTTTTATAGCCATGCTCAGAAAGTCGGTTTTAATGCCCAAAACAGCTATGGCGTTCACAATTGCAGCTTCTATACTTGGGCAGGTTATTGGGTCAAGAGCTGAACGGTTTAGGTTGATGAGGACCCAAACCCAGATGCTGGCTCAAGTGGTTACTATAGAAACCATTGCTGGTCATGGTTCGACCGACGTTGATGATCTAACCAAGGGTCAGTGCAGGCGTGATGAACCGATTGGGGGTCAATATTCTGGGAAATCTGTAAGCTACCAATCTTCTTCATCATCACCTGGTGTGTGTTATTGAGGTAAATGTATGGTACCATGAAACTAGCTATGCAAATGCTATTGTATGACTATCTTAAAGTAGGTAAAAGTGGCTATTATGTAGTGCAACGTGGTCGTTAGTTATATTTTCATTTGAGTTTTATTTATGTAGATTATGCTTGTTAAACGGAAACTTTTTTGTTGCGAATGAACAAGATATTGTTAGCGTAGTTCAGGCTCCTAGAAGTTAAGCCTGATAAAAAGGCTCAGATCAAATTGGACGAATTCCAAAATATGATTCGAGGGAATAAAATTGAGCAGGGATCAGTATCGTGACCCAAACACATACTTTCTACCACACCGACTTTGCGAAAATGCAAGTAGCAAGAACATGATCCGCAAACTCATGGCTGAGACTACATCCCAAACACAAGCCTTCCCCGACCATAACAACACCTATAGCTGTTAGCGCGTCTGCCATTGAGATCTTGTTATCTACAGCTCTTCATGCAAAACAATCAAAACTTTTTCTAATATTTTATAGATTAGTATACCAATAACATGAACTGATTAATTAAAGCCATAAGTGGAACGTTGAAAAACATTTATTTAGTTTCATTTTAGTATGTACTTGTTTTGTAAATGCCATAAATTAAATTAGGGGAAGGGGTACTACTCGTGAGGTTTTTTAACTTCACTAGTTTTAACCAATCCTGCACTGACACATCATTTCACTGAAACCGTTTTTTAGAGGCAACACTCCATTGGTTCTTTACCCAATAATAATATTAATAATACCTTTCTCGCTCTCTTTCTCCTCTAAAATCACCTACACCACTCATTTTTTTTAATAATACATTTCCCACTTTCTCTCTCCTCTTGAACCAGCACGGTAAGAAGAACCCGTATTTGGTTCACGGGACCTCTACCAGCACCGGTGACGGCGGTGTTACCGTGCTGGTAGTGGGGTACCCGTGACCTTTTCTGGTGGCGCCCCGTCCCTCATTTTACTTTGAATTAAACAAACAATAGTGTCTTTAATAATTAATAACATAATTAACATGTGCCCATAAAATGTACGTCGCAATAACGCATAATAGAGGTTAAGCTTTTCAGTCTAGACACATAAAATGTATTTATTCATCACGCTTCAACATCTGTATCTTAGTTACTTTTAATAGTGAGAAAAAAAAAAAGAACCATCCTTGCATACGTGAAAATCTTGTATCCACATAATATCACATTATAACCTTCACAAATTTCGTCAATACATTTGCAACCTTAATGCAACTCACTTAACCATTGCCTCTTAATATAAATATAAATATGCTTAGTTAAGTTCTCAATAGAACTTTAGTTTCAAAGCTTTTAGATTACACACACGTATAAGGTAAATGAATTATAAAGCTACAAAGGAGAGGTAAGATACACTTCTGGTGAACACTAGTAGTTTAATGGTATATCAAAATAAGAGTAGCTTGCAATATAGTTTTGACCGTTAACACACACAAAAATCTCGACTCGTAGATATACAGTTATACTTTCTCATAGACAGTAGTCACACTCAATAAAAAGTAATAAGTTGCGAGAGTGAGGTCACAAAGAACGTCGTAGTTGATGAGAACATTCAAGTGATTAAAAATCAAGTTTGATGATGTGGATCCAAAGATCAATGGCAGAATAATTGTAGTTGAAAATTTTTGGGAAGTCCAAAAATACAACCCGTAACAGTCTCTCCACCCAAAGGCGGGGGGTCGCCTAACCCCCCAAAATTTTCACTCAGAAATTCTGATTATATAGTATCTGTATAGAAATTTTTGGTATATACAGTTTCGACTCTCGTGACCAGTTCCGAACCCCCGGTAACTTCCGAGTTCCGACCCTCTGAAGTTTTCGCTTAACTCACAGAATTTGAGGTTTTTAAAGGGACTGAGAATAATGTGTAGGTGACTCCAAACACTTTTTCCGTTACATTTCCACGGTCAATTCCATTCCACCTATTATTAATGCATACCAAACACTACCTGATTCTAAAGAAACTACAACGCCCCAATTAATTTACAAGGAATATACTGCTTTGTGTGATCGTTGGGCGTGGCGGAAGAAAATGACTCCGGCATGTGGCTTGTTTTCAGTTTGAACACTCAACCAGTTCATAATCATACCATACCAAATAAACACCAAACATCTCCTGTTGTTTTGCTAAACTACTTTCAAGTTTTAACATATTATTTTAACTCAATTTATCAAAACCGCTGGATAATATTACACATGCAAACACAAATTTAAAGCAGCGTTTAGTTGCAAAACATTTAAATAAGATGTTAACCAAAACTGAACATAAATAATAACATTACACACACCATATTAGTAAAATACTTGGACGACAACTAAAAAAACATACTTATAGATCCATGTGTCCATGACCGCAGAGAGCAAGCATGTCTCCAAGACAAAAATAAGCCAAAACCTAAAGAGAAGCGTAGTGAGCAAACATCTGCTGCATACACAAAATGTTGTAGTTAATCTCTATATATGACAGAAAACTCTAACTAAGATCAGAAAATGTGTTATTTCATTCCAATGCTAGGCTATTTAGAGACCATGACTTGCTACTCACTGTAAACAGTTTTTGCTTCAACATTAGGGCTGTCCAAAAAGCCCGTGGCTCGGAGCTCGCTCGAAGCTCGCTTGGATTTAGCTCGAAAAAAGTTCGCTCGATATGGCTCGGTTTAAAACTGAGCCGAGCCGGCTCGGATCGGTTAGAAAGTGAGCCTAACTCGGCTCGGTTCGTAACGAGCCGAGCTGGCTCGGTTTGGCTCGAATAATTCTAATTTTTAATATATATTTTTTATATACATATAGTATACTATCAAAATGTAAAAAAAGATGGAGAATATGTTACATATTTAATATTTGGTAACATTGGCATGGAGATTCTTTGCTTGGGATTGAAGTTATAGCTAATCAAGTTATTTAAATAAATTCAATAATGCTTTTGATCCAAGTACTCAAGTTAATTCGTATGTTGATGAACTTATACGAATATACGGTATTCCGTTAAAATTTGAGACTTATTTTGTACTTGCTTGAACTTGATTTTAGCGTGTAATGTATAAGATTGAATTATTTTAAATGTGTTATTTTTAACTATTAAATAATATTTTAAACTATTGAATTTTGAAAGCCATTTTTCTTTTTTCTTTTTAAATTCGAGCCAAACCAAGCCAAGCCGAGCTTTGATTTTTAGCTCGGTTTCAAATCCGAGCCGAGCCGAGCTAGCTCGGTTTATAACCAAGCCGAGCGCGAGCTTGGCCTGGCTCGGTTCGGCTCATGAACAGCCCTATTCAACATAAATAAAAAGATGCATACCTTTAAAGTCAATAGCCACCATATGAAGGAACATTGCTGACACCTGGGCAGTCTCTTGCCCAATGCCCCAACTGGTGGCACTTAAAGCACTCACCAGATGCACCACTATTTCCACCACCTGAAGACACACCAGTGTTCATTCTTCCAACAGAACCACCATATTGACTCCCATAATGACCGACATGACTAGCAGGCAAAGCAGTTTGTTGACCGACATGCCTACCAGGCAAAGCGGTTTGTTGACCCACAGTCCCTGTTTGGAGGTTAAGCCTGGTATTTGGGGCTATGAAACTTGGGTCCTCTTTTTTATCAGTTATGTCAACTTCTTGAAGTAGAGCTGTCATGTTTGATGAAAACTTTATCTTCTCTGCTTTAGAAATAGTGGATTTTACTGATCGCTGATCATCACCGTAACTCTCTTCCTTCACTTTTAGTTTAAAATTAAACTTGTTAAAAAGGGCATTACGAACAATTTCTGTGAACTTATCATCATCTTGTTCTTCGTGTTTTATGAGATACAAATCTTTAGCGGGAATGCCCATTATATCCTCACCGGTTTCTTGGAATGCAGTTGCCCATGCCACACCAGTATGGTCGAGTAATTGTATCTGGAGGACATATCTATATTCACATTCATCAACAGTCTGATCACACTTGTCACATCGCCATTTTCCATCTCCATTATTCACAACTTTTTTGCTGCATTTTCTATCACCAACCGCGATGGGGCACGCTGTGTAGTAAAAATTTTCAGGTTTGATATGCCAGATTGTGGCATTGACGGTAATCCAATCGGGTTTCTCAGAAGTTCCCAACTTTTCATCTTTAATTTGGGATAAAGTCTTCTTATCTGTCTGAGGCACAGACTCCCTTGACATAGATACCGTAGGGGCGTTCCTACCAACACTGTTGAACCATTCTTTAAGTTTATGGGTCTCAGGTAAATCAGGTTCTATGGACAGCTGGCTCGAGGATATAGTCCCAATTGACTTCCCGTTATACTCGTGCACTCTAGCAGACTTCATAGCAATAACTGGGAATTGACCAGAATCCAACATCGTTTGAATTTTTTGACCATCTACATTGCAAAAGTTACCCCATAAAGTCAAAACAATACTTCTTCCGGACATGTCCTTCAATGAAAGACTTCGTTTTTGAGTTTCGGTTTGGTTTTTAGTCATTATTGTGGATGGAGGTGTGATGCTATAAACCACGCCAATTATATCCAAAATTGTGTTGCTATCCATGCCTTCGATCTCACCAATAGTCCGGAAATGAAACTGCTGACCGGGAATTGAGTTGTCATCATCAAAGCTAGGCTGAATTGTTGACATCTGGTCGAGTGTAATTTCATAATCGTTTTTTAAGTGGTTAAAAGCTTTCTGAGCAGGTTTTACATTTCCTCTTGATATATAATAAACCTTGCCGACTTCAATCTGATTGTAAAATTGGTCAGCAACAGCATTAAAGCAGGTTGCACGTATTTCTCCACCGTCAGAATCAAGAAGATCAAAGGAGAAAACTTTACCATCTCCTTTCGCATTGCTGTAATGTCTAAGGTCAGCTTTTGCAGTCACCCGAGCCTTTATGGTCCATTTACCTTGATATGGATTCAAAGCAGCAATTGGTATGGTTCTTGCAGGAGCTTCGGTTTTTACCCACAGGACCCCTGTTACCACCATACATTGAAGGCATTTGATTAAATGCTGGTCGCATAGGAGGCATACGGTTGTTTACTGAATTGTTGCTGAAAGCATTATTATAAGAATGCAAGCCTGCATTGGGTTCACTTCTGGGCGTGTAAACTGGTGGTCCCACATTGGTATTTGGTCTTGTAACTGTTGCTGTTGGCTGGTTAAAAGAAGACTGCATTGGCACTGCAGATCTTTCGTTCCCATAAGAATGTAAGCCTGCATTATGTTCACTCGTGCGAGCATGAACGGGTGGGCCCACATTGGTATTTGGCGTTGTAACTGTTATTGCTGGCTGATTTAGAGAAGATTGCATTGGTGCTGCAGATCTTTCGATTGAAGAAGTTTCACTACCAGGAAACTTAACTGCGAATTTCTTTGGATCACCAATGATATCACACTTATCCACGAGCACATCGAAACTTAAGATTATAACAATACTACACAAAATAATTAGAAGAGATAGTCAGTTAACAATTCAGACAATTATGTCAAAGATAGCATGAATCTGTTAATAGATGATAAATGTAAGGATAACAGAAACATCATATATATAAAAAATAACAGGGTTTTTAGCAATAGATAAAACACATACTTGTATTAATCAAATAGTACACGTATACATATTATATAATATAATTAATCAAGAAGAAACTTAGAGATCAATAAGATAATACAGTAAGAATCAGATTACATTCTGTTTGCTGGTGTAATACCCACATTAGAAATCAAATATATCTGAATGCAGAATTGCTGCGAACACACGCTCTGACAAGTAGACTACCTTGTTGCACATTTCTCAAAGAAACAACAAACCTTCAAGTTAAGCAGTTAAGCAGGATATGACACAAAATCAACAATAAAACAACCACAAAATCAAGATAAAAATATATATATATATATACAGCAAAATAGGAATACCCACAACAACCAAAAAAAAACTTATAAAAGCTAACAAAAGCAACCATTTTTATACATTTTAATCATACATACCTCTTAACACACCAAAAAGATAACACGAGATTTATAAAAGATAATTAAAAAAACAACACTTACACTCGTTCACATATGCAATTACAAACAAACAGAGTAATAATAATCAAGATTTTAACTAATGCAAGAACCTTTTCTAAACCCTAACTTAATATCAGCAATCAACTTAACCTGCTCCCTAACAATAAAAAAACCACAAAATCAAGATAATTTTTTTTTTGAAAACCCAGAATAAAAAAAACAAGAAAACTTATAAAAGCAAAACAAAATCAACCATCTTTATATCATTAATCATACATACCTCTTATTACACCAAAAGATAACAACACGAGATTCAAATAAATCCAGATTACAACTAATGCAAGAATCTTCTCTAAACCTAACTTAATTTCAGAAATCAACTTAACCTGTTCCCTAACAACAAAAAAATCCAAAAAATTAAGATAAAAAAAAATACCCAAAAAAAAACAAGAAAACAAATAAAAGCTAACAAAATCACCCATCTTTACATGTTTTAATCATGCATATCTCTTCGCATACTAAAACGATAATACAACATTCAAAAAAGATAGTAATAAACAACACTTACACTCGTTCATAGAGGTGATTACAAACAAGCAAAGTAATAACTAAGCAGTCAATATCGGTGGGATAGCGGTGGGATATCGGTTATCGGACCCTCACCGATATTCGGTGTCAAATATCGGTGGCAAAATCGGTACCGATATTATCGGTGATATTTGCCGATATCCCACCGATATTTTGATTCTCATATATCGGTTATAGCGCCGCATTTCCAGGTTTTGCTTTTTTATAAGCCAAATTACACTAAAAGCCAATAATAATCTTTTTTTTTTTAATAAGCCCATAAATATTAAGAGCCCAACTACCCAAAAACACTTCCAAAACCCTAAAGTGGACAGATTTGTCTCTCCTTTGTCTTCTGCCATTTGTCTGTGACTGCCATAAAATCTGTAAGCGTTATATATTGTTATGTTTTAGGTTATATATAGATAACATTTCAAATATTAACACTTTGGAGTCTTGACTTTTGATATTACTATTAGTAATTTAGTATTATATATGACTATGTTTAGGTTTTATATTATGTTAATATATAAATATTAAAATTCTACATGATATTAAAATTACCGATATCCCACCGCGATAACCTATATATCAAATATCGGCCCTCTACCGATATTCGATTTCCCACCGCATTAACTGCTTAGAGTAATAATCATCAAGATTTTAACTAATGCAAAAATCTTCTCTAGACCCTAACTTAATTTGTGTCAAGACTCATCTACCCGACCATTAAACATTAATGCATAAAGTTTTTCATAACAAAACAGGATCTTGAACCTGGAAATTAAAATATCTAAACTACTTAACTATTTAGCATATGCCACCCAAATACCAAAGCCTAATTAGATTTTCATGTCTCTATACACAGGGTAATAAATTAATAATCATCAAGATTTTAACCAATGCAAGAATCTTCTCTAAGCCCTAACTTAATTTCAGCAATCATGGTAAACCATTCCCTAACAGTTAAAAAAATCACTAAATCAAGATAAGAAAAATGGAATACCCACAATAAAACAAGAAAACATATAAAGGCTAACAAAATCAGTGGCGAGGCTTTGTTGGGGCGGAAGGGGGCGGCCGACCCCCCCCCCCCCGAATTTTCGTGCAGAAGTTCCGATTATATAGTATTCGTATAGAAAATTTTGTAAATATAGGGTTTCGACCCCCCGAAACTGGTTTTCGACCCCCCGAAACTAGTGAATTCCGACCCCCGGTGACTTCCGACCCCCCAAACCTTCGGGTCAAGCTTCACCACTGAACAAAATCACCCATCTTTATACATTTTAATCATACATGCCTCTTCACACGCCAAGAGACACACAAGGATCAAAAAAATATTCAAATAAACAGCCTTACGCTCGTTCACGGATGCAATTACAAACACACAAAGTACTAATCATCAAGAATTCGAGATTCTAACTAATGCAAGAATCTTCTCTAAAACCTAACTTAATTTCAGCATTCATCTGAACATGTTCCCAAACAACAAAACAACCACAAAATTAATATAAAAAATACAAAAATAAAAATAAAAATTGAAATACCCACAAATGAAAAGCAAGAAAACAAATTAAAGCTAACAAAATCACCCATCTTTACATGTTTTAATCATACATATCACTTCACACACCAAAAAAGATAATACAACATTCAAAAAAGATAATAATAAAAACACTTACACTCGTTCACAAATGCAGTTACAAACAAACAGAGTAATACAATCATCATTCATCAAGATTTTAACTAATGCAAATATCTTCTGTAAACCCTAACTTAATTTCAGCAATCAACTTGACCTGTCCCCTAACAACTAAAAACACCCACAATAATAATAATAATAATAATAATAATAATAATAATAATAATAATAAATAAAAGCTAAAAAAATCAACCATCTTTATATATCTTTTAATCATAAATACCTCTTCACAGTTCACACACCAAAAACACGACACAAGATTTTTTTTTTTAAAAAAAAAAAAGAAAGAAAGAAAGAAAAAAGACTTACAATCGATCACGGAGGCGATGGCAAGAATACTCAATCAATTGAACAATAGAACCCTTATGCACCTGCTGGGATATAACCCTATCATTAAGCTGGGTAGCAAGCATTCCTTGCTGGGAAAACGTGCCATCAGATAAGCAAAAGCAGTACCTTTCCTTGTTTTCTCCTCCGGTACCGGTTGCTTGGGTGTTTAGGAGCTTGATCTCCGTCACCTGTAGCACCGGTTTCAGGCCATCTGGTGGCTTTTCGCCACTATAGAGTATTGGTATTGCACCTGCAGTAAGGTTTATGGCCATGGTTGTGATTGGAACAAGGGTGGTTGGTAGTGGATTGGGGTTTTTAAAACCCTAGATTTGTTAAATAATAATGGGAGGGAAAATGAAATGATTTGGGTTTTATTTATTGAGCGCCAATAGGTTTTTTGGAGACTTGATGAAACTTGTCCTTGTACTTTGTGTTTTTTTACTTATATGCCCTTTATTCTCTAAGATTTTACACAAATTATTTTCTTTTCTTTTTTTTACAATCTAGCTTGTTTTCTACTTTTTTTTTTTTTTTTTTTTTCCTCTTTGATTAACTCGTTATAATTTTTCTTAACCAAGCCATTTTGTTAAATGCAAGTTTATTCTTTCTAGTTCCTCCAATCTTGAAATTTTATTGTGAAACATTATGTAGAAGCCATTAGAATGCTGCAAAGAAAGAAGGTTGGCCAAAGCCCATAAGGCATTGACCAATGTCACGTTGGCTATCATTTTTTTTTATTTGGGTTCGTGCTCCCCCTAAGACTTGTAACATGTTAGTCTATCAAAGATTCAAAGTGGTGTTTTAACATTGATATCACAAGTTAATCGTACATGCCTATCGATTAAAAAGGGTAAATAAAGGAAAGTGGTTTGATAAAGTTTGTGGAAACATATGGTTACATAACTTCGTGACCATGATGTACATGACGCGTTAGCGGCGGATATGGTCCAACATGCTTGGTCGGTTTGGTATATTCCAAACGAAGGTGAAATCGAAGACGAAGACGGAAAGAGAAGATGGCAATTAATATTATTTGTGCTTTTTATATATTATTTGTGTGTTTTTAATATTATTTGTAATTTTTTAATATTTTTTGTGTTTTCTTTTAATTATTTTGACTTCATTAATTAAAAAATAATAATTAAATAAACAACAAATAAAAAAACATGGGCCTTATGTTTTTCCCACCCTCACTACACCCCATTTTGAATTCAAGCCACATGCTTACGTGGACCAATCGGAAACAGGGGCCTTATGTTTTCAAGGCCCACTACACATGGTCTAATTATGACATCAACATACTAAAGATGTTGTTGTTAGGGGTGTTCATCGGTTCGGTTTACGGTTTATTTGGTTTATTCGATTCAGTTTATTCGGTTTTCAAAATTTTGTACCTCAAACCAAAAACCAAACCAAACCAAATTAGGAATATGAAAACCAAACCAAATTCAACCAAATTGAATTTGGTTCGGTTTCGGTTTAAAACCAAACAAACCAAATTGAAACGAAGTTTTTTTTTCTCTAACTTATATACTTATATGTTCCAAAATCCGAAAAGAAAGTTTGCAATAAATATAAACCAAAAAATCAAACCACGCAAACAGAAACATTATAAAAATTAGAAATAGTAAAATGAACCCTAGTTTACTAGTTTATACTCAGATTATTACCTCTATAAATTGGTGGGCTTTATTTATTTTGGGTTGGGTTTAATATTTTGGGCTTATATATTATATATGAGTTATTAAATATTATTATTTTTATTTAATAATTAATTATTTTACCGGTTTATTCGGTTATCCAAATAAACCAAATAAACCAAATAAAAATAAATGTAGAACCAAAAACCAAACCAAACACCAAATAAGCAATTCGGTTTCGGTTAAAACCAAACCAAACACCAAATTCATTGTTCGGATTGTTTTTTTCGGTTACGGTTACGGTTCGGTTTTCGGTTTTTATTTGGTTTGCGGCTTTTCTGAACACCCCTAGTTGTTGTGGTTCCAACCAATTAGCGATTAGCCAAATAAAATAGTAACCGATAGATAACCCATTGAGTGGGTAAACCTCTAAGAAAATAAATGGAAACCAGATTAGAAACTAGAGAGAACTTTGAAAGAGAAATTTAGACTTAATTTTCTGCATAATTTCATTAATGAAACAAATCCCTTATATAGGGTTACACACATGAAGACTCTTGAGATCATGGGACACCTCCACGTTCCCTTATTTAACGGAAACATGCATCTCCACTACTCTCCTATGCATAAAAGAAGGATGACATGGTCTACTAACTCAACAAACTAGAAATAATACATGCAATAATAAAATTGAAACATGAGACGTGAGCAAGGAACACATCAGATGGATGAATCAATTTGTGGTCAAGTGTTCATAGACAAGAAAGTTTAACACACATAAAGTCACACAATTATGAATCACTAGTGCGAGCATGAACGGGTGGGCCCACATTGTTATTTGGCCTTGTAACTGTTGTTGCTGGCTGATTTAGAGAAGATTGCATTGGTGTTGCTGATCTTTCGATTGAAGAAGTTTCATTACCAGGAAGTTTAGCTGAGAATTGCTTCGGATCACCAATGATATCACACTTATCCATGAGCACATCGAAAATCGGTACGGGTATGCTATGGGTACGGGTATAGGTACTCGGGAAAAAAATGCTCATCCCTATTTGGAACAATGGACACGACGACTAGTATCTACTTTTAGATGTTTATGTAATTTTTTATCGGTTTGTATTTTTATTTTTAATCTTAGGATGATTTGTAATTTTTTTTATAAAATTTAGTAATTATTTGAACATTATTTTGTTTATTTGTTACTTTTATAAAACTAATTAAAATTAATATTAAAAAAATAAATAATAAATGCATGAGAGATAGAGTTTTGGTGTCTCAACACCCCACTCATGTCTCAAGTAAGAGAAAAATGTTACTTGATGATGTGGCATCCTAGTTGACATGGAGATATCAACTTTTTGGTGTCTCTACATCCATTAGCCTTATGACTTAACTCATCAATTGCTTTTTGATGCACTCATTAATTCACTCAATTAAACCTACCTAATTATGATATGTATACATTGAGAAGCCAAGAGACCAGACATGGGCTGATAAGAATTAGAAACAAACCTTAAAAATTGACTCAATTTACCACATACTAAACATCAACATACTAGAGATGGATGAATCAATTTGTTGTCAAATGCTCATAGACAAGAAAGTTTAACTCACACAATTAAACTACGTGGTATGGTGGAGACAAGGTTTTGAAAGCCTTGCCGCCACATCATCAAAAAGTGGGTCCTACAAAAGCTTAGTCCTTTTTAGGACTACCCAAGGGTGTGGGATAGTCCTCCACTCCCATTGGTCACCTATTATTTTCATTTTCTAATTTTTAAAATAGTAAATAATTAAAATAAAAGTGACATAATATTAAAAAAAATAAACGTCACAAATAAAAGAAAGTCGAATAATACTAAAGTCGACATTACATTAAAAACAACGCCTAGCTTTACTTCGAAATGATGTCCTCTTGTAATTTTTCAATAACTCGTCGCCTCGCTTCGGGTATGGAGCTTGTGTCGATCGCTAAAACCTTCGCCTCCTCGATTTTGAGTTTTTCATTCTTCAACTTTAGCTTTTCCTCGTTCACTCGGTTAAAAGCTTCAATTTGCGCCGACAAAAGGTCAATCTTCGATGCGCTACCGCTCCCCGACCCGCTTTGTCTTTTGGCGGCAGCATCCTTTTTCGCTTTATCCTGACATATTTAATTAACCCAAGTTAGATTATTAATAATAACTTTAAAAATGCACAAGTCGAATAAATTTTAAAAAGGGCAAACCAATGGGGCGATGAGCCTCCTCGATCGGCATATCAAAGAAAAGAGTAGAGTAGAAGAGATGATGGTTGTTTTTTAAATAAAAATGGTTGATTTGTAGTTTCAATTAGGGCTGTACACGAGCCGAGCCGAGCCAGGCTGAGCTCGAGCTCGATTACAAAACGAGCCAGCTCGGCTCGGCTCGTTTTTCTAGTCGAGCTGAAAAGTCGAGCTCGAGCTCGGCTCGTAAATGTTCGAGCCGAGCTCGAGCTAGCTCGAGCCAGCTCGTTATTTTTTTTAATTTTTTTTCAAATATTTATAAAATAAAAAACAAAAAATAAATAAATAAAATTACACATATACATGTATATTTTTTTATTTTTCTAAGTTAGAGTTTATTGGATTATGAAGAGGTGAGGTAGATAGGTAGTATGGGTAGGACTTTCAAAATTTGAATTTTAGAATTAGGTTTAGAGCCAAAATATATTACTTTCATCTATATATTAATTACACATACACAAACCTGAGTCGAGCCATCGAGTCGAGCTACGAGCTGAACACCCCTGGCTCGAGCTCGGCTCGATTACAAAACGAGCCAGCTCGGCTCGGCTCGAAAACAAAACGAGCCTTTTCGAGCGAGCTTTTTTCAAGCGAGTTTCAAGCGAGCCTCGAGCCACGGGCTTTTTGTACACCCCTAGTTTCAATAGAGTTAAAATTATTATTATTTTTTAAATAGTAACGCCGTTGTGCATGGGCCCACAAATCAAATCAACCAATCACCTAGCCCGTCCACTTCGTCCATTTGAAGCCGTTTTGGACGCGTGAGCCACGGCCAGGGCGGTGTTCGCTGGGCCACGCCGGCGTGGCCGGGCCTAAGACGAGCCCCACACCACATAGTCTTATGAATCACTAGTGCGAGCATGAACGGGTGGGCTCACATTGGTATTTGGCCTTGTAACTGTTGCTGGCTGATTTAGAGAAGATTGCATTGGTGCTGCAGATCTTTCGATTGAAGAAGTTTCATTACCAGGAAGCTTAGCTGAGAATTGCTTCGGATCACCAATGATATCACACTTATCCAGGAGCACATCGAAACTTATGATTATAACAATACTACACAAAATAATTAGAAGAGATAGTCAGTTAACAATTCATACAATAATGTCTGTTAATAGATGATAAGTGTAAAAATAACAGAAATATCATATATATAAAAAAATAACAGGGTTTTTAGCAATAGACAAAACACATACTTCTATGAATCACAAGACAAGAACTTAATCAAACAGTATACATATACATATTATATAAAATAATTTATCAAGAAGAAACTTAGAGATCAATAAGATAATGCAGTTTTGCTCAATACTAGAATACAGTAAGAATCAGATTACATTCTGTTTGCTGGTGTAATATCCACATTAGCTTCATAAAGAAATCGAATATCTGAATGCAGAATTGCTGCAAACACACGCTCTGACAAGTAGACTACCTTGTTGCACATTTCTCAAAGAAACAACAAACCTTCAAATTAAGCAGGATATCATACAAAAAACAACAAACCCGTCATTAATATCATATGTTGGCAACAACTTTGTAAACCCATATTTGCTTTAGATAGGCATTTAAAACCTTTAACAAGAGCAACAATATCCATTAGAGCCCTCAAGAATGCGTAACCTCATGAGAACTGACAGGGATCACAAAGACTAGGAAAGTAATAATGTTAAGTATCTAGCATCTTAAGAAAGAAACCTTAGATAAACTCCTTCAGTTGCATTTTAGTTACCTAAAGTTTCGTCTCACGAAAACAGGTCGTTGCTAAATGCAAAGAAAAGAATTTGTATCAAGACTCATCTACCCGACCATTAAACAACAATCCACATATATGTTTTTTTATATAGCGGAACAATGGGATCTCGAACCTGGAAATTAAATATCTAACATATTTAATTATTTAGTATATGCCACTCAAGTACCCAAGCCTAATTCCCTATGCACAAAGTAATAATCTGCAAGATTTTAGCCAATGCAAGAATCTTCTCTAAACCCTAACTTAATTTCAGCATTCATCTCAACATGTTCCCCAACAACAATACAACCACAAAATTAGTATAAAAAATACAATTTTTTTTGAAATACCCACAAATAAAAAGCAAGAAAACAAATTAAAGCTAAGAAAATCACCCATCTTTGCATGTTTTAATCATACATACCACTTCACACACCAAAAAAGATACTACAACATTCAAAAAAGATAATAATAAACAACACTAACACTCGTTCACAGAGGCGATTACAAACAAGCAAAGTAACTAATGCACAAATCTTCTCTAAACCCTCACTTAATTTCAACAATCATCTTAAACCGTTCCTCAACAAGAAAAAAACCACAAAATCAACATAATTTTTTTTTAGAAATACACACACACACAAATTTTCTTTTATAAAAACTAATAAAATCAACCATCTTCATACATTTTAATCATACATACCTCTTCACTCACCAAAAAAAAGAAAAGAAAAGAAAGCAGACGATTCAAATAAAAACACTTAGGCCCTGTTTGGTAACCTCTTAATGAGGCTCTGAACCGAATGATTTAGCATTCAGACTGTTTGTTTCATCCTAAAAAAAGACTCTGAATGGAATGGTTAAGAGCTGAATCATTCAGACTTGGGGTATAGCTGAATCATTCAGAGCCTCTTAAACATTCAGACATCTTAATGATTCGGCACTTAACCAACCAAATAGCCCCTTACACTAGTTCACAGATGCAATTACAAATAAGCAGAGTAATATAATCATCATTCGTCAAGATTTTAACTAATGCAAAAATCTTCTGTAAACCCTAACTTAATTTCAGCAATCAACTTAACCTGTGCCCTAAAAATTAAAAACACCCACAAAAAAAATAAAAACTTAATCTCTTCACAGTTCACACACCAAAAACACGACACAAGATTAAAAAAAAAAAAAAAAAGACTTACACTCGATCACGGAGGCGATGACAAGAATAGTCAATCAAGTGAACAATAGAACCCTTATGCACCTGCTGGGATCTAACCTTATCATTAAGCTGGGTAGAAAGCATTCCTTGCTGGGAAAACGTGCCATCAGATAAGGAAAGCCGGTACCTTTCCTTGTTTTCTGCTCCGGTACCGGTTGGTTGGGTGCTTAGGAGATTGATCTCCGTCACCTGTAGCACCGGTTTCAGGTCATATGGTGGCTGTTCGCCACCATAGAGTATTGGTATTGCACCTGCAGTAAGGTTTATGACCATTGTTGTGATTGGAACAAGGGTGGTTGGTAGTGGATTGGGGTTTTTAAAACCCTAGATTTGTTAAATAATAATGGGAGGGAAAATGAAATGATTTGGGTTTATTTATTGAGCGCCAATAGGTTTTTTGGAGACTTGATGAAACTTGTACTTGTACTTTGTGTTTTTTTTACTTACATGCCCTTTATTCTCTAAGACTTACACAAATTATCTTTTTTTTTTAAATGTTTAGATTAGGCTGGCAATTTCAGATATAAACACGAATACCCGACATAAATCTACATGATTTTATCAGGTATAGGTATAACCTTAACAGGTTTCGTGTCCTAGAAAGGTAGACACGAAATATACCTGTTAATTTTCGTTTCTAAACAAGTTAAATACTTGTTTACCTGTTTAGTACGTGTTAAAACATGTTAAGGATTTTCTTTTTAAATATAGGTTTTGGAGGTGGAGAATTGGAGTTATAAATTTTATTAGGTGGAATTCTGTCTTTTTAATGCTTTATGGTACCCATTTAACGTGTGGGATTTGGAAAACATGTTCGTTTATTATCGTATTAACCTGGTATAAACATGTATTTTTGTATCTTATCATGTTAATTTGGTATAATATAGTATTATCGTGTAAACCAGTTATAAACAGGTTCGTGTTCGGGTATCAAAAAATAACATGATAAGTTATCATGTCGTGTTTGTGTATACATGTTTCGTGTTCGTGCCTTGACAGGTTCATGTCTTAGCAGGTCGGGTATACACAATTTCCAACCCTAGTTTAGATGTTTAAAATATTAATATACTTATTTTTAATCATTCTTTTTCCAATCTAGCCTGTTTTCTACTTTTTTTTTTCTCTCTATTAACTCCTTATACTTTTATGTATTTTCCTAACCAAGCCATTTTTTTAAAATGCAATTTTATTCTTTCTCATTCCTCCTCTCTTGAAATTATGTCGTGAAATATTATGTAGATGCCACAAGAATGCTACAAAGGATCGTTGGGCAAAACCCATATGACATTGACGAGCGTCTTGTTGGCTATCATCTTTTATTTGAGTCCATGTTCCCTGTAAGACTTGTAACATATTTAATCAATTAAAGTGGTGTTTAAACATGATGTCAAGTTAATACTACACATGAATCAACAATAAAAAAGGCAAACAAAAATAGAGTGGTTTGATAAAGTTTGTGGGAACATATGTTTACGTATGTAGGACTTATTTAAAACTTAATAAGAGCGAAGAGGAGTTGACACCCCATCTAGTATCCTCTATATATACAATCCTATGTATATGTATTATTAAGACATTTTACTAAAAAAATTTCTAAAATGTAGTTAATATAGGGACTGTTTATGTAATACTAAAAAAGTCGAGGATAAACCGGGTGGCCCAAACCCATTAACTATTACGAATTTACTTATTTACCCCCATCAAATAACGTCCCACATAAGCTTCGTCAGTTTTCATTATACAAACAAAACCGCTTTATTTTCCGATCACCGGAATCTCTTTCCGGTGACCGGACACACCGTCACCACAATCCATGACCTCACCGGAGCAAATAAAAGAGTTGAAGAGGACTTCTTTTGTTTACCTATCACTCCAATGCCCTGTCTTGTTTGATCTCAAACAGGTCACCGGTCACCTGAAGTCTGTTACAGTGTTACTTATTACATACAACATCATGTATCCTTTGTTCAAAGATTTAAGCTTTGGAATAATATTTTTTTTGCAATTATATTATTACATTAAGTATTTGTAAAAAGGATGGAAAATTGTGTGTGTGCATTAAGGGTCAGCCCGATCTGACGTGGCCTGTTTTGACCCATACTAAAAATGACCTGGCCTGAAAGATTGATGCAGAGTCTTATGTTTTGGTTCCTTTGCTGCATTTGTAATTATGTTATTACTAATCATGTTCTCACTAAGCCTGTATTTTACATTTTTCAATAGTAATCAGCTTAGTTGTACAAAGTATCAGAATTATGTTTTGTAATAATAGCTTAGCGCCTGATTAGACGCCTTAGTTATGCCTAATTATGTTGTCTTGTCGGGATAACATTCTATCTATCTCTTCTTGGAGACGTTCTTTTTCGTCTCCCATTTCTTCGTTCTGCTTCTGGAGCTCTTCGATATGTTTAGTCTGTTCTGAATCTTTCCTGAAATGCATTATCAGGTATGTATATCAGTATATGCTTCAATATGTGTATGTATATATGTTTATAATGCATACGACGGTGTAATGTGTGTTTTACCTGTTCATGAAAGCTAAATTAAGTTTGAGTGACCGCACTTCCTTTTCAAGATTTTCGCAACGCTTCAAAATAGATTGCGTATCAGATGAAGCTGTTGGCGTGTGAGTTCTTTCCTTTGCTTCTGCCATTCTACATCACCATTAAACATTAGTCATCAGAAACCTGAATCGCCTTTTATACTTGGCTTCTAAACGTAGTTGCAATACGAAGTAGTGTAAATGCTTGAGTTTTAGTGAGAAGTGAATTCCGACCCATTTACTTACGAATGGGTCAATAATAAACAAGGGACAAGAAAACAGGTCGAAAATTTTCCCTAAGTGTATTTAAATCAATAAAGGTGCAAGATGACGGTACATACTTTCTTGACCTTTCTACCCTGCGCTTCTTCGTTGGATCTCCTGCATTTAATAACATAATACATAAGAATGTTCCGTTAACTGCTCTTGAATATAATATGACTGACTACTTGTTGTAACTAATAGTGAAGCAGATTTCAAAGTTTTCTTGACATGATTTGGAGTTACATTCTGTATTACAAAGAATCCGGAATAGAAGTTAACCTGAGACAGCTGATGTCACTGATCCTTGCTGAGTTAAACTTCCGTTGCGCTGTTGCAGGTACGCAACCAACAAAACACGAGCATGTAAAAAGGTAAAGTTCAATTCTTTTTTTTTTAGTTGCAATTTCATTTCAATAAAGGGGCAAATTACATAAGGATAGCAGGTAGGCGGGCAACAAGCTGCGCCGCCACCCCCTTCTGTTTCAATTCTTGGTATTGAAAAAAAGGGAAACTATTTTTGTTCACTTATTGACACTTAAAAGTCTTAGGGGCTGTTTGGTAGCCTCTTAATGACCATTCAGAGGCTACCTCTTAATGGTTCATAACCTCTGAATGGTTAAGAGGTAACCTTAAGTCTGAATGGTTAAGAGGCAACCATTAAGATGTTATCTCTTAACCATTCATACTTAAGATTATATCTTAACCATTAAGAGGTTATAAACCATTCAGATGTAGCCTCTTAATGACCATTCAGAGGCTACCAAACAGCCCCTTAAACTGAAATAAGTAGTGTTTCAATGAAAACAAACCTTGTGATCTTCTTTAAAGTTATTGTACATGTGGTTCCTTATTTCTGTAGTGTAAGGAGAACAAAGAAGTAATCAGTTTTTTTCAACCTGTTGCTCCTAGAATTGGGTTGACTAGTTTTTTTTTTCAACCTGTTATACTTCAAAATTATGCTTAAAACTGAAATAGGTCAAATAGGTCCTTCATTACAAATAATTAACTTAGTATATTATTGATACAGTTTTCATAGTGACATTTTCTGTGCTGATTATTCGTAAAATTCAAGGCAACCATCTCGTTTTAACCCATATTAGAAACTACCCACCAAATCCCTTTCTGACACATTATCCAATCAACCCGAATCGCCCGTTTTGCCAACTCTACACGTACCTTTAGCAAGGCTGCCAGTTTCTATAAATTTCCCATTTCCAAATAGCTTCCTGGGGCTGTGGCAGACGCCTGGTGATTGACCAGAATTGCTTGGCCCGTGACCGTCAGATACCTCAAATCCTGTTGAGAGTGCATGCGGATCAGCAGAAGATTCACTTTGTGAAGCTTCTCGAGATCCAGTATTTCTCTGAACCAGATTTGTGGGGGGCACAAATCCCTCTAGGTCAGCATTCATAGCTCCTTCAAGTCTTCGTAGTAACACGCCATCGTTGATATCAGCAACCATGAAATCATTTAATTGGACTTCATGTACTTCTTGCGCACTGTAATATCCTAAAGAATTGTTAAACACTTCTTTTTCAACACTGTTTCCAAGCTTCTTGCGTTCTAATGAACCCTTTAGCATGCTCACAACTGAAGAAACCTTATCAATCTCTGGGCCGTTAAAAGTAGACGACGATGAATTAGATGCGGAGATAAGATCATTGAGAGGGTTGGAAATATCATTATTCAGTTGGTTGACTGCAAGCCTTGATTCGTTATGCATTGCTTCTAAATTTATTATTGTCTGTGAGTTCTGCATTGCAACATACTTCCTCCTGTAAACAGTGGAATTTTAGGTTATATCCATCTATGTAACATGTCGAATTGGTAAATATAAGAGTAGCAAAAGGGGAAACAGGTCAAATGTAACACCCATTTCCAGCCCCATACGACCTATATGCGCGTATATAAGTTTGATGTATATGGCCGTTTAGATCACATTATATATCAGTGAAATAATATAACTCTATAATCTGATGAGACATGGTAATTGTTAAAAACATAGTGTTTTGGACAAAGTGTTTCAGGTCAATACGACACGACCAATTGCAACCCGTAGCGATTATTACCTTAGTTCAGATGAACGACTTCTCGTCATTGGTTGGGAGCTATTAAACCACGCCTGCACGAAAAGTGAGATATGAGATCATGCCGATAGTCATTGATCGATATTCATACATATTCTCAATAGTCAATACAAGCAAACCTTAGCCAGGTATAAATTGCTACCCTGCAACCCCTTTTCTGCAGGACCCCTGATTACATATAAAACATGAAATCAATAAATTGTACATAAATCCATGTAGTTTACTGTGATTTAAAATCTAATTATCATAGCCTGCGGCGGTAACTAAGATCATAAATAGCCTCGGAATGTTGTAGTTACCTAACTGAGTGTCCATTCATAATCATGTCACATGAGGCATCACCAACTATCATAGGACTTTGGGGTGGAACACAGTTCTGTTGACTAGCTTGATCAGTGAGCATCCTGCATTATTTGAGGCAAGTAAAAATAACATTTGCTGAAACATCAAACATGTGATGTAGCGAGAAACAGCTAACCTCGATAATTGTCTAGGACGATTATGAACCATGCCTGTCGAACCATGTCCTTGATTCTAGCAATCAAAATTAAATATTACACTCAACAATCAAAACAAAAATATACCGTATAAAATATAAATCAAACTCAAAGCATCTTACTTCTCCAGTAGTGAGCCAACTTTTGAACAGTTCTTCACTATCTGCCCTGAAGTCATTAGATAGATTCTTGAACCCCAGATTCTTCATCGTAGGCGCTGGTAACCCAACCGAACTTTCCATCAATGTTCTTATAAAACATTTCCTCGCTCGTGTTTCTGTACATATCCGAATAAACACTTCCCTCCATCTCCATAGACAACAGCTTGGCTATGTTACATAGAAATTTAAAAAAAAAAAATGGACCATCAGTTAATCATGAAGATATACGCGTAACGCGTATGGTTTCATTTCAGTCAGAACATTCATCAACACTAAATAACCATAATGCTGGGACCAGCAACCTTGACATCTCTCGTTTGTCTTTTGTATTGCAACTTGAAACGGCAGTCAAGTATAACAAAGACACATATGTTTTTTTTTACACACATTATTATAGTTGTATTTGGAATTCTTATATGTAACAATATGATAAAGGTTAATGATGGTATACATTATTGAAGTACAACATAAATCAAGTAATCAAGTCTAGACAATTATTATAAAATTATAAAATAATAATGCAACTGGGAATAAGTGGGTTCGGTAAGAGGAGGATGGTGATGATGATAGCCATGAAAAGGATGTTTGCTATTGCCGTTTAAGGACATAAGAGTTGTTTAAATGGTGTTTTCAATGGTTTTGTTTTTAAATAGTTCAAGTTGTTATTAATTGTTATCAGGGTTTTGTCAAGACTTGATTGCATCTTTTGAGTTTTATTTAGGGTATGTTTGGCAAAACTAGCTGGAGGCTGGTAGCTGATAGCTGGAAGCTGGTAGCTGGAAGCTGGTAGCTGGAAGCTTTTTAAATATATTTTGGTGTTTGGTAGAGTAGCTGGAGCTTTTAATAAAATGTATAAAATGACCAAAACAGGCATAATTAAAAGCTTGTAAAGAAAGTTTTTATTTTATTTTTAAAATACAATGGGTATTTGTGTCATTTACTACTTAAAAGCTTTTAGCTAGTAGAGCTTTTTCTTAAAAGCTACTACTAGTAGCTTTTCATTGTAGAGCTTTTTCTCTAACCTAAAAGCTTCCAGCCCTTTCAACCAAACAAGGCTTTTCATTAAGTAGGAGTTTTTTCTTAAAAGCTTGAAGCTTGAAGCTCCTAAAAGCTCTTAAAAGCTCCTTGCCAAACATACCCTTAGGTGGAAAAATTGACAACATAAAATATAGAAAGAGTTATGCGGAATTTGGTATGTCTATATTACGGCTTTGATCGTAGAGGTGTCCGGAATTCATTTAGGAGAAACTGCAATCTCACCCGACCCGTATCACCAACCCTCGTCTACACCACTGGTACTCGTTGTAGCCGTAACCATTGTCACCACCAACGCCGCGGGGTGATAGTGGTGGTGGTTGTGTCTAGTGTTTATTGACTAACTAAATAGAAAAGAGCTCATTTGTCAGATTCAGAGTATATGTTTACTAATTTTAGAATCAGGTAACTTCGTAATCATGTATATACCTCTACTTAACGTCAACATCAAGAGAAAATCAGTGAATTGTTACATTTTTGTGATATTTGCTCGGTCTCACAACTAACATGTAAAGGCAAATGAAATAAACAGTAGTAGACGGCTATGATTTGATAAAACTAAAAAACAAAATAAGCAATGACGTAAAATCTATATCTATCTATCTATACATATAATAAACCAAAGCAATTTTAATGACATGGCATTCAAAGAGGGTATTCTCTTTATTGAGTGTGCCATGTGGCAAGACCTTTATTTTAGGAAAATAATAATTTAAAATTTAAAAACAAAATTAGATTTTTATCTTTAATGTTTCCTCCCATAACTTTTAAACGTTAATATATTTTATACACGAGATTTTTTAAAGAAAAAAATTACCCCAAATTAACGAGCGTTTTATTATCTTTCCAACGAGTACCATAATGCTATATAAAAACGGAGTAAAAAACGACTATTTTTTGTAACCCGACAGGTATTGTGTCAGGTTTGGAATTAGTTTAAAAAAAATTGTGAGTTTGGGTCGGGCCTGGGATTAGGTGATACCCGACCCAATTACCCTTTTTTTATATTAGAATATGATAACTTATGGCAGAGATTTGTTTAAAATAATAATAATAATAATAATAATAATAATAATAATAATAATAATAATCATTAATTATATATTGGCAAGTCATTAATTATTTTGTCATATTAGATATTTTATTATGTCATATTAGATATTTCAAACCGAGACTCTCTCCAACAGGTAATTGTTGTGTTTTCTTTTTCTACCATATTCTGAAATAGCTCAATTATTGTATGTAGTTAAAGATATTTGACTGAATGTATTGGTGCGAAACAATCTATGTCCCCTTGAAATGCTTGGGATCATAATATTCTGTTTTAGGTGTTGATGTTGTAAGGTGAAATGGATCTTTTGGTATTTTTTTTTTAAAGTATCTAATGTAAGTTGATACATAGATGCCATTTTTATAGTTTAGATACTTCTAATTTTATTCACTTTACTTAGATTTCTCAACCCGGGACGCTCCCGGGGTATAAGCTAGTATCTATATCTATATCTATATATATAATAAACCAAAACATTTTTGATGACATGGCACTCAAGGAGACATTCTCCTCCTTGAGTGTGTCATGTGTCATGCCATGTGGCAAATTAAAAAAAAAATAATATAAAACCTAATCTACTAAAATTAAATTGAGTTATTTTAGGAAAAAAGAATTTAAAAACAAATTTAAATTTTTCTCTCTTATGTTTCCTCCCATAATTTTTAAACGTTAATATCTTTTATATACGAGATTTTTTAAATAAAAAAATTACACCAAATTAACGAGCATTTTATTATCTTTCCAACGAATACCATAGTGCTATATAAAAAACGGAGAAAAAAACCCGACTATTTTTTGTGGGGTTTTGTTCATACAAGAAAAAAAAACACAAAGTGTTCAGGTTATTCATTAATAATGTTTTTTTCTTTTAAACCATGTTCTTATCTACGATGTTGAAATTCAGCCCAATCGTCATGCTATCATTGGAATTTTACACTTCTAAAGATGTATAGATATACTTCATCAAGAGAAGCTAGGAGACATGGTGTCACCTTATAGCAATGTTATTTTTTTATTTATTTAATTACTATTAGTATTAGTATTATTATAATTTTTATATTTTTCAACCCGGGACGCTCCCGGGTGAAATGGATCTTTTAGTATTTTCCTTGTAAAAAAGTATCTAATGTAAGTTGATACATACATGTCATTTTTATAGTTTAGATACTTCTAATTTTATTCACCTTACTTAGGTTGGTCAACCCGGGACGCTCTCGGGGTATAAACTAGTTGTTCATATTCTAAAGATAATTGATGATAGTTTATTTTAACACTAGCTGATTACCCCGGGAAGGTCCCGGGGTTGAAAAATCTAATTTTACGTGATAACCTATTGCAAATGGCTCAAGTTAACTAACCACAAAATCTCTCAATCATTGCATGTTCATAGTATTCTAATCAGTAATAACTCATATTCCCTAGTCTAAAACCTAATCAGTAATCATCTAAAGAATCACTTATGTAAGCTGCAACTATTAAAAAACTCATCACATCTCTCTAATTTCTCACATTCTAATGGCTCTTATAATTTCTAACCTAATCAACTAAACAAACACTTAAGTTGGAAGTTGTAATCATTGCATCTCATTATGCCACGTGGCATAATCAAGAGATGGTTGAGGCCACCATTGAACGCCACGTCAGCAACTGTTAATTCTTTCCGGGAGCGTCCCGGAGTTGAAAAATATAATCATTCTAATAATACTAATACTAATAGTAGTAATTATTACTCTTGTAATTAAATAAATAAAAAAATAACCTTGCTATAAGGTGACACCATGTGTTGCAGTGTTGCGCAATTCTTTCTCCTAACTTCTCTTGATGAAGTATACCTAGTAAAATTCCAATGATAACATGACGATTGGGCTGATTTCAACATCGTAGATAAGAACCTGGTTTAAAAGAAAAAACATGATTAATGAATAACATGAACACTTTGTGTGTTTTTTTCTTGTATGAACGAAACCCCACAAAAAATAGTCGATTTTTCTCCGTTTTTTATATAGGACTATGGTACTCGTTGGAAAGATAATAAAACCCTCGTTAATTTGGTGTAATTTTTTCCTTTAAAAAATCTCGTATATAAAAGATATAAACGTTTAAAAATTATTAAAGGAAACATGAGAGAGAAAATTTTAAATTTATTTTTAAATTTTTTTTCCTAAAATAACTCAATTTAATTTAGGGTTTTATAATCTTTTTTTTTAATTAAAAAAGAAAATAGTTCAAAAAACACTAAAATTTTTCAATTATGATGTCACGTGGCACTCTCAAGGAGAGGTTGAGGTCTCCATTGCACGACACGTCAGCATATACGTTTTCTTTTATATATATATATATATAGGATTTGGTTCAAATGAGAACCTTTTCCCAAATTGAGAACTAGAGAACCATTCTGGACCACACATTTCTCTAAGGCAATTTTTTTTTTTTTTTTTTTTTTTTTTGCAAAAATCGCTGCTTTATATGTAAGGAAAAAATTTTTTTTTTTTTTTTTTGTATTTTTTTTTCAGTATACACATGTGTATAATTGCATTATACACATATGTATAATGCTATATACACATATGTATAACTGAAATATACACATATGTATAGCTGAAAAATGCTATATACACATATGTATAATTGCTATATACACATATGTATAATTGTCATATACACATATGTATAAATGAAAAAAAAATTCAAAAAAAATAAAAAAAAAAAAAATTTCCTTGCATAAAAATGTGCGATTAAAGCAAAGAAAAAAAAAAAAAATTTTTTTTTTTTTTTTGCCTTTATATGAAATGTGTGGCTCAGAATGGTTCTCTCAGTTCTCAAATAGGGGTTGGTTCTCTTAGGATCTCTACCCTATATATATATATATATATATATATATATATATATATATATATATATATATATATATATATATATAGATAGAATGTTAATAGCGTGGCAATTTGTTCATTTTAGAGCCATATTAGTCGTATACTCGTATCATCGTATGTATATTACCACTTCTAAAATGGGCCAATAGCCCATTATCAACCCCCTGTTTATTTCCTTAGGCCTGGTTGAGATAGACGGTTATACTCCGGTTTTAGGTCTTGCTATTTAAGGCCCAGTGGTTGAGCCTAGTTAAGTACTATGAAATTATGAATTATGAAACCTTTTACATATTTAATTTCACAATTTTTTATTTCCTTAACATTTGAATTCTAATTAGTGATTTCATATGTTAAAGTTGTTGGACATGGGATGTCCGATAAATCAACCTGTAAACGTTACTATCGAGATATGATCTAAAGAGTTAGACTCTGAAAGACAAACAAGTTATAATATTTAATCATTTAATATTAGTTCACAAAATGCGGTATTATTTAATTGAGAGAATTAAATATTTAGAAATATATTTAATTAATTAAATATTTGTAAAATGATTAAGTTTTTATAACAGACAACGATAAAATTTTTACTAAACATTAATATACAACCAATTACAAGTGAATGATAAGCAAACAAATAACAAGCTAATTATTATTACTTATTATCACTAAATTAATTTAAAAAATTAATTATGTACTTCTGTTTTACTTTAGCCATATTATATCATTTTAAAATACCATCTAATACTCTCAAACAATTTGTGAAGAAGCTAAATAAAATCTATACATATAATAAACCAAAGCCATTTTAATGACATGGTATTCAAAGAGACATTCTCTTTTTTGAGTGTGCCATGTGTCATCCCATGTGGCATTGAGATATTATAGAAAAAAAAGAATTTAAAAACAAAATTGAATTTTTCTCTCTTATCTTTTATGTTTCCTCTCATAATTTTTAAAACTTAATATCTTTTATATACGAGATTTTTTAAAGAAAAAAAATTACGCCAAATTAACGAGCGTTTTATTCTCTTTCCAACGAGTACCATAGTGTTATATAAAAAACGGAGAAAAAAAACGACTATTTTTTTGTAGGATTCTGTTCATACAGGAAAAAAAAACACAAAGTGTTCAGGTAAATCATTAATCATGTATAGACAAGTCACTAATTATGTTTCGGTATATATGAATTCTATTTTCAACATGCGTTAGCATTGGAGTTATACATTGTTTTATGTTAGATATTAATATTAGATTTATACATTGTTTAAGGTTAGGAGTTAACATTGGAGATACATTTTTAATTGTTTTAGGTTAGGTGCTACCCGAAGCTTTCCTGCATGTAACTGTAAAGCGTATCATTCTATTTTATGTGTAAGATTAATATGTCATATTAGATTTCTCAACCCCGGAAGGTTCCCGGAGTATAATCTAGTATGTAATATACATAAAGCCAATTATAAGTGGATGGCAAGCAACGGGTATCTTTAGTTGATAATAAACATATTAGTTACGTTAGTCAAGATAATTTAACATAAAATTCAAAAAAAATATATATATAAAAAAACTAAAAAGACGCAATTCTTAAAAAGATTACTATGAAGAAAACTTTAATTTAATAGAGATGGCATGTGGGAGGGTTAGTATAAAGGTAGATAAAGAATAACTAGGAGTGGTATGTTGAATAACTTTCCATCACAGTTATGAAAATGACAATCTACACATATGACGTGTTTAGTGATTTCAATGCTAAACAAATATAAACAAAATTTTAACTTTTTAGTTAATGACTACCGTCAAAGTTGGTATACCAAAATTAAAGACATCATCATTCATTGAACACAATTCTTTGTTTGTTACTTTTATTTGAACAAATTTGGATCACTGGAGTATTATCGTGCATCAGGGAAATCATTCGGATCATATCCATTTTTACTAGGCAATAATGGCTATACACCAATAAATCTAGGAAAAACCCTCTTATAGAAATCGAACCCAGGAGTCCAGGACCAAATGGTCTCTAAGCCTTATCTCACCCCCAAATGTTACTAGGCTATAATAATAAACAACTATAAACAAAATTTATTTACTATTTCAATTAAATTTTATTATGTAAATCCACACCAATAGATAAATAGTCAAATATAATGTTTTAAACTTTATTTGTGTCTGATTTTATATACGTCCGTCTGACCAATGGAATGATAAGACGGTTGGTTCAATTACCGGTCTGGCTATTCAAGCATTAACGTTATATCTTCAATACTGTTATAATCATATCAATTATATAACTAGTTGGGTCAACATTTTGCATCCAAATATGCCCGCAAGCTTTTCTTGCACATGAGCTTATGCTTAGAGATAAAACACAATTAAGAGAGTGCAATAAGCCTAAATGCATATTGCTTATGCACCCTTTTAAAGTTTATTCACCAACTATCATGTGACAAACCAAGTCTCGTTTCCTTTTTAAACTCGTGTCAAATGCATTAATTTGAGAGTCGGTATCTTTTTTCTAACAGCAAAATCAGATCATATATTCAAACGCCAACTTAGCAAGATGCTAGAGCAAGCAAATAGTACAAACCACTAAATATAGCAAGTTGAGACTCGGGGTATCTATTCCTTGTTCTAATTTCAACACATGTTAGCTTGTATTAGACAAAATATATCATACTCCCTCCGTCTCATTTTAAATGTGGTGGGCCCATAAACACTAATATTAAGAAATCTTTTGTTTGTATGTGGTAAAATGACAATAATATCCTTAAATCTTTGATTGTGTTTTGTCTTTTATGGGCAAAACTAGATATTGCATTTCTCTTTTTGGAAATGGACATTTAATTTGGAATAACCAAAAATGAAAAGATGGACATTTAAATTGGGACGGAGCTAGTAATAATTAGATTGATATTGTTTCCATATTATGTTCTATATATTCCTTGTACATGTATCATTACTAATACACAATTAGTAATACAATCACAATTACAATTCCACTAATTACCAAGTTTATCTTAGTATCAGAGCCTTTTTTTTCCCTAACCCTAAATCTGCAGCCGCCACATCCAGCCCCCCTGTCAGTAACCACAACCATCTTCAACCATCAGAACCCGCCACCTCCTCTCCTATTTTCCACATCACGCTCCTTTTTTTTTTTTCACTCCCATGACCCTTCTAGCAGCCTTCTCTCAGATTGACAAAACAACTTATAATTCTCACAAGTTTGCCTTCAAACTTTCACCCACTAATTATGGGCATTGGAAGGCGATGGTACACCCTTTTCTTCTCACCAACAATCTGTTTGGTTATATTGACGGCACCATACCGTGTCCGCCAAAACTAATTGAACCTGCTGCCTCTTCAGACAAAGAAACTATATCACAACCACAACCAAACCCGAACCACCCTATCTGGGTATCCAATTATGCCCATATCAGGATGCTACTGGTTTCTACAATTTCAGAAGCATCTTTTCAGCATGTTACAGGCAACAACACTTCTAGAGAACTATGGCTTGCTTTAGAATGAGCCTATGCCCCGAATACAGCTTCTAGAGAATACACTCTTCGTGCACAACTACTCAAGATCGAGATGAAAGGTGATGAAACTTCCTTTGCTTATCTTACACGTGCTCAAGAATATGCAGATGCTCTTGCTAATATTGGTGAACCCATGAAAGAGAAGGATCTGGTGATGTTGGTTGTCTCTGGTTTACATGAGGAATACACATGGTCAAGAAATCCATACCCAATGTGCCTCAGGCTCAGGCACTTGTTGTTGCCTCTGCCAATTCCAGCTCCCCAACAGCCTCAATTAATTATGTTGCATCACCCTCAAACATCCAGGCACTTCAGCAGATTCTTAGACAACTTGGTTTTCAAGTTCAGCCGATAAACTCCCCTTCTCCACAGGTTTTTTACACCAACACTGCTGCTGGGAATAACCGTGACCGTGGGAACAGGCGTGGCCATGGTAACATCAGTTCATACAACCGCAGCCAAGGCAGAGTGTAACACCCCAACCGATGGCGGAAACATCGAGGTGTCACGTAGTGACGATTGTTCAATAGCACATGGACTAAATTGTAAATATTAATAGCAAATAACTTCCATTGTTCAAAACGAAATACAAAGAGTCTTAATATAAATCTCAAACATAAATAATAAATGTTCAACTTTTATTTAAGCACTAGGTCCAGCCTAAGCGTGAAAAGCATGCAAGATCAAACTTCACCTGAAACATGTACAAAATAATTTGTCAACACATATAATGCATTGGTGAGTATATCCATTTTCGTTCAACCAGTAATTTGCAATTTTATGTGCCTTGATGTTTGTAATATGTAAAAGGGTCAAAATCAAGCCTCCCATCGTTCAATAATCGTTCACCCATCGTTCAAGAAAAACCATAACAATGACCAAGGACTTAACTCGTTCACGTAAGTAACCAAGGGATATAATTCGTAGTACTACTCATTGTTAGGTGCGCCCCAAAGGTTAATGACTTTGACAAATCGTTCATACAATTCACACAAAACATATCAATGAGCACATTGCTTTTGTAAATAATATATGTAAGTTTAATAATAATAGTACATGAGCCACCCCAAAAGCGTAAAACAGTAAAAAGGGGAAAGATATACTCACCTTAAGGCTTGCATAGATTCTAGAGTTCTTGATTTAAGTATGGGTGCTTAATGTTGGGACCCTTAAGACGGTCGGTCCGGAATTGGCAAAGTGTTATAATGTCTTTCTCAAAATTAGGACAACCTATATATAGATATTATTCGAGATTAGGATCGCGAAAATGAGTTGAGATGAATTGTGTTTATGGTATATTTTGTTTTAAGCACAAATACTAACTTCATATGATATAGTATAAACGTAAATTCTAAAAAGAATTATTTATAATAGTAATTCAAATTGATTAGTTATGTAAACAAAATAACAATATTAGCTAAAATTAAGTGACTTGCTCGTAAAGTTCCGAATAGGTGATTACAACAAACAAATAGTTATTTATACATTAGTATGGAAAATAACATTAGTATAGTTTTGTGTCGATATAAAACTTAATATTTTATTTATACCAAAATAATAATAATAATAATAATAATAATAATAATAATAATAATATTTTTAACTTCTCAAACTTTGTATAAATAGATCTAGGATTACAATACTTGAGATACGATACAATTCATTTGCACAAACTATCATTTTAAACAATTTGTTAATATATGAATATATGGTTCGTTTAACAAAAGTGCAAATACTTCTACTAAAAAAAAACTAGCAAAACTGTAAATATTTTAGGTGGCTCTTCCGAAGTCACCGTCTTTGTGTATTGGTTTAGTCACAAAAAAAAAACCCGACTTAAAACGGAACCACAATTATTTTGGAATAATAAAAAAAACATATTACCTTACTAACGACGAGTAACAATTGTGCAATAAAGAAAATCTTAAGCTTGTACAAAGTTTCATGAATACCTTCAATCCAAGCAAGAAAAAGTGACCAAGATTCAAAGCGATTGTTGGACTTTCTAATATGATGATTTAAAGTCAAATGAATTGAAGCTTGGTAATGTACAAAGGATTTATATTTTTTTTTTTGTATGACTACACAAAATATAGGAAGTCATTTATAGGGTATATATTTACATAAAAGATGTTTCAAGTATCCTCAATTTATTTCATTTCTTTAACTCTTTTTTTATTAATATCATTCATGTTTTCATTAAATATATTAACATTCAAAGTTACTAATGTAACTTATAAATAATTTAAATATTTTGTATTAATCCATTTTTTTTAAAAAAAAATATGAACATCATTCATAACCCTTTTGTAATATACATACATACTAACAAAAAGATTAGTATAGTTTTATTGTTATTATTATTATTTTTTTGTCACATTAGGCCTTAGAGTTGTAATTAAAATAAAAATCACGAATGTTACAGAATACAAGACTGTAAATGTAGATGTAAGAAATAAGGGGACTAAAGTTGTAAAATGATAAAAATGAAAGGGGGCGGATGTCACACAGAGGTAATCATTCTCAATTTCCTTGGGCTTCTAATCAGAATTTGGTTTTTGGTACGTGCAACAGGTGTGGTATTGGTCATGTCCCATCTCAATGCCCTAACAGGGATCCGACCACTATTCGAGGACGTCAACCATTAGTAAAATACACTGACTATCGTTCCCAAACATCTGATAATCGTTCCCAGACTTCCCTCTCTTGGCTCAATGACACTGGTGCCAATGAACATGCAACCTTTGATCATTCGAGCATGGATTATTCTGAGCCACACCGCGGTAACGATGGTCTTCATGTTGGCAATGGTGAGTCCTTGCCCATTATTCATATTGGTTCCACTCGTATCTTTTCCCCAAACAAAACCTTTGTTCTAAAAAATGTTCTTCATGTTCCTAGCATCAAAAGGAACATTCTTTCCGTCCAAAAATTTTGTCGTGATAATAATGTCTATTTTGAATTTCATGACACTTTCTTTTGTGTGAAGGACAAGTCTACACACACTACCCTCCTCACGAGTCCAAGCATTGATGGGATGTACTCCTTCAACTTACCAACAATCCAACCACCTCCAAAAACTGCTTTCTCTACCGTTCGTGCTTCTACACACACTTGGCATCAACGGCTTGGTCATCCACATTCACAACTATTAAATTTTATGCTTTCCCAATATTGTTTACCAGTTTCTTCTAAGCATTCTAGTATGGATTGTGATTCTTGTTCTGTTGGAAAATCTTCTAAACTTCATTTACCATTATCTAATTTTAAAAGTTCTAATATTTTGGATTTGGTGTTTTGTGATGTTTGGGGTCCAGCCCCTGTTACTTCTTGTGATGGTCATAACTATTTCTTACTATGTGTTGATCACTATACCCGTTTCATGTGGATATTTCCTCTCAAACTTAAATATGATGTTTATCACATTTTCAAACAATTTTTAGTAACAGTTGAACAACAGTTTAAAACTAAGCTCAAATCTGTCCAAACTGACTGGGGAGGAGAGTTTAGGAAGCTTTCACCCTTCTTCTACTCCCTTGGGATAGTACATCGGCTTTCTTGTCCACATACCAGTGAACAAAATGGGTATGTTGAACGTCGTCACAGACATGTTGAAACTGGGCTCACTCTTCTTGCACAATCCAATGGCCCACAACGTTTTTGGCATTTTGCATTCGACACGGCTGTCTATCTAATTAATCGAATGCCCTCCCGAACCAACTCCAGAGTTTCTCCCTTTGAACAACTTTTTCATCACCCACCAGATTCTCTTTCCTTCGAGTATTTGGTTGCCGATGTTACCCTCATCTTCGTGCCTACAATAAACATAAAATGGATTTTTGATCCATACCTTGTGTTTTCCTCGGATATAGCACCTCCAATCACGGTTACCGGTGCTTGGACATCCAATGCAATCGTGTATACATTGCACGACATGTCCAATTTCATGAACAAGTTTTTCCATTTAAACCACCCCCTATCTCCATTCCCTCATCACGCTTACCTCCCTACTTCTCATCCTACCCTACTGATCCTCACCTTCATCCACATACTATCCCATCCGGTGATCACACACCTTTGGCACAACCGACTACACCACCTAACACCAATAACCAGGCTGCCACTTCAGCCTCGGCCCAGCTAGCTACATCACCCAACTCAATAGCCTAACCCGCTCCTCAATCACCAGACAACCCTCCAACATAGCCCAACTCGGGTTCGCCCCAGGCCAGCCCACAACCCCAGCCTAACCCACCCTCAGCCCAAACTACACCAGATCATTCATACCCACCTAACATACCTGAATCTATACCTACACCACTACCACCACCACCACCTCGTACTCGTCCTTCACACCTTCTTCCTAATCCTAAACTTGTCAACCGATACAATCCCTCTTCGTTTCATACTACCACCACCTTTGAACCATCTTCCTTCGCCATTGCTAACAAAGACCCTCACTGGCGTGCTGCCATGGTTGACGAATATTCGGCTTTAATGAAAAATGGTACATGGCCTTTGGTCCCACGTGTTCCAAACACCAATATTGTTGACTGTAAATGGGTATACAAAATTAAGAAAGATCAACATGGGGCGGTTACGCGTTACAAAGCGCGTTGGGTTGCCAAAGGCTTTCATCAATAAGCAGGTGTTGACTATCATGACACATTTAGTCCGGTTGTCAAGGCAACCACCATACAGGTTGTTTTATCCCTTGCTGTCACTAAAGGTTGGCCTCTTCATCAACTGGATGTACAAAATGCGTTTTTACACGGTGATCTCAAAGAAACAGTTTATTTACAACAACTACCTGGCTTTGTGGATCCAGCTAAACCAGATCATGTGTGTCTTCTACACAAATATCTTTATGGCCTCAAACAGGCCCCACAAGCTTGGTTTCACATGTTATCCACCGCGTTACTTAGCCTCGGTTTCAAGGGATCGAAGGCTGATCCATCCTTGTTTATTTTATCTGCTCGTGGCACTTTATTATACATGCTTGTGTATGTCGATGATATTATTATTACAGGGGACGATTCTAAGGCAATTGACTATGTTGTTCACAGGCCCAACAACACCTTTGCTATTCAGGACATGGGCTCCCTATCATATTTTCTAGGAATTGATATTGTTCCACAAGGGGCTGATATTATTTTGTCTTAAAAGAAGTATATTTTGTATATTATTGCTCGTGCAGGTCTTTTTGAATCCAAACCAGTCTCATCTCCTATTCCGAGTACTACATATCTTTCTCTTGGTGATAGCCCTCCTTTTGACAATCCTGTTCGATATCGTCAGATTGTCGGGGCTCTTCAGTATGTTACACTTTCTGGGCCTGACATTACATATGCAGTCAACAAAGTATGTCAGTTTATGCATTCGCCCACTACTAATCATTGGTCGACGTTTAAGCGGATATTGAGGTATTTACAGGGTACTTCTGGTTACGGTATATTAATTCAACGAAACTCCGCGTCTCTTCTACATGTCTACACAGATGCTTCGTTTAATTTACGTGCCTTCTCAGATGCAGATTGGGCTGGGTGCCCTGATGACCGTCGATCCACCGAGGGATTTGCTATATATCTTGGTTCAAACTTAGTATCATGGTCTACTCATAAACAACGGACTGTATCTCGGTCATCTACAGAGTCAGAATACAAGGCTTTAGCAGATACGGTTGTTGAGCTCACTTGGCTTGAAACATTGTTACGAGAGTTATGTGTCCCAATGCACTCGGTTCCCACATTATGGTGTGACAACTTGGGGGCTACATATATGTCAGCGAATCCTGTGTTTCATGCACGAACAAAGCATGTAGAGGTTGATTTTCACTTTGTTCGAGAGAAGGTTGCGCAAGGAAGACTTTGTGTTCAGTTTATAAAGACATATGATCAGATTGCTGATGTGTTTACAAAACCGCTATCTTCACACCGATTTCTTTGGCTTCGGTCCAAGCTACAGGTCGCTTCCCGGCCTTAACTTGCGAGGGAATATTAGACAGAATATATCATAATAATTAGATTGATATTGATTGATATTATTTCCATATTATGTTCTATATATTCCGTGTACATGTATCATTACTAATACACAATTAGTAATCCAATCACAATTACAATTACACTGATTACCAAGTTTATCTACTTGTTATTAAAAGAGAACACGAAATAATAATAATAATAATAATAATAATAATAATAATAATAATGAATTAATGATATTTTTTTGAACGGCCAACGAATCAATTTTCGAGCACTCTCGGGCACCTTTTTGGCGAATCAGGTACTCGAGAGTACCCGGGCCACCAATTGTCACCAATTCCTGGGAAAATCCGACCACTCACCCTCCCGAAGGCATGACAGTGAAATAATCGGTAAAACCGGTCGGGATCAGGACTCGAACCCAAGCCAATGGCTGGGTCATCCCTCATTTCCCCTCCACCAATGTCCTCCAAATATAGTTAGTGGGAATTAAACCCAAACCTCTCATAAAAAAAACTTTAGGCCCTCAATAAATAATAATAATAAAATTTCCCCCTATTTCCAACAGTTACAAAATGAGGTACAAAGTTAAACACAAACACAAACTCACAAAGTGACATCAAAGTGACTATCTCTGACTTCTTCTTTCACTTTTCATTCCACTCCACTTTGCACAAAGCACACTTGAAGTTGAAGCCTTGTCTTCTTCCTCCCCCAAACAACATTTTTTAAACAATAATATTAATATTAATATTAATATTAATGCCTCCAATCTTTCAATAACCTTAGAGGTGAAGAAACTACAATACAAAAGTTCCAACCTTTTTCAACCCATATTATATATTGCTCCCTGATTCATTCCACTGAATGCTACCCACAAATTATCATGGATCATTTCAACCACAACAACAAAAAGCAACAACCTTTTAACCATGATTCTTTCATCTCCAACACCATGTTTTCTGAAGATCTTGATAACTTCCTTAACCATGCTGATGCTGATCACAGGACTCATCCACCTCCACTAGATATGTTCTTGGCTGCTGATGATGGTGTTTTCACTACCCATGATTGCAAAAGCTTTGATCTTGATCTTCAGTACACAAATCCGGTTTGCTTTTATTTTTTTTATAATTATTATTTGACTGGATTACATATTCACACTGCTGAATTATTGAATATATTAATTGTTTGTTGTTGTATGATTCTTGTATCTTTATGTTGGATCATGTAGATGGTAGGTAGGTAGGTCCAAAACTAGACAATTTTTAATTTTTTTTTTAAATTTTTTTTTTTTTTTGTTAATTAGTGTTTGATTTGGGAAAAGCAAATTAAGGGCAACTAAGGATAGATATAACAGTTTGTTATAATAATAATAATAATAATAATAATAATAATAATAATAATAATAATAATAATAAAGACAAAGTTTAAAGAACGGAAACGAGCCTCGAGGCGCAGTAAAAAAATAAATATAAAAATTACGTGTCTATAAAAAATAAAATACTTGACCTAGAAAAGTCTAAAACATCAAAAACACACATCAAAAATAAAATAATTGACCCAAAAAGTCTAAAACACCAAAAAAAACACACATCAAAAACACCCTAAACCAGCTGAGGCGCACCCGAGGCAAAAACACCCTAAACCAGTTGAGGCGCACCCGAGGCACACATTTTCTTAGAGCCTCAGCCCTTAGAGGCGTATGTACAATCTAAACCCCATGAGGCACGCCTCAGACTCGTTTTCTGAGAGTTTCGCCTCGAGGCGTGCGCCTCACCCGTTTTTTTAAACCATGAATAAAGAAAACTAAATTATTTTGAAATAGGTGCAAGATTTGTGATTTCTTGCATTAGTTTCTGAATCTGATATCAAAATATGATCTTTTTACACTAAGTAGTTTATGTGTTTTTGATGAATGAGTTTGTTGACTGAGTGTTTGGATTGCAATTTGCAGGATAACTTAAATAGGTTTTCAAGGTGTGCTGAAATGACAGGAAACTCTCTATGGTCTCACAATCTTAATCCAAAGACTGTGGATTCCCAATCCTCACTATGCGGTACACCTGCTGCTAACTGATTTGTTACTAGTTAAGATGAACATAGGGATGTGCATTTAAAAGTATTTCCTACAACCTGTTTTGTCGCCGCTGAATTTGTGATTATGATTATTAACTATTACATAATCACTTTCATGGTTTAAAAAAACGCTTGAGGCGTGCGCCTCGAGGCGCGCCTCAAGGCGATTCGGTCTGAAAACGCTTCTGAGGCGGCGCCTCAGGTGTTTGAACAGTGGTATGCGCCTCACAGGACTGAGGCGTTATAAAAAGTTGCGCCTCAGGTGCGCCTCAGGGGGTTTTCAGGTATATTTTTGATGTTTTTGACTTTTTGTGACATTTTATGTCTTTTTTATGTGTGTTTTTGATGTTTTTGATGAATTTGATGATGAAATTAGTTAGCATTTTATTTTTTGAAAGATATATAATTATTTATTTAATTTTTTAATTCCGCCTCGGGCTTACGCCTCGGTTCGCCTCGAGGCTTACGCCTCGTGAGGCGAAGGGAAAACGCCTCGAGGCTCGTTTCCGTTCTTTTAAACTTTGATCACTTTTAAAACACACTTCCAAAGACCTTGTATTTGTGCTATCGCCTATTGGTGACATCCGTTAAAGGTGTCAATTTTGACCCGTTTACTTATGGTTGTGTTGATGCTGGTATGTTTTATCTAAAGGCAGTGACATCCGTTAAATATGATTTTTCCATCATATTTGACGCACGGATTAAAAATAAAATAAAAAAATATAACTAAAAATTTGGACTTTCTTTTGCGCCAGCCCAATCTTACCCGTTTTGACCCATACAAAATACTTGTTTTGGTTCATTACCTTACCCACCTGACCCGTTCATTTGGCCACCTCTACTTCCGATATATACAAAGTTTTAGGATGTGATAGTGTTGGTTGTTGATGTATTCATATTTGATCAGCTGAGAGTCCAACTTCTGACGCCAATCCAAAAAGAGGGGATAACAATGTGGTCGGGGCAACCAGCGATTTTGACCAATCAGATGACGATGATACAGAGATTGAAGCTGGTCAATGTGAACAGAGCAACGATCAGATGGATGTTAAAAAGCATAAAAGGTAAGAACCTCGTCAAGATTTTCAAGAATCTACGAATTGAAGGTTAGTCAACCCTACTTCATTATGACTGGCTATGATTTCAGGATGGTTTCAAACAGAGAATCTGCAAGGCGCTCAAGAAAAAGAAAACAAGCACATTTATCAGATATGGAGAAACAAGTGTGTACTTATTAACAATGTTTATTTACCTATATCCTTAAGTTTTCAGAACTATACCGAAACATCTGTGAACCAACCATGTGTTTCAGGTGGAACTACTGCGAGTAGAGCACTCAGATTTGTTCAAGCAACTCACGAGTGCGAGCCATCAGTTCAAAGATGCGTCAACCAACAACCGAGTGCTCAAGTCAGAGGTGGAAGCCCTGAGAGCTAAGGTACCTTCTTTCCTTAACCATGGATATAACATATTTACTTACATAGGTGACCCGTTTGGCCCATTTGTTCCTTTTACTTTAAATCGTTTGACCCGTTACCAATAAAATACAATCCAAGTCGACCAATCTTGATATAGAATGCTTGAAATTGCCATCTATAGAAATATATCATTCTATCAAACCCTTACAATACAGAGATTCATGACTAGATGCTAAAAAGATGATCTTCGGCCTTCGGTTGCAGGTTAAGCTGGCTGAAGATATGTTGGCTAGGGGCTCATTAACATCTAGCCTTAGCCACCTCCTTGAGAACCATTTGACCACTTCCCAACTGTTTAACTGTCAGAACATATCTAGAATGGGCATGGGCAACGTCTCTCCGACTGTAACCATGCATGGGGATGACCATGTACCCCACCCTGTCCTACCTGTTCCCGGGCAACACGTGATGGTTGGACTAGATTCTAATCCTGGCATCTATGATGGTAATGTCAAGAATGGTATAAATAGTAATGGTGGAAGTTGTGTGTCTAATATATGGTCGGGTTGAAGTGCTGAACATACAATACAAGGCTTTTTTTTTTCCTTTGAACGCTCTCGTTAGCTTTTTCACGCTCGTGTTGTTTGCGCAGTTTTATTGTATTTATGTAAGACTTATATAATTTGAATCCTTAGACATGATATTGATGTAGTATAGCTTTGGTATATGATGAGACTGTGGATCGAGTCGTAGGTAAATATAATATCGTTTATTGATGATTCTACAGACAGTGAATACATTATAGCTCTATCCGGCATAGTCTAATGGCACAGGAAGATCAAGCTCTGCGCAAATAAACCGGATTATCTCCCCGGTCAAAGCACCTCCAGAAAACTTGTTTGCGGTCACAGCAATGGCAAATCTGTTGTTTATGTCGCAATATGCTGTGGATCCACCTGAACCAGGGTGACCGAACCCAAGTATAGAACCAGCGGACGTGAGATACCTCCAAAACCCCAACCCGAACAACCCATTTGGGAAGATTAAATGCTTATAATCTCCATTTCCCAAAAAGGCATCATGAAGTTTGTCTTTAGGGCTATCAAAGATTTTAGTTTCCATCCCATCAGTTGTGTCCACTTTGTTTTCATCAGAGGGGTGGCGAGGCGGGACCACGCCGCCATCCACAAGAGCAGAATAGAAGCGAGCCAGTGCACGAGCCGAGAAGAGTCCATTGACACTAGGTACTATTGCACTGCGGCCATCAAGCGCATTACACAACTCAATAATGTCTGTAATCGTGCTGGTTGTTAATGAGGAAGGTATGTAGGTCGCGCTTGCAGGGTTGGCTGTTGGGTCTGTATCTATTGCAACCGTTGCAACACGAGATTCCACACCTGCAAGTAGCATAGAAAGAAACTTCTTTTACAAATTACTGAAGCCATTTTAGTGAGTTGTTAGTTCAATACTGTTCGTACCGGGAGGAATCCCTATATAAAGCTCGCCTTCAACGTTAAGCGGCCGAACAAAAGCTTCCTCAAGAACATCCTGAAATTTCTTCCCGGATGCATGCTGCACACGCGACAGCATACACATACACATACATTATTCATAATAATGAAAAAACTTTAAGCGGTTTACGGGTATTATACCTCAATGATTCCGCCACATAGCCAACCATAAGATAAATAATGATACAACTGCTCACGACCCGGTTCAGTCTCATGTGCAACCATAGCAATGCGTTTTAAACACTCGTCCCAATCACAAAATAATGTACGATCTTCAGTAACGCCAGCGAGAGCATTGTGTAGACCAGATGTATGATTAAGTATTTGATTAACCTTTATTTGATCTTTCCCATTTGTACCAAACTCCGGCCAAATATTTGCAACGTTTTCGTCAAGCTTCAGTTTCCTACAATGAATATACATACATATTACTTGCTATTTCATTCGGCGACATATGATAGCACCACATAGGCGAAGAAGATATACATACCCTTTATCAGCCAGCCAATGTACCATTCCAGCTGTGATCCCCTTTGTAGCAGAGTAAACAGGAAACAAGCTATCAGGCTGAACTGGACGCGGATCATGTTTTCCCAGCACTCCAGCTGCAGTATCGATTATTACTTGTCCGTCTTTGTACGCACAAACCTGATTAAAAAACCACACAACCATAACAGACAGTTTTGTTGTAGTCATACTGATCCATATATAATAATAGAATAGGAAACAATGTAATTGATTTGTATATGATTTGTAATTAGTCAAACCTTCCTAGATTAGCATATTCCCTTGTATCTATTTATAGTAACCATAATGATAATGGGAAGGCAAGTATTCAATCTATTCAATATGGTATCAATCCTAACAACCTTCCTGTGACCTCTGCCTGCGATTCACCTTCTGCTGCCCCTCTAAATCGCCGGCTGTCTTCTTCCATCTCCTAAATCCTTCTCTACTATACCACATATCCCCTTCAACCACCTTCGTCAGCCCAACCCACACTACTTCCTCGGCCCAACAGTCTGATCCACCTAACCAACCTCACCACTCTCCTACCGGCCCACCTCATTCGGCCCAACAATCTGACCCACTTAACGCCTCCCATCAACCTCCCCACTCTCCCACCGGCCCAACTTCCCCCTCGGCCCAACAATCATCAAACACTACTCTCCCACACATTGGGCCCCCCTTCACCGATTCCCTCACCACCTCCCCCACCCCCTGCACGCACGATGCGAACACGCTCTATGAGCGGCATTGTCAAACCCAATCCCATTTTTAACCTACACACCAACACCATTGTACCCATACCCAAATCTCCACAGGTTGCTTTGGCCACTCCAGAATGGCACAATGCCATGACCAATGAATTTAGTGCTCTTCTTAAAAATAAGACCTGGGAACTTGTACCCCGACAACCAAATATGAACATTATTCGTTGCATGTGGCTTTTTAAACATGAATTTAGATCTGATGGGACTTTGAAACGGTATAAAACTCGATTAGTGTGTGATGGTCGCAAACAGCAGGAGGGCATTGACTGCGGCGAAACATTCAGTCCGGTTGTCAAACCGGCTACGATACGCACTGTATTATCTCTTGCACTTGCCAAGTCCTGGCCCATTATTCAGTTAGACGTGACTAATGCTTTTCTTCACGGTAACTTAGAGGAAACCATGTATATGCACCAACCCATGGGTTTTCGCCATCGCGACTTTCCAGATCACGTCTGTCTCCTAAAGAAGTCCTTATATGGACTCAAACAGGCACCACGCGCGTGGTACCAACGTTTCACTGACTTTGTTCTTTTGCAGGGGTTTCAACAAAGCAAATCTGATAATTCGCTATTTATTTATAAGCACAGAAATGACACGGCCTACCTTCTCATATATGTGGACGACATTATTCTCACCACTTCGTCCGATGTTCTTCGACAGACTCTTATGCAGGCACTTTTCGGGGAATTTGCTATGAAAGACTTGGGTCCTCTCTCTTACTTTCTTGGTATTCAAGTCACCCGCACAGGCAACTCCATGTTTTTATCTCAGCAGGCCTACATTCGCGATATCATCCACCGGGCATCCATGGATTCCTGCAAGCCCGTGGCAACTCCAGTTGACACGCAATCTAAACTCTCTGCTACCTCGGGGGACTTACATGATGACCCCTCCACATACCGCAGTCTGGCAGGAGCTCTTCAGTACTTGCCATTCACACGTCCTGACATTTCTTATGCGTTCAGCAGGTGTGCATGCACATGCATGCTCCTCGTGTTGATCATTGGAATGCTTTAAAACGCATCATTCGATACATTCAGGGGACTTCTGATTATGGTCTGCACCTTGGACCAATTCGTGACACTTCACTGGTTGCATACACTAATGCAGACTGGGCAGGTTGCCCTGATACTCGTCGATCGACCTCTGGCTTTTGCGTATATATGGGTGAGAATCTCATTTCCTGGTCCTCCAAAAGACAGTCCACCATCTCTCGTTCCAGTGCTGAGGCAGAATATAGAGGCGTCGCTAATGTAGTTGCTGATATTTGCTGGATCCGCAATCTTCTGCTCAAGCTACATCATCCCTTGAGCCGCGCTACTCTGGTATATTGTGACAATGTCAGTGCCGTCTATCTCTCTGGCAATCCTGTTCAGCATCAACGCACGAAACACATAGAACTCGACATTCATTTTGTTCGCGAACAGGTACAACGTGGTCAAGTTCGGGTACTACATGTACCCTCAAGACATCAGATTGCGGACATTTTTACAAAAGGCCTTCCTCGGGTTCTGTTTGACGACTTCCGATCCAGTCTCAGCATCCGTCCTCCTTACGCTTCGACTGCGGGGGAGTAATAGAATAGGAAACAATGTAATTGATTTGTATATGATTTGTAATTAGTCAAACCTTCCTAGATTAGCATATTCCCTTGTATCTATTTATAGTGACCATAATGATAATGGGAAGGCAAGTATTCAATCTATTCAATATATAACATAAAAAATATAAAAAAAAAAGTTGTTACAGATGGTGATGCATACTTGGACTCCAAGTATTTTACCAGCATTCGCTAAATCAACCAAGAAACGCCTTAGCTTTGCCTCTACATCGGAATACACTGGACTGTCATATAGCCATCTAGCATTCAAAGCTGGTCCATCATTCATGTTGCTGAAACAAATTATGTACTTTAAGTTAATCAGTAGCTATTTGCGTAACTATGGGGATGCCTAATATCAACAACTTTAAATTGCACAACATTTTGAGAGAACTTGAACTTCTAAAAACTTGAAATTAATAAAACATTAGTTTTGATCAGTATTGGCCGAAATGCACCATTATTGTTGAAAAATCAGGCCCTTTGATCAAATAAACAAACACAAGATTGAACGACCTGTTCAACTCTTTTTATTATGAACCAAAAACACACAAATTATGATAGCCTTAACCATTTATTTATACTAAACTAAACCCAAACCTATTATAACACAAATACCAATTAAATAAGTATTAAATCCAAATTAGATAAATATAAATAAAACACTAATACTTATCTAAATAGAATTAGATAAATCTATATCTATATCTATACTACTATATAATGGGTGCTGGACGGACAAAGTTGTCATTTTATATTCATATATAAGGGCAAATTTGTAATTTCATTAAAATAAGAAGACAAATTTATTACAACAATTTAATTTTATTGAATAATACTTAGTTCAAAGAAAAAGGCAAAAAATAAAATAAAATAAAATAATGGTTATTAATACAACAACTAAATTCTATTGATTAATAGTTGAATTTAAATGAAAAAGGCAAAAACAAAAAAAAAATAGTTTGTATAACATTACACGATTCACAATTATAACCCCCCCCCAATAAAAATGTTAACTTTAAAACTAGATTGACAACGAAGAATATATATATATATATATATATATATATATACATATATATATATATATTGTACATCTTGTCTACACTAAATGAACTGTAAACAAACTCACATGTTTATTCTATAATTCTTGGAACTAGTATGTGGAGATTGACAAACAACTAAAAGGCACTTTATACATCATGCTTTTGGTAACAACATAACTTTTTTTACCAATAATAGAGGAAAATTTTGATCCAGTTATAAGTTGGTTTGAATCTCTATAATATAACAAGTAAAAGCAATAGGTGGATTATTGATGTTTAGCGCGACTATTTTCAGGTTATTAATGTTATTTAAATTACAATTTGATTTTAGTTAAACTCAGATCGAGCTAAATAAACAAAATTATTGTGACACCCGACATTTTCGGCTTAAACATATTAGTAACATCTAAGTCTACCTTAGCGAGAAACGTTTATAAACAAACTTAACTGGGATAGTTGAGTCGGGTCAAGTTAGGATTGTCCATGGTACAATGATCTGGAGGATCATTGGGAGTCGTTTTGGTAATACACTAGTACCGGGTTCCGTTGTTGGTGACATTACATGAACTAATTAAGTATATGAGTAGATTATGGGTCGTGTGGTGGATTATATACATATATGTGTTTAAATGATGTGTAAATGATTATCTGTGCTTAAATGTGTTAAATATAGACTAAGGATGCATGCTTATGTGTTAAGATGTGTTAGAATGCGTTAAACACGACAAACTGGAAAACTAGTTAAAAAGGGATCTTGGTTCGACCACTTCGAGTGGTCGAAGGAGAAGTAATTGTCTGGTTCGACCCTTGCAAATGGGCGAACCAGGGAAGTGGAATTTAAGGAATTCCCTTCGACCAGAAAGGCTCATTCGACCCTGTGAAAGGGTCGAAGGAGACCACCTTCGACCAATGAATTGGGGCGAAGGAGGATTAGTATAAATACCAACCTTTGTCATTTTTCATCATTTCACAAACCCTAACCGTCCCAAAACACTCTCAAACGATCTAAAACACTAAGGAAGGAGTTTTTGCTCTTCTTTTTCATAATCTAACCTATCTACAACATCTAAACAAGAATCCAAGGTGTGTTCATAATCCTAAACCTTTTTAAAAGCATTTTAATTCGTTTTCATCTAACCCTAATTGTCCGGATCTGTTCTAAGGGTGTCTTTATGATTAAAAACCTTTTAAACATCTTTCTAAATCAAAACATGATCATTTAACATAGGTTTTCATGATGAATAACATGTGTAAATTGTGTATTATGTGGTGTTATGTGTTGTTCAATGATTTGCTGCTATATCTATGATAGAAACATGATATAGGATTGTTATTAATGTTGGAATATTGTTGTTTAGGGTTAGGATTGGATATGATGATATTTGGGGGTTTTATTGGATTAAAACTTGATGTATGAATATTTATGATCAATAGAATGGATAAGAAAGATCGGATAATCGACAAACTGAGTATTTTAAGCTAAGCATGAATCGATTTCAAAAGTTTCCAAATTGGGTAAATTATTCATGCATGAAAGTGATGTTTCCATAATCTTTACCATTTTGGGAAAGGGCTGAAACGGACGTATTATCGGGGGAAATCGGTGGGGTTTTGTATGGATAAGTTATCCATGCTTGACTGCTGTGTTTGATGATGTTTCGAGTCGTTTTGAATGTGTTTGAAGCGTTTTTAGGAAAAATTGCACAACAGGGGCGAACCTGGCCTCCTTCGACCGATTGAAGGTGCGAAGGAGGAAGACCAGGGTCGAACCTGGGTTTTTGTTGGGCGAATGAGGTAAAACGGGCGAAGGAGACATCGAACGGTCGAACGAAATGTAAAACGGGCGAAGGAGACTAAAAAGGTGCGAAGGAGACTTAAAACTGACTGGTTCGACCGTTCTGATGCAGAAATGATATTTTTGATACAAACTAAGTGTTTTATGCTTGAACCTTGTGTGTAATCTATGTGTACTTGATTAGTTAGGGTAATGGGTCACCAACGGGATGTCGGGTCGGTCTAGTGTGTCGGTTAAAACATTTAAACACGTTTTAAAACATACTTGATTACGATCTGGACAATCGGGGACTAGATAACCTTACGGTTATTAGTCGGAACACTTATGTGAACATTTTGATAGATCTCCGGTAGAGGGATTATCAAGGGCTAAACATCTTTACTTGTAATTGAAGAACGCTATCTAAGGTGAGTTCACGGCCCCACTTTTACTGCTTTAACTTTTGGGGGAGAAAACATGCGCTAAACGGTTTTGGTAACATATGTCATACTATGGTTTTAACTTTATATTGCTATACGATCTTTTGGAAAGTCCCGGGGGAAACCATGAATGTGCGGGGATGCACAACGGGAGAAATGTGGATAGATCTATTGGGCGTGACTTGCCCCACTCGTCGGCTTGGAGGGCCGGGTGGGTGCATATTGTCTCGAACAGGTACATTGGTATCATGCTGAACATACGGGCTGCTTAAACATGCTGAACATTGCTAAACGTGTCTAGTAATGGTTTCCAATCGTAGTAGTAATGAAACATACGCCTAGCTAGCGTACTTGGTAACATTGATATAGTATGGACATGGTAACGTTTTGGTAACATTTTGAACAAACCTTGATATGTTGACATCTTTTTGGCATGTTTTTCTCAAGTCGCTAAGGTAGCAATGAACGGAACTAGGCGCACGGGTCTGCATTGGCGTCTAGGCATAGTTGCACGTTTTGTATTAAAAGTATTTTGAACAACTTTTGAGATGATAGCATAGTTGATTAAATGCTACTGAACCGCTTTCGCTTATTAAATTAATGGTTATGTCTATTTACGTTTTTCATATAGAGTTGTTTATTGTGATCGTTGACTTGGATCCTGGTTTGTCATGCGCCTCGCGGTAAAACCCCGCAAGTGGAATTTGAGGGTGTGACAGATTGGTATCAGAGCCAATGGTTATAGTGAACTAGGACTGCATGTAGAGTCTGGTCTATAGCCGAGTCGCACACACTAGACGGTCACATACTTTGGGTCTATTAATGGGATACGTACTAACGTTGTCGGGGTGTCCTTACATCATCATCATGCTTCTCCATTACATCATCCACTTTTATTTGGGTTCTTACCTACTCTTGTCTTCTTCTTCTGGATTGAAGAAGGAGGGGTTGATTTGTTGGTTCTAGCACACACATGCCTTCTTACACTTGCACCTATTGTCACATGTTATTAGGCGACAATGTTCGGTGACTGGGGTCTAGATTAGGGGTACATCTGGAGGACCATGTAGAGCAGTTTACCATTTCGGGTGCACACGAAATAATAAACTGGAATGCATGAAAATCCCGATGGACTTCGAGTTTGGATGTATAGTCCTGGATTTGTCCCTAGGTTAACTCTTGTAAATTTCTAGTGGTTGACACTGGAAGTGAATCTGAATCCCTCGATTTCTTGATTGTTAGATCATGTCTGGTGCTCGCGGTGGTGGACGTCGTGGTGGCGGCAGTGGCCGTGCTGGCGGTGGTGGTCGCGCTGGAGGCGGTGGTCGTGGAAACATCAACATGACCCAAGCTGAACTGAACAACTTGCTACAGCAGCAAGTGAACATGGCTATGGCTAATTTCCAGGCTGGGATTAATGCCATGGGTGGTGAGTTGATTTTTGTCGACCTTGCCTCATTTTTGGGTTTCGTGTCCTTTCGTTTGTGTTTTACTCGTGTACCGTGTTTCAGGTGTTGGTGCCCATCCACCCCCACCTCAGTGCTCTTATAAGAAGTTTCGGGACTGTCAGCCCCATAACTTCGCTGGAACTGAGGGAGCGGTGGGACTGCTCCGATGGCTGGAGAAGGTTGAATCTGTCTTTGTTATGTGTAACTGTCCTGCTGGGGACCGGGTAAAGTATGCTACTGCGACATTTGAGGGGCCTGCACTGTCGTGGTGGAATGCTACTACACAGAACATGGGATTGGGGGAGGCTATTGTTATGCCTTGGGCGGAGTTTGTGCAGCTTTTGAGAGGTGAGTACTGTCCGAGAGAGGTGTGACATCCGTCACTTTTATTTAATAATAATAATAATAATAATAATAATAATAATAATAATAAAAAAAATATATACAAGCCTTATTCCCACCAAAAAAAAAAATACTTGAGCCCAACTAACACTCTAACCTATTAACATAACCAAACCATAGCCCAAACCCCCTTTTTATTCTTTAAACCGAAGCCCAGTAACGCAGCCCATTTAGAGTCTGGCCCAACAGCTTCCTCTCCTCCCCTTCAGTTTACAAAAAAAAAAATGTTGCTTCCCACGTGATTCGAACCCGGATCACGAGCCGGGTCACACACATACCACACGCAACACCACCACTACGCCACTTAGGCATCTTGTGATAGACTTGAGGCATTAAAACTTTTAAACTCAAAAATATTTCTCTTTTTTCTCCCTGTTGTACGTGCTGCAACAAAGCAGCAAAAGATCAACCAATTAATTCAAACATCATCCTAATTTTGGGTGGTTAAATCAAATTAATGAATGTTATAATGTTTGACTAATTATCTCGCATCTATAGCAACTTATATGGCCGCAATTTCAGCTCTTGACAAGCTTAATCACGCGTGAGTTTTAAAGACGGGTCAAACTTTCCAATTCCTTTGATTCGAGAGTAATAGTATAAATTGATCCTTCCCGAGCAATCACAACTCGCCATTACATCTTTCTCCACCTCCAAATCTTCTTAATTTTACTATGTTCGTGCATCACGATCACATTTAGACTTCGTGGGTTTGACCTTCCAATCGTAATCAAATCTGCATTGTAAGTATAATTATTGTTGTGGGTTTTAATCTTCGGCATCCACACATCAATAGCCCTAAGGTTAATTGGGTTATTGATGTGTGGATTGATCAATTGCAAATCTTAGGGCTTGTAATGTTGAATTGGGGAAGAACATGTAATCGCGTATAATTATATATATTTCACGCACATAATCCAAACACAACCACTGGTCTAGACCAAGTGGTTGTGCCTGGTGTCTTTGAACAGGCCCACACGAGTTCGAACCCTGGCATCTGCAAGGGTTTTTCTTTTTTTTTTTTTTTTTTACATTCAAACTCTATTATATATATGTAATTACTAGTATTTTAAAATTAGTTTTAAAATACTAAAACAACTTTATAAATTCCACAAAATTTATTTTATGTTTTTCCACTGATAAAGTTCATCATCCAATTTTTAGTTTTTCAAAAATAATTTATTTAATATATATTACAAATATTACAAGTTTATTCATTTAAAATTATAAAATTCAATAAAAATATCTAAACGATTTTATAAAATCTCACAAAAATTATCCTAAACTTGTACAACAATAAACATTTCAGAAAATATTTTTATTCCAGAAAAACCATTCATTTTGTATTTTTAATTAATTTTTGTTATTTTAAACATAAATAATTCATAATAAATTCATTTTTCAATATTTTTACACCAAAATTTTACATAAATTATTTCTATACATTTGGAACAGAAATACAATTTTTAATTCAGAAATTCTTTGATTTTAATATTTTTAGATATTAAAGTCATATTTTGACAATTTGAAATAATTAGATTAAATATTCTATTTTCAAGAAAATAATTTTATAAAAAATTAATTTCACACTTAAAATCTTATGTCGTGACTACATTCAACTTAAAATTTTACAAAGAGATTTTTATTTATTTATTCATTAAATTTCTTATATTTGATAAACAAATTGTTTAATAAACAAATAAACGGTTATCCCCAATTCGGAGCCCTAGAAATACATGTATCCTAGAGTTATTTCCCTTACACATTATCAATTACTTTAGGTTAATCATTTGGGAGTAATCTCAATTCATATTTCGTTGTCCAAGTTCAAATTCAAGTTAATACGTGAACAGTGAGTATTCCTATCCCCTTTTTGCTTTTATTCATTTTTGGGGTGTTACATGTACACTATTACAATTTCAAATACAAGTTTACATTTTTTTACAATACAATTCTAGTACTATGTGCATTGCTTACAACGTGCTTTATGCTTAGACAATACATGTGGATTACATTTGTACTTAGGGAAATCATTAACATGGTACAAGCCGACCTTAACATTGGATAGCGCTATTTGGATTGACAACCCGCCTAGATTGATTCTCCCCCTTTTTCATCGGAGAATCCGTGGCCATTGTTAAGTTATTATCCATTTATTGGATAAGTACACTACAGTTCATACAGTACATTATACAGTCACAGGGTTGATTTCGCTCATTTGTATGATACATAGTTTACATATTTGCACAGTAGCTTGCACTTGAATTGTATAACTTTTTAACCTACTATATATATCAAATCTAGGAATGCTCACCAACATTTCATATGTTGACCAAATCTATTTTGTACATGTTTCAGGTGCAGTTTTATCTAGTGCTTTAACAAGGAACATTTAGTGCTTTATTTTAATTCAGTTATTTCAATATTTCCATTTCATTAGACAATGTATTTTCCATTTCCATGTAAGACAATTTTGATTATTCAATAAAATTTACATTTTAGTACCATGAGCTTTTGAACAATCGTCACTACGTGGCACCTCGATGATTCCGCCATCGGTTGGGGTGTTACAGATTGGTATCAGAGCCATGGTTATAGGGAACTAGGTTATTAGATAAAATGGCCTAGACTATAACCGAACCTTAACCTTTATGCATAATATTTCCTAAATTACCTTACCTCTCATTTCCCTCTACTTTCCTTCTTCTATCTTTCCCTTTTTCTCTCTCTCCATTCTTTTCATCCTTCATCATGGTGCATAGAGATGGTGTCCTACAGGGAGTGGAAAGTCTACATCATCATGGAACAGGGACATTACCTTTCATGAAGACACTCTTAGGCATAATGCCTACTCTTACTTTTGTTCCTTCAAAGTTGTTGAACTTTAATGAGTGTGATAAGGACACGTGCAATCTGGAAGGGTGGACGCCTGTACACTGGGTTTTCTGGCATAGGCAAGCATAGCGCATAAATCCATTTACGGACCTGTTATGCTTACCTGGGGATTCCTGGAGTGAGTGTCCACTTATAGGCTAAAGCACGTCTTCTTTGATCACCATTGGGTTCAATTCCTTTGAAAAGTCAACGTTCTTGTTGGGCTTTACAGCTAGACAAGGGCACTCCAAGCATTTTATGCAAGCTTTTTCAATAATACTCTCTCGGTTCATATACAATATTTTGTATTTCACGATTTTCATATATTGCTTACAAATTCATACTTTCATAACCATCTATGGATTTCACAATCACACTTCACCTTACCCCCTTAGCCACTTTTTAAATATTCAACACCCTACCCAAATCATATTATTTCTTTTCTCCACATGTTATTTATTTTAAAAAAAAAAACTATAACCTCATACTTTAGCACAAACTAAAGATTTCTAAAACTAGTTGTATTACCTAGTAACTTTACAAAGTACATATTTTTTCTCGAACTTAAATTCAATTGATTATTTATTGACGTAACAAACGATTTACTATATAATGTTTTAAACTATTACAAAGCCTACTTAGCTTGTACTATTTAACAACTTTTGCCTTATGTACAAAACCAAATTTTGAAAATATTTATTTTTTGGAATAATATCTAGTCTCTAGATTCTCCATCAACACTCACTCATTTTCAACTTGTTCAAATTTTTACAATATTTGGCATACACCACAATCAGGTTTTCTTATACACTTGATTATAACCTTTGATCCAAACCCCAAAATTTACACTGCTATATAATCTCCTTACTATAAAATAAACTTTTTATCAACTATCTTCACATTCACCATCTCTCGCAACCTTGATTCTGCTTCAAGATTTTTCATCATCCTCTCAAGAACTAAATTCATATCCTTCACCTTCTCACACGTGAGCTAGTTACCCATGATAATTAAACTACTAAAAACCTGATACTTGATTCTACATGATTTTTTTTTTTTCCAAAACATCATAGTTTGTGAAACTTGATTTCCCCTTAATTTGACTATTCACTGGACATTTAATTATTCATGATACTCGTGTTTTCATTTTCTTGATCTTATTATCATTTTGTACCCAATTATGTCATACTCATAGGCATATAACATCTAGAAATTTCCTTGCATACTATTGCGTACGTACACAGATTGAAAATTTATCATATTCGATTACGTTTATATCATATAAGTTTCAGACTCTACCTTACATTTTATTGAAACATTTGGACTTGATTTCCATGAAAATCAAACTACTAAAAACTTAATAATTAATTCTATAGGGTTTTTCTAAAAAAACATCATTGTTTGTTATATGAAACTTGAATTTTTCCTTTGATTTAACAATCTATTGAACATTTAGTTATTCATGATACTTATCATCTATTTCTATAGGTCACTAAGATAACACTTACACTTAATGGTTGTAGTACTTACAAACTTGCTTACATAAACATGCTATCAATTTGCAATCTATGTGAATAATAATTGCTGCACTTAATAGAGGTCATCATGCCTTTTTCAACAGTCGGGAGAGGCCCTACAACCTGCTCCACGACTGGTGAAGGCTATCGAACATACTCAACGATTGGTAGAGGTCACTATACCTTTTCAAACAGTCAGGAGAGGCCCTACAACCTACTCCACGACTGGTGGAGGCTATCGAACCTGCTCAACAATCGGTGGGGTCATAGAAGGACGCAAAACTTTAATGTAAGGTAAATTGATGATTCCGGTCCGGAACGTAATCATGAATTTACAGGTACATTAGGGTAGTGTGAAATTCTATTAGAGTTTTTGGAGAGACGTCCAGTACATTTTCAAGGTATCAAAGGTGTGGTGGGTTAGCTGCGGTACACCCTGTATACAAACACTAATGATGCATTGAAAGTGAAACTGGAAGTCGAACCAGGAACAAGCTCTGTTTACTTGATAGTTCATTTAGTGTTTCTATAGTCAGTCAACTCGTACATTTATCATAGGATTCCTAAAACTTGAAACTTAGTGAATTACTAGATTCTTATTCTCCTTATTATTCGAGACAAACCTAATCCAAATCCTTAACCCACACCTATCAAACCCCATATCCAAATCATTCGAATTTTCCAAACCACGGTTATCTTAATTTTTACCCAAGCATCCATAACCCTATGTTTCTAATAACTTCGGGACGAAGTTTCTAAAAGTAGGGGATGCTGTGACATCCGTCACTTTTATTTAATAATAATAATAATAATAATAATAATAATAATAATAAAAATATACAAGCCTTATTCCCACCAAAAAAAAAAATACTTGAGCCCAACTAACACTCTAACCTATTAACATAACCAAACCATAGCCCAAACCCCCTTTTTATTCTTTAAACCGAAGCCCAGTAACGCAGCCCATTTAGAGTCTGGCCCAACAGCTTCCTCTCCTCCCCTTCAGTTTACAAAAAAAAAAATGTTGCTTCCCACGTGATTCGAACCCGGATCACGAGCCGGGTCACACACATACCACACGCAACACCACCACTACGCCACTTAGGCATCTTGTGATAGACTTGAGGCATTAAAACTTTTAAACTCAAAAATATTTCTCTTTTTCTCCCTGTTGTACGTGCTGCAACAAAGCAGCAAAAGATCAACCAATTAATTCAAACATCATCCTAATTTTGGGTGGTTAAATCAAATTAATGAATGTTATAATGTTTGACTAATTATCTCGCATCTATAGCAACTTATATGGCCGCAATTTCAGCTCTTGACAAGCTTAATCACGCGTGAGTTTTAAAGACGGGTCAAACTTTCCAATTCCTTTGATTCGAGAGTAATAGTATAAATTGATCCTTCCCGAGCAATCACAACTCGCCATTACATCTTTCTCCACCTCCAAATCTTCTTAATTTTACTATGTTCGTGCATCACGATCACATTTAGACTTCGTGGGTTTGACCTTCCAATCGTAATCAAATCTGCATTGTAAGTATAATTATTGTTGTGGGTTTTAATCTTCGGCATCCACACATCAATAGCCCTAAGGTTAATTGGGTTATTGATGTGTGGATTGATCAATTGCAAATCTTAGGGCTTGTAATGTTGAATTGGGGAAGAACATGTAATCGCGTATAATTATATATATTTCACGCACATAATCCAAACACAACCACTGGTCTAGACCAAGTGGTTGTGCCTGGTGTCTTTGAACAGGCCCACACGAGTTCGAACCCTGGCATCTGCAAGGGTTTTCTTTTTTTTTTTTTTTTTTTTACATTCAAACTCTATTATATATATGTAATTACTAGTATTTTAAAATTAGTTTTAAAATACTAAAACAACTTTATAAATTCCACAAAATTTATTTTATGTTTTTCCACTGATAAAGTTCATCATCCAATTTTTAGTTTTTCAAAAATAATTTATTTAATATATATTACAAATATTACAAGTTTATTCATTTAAAATTATAAAATTCAATAAAAATATCTAAACGATTTTATAAAATCTCACAAAAATTATCCTAAACTTGTACAACAATAAACATTTCAGAAAATATTTTTATTCCAGAAAAACCATTCATTTTGTATTTTTAATTAATTTTTGTTATTTTAAACATAAATAATTCATAATAAATTCATTTTTCAATATTTTTACACCAAAATTTTACATAAATTATTTCTATACATTTGGAACAGAAATACAATTTTTAATTCAGAAATTCTTTGATTTTAATATTTTTAGATATTAAAGTCATATTTTGACAATTTGAAATAATTAGATTAAATATTCTATTTTCAAGAAAATAATTTTATAAAAAATTAATTTCACACTTAAAATCTTATGTCGTGACTACATTCAACTTAAAATTTTACAAAGAGATTTTTATTTATTTATTCATTAAATTTCTTATATTTGATAAACAAATTGTTTAATAAACAAATAAACGGTTATCCCCAATTCGGAGCCCTAGAAATACATGTATCCTAGAGTTATTTCCCTTACACATTATCAATTACTTTAGGTTAATCATTTGGGAGTAATCTCAATTCATATTTCGTTGTCCAAGTTCAAATTCAAGTTAATACGTGAACAGTGAGTATTCCTATCCCCTTTTTGCTTTTATTCATTTTTGGGGTGTTACATGTACACTATTACAATTTCAAATACAAGTTTACATTTTTTTACAATACAATTCTAGTACTATGTGCATTGCTTACAACGTGCTTTATGCTTAGACAATACATGTGGATTACATTTGTACTTAGGGAAATCATTAACATGGTACAAGCCGACCTTAACATTGGATAGCGCTATTTGGATTGACAACCCGCCTAGATTGATTCTCCCCCTTTTTCATCGGAGAATCCGTGGCCATTGTTAAGTTATTATCCATTTATTGGATAAGTACACTACAGTTCATACAGTACATTATACAGTCACAGGGTTGATTTCGCTCATTTGTATGATACATAGTTTACATATTTGCACAGTAGCTTGCACTTGAATTGTATAACTTTTTAACCTACTATATATATCAAATCTAGGAATGCTCACCAACATTTCATATGTTGACCAAATCTATTTTGTACATGTTTCAGGTGCAGTTTTATCTAGTGCTTTAACAAGGAACATTTAGTGCTTTATTTTAATTCAGTTATTTCAATATTTCCATTTCATTAGACAATGTATTTTCCATTTCCATGTAAGACAATTTTGATTATTCAATAAAATTTACATTTTAGTACCATGAGCTTTTGAACAATCGTCACTACGTGGCACCTCGATGATTCCGCCATCGGTTGGGGTGTTACAAGAGGAGATACAGAAGTTGGAACATGAGGTCTGGAGTTACAAGATGGTTGGGTCTGAGATCGAGGAGTACACTGTGAGGAGGAATGAGCTGGTGGTGTTGTGTCCTGATTTACACACACCCGAGTACAGGAGGATCGAGCACTATGTGTCTGGACTAGTGCCCGAGATTGCTGGGTTGGTGGCTGCTGGAAATCTTCCCACCATTGCTGAAGTTGTCCGATCAGCTCATCGGATGACTAACCTGAAGGTGGCAGAAGGCGTTTTGCCACCCAAGGGTGCTGTTGTGAAGGTTGCTGAGGGGAACAAGAGGAAGTGGGAGAGTGTGGGGAAGAGTGTGGTGCCAGCTCAGCCGGCGAAGAAGTTTGAGTCATCTGGGTCTTCTTCTGGGCAGAAGACGAGTGGGTATGTTGGGAAGCATCCCAAGTGCAACAAGTGTGGTTTTCACCATTCTGGGAGTTGTGATAGGGCTCGTTGTCATCGGTGCCATCAGTTGGGGCACCATGCTAAGGATTGCAAGGTGGCACTCACCCCAACTCAGACTCCTGCGGCTACTCCTGCTCCTGCTGCTCAGGGGACTCAGGGGAGGCAGGGGTGTTATCACTGTGGTGACACGGGACATTTCAAGCGTGATTGTCCCAAACTGAAGCAGGGCGATAATGGGAGGGGCGGGAACGGTAACGGGAACAATGGCGGCGGAGGCAGGACTGCACGTGCTTTCGTCATTGGATCTGCAGAGGCTAGGCAGGATCCAAACACAGTTACCGGTACGTTCCTTCTTAATGATCGCTATGTTTCTGTCTTGTTTGATTCTGGTGCCGATAAGAGTTTCGTATCTTTGGACGTTAGTCGATTGCTAGATATAGTACCCACACCTTTAGAGGCTAAGTACTTAATAGAATTGGCTGATGGTAAGAAAATCGAAGCGACACACACCCTTAGGGAATGTCGCTTGGAACTGCCGGGTTTGTCTTTCCCCATTGACCTTATGCCGGTACCCCTGGGTAGTTTTGATGTCGTGGTGGGCATGGATTGGTTATCGTTGTATCGCGCGGATATCGTTTGTTTTGACAAGGTTATTCGGATCCCTCTCCCTGATGGAGAGATTCTTTCGGTTCGTGGCGAGAAAAGCGGTGCTCCGCTGAGTATCATTTCTACCATGAAAGCCCGTAAGTATCTTCGGAAGGGCTGTTCGGCCATTCTGGCACTTGTTAACGTTTCTACTGATGATGAGAAGAAGATCGAGGATATTCCGGTGGTTCGTGACTTTTCTGATGTGTTTCCTGATGATTTACCTGGTCTTCCTCCCCATCGTCAGGTTGAGTTTGGTATTGATCTCACTCCGGGCGCAGCTCCTATTGCCCGAGCTCCGTATCGTCTTGCACCTCCCGAGATGCAAGAGCTGTCCAGCCAGTTACAGGAACTCTTGGAAAAGGGTTTCATTCGACCGAGTTCTTCCCCGTGGGGAGCTCCTATTTTGTTTGTGAAGAAGAAGGACGGAAGTCTTTGCATGTGTATTGATTATCGTGAGCTGAACAAAGTGACCATCAAGAATCGTTATCCTCTTCCTCGCATTGACGATCTCTTTGACCAGCTTCAGGGCTCTAGCTACTATTCGAAGATTGATTTGCGGTCCGGTTATCACCAGTTGCGCGTCAGGGAAGCTGACATTCAGAAGACTGCTTTTCGCACTCGTTATGGCCATTTTGAGTTCTTGGTCATGCCTTTCGGTCTCACTAACGCACCGGCGGTGTTCATGGACTTGATGAACCGCGTTTGCAAACCTTACCTTGATAAGTTCGTCATCATGTTCATTGACGATATTCTGATTTATTCCAAGAACAAGGCGGATCATGAGGAACATCTGAGGTTGGTCTTGGAACTTTTGAGACAGGAGCAGTTGTATGCTAAGTTCTCAAAGTCTGATTTTTGGCTACGTGAAGTTCAATTCCTAGGACATGTGGTGAATGAACTGGGAATTCATGTCGATCCGGCTAAGATCGAAGCTATTAAAGACTGGGAAGCACCAAAGACGCCATCTGAGGTGCGGCAATTCCTAGGTCTTGCGGGCTATTATCGTCGTTTCATTGAGGGATTTTCGAAGATCGCTCAACCCCTCACTGCTCTTACCCAGAAGGATCGAAAGTTCGACTGGGATGAACCACAAGAATCAGCATTTCAGATGCTGAAGCTTAAACTTTGTTCTGCACCTATCTTATCCCTACCTGAGGGTACGGATGACTTTGTTGTGTACTGTGATGCTTCTATTCGTGGTCTCGGTTGTGTGTTAATGCAACGCGGGAAGGTTATTGCTTATGCTTCTCGCCAACTCAAAGTTCATGAGAAGAACTACACTACTCATGACTTGGAACTGGGTGCGGTGGTCTTTGCGTTGAAAATCTGGAGACATTACTTGTACGGTACCAAGTGTGAAGTATATACCGATCACAAGAGTCTTCAGCATATTTTCGACCAGAAGGTGTTGAACATGCGACAGCGTCGCTGGGTTGAACTCCTGAACGATTATGATTGTGCTATCAAATACCATCCTGGCAAGGCGAACGTTGTGGCGGACGCCTTGAGCAGGAAGGAGTCTGCGAACCCTCGCCGTGTCCGAGCCTTACAACTCACCATTCATTCGTCGTTGCCTGACCGAATCCGTTCTGCATAATTGGAAGCCTTGAAGGAGGAAAACCTTAAGGCTGAAACTATGCACAGTGCTGACAAGCATCTTGAACTCAGGACTGATGGCTTACACTATTTTGCGGGACGTGTTTGGGTCCCATTGTTCGGGGGATTGCGCGAGCTTGTCCTGGATGAAGCTCACAAATCCCGGTATTATGTTCACCCTGGCTCCGATAAGATGTATCAGGATTTGAAGATACTTTATTGGTGGCCGAACATGAAAGCTGATATAGCTTCTTATGTCAGCAAATGTTTGACTTGTGCTAAAGTCAAGGTGGAGTATCAGAGGCCGTCTGGTCTCCTGCAACAACCAGAGGTTCCAGAATGGAAGTGGGAACGAATCACGATGGATTTTGTCACCAAGCTGCCAAGGTCACCTAGTGGTTATGATATGATTTGGGTGATTGTTGACCGACTGACAAAATCGGCACGTTTTATACCTATTAAGGAAACCGATTGACTCGAGCGGTTAGCTCGACTCTACCTTAAGGAGGTGGTTGCTCGGCACGGGGTGCCTGTTTCTATTATCTCTGATCGTGATTCTCGTTTCGCTTCGCGTTTCTGGAAGGCTCTACACAAGGCTTTGGGTACTCAGTTGGATATGAGTACGGCTTATCATCCGCAAACTGATGGACAGAGTGAGCGGACGATTCAAACCTTGGAAGACATGCTTCGGGCATGTGTTATCGATTTTGGCAAAACTTGGGAGATCCACCTGCCGTTAGTGGAGTTCTCCTACAACAACAGCTATCACTCTAGCATCAAGGCAGCTCCGTTCGAGGCTCTTTACGGACGGAAATGCCGATCACCACTTTGTTGGGCCGAGGTGGGCGAGAGCCAGCTCACTGGTCCGGAACTCGTGTACGAAACTTCGGAGAAAATCGTACAGATCCGTCAACGTTTGGCTGCTGCACGGGATCGTCAGAAGAGCTATGCTGATCGCCGTCGAAAACCTTTAGAGTTCCAGGTTGGGGACAAAGTATTTCTGAAAGTTTCACCATGGAAGGGCGTTATACGCTTTGGAAAGCGTGGCAAGCTTAACCCTCGTTATGTCGGACCGTTCGCAATCTTGGATCGAATTGGACCGGTGGCATACAGACTTGACTTACCGGCGGAGCTCGGTAGTGTGCACAACGTCTTCCATGTGTCTAACTTGAAGAAGTGTTTGGCTGATGAATCTCTCATTGTACCACTGGAAGAGATCAAGGTTGATGATCGTCTTCGCATTGTGGAGGAACCTGTCGAGATTCTCGACTACAAGATTCGTAGCCTTCGTCGGAGTAAAATCCGCATCGTTAAAGTCCGTTGGAACTCGAACCGTGGACCAGAGTTCACATGGGAATGGGAGGATCAGATGAAAGCTAAGTATCCTCATCTTTTTCCGAAGCGCGCGTTTGAGTCGAGGCATGTTACTGCTGAAGCGGAATGAATCTCGGGTCGAGATTCCTTTCAACGTGGGGATGATGTGACATCCGGTAATTTTCTTTTCGTTCTGTTCTTTTCGTTTCTTTCTTTTTGGGGCTTTGCGCAATTTTCGGGACGAAAATTCTTTCAACGTGGGGATGATATGACACCCGGCATGTTCGGCTTAAACATATTAGTAACATCTAAGTCTACCTTAGCGAGAAACGTTTATAAACAAACTTAACTGGGATAGTTGAGTCGGGTCAAGTTAGGATTGTCCAGGGTACAATGATCTGGAGGATCATTGGGAGTCGTTTTGGTAATACACTAGTACCGGGTTCCGTTGTTGGTGACATTACATGAACTAATTAAGTATATGTGTAGATTATGGGTCGTGTGGTGGATTATATACATAGATGTGTTTAAATGATGTGTAAATGATTATCTGTGCTTAAATGTGTTAAATATAGACTAAGGATGCATGCTTATGTGTTAAGATGTGTTAGAATGCGTTAAACACGACAAACTGGAAAACTAGTTAAAAAGGGATCTTGGTTCGACCACTTCGAGTGGTCGAAGGAGAAGTAATTGTCTGGTTCGACCCTTGCAAATGGGCGAACCAGGGAAGTGGAATTTAAGGAATTCCCTTCGACCAGAAAGGGCTCATTCGACCCTGTGAAAGGGTCGAAGGAGACCACCTTCGACCAATGAATTGGGGCGAAGGAGGATTAGTATAAATACCAACCTTTGTCATTTTTCATCATTTCACAAACCCTAACCGTCCCAAAACACTCTCAAACGATCTAAAACACTAAGGAAGGAGTTTTTGCTCTTCTTTTTCATAATCTAACCTATCTACAACATCTAAACAAGAATCCAAGGTGTGTTCATAATCCTAAACCTTTTTAAAAGCATTTTAATTCGTTTTCATCTAACCCTAATTGTCCGGATCTGTTCTAAGGGTGTCTTTATGATTAAAAACCTTTTAAACATCTTTCTAAATCAAAACATGATCATTTAACATAGGTTTTCATGATGAATAACATGTGTAAATTGTGTATTATGTGGTGTTATGTCTTGTTCAATGATTTGCTGCTATATATATGATAGAAACATGATATAGGATTGTTATTAATGTTGGAATATTGTTGTTTAGGGTTAGGATTGGATATGATGATATTTGGGGGTTTTATTGGATTAAAACTTGATGTATGAATATTTATGATCAATAGAATGGATAAGAAAGATCGGATAATCGACAAACTGAGTATTTTAAGCTAAGCATGAATCGATTTCAAAAGTTTCCAAATTGGGTAAATTATTCATGCATGAAAGTGATGTTTCCATAATCTTTACCATTTTGGGAAAGGGCTGAAACGGACGTATTATCGGGGGAAATCGGTGGGGTTTTGTAGGGATAAGTTATCCATGCTTGACTGCTGTGTTTGATGATGTTTCGAGTCATTTTGAATGTGTTTGAAGCGTTTTTAGGAAAAATTGCACAACAGGGGCGAACCTGGCCTCCTTCGACCGATTGAAGGTGCGAAGGAGGAAGACCAGGGTCGAACCTGGGTTTTTGTTGGGCGAATGAGGTAAAACGGGCGAAGGAGACATCGAACGGTCGAACGAAATGTAAAACGGGCGAAGGAGACTAAAAAGGTGCGAAGGAGACTTAAAACTGACTGGTTCGACCGTTCTGATGCAGAAATGATATTTTTGATACAAACTAAGTGTTTTATGCTTGAACCTTGTGTGTAATCTATGTGTACTTGATTAGTTAGGGTAATGGGTCACCAACGGGATGTCGGGTCGGTCTAGTGTGTCGGTTAAACATTTAAACACGTTTTAAAACATACTTGGTTACGATCTGGACAATCGGGGACTAGATAACCTTACGGTTATTAGTCGGAACACTTATGTGAACATTTTGATAGATCTCCGGTAGAGGGATTATCAAGGGCTAAACATCTTTACTTGTAATTGAAGAACGCTATCTAAGGTGAGTTCACGGCCCCACTTTTACTGCTTTAACTTTTAGGGGAGAAAACATGCGCTAAACGGTTTTGGTAACATATGTCATACTATGGTTTTAACTTTATATTGCTATACGATCTTTTGCAAAGTCCCGGGGGAAACCATGAATGTGCAGGGGGATGCACAACGGGAGAAATGTGGATAGATCTATTGGGCGTGACCTGCCCCACTCGTCGGCTTGGAGGGCCGGGCGGGTGCATATTGTCTCGAACAGGTACATTGGTATCATGCTGAACATACGGGCTGCTTAAACATGCTGAACATTGCTAAACACGTCTAGTAATGGTTTCCAATCGTAGTAGTAATGAAACATACGCCTAGCTAGCGTACTTGGTAACATTGATATAGTATGGACATGGTAACGTTTTGGTAACATTTTGAACAAACCTGTGAACTCACCAGCATTATATGTTGACATCTTTTTGGCATGTTTTTCTCAGGTCGCTAAGGTAGTAATGAACGGAACTAGGCGCACGGGTCTGCATTGGCGTCTAGGCATGGTTGCACGTTTTGTAATAAAAGTATTTTGAACAACTTTTGAGATGATAGCATAGTTGATTAAATGCTACTGAACCGCTTCCGCTTATTAAATTAATGGTTATGTCTATTTACGTTTTTCATATAGAGTTGTTTATTGTGATCGTTGACTTGGATCCTGGTTTGTCATGCGCCTCGCGGTAAAACCCCGCAAGTGGAATTTGAGGGTGTGACAATTATATATATATATATATATATATATATATATATACACACTTTTTATAAAAGAAATTCAAGTTATATAATTCAATTTGAATTTTCAGGTCGAATCGGGTTGAAAATCACAAATTTGACAAAAAAAAAAGTGAAGAAACCATCACTTAACTAAAAAATGTTATTAATAATTTAGATTTATCTTAGATCTCGTCCACACTTTCTATTTTATTTAAACCACTAGTTAGCATGTTAGTTACTTTAATTTAATGTTTGATTACTAGAATATTTTAAAACAAGCTAGGCGCCTGTGGTCTAATCAAGCAAATCAGGTGCCTAGCTTTGACCAAAGCCAGGAGCTTTGGCCATTTAAAAAAAAAATAATTTGTTTTAATCCATTTTAAATACTTGTTATTAATAAAAAAAATAATTTTAATTCATTTTAAAATGTTTTTAGTTGTTTCCAATCCAACAAAATTCGTTTGAGGCGTTCCGGGTCATTTATTGCTCGTTTGTGTCATTTTAAAATGTTTTTAGTTGTTTCCAATCCAACAAAATTCGTTTGAGGCGTTCCGGGTCATTTATTGCTCGTTTGTGTTTTTTTGGTAGAAACATCCGAGTTAGTGCAACTTTCATGAATCATTGTACGTGGTGCTCCGACTATATAGTCGATACCCATATTTTTTTCAAAACACAATTTTTGCATGTCTAATCGACATGCTGGACTTCCGGACTCTGTTTGACGCGTTTCGGAATGTTTAATTGATCGTTTGTGGTTTTTAGAAGTCACATCCAATCAATTAAAACGTACCGAAACGCGGAACCCTTGTTTGATTATACTCGTGTTCAGCCTTTAAACTTCGTTTGTGTGTTTTTGGTAGAAATGAACTAGGTTGCAAATATAATTATAATTTAAATAATAATAATAATGTAATATAGTTATGGTTAATGCTGAAAGAAGTCAACCTTTGTTGACTCTTAGAAGTCTTGAAGACCAAATGACTTTTGCAAGATACTTGAAACAAGGTATGGATATGGAGAATATGCAATGAGATGATTTCGTAAAAGATTCCAATGCATGCAAGTAAAATTCAGTTGTTGGACATTGTGATCGAGAGAATATGCAATAAGTTTGATTAGCTTAAATCTCTCTGATCCATGGTATCCACTAACCGTAGCGATTATCGAAAGATTTATTTCAGAAATTGTTTGAGAATATATTTTCTGAACAAAGGATCCATAACTGAATACTTATTTGGAATGTTCCTCATCATTACAGTAACGATCGCTTTACAATGCCGAAAACGAATATTATCACTCTGTATAGGTTGCTTGTTAGCGCCGATCCGACTGTCGATTTCTTTCGACAACCAGTGCAACGAACTCTGTATGGGTTGCTTGTTAGCGTCGATCCTACTATCGATTTCTTTCCACAACCAATACAATGAACTCTGTATGGGTTGACAGATATCTCTCCGATAACAAAAGAATTATCTTCAATGATTCTAAGAAACTTGAAGGAAGAGGTACCTTGAAGACTAGATTTAGTGCAATCAGCTGAAATATTATATTACAATAATATTACCTTGAGCAAAAAGTTGTGTTTGAAGCCTGGTTCTTTTAGTTTACATTTTGTTAGGACTTTAAACAGAGAAGATGGAGGGTTAGTTATTACTCTGCACTTCAAGTAGAAGAAGATGAAGAAGAATAAATGAAGTCTATTAATAGAGGTTAGTAGGTTACTCATTATTGCCTGGATGCAAATCGTGATGTGATAGATTTTTATAATTTTAAATTATTATTATTATTAAAATTATTATTATATTTGCAACCTAGTTTCTGATCAAAGGAATTGTTTGAGAATATATTTTAGAAATTGTTTGAGAATATATATTTTCTGATCAAAGGATCCATAACTAAACAGTTATTTGGAATGTTCCTAATCATTACAGAAGAGGATTGGTTTGAAGGTGTGTGTTGTATGTATAGAATGGTGAATTATTGTAGTGTGTTAGGTATTTGATGGAAGGGTTTGAAAAGAAATAGCACAAGTCCTTCTTTAATGTTGTTTATAATTAAAAGGAACTAGATTGCAAAGGAACTTCAGGTCAGCCAGACATTTGTCAAAAGAATTTTGTACTATGCATTCTCACACAATGTCCAACAACCATGGTATTTGGACCGCTTTTGACTTAACGATGAAGGCAAGAAGTTGGACCGCTTTTAACAAAGATAATAGGAAGAATATCAGAGCTCTAAAAGCAAGTGTGAAGATCAAGAGAAAGCAAGTTGAAGAAAAACATGAACAGTGCTCCAACATAACTTGCACTGGCTTGAGATATGAATTTGATTAGCTTAAATCTCTCTGATCAATGGGAGGGTAAACAAAATCGCCGATCCGACTGTTTGATTTAAAGGCTGAACACAAGTATAATCAAACTATCAAGAATCTGAAATTAGTAAAACAAATGTTCAGGCAAGCAAGTAAAATTCAGTTGTTGTCGGAGAGATATTGGTCAACGATGAAGGCAACATACTTGAAATCAATAGGAAGGTGAACAGTTCCTGCTCATCATGAGGAATATCTAGCTCATCCTGGATCTTGGATTTACATTTTGACAAAGGTCTTGATGAATATCTTCATCAATCTTCTTGATCTACGCATAAGTGTGAGAGTCGATTTTCCTATGAGGGTGACTAACAAAGAGATGTCTTTTTGATGAATGTATTATTCACAGATACATTCATCATTTCAGCTTTTGTTTAATTATTTTAGCAACTTTCATAAGAACTCTCCATTTTCAAACATGGTCATTTTGTATGGTATTAGGGGTTGGAAAACTTTTAAGGCCAATGACCCTCTAGCAATTTGATCGATATCATCCATCGTTATTTTCAAGGACAACACCATTTGTTTAACTATTTTAGCAACTTCCATAAGAACTCTCCATTTTCAAACATGGTCATTTGTATGGTATTAGGGTTGGAAACTCTGAAGACCAATGACCATTTGGCAATTTGATCGATATCATCCATCGCTATTTTCAAGGAAAACACCATTAAACATCAAGTCGATACAAGTTGGTGGTTATTATTTTGTTTTTTTTTTTAAATTTTATAATTTTTTTTTTACAATAATTATATTAAAAAATAAAAAACCAATTCAAAACACAAAAAATACCCTAAAAATAAAACCTGGATTCAAAGCGTCTCGCTTGGGGGGTTAAAAATAGAAGTGGGGGTTTGGGGGGTTAAAAAGTCAGAATTAATTAACCTCGGACCGAGGCCAAAGCAAGGCGCTTGGGGGGTTAAAAATAGAAGTGGGGGTTTTTAATATAGCCACCCAAAAAAAATTGTACATTTGTTTGTCAAAAGAACATAAAAAACAAATCATGAAAACTTTGAACATTCATTGAGGATGAAAATAGAGAAGAAAGGCGAGTAGACAAACCTTCTCTGAATATGATATCTAGAGTTCTACAAGCAATCAATAGGAGCTGATGATGCTGTTATGGTGTTTAGTAGTTTTTTTCTTCTTCTTTAGGGGACGGTCGTAGGATATATTTATTGTTACCAAACAGTACGTACTTTGTCCTTGTGTGGTTGTGATAGATTGGGAAGATTGGAAAAGCAATAAATTCTAATTGAGATATTTTTTTATATGGCCACACCATGTTCATAAATTTTCTTACATTGAAGCTATTTATATATATATATATATATATATATATATATAAATTTTATAGTCCATACTCCATAGGTTGTGACATGGTTGTATTTAGAGCTGCAAACGAACTGAACTTTCAGCGAACAGTTCATGAACTGTTTGGCGGGAAGTTCGTTTGTCTTCGTTCGTTTAATAGATGAACGAACACGTATAAAAAATTCTGTTCGTTTAGTTAAACGAACGAACATGAACAGAGGCCGCGTTCGTTCGTTTATGTTCGTGAACGTTGAGTAATGTGTTCGTTTATGTTCGATAGTTTATTAAGGTTTTTAATTTTTATACTATTTTTATATTCTTTTATTTTTATTTACTTTACACAATAAATAATATATATGGGGTAAATATATGACAATTATGTTATATTTTGGGTGGATCTACCCAATGTCTTAATGTATGTGAATTCGATGTTATTCAAAAGTTAATATATGTTTGTTTCTGTTTGTTTCCGTTTATGAACACTTGTTTGTGTTCATTAATGTCTGTTTGTGTTCGTGTGCGTTCATTAACAAAATTAACAAACGAACACGAACGTAAGTGTTTTCTTAACAAACAAACACGAATAAAAAATCTCGTTCGGTAAGTGTTCATAAACAGTTCGTGAACATATAATTTTCTTAACAAACAAATGCGAACAAGGTCTTACTCGTATTCGTTCAGTTCGTTTGCAGCCCTAGTTGTATCTATCAAGATGAAAGTGATGTTGGTAAACATGATCTTGAAAAAACTCATTGCACAACAAAGTTTTAAGTAATCATCCAATGCTCTTTAAAAGAAGCAATATGAGAATCTCCTTTACCACATTTAAGAGTAGATGAGACCCATGTTTGAAGAAATGGATAGAAAGATTGAGTTTTATATACGCAAATGTTTATCCGTCTCAACTAAAGCAGATTATACTAACAGTAGATGAGACCATGGGCGGTTCTTCACTAGGGCCAGACCGGCCTCGGCCCACCCAGTTTTTTCGTTTCGTAGTGTAAATTTTACCAAAAATTTTATATGTATTGAGTCCGACCCTACCAGATTGAGCCCGGCCCTACCAGATTTTTTGTTCAAGATCCGCCACTAGATGAGACACGTGTTTGAACAATTTGATAGAAAGACTGGGTTTTATCTACACAAATGTTTATCCATCTCAACTAAAGGAGATTATACGTCTTATTTATATGGCTACGCTTTGGTTTTTATATAAGAACTAGGTGTATTCATATACGCGCGTTGCGCGTTTGTCGAACAAAGATTCAAATGTGGTTTTTAGCCCTTGCCAAATTTAAACAGGTCGAGTAGCCGTCGTAGAGTGTATAGACCCCAAATACATGTTTATAAGACCAATAACGTAAAAAGGAGCCATCTTCTTATCATGTGAAAATGGTTCTTTAAATTATGAGATTGTTAACTACAGGTTGTTAATAAGAAATATTATTCAGGTTATTAACTACATAACATTCTTAAATACAGATATTATTAGATATATAGAACCCAAAAGTAAGTGTTCAAACAAAAACGCATATGCAATTATTAACAAATCGAGAATACGCGTACACAATTTCCGCTTCCTCTATAAAGGTGTCAAAACAATATCATATTTGAAACTCCTAATACACACCTTCGAATCCGAATACATATACACCTTCAAATCCGCCGCTGGTAACACCTCTCCAGCCGGTCAATCTGCCTCTGGAAAGGGCCTATAGCTGGTGGACGTGCTCGTCGTCTCTAAAATTCCCACACTATTACTCGTTCCAAGTAATATCCCTAAACAAAATCAAAAGGCTTTAGACATGGTAAATCAAGGAACGGATGCCGGACTTTAACATGGAAACAAACCTGAAGAAACTGACGCCCTTCACTGAATTTAGGCGTTTCAAAAGAAACGGCTAAACTAATATAGTTTAGGCGATTCCAAATAAACGCCAAAACTAATATAGTTTAGACGCTTCAAAAGAATCGCCAAAACCATATAGTTTAGGCGATTCCAAAGAATCGCCAAAACCATATAATTTAGGCGATTCCAAAGAAACGCCAAAACTATATTAGTTCATGCGATTGAAAAAAGTTCAATAACCCGACAACACATGACAACAAAACATGAGACAACAAAATCAACCCCAAGATTTCGTCAAAATCATGCCATGCTCTTACAATAGACTATACATAACAAACAAAACTCACAACAAAGAACACTACATAAAAAAAATGGTAGCAATAAATAACATTTATTACCTCATTTAGTTAAATTAAAGCCTAGTCATGCACTCATATTGGTACCTGACTATTGTCTGCTATGAAGTAGTTAGGTCCAAGAGCCAACTAACAACAAAAAGCTTGGCATAGTGTAAACAATTAATGTATGGTGTGACTATTTTATTATATAAAGATGCGGGGAGCAGATTTTCCAGCCTACACCATCATTCACCATAACTATCAGCTTTAAAATCTATGCAACAAATTCTAACCTAAAGACAGCCAAAGCAGAAAGAAAGAAGATAAAAATAAAGTGACAAAGAAGATAAATCGAAGGAACGAAACTACCAGATTATAGGTGTGCAAGAAGTTGGTTGAAAAGAAGGAAAGGGGGAAAGAAAGTATATAGGGGAAAAGATGTAAGATAAAGAAAGGAAAAAACTCTGATTTAAAAACAGATAAGAAGGCCACGTCAAAAGTAGAGGCCACGTGGTTGTAGAGAGAAAAAAAAAAGAGGACCGGTATAGTGAGGGAGTCGAACAACATATGAAGGCACAAACAAAGCAAATGAGAAACCAATATGACAAGAGATATCATTATTAAAGACACAGGAATCCATGTATATAAAAGCATAAAGAGGGCAGCTAGAATACTGTCCAAATCACAGCTCTATAAATATATAGTTAATAGAAACGAGAAGCATTTCAATGGGAGGCTAAAGTCCGAGGAGGAGAGAGTTGAAGACATTAGGTCGAATACATTTTATTTTTGCTTAAGCATAGGGCGAATATGAGGCACCTAATTAGATTGGCATTGGCATGTTGGGTGTGAATTTAACTTGGTAATTGGTTTTGTACTCTAGCTCCTTGCTAGTTTTGCTTAGTTTGCTTCTAATAATATTTGTTGTTCCATAAATAACAATCTGTTACATATGTATGTGTGTACTTGTGAATACTTTTTCAAAGATATAACTTTATAGGTGATGTGTTGAAAGCGGTCTATAAAAATAAACTATTCTAAATACTTGTAGTTAAACTCTAGACTCTCCTAATACTAGACCATATAATAGGCAAATCTACGTATCAAAAGTAGTAAACCCTAAGTAAGTCCAGATATTGAACCGACAGGACATTAGTGACAACTAAAACTAGACTCAACAAAAGACTTAAATGAATTGATTTTAATGATTAAAACTAAAACTCAACTAACAGATAGCAAATTGACAAAGATGAAATCAAAGGTGAGAAAAACACTATCTAAGTCAAGAATTCTACCCGTAAACTCACAACTCTCAGAATTAGATAAATGAATGGCTACCATATTCTAAGGATACGACTAACTCAGAAAAACCCTAAGGTGTGTTAGATCTCCTACCGGTCTCACTAATCACAATACACCCGATGATGTAAAGGAGTAATCTAATTGGATTGATTATAACTTGGAATTGCAAGGATCTAAAGTCACACTACGAAGGATCGCCTCCCGGTCTATAATTGAAAGACATTCAACAAGACACACATGGAACAATGGTTTATTATAAATCAAACATAAATACGCACATGCATCACAACCAATAACAATCAGATCCTTTACCAAACCATACGTCAAACAATAATTATCCAAAACCGAACGTCATGAAGTTTAGGTTTAGCTTACTAATCATGACGGAAAACAGAAAACAAGTATCAAGGTACGTTCATGCAAAGCATTGTCTAATATATCCTTGATCAATTCAACTTCAGCTGCTTCTCCTCCTTGGAATTACTTCTAAGCTCTCAAATTAGCCTTTGGAAATCGTTGATTGGGTTCTAGAGTCGGCTGGATGTTTAAATAGTTGAAAACTTAATTATTGCCGACTTAATACTTCATCACAGGTCGCGAAGAGAACAGCCAAGTCCCTCGCGTGACACACTAGCACATATACATAATATTTTCATTTTGTAAAGGAGACTCTAAAGTATGTATAGAATCCACATCTTCACATCAGGTACGTGCATAAACAAGTGTAGCCACTCGCAAGCTAGTTAAACTCAATTCACTAAAAGCTTGAATTCAATAGACGAGCTTAAACAAGCACGAGCAATTGGGCAATTCAGTAAACAAACATGATCCCGAGCTCTAGCTTCTTTTATCAAGCCCAAGCTTTATTATAATAAATATACGTTACATAATAAATAATTATTATTTTTATCTTTTCATAATGCAAATGCACCAATCACGCACTGGCGTAGCTTTTAAGGGGCGGGGAGGGGCGGCCGACCCTCCCGAATTTTTCGCTCAGAAGTTCCGATTATATAGTATTAGTATAGAATTTTTTGGGTATATACGGTTCCGACCCCACGAAACAAGTGATTTCCGACCCCCCGATGACTTCCGACCCCCCGAAATATCGGGTCAAGCTTCGCCACTGCAATCACGTGCACTAACAACAATAATAACATAACTCACAAATGGGCTAGTGTGGAAAAGATAACTTTATACGTACAACAATTTACAACTCAAAATCTTTGTTAAATATACATTACATACTCAAGTTTTACCTCGTATATTGGTTTACTGTATAAACATATTTAGATTAAACCCCCTTAATTAATCATTGGTGTCGCAGCGAATTGAGATCCTGCATACTCTTCGGGTACAGGAAGATCAAGTTCCGAGCAAACAAACCGGATTACCTCACCAGTCAGAGCGCCAAAAGACAGCTTGTTTAGGGTCACAGTGATAGCAAACCTGTTGTTTATGTCACAGTATGCTGTAGATCCACCTAATCCCGAGTGACCAAACCCGATAACAGAACCATCGGCTGCTTTAACCCTTCTAAACCCCAACCCGAATCTCCCACCTGGGAAGATTAAATCCTTAAAATCTCCACTTCCCAAAAAGGCATCATGAATTTTCGTCTTAGTGTTTGTAAAGATTTTAGTGTCAACTCCATCACTTGTATCTTCGGCGTCTGGTATTCTGATGTACAGATCAGAGTTAGGACTTGTGGCCCCACTTGAATCCTTCTTTCTTCTATCTTTCCTTTTGATGGAAGATTTCTTGGAAGGGAACACGGGGCGGTGAGGGTGGCTTCCGAGTGGTGGGAGGGAAGAAGAGGAAGGGCGAGGCGGGACAACACCGCCGTCCACAAGGGCAGCATAGAAGCGGGCCAGTGCGCGAGCTGAGAGGTGTCCATTGGCGGCTGGTAGTATTGCACGGCGGACATTGAGTGTGTTGGATAATGGAATGAGACCGGATATAGATTCAAACGTGAATGAAGAAGGCAAGGTAGCGGAGATCGAGCTGCTCATCGTGGTGTCGGGTTTTGGGGCATACCTACTGAGATCACTTATATCAAGCGTAAGAGTTGCCAGTCGAGATTCCACACCTGAAATTAGTTTAAAATTTATTATTTATTTTTATAAACTTACTGACGGTTTTTCTAATTTGGTTGAAGATTCTGGTAAGTTAATATTACCGGGAGGAATCCCTATATAAAGCTCGCCTTCAACGTTGAGTGGGCGAACAAAAGCTTCCTCAAGAACATCCTGAAATTTCTTCCCGGATGCATGCTGCACATGCAACAATATACACATACATTATTTAAAACAATGTAAAAACTTTTAAGTGGTTTACGGGTATTATACCTCGATGATCCCGCCACATAGCCAACCATAAGATAAATAATGATATAACTGCTCACGACCCGGTTCAGTCTCCGGTGCAACCATAGCAATGCGTTCAAGACACTCATCCCAATCACAAAATAACATAGGATCTTCTGCAGGAATATTGGCTAGAGCATTGTGCAGACCAGCAGTATGATTAAGAATATGGTTGACTTTTATTTGATCTTTCCCGTTTGTACCAAATTCTGGCCAAATGTTTGCGACATTTTCATCAAGCTTCAGCTTCCTACAAATGAAAATACTTATTAATATTGTTACTACTGTTCTTATTACCCTTGTTACCAGGTCAAGGATATACCCTTTATCAACCAGCCAATGTACCATCCCAGCTGTGACACCCTTGGATACAGAAAAAACAGGAAATAAACTGTCGGGCTGAACAGGGCGAGGATCATATTTTCCCAGCACTCCGGCTGCTGTATCAATTATCACTTTCCCATCTTTGTATGCACAAACCTAAGAAACACATAACATAAATACATAACACAACTGACCATTTGTTGAAGCGAGTACTAAACCGATCAGAAGCATATTGTTTATCAAAACATAAAAACTGTTGTTAATGGTGATGCACACCTGGATTCCAAGTATTCTATCAGCATTCCCTAAATCAATCAAGAAATGTCTCAGTTTTGCCTCTACATCAGAATGCACTGGACTGTCATACACCCATTTTGGATTTGTGGATGGTCCATGGTTCATGTCACTGAAACAGATTAATAGCTAGTTAAACAACTATGATCAGAGAAAAGGTAGTGTGACTCATACAACTAAATTAAACCATACCTTTTCAACACAGATTCGGCAAAAGGTCTCATGATACTTAGATAGCTTATACGAACATTCATTGAGGATGAAAGCCCTGAAACGGTGTGAAATGTTTTAAACAACTTAGATGTGTCATTTGAAAGTTACTATCGTATTTAACTTCAAGTATCAAAAACACATAATCAAATGTCATAAACGGACAGTAGCAGATGGTACTTGTATGTTTTTATCTTGTTTAAAGGTGTAACTATTATGAGATATTATGATGTCGAGTGTTTGGCAAATCAGATTATTAAGAAAATAATAAACAATATACAATAATAAAAAAAAACATAATTTGTTTATCCTAACGCTAAAAATTATTAGGTCAGAATAAATGCAACCAACAAAGATAGTCTGAAGGACTAAAAAGAAACCTCTGAGTAAATTAAGGACCCTCGAGAAAATTACAATGTCTCCTGGAAACGCATCAATCTGGAAGATGACGTTCAATTAGTTTCCAAGAATCATAACAAATACTTTAGGAGTAGAAATAAGAAACTAACTTACAGGATTAAAGCGTTTAACTTCTTTCTTGTTAAGTTTCATCTTTTCTTGTATAATTTTCATATTTTTTTCTCTTTGCTCAGTCAGAGATTTCACAGTTTCCTAACCCAAAAAGAACCGTTAGTTTTGCATAATTTAGGATACTTTTAGGCTTAAAAACCCACAAGACAGTGGTGCCACTTACGAGAGCTTCAGTTGCTGGAGTTGTAGCCCTGAAGAACACATTTGTTATCTCCATAGCCTGTTCTGGCATGTCAAGGCGCAACTTAAGCCCCATTTCAGCAAATGCAGACAAAAGTGCTACATGATCACCCTGAAAAAACATTTCTTTTCTAATTATTAGTAGTTTTGAGTTTTGATAAATTCTTATTATGAAAGAAAATGCACAAAACGGCCAAAACAAGGGTTCTTCTTTTATAAAAGAAAAAACACGCAGTTTGTGAAACAGGGATAGAAATTTTCATAAAATTAAAAAGAGGAGATTAATAACTTCAGATTACCTTCACATAATCAACATTAGCCAAAACTGATTATTTAAATCAAATGCATAATATGTTTACCCAAACATTAATAAATGATTACGGGTATTTCAAGTCCCAATAATCATATAATAAGTTTCGCTAAGTTAAAAACTGCTCAATATGCCAAAAGCTAGGCTAAGAGTAGTACCAAATTAGAATTTTAGATATTTGTTCCATTACATAACTACCACATATAGGAATGAGCAAAGTGCAAACCTCTGCAGCTGCCAGAAACATTTTGGCCAAAGCATGTTTCACAGAGCTTGATAGCAACTTTGTAAGCCCAAAATCGAGCAAAATTGGATGATGGGGAGGTTCTCTACTCACAAGAAAATTACCTGAAAATAGTCAAATGAAGATTTGACCATGAAATCAAACCTAATATGGTTGAAGCGAAGATCAAAATAAAACTGAAAGAAAACAGAGTACCTGGATGAGGATCACCATTAAAAAATCCATCTACATAAATTTGATGTGCGTATGCGCGCGTAATTTCTTCAACAAGCTTTTGTTTGTCAACTCCAAGTTCTTCTAAGCCACGAGAATCGTTTAAACGTACCCCGTCCATATACTCTAGAATGAGGACTTTCTCAGTGGACTGCAGAGGATTAGAAATTATTATACATTTATACTATAAAATCTATCAATTAATAACACTTACCGAACTCTCATATTTCATCCGGCAGAAAATCATACAAAAGTTTTTTACGGAGTCTTTTATCTAATAATCATTTTGCATTCATAACCAAGTCTAGACAAAGCCTTTGAATAATTTATGCCTTTCATTCAATCAGCATTATTTTTATACAAACCTTAAAGGGGGTAGCACAGTGGTAAGCAGTTCCCACTGGCTTGCTGCCTTTAACCCCCTTTAAGTCCACTTGCCCAACGCAAGCTGCATTTTACCTAACCCATTGGTTAGCAAGGTATTGGCGTGGTATGTGAGTTTCTGGTAACAGCTTCTCATAGTTCCAAAAAAAGTAATATGTTTTATCAAACACACGATAAGTATTTCACACAAGTTCCCACCATGCATGTGTAGTGCAGCTTGGCCTATTAAATACAGTGAGGAAGAATGATACCTGAATAACTTTCGGTATCAATACTTCCACATGTTCAGGTTTTTTGTCAAGGCGTTCACTTTTGCAGCCTAGATTTCTAGAGACTTTTCTAGTATTTTCTACAAGAACAAGAAATCATTAAGAACAAATATATTTAACACTAGAAACAAAAAAAAGAAAGAAAAAAACGAGTTTAAGTATTATACCAGCTTCATGGTTAAAATCTAGTTCCTTGGGTGCTTCCCTGATCCATTCGTCTATCATAGGGTTAAAATCGTACTGGGGTTCCGCCCACGCTATCCAGTCAACTATTGACTTCGCGTTCTTCAAGTCCTGTCCAAAAAGTCAAGTTAGATTATTAGAAGTCTGGTGAGATTAATTTCAAATATGAAAAGTACAACTAATGCACTATAATAACAACTACCTCCAAGATTATAGTTTTGATGCTCTCATGTTGAACTTTAACAACTACCTCCTGCCCGTCATGTAGAGTTGCACGGTGAACTTGAGCTATCTGCATATAATTGCAATAACGATTAAGAATGTTAAGAGGAGATGTTCTTAGCTATAAACTTATAATACATTGAAGTAGAAGAACCAAAGTAAAACTGCGATTCAAACTGTTCAACGTCAAGAATAAGTATTTTCTGCAAGTGTATGTTGAACACTACATTGCCGATAATCTTAAAGGTTCATACCGATGCTGTTGCTAAAGGTTCGCTGACAAAATTTGTGAATAGATCGTTCATTGATTTACCCAACTGCTTCTCTATAGTTGAGCAGACCTGATTCAAGCAGAACAAAAGGAACACGATCAAGGCAACAGTAAGTGTTACATGTGATCATCTATGTGCATTTCAATAACTCACAAGGCAATACAACACGTTATGCTTATTCATTATTCAAATTAACAAAAAAAGTATAAATATTCATCGTGCAACTAAAAGTCTAAACCTACCTCTTCCAAACCGCGAGGAGGAAGAGAGTCTTGTAATTGCTTCAAAAGGCGTATGTAGGAATCCGGGAGCACATCCGCACGAGTAGATAAATACTGTCCCATTTTCACCCATAAACCTTCCAACTCCACAATCAACTTAAGAACACGCTTAGCATTCCGCTCATGAGCTTTCTCCCATAAACCATCACGTTTCGATCGCCTTGTCAACTTCTCCCTCTGCTGCAACGCCTTCAAACAATACACCAACAATAAAATCACACGTCCCTCACGATACGCACAACCGATCATATCGAAAACAAAAACAAGCAAATTCTCTATACCTTATAATCCAGGTATATCAGAAATGTCAATGTGAAAACCTTCAATCGCCTCTTGTAGATGTTCCCCCACCCCATTGAATCAAACTTAGCAAATTCTTCAAACAACAAAAAACAATTATTATAATCAACTGATCATAATTCATAGATTCATATCATCATATAACCACGTGCTTAAAACCTCATTTAAACCCTAACTTCAGACGTTTTGTAAGTTGTAACCATAATTAACATACAAAATTCGCATCGATTAAAGTTTACAAAGATAAAAACACGTGTTAGTTAACTCAACTGAAGCAATTAAAGTAACTATATTGAAATAAATATAAATATATAATCACAGATCAGTTACTCAACCAACACTGAATTGCAAATCGATATAATTAGATAACTTACAGAAGAAGATAAACACTTCACTGAAAAAGAAATGGTACGAAGAATAACTGCCGGAACGATGTCGTTTGGTGATCCGACACAACGACGTCGTTGAACTAAGCCTGATACGCAGACTAGAGAATTTATATGTTATTTTTATTATATTATTATATCTTATGGCAGTTAAAGTGACATGTGGTAAATGTTCTAGAAGGCGGAGAAGTAATAACCGATGTGCGGGAGTGCCACGTGTACATGAGATTGTGGGGTGTAACGTGTCTGTTAGTTTTGGTGAGGGTAACGGTAGGTGGGGTTAACCTCTCTGGCTAAGGAAAGCGTATTGACGGTGGATGTGATTAGGTGGAAAAGTAATGAGAGAATCCTGGTCGTTGATATGATCAAGTGTGTATGCAGTATGTGTCTTTTCTCTCGGTTCAAGCAAATACAAACCTAACGACTAAAATAGGTTTTACTATGTTGGTCAACTTAAGAAAAATCATGGTCTTCGAATCACGCAAGTTCCATGAACATACATGAATTAGCAGGGCCGTCTCCGAAAATGTCAAAAAAATTTGGGCCTTGGGCGAAAAAGAATTTGGGCCCAAAATTTTGTAAAGATGAATGAATTATAAAAAAAATTGAGTATAGTGCTAGAGCCAAGGATTGAACTTGAGACCTCTACATTAAATTAACATGGTTTTTCCAACTCCACTAACAAGACTTTAATGTATAAAACACAAATATATATCCTAAATATAGAATTTAATATATATACGCATATTTTAAAAAAACGTTCGGGCCCATTTAAAGGTCGGGCCCGGAGCCGGTGACCACCCGGCTCACCCTCATAGCCGGCTCTGTGAATTAGACAGGATCTTATAGAGTTGCACATCTCTGAGGACATGGTCCTAGAAAGAAGTTTGTGGATAAGTAGGATTAAAGTAAGTGACTTCTAGGATTTGACACTTAGGTAGCATAACCGGGTATTATGAGGCCTTAACTATAGGTCTCTAAACCTATTTTTGATTCATGTGTATATTTATCCTGTTTTCTTAAGTAGTGTGAAACTTACATGTGGTTGTAGTCTCGTGTACATGTTTGTATGATGTTCAATATATTATATTCTTATGCACTATCTTGCTAGCTTATTACTTGTATGCTTGTCTCGTTACTTGTATGCTTGCCTGTCTTCTGTTCTCTCTTTCTGAGCCGGGGTCTCTCTGGAAGCAGTCTCTCTATCCTTATGGGTAGAGGCAAGGTGTGCCTACATCTCACCCTCCCCTGACCCTACCAATAGTTTCTACTATTCGTGGGATATACTGGGTATGATTGATTGATTGATTGATTAAATGTCTATACTTATTTAAATTTAATATTATTATTACTTATATAATATAAGTAACAATTTTTTAATATAAGTTGTAACCATAATTAACATACATGAATTAATAATTTTTTTGTCATTTTAGTCCTTATAGACTAACAAGATTTGAATGAAAGTGACATTTTTTAACAAACCTCAGGGATTAAAATGACAAAAAAATGAAACCACGGGGACTAAATTGACCAAAAAAAAAATTTGGATGAAAGTGACAATTTTTGACAAACCTCAGGGACTAAATTGGCAATTAACTCTTAATATTATTATTATCAAATGTCTATAAGACCGGGTATAGTGGTAACCGAATTGGGCGAGGAAAGAGAAAAACGCCCCATACGCGGAGGCGCACCGCCCCATCGGCGTAGAAGAGCTTGAATCGACTTTGGTGTGGAAAATTCCACGGCGTGGTTTTGGAACAATCGTTGAGAGCCAATCAAATTCTTATATTTGGAGTGGAGGGCGTGGATTATATCTTCCACTACGTTTGGTCTAAAGCATTTCACAAACACTTCTTAAAACATAAGAGATACCAATTTAGTTGCTTAAGGTACAAAACATAATGCATATGTTAATTACTTTTTTATGATAAATTTGTCTTTTAACCAACCTCATTCAATAAACTTCACTTAATTAATACAATATTTAATTCACTACATTAATAACTATTTATATTACTTCAAATTTGCATGTACTATTTTAGATTGAAAAGTTCTTACTTTTATTATATTTTCCGATGCTGGTTGTGATGATCGCATTAGGTTTTCTAACTCTAAAGGGGCAATACTGGAGTAGTTGCAACGTATGGTGACAATGAGGTGCATTTATATTTTATCAATTACAGTTTACATATATCTAGGGCTGTATATGAGCCGAGTCGAGCCGAGCCAGGCTAAGCTCGAGCTCGAACTTAAACGAGCCAGCTCGGCTCGGCTCGTTTTTTTGGTCGAGCTGGCTCGAGCTAGCTTGTTATTCTTTTATTATTTTTATTATAAATATTTATAAAATAAAAAACAGAACAAAAATAAAATAAAATTACATATATACATGTATATTTTTTATTTTTCTAAGTTAGAGTTTATTGGATTATGAAGATGTGAGGTAGATAGGTAGTATGAGCGGGGCTTTCAAAATTTGAATTTTAGAATTGCGTTTGGAGACAAAATATATTACTTTCATCTATATATTAATTACACATACACAAGCCTAAGTCGAGTCATCGAGCCGAGCCACGAGTCGAGCCATCGAGCCGAGTCACGAGCCGAGCCACGAGCTGAACACCCCTGGCTCGAGCTCGGCTCGATTACAAAACGAGCCTTTTCGATCGAGCTTTTTTCGAGCGAGTTTCGAGCGAGCCGCGAGCTTTTTGTACACCCCTATATATATCAGATTACTTGGAATAAAATGTAAAACAGTTATTTGCCAAAAGCTATTTAGATTTTAAAATTTTGTTTTCTTGTACTTAATTTCTCAAACAGTTCCGAATAGTATGATGATTGGTTTTTTAATAAAAACAAGACCGGTAATATGTAAACATCAAAATCAATTAAATCAAACTAATAAAGTTTATTGTGTTAAAAAGGAAGTTACATATATTGGGGTTACAGAACAAAAGGTAAGAAGTCAATATATAAACATTATATACGTAACCACTTTTGAATGCCAAATGTAACACCCCAACCGATGGCGGAAACATCGAGGTGTCACGTAGTGACGATTGTTCAATAGTTCATGGACTAGAAATGTAAATTTTAATAGCAAATAACTTCCATTGTTCAAAACGAAATACAAAGAGTCTTAATAGAAATCTCAAACATAAATAATAAATGTTCAACTTTTATTTAAGCACTAGGTCCAGCCTAAGCGTGAAAGCATATAAGATCAAACGTCACCTGAAACATGTACAAAACAATTTTGTCAACACATATAATGTATTGGTGAGTACACCCGTTTGATATATATAGTATAAAAATAAAAATGTTTCGCAATTCATGTGTTGTATACCGTTTGCAAATATGTAATAAGTGGTATCAGTCAAAACCAAACCTGAGAATAATGACTAACACATGACTAACAAACTGAATAATGAATTAACAAGACAATGACCAAGATCCTCTCAACAGAGTCTCAAGGGGGTATACCATAGGACTATTCACTGAAATGCTAGGCCGCCCAGCGGTTAATGATTAAGCATAATACACACCAAATCACATAAGGCAAACACACATGAGAATTGCATTAAGTATAAGAAATAAAACTTGATTAATAGGTACATGAATCATCCCAAAATAGTAAAACAGTAAGAAAAGGGAAAGATATACTCACAGTTTCGCTAAGTATAAATTCCGAGAATGTTCGTCGTAAGGCTTAAGAATTCCGAAGAATTCAACCTATATATAAAAATACTAAATGAGGAAAATGACTTAAAAGTCTAAGACAACCAATCATCTAAGGTATTAGGGCTTGCTTGACTCGTATAGGGAAGATGAAATTGTTAGTAATAATTTGAACGACAGTTTTTGAAATAAATACATTTACGATGAATTTAATAAATGACTAAAACTCTTATGTGTTTCACATATAGATATATATTCTATTTTATAGAAAAATAATCATGAAATAAATTTTATGATTTATATTTAATTAAATAATTTATTATATCTAATTTAAATTTAAATATAAATAGAATAAATAACACGAGCTATGATTCCACAGTGATATTATTACGAGAAAAGATTATTTTATGGTGTGAAATACTAAAAATAATATTTCCATAATTTCTCTCAATTTATTTGTATTTAAAACATATTTAATGAGTTTAAATAGTGTTTTAATGGTTAAAATTAGTAAAAATAACAAAAATAATCATTTTATAAGAAATTACATTTTATTACAGTTTATTATTCATAAAAATAAATCTCCAGAAAATTTGAGGTTAAAATCTCTTAAAATGAATTTTTAATCATTTAATTATGATTAAAACGATTAAATTCAATAAAAATATAAAATTGAGACATTTTCCGGAAAATAAAAGTGTGGAAATCTTATTTTAGATGTCAAGATGTTATGTCTAAATTTTCATAATTTTTGGATAAATAATGGATTTATTATGAATATAATAAAGAAAATGATGTATTTATATATTTATATATATAAATATTACCTAATATAATCTCCATCAAAAAAATAACATAACCCGTGGGTGAGAGGGTCTCGAACCCGGGTTTTCAGGTTCCCAACCAACAGACCCAACCACTAGACCAAGCCCCATTTTGATGATTTTATGTAACCCGAATTTTATTTATATAATAACATAACATCTTCTTCTTCCCCAATTATCTAGCCCAAGAACCCTAACCTCAACCAATGTTCAATTAACCCGATTAAGACACGATTGAAGCTCTGTAATAAGGGGGTTTTACTCTATGTTGCTCGACTAACATAATACAAGCAAGATTGAACACTTACAACACGTTTTTGGGACCCCAACTGAAGCTTCTATACTCGCAAAAAGGAACGCGATTTGTGGAGTTTTCTGGACGTTTTTATGTGAAATTTGTTGTGGGTTTCTATTGAGTAATGATGCAGCAACCATATGTATATATACACGTTTAGAAAAGGCGTGTTTAAGGCTAGGGTTAAAGCTCGCCGGTTACATCATTAATCCCACGATTAAACACTTTTAAAACTCGTCATAAACCAATTAAATGCTTGAAATGCGTTAATTATTGATGGAGAAAACGTTTGGAATCATATAAACATTGAAACAGACATTAAAACACGGTTTGGGGCCTCGCCGGAAAAACAGTCCGGCGGCCGGAACTTCTTTATGGCCGGAAACGCGTGTTAGCAGGAGGGAGTTTTTTTTTTTAAAAAAAAAACTTTTGAGAAATGACAGAATTGGCCCCTCACATTTAACTTAAGTTAGTTTCTAGGTTTTCTTGTTAATTTTCCCCTTATAACCACTAACTAAGTTAACTAATTAACTTAAAACTTTTATAACTTGAAATTTTTGTGATATTTATTCCCGAGTAACGTTGCCACATACACGTTTGATTAAATCGAGATCGAGATCCATTATAAATGCAAATAATATAACTTGAGCTCGCACTTTATTGAATTTGAAAACGACAAAGTTACAGGAAATATTTGAAAGGACTAATATTGTCAATTAGATGATAGATGAGGGTGACGGATGTTACACCAAAACTCTTTAGTTGCTTAACTGGAAACTTAACAATTTTATCTCTCTTCATCTTTTTAACGACAATCTAAAACTTTAAAACGATGTTTAATGGCTTTACTCATACATTAATCTTCGGTTATAGATAGTAGATAAACTAGATTACCTCACCACACTCCCCAGCTGGTAAATACGAACCCAAAAGATCACACGATACCTTGGATGCTTTCGGTTTAACAGTGACTCTGCGTATTATGTTAATAGACATCCATGCAAAGTCGAAACGTATCCCAATGTTCTTCTCCGACGTTTTGTCACCACAACCACAAACCACAGTCTTTTGCTCGACTTTTGGCCTCTGTGATACAACTATCATCGAAACCAACGTTAAACAACCACCCATAATCTATGGCATCAAAGGTAACACGTCCGACTTTTTTACGTACAATAATGGATTAAATGAAAAACACTTGAATGTTTCATAAATATTATTTGGGTGATGATGATTATACCTCTTTTTTTTTGGAACCGAAATAATTCATTCCAGGACAAAGAAAATTACATTAAGATAGCGGGCAGGCGGGCAACAAGCTGCGCCGCCACCCCTTTCTGGATAGCAAATCCTAATCTACTAAAAACATAACCATGTCCACCCGGAGCCGAGACACTACTGTGAATAACTCGCTGGACCCTGGTCAGGAAACGGGTAGCCTCTGGTGCCAATGAGCCAAAGGTACAAAAACGTGTTGGTTCTCCTCGCAGGCTTTAGCATGTTTTTCTACCTTCTTTGCCTCTGCTTTCCGGACCGTTTGCCCTGCAACAAAGCCACTATCCCTCAACCCAACTAGGGGAGATACACCCGTCAGGTCAACACAAGCATGCTTCCCCCCGGCCCACCCAAAGACAAGGAGATCTGCTGGTCGTAGGGTGGATCTCCCTTCTGCTGGATCCGAGAGGAAGTTTACAGGGGCCTCTTTCTTGGCTGAGATCCCAGCCCGTCTTAAAATGTCCCACAAAATGTCTCGAACCCAATCATGCCGATATTTAAAACCGGGCAACTCCTTACAATGAACCGTGTGTTCCCCGTATTCATCCAGGCAGGCCTTACGGCAAATCGGACAGATTTCATCCTCCTGGTACATTGGGATCATCAGACGATATTTAAGAATGGCCCTGTATTCAATAGCGGACATGCTTTGGCCTAAACCTTCGATCGGGATAACAGTTAGGAAATCTTGGGCGTGGGGGATTTGCAGGCATTCAATAACTGCCCTCTGACGGGGGGACAGACCAAAAACTTCACCCAGGTTCTGAGCGATTTTGCCATAAAGGCATTCGCCAAAGTTTTCTGAGGCTTTGGGGGGTGTCCTTGTTAGAAAAACCGCCAATATCAAAACCTGGGAGATAGTCATTTAGCTTTTCGAGGGCCTGCACGTAGTCCAAGTCTGCGCCGAAAACCCCACTATTTCGTAGGATGTGGTCTTGAAGGTTCCAGGACTGAGCTCGTGACGCCACAAACGCATACATGCCGACATCCTTCACAGAAAGGAGCCCTAATCCTCCCACACACATCGGCAAAGACGTCATCCGCCATTGTAGGTCACCAAAGAAAGGCCCCCCCACATACCACTATGTCTTCAATGGCTTCCCGTAAACCCTTGTCAAAACATGATACTGCTTCATCCATCATGGAGGGTTGGCAGGTCCGTAACCCAAAAAGCAACTTAGCAACCCCCATACATGACCTGAGCAGGAGGAGTTCACTCTGGGGATCCCTAAGGCAGGGCAAGAGTTGCATGAGTTCAACAGCGCGCGATGCCCTCCGCCTTGCCAATCCGCGGATAAAATAAGGGTCACGGCTAACAAGTTTCATTAAAATTATTTATGTTTTCTATATAATAGTTTTTTATTGATTTTATTATTTTAGACATGATATATAATAAATTTGTTAAGTTTACAAGTATGCACATCTTTAATTAAATAAGTGTTATGTAATACGAACTAGGAAGCAGAACCTTGTTATTCTAACCACTATTTTGCTACATTTTACAATGTTAACATTGTTACCTTTGTCATCATTACCGATCTTGATGCATTACTATTTTTCTTTTCGTTACTGAGCAAATTTTTGCCTTTACTTTTTTTCATTTGTTGTTTTCTTTGTTTATTCAACATGGGATCATGAGATGTGTGAATAGAGTAAAACCTTTTTAATCATTTATCATTCGTTTTTATCAAACATGTAACACCCCGACCGATGGCGGAATCATCGAGGTGCCACGTAGTGACGATTGTTTAATAGCTCATGGACTAAAAGTGTAAATATTGATACATTGATTAAATAGTTTATTACATTGAAATGAGTTACAAAGATACAATGATTCAAACTGACAATCTAAACTGGAATACAATGAATCCAAAATCTAAGTAAAAATTCCAAAAGCTTAAAAAGTCATCTCATAAATACCTGAAACATGTACGAAAATAGTATACGTCAATACAAAAATGTATTGGTGAGCATACCCTGTTTTGAATACATATAGTATAAAAATGTTTCGCAATTCATGTGTTATATACTGTTTGCAATTATGTAATAAGTAATATCCGTTCAAAATCAACCCTAAGAATCAAGTATCAAGAATCAAGAATAAAACAACCACTTTGAAACCATTTTTGAGTATAATGAATCACAAGACAATGACCAAGTTCTCTCAACAGAGTCACAAGGGGTATATACCATAGTACTATTCATTGAAATGTCAGGCCCTCAAAGGTTAATGGTTTTGACAAGTCATAGACACACAAATTAACATAAAGCAAACACACATGATAATTGTGTTTAGTGAAAGAATAACATTGTAACATTTGCACGTTTTCTAATTTTATCCTAATTTCATTTTAGTCCTCCTATTACGATCTTTTGGAATTTCAAATAAAACTTATGTTGTATTATTTCGCTAGCTCTTATTTATACACGTTTTACGTCGGAAAACGTCAAGTTTTACGATAAAAAAAATATAAAAACTTAAAATGTTGGTAAAATTTATGAAAGAAAAAAAATATATTTTTAAAGTGTTAAAAAGTTTTTGGTTAGAAATATTTAATTTTGGTTAAGTTTTATAAGAAGTTAAGGGACTAAACTAACCAAACCAAACTAACTAGAGGGATCAAAATTGTCATGTTTCAAAGCTAAAAAAAAAAAATCTGAACTGGTTCTGTAGCAGCCGCGTTCCGGCAGCCGGAATCCTCTCCGGCGACTTCCTTTTTGGCGTTTTTTTAGCGTTTTAACTCACAAAAATTAATGGGTTTTCGTTTCTCCACTTAAATGATACGTTTTCCCTCTTGTAATTAAGTCCATAACGCGTTTAAAATCTCTATTGAAATCGGTTTAAATTTGTAACCGCCGGAATTTATGGAGCTTGGTGAAACGCCACTTTTACAAGACCATTATATAAACTAAACGTATCATTAGTTTCCTGTGCTCATCCCCTTCGAAACCTACTAAAAGCCCCCAGGTAAAAACGTGCAAAGAGGCTCCAATTCGTGGTTTTTGTGCGCGGACTTTAAGCTTCGTTTCCGAGCGATTTACGCATTGTGAGTACATGTTTTTGATGTCATTTCCTTTCTCTAATCATGTTCTTTGAAAGCCATATTGATTCGGGTTATAATCTGTTCGAATTGAAGGTGCTAAAAAACTAGGGTTAGGGTTTATAGAATGAGGAAGAAGATGAAGTTTAAAGTTTGTATAAATATTATTTTGGTTGAAAACTATTAACAAAGTGATATTGTGGTGTAGTGGTAAATAAGGATGTTGATGTTGGAATGGGTTGAGGTTCGAGTCTGGGGGACAGCAGATTCACGTTTTTTATTTTTTGTTGTTCTTTTCTTTTATTTATTTTTATTTATTATTATTTTTTTATCTATAATAAAACTTATATACATGTCTTAATCTTATAATATTTCTAGAAAATTCATTTTTGCTCCAAAAATTATGAAAATTTAGGTGAAACATCTTGACACCTTAAAGAAAATTATCATATTTTTATTTTCTAAAAAATATATTATTTTTCTATTTTTCTTGATTTAATTGGTTTTAGTCATAATTAAATGATTAAAAATTCATTTTAAGTGATTTTAACCTCAAATTTTCCGGAGATTTATTTTTATGTATAATAAACTGAAATAAAATGTAATTTCGCAGAAAATGATTATTTTTGTTATTTTTACCATTTTTAATCATTAAAACACTATTTAAACTCATTAAATAGGTTTTAAATGCAAATAAATTGAAAGAAATTTTGAAAATATTATTTTCAGTATTTCACATCATAAAATAATTATTTTTCATTAAAATATCATTTTTGGATCATATCTCATATTATTTATTCTATTTATATTTAAATCAAATATAATACATTGTTTAATTAAATATAAATCATGAAATCTTTTTCATGGATATTTTTCTAAAAAATAGAAAATGTTTCTAAGTGTGGGATACATAAGTGTTTTAGTCGCTTATTTAATTAATCGTGATATATATTTCAAAATTATTGTTCAAATTATTATTAAAAAAAAACTTCATATTCCCTACACAAGTCTAGTAAACCCTAATGCCTTAGATTTTGGTTGCCTTAGACTTTTAAGTTATTTCCTCATTAGTATTCTATCGTGTATAGGTTGAGTTCTTCGGAATTCTAAATCCTTTACGACGAACTTTCGTGGAGTTTATATTTAGCGAAACTGTGAGTATATCTTTCCCCTTTTTACTATTTACTCTTTTGGGGTGATTCATGTACCATTATTATTAAACTTACGTATATTATTTACAAAGCAATGTGCTCTCTGATATGTTTTGTGTGAATTGTATGAACGATTTGTCAAAGTCATTAACCTTTGGGCCGCACCTAACAATGAGTAGTACTACGAGTTATATCCCTTGGTTGACTTACGTGAACGAGTTAAGTCCTTGGTCATTGTTATGGTTTTTCTTGAACGATGTGTGAACGATTATTGAACGATGTGAGGCTTGATTTTGACCCTTTTACATATTACAAACATCAAGGCACATAAATTGCAAATTACTGTTTGAACGAAAATGGATATACTCACCAATGCATTATATGTGTTGACAAATTATTTTGTACATGTTTCAGGTGAAGTTTGATCTTGCATGCTTTTCACGCTTAGGCTGGACCTAGTGCTTAAATAAAAGTTGAACATTTATTATTTATGTTTGAGATTTCTATTAAGACTCTTTGTATTTCGTTTTGAATAATGGAAGTTACTTGCTATTATTATTTACAATTTAGTCCTTGTGCTATTGAACAATCGTCACTACGTGACACCTCGATGTTTCCGCCATCGGTTGGGGTGTTACAGATTGGTATTAGAGACATGGTTATAGGGAATTAGGTTATTAGTAAATGCTTTTGACCTAGACTATAACTAAGCTACCCTTTATATGCTTTCTTTGATCCTCATTTTTCTTTAGATAGATTTTCTTCTTTTACTTTTCATTATACTCGAAGAAGATTTTTATTCTACAAATGGAACGAAAACACCAAGTTAGGAGTGATATCCATACCTTGGTGAATAGTTTCACTCTTTATATGTTTTATTTATTTATTTATCTTGGAATATTTTCCTTTTGAGATAGGAGACGTCCAAATCTCAAGGAATCTATCCCTCCAAAAGAAACTTAATCACTAAGCTAGGAGTGATATCCTTATCTTAGTGATCAGTTTCCCTCCATATATTTTTTTTTACTTTTGAAGTATATCTTAAGTTAGGAGTGAAATCCACATCTCAATAATATATTTCCACATCTCAAGTTCCGCTAGACTTTTGAAATTTATTTGTGACGGGGCACGTGCAATCTGGAAGGGTGAGCGCCTGTATTCTGAGTTTTCTGTCTAGGCCTGGCATTTCGCATAAATCCCAATCAGACGAGGGACCCGTATGCCGACCTGGGAACTCTCGGGATGAGTATTCACTTATAGGCTAAAGTACGCCCCCACAAGTCACTAATAATATTTCAATTACTTTAGTTAGTCAACAGTTTCTTTGGAAACACTCTTATACCTCGTTTTATACTTGGTATTGTTTTTCATTTAAAGTCTTATCATGATTTCCTTTATGATATTCATAATTTTTCTTATATCAATTTATAATTACTATATCTCATGTTATGTGTTACTTTTCTTGATATAAACTATGACATTTCCAAGATTTTTGAAATCAATTCTCATAATTATTGTTGCACTTTTGTAGATGTCTGATCGCGAATCTCGTAAGAGAGCCTCGAAGCGTCAGGCTAAACTGAAATCTGATCGTCGTATTGCGTCCATGCTTAATGATAAGTTGGAAACGCTTGTTCCTAACATCATTAATGCTATTCTCCCAAACGGTAGCTCAAATGGGAACTCAAACGGGAATGCGGGTGGAAATGGTGGAACCACAGAGAATAAGTGCACTTTCAAGCACTTCAACTCTTGTCATCCCAACAAGTTTAATGGCACTGAGGGAGCCATTGGGTTACTCGAATGGTTCGAAAGTATGGAGAATACTTTCATTAATAGCGACTGTCCTGACAACCTGCGTGTTCGTCATGCCTCGAGTGTTCTTCAAAAGAGGGCACTCACTTGGTGGAATGGTGAAAAACATGCTCGAGGGACGGAAGCTGCTTTGGCTATGTCTTGGGACGATTTCAAAATTGCCATGACTACTGAGTTTTGTCCTCGTAACGAGATGAAGAAACTGGAGGATGAGTTCTATCACCTCAAGCAGGATAGTGGAAACAACGTTCCCTACAACAACCGTTACCATGAGTTGAGCTTACTGATTCCTCGTATGGTAACCCCGGTATCCTTGGCTATTGAGAAGTATATTGAGGGACTGCCACCTCAGATCCATGATTCGGTTACAGGAAGCAAGCCTGCTACTGTAGAGGATGCCATTCGCCTCGCAGCATCTCTTACTGACAAACATGTCAAGGATGGTACTCTAACTCGTAAGGGTACTAAAAGGCCTACTGAAACCACTTCAAACCCTGCTATCACTGAACCTTCCCAAGAAAACTCTGCCTCTGCCTCTAGTTCCAATAAGGAACGAAAAGGTGGAAACCAAAACTATGCTGTTGTTGCACCTCTTAACCAGGTTCCTGTTGCAAACCCACCTGCTGCACCCCAAACTCAAAAGGTTCAAGGGAACTATGCAGGTGTGCACCCTAAGTGCACCACATGCAACTCTCACCACCCTACCAACCGACCCTGCTGGAAATGTGACACGTGTGGTCGACTGGGTCATACCACCCCTTTCTGTCGTGTTGCTAATCGACCCGTGAATAACCCACAGACTGCTACCCAAAACCAGGGAGCTGGTCAACCCAGAGTTTGCCACGCTTGTGGTGATCCTGACCATATGCAAAATAGATGCCCTCATCTCACGGCTTTTATCCAGGCCCGTCAACAAAACCCAGCAGCCCCAGCAGCCCTGGCAGTTCCAGCAATTCAAGCAGCTCCAGCTTGTGGTCGTGCTTTCAACATCAATGCTAACCAAGATCAAGCTACCAACGACGTTGTCAATGGTACATTTCTTATTACTAACTTATATACTTCAATTTTTGTTTATACCGGTGCGGATAGGAGTTTTGTCTCGTTAGAAATTGAACCTTACTTGCTCGTATTTGCCCTCACATTACTCATCCTTTTACTATGGAGGTTGCTAATGACAATCTTATTCTTATAAAATCTGTGATCCATAATTGCACGTTGAACCTAAACGATTATAACTTTTCTGTAGATCTTATACCCGTTTTTAGGAACCTTATGAATAGAGTTGTAAACCTTTCTTGGATCAATTCGTAATTGTTTTCATCGATAATATCCTCATATATTCCATAACCAGAAACCTTCACTTAAAGTAATTTCGGGGCGAAATTTTCTAAAGTAGGGGAAACTGTAACATTTGCACGTTTTCTAATTTTATCGTAATTTCATTTTAGTCCTCCTATTACGATCTTTTGGAATTTCAAATAAAACTTATGTTGTATTATTTCGCTAGCTCTTATTTATACACGTTTTACGTCGGAAAACGTCAAGTTTTACGATAAAAAAATATAAAAACTTAAAATGTTGGTAAAATTTATGAAAGAAAAAAAAATATATTTTTAAAGTGTTAAAAAGTTTTTGGTTTGAAATATTTAATTTTGGTTAAGTTTTATAAGAAGTTAAGGGACTAAACTAACCAAACTAACTAGAGGGATCAAAATTGTCATGTTTCAAAGCTAAAAAAAAATAAAAAAATATCATATTTTTATTTTCTGAAAAATATATTATTTTCCTATTTTCTTGATTTAATTTGTTTTAATCATAATTAAATGATTAAAAATTCATTTTAAGTGATTTTAACCTCAAATTTTCTGGAGATTTATTTTTATGTATAATAAACTGAAATAAAATGTAATTTCGCAGAAAATGATTATTTTTGTTATTTTTACCATTTTTAATCATTAAAACACTATTTAAACTCATTAAATAGGTTTTAAATACAAATAAATTGAAAGAAATTTTGAAAATATTATTTTCAGTATTTCACATCATAAAATAATTATTTTTCATAAAAATATCATTTTTGGATCATATTTCATATTATTTATTCTATTTATATTTAAATCAAATATAATAAATTGCTTAATTAAATATAAATCATGAAATCTTTTTCATGGATATTTTTCTAAAAAATAGAAAATGTTTCTAAGTGTGGGATACATAAGTGTTTTGGTCACTTATTTAATTAATCGTGATTAGGGCTGCAAACGAACTGAACTTTCAGCGAACAGTTCATGAACCGTTCGGCGGGAAGTTCGTTAGTGTTCGTTCGCTTAATAAATGAACGAACACGAACAAAAAATTCCGTTCGTTTAGTTAAACGAACGAACATGAACAAAGGTCTCGTTCGTTCGTTTATGTTCATGAACGTTCGGTAACGTGTTCGTTTGTGTTCGATAGTTTAATAGAGTTTTTAACTTTTATATTTTTCCGTATTCGTTTATTTTTATTTCTTTTACCCAGATAAATACTTTATGTGAGGTAAATATATAGGTATATATGAGATGAATAAACCCTGCATTTAGTATAATCATTAAATAAATCGTTAATGAAGAGTTCAAGTTTAAATAAATAAATAATGAAAACTTCAAGTTAAAGATGCGAGCTTAGTTTATTTGAGACCGTTCTTGTTTCTTTAGTGATGGAGGCGTTGTCGTGTTTATTTAAGAAGGCCAAACAAATTGGTGAATTCAAAGGGGTTTCGTTTGATGGTCAAGATGGGGATATTTCGCATCTTTTTTATGCGGATGATGCGTTAATCTTGGGGGATTGGTCTAGGGAGAATCTCCAAAATACGGCTAGAATTCTCCGCATTTTCCACGTTTGTTCGGGTCTTAGGATTAACATCTCCAAATCCAATTTATTTGGTGTTGGAACGGTTAGTACCGAGGTGGAAGATATGTTGGAAGTCTTGAGGTGTCGCCGTGGGTTTTTTCCTTTTGTTTATTTGGGTATCCAAGTGGCCGCGAACATGTCCCGAATTAAGAATTGGGACCCGGTAGTCGAAGTTATTAAACAAAGGCTCGCCTCTTGGAAAGCTAGATGTCTCTCCATTGGTGGCCGATTGGTTCTCATTAAGAGTGTTCCCGAGAGCTTGCCTATTTATTACTTATCGGTTTACAAAGCGCCGAAGGCGGTTCTAGACAAGATGGAAGCCATCATGAGGCACTTTTTATGGGCTGGTTGCAAAACGGAAAGGAAAATTCCTTGGGTTGCTTGGGAAGTGATAACGGCTCCTAAGAAAAAAGGAGGGCTTGGGTGGCGAAGTTACAAGTGGTGAATGACGCCCTCCTCCTTAAATGGTCTTGGCGCTTCAAAGTTGAAAGGAATAGTCTTTGGAAAAATATTATTCGTATGTGTAACGGGTCTTTTCGCAGTTGGTCCAGTCTCCCGTGTTCTGCTAATGCTAGTGGGTGCTGGAAGAATATTACAAAAATTGGTGACAAGAAAATGCCTAATGGTAAATCGCTGAAGGATTTTTTCACAGTTAAAGTCGGAGATGGGTCTTCTGTTTCTTTCTGGACCGATGTGTGGCTGCGTGATCAGCCTCTCAGCCTGGTTTATCCAGCGCTGTTCAGGCTGGAATCGGATAAGTGGGCTCCTGTCAGTAACCGGATAAGAGTTATGAATGGTTCGAAAGTCGCTGTTTGGGAGTGGAGATCGGAACCCAGCTCCTTCGAAGCTGTTAATGAGCTGTATAGCTTGCTGGAAGATTTGTTTTCTTTTAACCTGCAGGTCGGTGAAGACTCGTGGCGCTGGAAGGAAGCTTCCGATGGCAGGTTCTCGGTTGGCGCTGCAAAAAAGCTTCTATATGCAGCAGATCCTTCGGATTGTTCTCCATCTATAAGGTGGAAATGATTCGTCCCCCTGAAGTGCAAAATTCTGGTCTGGAGAGCGCTTCGAGATCGTCTTCCCACTCGTAAAGAACTAGCTAAGCGTGGAGTCCCTATCTTGGATGATACCTGTATCCTTTGTGATTCGGGTCAGGAAACCTCTATGCATCTTTTCACAGGATGCCCTTTCTCTTTAGAACTCTGGAGTAGGGTATGCCAATGGTGTCGAGTGGGTCAGCTTTATGCTTTTGATGTGCTGGACATTCTCAATTTCGTTGATGATCAGGTGCGTTCCAAGGCGGAAAAGATGGTTTTTAGAGGCATCGTGTATTCTACTTTTTGGAGCATTTGGATGGAGAGAAACGATCGTATGTTCAAAGATAAATATAGACGTCCGATTGAGGTCCTGGAAAATGTGAAGTCGACGTCGTATTTTTGGATACGTCATAGAGCTAGATTAAAATGTGTCGATTGGAACAAATGGTGTAATTTCCCGTTGGATTTGATGTAATTTGGTTTGGCCGGGGGTCCTCGTTTTGTGGACCGCCTTTTGGCGTGTTTTAATGAAGTTAACCTTACAAAAAAAAAATTATGTTTACCAATATTATGTTAAGTACTAAGTATATTTGTATAATTAGGTTATATTGGGTAGATCTAGTTAATTTCTTAATATATGTGAATTCGATTGTGACAACCGTCACCTTTATCTTTTAACAAGTTGTCAAATCTAGTCCATGTACTTTCTATGTTTGTAAATCTAATAAAAGTTGGGTTCTTTCGATTATTGTTTGGACACGTTTACATTTTAACCGAACGCATGATATTATTTTGGCATTTATTAAAAAAAATATATTAGTTATTTTATGAAATTAATAAAAAAAATTAACTTTTATAAAGTTTAAAACATTTTGGTTAACATTAGCTAACTTAGTTAAAGTTTTATTAAGAAAAACTTAACCAAACCTTACTATATCTAACTTTGTTAAAGTCAAGGGACCATTTCTGCCAAAATATGAAAGTTCAAAACAAATGAAACTGTCTCCTTCCCTTGTCCCATGTTTTTTCCGGCGGGAGTAATTCCGGCCACCAGAATTATTTCCGGCCAACTTAAAAACACCCCTCTTAACATGCGTTAACCCGTTTAAATGCTTTCCGAGCGTTTCTCCATCGTTTCCAAGTGTTTAATGAATTTAAAACAGGATTAAACGAGCGTTAAACGGTGGTTGATTCGTAACCGATCGGACCTTTAAGACCAAGTCCAAACGCATCTTTAACGCACTGAAACCAATAAATAGACCATCCTCAAACGTCCCTCTACCTTTACCCAACGCAAACCCACTTTAAAAGCTTCAAAATCGTGTACAGAACCATGGTAATTAGTCTCACGAGTTCAGACCTGCACATCGGGTTTTCGAGCCTCAAAACACATTGTGAGTTTAATTACTTGTTGCCATTTTGTTTGTTTTGTGTCTAGGATCAAAAGCCCCATGATTCTTGTTGCGATCTGTAACATTTGGGGGTAATTGGATTTTAGGTTAGGGTTAGGGTTCATAAGCATTTTGGGGAAGAAGATGAACATGGAGATAATATTTAAATAGAATTAATTTCAGATTTAAAACAACATGTGACTTTGTGGTCTAGTGGTTGTGCATGTTAATTGGCAAACAAAGGGTAACAGTTCGATCCCTAAAGTCAGCGAGTTGTTCGTTTTTTTTTATTAGTTTTTTTCTTTTGTTTTATTCAAATATTTACATATATATATATATATATGCCTTAAACTTAGAATATTCATAATAAATCCAATTTTTACCCAAAAATTATGAAAATTTAGGTGTAGCATCTTGAGACCCTGAAGAAAATTATCACACTTTTACTTTCTGAAAATTATTTAATTTTCGTTATTTTATTAATTTAAATTGTTTTAATCATAATTAATTGATTAAAAATTCGTTTTTAATGATTTTGATCTCAAAATTTTAGGATAATTATTTCTAAGCATTCTAATCTGAAATAAAAATTATTGGTTCAGAAAACATTTATTTTTATTGATTTTCCTATTTTTAGTCATTTAAACATGATTTAGTCTCATTAAATCAATTTTAAATATAAATAAGTTTATAAAAATTATGGGAAAATTATTTTCATTAACTTACATCAGAAACCATCCATTTTCTATAAAAATAGCAATTTTGGATCATGTCTTGAATTATTAGTCTTATTTATGTTTAATTAGACATAAATAATAATTTATTTATTTGTACTATTAAACATCTATTTTATAAATACTTTTCTTATAAAATAGAAATATTTATATGTTTGAAAATCTTAGTTACCATTTATTGGGTCATGGTGTAACTCATAAATATGTGTTTAAACAATTATGATTATTGTATTTATTTACAATAACTTAGTGAAAGTAATTAATTAAATTACTTTGTCGTAATTATTCAAACATATTTTTTTATCTAAATATTCAATTGGTAATAATTAAATTACCTGAACCACATTTACAACCTTTCATATATTAATTGTGATATACAATTTTTACATTAACGCGACTTATCATAAAACTCTAATTCCCCAAATCGACTTAGCAAACCCTAATGCCTTAGACCCTAGATACCTTAGACTTTTTAGACATTTCCTTATTAGCACTCTTATACATTATAGGTTGAATTTCTCTGAATTCTCATTACTTAGCTCACGACCGCTTAAGTGGATTTTGATCGCTTTCGCAAAATGTGAGTATATCTTTCCCCTTTTTCGTATTTTACACTTTTGGGGCTGTTCATGTACACTGTGACTAAATCTTATTCTTTCACTAAATGCAATTCTCATGTGTGTGTTGCGTTATGTTAATTTGTGTGTCTATGACTTGTCAAAATCATTAACCTTTGAGGGCCTGGCATTTCAATGAATAGTACTATGGTATATACCCTTGTGACTCTGTTGAGAGTCCTCGTCATTGCTATGTATTACATTACTACTAGCGCATACTATATATATCTGCTTTTCTTTACATAGGGTTGATTTTGAAAGGATATTACTTATTACATAATTGCAAATAGTATACAACACATGAATTGCGAAACACTTTTCTACTATATGTATACAAACAGGGTATGCTCACCAATACATTTTGTATTGACATATACTATTTTCGTACATGTTTCAGGTTATTTATGATATGACTTTTAAGCTTTTGGAATTTTACTTAGATTGTGGATTCATTGTATTTCAGTTTAGTTGACATTTAGAATCGTTGTATCTCATTTCAATGTAATAAACTATTTAATCAATGTATCAATATTTACACTTTTAGTCCATGAGCTATTGAACAATCGTCACTACGTGACACCTCGATGTTTCCGCCATCGGTTGGGGTGTTACATCGATCTTATACAAAAGTTAATATGTGTCTCTTTGTGTTTGTTTCCGTTCATGAACACTTGTTTGCGTTCATTAATGTTCGTTTGTGTTCGTGTGTGTTCATGAACAAAATTAACAAACGAACACAAACGAACACGAACACTAGTGTTTTCTTAACAAACGAACACGAACAAAAAATCTCGTTCGGTAAGTGTTCATGAACTGTTCGTGAACACCTAATTTCCTTAACAAGTTCGTGTTCGTTCGGTCCGTTTGCAGCCCTAATCGTGATATATATTTCAAAATTATTGTTCAAATTATTATTAAAAAAAAACTTCATATTCCCTACACAAGTCTAGTAAACCCTAATGCCTTAGATTTTGGTTGCCTTAGACTTTTAAGTTATTTCCTCATTAGTATTCTATCGTGTATAGGTTGAGTTCTTCGGAATTCTAAATCCTTTACGACGAACTTTCGTGGAGTTTATATTTAGCGAAACTGTGAGTATATCTTTCCCCTTTTTACTATTTACTCTTTTGGGGTGATTCATGTACCATTATTATTAAACTTACGTATATTATTTACAAAGCAATGTGCTCTCTGATATGTTTTGTGTGAATTGTATGAACGATTTGTCAAAGTCATTAACCTTTGGGCCGCACCTAACAATGAGTAGTACTACGAGTTATATCCCTTGGTTGACTTACGTGAACGAGTTAAGTCCTTGGTCATTGTTATGGTTTTTCTTGAACGATGTGTGAACGATTATTGAACGATGTGAGGCTTGATTTTGACCCTTTTACATATTACAAACATCAAGGCACATAAATTGCAAATTACTGTTTGAACGAAAATGGATATACTCACCAATGCATTATATGTGTTGACAAATTATTTTGTACATGTTTCAGGTGAAGTTTGATCTTGCATGCTTTTCACGCTTAGGCTGGACCTAGTGCTTAAATAAAAGTTGAACATTTATTATTTATGTTTGAGATTTCTATTAAGACTCTTTGTTTTTCGTTTTGAATAATGGAAGTTACTTGCTATTATTATTTACAATTTAGTCCATGTGCTATTGAACAATCGTCACTACGTGACACCTCGATGTTTCCGCCATCGGTTGGGGTGTTACAAACATATAGTCACAGTGTACATGAATAGCCCCAAAAGAGTAAAACATGAAAAAAGGGAAAGATATACTCACAAGTTGCGAAGAATAGCAAGTATGACTGACACAAATCATAGCGGTTTAGGTAACTCCAAAAATTACCCTAATAGAGTTAATAGTATATGTATGAGCAATAGAATAAATGATTTAGAATGAATTGGAGATTTCTAGGTTCATGTGGGTTTAGGTATATAGTCTTGTACTCTAAGATGTCTAGATAGTATAATGTAAAAAAATATAATAAAAAAATATCAATTCATATTTATATAAAATGGCAAGAGTAAATATAGTTTGTACGAATAACATCAAATATAATTTAATATATTTACATGATGTTTATATGAAATAACTATGCATACACGTATGTGTATACATTATAGATGTGACTAAAATATAATCAGTTGACTAGTATTATATTAATAAATCAAAGTCGTCTAGAATTAAATATTGACTTTGAAAGTAACAAAATAAAATGTATATAGTTTATACATATGTAAAACATGTCTAAAGTTAAACACCAACCAACAACATGAGTATGAAAATGTCAAGTTCTATATATTTAAATAAATAAATATTACAATTTATATAATGCGACAAAATAAATATCTCTGTATAATTAGAATAGTGAATTAACAAAATCAATAAAAAAACGATTCAATAAAATAAATAAAACGTATCAAATCATAATAGCATTTAGAAATTGTGACACCCGGCAAATTCTGGTTAACAACGTTGTCTAGATGAAAGTCTACCTTAGCGAGTCACGCGTATATTATACTTAACTGGGATAGTTGAGTCATGTTATGGTTCGGGAACTGTTGGTTCAGTCTAGAGGATCATTAGATGTTAGTCTAGAGGCTCATTAGATGTCGGTCCTTAACCAAGAGTACAAGTGGTGACGATTCGTAGAATCGTCAGAACATAGGGAACATACAAGTCTCGAGTCCCGGGAATTGGTGAACGAGTGTGAATGTGTTTGTTTGCAAGTATTATGTGTTTACAATCATTATGTGACTTGTCGGTGCGTGAAAATGTGTTAACATATGTTAAAACGGAGTTTAACGCGCCTATTGTGCTGAACCAGACCCTATAGGCGAATAGGGGTTGTATTCGCCTACAGGGTAGGCGAGTATGGTCCCCATAGGGCGAATAGGCCCTATTCGCCTATACTAAGGGCGAATAGGATCCCTATTCGCCTGATAATGCTGCGTAATCGCCTATAACGTGCTGGACGACTAAAAACGCCTATAAATACAATACTTGACCTCCTAGACTTCATATTATTAACCCTAGTCGTCCCACAACTCATCCCAACACCCACACAACCTCTGGAACACGATTTTGGATCAAAACACGAGATTTCAAGCCTATAACATCAATCTATTACAAATCTAAGGTGTGGTTTTCATTCATGCAATCTTTAATAACGTTTTTATTAAATCCCTAATAGTCCAGACCTGTTCATAAACGTAAATGCCTTCTGGAAATTCGTTATTAATTGTTGTTAATTGGATTCTAACTATCATGCTTGTTGTATGTGGGTTTATGATTAAAAGATAGGATTTTTATGATTCAAGAAGGATTAGTAACATGATATTAAGGTAGTTACAGATTAGTATTGATAGCATGTTGATGAAATCTGAGTAATTGTTCATTAGGGTTAGGGTTATGCATGTTAATGTGATGATTCATGTTATATGTGTTGTTTTTGGGATACATGATTGCATGCAGGGCTGATAGAACAAGGTTAAACGAAAGATTTTGATTGATATATGTTTGATATAGTTATTTGATTGATAATTGATGTTTACACACGTTCTGGATTCGATTTGGAGTGTTAAACGCGCGAAAAACCGGTACAGACGTGCTATAGGCGAATAGGGATCCTAATCCCCTATACTATAGGCGATTAGGAGCCCATTCGCCTGAAGGGGAGCCCTAATCGCCTATAGTATAGGCGAATAGGATCCTATTCCCCTTTACTTCATGCATTTACGATCCTAAATGCTAGTTAAGCCCTGAATTGCATGCTTTACGACGTAATCGCCTATAGACTCAAAAATTACATATGAGATAGCCCTAATCGCCTATAATATAGGCGATTAGCATTCCTAAATGCCTGTTGACCAACCTAAATGCTAGTTGACTTTTCCTAATCGCGTGTACTGCTGCTGTAAGTGTAAATTAGCATTCCGAGACCCGATTTGACACCTAGGAACATGCTAGGAACCCCGTAACATATCTAATAACTTGGTAACATGTGTTCGGACTTATTTACGTGATACTTGAACTACGTGCTATAACTTGTTGGACTTTAACGTATGTTAAGTGTGTATTGCATGATTGTGTGTTTGTGAGTGCAAGTATAACACGGGGAGTCTCGGGTCACCAATGGGATGTCGAGTCTTGTACTTTGGGTTAATTTAACAGTTACGATGTTTTCAAACGAACTTGGTTATGGTCTGGACATCTAGGGACTAACTAACCTACGGGTTATTAGTCTAAGTACTTGTAACTGTCATATGTTAGGTCGCCGCTTTAAGGGACTAGCATAGCTTGCTGATATTATTCGTGTTTCGAAGTAACGCAACCTAAGGTGAGTTTACGGCCCCTCTTTTAACTGGTTTCACTTTTCGGGGGAGAAAACATGTGTTAAAACTTATGTTTGGTAACTACTGTCATACTATGGGTTTCTATGGTTTACTATACGATCTTTGGAAGTCCCGGGGGGAACCATGAATGTGCGGGTTAGCACAACTGGAAATGTGAATAGCGCTATTGGGAGTGACCAACCCCGCTCGTCGGCTTGGAGGGCCGGGCGAGTGCATATTGTCTCAAACAGGAACAACAGGTTTACTATTCGGGCACGACATCTGGTTTGCGAGTTAGTAATGGTTTTCCAATCGTAGTAGTAACAAAACATACGCCTAGCTAGCGTACTTTGGTTTTCGATTTGTTATAGTATGGACAGGTTGAACTTGGTACTGTGATTACAAAACCTGTAAACTCACCAGCATTTTTGTGCTGACGTAAACTTTTACATGTTTTCTCAGGTCGCTAAGGTAGCACAATGGAACTAGGGCGCACGCGTCTGCACGGCGTCTAGTTAGGATTGCATGGTTTTCAAACATTGAACATTTGGTTTACTTTTGGATTACGTTTTGAGAATAAGCTTCCGCTGTAACTGAGGATTTAAACTATGTTTTTGAAATTGCATATGTTAATTTAGACTTGTTTATTGTGATCGTTGGTTTGGATCCTGGTTTGTCATGCGCCTCGCGGTAAAACTCCGCAAGTGGATTTTGAGGGTGTGACAGAAATGAAATTTGTATTGAAAGCGTTTAAACTTTACGGTCAAACGGTTCATACAAAAACAATGGCTTCATTCGTACTAGAAAAGAGATACAATCCCTAATCCGTAAAAGCAACATAGCAATAATCCATGCAATATATGAAAGTAAGATATAGGTTATTCGTACCTTAAAGAGCATATTCAAACTTTATTATCGTTCTAAAAAAAAAGTAATTGTATTCCATCATTGTCATCGCTTGAATACTCATAGTAGTCTTATCGATGACTAAAGACACCAATAGAAACTGGTAGTTGCGACCAAAATGATGCAAAGAAGAAAAATGGAGTAGCCAATATCCTAATCAAAAGATTATATGGTGGATGAGCACGACATATAAATGATTGATTTATATTTATACTTAATTCTTGGCAAGAGTAAAAGAGCATTAAAAAATAGTTAAATTCTTAGTTATTAGAAAACGTTTTAAGCATAAAAAAGTTAGTCAAACAAATGTAATTATTTTGAATACTATTAAATAATGAATTTATTATATTAAATTCACATTTCGAAAAAAAAATGCTTGTCTGCGTTTAAATTCATATTTCTCCTTTGACAAAGAACTTTTATTTTGCCAACTAAACTTAAAATCTTAATTATATAACATATAATGGGCAACGATTTAAACTAATAAAATTCGTCAATTATTTACTATTTTTTTTAGGTTTTAAAATTTCGAGGTGTTATAACACTACCCCAAACGTTACGAAAAAAATATATGGTTTAGGCGATTTTCAACTATGGATTATTGTCACTTTAGACCCCCAAAGTTATAATTAACCTATTAAAAAATTTGCGAATGTTACAAAACCCCAAAGGTCCAAATATGACCTAAGGAAGTTTTCATGGATAAAAACATTTCTAACACCTTTCTAAACAAAACCTTATCATTAATAATGAGTTTTTATGCAAAAATACATGTGTTAATGATGTTTAATGAGGTGTTATGTATTATTTGAAGTTTGAATGATGTTTAGATGATATGACAATGATCTAGGACTGTTGTAGATGATGGTTTATGATTATTATAGGTTACAATTGATGATTGATGATGTTTAGCCTATTTTGGGGATTTTATGTTAGATCTAGGGTTTGTTCATGATAGTATTGTTGATGAAATGATTAGGGGTTTTCATATACATGATAATATGAGCATATTGATCTAATTGTTAGATGATTTCGATAAGTTTCCATTTTGGGTAAAGTTTACATACATTGATGTGACATATCCATAATTTGCCATTTTGGGAAAGTTGTAAAACGGACTGATTTCGAGATAAAATTGGTAGGGTTTTGTGGGGATAGGTTAATGATAGTTGAATGTTGTGATTTGTGATGTTTCATGATGTTTTCGGACTGTTTAGATGCGATTTGGTGCGTTTTGTGAACTTTTGCAGCCTTGAGGTCGAACCAGAGCGACCAGTCGTGGGGTCGAACTAACTTCTGGAAGGGTCGAACCAACATCTTCAAGGTCGAATGAATATCATTAGGGTGGAATAAACATGTGTTAAGGTCGAATGAACGTGTGTTAGGTCGAATGAACATGTGTTTAGGTCGAATTAACATGTGTTAGGTCGAATGAACTTGTGTATAGGTCGAATGGACATCAGATGGGTCGAACCAGGACCCATATAAGTCGAGCCAGTCATAAAACTTGCTTATTCGACCTTACAACTTCATACGTGCAATTTTTGATGCAAACTAAGTGTTTTATGCTTGAAATTTATGTGTAAACTACATGTACTTGATTAATTTATGTAATGGGTCACCAACGGGATGTCGGGTCTGTCTGGTGTGTCGGGTCAACGTTCAAACACATTTTCAAACATACTTAGTCATGATCTGGACAATCGGGGTTTAGATCGCCGGTATTTGGGACTATGAGGTTGTGTCAGTAATACTCTATTTGAAGAACGCAAATTAAGGTGAGTGTCACAGCCCCATTCTTTATTGTTTTCATACTTTTGGGGGAGAAACATGCGGTACAAACTTATGAACTTTTAGACCAACATATTACATTATATCACATGGATACTTAGTGACATTTCTTCATAGGTAAAGACCTCTCAAACTTTTAGTGAACCATTAATATGTGGATACATAGCGGGGAAAGTGTGAATAGATCTATTGGGCCTGGCAAACCCCACTCGGTCCGAATGGAGGTCGGTGGCGGGTGCATATTTGTCCTACCAAACTTTACGTCACCGGGTGATCAACCGGTGACGGGTATAGAGGCATTCTAACGTTCATCAATGATTCACGACACTATAGTATCATGTAACGATGTCTAGCTAGCATCATATATAGATGTAAGGATTGTTGGGTCTGGTTTACAAACTTGTACAAACTTTATCTTTGTGACTCACCGGCACTGTATGTGTTGACTAACATTGCATGTTTTCTCAAGTCGCTAAGGTAGCAAGGAGTTTTAGGCGCACTGGGGTCTCACTGCGTCTCATCTGGTCTTACATGTTTTTGAACTTCGTTGGTTAAACTACTTACTTTTAAACCTTGGTTTTGTAAACTTGTGATGCTTCCGCTGTTTGGTTTTGGTTATGTAAACTTTTAAACTGCGTGGTTGGTTTTACTTTGTCATTTTCATTACATTTAGTTGTCGTTTATTGTGATCGTTGACTTGGATCCTAGTATGTCACGCGCCTCGCGGTAAAACTCTGCTAGTAAAATTTGAGGGTGTGACAAATATGAGTTATTATTGATTAGAATACTATGGACATTCAGTGATTGAGTGTGAGGGATTGGATAGATGTGAATATGTTTATGTACTCTGAGTAGATATTTGCTAGCAATCAGTTTGAATTCAGCTGTATTGATGTTAAATAACTATAAGTAAACGACTATTGGTATAGTAAGCAAAATCCTACGAAAAGAAAAGGGGGATACGAAATAACCATAGCGGATGCATCGGATGGACGTCAAGTGGTTGATATTATCCCTCCGGGGCCAGAACTTCTTGTTTCAGAAGGCGAATCTATCAAATTGGATCAACCGTTGACAAGTAATCCTAATGTAGGCGGATTTGGTCAGGGAGATGCAGAAATAGTACTTCAAGATCCATTACGTGTACAAGGCCTTTTGTTCTTCTTCGCATCTGTTATTTTGGCACAAATATTTTTGGTTCTTAAAAAGAAACAGTTCGAGAAGGTTCAATTGTCCGAAATGAATTTCTAAACTCGCGGATTTATCGACATCAAGTTTGTAAAAATAATCAAATTCTTTTTAGTAATTATGATATAAAAAATGAAATTATAAAAGCCTTTTGTTTGTTTATACTCTTTTTCTACGAGATGCCGCTAATTCCTTGTACCATATTCCTAGCCATAGTATGTAGATTGTGAATAAGAATATTTGACTTGACCCCTTCTTTCTTTGTCTTTTTTTTTTATCAAAATTGGGGTGATGTTATTATATTGCTATTGTGAGATTGAAATGTCATAAAAATATTCTTGTATAGTAAGCAAAATCCTACGAACTGTTTCAGAATGGTTTGAATTATAAGTTTTTATAATATGTTGGTTGTTGAGGGTTGACAATAGGTGTAGAAAAGTATTAACAATTATGGAAGATTGTAAGTTTTAGAGTTTTTGATAGATTTATTGAGATAGAAATAAAAATGCCTACATTGGACATCCAAATCCTAATATTTGAACTATAATTTGTCTATCCGGGACGCTCCCGGGGTATAAGCTAGTTTATAATATAAACAAGTGCATTTTATGTTTATATTTATTACATATAACTACTTATGTATTTACTAAAAATTTAAATGGACACAACCGAGCGCAAATAAACAAACATAATTGAACGAATAGAACGCGTGTTCATGTTTGTCCGTTTATTTAAATGAACAAAACTTTTTGATTATGTTTGTTCACAATACATAGATAGTATCATAAATAGAGTGTGTTTTTGTATCATAAGCTATACGAGTGCAAGTGTTGCATTGGTACTCTGACGAATCGATTCCAACAGAACAATATCGGTACCGGTACTAATACTGGTATTATCAAAACCATTTCCAATATTCAACATTATGATTTTCTATCGATGTAAAACAAGTGTCGATATCCTTTTGCGCATATCACATTTTTTTTTGGTTTTCTATTTCGGTTGCTATAGGGGGTGTTAGTGTCGTACTGTACTACTACCATAATAACTGAATCGATACCGATCGAATTTTCGTCACAAGCACGGTAGAATTCCAGTAAGATTATTACAATTATAACAATTATTTGTTATGGTTTTTGACTAATGAAAAATGATATTCCTTTCGGTTTGCACCACCTAAGTAGAATGCCCGAACTACATAACTAAAAGTTAAAGATCCAAATCTATCAATTAGTAGTAGTACAAGTACCATATATGTAAATCACAACATATACTATACTATTGCTTAAAAAAAAAGGTATAGTAACCCTAGGTATCGCCTCAATGTTTTTAATAGAAAAGTCGTTGCTCTCCCCTCGCCTGTCTCTTCTCCGCCCCTCTCCTCATCCTCATCCACCGCCACGTCATCGTAAGTTCTAACTCTTCTCCTCAAATTATTTCTTTTAATTCATTTCTTATGTCTGAATTCATAGCTGTAACCTCATATTATTGTTAAACAGTTAAAAAAACAACTGATTCCTCTACTTAAATAAATGTAATTGTAATGTAAAGTTTTTTATATATTTGTTACTGCAAAACTAGACAGATATTTTTAAAGAAGCATTTAGTAGAAGAAACTTTCCAGTCAAGTGCTCACATTCTGTAACAACCATGGCAAATGCAGCTGTAAGCAACTCCTTTAACTTACACATTATCATGCACATATTATTATTATTATTATTATTATTGTTATTTATGAATTTGAATAGTAAAGATGATGAGATAAGTTATGTAATGCAGGAAGATAATACAGGGAGCCTTAAAGAGCAGTTAGCGAAGGTATTTGAGGTATCGCTTAAAGTTACGGTTCCTGATGAGCCAGAAGTGGTGCCTCTAATTGCTCCCTGCTCCAGAAAGGAATCTGGTGATTACCAATGGTATACGTTATTTCTCGTGTTTGTGCGTTGTTTGTTTTGGTATTCGTATAGTGTTAATTGCTTTTTAGGTTTGTAACATGCTAGATAGTAGTAATAATTTTGGCTGTGTCTAAAGTTTAAAAGAACGGAAATGAGCCTCGAGGCGTTTTCCCTTCGCCTCATGAGGCGTAAGCTCGAGGCGCAGTCAAAAAATAAATATAAAAATTATGTTTCTTTAAAAAATAAAATATTTGACCTAGAAAAGTCTAAAACATCAAAAACACACATCAAAAATAAAATAATTGACCCAAAAAGTCTTAAACACAAAAAAAAAAAACACATAAAAAACACCCTAAACCACCCGAGGCGCACATTTTCTTAGCGCCTCAGCCCTTAGAGGCGTATGTACTATCTGAACCTCATGAGGCGTGCCTCAGACTCGTTTTCTTAGAGTTTCGCCCCAAGGCGCACCTCGAGGCGTACGCCTCACCCGTTTTTTTAAACCTGCGTCGTTCGTTGTATAGTGTTTTGGTATTCGTATAGTGTTTCTTCAGAATGATGGGTACTAATGCAAAAAGTTTCATTTGTGTAACAGCAATAATGCCATGAGCTTATGGTCTAAAATTAAAGGCAGGGGTACAGAATTTAAAGGTCCACAACCTGTTGGACAGGTAATACTGTTATTATTTGATGAAAGTGAACTGTCATGTATATAATAGATTATATATTAGGTTTTAACACCAGTTATATGGTTCTATGTGATCTTTATGTAGGCGATCATGCGAAATCTTCCAGCATCTGACATGATAGAATCATGCTCTGTAGCTGGTCCTGGCTTTATAAACGTTAAGTTATCAACACAATGGATAGCTAAGGTAGTTTTTCCTTGACTTTTTTTTGCATGATTTACAGTGTTGACTTAACATTTTGCTCACTTAAATGTTGTCACTGTTTTTTTTCCGCAGAGCATCCACAAGATGCTAACTGATGGTATAGACACATGGGCACCAAAGCTTCCGGTCAAACGAGCAATAGTCGACTTTTCATCACCCAACATTGCAAAGGAAATGCATGTGGGTCATTTAAGGTCAACTATCATTGGGGACACGCTAGCTCGTATGCTCGAGTATTCTAAAGTTGATGTCCTACGCAGAAACCATGTTGGGGATTGGGGCACTCAGGTATGTGAAATTTTGTAAATCTCATATATCAATATCGTGGGAACTAAGAAGTTTGTCATACTACACATATATATCATGTTACTTTCTTTTTGCAGTTTGGAATGTTGATTGAGTTTCTATTTGAAAAGTTTCCGGACGGCCAAGTTAATGATCAGGATATTGGAGAACTTGAGGTAGCGTAGTTTACTAAGAAAGCACACCACTTTTGAAGTTCCACTCTTGTATGGTTCCTATGTGATGGCTTCTTACATTGTTAAAATTATTGTTTTAACTTTTAATGATGCACTTTTAATTGATAATTTACATAATATGTACAAGAAACATCCTATGATGTTATTTATTTGTTTTTATCTAATTAATTATATACTTATATGCATTATCCAATATATTGGACATCCAATTTGAATGCTTAAGCTTAACAATTGATGTTATTCTGACTCAGTTGGTAATTTCATAGGTGTTCTATAAGGCCTCAAAACAGCGGTTTGATGGTGATGCTGCATTCAAAGAGAGAGCCCAACAGGCAGTAGTCAGTCTACAGGTGAGTTAACTAACTTGGTGGTCTACATAACCATCAATCTTCAGATAATTTAGTTACAAGTAATTTCTTCTTTTTTCCCATATGTAAATTAATGAATTTATGAAATAGGGCGGGGAGGAGAAGTACCGGAAGGCATGGGCACAGATCTGTGAGATTAGTCGAAAGGGTTTTGAAAAAGTTTATCAGCGTTTAGGTGTTCACTTGGAAGAAAAGGTATCATTTTTCTCTTTTCTTGATATAATATGGGCATACATACTTGTTTATTATTTTGTGAGTTGAGTGTTTATTTTTTTCTTCAGGGTGAAAGCTTTTATAATCCCTACATTCCTGGAACCTTAGATCTTCTCAGACAAAAGGATTTGATTGAAGAAAGTGAAGGAGCTCAGGTGATCTTTATTGAAGGAAAAAAGATACCTCTTATAGTTGTCAAGAGGGATGGAGGTTTCAATTATGCTTCAACAGATCTTGCAGCTCTGTGGTTAGTTTTCTTAAATAAACTTTATCTATATTAGCCAGCAGTAGGTTTAACTTTCTATTCATGATTTAATCAGTATTTCATGTTGTATGTAGGTATCGTCTTAATGAGGAAAAAGCCGAGTGGATAATATATGTGACTGATGTAGGCCAGAGAGAGCACTTTGAAATGTTTTTCACTGTAAGTCACTATTAAACATCATAACATTTTTCTTTAACTAAAATTGAATTTTAATGGAACTAAACTATTTTCTTTTCAGGCTGCTAAACGTGCAGGGTGGCTACCAACTGATGAGAACAAATACCCTAAAACAAGTCATGTAGGATTTGGTCTTGTTCTTGGTGATGACGGAAAGAGATTTAGAACTCGTAGTACGGAAGTAGTTAAGTTGGTTGATTTGCTTGATGAAGCTAAAACTCGTTGTAAAGCTGCTCTTGTGGAGCGAGGTAACCATATTCTGTCTTATTGTAAAACTAATTTAGAAATAAGATGGGTTAAGTACTTAAATTATTTTTAAATTCTATTAGGCAAGGCTGCTGAGTGGACTCCTGAGGAGCTTGAGCAAACTGCTGAAGCAGTTGGATATGGTGCTGTTAAGTAAGATTCTCATGCTTTATGATAAATAATATGGTTATATACTCATGCTATCAGCACCAATAAAGTTATTTCTAATATGAAGTGTTGATAAATTAATTCCCATCTCTTTGTTACCACCACTTTTTTGGTCAAATGTAATATTGAAACTTGAAAACAATCCGTGGTTCATTTCAAATATTGCCACCTTTTGCTCAAGTCAATTTCATGCTATTTATTATATTATTATAAACTATAAACTATTAATATGTTAAATGAGGCTAAAATATATTGTTAAAATAGCAGTTTGTTTTTTATAACTAAAGCGATTTAGGAGGTTACATCTATTTGAAACACTTGGGGTAACATCTGACTTGCTTGACTTAATTAATAACCCCATTTGACCCACTGGCTGTTGCCAATTAATTACGTTCTACAATTTTGATCTTTTGGAGACAAATTACAACCCAAAACGACCTGTTTTAGGCAAAAAAAGGGTTGAAAGTTGAAACTGCTACCTTCATTGTTTGGATCCTGCGACCTGTTCATTTGTCTTTTCTCTGATGGACTAATTATATTTTTAACAGGTATGCAGACCTGAAGAATAATAGATTGACCAATTACACATTCAATTTTGATCAGATGCTTAATGATAGAGTATGTTTAATGATTTTCTCCCATTTCTCATATTTTTAAAGCATTCAACTACTGATGCAATGCCATCATATCATATATTGTAGTAGGGCTAATGTGAAAAAAAAACTCTATGCTCTCTTTAATTCACACATTAGCCCCAGAGCTTTATTGTTACAAGATAGAATCTTAAACTATAAAAAGTCAATGATATGTTGATTTTCTAAAATTTTAACTTTTAATAAATACATGCTTCTTTTTTGGATATTTAAGTCCCTAAATATTACATAAAGGGCCTTTTTTTACTTTAATAAGTTTATAACTTTTAGGCACTAAAATTATGCACATAAATTTGGAGGACGTGTGTGAACTCAACGAAAGTCCATACATATTTTCTACGTTTATCTTGCATTGTGATTTATATATCCCGCATTTTTTCTCCACTTCTTCGTTTTCTCCTTAATTTGAAATCCATACGCCATTTTTTTGTTTCTGACCTGCTCTTGTTCTTTGATAAATAGGGAAATACCGCTGTGTATCTGCTGTATGCACATGCTCGGATATGTTCAATTATAAGAAAATCGGGTAAAGACATCGAGGAATTGAAAAGGGTAAGAGTCGCATTTTTCGTAGTTTTTTTATATCTATGTTTAGTGTTGGATTATTGAACTGGATATTAAATATGTGATTGAATTTAATTGTTTGTGACAGGAGGGACAAATAAAATTGGAGAAAGATGAAGAACGCAAGCTGGGATTACATTTGCTCCAGTTTCCCGAGGTAAATACAATTTGCAAAGCAGCCGTATTCTATTGCATATATTTTGCTGTCTTTCTTTTGACAGGTTGGGTAATTGTTCAAAATGACCAACTGTTTCGTACGAGTCAAGCATCTTCTTATTCAGTGTGCTAAAAGCTCGTTTGTTTTTCAGGTTGTCGAAGAGGCATGCACAAATCTGTTACCAAATGTCCTGTGCGAGTACCTATATGATTTGTCTGAGAAGTTCACGAGTTTCTACTCAGAGTGCCAGGTATGCAATTGCTTGGTTAAAGTATTAAACACCTATATGATGATTTATCAAACTTATTTTATGAAATATCCCGATGGTTTTTGTTGATTATATCGGGCAGGTTGTTGGGTCTGCGGAGGAGACAAGCAGATTATTGTTATGTGAGGCAACTGCAGTGGTGATGAGGAAATGCTTCCATCTTTTGGGGATAACTCCTGTCTACAAAATTTGATCTCTAATTTTACAATATGGACCCGGAAGAGTTTCACTGAATCTCGAAATACCCGTGAAGATTTAAATGCTTGTATGGGTATTTTTTTGCTGATTTGCGCCTCTGGGCATCTTCATATGGCTTGATTATGGTTGTAACACAAGTTTATGATTTGTACATTTGAAGCATGCCTAAAGTTTTACATGTTTGTTTTATTTAAAGATTGGTTTAAGTCGTGTTTCGGTTGACTATTCATTTCGAGCTGTATTCTGGTTGATTTAGGCATTTAGCAAAGATGCCACCTTAGTGTTAATAGTCTAGACTTTGAACTGACCTTGATCTTTTTGCTCCGTGTTTTTGGTGTTTTGTTGCGTTATTTCTAGCTTCTTGCTAGTTTTGGTAGAATAAAATTTCTTTTACGGTTAAAAAAGTATTAATAGTCAATTTCCTTTTTGTCTGTTGCAGTATGACCATAAAACTTTTTACCGCATTCCATCCTCAATCCTAATATATAGGGCTGTAAACGAACCAAACGAACACAAACAAGGTATTGTTCATGTTCGTTTGTTAAGAAATAACGCGTTCACAAACTGTTCACGAACACTTACCGAACAAGATTCTCTGTTTGTGTTTGTTTGTTAAGGAAATAACGTGTTCACGAACTGTTCATGAACGCTTATTGAATGAGTTTTCTGTTCGTGTGCATTTTCTAAGGAGATGGACGTGTTCGTTTGTGTATACTTGTTAAATTTAGGTACATATTATTGGGAAAAAAAAAAGGCAAAAGCAAATAAACACAAATGAACGTAAACGAATACAAACAAACATTCATGAACAAAGCTGGGGACGAGCTAACACATGTTAAATTTTAAATAAAATCAATATTTTTTGTCATAGACATTATCCCCAAAATATATTAACCCAATTACCCAAACACACTTGACATAATCATGATCACATAATTACCATAATATAATGTCTCATAAAAACATCAAATTATCATATTAAAAATGAAATCCTTATTTAAACCAACCAAAATAATAGTTAGTCAAAATAGGTGAAGTAATATTAATATGTGATACACTAATATATATTATATAATCTATCAATGGGAAATTTGAAGTACTTAAATAAAAAATAAAAAGTTAAAAACTCTAGTGAACTATCGAACACAAACAAACATAAACGAACATGTTACCGAACGTTCACGAACATAAACGAACGAACGCGACATATGTTCATGTTTGTTTGTTTAACTAAACGAACATAATTTCTTGTTTGTGTTTGTTCATTTATTTATTTATTTATTTATTTTTCGATGAAACATAATTTCCATTTCAACAAAAGAGGCAAATTACATAAGAATAGCAGGTAGGCGGGCAACAAGCTGCGCCGCCACCCCCTTCTGGATAGAGAACCCTAATCTAGAGAAAACAAATCCTCGCCCTTGGGGAGTCGAGAAGTTGCTGTGGACCACCCGCTGGACTCTCGTTAGAAATCTGATCTTCCGGGGCCAATGAGCCAAAAGTGTCAAAGGCCAAAGGGACAAAAGCATGTTGGTTATCCTCGCACGCTTTAGCATGCTTTGCCACCTTGTTCGATTCTGCTCTAATTACCGCTTGCCCCGCCACGAACCCACTCTCCTGAATCCCGCTAAAGGAGACACACCCGTAAGGTCCACGCATGCGTGTTTCCCACCTTCCCAGCCAAACACTAGCAGGTCAGCCGGACGTAAAGTGGACCTCCCTTCTGTCGGGTCTGTTAAAAAGTTAACTGGGGCCTCTTTCTTGGCCGAGATCCTTGCTCGTCTAAGAATATCCATTAAAACGTCCCGAACGAAATCGTGCCTGTACTTAAACCCCGGTAACTCTCTACAATGGAGGGCATGCTCCCCATATTTATCCAAACACGCTTTATGGTAGACCGGACATGTTTCGTCATCGGGAAAAATGGGAATCATCAAACGATATTTAAGGATTGCTCTATATTCCACGGCTGACATTCGTTGCCCCAGTCCTTCGATAGGGATAACTGTTAGGAAGTCTTGGGCGTGGGGCCTTTGTAAGCATTCCATAACGGCTTTCTGGCGTGGGGTCAAGCAAAAATCTTCCCTCAGACTTCATGCGATTCGACAATAAAGAGCATTCGCCAAGGTTTTATGTGGCTTTTTGGGGGTGGTGTCTTTATTGGAGAAACCGCCAAGATCAAAGTCAGGGAGATTTTCATGCATGCGTTCCAAAGCGCAAACATAATCCGGATCCGTGTTATCAACCCCGCTGTTACGTAAAATATGGTCTTGCAACCCCCAGGATTGAGATCTGGACGCCACAAAGGCATAAGTGGCTACATCCCGGGCCGAGAGAAGGCCCAACCCACCATGCCGCATCGGTAAGGTTGCGACCCGCCACTAGAGGTCCCCAAAATATGCCCCCACAAACTACAATATCTTCAATTGCCTCCCGGAGGCCTTTATCAAAACATGAGACAGCGCTGCCTATAAAGGGGGCTGGCATGTTCGTAAGCCGAAAAGCAACTTTGCGACTCCCATACAGGATCTGAGCAGGAGGAGCTCGCTTTGAGGATCCCGCAGACGAGGGAGGAGCCCCATAAGATCCACAGCCCGTGACACCCTTTTAGTAGACAAATCACAGATGAAGCTAGCATCGCGGCTGACTGCCCCTCCTAGCAGTTTGACACCTCTCTCAGGCCGTCCAGTATCACTGGGGAATAGCCCTGGCCTAGTCTTCACCCCATCGCAGGTTGGCCAAAAAATCTCTGTTTTCTTGATATTAAGGTTGAGTCCCAATGATGGTCCTTCTGAACTGATGATTTCCAGGGCCTTAGCAACCTGCACAGCGTCCCCGATGATCATCCCATCATCTAAGTACCAAGCGTGGAAGGGGAGGTTGCAGTTTTCCTGCACTTGGCGCACTAGGGGTTGTAAGGCAAGGGAAAAAAAGCAAAGGTCCCAAGGGGTCCCCTTACTGAACCTCCGTAAAGGCTCCAATGCGTTCATCCCCAACTTATAACCTAGCTGGCTGGGCATACAAAAATTTGACCCACGGAAAAATGGAGGGGCAATGGCGATGGACTTCCCGTAACAAAACAGATCGGTCAACTACGTTGAAGGCGTTAGAAAAATCAACCGTGAGCATGGCCAGAGAGCCGTCTGCATGAAAAGAACTAAGGAACCTGTTAGCGCTGTGCAACACGGCCTGCCCCATTGGGGATCCCCACCCCGAATTGGTAGTCTCCCAAGTACTTAATAACTTCTTTACCCACTTTCTTCATGGCTACTTTAGAGACCAACCTTCTCCATATGCCCCCCACAGCAATAGGGCGAATCCCATTATCAGGTTTCAACAATGGGGTCAGGGGGCTGAAGCAATAAATTCAGCGAGCACCCCAGGACATAACCCCCCTAACCACAGATTGACCACATCGGTGATAGCAGAAAGCAGACCTGAAGCAGTCACCGACCCCTCCCCGCTAAGGGCATCCAGCAGGTGTTGAGCCCGTAAGCCGTCTCGACCACAGGATGTGCCTTTTGGGAAAGACTTCACACACTTGTAAACGCAGTCTTCTTCCACCGATAATGCAGGGTGGGGTAGAGGGCTGGACGGTAGGGTTGGCGGCGAAACAATGGGATGCTTGTCGATAAGGGCTTGCATGGTAGATTCCCCGGGTGGCGCTACCCCACTGGAGCACAACACCTTAACAGCGGCGGTGAAGTGCCCATCTCTGACTTTCCTGAGGTATTGCTTGATATTGGGGTCAACTTCCTCGTCCTTTCCCCTTGTCCGTTGCGCTCCCCCACCATGCGAGACCTCTTCCCCCGTCGGGAGGAGTGACGTAACCAAGTCCTCAAAACCAGAGCTGTCCTTCCATGTTGCTAAGGCCCGCATAATACTATCACATTGTAAGGACTTCCTGTTACCTGACCTCCGTTCCTGCCTAGAAGACGGAACGACTACCTTAAAAGTACATTGTGGTAAGAGTAAAAGTTTGACCCAGTTTTCAACAGACCTAGGGGAAGCCACTACTTTACGAATGGCGCCCGTCAGAGCCTGGGCAAATGCTAAACGACAACTTGGGGGAATACTTTTAACTGTCCGCACCGGGATGGAGAAAACCTGACCTTGTTGGGACCTAAGATCACAGCTCACCCCAGGAACCCGAGGCCTTAGGATCCCCACAATAAAATCCCCATCTGAGCCAGTGTTTACAGAGAAGGTGGAGACACCATCCGGGTGGTGGCACCCCCTGTTAAGGGCATGTGTCTTCATGCACCTCCCACACAACCAATATCCAAAAACCCGCAGGGTTTCCCCCACATTCGTAAACAACTCTAAATCGCTGGAAAGCGCGCTTCTAAAAAAATCCTTTCGATCCTCTTTAAAATGGAACTGCTGTAAATGTGAGATTAACCTGTTATACCCAGAAGACCCAGGTTTTCCATCTTTACACTCATGGAAATTCCTAAGGGGGCATAGCCACACTCCATTAAACGAGGTAGAAACAAGCCCCTCCCCAGAGGTGTCCCCACAAGCAACCTTAGAAGAGACCATACAAGAAAAATGTGTCCCCCGTCTCGAGATGAGAAGGAGACAAGGTACCACACCCCACCCAAAAGGACGAGAGAGGAGCAAAAGCAACCTATAGTTGCTCACGCCCCCCCAGAAACCGCTTTGAGAGGGGGAGTTAAGCCATTATTATTATTATTATTATTATTATTATTATTATTATTATTATTATTATTATTATTATTATTATCAAATGGAATATTAAACGAACGAACACAAACGAACTTCCCGCCAAATAATTCACGAACTGTATGTTGAACGTTTGGTTTGTTTACAGCCCTACTAATATATAAACACAATAGTATCATTTTTTAACTTTTAATTTCATCCTTTATACTTTATATAATATAAACCTTTAACCAATTTAACTGTTTTACTCTAATTACTTGTTTTCGTTAATTTAAAAAAAAAGTTGAAGTCCTAGGCGTGTTTTTTTATTTGTTTTTTCTTAACATTCCAGTATAAACTTTGTAATGGACATAACGGATACCAACATCGGTATCGGTAATTGTTTTTATCGTTTTTTTATTGATGTAAAACACCTGTATATCTTTTTAGGTATATCACAACTTTATTTATTTTTTTGTTTTTCCTTTCGGTTGCTATATCGAGTGCCGGTATCGTAATGAACCAAACCGATACCAACTAAAGGGCTGTTTGGTTGACTAAGTGCTGAATCATTAAGAGTGCTGAATGGTTAAGAGACTCTGAATGATTAAGTACTGAATGGTTCAGCTATGCACCAAGTCTAAATGATTCAACTCTTAATCATTCCATTCATAGCCTTTTTTATGTTGAAACAAACAGTCTGAATATTGAACTATTCAGAGCTGAATGATTCAGAGCCTCATTAAGAGGCTACCAAACAGGCACTAAAACCGAATTCCCAAATCAAAGAATTCCACCAGTTGAGTTTAAGGTCTCTTGACTCTTGTCTTGAGTAAGTGGGTCAGGAACTTGAAGTGATGTCAAATTGTCAATTAGCCGCTAACTTAGTAGTTCCACTTATTGGGCTTCTTGAAATGGGCTGATTGGGTCCATATGGGCTTGGGTTCATAACCAAATTCCTTGAAGAGCAAGAATTCAATCACGTTTACCGATTCTACAAGCAAACAATAATCTTCATCTCATCTATTGTTTGTTTTTACTTCAATTCTCTTGTTTCAATTCACAAATTTAACTTCATGTAATTATTAATAATTGTGTTAATGTTTTTAATTTTTACTATTTATAAGTGACACGTTAGTTCTAATCGGGTTGGGGTGCTACAACTTATAACATGTATGATTCGTATTATGAAAATTAATGATCTTTAGTTTGCATAATTGTAATGTGAAGTTTTTTTTTTTATATATTTGTTACTACAAAACTAGACAGATATAATTCTGAAAGAAGCATATAGTAGAAGAAACTTTCCAGTCAAGTGGGCACCATGGCAAATGCAGATGTAAGCAAGTCTTTTAGTTTACACACTAGTATATTATTATTATTATTTTATAAATTTACATAGTAAAGATAATGAGATAAGTTATGTAATACAGGAAGATAATACAGGGAGCCTTAAAGAGCAGTTAGCAAAGGTATTTGAGGTATCGCTTAAAGTTACGGTTCCTGATGAGCCACAAGTGGTGCCTCTAATTGCTCCCTGCTCCAGAAAGGAAGCTGGTGATTACCAGTGGTATGTGCATTGTTTGTTTCGGTGTATATTCTTATTTCTATATTGTTAGCATTACTAAATTTGGCTGCATTGTTCTTTGTATCGATTGTCTTTGTTTGGAATGTTGGGTACTAATGTAGTGATGTGTAATGTTTCGTTTATGTAACAGCAACAATGCCATGAGTTTATGGTCTACAATAAAAAGCAAGGGTACAGAATTTAGAGGTCCACAACCTGTTGGACAGGTAATACTGATTTCTTTTTTCTTTTTTTTTTTTTGGTGAAGGCGAACTGTCGTTTATAGAGTAGATAACATATTATTAATGACATGTAGGCGATCATGAGAAACCTTCCAGCATCTGACATGATAGAATCATGCTCCGTAGCTGGTCCAGGCTTTATAAACGTTAAGTTATCAACACAATGGATAGCTAAGGTATTTGTTCTTAACTTTTTGAGCATGCATTACAATCTTGACCTAACTTTTTGCTTACTTTAATGTTCACACTGATTTCTTTTCTTTTTTCCTTTCTGCAGAGTATCCAGAAGATGCTAACGGATGGTATAGACACATGGGCACCGAAGCTTCCTGTCAAAAGGGTAGTAGTCGACTTTTCGTCACCCAACATTGCAAAGGAAATGCATGTGGGTCATTTAAGGTCAACTATCATTGGGGACACACTAGCCCGTATGCTTGAGTATTCTAAAGTTGACGTCCTTCGCAGAAACCATGTTGGGGATTGGGGCACTCAGGTATTTGAATTTTGTTATTTTAAATCTTACAAATCAATATTGTGTGAAGTAAGCAGCATGTAGTAAGTATTACACATACATGGTTCTTATTTGATTCATTGTTTAAAATAAAAATAAATAATGTACATAGTTATTTTGTTACTTTCTCTGCAGTTTGGAATGTTGATTGAGTACCTATTTGAAAAGTTCCCGGACGTGGAAGTTAGTGATCAGGATATCGGAGAACTTGAGGTAGCATAGTTTACATCGAAAGAACACCACTTTTAAATACTTAACAATTGATGTTATTTTGACTGTTTGTACTTTGATAGGTGTTCTATAAGGCCTCAAAACAGCGGTTTGATGGTGATGCTGCATTCAAAGAGAGAGCCCAAAAGGCAGTAGTGAGGCTCCAGGTGAATTAATCCCACAACCATTGTAGTAAATATTGGAAGATAATTCACTGTATGAATAAAATCTTATATGTAAATTAATGGATTTTAAAATAGGTGGGGAAGAAAAGTACAGGAAGCCATGGGCACAAATATGTGAGATAAGTCGACCGGGCTTCGAAAAAGTTTATCAGCGTTTAGGGGTTCACTTGGAAGAAAAGGTATCATTTATCTCTTCTCAATATTAAACAGGCATGTATGTATGCATATTTATTTATTTATTTATTTATGAGTTAGTAGTGTTTAAGTTTATTATTATTTTCAGGGTGAAAGCTTTTATAATCCCTACATTCCTGGAACCCTAGATCTTCTTAGGCAAAAGGGTTTGTTGATTGAAGAAACTAAAAGTGAAACTAAAGGAGCTGAGGTGATCAAAATTGAAGGAAAAGAGAGACCTCTTATAGTTGTCAAGACCGATGGCGCTTTCAACTATGCTTCAACAGATCTTGCAGCTCTGTGGTTAGTTTTCTTAAATAAAGTTTATCTTAATTAGACGTCGATAGACTTAACTTTTTATTTACCATTAAATCGGTATTTCATGATGTATGTAGGTATCGTCTTAATGAGGAAAAAGCCGAGTGGATAATATATGTGACTGATGTAGGACAGAGAGAGCACTTTGAAATGTTTTTCACTGTAAGTCACTTTTACACATGATAACATTTTTCTTTAAGTGAATTTGAATATTAATGGAAGTAACCTGTATTTTTTCAGGCTGCTAAACGTGCAGGGTGGCTACCGACTGATGAGAATCAATACCCTAAAATAAGTCATGTAGGATTTGGTCTTGTTCTTGGTGATGACGGAAAGAGATTTAGAACTCGTAGTACGGAAGTAGTTAAGTTGGTGGATTTGCTTGATGAAGCTAAAACTCGTTGTAAAGTCGCTCTTGTGGAGCGAGGTAACAATATTTTCGCTTATTGTTAAAAGTTAAAACCAATTCCGAAATAAGATGGGTTAAGCACTAAAGTTACCTTGTAATTCTATTAGGTAAAGCTGCTGAGTGGACTCCTGAGGAGCTTGAGCAAACTGCTGAAGCTGTTGGCTATGGTGCTGTTAAGTAAGACTCTCATGCTTTGTGATAGAATAGCAGTCATTTTTAATTTTTTTTTTTAACGGCCAACAAACATTTTTGCCCGACTACCCAGGGAAGTTCCCACACTATGAACAGACCCCCACGACCAACCCAATGGAGGGCCCATACGTACCTCGGGCGGCTGGCGTAGTCAAGCCCGCCCATGCAGTTCCCGAAACCAGGGAAAACCCAACCCCTCATCCGCCCGTAGTCACGACAGTGAAGAATTGGTAAAACCCGGGCGAGATCAGGACTCGAACTCGTGACCATAGGCCATGAGTCATCCATCATTTCTCATTATTAACTATAGCAATTTATTCGGTTATAGTCGTTCAAAACACTTTGGGTGACTTTCGACTTGATTGACTTAGTAAACCCGTTTGACCCGTTCCATTTATTTAAGTTTTACAGTTTTCTCAAACCAAGTTAATTTAGGCAAACAAAGGGTTGAAGCTGCCACCTTCAATATCTGGATACTGCAACCTGTTCATTTGCTCATTCTCTTGATGGACTAATTATATTCTTAATCTTAACAGGTATGCAGACCTGAAGAATAACAGATTGACAAATTACACATTCAGTTTCGATCAGATGCTTAACGATAAAGTATGTTATCCCATTTTTAATTTGTTTAAATGTTCAACTAGTGATTCTTGTTCCTGATCTGCTTGTATTCTTTTATGAATAGGGAAATACCGCTGTATATCTGCTGTATGCACATGCTCGAATATGTTCAATCATACGAAAATCGGGTAAAGACATAGAGGCATTGAAAAGAGTAAGTGTCTCATTTTAATAGCTTTTCTATTTTTATTTTTAATTTGGTTCATGAATTGGATGCTAAAATTCCTTATTCGTGACAGGACGAACAAATAAAATTGGAAAAAGATGAAGAACGTAAGCTGGGATTACATTTGCTCCAGTTTCCTGAGGTATACGCAATTTGCAAAGCAACCGTTATTCAAAACATATTTTCATTTAATGTGTTGAAAGCGCGCCTATTTTTCAGGTTGTCGAAGAGGCGTGCAGAAATCTGTTACCAAATGTCCTATGTGAGTACCTGTATGATTTATCTGAGAAGTTCACGAGTTTCTACGCCGAGTGCCAGGTATATATAACCAATATGAGTTTTCGAACTAATTATTTTATAAATTTTGTTTTGACTTTACAAAAGTCAAAGTCACCCTATGGATTTTGTTGACATTGATTAAATTGGGCAGGTTGTTGGGTCTGCTGAGGAGACAAGCAGATTATTGTTGTGTGAAGCAAGTGCAGTGGTGATGAGAAAATGCTTCCATCTTTTGGGGATTACTCCTGTCTACAAAATCTAATCTCTTATTTTACAATTTGGATGGGATCCCTAGATAATTTCGATACACTATTGCAGGTTTTAAATCTTTGCCTTTGGGCATCCATCACTAGTGTTAAATTGACATGAGAATGGAAAATAAGTTTGTCAAAAAGTAAATAACAATATCTCTGTTTACAAAGTTGTCACTTCTATATTTTTATTTCTTAAAATATTGCTGAATGAAAATAATATGTCCTAATTTAGTCATTTTGTTGTTGGGTTATTACAAACTGATGGAATACTACTATTAGGTCAACTGTGTCAAATAGCATTGTCATACCATCGCCAAGGATCACTAGCATAGAAAGAATTGAGAAGAATAACTAAGTTGATCTAAGACTCGGAGTGTTGCGACAAACCTTTCAAACGGGAAAAAATAGAAGTAAAAGTGTTGAACATTGGCCAACACGTTGCATTGTGTTAACTTGCAAAATTTAGAACAAAACATAAAAACGTTGAACCACACACGCACGTTATGCGGTGTTAAGTCGCAAAATTTAGAACAAAAATTTGCGAAAGATAAAAAGTAAAAGAGGACCAAAGTTGAAAGTAAAATAGTTGTGAGGTTTTCTTGCAAAAGATTAAGTTTTGGGTTAAAAGTTCTTAAAAAACACTCTAAGCATGAGATACAACAAATCTATGCACAAATAAGTTGTAAACTAACGTTATGTAAATATCTTATTTGTTATGAATATATTATATTACCGTGACTACATTTCTAATTTTTCATTTGCCTATAATAAGTTATCCTCCTTAGACTATGTGGTGTGGTGGAGGCAAAGCTTGGGAAGCCTTGCCATCACGTCATCAAAAAGTGGGTCCAACATACTTTTAGACATTTTGAGGACTACCCAAGGGTGTGGCCGTGTGGGGGTAGTCCTCCTTAGATAGTCCTCAACTCCTATTGGCCACCAATTAATTTTTATTTTCTAATTTGTTAATAAGTAAATAATTGAACTAAATAAAAGAAAAAGTCACATAACATTAAAAAAAAGTACACACCGAAACCTTAAAAGAAACCGAAACACATAAAAAACAAACAAACCGAAACATAAATAAAAAAAGTCGAAGCCTACAACATTTTAAAACAATCGAAAGCTTAAAACCATCTACCAATCGATACGAAAAAACGCAATAATTGCCATGAGAGGAGATGGGTAACGACGAATTCGCCCCCGTGAGCAGCCCGATAGTATTGTTGTGTGAGTTGGATTGCCGCTCGTTCGGTAAGACGAGGGTTCGCCTCCATTGTGGCTTGAAACGAATTGTTCCACCTCGTACACCATATTTGTATACTCCGCCACCTACTAACGAGTAGATCCGCTGAGCGGTGATTTGTTCCGGTTAAACGGTTGTATTCCGCCGAAACATTGTTCCAAAAAGAACCCGAATTAACTTGTAAGTTTGTCATCCCTCTGGTATTGATGTATGCCGTCACCAACTTGATCTCGTTGTCGTTAGTCCAAGTCGCCATTCGATGAGATAAGGGGTTTTGTTTTGTTGTTGGATTTTATAAAAAAAGGGTATGAAGAAGAATAAGAATAAGAAGGATGGTAAAAATGAGAAGGTAAAGGGGGGTTTTTATAGTTGAAAAAAAGGGTACATTTTTTTTAAAAAAAAGCTAACGTTAAAAAAAAAAAATTAATGTAAGGCCCCACAAAATTCAAACCAACCAATGACCATGGCCCTGACATTTCGTTCGAATGTAGCCGTTTTGGCCGGAGGAGGCACGAATAGGGTGGTGTTGGCCGGGCCAAGACGGCCATGCCGTGCCTTGGCCGCCTCCCGTACCGCACAGTCTTATATCTTTATACCTACCCTCTTTATATCCTTTTTGGTCATCAACTGTTTCATTAATCAGTGATTACGCGTGGCAGAAGCATAACCATCAATGAATGGATTTGCAACTTTACTTGGATTTAGTCTTCCCGTGTTTTCACACATGATTTCACCTAAATAAATTAAACCAAACACTTTTTTTACAAAATAACTTATCAACTTATTGTTTTCCCCCACAAAATAAGCTAATCTAAACACTATTCTAAAAACTCATTATTTAAAAAAGTCATAAATTAATAAGTCATTTTAACTAAAAGCCTTTTTACTCAAATAAATTTATTCAAACATGCCCTCTTCTATTTCAGAACAGAAAATAATTTTTAAATTAAAATAAAAACTTACTCTAATCTAGTATACTTATTAGTTGTGCTAAACTAGTTTTATACCCGCCGCGCGTTGCCGCGGCGGGGGCAAACGGGTTACTACGTTATACATATTTGCCGCACGTTGCGGTGAAAGCATATACTCAAGGTGAGTATATGCATAATGAATGTGTCAGTGTCTGAGGTATATCACTTGTGCTTAAAATTTTGCGACATCTTTGGAGTCGCAGTGAATTTTCCGAGTTGACAATTGCACACAGTTGGAAACACGATTTTGTCACATTTAGGGAGACTTATTTTCTCCTTCACAGTGCTACGTTCAGATTTCATTGCGGTTCCTAATTTGCAGACGAAATAAGGCTTGATTTAGGTACTCGCTTTACATAATATTGCTGGTGCATGCAAGTAGTATACCCATCAAGAAAGTTACATCGAGTTAGATATGTACAGATGTAGCATTATGTTCAAAAGGTTGCGTATTCACTTCAAGATGGGAACAAAAGGGTATCTTGCCTTGAACCTTTCATGCCTATGCTTGTTTGGCTTTTAGAGATGATGTTGGTTAGTAAGTAGTTTAAATCCAGAAAATATGATAAATGTATTTATGGAGCGTACCCTTGTCGGCGCCATGGAGTCGTTTAGCCGGTGTTGTTGGAGGCCTAATAGGTGGCGTTGATATTTCGGCTGTTGGCTGAAGAGGCAAGGTTTTGCTGACTGATCGTTGGGGAAACGCTATTTATTGCCATTGGATTATTAGGCTTTGTAGTAAGTGACATGATTTTCGGAGCATTTATTGCCTTTAGGATTTTATCTGGTAATGCATACGGGTCGTCCTGGCCGAGTTTAATTACCATGTCGTTGCAAGCGACTTCTATCATTCCGGTCATCGCTTCATCGAAAAAGATGGCATCAACTTCGGCTGTCTTGTCTTTTATGATGGTGTTGACGCAGTACCTGTGATCAGATTAAGATTACACAAAGCATAAATTACAGTTTATAAAAATTAATATCTGGTAAAAAACGAATATAAAATAAGAATAGCTGGGAAAAAAACGAAACGATCCAATTCACATTTTATAAAAATCAATATCATAAAGAAATTCTAACTATCAGAGAGTTAAATAAGGTCTATCCGAACTACGTTAATCAAATGTGATAAAATTAAGATTACGCAAAGCATAAGTTACAACTATTAAAACTATTAACTGCTAGTTTCTTGTTTGCTAAATGTTTATGCTTAATACCTGAAATCCAAGCCAAGTTTTGTCCCTAAAAGCAAATATGATCATAAGCCTACCTGGGGTAAACGGCTAAACAAAAAAACGTCTATGCGCCTAAACAAATAAACGCCCCAAGCGCGTAGCTTTTAGAAAAAAAAAGGGCAGCCTAATTGCTGGGAAATCGGTCCAAGCACGCGCAGAGCAGTGTTTAACGGGTGGTGTGAGGTACATCTCCTAAATGCCTAACGTAGGTGAATAACGTATGCGCCAAACCAAATAAAGACGCGAAGCGCGCAGCTTTAGTGCTGCCAAAACAGTCACAGGCGCACAGTTTAAATGCAGGGAAAACACATCAGACCATTTATGACGCCTTCTCATCACTGATTTCATTGTTAATTTCTAGTGGTTGCACAAAAGGCATAAAGTTAAGAAAATCCGTTAGTATCACGATTTGCAGAAACGTAGCATACTTACTGGAACCTGGGTGACCCGTCATCATCCCGACATTCATATGTCGCTGCTGTGCCGTCCTTTTTTAGCATCCTACGCCCGCATTTGAAGCATGAAACGTAAAACCATGGTCTGTCTTGTCTTATGGTTTCTATTGAAAGCGACCGAAAGTCAATAAAAACGTTGCAACGCGTCAATCGATATACCTGCAACGCTTTCTTTAAACAACAAAATTGCCCATTATTACACGACTAAACTGTCTATCTGTAGCACGAAAAAAAATTCACCAAAAAAAAGTGCATACTAATACCAGAAACTATTATTTAAAGCTATAGAGTATTATTATTATCAACTAATGGCTAAAACGCCTATTATCAACAAACAGCTAAATCAAGTAATGACTATTATCAAGTAACGCCTAACACCTATTATCAAGTAACAGGCGCCTATTATCAAGTAACGCCTATTATCACCTAACACGTAAATCAACTAACGCGTAATGCTTATCAACTAAAGTTGCTTGATTCCATCTTAAAAACCAGATATCTTTACTTAAGACAAAAAAAAAAGTATGTTTTTAAGTAGCAAAACTGAGGTAATATAAATCGACCAAAAGACAATAGCCTAAGCGGTTTTTGAGAAAACACCTAAATCAGTACATAAACTGTCTACCTATAGCACAAAAGAAAATTCACCAACAAACGCCTATTATCAAGCAACGCCTATTATCAACTAACGGCTATTATCAAGTAAGGCCTATTATCAACTAACGCCTATTATCAACTAACACATAAACCAACAAACGCCTAATACTTATCAACTAAAGGTGCTTGATTCTACCTGAACTGCTTAAGAAACTAATTTCTTTAGTTAAGACTTAAGAGACCCAACTTTAACATTTTCCTCGGAAAGACTTTTACTGAATATCAATAGTAACTACTGTAAAGCACATTTGGTTGTTTTCATGCATGGTAATTTGTTATTCTATTTAATATCTATAACCTTCCACTGATAATCAAAAGGGTGGTAAAAAAATTTCCAAAATCGTCTACTACTGAATTGTAAATGGTAAAAGCCAAGGTGCTTATAGACCATTGAAATTGACTTAAACGCGCAAGTTCAAGTCAGCCTATTCGGGTTAAGTTTTTACGCATACGGGTCAACTTAACTAAAAAGGCACCTAACATAGATGAGAAAAGATTAAACAACCTGTTACCGGATGGTGTTCATTCCTTATCTTCAAGCAGACTACCATCATCTTTCTCAACGCAAACATTTCCTATTTCAACCCCATCTTCAATTCATCATCAAATTACAGTCCCTATCCTTAATGGCAACAACAAAGCCAGGAAAGAGGACCCATAAACCTAAAGCTTACTACAAGAAACGCAACTCCAATTCAGCATCAGTTGACAACCCCTAACATCATAACCCTATGAAAGAACCCTAAAAAAACCGCTGCAGTAAAGGAAGAGGACAATTACCTGGGAAAAGATGGCTGTTGAAGAAACCTAATCGTGTAGGCTTACTCAAGATATGAGTCGACTGGTGTAATAAGAAGCTGAGTCAAGAGAAGGTGGGCTACAGGGCTGACACGTGGCGGCAGGAAATATTCCAAGATAAACGATGCAGATTGAGGCAGTAAGAGGTTGTACAGATGCATTCAAATGTTGTATTGAGCGGAATAGTGAATGCAAGACACATCAAAACTTACCTTTTGTATATATATATAATATCTCCTATTACTGTCAAATTCAAGCACTAGCGAGTCTGCAAACAATAATCTTTACTCTTCTTCGCTCATCATCCGTCATTAAGCACGCCGTCTTGTGATCGTATGCTCAAACGTCACCGATTGTTTGTTTATACTTCAATTCTCTTGTCTTAATTCATCATTTTAAGTTATTGAAACCTTATATTGTGATTACGATACGAATCCGTAGTTGAATTCATATTCACCAGGAGTTGTGTGCAATATTATGTCTATATTTGATCATTAGTTTTCTGTCTGATGGCTCTATTGGCATTAATTGTTAAGTGAAGTTCACATATTAGAAGCTTTCCGCAACAATGGCAGAAGCAGCTGTAAGCAATTCTTTTAACTTACATATCATCTTGTATGTGTGTTGAAGTTTGAAACTAGTTTTTGAATAACAGAACAAGTATATAATTTATAACTACAGGATATGTATATTATGTTTTTTTTTGTTTTTTTTTAATTTAAATTTACATAGTAAAGATGATGAGATAAGTTATGTAATGCAGGAAGATAATACAGGGAGCCTTAAAGAGCAGTTAGCAAAGGTATTTGAGGTATCGCTTAAAGTTACGGTTCCTGATGAGCCACAAGTGGTGCCTCTAATTGCTCCCTGCTCCAGAAAGGAATCTGGTGATTACCAATGGTATTCGCTATTTATAGTGTTTGTGCATGCTTTGCTTTGTTTCAGTTTATATTCTGGTTTCTATATTGATATAGCAATAGGATGCACCTTCATTTGGATTGATTGCTTTTCTTCAGAATGTTGGGTACTGATGCCTAAAGTTTCATTTATGTAATAGCAACAATGCCATGAGCTTATGGTCTACAATAAAAAGCAAGGTACAGAATTTAGAGGCCCACAACCTGTTGGACAGGTAATACAGTTTTTTTTTTTTTTTTTTTTTGTGGCCAAAATGAATTGTCATGTATGTTGAATGTATAGACTATAGAGTAGATTTTATCCGAACACCAATTATATGGTTCTATTTGGCCTTTTATAACGTGTAGGCGATCATGCGAAATCTTCCAGCATCTGACATGATAGAATCATGCTCTGTAGCTGGTCCTGGCTTTATAAATGTTAAGTTATCAACACAATGGATAGCTAAGGTATTTGTTCGTAACTTTATTATACAATCTTGACCTAACTTTTTGCTTACCTTCATTTTATTACTGTTTTCTTCTGCAGAGAATTCAGAAGATGCTTACTGATGGTATAGACACTTGGGCACCAAAGCTTTCGGTCAAAAGAGCAATAGTTGACTTTTCATCACCCAACATTGCTAAAGAAATGCATGTGGGTCATTTAAGGTCAACTATCATTGGGGACACACTAGCCCGTATGCTTGAGTATTCTAAAGTTGATGTCCTTCGCAGAAACCATGTTGGGGATTGGGGCACTCAGGTATTTGAATTTTGTTATTTTAATTCATATATATCAATATTCTGGGAAGTAAGAAGCATGTGGTATCACACATATGTGTTCTTATCTTATTCTCTGCGTAAGTGAATAATGCTCATAAGTATGATGTTACTTTTTTTGCAGTTTGGGATGTTGATTGAGTACCTATTTGAAAAGTTCCCAAATGGGGAGGTTAATGATCAGGATATTGGAGAACTTGAGGTAGCATAGTTTACTTCGAAAGAACACATTTGAAGTTTCATTCTTTTATGTTTCCCATGTGATGGCTTCTTGCATTTTTATGTTATTGTTTCAACCACACACTTCTAACTGATCATTTACATAATTATACAATAAACTTTTTGAAGTTTCGGTTTTCTGAATTACATTACATTCCCCCTCTCAAATTAGTTATATCCTATATAATGGACATCTCATTTAAATACTTAACAATTGATATTATTCTGACTGAGTTGGTACTTTGATAGATGTTTTATAAAGCCTCTAAACAGCGGTTTGATGGTGATGCTGAATTTAAAAATAGAGCCCAACAGGCGGTAGTCAGTCTCCAGGTGAGTGAACCAACTTTGTGAGTATAATCAGTATCCAGATATAATTCAGTTTATAAACAAAATCTTCGGTTTTCTTAAATGTAAATTAAAAATAGGCTGGGGTGGAAAGGTATAGGAAGGCATGGGCACAAATCTGCGAGATAAGTCGAAAGGGTTTCGAAAAAGTTTATCAGCGTTTGGGAGTCCACTTGGAAGAAAAGGTATCATTTTTCGCTTATCGATATAAAATTAGCATACATGCATATTTATTATTTTATGATTAGTATTGTTCAATTTTTATTGTTTTCAGGGCGAAAGCTTTTATAATGCTTACATTCCTGGAACCCTAGATCTTCTCAGGCAAAAGGGTTTGATTGAAGAAAGTGAAGGAGCTCAAGTGATTTATATTGAGGGAAAAAAGATACCTCTTATAGTTGTTAAGAAAGATGGAGGTTTCAACTATGCTTCAACAGATCTTGCAGCTCTGTGGTTAGTTATCTTAAATATAGTTTATCTTAATTAGTAAGTGGTAGATTTCGCTTTTTATTTACTATTTAATCAGTATTTCTTGTTGTATGTAGGTATCGCCTTAATGAGGAAAAAGCTGAGTGGATAATATATCTGACTGATGTAGGTCAGAGAGAGCACTTTGAAATGTTTTTCACTGTAAGTCACTTTTACACATCATAACATTTTTTTCATATAAATTAATATTAATGGAACTAAACAACTTTTTTTCAGGCTGCTAAACGTGCAGGGTGGCTACCAACTGATGAGAACAAATACCCTAAAACAAGTCATGTAGGATTTGGTCTTGTTCTTGGTGATGATGGAAAGAGATTTAGAACTCGTAGTACTGAAGTAGTTAAGTTGGTAGATTTGCTTGACGAAGCTAAAACTCGTTGTAAAGCGGCTCTTGTGGAGCGAGGTATAAGTATAACCATATTGTGGCTTATTATTAAAACTAATTCGTTAATAAGATGGGTTAAGTACTTAAATTATATTCTAATTCTATTAGGTAAAGCTGCTGAGTGGACTCCTGAGGAGCTTGAGCAAACTGCTGAAGCTGTCGGATATGGTGCTGTTAAGTAAGATTCTCATGCTTCATGATAAATAATTATGGCTATACCGCTTTACTCATGCTACTGCACCAATAAAGTCAGTAGTGTTTTTTTTTTATTATTATTTTTTTTTACGATGGACCTGCTTTAATAATTTTTTTTACATACTGGGGTAGTGGGGTGTTGATACACACTAACCCCCCCCCCCCCCCCTCCCCCTCTTTGGTACGACCAGTTGTTTGATCAGATATAGTATTGAGATTTAAAAAAGATTTGTGGTTTGTTAGATATAACGCCACCTTTTTGTTTGCTTAAGTCACATTTTTAAGTGCCACCTTTCTGTGCTTTAGTTTTTGTGGATATGTTGTTCTTATTTCTTAAGTAACACTTTTACTTTCTAAGTAGGGTGTTGATAAGTAAATTTTTGTGTTTTGCTAATTAATTCATGTTGATATTAAAGAGTGTCACCACTTGATCGGTGTTTCGTTACTAATTGATGCTTTTTTATTTCCTTAAGTCATTTCATGCCATTTTGGAAGTTAAAAAACTACTGGAGTACCGCATTCATATTGCACCCGTGATTTATGTATACTTATTTTGGGAATGAGAATTATAACTGTTTGTGCAACTGCACTTTATAATTTGTGTAAATAAAGCGGATTCACGAGGGTAGAGGCGGATGGGTCAAGTGGGTTGTGTATCAGATTTCGTGGTTATTTTTTAGTATGTGTCCAAACTCCAAACAAATGGAGTGGGTTGGTTGGACCTGTCTGCACTTTTTAGGCATGTTTTTTAATGTTATAAGATACTAATATGTTGAACAATATTATAAAAAACTACATTGTTAACATAGTAGTCTAATTAAAACATATAAAATGAAGCTATTTAGGAGGTTGTAACCATTTGAAACACTTTGGGTGACTTTTGACCTACTTGACTTGACAAACCCATTTGACCTGCTTCCACTTTAAATAATTTCTACAGTTATAACTTTTTATTCTTTCGGAGATAAATTACAACCCAAGCCGACCTATCTGACACTAAAAATATTTGGATACTGGCATACTGCAACACCTTCATTTGTTATGTACCTTGCTTGACTAATTATGTTGTTAACAGGTATGCAGACCTGAAGAATAACAGATCGACCAATTACACATTCAATTTTGATCAGATGCTTAATGATAAAGTATGTATAATATGTTCTCCCATTTCTATTTTGTTTTAAAAGTTCAACTAGTGATGCAATGGCATCATTGTAAGGCAAATGTGAACTTATTTTTTACCTGAATAAAATCCTAAACAAATACGCCCTTCTTTGGATGATTAAGTCCCTAAACTTACAAAACTCAACAACATGATTAAGGCCCTAAACATTACATAAAAGACCTTCTTATTAAATTCTCTACGTTTATGACTTTAGGGACTTAACCATGCAAAAAATAATGTTGAATGACTTCTGTGTGAACTCAGCAAAATTCATTGTTTTTTTTTGCCTTGCATTGTATTTCTCAAATTCTTTCCCAGTTTTATATTTCGAATCCGTACGGCATTTTGTTCCTGACCTGCTGATGTTCATTGATGAGTAGGGAAATACTGCTGTATATCTGTTGTATGCACATGCTCGAATATGTTCAATCATACGAAAATCGGGTAAAGACATAGAGGCATTGAAAAAGGTAAAGAGTCCCATTCTTATAGTTTTAATTTGTATTTTGGGTTCTTAAATTGGATGTTAAATATATAATAAAATGTATTTTTCTGACAGGACGGACAAATTAAATTGGAAAAAGATGAAGAACGCAAGCTTGGGTTACATTTGCTGCAGTTTCCTGAGGTAAAGTCTATTTTACAAAGAAGAAAACCGTTTTTCAAAGCATCTTATTTTCTTCGGGTGGGTTGGGCAACGGGTCAAATTGGTCACAACCTTCTACTACTGGCCAATCATTTTCTTATTTAATGTGCTGAAAACCCCTTTGTTTTTCAGGTTGTCAAAGAAGCTTGCACCAATCTGTTACCAAATGTCATGTGTGAATACCTATATGATTTATCTGAGAAGTTTACGAGCTTCTACTCTGAGTGCCAGGTATATATACATGTGTTTTTCCGTATGCAATTGTTCATACAAATAAATTACATATCTCTATGATTTATTAGATTATCTTTGTTAAATTTATTTGACTTCACAAAAGTCAACTATTTAGTAGATTATTTTTGTTAAATGTGTTTGACTTTATATAAGGTAACTACTTATTAAATTATTTTTGTTAAATTTATTTGACTTTACAAAAGTCAACTATGGTTCTTGTTGGTATTGATAACATTGGGCAGGTTGTTGGGTCTGCTGAGGAGACAAGCAGATTATTATTGTGTGAGGCAACTGCAATGGTGATGAGGAAATGCTTTCATCTTTTGGGGATCACTCCTGTCTACAAACTTTGACGTCTAATTTTATAATTTGGATCATGAAGAATATCGTGAATTCACAATACAAGTTTATGATTTATACACTTGATGCATGCTATAAGTTTGTAAATGATTGCAATTTGTAAATATTTATATTGTTCTTGTTTTGCAGAATTTCATGCCTTTGGGCATCTTTCTATGACTGTTACACAAATTTATGATTTATACACTTGAAGCATGGTAAAACTTGATGTGTTCTTATTTCAAGTCTTGTTTGGGTTGAATTTTTAATTCAAGATGTATTTAGACATGTCTACAAGGTGTATACTTGTTTTTGAACATGCATGTCACCCCTTCTTCAAGGGCTTGCGCAAACATGTCTATAAACTACATTTTTCAAACCAGATGATTTGGTTTAAAGCTGCTACAAGTTGATACAAGATAAAACGATATAAGAGGTGATTTAGATATTTGGAATTTGTTGGTATTTGAAGGTGTAATTATGTCAATTTAATATAAATTTAGAGAAACCAGTCGACTGGCAGGGTGCGGACTGCGGAACACCACCACCACCACCGGGGCGCAAGACCGGAAGGAGGTGAACGATGGGCTGCATGGGGAAGTGAACAAGGATCTACATGTGGAGAGTTAACTCTAAATTTTCGGATTTTGCAATAATACCGCTTATTCACTTTTTTACATAATTACCTTCTGGTCCAATGACACGGGACGGGAGTGAAGGTTAAGACTTGAGATTTCGAAAGTCTCGGATTCAAAACCTAACTTAAGGGGAAGGGAATGTTTCTCATAGTGGTGGGTTTCCTTTTTTTTTGATCGGCTAGCGCGGTGGTCTCTTTTTTTTTGTTTTTGAGGAGCCACTGACAACTGACGCGGACCCAGTTCGAAGCGGCGCCATAGCGTCAAACTGGTTTGTTACCCCGAAAGATAACCTAACCGCCCAGGCCGGCCAAGGTTGCTGGGGGCTGCCAGGAGTCGAACCGGTGACCTCAGACGAGCGGGAACCCACCTAAGGTGGTAAAACCCTCTCACCTCACCTTTGCATCCAATGGGAATTGAACCGGAGTCCACATTGGGACCATCAATTCTTTCCACCACTGAACCAAAGGATCATTGGCGGTGGGTTTCCTTCTTAATGGTGCTCCTCGGTGACTCACAATATGAACGGTTAACATCCCATCTCAAAAAAGTAAAAAAAAAAAAAAAAAAAAAAAAAATCATCAAACACTAGTTAAAACAACTTCATCTAGTGTTGAGATTCAGTCATGTTACAAAATCAATAAAATCCAAACCCACACCATCCATCACCTCCCCACCAACAAATGTTTAAATACTGCTACCCACCAGGCCACGTCTTCAACACCTCACCATTTATTAATTAATTTATTCATACAAATCACAGTCAACAAACCACAGCTCCCTTCCTTTCTTTTCGACGGAGTCTACAACACAACCCTCAAATCATCTGTAGCTCCTATCCATGGCTCTCTCCAACCTCCGTACCTTCCTTCTCTTATCCCTCTTTGCCCTAATATGCACTCATATTAGAGCCGATGACGTCAGTGACGGAGTAGCTGTTGGATCTGATGGCTCTGAAGCGTTTAAGGCTGAGTTGGATAAGCTCAGTTTTAAGATCCAATCACTCGGTATATGTTTCGCCTTTCTGCTTTCTGATTTACATTATTTAGGCATTTAGGTTACTTCTACAGCAAGTAATGTTGAATTGATGGATTTTAGTTTGAATTGATGGATTTGATGTTTTGATTTGCATAATTTAGTTATTTTTTATGATATTTTGTTCGGTTGCTGTATTAGTAGAATTAGACAATTAGGGATTTAGGTATAACTTGTTTGGCAGGTAATGTTGAATTGAAACAAATAGATGATTTGCTTTGGATTTGAATATTTGATGTTTGGATTAACATAATTTAGTTCCTTTTTTATGATATTGTGTGTCAGTTACTGCGTTAGTAGAATTAGGGATTTAGGTAATGTGGTATTGAAGTGATGTGTTTGATTTTTGAAGAGTCACTTGTTCATGAGAAGAGTGAAGAGTTAAGAAGCAAAGATGAGATCATTGCTGCGAAAGAGAAAGTGATTGCGGATAAGGAGAAAACGATTGAAGAGAAATCGGAGAGCATTGCTTCTTTACGGAAGGATGTGGCTTCGCTTAAGGTAGGGTTGCAATGAAATCATGACTTATGAGTTATGACTGGGTCTTTTTCGGTTTGTTGATTTTTGTTTAAATCTTTTTTGTAGGTGAAAGGGTCTTCAGATGCTAAGGAGCAGATCCAGAAGGCTAACAAACGAGCGCAGGAGTTAGAGAAGCAGGTTTTTGTGCAATGGGATTGGTTTCATACTTTTATTGAAGTGGTTAGTTAATGATTTAGATTATATAGTGGTTTATGGTTTTTTGTTTCTTGTTGCAGGTGGAGAAGCTACAGTTGGAGTTGGATCTTAAGGCTGGTTTAAGGGACGTCTTGGAAACTCGATCAAAAGAATTGGAGAAGAAAATGCTTGAAACAAATTCAAAGATTCAGGATGTAAGGTCTTGTATTATAGTGTTATATTTACTTGGTCCTACTGAGGGGAAAAAGCTGATTGTGATGTTGCTATGTTGGAAATGTTTGAATAAAAAATATTGAGAAAATTATGGAGAAATGAATGCTAGGAACATCTGTAGTAGGTTGTTCCCATTGTTAGACTTGTCCAATGCTAGATTTATGGCATTAATGGCAGGATTTATGCATGCGGCTTTTTCTTTAGTGTGTAAATAGCTAGACGCTAGTGGCTAGTTTACATTTATTCGCATATGTGGCACAATGCTTGTACATTGCATATAAGCCCAAAATAATGAAGGAAATATTAATCTTTTTTGTTCTATTTCTTGTTCCAGCTTCAACAGACTATTGAAGAACAGAAGACAAAACTTCAGAAAACTGAGCGTGCTCTTAAAGTTGCTGAGGTATGCTCACATCATGTTGTACTTATTTAGATGTTTAGAGTGTGATGTATTTATATCTTCAATTATATGTAGGACGAACTTATGAAGACTAAGAATGAAGCTGCACAGAAAATCAAAGAATTGACAGAGGTAAAACAAAACCTGAATTATTGTGATTTATTTTATGCTGCCTTTAATTGTGTCAGGTGCTCATATATATGATACTTAAAAAAAAAAAAATTGGTTATCGTTCTTGATATAAGCTTGGCTGTCTCATATTTGTGTGATCTTTTTTCTTTGTTTTCTATTTGGTGGGACTTGTTTATTCCCCACATAAAGTGAACCATACCTACAATCACATCTCCATCTCTTGCACTGTATAAAGGGCATCCCATGAAGGAAAGATATTAAATGGTCATCTTCATTTCTTTATTTTTTTCGTAACAAAGAACACGTAGGTATTTAATCAATAGTGAAACATCTTTATTAAACTATGAGTCTAGTCAAACTTTTACATTTATTTTGGAATTGGGAGTAAGCAACTTGGGCGTGTCTTATTATCTGTTTCAGAAAGGGTTAAGTTGCATTGCTTAGAATTTAGAGAAACTACCTTTTTAACATTTCTTTTTTACATCTAAATATCACATAACCTAGCACTTGCAAGGATTTGAACCCAAACCACTTTTGTGGGGGGCAAACACCAAACCACTAGGTCATGGGTTAGAGAAACAACTACTATTTGCGTATAGATGGTTAATAATTGCATATAACGAGAGTGTATTGAAAGTTAACAGGACTAGTTGGCATGGCCCCTTGCATTTGGCGATTGCTCCTCTTTAGTATTGAATCGCAAAAGTTTACATGCAGATAGCTGACCCCTTCTGATCTGTTTAAAGAAATTTCTCTTTGTTTCATCCTTAGTGTATTAGTCAATGTAAATATTTTGTGTTAGGTTCAGTATATAGATGGTAATCATGTTTTATTATGAATTCCAACCATTGTCCCGCTCATTTGACTAAATGTTATTATGTTTTCTGCATTTGTAATTTTGTATTCAGGTTCATTCTGCATGGTTGCCACCTTGGCTTGCTGCCAGTTTGTCTTCTAGTCAGGTAGCTGTCTTTTAAATGTGCTACACATGCTTATAAGAATATAATTGTGAGGTTTGACCATTTGATTAAATCAATACTTTGCAGTCTTATTTGGAGGCTCATTGGAATAAAAATGGAAAACCTGCTCTTGATACTTTCACAAAGAAGGTAATTTATATTTGTTCCTTTTGTGGATTCTTATTCTATGTATAATTTACTTAAAATCATGTTAAGAAAGGTTCTTTTCTTTATGGCAGACTTTGGAGACGAAGGCACAAGCTGAAAAGTGGGCTGAGCCTCATATAGAAACAATCAAAACTGTAAGAAGATTTTCTCGATTGTTGTTAGTATACCTTTCTTGCACTGTATATTTTCACCTTACGAGTTTATGTCAAGATGTCTGATGTAAGTAAGTTGGTGAGTGCTTATGTTCCTCCACAATCTTTTTGTTGAATTGTGCTCTTCAAAGTGGTACTTTAGCTTTAGTTTGGTTTATGTATTGCTACTTCACTAATGACTAACCAACTACTTGTGTGAACTGTGAAATTTACATTCCTGTTCAATCTTTTGTTGAATTGCTACTAGAGGTGGCAATTTTGACGCGTTTACTTATGCATGGGCTAGATTTGGGTTATAAAAGTTTATGCTTCTATCCCTAATGGATCAAATGGCTAAAATTTTAAATAGCTAAAAGCCTAAAAGGGAAATGAGTTGAACGCTGTAGTGGGTACAACCTTGTAAATTACTTTCTATGAAAACTGGATTATTGCTGCAACACCGTAGTATTTATAATTATATCTAACACACTAACTATTTGTAAAAGAATTTGGACAAAAAGTGCTTGGGGTCATCCTAACCTTCTGCCCATTTTAACCCATTCAAAACAGTAATCCACTAATCCTAACCTTTTACCCATATTAACCTGTTAAAAATTTATTGTCTCGACCATCACCTGTTCATTTTCCACCTAAATTATCTATAATCACTGGAATTTTGTTGTAATTCTAAATTATGCAGAAGTGGATTCCTGCTGCAAAGGAACAATGGGTGGTTGTCATAACTAATGTTGAGCCCCATGTGCAACATTTGACCAAAAAGACCAAAGAGGTCTATGTTCAATCAAAAGAGATTATTACTCCACATGTGATTAAAGTAAAAGAAGTCGTAGACCCTCATTTTCAGGTATGTTTTAACTTTTAATTGACCTTCTTGCTAGTTTCTCAAATAAAATGTGTCAAATCATAATATGAAAGTTGTGCCCGGCCAGGTTGCAAAGAAGTTTTGCAAGCCATACATTGATAAGGTTGCTGTTGCAACAAAACCCCACCTTGATAAAGCACAGGAAGTACTTAAGCCCTACACAAATCAGGCAGTTCAAGCGTATGCTCAATTTCTTGAATCTGCAACCGCATATCATCATCAGGTACTGCTTTTTTATTGGCATTCTTCTCTTTTAGTGTTTGGATAAAGTAAATTTGATTAATAATTAGTTTTGGAAAAATGCCTTTATATCAGCTACAATGAAACCAATTTTGCAAGGAAAGGCTAAGATTAGATTATTAATGACCCTTCCATTTTATCATATTTTAATGTCTATTCACCTACTAAGAAAAAAGATGGTTGTTTGTTATAGATGGAAAAAATTAATTGTTGGGAGGTGTAGAAGACAGATGTTTTTTTAGATATTGGTTATAGATCTATAAAAAATATGCTGTGGTTGATAAAGCGTAATTGACATATTTAACATTTGGATATATGATATCACTTATCAACAATATAAGTATGACATATTTGATGGTTTTATCTATTAGTTACTTAAAATAGTCATATTCCTCCCCACGTGGTTAAGGGTTCTCGTCTCATAGTGGACATTGGTTAGATTGTCGGTTTAGAGGGTGTGTGAGTTGGGCGTTCTAAAAAATCTAAATAATTGAGTATGTAATTGATACAGTCATTCAACTCCAAGCTGCGTAAGCAATCCAGACACTATCTTGAGTCACATGTTTAACTTAAGCTGATTGATTTTGATTATTTGATGTCACATAATCAGCGTTTCTGTTTTTCCCATGTTCTAGATTGTGTCAAATGCCAATGATTATGTTGGGACATTAAATTGAAATTCATGCTATAAGCTGATCTTAATATGTTACGTATACTTTTATCTTGATGCAGTTCTGTTTTGATCTAAACCATTGTAAAAAATAACTTTTATTTAATCTGAAGGTTCAAGGCACTGTTGAAGAATCACTGAAAAAACATGAAGTTACAAAGTCTCTTGCAACTAAGGAGTTTGTATGGTTTGCTGTATGTCTCTCATCCTCCTCTCCCATCACATACACACGTAAAGGAACAGCAAGATAGGAAAAATATGTCATATTTACAAGTGGCAAAAAACGCAGGCGGGTTGGGTAACGACAAATGACTCAAAATGGGTTCAGCGCAAAATTAATAACTTAAATGATATATGTATGACCCATTATACAATATACATAAAATCAACCCAAAATAAACTGTTTTAGTTATTTCTTATGGAATTGCTACGTTTAGTCACATTTTTCTATTTCTAAAAACAAGGAATTAGTAAATTTATCTTCTTTCAGGCATCCGCACTGTTGGCACTGCCCGTCATCATTTTACTCAGAGCTTTATCAGCAATCTTTTTGTAAGTCTTCCTGATCTGCATGTTTCATTTGTCCACTAATTATTTATAAAATAAACACTATCTCATGCTTCCTGTAACTGTTTTACACATCTTATAATCTTATTAATAAGTGAAACATCCCTGAATTTATTATTGGAATGCAGTGGGACCGCTAAGAAGCCCGTTAAAACTAGCAAGGCAACCCATACACGTCGCAAGGCTAAACGAGCACATTCAGATAAGTAGGGAGACAGTAAGCCGATATGCTCATATTACATGAATTATAGGTATGTGGCTTTTAATCCCCTACCATTGTCCATTTTCTTTAAATGAAGTGCTTTAGATTGTTGTAAGTTGTAAGCATTTAACACACTTCATCAACTTTTTATTTGTTTAACCCGTTCGACCCATCTGACCCGTTTCATTTTCAAAACTATTATTAAATGTTTCGGGCAATTTAAACGTTTATATCGGACATTGACTTTTTTACTTAGTTTTGAAACGCTCATTTAGAGGTCTAGACATTTTGACGTAGTTGTGAAGATTCAACACTACTCTATTTGACACTCAAAAGTCAAACATAGATTAAGACTTACAGATAACTGGGTTTGAATTTATGTGATGATATTATAATATCCATTTTCTTTATTTTTGTGATATACAGGGCAGCATTATCTTTTTAGCTGTTATGGAGCTTCGTATGTGTGCTCTTACAGCTATTGTTTTGCTGACGTCATCAAAGTTTGGTTCACATAGAAAAAGAAAGAACAGAAAGATAAAAGTGGTGTTTAAGTAGTAGGTTAGTACGGACGTGTGTATCATTGGTTTTTTGTTGTAGTTCATCTACTTGTAACTTATTTATTTGTCTCATACATGATTTTGACATTTTGATGATTGTAGTTCATAATTGATAACCTTTGTTTTCTTTGGGGTTTTTTATGCGATATGTTGTTTTACTTCATTTGCCACACATTTGTGTGTATATATATATATATATATATATATATCTATATATAGGGGGCGGTTATTCTACAAAAATAGAGAATCGTGCGAAGCGTGCGAAGGATATTTGTACATGATAATTACGTAATGATAATTACGTAATGTTTTTTATGTTCATGAAAGCATTACGTTATTATCATTACGTAATTATCATGCATTTGTACATGATAATGACGTAATGTTTTTTATGTTCATGAAGGCATTACGTAATTATCATGCATTTGTGCATGATAATTACGTAATGATAATTACGTAATGTTTTTGTATGTTCATGAAGGCATTACGTAATTATCATTACGTAATTATCATGTACAAAGTGATCCTTTGCACGCTTCGCACGATTTTATATTTTTGTATTTGATCCTGCCCCTATATATATATAGGGTAGGGTTCAATTGAGAACCAACCCTTAGTTAGTAACTTTAGGAACCAATCTCATCCATCCATCTTCAATGGCATGATGGTAAATATGTTAAACATTAATTAACTTTTTAATTAAATCAAGGGGTAATATTGTCTTTTGGTATTTGATTATTAATAGGTTATTTATTATCCATTATAACTGACAAACACCACAATAATATCATAATTAGCGATCTTGATGTGCAGAAATCGAATGAAGAGCAACAAATCATATACATGTATGTATGAAGGTGCGATATTTCATTGTTATTCTTAATCAATCGTCGTTTATATCATTGTTATTCTTAATCAATCGTGGTTTATTTTGTTTTCATAACCATTACGTTTGATAAATATGATCCAATTGCTTTCATAAATAGGTTCAAAGTTTTAGTATGATCGAGATTCGATTTTAGGGGTATTTGAAACCCTAGTAAAATATGTTCAGGATGATGGGGATTCGATTTTAGGTGTGTATTTTGAATATACACCTGTGTATACACAATATACACGGATGTAGGATTTGTGTTAACTATACATTGATGTATAAAAGATATAATATGAATAACAACAAGTTTATTTTTGAGTATACGCTATTGTTATGCCTTAAAAAGTATTCTTTGGTGTTGATTTATAAGAAAAAAGGTATTTGAAACCCTATTAAAACATTGTAAGGTTTTAATCGAAGATCGTCGACTGTAGTATAATTTGAATATACACCAGTGTATATAGAATGTAAACATTTCTAATATATGTATTAACTATACATTGGTGTATACAAAAAATAGACTTTATGAGCGTACACCAATTGTATACACCAACATTTTAGTTAGGTTTTGGATATTCCAATTGTATACACCAATATACCTCAGTGTATATATAATATGCACATGGGTACCATATGGATTAAGTATACATTGGTGTATACAATTGACTATATGATTAAAAGCATGTTTAACTTCAGTATACACTATTTAAGATGGTTCTATATCAGCAAAGTGGTCTATACACTAATGTATACTTGTTTAGTATAATGGTACAGTGTATATTTGATCAAAATATGATGGTACACTGGTGTATATTGTACATTATTCACTAATACATATTTTATGTTATACACTGATGTTGAATTATTCAATTATGTGTTCAACAACATAAATATGATGTTACCTTACAATGTTCAATAGCATAAAATTAAAGTATACACTGATGTATATTGTATAGTATTCACTAATGTATATCTTCAAGTATACACTGATGTATATTGTATATTATTCACTAATGTATATTTTATGTTATACACTGGTGTTTAATTTTACTATTATGTGTATACAGGTGGTTCGAAAGTTTCTAGTAAACCGGAAAATGAATTGACTTTTACCCAATTGTATGTCCTCAGAAGCAAATGAAGAGCGGGATCGTATTATGGAGGAGGCGAATCAGCTTGCACGTTTGAAAAGGCAAAAATTGATTTGAATGTTATTATGTGGTTTAGTCTTTTGCTGTTTTTGATGGATTAGTCTTTTGCTATTTTCCTACAACTTTTGTAATTCCTGCAAACTTTTGAACGATGCGCCTAGATTTATTTTGTTTTGGATACATCAGCAATTATTGAAGTGGAATGGTTTGTTTATGCTTTATAGTTGTACAAATAGGTAACAGTATCAAATTTAAACCAGGTATACATCAATGTATAATGAGTAAATCATTGTTTGTGCAACGTAATGTATGAAAATCAAACATACACCAGTATACGTACGTGTGCAATGGCTGGTATAAAACATTTTATACTAACATCAGATTCAACTAACTGAAAATCAAATGTTAACTGTGTATATTATTTGTATTTCTAACAATGTATATATAGAAATGTATAAAACACTATCAACAGGCGTCCAATATCTCGTCCCACCGGGAGACTCATATACGTTGCTGGACGAGGAACCTACAATAAAAAAATGTACATTAGAAATTAATTTTACCAATATTTAAAAAATATCTAATATGACATAATAAAATATCTAATATGACAACATAATTAATGACTTGCCAATATATGATTAATGAATATTATTATTATTATTTTAAACAAATCTCTGCCATAAGTTATCATATTTTTAAATATAAAAAAAGGGTAATTGAATCGGGTATCACCTAATCTCAGGCCCGACCCAAACCCACAAATTTTTTTTTTAACTAATATATCCCGGGAGCATCCCGGGTTGAGAAATCTAATTTGAAATATCAATTTTACACCTGAAATAGACTGATGCGTTTTACAGTTACATGCAGGAAAGCTTCGGGTAGCACTTAACCTAAAACAATTAACAATGTATCTTCAATGTTAGTGCATAACCTTAAACAATGTTGTGACATACGTCATCATCACTTTTACCGGTTATACAACTTTAGTCCTCGAATTTTCTATTTGCATTTCAAGTCCTTGTATTCGAGATGATTGTTTAAAAAAAATAGACTTATTATTTCTTATATGATAAGATTTTTTTTTCTCTCAAAATTTATTTGTATTTAAGTTAGACTCTAGTCTTTAATCCATTGTAATTCATTTTTTCTTTTAATTAACAAGAATTTGGTAACCGCTAGACTCATGACTATCTTTATCCTCCCCATTTTTATGACAATTAAGACATATTAATCAATCACTTTTAATATATACCAAGCACCAAGAAGATATATATATATATATATATATATATATATATATATATAATATATATATATATATGTGTGTGTGTGTGTGTGCTATCATTCACTTTGAGGTAAAAAATGGTGTTTATCCAAGAAGGCTTATTTTTCTTCAATCATATACGCCGACTAGACACACACGCCGTCGTTATAGCATTTCGGCTACCGCAACGCCACCACCTGGCCACGATATTTCTATCGGGTTGTGACTACTTCTGATGCAACGACCAAGGTACTCTAATCGATCCATCTTTCAAGTTCAAAATAGATATTCAAAATTCCAGTGGGTTATGATAACTCTGGCAACTATGAACTTATTATTTTTAGGATGGTTTAAATTTGAACACGAGTACATTATAATCCTTATCGGTTTGACTTATGTGTGGTCAAAGTACAAAGTAATACAAATATTATAGTTAAAGCAAACGTAGACTTCGGTTTGGTTATGTAGTCAGAAAATTTATTATTATTATTTTTTTTAATTTTTTTTACACTTTTGACTCTGTGATATTTTGACAAGATGAGTTTATGGGTAAACTCATAACGTTTTGTTCATTACTTTTGGTGTACATTCACAATTTATATATTATCTAAATTAGATGGTTGGTTTCAAAACAATAAGACGAATAATAAATTAGTGTAATAAATATAAACCGTTTTTAAGCATGGGTAGATATAATATGCTTCTCAAATAAGTTAGTAAACAAAAAAAACGTTATGTCTTTTACATGCGTTCTTACAATTCTAGTGTCATTGTCCTAATAAATTTATGGCTTAAAAACATTTTTTTTTGGATCAATACAATACAATACAACTTTCAAGTTATTTTAATCCTTTAAAAATAATAAGTCCTTATCGCCGAGAAATTGATTAGCCAACAAATTATATAGCGAGCCTATGTTCATAAACTTAATAATGAAAATATAGGTTCAAGCATAATTCATTGACTCTCATTGATATCTTGCAAGTCCATCATCATGATCAAAGTGAGTATATCTTTCCCCTTTTTACTGTTTTACTATTTTGGGGTGACTCATGTACCTATATATTAATCAAGTTTCAATTTCTTATACTTAATGCAATTCTCATGTGTGTTTGCTTTTTGTTAATTGGTGTGTCTATGGCTTGTCAAAATCATTAACCGCTGGGCGGCCTAGCTTTTCAATGAATAGTACTATGGTATACCCCCTTGAGACTCTGTTGAGAGAATCTTGGTCATTGTCTTGTTAATTCATTATTCAGTTGGTTAGTCATGTGTTAGTCATTATTCTTAGGTTTGGTTTTGAACGGATATTACTTATTACATAATTGCAAATGGCACCGCACATGAATTGCTAAACACTTTTCCTATTATATTTAATCAAACAGGGTATGCTCACCAATACATTTTGTATTGACCAAATCATTTTCGTACATGTTTCAGGTTGTTTTGAGACGCTTCTTTTAGGCTTTTGGATTTTATATTTCAGTCTTGACTACATTGTATTTTAGCTAGACTTGTCACTTTAGAATTATTGTATCCTGTAATTTCATTTCAATGTAATAAATTATTTAATCAATGTATTCGAATTTACACTTTAGTACCATGAGCTATTGAGCAATCGTCACTACGTGACACCTCGATGTTTCCGCCATCGGTTGGGGTGTTACAAATGTATAACTCTAATATTAAAAACTAACCTAAAACAATGTACAACTCCAATGCTAACATATGTTGTAAATAAAAATCATATTTACTGGTTTGAACATAACTAATGACTTGCCTATACATGATTAATGAATAACCTGAACACTTTGTGTTTTTTTCCTGTATGAACAAAACCACACAAAAAATAGTCATTTTTTTCCCCGTTTTTTGTATAGCACTATGGTACCTGTTGGAAAGATAATAAAACGCTCGTTAATTTGGTGTAATTTTTTTCTTTAAAAAATCTCGTATATAAAAGATATTAACGTTTAAAAGTTAAGGGAAAAACATTAGAGATAAAAATCTAATTTTGTTTTTAAATTTAAAGCCCTTACCACATGGGATGACACATGACACACTCAATGAAGAGAATACCCTCTTTGAGTGCCATGTCATTAAAATGGCTTTGGTTTATTATATGTATAGATAGATAGATAGATAGATATCTATACTATCTTATAATATATTTCATAAAGATCTCTTAAAATTTAAGTTTTACAAGTATAATTGCTTAGAGTACAATACACAATGCACATATTAACTACTTTTTGAGGGCAAATATGTCTTTTATACAATACTTACACATTTGTCCCTCAACTAACTTTTATTTATTTAAATAATAATTACACTTTTTACCATTAGTATAACCAACTGCCCCTCATGATTTTTAAACGTCTATAACTTTTTTATACGTTAATATTTTCTTAATATTATTACACAGTATAAACGAGCGTTTTTTTCTCTTTAATTTGAGTATAGTATTGTTATATTTTTTTAATAAAAAAATGACATTTTAAGATTAAGTAATAATTGAAACGAAAACAAACGAAAATGAACCGAAAGTTTTTATATCTATACTATCTTATAATACATTTCCCAAGGACTTCATAAAATTTAAATTTTACAAGTATAATTGGTTAGAGTACAACACACAATGCACATATTAACTATTTTTTTAGTGTAATATGTCTTTTATACAATACTTACACATTTGCCCCATCAACTTTACTCAACTTTTGTTTAGTTAAATAATAATTACACTTTTCACCCTTATTTTAACCAACTACTCTCACGATTTTGAAACGTTTATAACTTTTTCATACATTAATATTTTCTTAATATTATTACACCGTATAAATGAGCATTTTGTTCCCTTTAATTTGATTATAGTATTGCTATAGTTTTATTTTTAATTTAGAAAATGATTTGTTAGGATTAAGTAATAACCAAAACGAAAACAAAGGAAGTGAGAAGTTACATTTGCACATTAACTTCTCACTTCCTCATAGTCACCCTAATTTTTTGCTTAGCCTGTCACATAAATTATTGCTATGTATATATTCACGTGCTTGCACTTCCGCTATCACATAGGATTCCATTGTGGTAAAAAAAATATTTTTATTTATTGAATTCAAAATTTTGTTTAAAAATTGTTTACCACTTACTCAGTCGATATTATTCATTAATGTCAGAATTTTATCTCATTTGTGTTTGTAGAAAATTTTTGTGTAATAAGTTGTTGAATGAAGACACATGTTGTGACATAGTTCTCAACTTGATTTCTTTAATGAAAAACACTATAATATAGTTCACAACTTTGTGTTTTTTGGATATATATATATATATGTATATATATATATAGGGTAATTATAAATTGCAAACCCTATCTAGTTGAGCAAACCATGTAAACCTCTTTCTATGGCCCATGTTTATCCACGTCCCCATTAGTGTTATAAGGATGAAGGGTATTATAGGCATTCAATGTGTATATTATCTCTCTTCCTGACACATTCACCCTAAACAAATATCCCCCTCTTTCTTTTTCTCCTTATCAAACACTAAATCCTTCAAGATATCCATTGATGAAACAAGTACACATTTTTCTATCTAAATCTCATACTCTTATTTCCAAATCTCCATTGAGTCGGGATCCTACGACCATAATCACCATCTACAAGAATCATTTAGTATGGCTTCTATTATGAAGTCTCTGTTGCTATTTTTTTTTTTTTCTTTTCCTCCTTCACTAAACTCATCAAAATAATTATGGTTCCTTGGTTTATTATTATTATATATATCTTTTCATGGTCAAAGGTTTGACCATTTACTTACTGTGTTTTGGAAATGGGAGCTTTTTGTGATGATGTTTTGTTTGGCTTTGGAGTCACCTTTCACGCTTTGTTATCATCTTAGTTTTGATTCTTTTTTTTTTTTTATGTTTTTAAAGTTTTGAATTCTTTTTTTAAATTAAAAAAGTTCCATTGGTTTGTAAGATTTTTTATTGTGATTTTGATGTGGTTGTTTGTGTTATTGTGTCTAGATCTAGATCTGGGTTTTTTCTTATATCAAAGTTTTAATTTTTTTTTTTTTTTCATCTAAAACACATTTTTTGTTGTTTGGATGATAATTTTGAATTTTTTAGTGAGATAAGTTTGTGAAAATATAGGTTTTTTTTGTTGGGTTATAATTTTATTATATGTTTTTAATGAGATAACTCGTGAAAACATATGTTTTTGTTGTTAGGTTATAATTTTATTATACGTTTTTAGTGAGATAACTCGTGAAAACATATGTTTTTGTTGATGAGTTATAATTTTGTTATGTGTTTTTAGTGAGATAACTCGTGAAATTCATATGTTTTTTGTGAGACAAGTCGTCAAAACATATGATACATTTTTATAAAAAGTTGACAAATGGTAATTATTTAATGATAATGGTTATAAAAACATTTGTTACTTAGTGTTAGGAGAGAGGATTAAAGACAAAAGAAAAAGGACAAAGGACAAAGGAGAGAGGAAAATAAATTGTTGGACCATATTACTCTTTTCTACTAAATATTTATCTGAACTTTTGATCAAAAGCAAGAATCAATCACCACCCTTGATTAGTTACAATGGATGGTTAGATTATGGGTTTTGTGGGTTTTCTTAACTGGAGAGGGTTTTCAATTTATCCCTCCCCTATATATATATATAGAAGGAAAATATCTTGAAAATGTATAATCTGATAGTTGAAATCTATATACATTATGTATAATTTGATCGGTTAATTTGGTTATGCCCACTGACATTCCGAATATTTTTTTATGTATTGAGTATGTCCCTCCTGATTTTACCGAAAATGTAGTCAAGCCCCGCTAATGATTATACCACACACCAAGACAAATATTAAGGTCAATTGATTATTGTTTAATCTAACCAATCTAAATGTTGTTACCCGCCGAACGCGCGGGCACCTTACTAGTATATATATATAACATAACAACATAACACCAAACATTGTGTTATATATATTCAAGTCGTTTTTTTTTAAAGTTTTGGGTCTGAGGCGAGTAGAAAAAACATGCATAGGTTGTGCCCATTTAAAATTAGTTTTGACTTTATTGGCTATAATTTTAAACTATTGGGCCAATTTATATTGGGTTTAAACTTTACTCGTGGATATTAATGAGTAAAAGAGTAATAGGCCCTTGGAGAGACTGGCTCTTGGGCCATCGCCCTTCTCGCCCTCCCTAACACTGTGTGTCAGAGATTGACTTAAGAGGGGAAGAGAAAGGATCTCCTCCCTCTTTCTTTCTCTCCAATTCTTTTCAAATTGGAAAGATTGAAAATCACCCCAAAATCCTTTATATTATCCTTCTCATTCTCTCCCTTTCCCTCCTACAAAAAACTCGGAAACACATTTTTCCCCCACTTCCTTCCCAATCCTTTCTCTTCCCTCCTTAAATGAAACTTTGGAACAGAGTGTAAAACTCAGCTCTGTTACCTATATATTGTGTTATATAGTACAAGTGTACAAGCTTACGTGCGATAAAAAAACAGGCTTTGTAAACAAACTGAACGTTCATGACCCGTTTGAGGGGAAGCTGATTTATGATTGTTCAATTACTTTTGTTTAAATAATATCAATTTAAAATCAATTGATTTCATATTAAAATCGTCAAACCCAATTTTAGAAACACTCATTAGGATGCAAGAATGTTTTTAAATTTTAATTAGATATTAACTTTTACTTTTAGTGCACATTTGTAGTTGTTTATATTCATTCGCTTATGTTTAGTTGTGTTTGTTTATGTTCGTGAACCGTTTGTTTTTAATATTAATGAACCAACATAAATAAACATGAAGACATTTATTTTCTTAATGAATAAATATTACCAAGAAAATCTGTTCACTAACGTTTCCATGTTTGTTTGTTCTATTAAAAGTTAATCAAACAAGCTTTGTTAATGTTCGTTTAAAGGTGTAATAAAAATAAGGAAACGTATGTGGCTTTTTTTTAAGTTTTGTCAATGTAGTCATCTAGTTATTTTTAAAGTTTTATTAAGGTAGTCATCTAGTTAATGTTCGTTTAAAGGTGTAATAAAAATAAGGAAACATATGTGGCTTTTTTTAAAGTTTTGTCAATGTAGTCATCTAGTTATTTTTAAAGTTTTATTAATGTAGTCACCTAATTATTTTCACCATTCTTAAAAAAAATTCATTTTTTTTTTCAAATGCTACATTATTGTCAATTTTTTGTACATTTTTTTAATCACAAAACTAATTTTTATAATTAACTAGCTTTTTATTCGTATTATTTAAAATAATAGAATATATTCAAAATTATATTTAAAACTTTAGAAAAAAAATATAAGCTTAAAATTAAGAATTACATAAAATTATATTTAATGTATTACAAAGCATAAATATAACCTCATCCTAAAAATGTGTTCCGCTACCATATCAGCCGCTTCATTGTTACAAAAATATCAGAACTTAATCATGTGACCTTTTCATTTATTGGGGTGTCAGTAAATATTTAGGGTTTAAAGGGGGTGAAGGTTGGTTGTTCAAAAAAAAGATCATGTGACTTTTGAAATCTGTTGTCGTTCCATGTTGGTAACTTTGTTGTTTTATCTCGCATCAATCTCATCATCGGACTACTCGATTATGACATGCCATACATTGTGTACTTATATTATTTTATATAATGTGCACATATATTACATCACTTATTTACTTCTAGCTCTAAATTCTTAATGATCTCGTATAATTCTTCAAGTTTGGATGGACACTAAAGGATTTCTTAACGCAATTTCTTGTATACTCATGATGAACTTTAAATGTCTGCACCTTCAAGTTATATGGATGTGTTGAATATATTGTGGGAAGTGGGGACACATGACTGTGGAAAACGAAAGGACATCATCGGTGGTTTGTTTTAGGGATTTAGGGAAAGTTGATTAGATGAAAGTTGGAAAACGAAGAGTTATAATCAAAGTCAAATTTCAAGAAAATGTTGAGGCCGTGGGTATAAGTGTATAACCGTGTAAGGCCATGATTGGCTCGTTTACATTCACATTGTTAATGATACGTACGCCATATACTTTCAAGCGTACCTAAGAAAATTTACCCTCTAGAAAACTAAAATGCTTAGATTATATATGCTTATGATGAAGATAATTTATGGCTCCGTCTATTTCAACCCCCCTTGAAAGCGCCTCGCTTAGGCCTAAGCGAGACGCTTTCTTTACTTTTTAACTACCTCGGTACGAGGTCAGAAAAAGTTGATTTTTGGCTCGAAGCTCCTTGCTTAGGCCTAAGCGAGGCGCTTCGGATCAATTTTTTTTTTTTTTTTTTTTTTTTTTTTTTTTTTTTTTTGCAGTCAAACGTTTTTCAAAAGAACATTTTTTATGTCAATGGGAGGGTAAACAAAATCGTCAATCTGACTGTTGATTTCTTTCTGCAACAAGGAACAAAATGTCAGCTTTTTCCTGCCACCTTTCAATCTCACTGTCCAACAACTGAATTTTACTTGCTTGCATGAAAAGTTTATTTTAATTGTCTGTTTGACAAACGCCTGGCTAACCTGTCCAGTTATCAATCTCACTGTCCAATAACTGAATTTTACTTGTTTGCATGAAAAGTTTATTTTAACGATGATCCATGGTCAACGATAGCGGTCAACGATGAAGACAACCTGAAAGTGGATACCATGGATCAGAGATATTTAAGCTAATCAAACTCATATCTCAAGCCGGTGCAAGTTATGTTGTAACATCTTTGATCATCTTCTTGTAATTACTTTCAAGTTTCTTTATAATCATTGAAGACAACTTTTCAGTTGTTATCCGAGAGATAGCGGTCAACGATGAAGACAACCTGAAAACAACCGGATGGTTGGTAGCTATAGGTAAGAACATTGTGGATGAGGATTGTTTATCTTCCCATTGATTTCAAGTATGTTGCCTTCATCGTTGACACACAAGACGAATGTTGCAACATGAGTTCGACCAAGATGACACACGAAGCTTTAGACTCCAACCGGATCCAAGTATTACTGTAATGATCAGGAACATTCCAAATAACTGTTCAATTTCAGCTTTTGTTTAACTATTTTAGCAACTTCCATAGAGAAGTTATCAATCTCACTTCTCACTGTCCATGTTTACCTTCAACGTCCAACGGTAATGAGTAACCTAGTAACCTCTACAATGATGTGATTTGTTTTAGATAAGGAGGTATATGTACAATGAACTTTTCATGCAAGCAAGTAAAATTCAGTTGTTTTACTAATTTCATAGTCTTGATACTTTTAACAATCGGATCTGCGCTAACGATGAGTTTGATGAATCATTGTACGTGGTCTAATCAGGTATATGTACAATGATGTGATTTGTTTTAGATAAGGAGGTATATGTACTATGAACTTTTTACGCTAAATAAAACCGATTAATGTTCTTTATATATGAATAGTGACCCTATGGCAATCATCGTTGGTATTAATGGCAAGATATGTGGCTTTAGTCCTTTACGCAGGTTTGCCAGAGGGTCATTATTCATACACACAAATTGTTGCTCTAGTGGTGTGCTCTACCTTTTTGACAAACACCTGGCTAACATGTCCAGTTATCAATCTCAATGGCAATCATCGTTGGTATTAATTGTAACATTACGCATTTAACACTTGTACGTTACGATTACCATGAATAAAAAACGTCAAGTTCCATTATTATTATTCGTATTTAATTATTATTGTGGCGTTTTTAGAACCCTAACACTATACTATTTATATATAACACACATATACATATAGATTAATTACAAAAAAATAAATGTTAGGGCCGGGATTCGAACCCGAGCCCTCAGCCGAGTCACAAGCACAACCCACACCACCATCTGGGCTGTACACACATATTGTTCAAATTCCAACTTATAATTATTATAACACGTCTTTTAATCCTTCACAGTTGACTTAGAAAGTCAACTGTGACAACAATTACCATAATCATCTCAGTCAAACGCGTTCTTAACCTCAATTTGGTATGATTGCATGATGTCCGGCCTTATACGCGTACAACCCATGAATAATTATCATCAATTTGTTCCAAATTTAGCCAATTATACGCGTATACATTCAAACCGAGGTCAAACATTCCAATTCTACGATCCAGACATCATCAATATAAATTGAACATCACACAACCATCACAACTCGCCGACTACTCTCTTCCAACCCCCAATTTCTTACTTGAAGTTGTTTTACTTGAGTCTTTGGTTCGTGTTTGACCTTCAGAGTTGACCGACCAATTCATAATCAAAACGTTTTTGTAAGTATCATTTCTTCAGTGGGTTTTGATGTTCGGCATACACACAACATTAACCCTAAGGTTAATTGGGTTAATGTTGTGTGAATTGTCCAATTAGAAAAACTAGGGCACGTTCATACGAATTGGGGAAGAACACTATTTTCGCGTATGATTTATAATTTAAACAAACTGAAACCAAACACAACCACTGGTCTGGACCAAGTGGTTGTGTCTGGTGCCCTTGAACCGGTCCACGTGGGTTCGACCCCCGGCATCACCAAGGTTTTCTTTTTTTTTTTTTTTTGAAACATTCCAACTTTATATATATATAATTACTAGTATTTTAAAATTAGTTTTAAAATACTAAAACTCTTTTAAAAATTCTACAAAAATTATTTTATGTTAATCTAGTGAAAAAGTTTAACATACAATTTTTAGTTTTCAAAAATTTATTTATTTAATATATATAATGAATAAATCAAGTTTATTCTATTTTATTTATAAAATTCTATAAAAATATCAAAACAATTTTATAAATTTCCACAAAAATTATTCTGAGTTTTTATAACAATAAACTTTTCTGAAATGATTTTTATTTCTGAAAAATCATTTATTTAATATTTTTAATCAATTTTTGTTAGTTTTAATCATAATTAAATCATAATAAATTCATTTTTCAATATTTTTGTACCAAAATTTTATATTAATTATTTCTGATTATTTGGAACAGAAATATAATTTTTAATCTAATAATTCTTTAATTTTAGTATTTTTAAATATTAAAGTTAAATTTTGACAATTTGAAATAAATAGATTTGATATTATATTTTAAAGAAAATAATTTTATAAAAATTATTTTCATACTTTAAACTCATTATTGTGACCATCTTTGATTCAAATTTTATAAAAAGATTTTTGTTTATTTATTTATTAAATTTTTCTCAATTATCAAACATTTTAATTATTAATCAAACGAGCACTTATCCCCAATTCGAAGCTCTAGAATATATTTTTAGACTAGATAGACTTAGACATATTTATTACCTTGATTATAGGGTAATACTTGGCATTGTTTGGGCAACACACTATTCTATTTTTCAAGAGATATAACATTTTGCTAAGGTGAGTTTTACATAGCCCCTTTTCTATTTATCACCATTTTTGGGGTGAAACATGTTACAACATTCTATATGCAATTCAATCATCAAAGTGTCTATGTGTTTTTCTATGTTGCATTATGTCTTGAACATGACTAGGGTAAGCACAATTCTAGCATAATCATTAACATTGATCAGCCGACGGTATACATTGATAGATCTATTGGACTGACAATCCCACCCGAATACGTGCCTCCTACAAAGGTAGCGTGGGTGTTTGTTATCGCATAACATATTCGAGTGAACCATGAGCGTATGGGATGTACCACATTATAACAGTCACAAGGGTTGATTATGCACTCGATTTACCTCTAGTATGTTTTCACATATGGACTAGATTTGCCATGACACTTGAATTGTACAACATTTTTTTTATTCGATTATCAAAACCTATGTAATTCTCACCAACTTTTGTTGACCCAAAATATTTTCAACTTAACATGTTTCAGGTTCTACTTGCTTGAAGATTTGAATTAATGCTTGAAGATGTGTGCATAGTATTATTCATTTCGATGTGCGAATTTTTGTAGAACAATTGTATGTAATTTATTTAAATCATTTAATGAAATTTATTATTCACCATGAGCTACTGAACAATCATCAATACGTGACACCTCGATGTTTCCGCCATCGGTTGGGGTGTTACAGATTGGTATCAGAGCCATGGTTATAGGGAATTAGGTTATTAGAAAAATAATCTAGTCTATAACCATAGGATTATAACCAGTATTTGCTCCTTTTACTTGCTATTCTCTATCTCCCTCCTACTTCTTATCCCTACTTTCATCCTTACAAGAAGGTTGCTCTCCATCACAAGATCTACTCTTAGACTAATAGGACAAAATCCTCAGGTTTAGCCTGAACCACCTTGAGATCTCGTTGAAGTTCTAGATTTTGATAACGAACACGTGCAATCTGGAAGGGTGAACGCCTGTATTCTGAGTCTTCTGTCTAGGCTGGCATTGCGCATATATCCCAATCAGACGAGGGACCCGGATGCCTACCTGGGAATTCTCGGGATGAGTGTTCACTTATAGGCTAAAGCATGTCTTCATATGTTATTAGAATCTAGAATCTTTGATAAGTCAACGTTTTCGTTTATTCGTTTTAATTAATGAATAAATGATTACATTCCTTATATAACCTCATTCATTTCATTGTGTCTCTTACAGATCATGCCTCCACGTCGCAGCACTCGCCTTAACAATGGTGACAATCAAGATGAAGTGAATAGCAACAACCATGACGCTAACCACAACAACAACAATAATAGGTGTCGATGCCCAACTGGCTGCGATCATTTCTCAACAAATGGCGCAGCAAATCGCGACTCTGGTTCCCAACTTACTAGCTCAAGTCATCCAGATGAACGGTAACGGAAACGGGAATGGTAACAGCAACGGGAACGGTAATGGAAATGGAAACCACAACGGGAACGGGAATGGTCTTCCAGCCTGCACTCTCAAGCACTTTAATTCATGTAATCCCCCTAAGTTCAGTGGAGAAGAAGGAGCTACAGGACTCCTACAATGGTTTGAGGGTATTGAGAATACCTTCATCAACAGTGAGTGTCCCGACAACTTTTAGGTCCGTTATGCTATGAGTGTTCTTCACAAACGAGCACTCATTTGGTGGAATGAGGAAAATCGCACCCGCGGAGCTGAAGCTGCACTGGACTTAACTTGGGATCAAGCTAAAGACATTATGAAGGCAGAGTTCTGCCCTCGTAACGAAATCAAGAAGCTGGAAGACGAGTTTCATGATCTTGCTCAAGATAGTGGAGAAAACCTTGCCTACAACACTCGTTTTCACGAACTTAGTCTACTGCTACCACACAAGGTCACCCCTTTGCCTATTGCGATCGAAAAATACATTGGTGGCTTACCCATGCAGATTCAAGACACGGTGTGGGGAAGGAACCTTGCTACCCTGGAGGAAGCAAAGCGTTTGGCGGCCACCCTAACAGATAACCATGTGAAGGCAGGAACCCTGACCCGGAAAGGGGAAAAGAAGACTGTTGCAAAGGATACTCCCCAACCTGCCGTTGAAATTAAAACAGAGGCCTCAACCAATGGAAGGCGCAAGGTCAGGAGTTTTGCAATAGACGCCACTGTCCCACCCAACAAGAAACAATACAACGGGAACCAACCTAAGTGTGACACCTGCCAGTATCACCACCCAACCCAAGTGCCTTGCCGTTAGTGTACCAATTGTCAAAGGTATGGGCATCTTGCGGATGCTGGTCGAATTCCTGCTACAAACGCCCTTGTTGCTCCAAATAACCCCGCTAGAGACCCTCCAGCTACTTAACAGCAAGCCCCACCATTTGAATAATGTCTGCTTTTTAATTCTATGTATTGACACTTTTGATTCAAGTAATAAATTCTAGTATTATCATAACATCTGGATGCATGCTTGTTTGAATGTGAACTAATTGCTATATCTATATTTAAATCCTACTTGCTTACTTGTACAACAATTAGTTGACTACCAAACAACCTACTCAACAATTGGTAGAGGTCATCATGTCTTTCCAACAGTCGGGAGAGGCCCTACAACCTGCTCAACGACTGGTGGAGACTATCAAACCTGCTCAACAATCGGTAGAGTCATAGAAGGACACAAAACCATAATGTAAGGTTAATTGGTGATTGCGGTCCGGAACGTAATCATGAATTTACAGGTACGTTAAAGTAGTGTGAAATTTTATCAAGGTTTTCGGTAGTTGACCAATTGTAAACTCTAGTTACCTGGTAGTTCATTTAGTCCTTCTCATTTTCTTTTAGGACTCCTAAACTTAATACCTTCCTAGATTCTTACTCTCCTTGTGATGTCAGACGAACCTAATTCAACCCTTAAAGCTCACACCTACCCGACCTCCTACCCAAATTACACGAAACTGCTACCCTAGAACTTTCAAATCACAGTTGCCCCAAATTCTACCCAATCACCCTCAACCTTGTATTTTTCTTCTAACTTCGGGACGAAGTTCCTAAAAGTAGGGGAGACTGTAACATTACGCATTTAACACTTGTACGTTACGATTACCATGAATAAAAAACGTCAAGTTCCATTATTATTATTTGTATTTAATTATTATTGTGGCGTTTTTAGAACCCTAACACTATACTATTTATATATAACACACATATACATATAGATTAATTACAAACAAATAAATGCTGGGGCCGGGATTCGAACCCGAGCCCTCAGCCGAGTCACAAGCACAGCCCACACCACCATTTGGGCTGTACACACATATTGTTCAAATTCCAACTTATAATTATTATAACACGTCTTTTAATCCTTCACAGTTGACTTAGAAAGTCAACTGTGACAACAATTACCATAATCATCTCAGTCAAACGCGTTCTTAACCTCAATTTGGTATGATTGCATGATGTCCGGCCTTATACGCGTACAACCCATGAATAATTATCATCAATTTGTTCCAAATTTAGCCAATTATACGCGTATACATTCAAACCGAGGTCAAACATTCCAATTCTACGATCCAGACATCATCACTATAAATTGAACATCACACAACCATCACAACTCGCCGACTACTCTCTTCCAACCCCCAATTTCTTACTTGAATCTGTTTTACTTGAGTCTTTGGTTCGTGTTTGACCTTCAGAGTTGACCGACCAATTCATAATCAAAACGTTTTTGTAAGTATCATTTCTTCAGTGGGTTTTGATGTTCGGCATACACACAACATTAACCCTAAGGTTAATTGGGTTAATGTTGTGTGAATTGTCCAATTAGAAAAACTAGGGCACGTTCATACGAATTGGGGAAGAACACTATTTTCGCGTATGATTTATAATTTAAACAAACTGAAACCAAACACAACCACTGGTTTGGACCAAGTGGTTGTGTCTGGTGCCCTTGAACCGGTCCATGCGGGTTCGACCCCCGGCATCACCAAGGTTTTCTTTTCTTTTTTTTTGAAACATTCCAACTTTATATATATATATAATTACTAGTATTTTAAAATTAGTTTTAAAATACTAAAACTCTTTTAAAAAATTCTACAAAAAATATTTTATGTTAATCTAGTGAAAAAGTTTAACATACAATTTTTAGTTTTCAAAAATTTATTTATTTAATATATATAATGAATAAATCAAGTTTATTCTATTTTATTTATAAAATTCTATAAAAATATTAAAACAATTTTATAAATTTCCACAAAAATTATTCTGAGTTTTTATAACAATAAACTTTTTTGAAATGATTTTTATTTCTGAAAAATCATTTATTTAATATTTTTAATCAATTTTTGTTAGTTTTAATCATAATTAAATCATAATAAATTCATTTTTTAATATTTTTGTACCAAAATTTTATATAAATTATTTCTGATTATTTGGAACAGAAATATATTTTTAATCTAATAATTCTTTAATTTTAGTATTTTTAAATATTAAAGTTAAATTTTGACAATTTGAAATAAATAGATTTATTATTCTATTTAAAAGAAAATAATTTTATAAAAATTATTTTTATACTTTAAACTCATTATTGTGACCATATTTGATTCAAATTTTATAAAAAGATTTTGTTTATTTATTTATTAAATTTCTCTCAATTATCAAACATTTTAATTATTAATCAAACGAGCACTTATCCCCAATTCGAAGCTCTAGAATATATTTGTAGACTAGATAGACTTAGACATATTTATTACTTTGATTATAGGGTAATACTTGGCATTGTTTGGGCAACACACTATTCTATTTTTCAAGAGATATAACATTTTGCTAAGGTGAGTTTTACATAGCCCATTTTCTATTTATCACCATTTTTTGGGTGAAACATGTTACAACATTCTATATGCAATTCAATCATCAAAGTGTCTATGTGTTTTTCTATGTTGCATTATGTCTTGAACATGACTAGGGTAAGCACAATTCTAGCATAATCATTAACATTGATCAGCCGACGGTATACATTGATAGATCTATTGGACTGACAATCCCACCCGGATACGTGCCTCCTACAAAGGTAGCGTGGGTGTTTGTTATCGCATAACATATTCGAGTGAACCATGAGCGTATGGGATGTACCACATTATAACAGTCACAAGGGTTGATTATGCACTCGATTTACCTCTAGTATGTTTTCACATATGGACTAGATTTGCCATGACACTTGAATTGTACAACATTTTTTTTTATTCGATTATCAAAACCTATGTAATTCTCACCAACTTTTGTTGACCCAAAATATTTTCAACTTAACATGTTTCAGGTTCTACTTGCTTGAAGATTTGAATTAATGCTTGAAGATGTGTGCATAGTATTATTCATTTCGATGTACGAATTTTTGTAGAACAATTGTATGTAATTTATTTAAATCATTTAATGAAATTTATTATTCACCATGAGCTACTGAACAATCATCAATACGTGACACCTCGATGTTTCCGACATCGGTTGGGGTGTTACATTAATGGCAAGATATTTGGCTTTAGTTCTTTACGCAGGTTTGCCAGAGGGTCACTATTCATACACACAACTTATATGTTCTTTATATATGAATAGTGACCCTCTGGCAAACCTGCGTAAAGGACTATATGTGGCTTTAGTCCTTTATATGAGTAATGTCATGCACAATGTGTACTCACAGTGACGTCGAACACTTTATATGAGTAAAACGATCGCTTTACCTGAAAACAACCGGGTGGTTGGTAGCTATAGGTAAGAACATTGTGGATGAGGATTGTTTATCTTCCCATTGATTTCAAAGGATATTCATGTGAGAATGATTTCGTTACTGTAATGATCAGAAACATTCCAAATAACTGTAATGATCGTTACGGTTAGTGGATACCATGGATCAGAGAGATTTAAGCTAATTAAACTCATGGCATCCTTTGTTTGATTATACTCGTGTACACCTTTATCAGGTTCTTTGGGCCACAGGTACAGAAAGGTTATAAATGTTCATATCGTTTCAGGTTGCCTTCATCGTTGACCGATATCTCTCCGATAACAACTGAATTTTACTTGCTTGCCTGAAAAGTTGTACCGATTATAGAGCAATTATACGCAGGTTTTCCAGAGGGTCATTATTCATACATAAAGAACATTAATCGGTTTCATCTTTGTTTCTTGAGTTCAACTTTCCATGATCTACTTTTACATTATTATTATTATTATTATTATTATTATTTACATTATTATCGTATTTGCAACTTAGTTCCTTTTTCTCGAAAAGTAATTAAAAACACTTAAAAATGAATTAAAAACAACTGTTGCGAGTTAGGTTTAGTCGGAGGACCACGTACAATGATTCATCAAAGTTGTACAAAGCTGGATGTTTTTACTGGAAAATCAAAACGAGCAATTAACGAAGCAAAACGGAGAGATATAATTTATTGGCTTGGAAACAACTTAAAAGAACCAAAAATGAATTAAAATTATTTTTTGGTGATTAACAGATAATTTTAAATAATTAAAAGAAATTCAAATTTTTTAAAAAAAAGGCCAAAGCGCCTCGCTTTGGTCAAAGCGAGGCGCTTGAGTGCCTCGCTTTGGCCAAAGTTAGGCGATTGAGTGGTTTGATTAGACCACAGGCGCCTCACTTTGACCAAAGCGAGGCGCTTTGGCCTTTTTTTTAAAATTTGAATTTCTTTTAATTCTTTAAAATTATCTGTTAATCACCAAAAAATAATTTTAATTCATTTTTGGTTCTTTTAAGTTGTTTCCAAGCCAATAAAATTATATCTCTCCGTTTCGCTTCGTTAATTGCTCGTTTTGGTTTTCTAGTAAAAACATCTAGCTTTGTACAACTTTGATGAATAATTGTACGTGGTCCTCCGACTAAACCTAACTCGCAACAATTATTTTTAATTCATTTTTAAGTGTTTTTAATTACTTTTTGAGAAATGATAATTTTCAGATATTACAGATCAAGGTGTTACCAAGCATGTCAAGAAATGATAATTTTCAAATATTGTAGATCAAACATTTAAAAATATATTACCAAACATTTAAAAATAACTTTTCATGCAAGCAAGTAAAATTCAGTTGTTTTACTAATTTCATAGTCTTGATACTTTTAACAATCGGATTGTTTTTCGAGAGAAAGGAACTAAGCTACAAATACGATAATAATCAAACTCATATCTCAAGCCGGTGCAAGTTATGTTGTAGCATCTTTTGATCATCTTCTTGTAATTACTTTCAAGTTTTTTACAATCATTGAAGACAACTTTTCAGTTGTTATCCAAGAGATAGCGGTCAACGATGAAGACAACCTGATAGTGGATACCATGGATCAGAGAGATTGATTTCGTTACTGTAATGATCAGAAACATTCCAAATAACTGTAATGATCGCTACGGTTAGTGGATACCATGGATCAGAGAGATTCAAGCTAATCAAAACTCATGGCAACCTTTGTTTGATTATACTCGTGTACACCTTTATCAGGTTCTTTTGGCCACAGGTACAGAAAGGTAATAAATGTTCATGTCGTTTCAGGTTGCCTTCATCGTTGACCGATATCTCTCCGATAACAACTGATTTTACTTGCTTGCCTGAAAAGTTGTACCGGTTATAGAGAGAAATCAACAGTCGGATCGACTGTTGATTGGTATATAGAGAGCAAACCGACGATCATTCAAAATTTAAAGTTACCGCTAACCTCTGTGTCATCATCGACTACAGCAAACCGACGATCTTCCTCCACGGCACTCCTAATGGGCCTCTCTTTATTTCACGGTACGATTTGTGTTTTTGTTGCTTTTTAAATAATAAGTTTTTTGTTTATCAAACCCTAACGTCTGAGCAATGATTTATTATTATTAACTTATTTATTGTTAGTTTCATAAATCGTTTTACTAATTTTACTAATTCCTGATTCTTGATACTTTCATAAATCGTTTTCCTAATTTTCGATTCTTGATAATAATAAATTATTATAATAATAAAACAAAGGAACTAAATTACAAATATAATAAAAAATTATAATAATAATAATAATAATGTAATATAGTCATGGTTAATGCTCAAAAAAGTAAACCTTTTTTTACTCATAGGAGTCTTGAAGACGAAATGAATTTTACAAGATACTTGAAACAAGGTATGGATATGGAGAATAAATCTTTGACTATACGTGATTGATGATGTCAAGTTTAAGTCGTTGATTCATTTAGAAATCGAAAACGCCTATCGTCACTCTGTATAGAGAAGAAATCAACAACCGGATGGTTGGTAGCTATAGGTAAGAACATTGTGGATGAGGATTGTTTATCTTCCCATTGATTTCAAGTATGTTGCCTTCATCGTTGACAGATATCTGGTCTTCAGAGTTTCCAACCCCTAATACATTCATCAAAGGATATTCATGTGAGAATGATTTCGTACAAGATTCCTATGCAAGCAAGTCATCTCATGTTGAACATTTAGTTCTCTCCGAACTTCAGCTTCCAAAATACGACGTCGTTGTAGCTCATATGTTATTATCTCTTCTCTTATTCTCTGTTTCTCTAGTTCTCGATGGATTATTGCTCTCATATCGACTCTCACAATTATTCACAATTTTATACATACAACACACCTTCATCGTTGACCGTACTGTTCTTCTTGATCTTGATCTTCACACTCGCTACGGTTTGCCTTCATCGTTGACCGATGTGACATCCGTCACTTTTCTTTGTATTTTTTTCTTATAATCCTATGTACGTTTAATCGCAATTAATGAGACGTTACATTTTCATCATTCTCGTGCATTTAAAAAAAATATTCTGTGATACATTTGGGTTCGTTTAATCATAATATAAGTTAATAATAATAATATAATAGATAAAACCTTGTCTAAAAAATAAATGCTTGGGACAGGGTTCGAACCCGCGTCCCAAGCTGGGTCAATACACATCACACACCAAACCAGCTAAGCTATACACACACTTGGTATATTTCCAACATATAATTAATATATCATTAGTGTGATTATTCACAGTTGACTAGGAAAAGTCAACTGTGATGGATGATCATCACAATCAAACACCTACACGCGTTAATCAATTCAGAAAAGGAATGGAATTGATTTGCTTGACCAATTCGCACCATTTACACGTATGAATTCAGTCAAAGCTTTCCTATTATCAACTAATTAGCCGCGTCACATTCAATGCCGAGTCAAAACCTTCCATTTCGTTCGTCTAAGCTTTTCACTATAAATTGGACGTCCATAGACCATCACTACTCGCCGATAATCTTCCCTTTACCCTCAATTTCTGTTAATAATCTGTTACTGAAGCTCTATAATCGTTCCTTTGACGTTTTTCTTTGACGAGGCCGTATACCCGATCGCAACCCTTGTAAGTTTCTTTTTTTTTGTGGGTTTCATTGTTCGGCCCCTTGTGAACAATAGCCCCAAGGATTCAGGGGCTATTGAACACGAATTGAATGGATTGGTAAATTAGGGCTTGATTGATAGGATTTGGGGAAGAACACCTGAATCAGTTTATGTATATATTTTAAAACGATAAACACACAACCAGCTGGTGTAGACCAGCTGGTTTACACGCGTGAGTAGGGAACTGAACCGGCCTTTGGCCAGGGTTCGATTCCCATGAGCTCATTTTATTTTTTTGGTATTTTCCACTAAATATCCATTAACACAATTAAGCTATATAATCAAATCCAATCCAATCTAACTCGTTCTTAGGGTGTGGCTCAGTTGGTGGCCACGCTTGTGATAAAACCCGAACTGGCCAGAGGCCCGGGTTCGATTCCCATAACCAACAAACATTTTTTTACATTTTTATATATATACTTAATACATTAAATCTTTTAAAATCAGTTTTAAATACCAAAAGTGGTTTATAAATTTTACAAAAATTATTATATGATCTTCAAATGATAAAGTTCATCATCCAATTTTTAGTTTTTCAAAAATAAATTATTTAATATATATTATTAATAATACAAGTTTATTCATTTTTATTTATAAAATTCAATAAAAATATCTAAACGATTTTATTAAATCTCACAAAAAATTTCCTAAATTTGTATATTCTTAAACATTCCAGAAAATATTTTTAATTCAGAAAAACCGTCTATTTTATATTTTTAATTAATTTTTGTTAGTTTTAATCATAAATAAATCATAATAAATTCATTTTTCAATATTTTTGCACCAAAAATTTATATAAATTATTTCTAACTATCTAGAACTGAAATACAATTTTTAATTAAGAAATTCTTTAATTTTAATATTTTTAGATATTAAAGTCATATTTTGACAATTTAAAATAATTAGATTAAATAGTCTATTTTCAAGAAAATAATTTTATAAAAATTATTTTCATACTCAAAATCTTATGTTGTGACTATATTCAACTTAAAATTTTACAAAGAGACTTTTATTTATTTATTTATTAAATTTCTTATATTTAATAAACAATTTGTTTATCAATCAAATAAACGTTTATCCCCAATTCGAAACCCTAGAATTACATGTATCCTAGAGTTATTCCCTTACACATTATCAAATTCTTTAGGTTGATCATTTTTGGGGTAATCTCAATTCAAATCTCGTTGTCCAGTTAAATTCCAAGCTATTACGTGAACTGTGAGTATTCCTACCCCTTTTTGCCTTTATACATTTTTGGGGTGTTACATGTACACTATTACAATTTCAAATACAAGTTTATTTTTTTTACAATACAATTCTAGTACTATGTGCATTGCTTACAACGTGCTTTATGCTTAGACAATACATGTGGATTACATTTGTACTTAGTGAAATCATTAACATGGTACAAGCCGACCTTAACATTGGATAGCGCTATTTGGATTGACAACCCGCCTAGATTGATTCTCCCCCTTTTTCATCGGAGAATCCGTGGCCATTGTTAAGTTATCACCCATTTATTGGATGAGTACACCACCGTTCATACAGTACATTATACAGTCACATGGTTGATTTCGCTCATTTGTATGATACATAGTTTACATATTTGCACTGTAGCATGCACTTGAATTGTATATCTTTTTAACTTACTATATATATCAAAACTAGGAATGCTCACCAACATTTCTCATGTTGACCAAACCTATTTTTGTACATGTTTCAGGTGCAGTTTGATCTAGTGCTTTAGCAAGAAACATTTAGTGCTTTATTTTAATTCAGTTATTTCAATATTTACATTTCATTTAGACAATGTATTTTCCATTTCCATGTAAGACAATTTTGGATTATTCAATAATATTTACATTTTAGTACCATGTGCTTTTGAACAATCGTCACTACGTGACACCTCGATGATTCCGCCATCGGTTGGGGTGTTACAATCGATATCCCTCCGATAACAACCCTTGTTTGATTATACTCTTTATGTATGAATAGTGACCCTCTGGCAAACCTACCTCTGTTTTGAATTTGTTGCTTCCCTAGAGAAGTTATCAATCACACTGTAATGATCAGGAACATTCCAAATAACTGTATAATTTGAGCTTTTGTTTAACTATTTTAGCAACTTCTAGAGAATGTAATGTCATGGATCCTTTGAAAGTGGATACCATGGATCAGAGAGATTTAAGCTAATCAAACTCATATCTCAAGCCAGTGCAAGTTATGAAATGACACATGCAGAATGTAATGTCATGCATAATGTGTACTCACAGTGACATGTGAGAATGATTTCGTACAAGATTTCTATGCAAGCAAGTCAAATTCAGTTGTTAGACCAACTTGAGATATGAGTTTGATTAGCTTGAATCTCTCTGATCCATGGTCAACGATAGCGGTCAACGATGAAGACAACCTGAAAGTGGATACCATGGATCAGAGAGATTTAAGCTAATCAAACTCATATCTCAAGCCGGTGCAAGTTATGTTGTAGCATCTTTGATCATCTTCTTGTAATTACTTTCAAGTTTCTTTATAATCATTGAAGACAACTTTTCAGTTGTTATCCGAGAGATAGCGGTCAACGATGAAGACAACCTGAAAACAACCGGATGGTTGGTATCTATAGGTAAGAACATTGTGGATGAGGATTGTTTATCTTCCCATTGATTTCAAGTATGTTGCCTTCATCGTTGACACACAAGACGAATGTTGCAACATGAGTTCGACCAAGATGACACACGAAGCTTTAGACTCCAACCAGATCCAAGTATTGCCGCATTTAATGAAATTTAACGCGCATACCGCATTCATTGACTATACGTGGTTGATGATGTCAAGTTTAAGTCATTGACAATGATTAGGGTTATTACTTTGTTTTTTAATTTTTTTTAACTTTTTATAATTATTAAATTAAAAAAAAATAAAAAAAACCAACTCAAAACATCAAAACAACTACCAAAATAAATTACCCCCTCGAAGCGCCTCGCTTAGGCCTAAGCGAGGCGCTTCGAATTTAAAAATCAGCCTTTTCTGCTCCCTCGTACTGACCTCCTCGGAATGAGTTCAAAGCGCATCGCTTAGGCCTAAGCGAGGCGCTTTGAGGGGGTGAAAATAGAAGGTGAGGGGTTTAAATATAACCATCCTTAATTTATACATGTACTAGTTCACTTGTCTTTACAAGTTAACTTATAAGTTGTTGTAACCCATACCCAATTTTTTGTAAATTGTTTTTGTGATAAAGTTTTAAAAGGCTCTAAACTTTTATAAATTAAATTTTTTATACATTCCTTTCGTAAGTTGTACGGTAAAAACATGTACTTTATGGCTTTACGAAGAGTAGTTGTAACCGTTACTTGTGAACCAAGGGTTAACTTAAGCCTTAATGGGTCGGGTTAATGAATCCGGGTAATCGGGTCACGAACCTTCTGGGCTCACAAGAATCCCCTAAAAACTTGTAGGTAAAGAGAAACACACCTTCACACGCCTCTCTCATATAAACAAACGAACTATCACTCATAATAATAATAAAAACTCCATATTCCATTCCAAACCAAATCAATAAACAAACACTCACACAATCTCTTCATTCACATACATACTTACATATCCTCTCCCCAATTTATAACCCTATTATGGACCCAACCACAGACGATATCCAATCGGAACAACCTACTGCGGCGCCACCACCACCACCACCGGTGGAACCTACTCCTCCCGCCGTCGAAGACGACGAGGAAGACGACGAATATGAAGAAGACGAAGAAGAAGACGACGACGACGATGATGATGAAGAGGAGACTAATAACGAAGACGAAATTCTTATTGTGAAAGCCCAAGGACTTATTGATAAGATCACTGCCGTTCCTGATAACCCTAATCCTCTTTCTCTTCATGCCCTTGCTTCTATTCTTGAAACTCAAGAAGCCAGGTCGATATTTATATATATTTATTGTTTTTATTTTGTTAAAATCATTATGAATGTTACTCTTTCAAGTTGAAGCAATATTATTATGCGTATACAATGCCTAAGACTTAGGGTTTCTATGCCTATTATATGTTAGTGATTGTTTATTATGAATGTATAAAATGGCTGAGAGTTAGGGTTTGGAAAACTTATGTGTAGGTACATGGAAGAGACTGGGCATGCCTCTTTAAACAACGGTCGCGCTACACATAACATAGGACGTCTCGGGAACTTGCTTCGGGTAGCTTTTATTATTTTCTTAATTTTTCCGTTTGTTATTTTGATGTAGATGTTTTGCAAGTAAATAGTAATGGAATCGTTGGAAAAGAATTGACCTGGTTTGTTTGTACAGGATAATGATGAGTTTTTTGAATTGATATCTGTGAAGTTTCTTTCTGAAACTAGATATCCGGTGTCTGTTCAAGCAGCATCTTTAAGGCTTCTCTTTAGTTGTTCATTGAGTTGGATGGTATGATTTTCAATTGAACTTGAAGTTATATGTTTATTTTCTTTGTTTTTAGTGAATTTATGATGGTTTTTTAATGAGTTGAAATGGAATGCAGTATCCACATGTTTTTGAAGAAACTGTTTTGGATAACTTAAAGGGATGGGTGATGGATGGGACATTAAGGTCTGTTACTGAAGAGCATAAAGGGAAAAACGGGTCTGGTGTAAGACAAGCGTCGGATTCCGAAATGCTAAAGACCTATTCAACTGGACTTCTGGCAGTATGTTTGGTTGGGTATGTCTTGTAACTGTATTTTATTTGTGTTTTGTTACATTTTACCGATTACATTATGTTGACTTGATGCTATGTTGCCTCAGTGGAGGTCAAGTAGTTGAAGATGTACTTACATCTGGATTATCTGCCAAGCTTATGCGGTATCTTCGAGTCCGTGTTTTAGGAGAACCAAATACAAGCCAAAAAGATACTAATTATCTGCTGGACAATAAGAGTTCATCAGCTGCTACTTCCATTAGATCTAGAGAAGATAGTAGGGGTAGGTTTAGGCATGCTCTAGAGACATCTATGGTGGAACCTCCTAGATTAGCAGAAGAAGGTTCATCAGATGATCAAGTTATTGAAAGAGATCGGGTCAGAAGGTGGGGTGACCTACCTGGTGGATTGGATGATGATAATGAAACCCATGAGGGAGATTTACGTGATGGTAAAACAAAGGTAAATGATAGAAGTAAATCTTTACGGGAAGATGAACACAGGTTAAACCGTGGGTTAATAAGATCTAGAGGGAAAGGAAGGGTTAATGAAGGTGTTGTGGAGAATGAACATGTTTTAAACTCCCCGGGATCAGGAGGTAGATTTGGAGGGCAAGGAAGGATTAATAAGGACAGGAGTTTGCTAAAAGGTTCAGAACTAAAACGTATGCCAGACAGTAAGAAGTCTTCTGGAAGAACTGGTCCGGATGATATGATTATTGAAAGAGATGATAGTGATGACTGTTTTCAAGATTGTAAAGTCGGATCAAAGGATATCTCGGATTTGGTGAAAAAGGCTGTAAGAGCTGCTGAAGCTGAAGCCAGATCGGCAAATGCTTCTGTGGAGGCCATTAAAGCTGCTGGTGATGCTGCTGCTGAACTTGTTAAAACTGCAGCATTGGAGGTGCGTATCTCATATTAAAACCTGTTTTTTTTTTTCGTTCTAAATTTATGTTTAAGTAGTAGAAATAAGTTTTTATTTTTTATTTTTTTATTTTTCTGATTAGGAATTTAAAAAGACAAATGATGAAGAAGCTGCAGTTCTGTCTGCATCAAAAGCTGCAGCTACAGTTGTTGATGCAGCTAATGCTATTGAAGTTTCTAGGTTGGTGATTATATCTGCTCTATGTGTTTTTTTGCTATATTTTTTTAAAGTTATTTTTATTTTCATTTTTATAATTACCTAATTTCTTGTTATGTATCATGCGTGATTAACTGATTACAGAACTCAAAATGCTGATGTCAGCGAGTCAGCTAATTCAAAAGAGCCAGAACCTGAGCCTAATGAGGAAGTTGAGGAGTTTTTCATCCCTGACAGTGAATCCTTGGCAAAGCTAAGGGAAAAATTCTGTATTCAGTGTCTGGAAATCTTAGGAGAATATATTGAGGTTCTTGGTCCCGTATTACATGAAAAAGGTGTAGATGTCTGTCTTGCATTGTTGCAAAGAAATTCTGAACTTAAAGAATCATCGCAGATTGCAGTGCATTTACCTGATGTATTAAAACTAATCTGTGCATTGGCTGCCCATCGGAAATTTGCTGCATTATTTGTTGATCGTGGTGGCATACAAAAGCTTCTTGCACTCCCAAGAAAATCAGTCACATTCCTTGGGCTTTCTTCTTGTCTATTTGCAATTGGTTCACTGCAGGTACTGTTGTAAAATAAGTTTTCCAACTTTATTCGTGATATATCTTCATGCTTATGTTTTGAAGTTTTATTTTATGTTGGTCTAATAGGGAATTATGGAACGCGTATGTGCCTTACCCTCAGATGTCATTCATCAGTTGATTTCATTAGCTCTTCAGCTTCTAGAATGCTCTCAGGACCAATCCAGGAAAAATGCAGCCTTATTTTTTGCTGCTGCTTTTGTGTTTAGAGCAGTATTAGATGCTTTTGATAATCAAGATGGTCTTCAGAAACTATTAAATCTATTAGGTGAAGCGGCATCTGTTAGATCTGGGGCTAGCTCAGGGACAGGGGGGCCATCTACTTCAAACTCACTTAGAAATGAGCGGACCCCTCCAGAGGTATTGACGTCATCAGAAAAACAGATTGCTTACCACACCACTGTTGCATTGCGTCAGTATTTCAGAGCCCACCTTTTATTGCTTGTGGATTCGTTACGCCCTAGTAAGAATATTCGAAGTGCAGCAAGGGTTCCAAGTAGTAGAGCAGCTTATAAGCCCCTTGATATTAGTAATGAGGCTATAGATGCTGTTTTTCGTCAAATGCAGAAAGATCGTAAGCTGGGCCCTGCGTTTGTGAGAGCTCGTTGGCCTGCAGTTGATAAGTTCTTGGCATGCAATGGGCATATTACCATGTTGGAGTTATGTCAGGTGTGTTTATATAAAACATTTTTAGTTGTCTTTATTTCTTTTTATTTATTTTACTTTGTTGGATATTTGACCTTTTTTTCTTATATAAAACATTTTAGGCCCCACCTGTTGAACGATACCTGCATGATTTGCTTCAATATGCATTGGGTGTCCTGCACATAGTTACTTTGGTTCCTTACAGTCGCAAACTGGTTGTAAGTGCTACTTTGAGCAATGATCGTCTAGGTATAGCAGTCATTCTTGATGCAGCGAACGGTGCTGGTTTTGTTGACCCTGAGGTATGTACTTTGTGAATCTTGAGCTTTTGTTCTTTCTAAAGTTGTCAAAATGTACAGGCTGGGCAGATTGGGTAATAGGTCAACATGTGTAATTTTTGGTATGGGCTGAGATGGGCAGGGCCGGGTTGACTGGAAATACTTATTAGCTTGCCAACTAGGATTACAAAACTTCTGTTATGGAGTTTTTTCAATATTAGTATGTTTTTTGATGAAGTGTTTGACCCCTTTGTAAACTCATATTCTTGTAATTTGTAACTAGCATTTGTGGTTTTTTGTCCCATCAATGTGAACTCATACTTGCTTGCACAGATTATTCAACCAGCACTGAATGTTCTGGTGAATCTTGTTTGCCCTCCGCCATCAATCAGTAACAAACCCACTATGCCAGTGCAAGGACATATGTCTTCGTCCCAACCTCCAAATGCTCCCACAGAGGCAACTATCAACGTCGCCAGCTTGAACGAGCCACGAGAACGGAACGGAGATTCTAGTGTTGCAGGCCCACATGGTACTCCATTTACAACTTCTGGATTAGTTGGTGACCGTAGGATATCCTTAGGTGCCGGTGCAGGTTGTGCTGGCCTTGCTGCTCAAATGGAACAAAGTTTTCGCCAAGCAAGGGAGGCAGTCCGGGCCAATAACGGTATCAAAGTTCTACTTCAGCTTCTACAGCCACGGATAATAACACCATCAACCGCCCTTGATTGTCTTCGTGCTCTGGCATGCAGAGTTTTGCTTGGTTTAGCGAGAGATGATACTATTGCACACATTTTAACAAAACTTCAGGTGTGTGTATATAAACTAGAATGATTTCCTTGGGTTCAGTTCTGAAAATTATTATTATTATTTTTTGGTAGGTTGGGAAAAAGTTATCAGAGCTTATTAGGGATTCTGGTAGCCAGACTCCAGGTGGTGAACAGGGTAGGTGGCAAACAGAACTATCTCAGGTCGCAATTGAACTGATGGCGGTATGTACATCAAGTCTTTGAACAGCACTGGGTTTTATTTTGTTTAGCAGTCCATTGCATCATTAAGTCAGTTTATCATGTTTTGTGTTTTTGTATCGCAGATTGTAACAAATTCAGGACGAGCAAGTACATTAGCTGCTACTGATGCTGCTACACCTACTCTTCGTCGCATTGAGAGAGCTGCTATAGCTGCTGCTACTCCTATCACTTACCATTCAAAGTACTTGTTAACATAATCTTTTGTAATTTTGCCGTTACTGAATATTTGTTTTTTCGTTGACATGTTTTTAATTTAAAATATTGCAGGGAACTTTTGCTGCTGATTCATGAGCACTTACAGGCATCTGGTTTATCAACAGCTGCATCTGCGCTTCTTAAAGAGGCCCAGTTGACACCACTGCAATCATTAGCTGCCCCATCATCTTTGACATATCAAACCTCTGGTCAGGAGAACTCATCTGTGCAGATTCAATGGCCATCTGGACGGGCCCAATCTGGATTTCTCACTGCAGAAAAACCAAAACAACAAGAAGATTCTAACCTAAAACAAGATTCAGCTTTGTCTACCAAGAGACGGCCATTGGTTATATCATCTACATCTGGACTCCAGTCAAAAATGACTTCTTACTTTCATGAGCATCCTTCTCCATCAAGCAACAAAGTTAATAATTCTTCTAAGAAACCGCCTACTGGTCCTGTCGCATCAGAAGAAAACCAAGTGGATCCAGATAGTGTTATGAAAACTCCGATAATATTGCCATTGAAGCGTAAGTTGACTGAATTAAGAGAAGTTGGACCATCACAATCAAACAAACGACTCAACACCGGAGATCTGGGGTTCCGTTCTCCTGTGTGTATAACGCCAAACACTAGCCGTAAAAACAGTTTAGTAGGTGATACTCCTATGTTCTCTGCATCAACTTCTTTTAAGGATCATCATTGTAGAACACCTGCAAGTGTTGGCGTATCTGATGGTTTAGATGATAATCAGAACGCACAAAACTCTACTTCTGAGCGGTTGACTTTGGATTCCATTGTGGTTCAGTATCTTAAACATCAACACCGACAATGTCCTGCTCCCATAACCACATTACCGCCTCTTTCTCTTTTGCATCCACACGTATGCCCAGAGTCAAAACGAAGCCTTGATGCACCGTCAAACATCACTGCCAGGCTTAACACACGTGAATTTAGAAATGTGTACGGCGGCATTCATGGCCGTCGTAGGGACCGCCAGTTTGTGTATAGTAGATTCAGACCATGGCGGACATGTAGGGACGAAACTGGTATTCTGTTGACTTGCCTGACCTTTCTTGGCGATTCTTCCCAGATTGCCGCTGGTAGCCACTCTGGGGAGCTCAAGATTTTTGATTCAAATACTAACAGTATGTTAGAAAGCGGCGCGGGTCATCAGTTTCCTTTGACCATGGTCAAATCCTTCTTTTCTTCAGATACTCAATTACTTCTCTCTTCAAGTTCACATGATGTTAGATTGTGGGATGCACCTACGGTTTCAGCTGGACCCAAATATTCATTTGACGATATTAAGGCGGCAACGTTCAGTCACTGCGGGACCATGTTTGCAGCATTATCTTCTGAGTTGTCAAGACGGGAGATCTTATTGTATGATGTTCAGACATGTAAATCTGATTTGAAACTCACGGATCAATCTTCTAGTGCTTCCAGTAAAGGGCATGCTTATTCTCAGGTTCACTTTAGCCCTTCAGATATTATGCTCTTATGGAATGGTGTATTGTGGGACCGCCGAGTTCCAGGGCCTGTTCATCGGTTCGATCAATTTACCGATTATGGAGGTGGCGGTTTTCATCCAGCGGGTAATGAGGTATGTTTTAACCGAGTTCTGTATCCATAGATTGAGTCTGACTCATGAATACTTTTTTATGCTTGAGCTCAGATCGGGATCGGGCTTTTTATAAGCTTTTACTTATGACAGATTTTTATAAAAACTTAAATATATATTATTGTTTTAACAGGTGATTATAAATTCAGAAGTCTGGGATCTTCGTAACTTTAGGCTTCTTCGAAGTGTACCCTCTTTGGATCAAACTGTTATAACTTTCAATGCTAGTGGTGATGTGATATACGCAATTCTGAGAAGAAATCTAGAAGAAGTGACATCAGCCTTCCAGACTCGACGTGTCAAGCACCCTCTGTTCTCTGCTTTCCGGACACTAGATGCAGTCAACTACTCAGATATCGCCACCATTCCCGTTGACCGCTGCGTGCTCGATTTTTCAACAGATCCTACAGACTCCTTTGTTGGGCTGGTGACAATGGACGATCAAGACGAAATGTATTCATCAGCTCGAGTGTATGAAATCGGGCGGCGAAAACCCACAGATGATGATTCTGATCCTGATGATGCTGAAAGCGAGGAAGAAGACGAGGATGATGAGGATATTGATGACGAAGCATTGCTGGGAAATGATGAAGACGGTGATGACATGAGTAACGATGAAGATAGTTTAAGCGATCTTGACGATGATGACGATGGGGATGAAGATGGTGATTTTGTGATGGATGGTGTGGATTTTGGCGGTGGCGGTGGGGGGATATTTGAGATTGTGAGCGAAGGAGAGGATGACGACGATGGTGATGATGACGACGAGGATGAGTTAATCGAGTCTTTGAGTAGCGGTGATGATGAAGAATTCTTTGGTGGGTTCTAAGTTACAGTCTTCTGTATCATCATATCTATTGATTATCTTGGTAACCAACAGAAGAAGAAGAAGAAGAGGACTAAACAAAGACATTCGTATCTCCAAGTTTTGACACATGGTTTATCAGTGATTTACAAAAGTGATGTTTTTTATTTTTTTTTTGATGAAAAATAGACGACACTACTTGGTTGTTTCATAATTGTTGTTTCAATCAAAGATAAATTAGGTAATTTCAACAAATTTTGTTCAATCATTTCCTTCAAACTTTCTTGAATTTTGTCTTTATATGAATTAAAATTAGAATTATTTTTTAAATGATGGTTAGAATCTTAATTCATCTTATTTTTGTTTGGGAAAGGGACAATCTTTTTTATTTATCGGAAGTCACTCAAGTTTTATTAAATATCTCAATGTTAGGTTGTACGTTGTGGCTCGTGGTGAGCATTGACGTGACTCTCAAGTAATTTGGTTACGACATGCTGTTATGGCTGGGGGTGAGCATCGGCGTGACCACAGCCAACAAATCCAACACATTCTTTTCTTCATGCCGTGAGCCTACTCGTGTTGGCTCGCTTGCGTCGGGTTAGCGTGGGGTTGTTGTGCCTGGGGTGAGCGTAGGGCTGTTGTGGTCGCTCGCGCTTGGTCGCTCGCGTGTCCACAGCACACAGTCTTATGAACTTACTTGGTTAAAGTTTTTTTTCTAAATCTTAGGTAGATTATGAGATTAGTAACGTTGCTTTTTAATTATATTAATAAAACTTTTCTTATATCACTTTGATTAACAACCGATTCATTCAAATCATGTTTAGCTTCCCAAAAGTCTTCGGGTCCCAATATAATATAATGCAATTTGACATAATATAACATAATACAATAACAACATAAGATAACATGACGCCAGAATGGTTAATATTTAAAGTGAATGATATTAAATTCTTTATTAACGAATGCATTTAAAGTGAATGTAACATGACGTACTGCCAAAATGGTTAATATTTAAAGTGAATGATATTAAATTCTTTATTAACGAATGCATTTAAAGTGAATGTAATATAATTAAATTCCAGAGCAAATAGAAGAAAAAAAGGGATATTGGTGGTGGGAAGGAAAGACAAACATAGGCGGTGACAAAGGGATTTTTTTTGTGGTGTGGAGAGGTAGGAATGTAGGATGGATCAAAGGAGATAAATAGTGGGCGAATATGAGAATAATGGTTGGAATCTATAACCGAAACTGAGGCTTTATTTAGAACTACATATAAGAAAAGAACAAGAAACAAACAATGGCCGGACAAGGCGGCGGCGGCAATGGCAGCTAGGGCTGGCAAATCGTGTCTTAACAGGTTTAACAGGTTTCTGACGACGCGACCAAATGGAGTTCTAAACATGAACACGACTCATTTAACTACTTTATATCTCATATTTATAACACAGTTTATGTTTTTATGTACCAAAAAAGAGAAATGAAGGATCTTTGTCTCTTAATTCTGATTAGTTAAAAAAAAGTAAAAAAATCACATAGTGTATTTGTCAGTTAACAGGTGAGAGCCTTATTTGTGTATGGTGTGATGGAGACAGTAGAGAGCTTTAACTGGCTCTGATACCATGTAAGATAATAAAATACTGAATAATATTATTGAAAGGTTAGGTTACAATATATAGAGATCATAAGGAACCCTAGAAACCTAACTGAGCCTGTGGGCTTATCCTAATTAACCATAATAATATTAGGGTCCAATATAATATTAACTTACTGAGTCCAACACTTGTAGCCTAGTTGGTTGAGGGCCTAAAGTTTCCTATGGGAGGCTTGGGTTCAATTCCCACTAGCTACATTTGGAGGACATTGATGGAGGGGAAATGAGGGATGACCAAGCCATTGGCTTGGGTTCGAGTCCTGATCCCGACCGGTAATGCTTGGAACATGTCATTGGTAATTAGGGCTGTTCAAATCGCTCGTTCGGAAAATGCTTGAAAAATGCTTGCTCGTTCTTCCGCTCGGTTGTATATGAGCCAATCGGCTCGGTTCGGTTTGTAAATGAGCCAAGCACGAGCAAAGGTACGCTCGGATCGGTTCGGCTCTAATATATTTTTATTTATTTAATAATAAATATACACACAATTTATAGATAAATTTATGGCTTTATATATAAGATTCTATTGGATTTGACTCAGTATATGCAAACAAAATATAACCAGGCCACTTAACACAATAAAAAATTAACACTAGATTTAATAGTAAAACAATAAGTCATGAGGTGATAGTCTTGACTTCTTTATGTTAATAGTCGTCCATCGCTAATTGTCACTTGATATTACACCTACGTCACAATGCAACAACTGTTGTCTGACGTATGCTCATCACCTCACCAGCCTCAATCTAAGCCTTATCCTTGGACACTGTGATCTCAATATTAGTGTTAGCATCAGACATTTTGACCTTAGTTGTCACCCGACAATGAAAACATCGAAGGAAACATCCCAATTTTATAATCGTCCATATTATTCTCCGCTCGATTCTCGCTCGGCGCTCGCTCGGAAAATTTGCGCTCGAAGAATACTCGTTCGGTTTTCGGCTCGATTGTAAACGAGCCGCTCCGCTCGGTTCGGTTTGTAAACAAGCCAAGCACGAGCAAAGCTTTGTTCGGATCGGCTCGGCTCGGCTCGTGAACAACCCTATTGGTAATCCATCAACTCCGAATCGATAGATATATACATATTCAGCTTAAACCACTTATATAACAGACTTTCTGATTTCAGTGACGACATGATACATTAATTTTTTTTTTTTTTACATTGTTTCAACAGCTATTCGGGCAACAGTTTAAAAGTCAAACTATAAGCAAGCGGCACTGAGTACCCTGTTAACAATAATATTTAGTTGACCAGAGTTTCTATCAAACAAGTAATAATATTCTAATATATAAATGTAGCATTTATATGTGAAAGAAGCATTAAATTAATATTGGACTTCTATAAATTTACGGTAGATGGGTCTCTTATGAGTTCACATTAATACAAACGTGTCTCAAAGAAACAAGAGATATGGCTAATTCTTTGTTCAAGATTATTCTTCTTGTCACATTGGTGCTTAGTACTCTTGGTTAGTCTTTTCTCCATTCTCTAACTCTATTTCAAGATTTATCATGTACCATTATGCTATAAAAACACAAATAATCCATGATAGTGTATACGTTAATAATCAATCTTCTGTTGATGCAGTATTAGGAGCTGAAGTCGAAAAAGCGTCTAATAAAGCCATCACCGATGTCTCAGATTTGATGAAAGCCGCGGTTGCTCCAAATACTTACGAGTTTCGTCGTCCTTGTTTAAGAAGGGTTCCAGATTGTTTTACCTTCTGCCCGCAATTTACAATCCCGTTATGCTTGGACAGATTTTGTCGATGCGTTTATCCATAACAATCATGTGTTATATATACATGACATTTGCTTGTCCAGATGAAATTTTAATCAATTTAAGTATGCCCAGAATTATTAATGAAGGTTGCAAATTTTGGCGCAATGTTGTTTGCATACATTTTCTTTATAACTATTATTTGTTGGTTGATACTTGATAGAGAAAATCACACAAAATAACCCCTTTTAAAGGTTTATACATTTGAGTTGATTTTATATCGAGTAAAATGCTAAAATCGTTCCTGAGGTTTGGGCACATTTGATGGTTCTGGTCAAAATAGTGTTTTTTTTTTTTTCAAGTGGATCCTTGAGTTATTAATAACTGTTAAGTAAATTTAAACATTGAAAATGAATTTATATGTTGGGGTTCCGGACTTTGTTATTTAAAAAAAATGAAAAATGATAGAGATGGAGCTTAGACTGGTGAGTGGTGACCTCTACCGTCTTTTTTTTAATTGCAAATTTGAATCACCGACAAACCACTAGAGTATCATCGTGATATCAACGGAATCATCTGATCATATCCAGCTTCATTAGGCAATAATGTCTATATGACAATTCATGAGAAAACCCAGTAAATTTGGGAAAAAAACTTGTGTGATTCGAACCCAGGATTAAATGGTCCTAAAGTTTTATTCCACCCCCAAGATGCCACTAGGCTATATGCCATGGGCGATGATCTCTACCATCTAACATGCATCGTGCTACCAGTGGAACCATCCGATCATATCCGTCTCTACTAGCCTACTAGGCAATAATGTCTATATACCAATTCAGAAGGAAACTCAATAAATTTGGAAGAAAAAAAACCTTATGGGATTCGAACCCATGACCAAATGGTCCCAAAGCCTTATTCCACCTCCAAGATGCACTAGGCTATAATGCCATGAGCGGTGGCCTCTACCATCTAACATGATGCCTCTACCACTTGCATCATCATACAATTTAGTATATGGGTTCATTTCATTACTTATTTATGAGTTTACTTAGCATTTTAATATATCATCAACATTAATCAACACACATCAATATATAATCTTTAGAGCTGAATAAAGTAAGTGATATCAACACAGATTAATATATAGATAGATTTCAAAGTACAATTGTTTGGACACCCCCCCCCCTTCACCAAATGTTATCACTCGCTCTCTTACACTGATCAGGTTTGATTCCTGTTGGATACAATAATCTCAATCAGGCAATCCGATTCTCTGTGTATACAATAGAGATGGTTAACAAGTAATAAGTAACTGTTGGATATATAGTATGTCCGATGTAATTAAAAGTCGAGGTCAACGTAACCCGACCCGGTACGATCCGAAGAGTTACACGTTGGTACACGAATCAGATAAGTTCATGTATTGGTGGATTATTATTTCTGAAATAATAATAGTTTTGAACTCGAGGGACTAAATAGTAAAGTTTACACTTTGACTAGTCAAATGGTCAAGTGTATGACTTTGACTAATTAAGTGGTCAAGTCTTTGACTAGTCAAATGGTCAAGTGTATGACTTTGACTAATTAATTGGTCAAGTCCTTGACTAGTCAAATGGTCAAGTGAATGACTTTGACTAATTAAGTGGTCAAGTGCCTTTTATCTATATAAATAGGTGTGATAGATCAAACTCTAATGACACATGTTTTGAAAAAGATAAAACAACATAACACTTGTCTCCTCTCAAGATTTGCGGCCACTCTTAGGAGCCGTCGCCCCTTTGTCCGCCGCAAACCACCACCATTGCCGCCTCCACCTTGCAAAGTGTTGCTATCGGTTGGCCAGTGCTCGGGTGTGAACTTCCTACTAGCGAGGATTCGTTGTAACCCGCGTGTTACAATTCCGGTGTAGTCGTCAAAGGTTGATTACTAAACCCCCTATGGTTGTTTATAATTTATTTGTTTATACGCGTTTAACCAAGATCCTGATTGGGAATATTTTGTTAATTGGATTAATAAAATTAAACATATATTATATATATATATATAAAATCGGCTCATATTATATATTGTATATAATCGATTTTATTAATAAATAAAACTGCTTCCGCTGTGTATTTGATACCATGATTCCCAACAGTGGTATCAGAGCCACGGTTACGCACGTATAGATGGTAAAGTTATAATTTTGATCTATGTTTTATTTGTCAAAAAATATTTTTTTTGACAAAAGATCAAAAGCTTTTTGTTGTTCATGGATTGTGATGTGAATCGAGCCCTAGGTATTTTGACCCTTGTCATGGTTGTGTTTGTGATGTTTTTTTTTATTGATTTGTATTTTTTATTACGGATATTGGATCCGGTGTAATAGATAAGATTAGAATAGATTTGTTTTATTTGTATTTCAAATTTATTTGTAATCCTACAAATACAAGATCAAGACGAAGATAAAAAGGCGAACAGGTTCCATGAAGATAGAGATCTCGGGTCAAGTGGGAGCTATATCAAAAATAGTTTTGAAACCCTTTTGACTGGTTCGTTTCGTTTTTGGCTAAAACGAAACGGACAACCTATTAGGGGCTCGATTTGTTTAATTTTATTATTATGTTTTGTGGTTGTGGTTTATTTATTGTAAATAATTTAGATAACCCAAAATAAATAAAATTTTCACAATCATGGCAACGGTTTTATTAAAACAAGTTTTATAAAAACCGAAAAGCATATTTAATAAAAGGAGTTTTATTAATATTAAAACAAGTCCATTCGCGATAATACGACCGACATAGTTTAAATAGGGTATTTAAAACTATACCGTGTCGAGTGTTGAAAGGAGTTTCAATTATCACGAACAATATAAAATTGGATTTTATAAACTATTGTGTGACTCACATCATGCTAACGAGTCATTCAAAATATTTATGGTAAATATTAAAATTAAATCCCAATTTTAAATTGATGTTTTATGCCACCCTTAACGAGTTAACACTTCGTTTTAAATCGAACCCAAATGTTAGTGCTGACCCTGCATCTGGGCGTTGATCATGAGTGAAGGTAATCATCGCGTTTCCTGTGTAACATAGGCCGGTGTTACAGTTAACAGTAAAGGACCAAACATCGCTTGTTTGACAAGTGGGCATAGTTGGGGTTAAACATACATCGCTCTTAGCGATAACCCCAAAAAGGAGAGTTGTGTAGTGGACACAATTAACAATCGTTGTTTACCTACCTAATCATGCCAGTGGACAGTGCTAAGCCAGTTCATTGTGTATTGATGAATCGGGATCTCATCCTAATTAATTTTGCTTTTTGGGTCATAAAATAATTAGGATACTTAAAACATGAAATACTAATAAATTAGATTTTGAACTTTGTAGATGTCAACTGAAAACAATTCCGCCTCCCAATTCTCTCTCAAGTCCATCTTAGAGAAGGACAAACTTAACTACTCCAACTTCATGGACTGGCACCGCAACTTGAAAATTGTTCTCAAGGCGGAGAACAAGTTGTATGTTCTAGAAACGCCAGTTAGCACTCGCGTGCTAAAAATGAAGACATATGTTGATCACTTGGCTCGTCTGGAATCCCCTTGAGCGATGAGTTAGCTGGGGATATTATCCTAAACTCATTGCCCAAGTCATATGACCAGTTCATTATGAACTACAATATGAACGGGATGGAAAAGACACTTGCAGAACTGCATCAGATGCTCAAAACTGCTGAGGTGAACATACCTAGCAAGACTGCGCCAGTGCTAATGATCAAGAAGGGTCAAGTTAAGAAACCTAACACCAAGAAAAATGGGAATCAGGGCAAAGGGAAGGGCAAAGGCAAATCTGTTGCCAATAAGAAACCTGGAAAGATGCCAAGTGTTTTCATTGTGATGAAACTGGGCACTGGAAGAGGAACTGTGCTAAGTATTTAGCTGAGCTGAAGCAAGCTAAGGCTTCAGGAGGAGAGTCCTCAAGTATATATGTTATTGATATCTTTGCTTTTCCTAGCAAAACATGGGTGTTTGACACAGGATGTGGTTTCCACATTTGTAATGTTTTGCAGGGACTAAGAAAGATTAGAAAGCTGAAACAAGGTGACTTGGAGGTCCATGTTGGCAATGGACAAAGAGTTGTAGTGAAGGCAATAGGAGAATATGTTCTTTTACTTCCTTCTGGTTTAGAACTTGTTTTGAACAATGTTTATTACATTCCTAGTGTGACTAGAAATATTGTTTCGTTTCATGCTTTGCGTAGACAAGGTTTTGATTATCGTTTTAATGGTGAATTTATTTCTGCTTATTTTAACGATGTATTTTACTTTGATGCAAAACCAAACAATGGGATCTATGAGATAGAAATCCAAAACGATAACATATTATGCAATATCTCCCATAAACGTAATAAGTTGGACTTTAATGATACGTATATGTGGCATTGTAGACTTGGTCACATAAGTGAGAATCGTGTTAAACAACTCAAAACCGCAGGAATCCTGGATTCCAAAGGTTCGGAGTCGTTTGGAAAATGCGAATCATGCTTAAGTGGAAAGTTAACAAAAGCACCTTTTTCAAATGTTGGAGAAAGAGCCAATGATCTATTAGGACTTGTACATACAGATGTATGTGGTCCATTCAGAACAATGTCAAGACATGGAGAAAGATACTTTGTTACATTCACTGATGATTTCAGTAGATATGGTTATGTTTATCTTATGAAGCATAAACATGAAACTCTTGAAAAGTTCAAGGAATACCAAAACGAAGTAGAAAATCAGCTAAATAGAACTATTAAAATGCTTCGATCAGATTGAGGCGGTGAATATCTTAGTCATGAATTCATCGACCATCTAAAGGATTGTGGAATAGTTTCACAACTAACTCCACCTGGAACACCGTAACATAATGGTGTGTCTGAGCGGAGAAATCGAACTCTATTCGATATGATTCGATCAATGATGTGTCGAACAAACCTTCCAAAATCCTTTTGGAGTTATGCTTTGGAAACTGCTGCAAGACTTGTGAATATAGCTCCAACGAAAAAGGTTGATAAAACGCCCTATGAGATATGGCATGGAAAGAAACCTCTTGTATCCTACCTTAAAGTCTGGGGATGTAATGCTTATGTCACTCTAGAATCTTCGGATAAACTAGATCCCAGAGGCGAAAAGTGGTTTTCGTTGGATACGGTAAAAAGATCGGTTACCTGTTCTACCACCCCACTGAAAATAAGATTTTCACCAAACGCAGAGGCACTTTCTTAGAGGAAGAGCTTCTGGCGCGAGGGATTGGAGATAACCATGTGGATCTTGAAGAAATTTGAGAATCACAAGTGACTGAACCAGTTGTTCAGACAGAAACAGAAGTAACTAATCCAGTTGTTGAAGTTGAGCCTGAGAGGACTCAAGAAACAACAGAAACACCAAGTGTTCGGAAAAGCATTAGGGATCGTCGTGCACCTGTAAGGTATGACGATATCTTCATGATTGATGAAGCTGAGCCTGCTACTTATAAAGCTGCAATCTTGGATTCGGAATCTAAGAAATGGCAAAAAGCTATGAAAGCAGAGATGCAATCCATATATGATAACCAAGTCTGGGATTTGGTTGATCTTCCTGCCGAGTGTCGGACTATAGGAAACAAATGGATCTTCAAGAAGAAGACTGACATGGATGGGAATGTGCAAACCTACAAAGCAAGGCTTGTAGCGAAAGGCTTTACTCAGACTCAAGGAATTGATTATGAGGAAACTTTCTCGCCAGTAGCCATGCTTAAGTCAATTAGAATTCTACTTGCCATTGCTGCATATTATGACTATGAGATATGGCAGATGGATGTCAAAACCGCGTTCCTTAATGGACACTTGCTGGAAGATGTCTATATGGTTTAACCTGAAGGTTTTGTCGATCCAAAGAATCCTAATAAGGTGTGCAAGCTGAATAAATCCATCTATGGGTTAAAGCAAGCATCTCGCAGCTGGAATCTCCGTTTTGATCAGAAAATCAAAGAGTTTGGTTTTATCAAGAACGAAGATGAACCGTGTGTTTACAAGAAATCTAGTGGGAGCTATATCACTTTTCTTATACTGTATGTAGATGACATACTAATCATTGGAAACAATATCCCTATGCTTAAACATGTTAAGACCTGGTTGGGTAAATGTTTCGCAATGAAAGATCTTGGTGAAGCCGCTTATATTCTGGGAATAAAGATTTATAGAGATAGATCAAAGCGGTTATTGGGTTTGAGTCAAAGTACATATATTGATAAGGTCTTACGACGCTTCTCAATGCAAGACTCAAAAAGGGGGCTCTTGCCCATGGCACATGGAACCATTCTTGATAACAAGCAGTGTGCAAATACTGAAGAGGAAAAGAAGAAAATGGAAGGTGTTCCATATGCTTCTGCGATTGGTTCCATCATGTATGCCATGTTATGTACTAGACCTGATGTCTCGTATGCTCTTAGCATGACGAGTAGATATCAACAAAATCCAGGAGAGAGTCAATGGGCTGCAGTGAAGAACATTCTTAAGTACATGAGAAGGACTAAGGAGATGTTCTTAGTATATGGAGGACTGGAGGAGGAGCTGTCAGTTAAGTGTTATACTGATGCAAGCTTCCAGACTGATCGTGATGACTCAAGATCACAAACGGGATATGTTTTCATTCTGAATGGTGGGGCTGTTACTTGGAAGAGCTCTAAGCAAAGTGTGGTTGCTCAATCCACCTGTGAATCAGAATACATTGCTGCATCGGATGCTGCAAAGGAGGCTGCCTGGATGAAGAAGTTCATTACCGATCTCGATGTTGTGCCTAGCATAAAGAAACCAATCGAGATACTGTGTGACAACACTGGTGCCATTGCTCTTGCAAAGGAACCAAGGTCACATCAGACCGCAAGGCATATACTCAGAAAGTTCCACTATATTAGAGAAATAGTAGAACGTGGAGACGTCGTGATGAACAAAGTTCATACAGATCTAAATCTGGCTGACCCCTTTACTAAGCCTTTACCTCAAGCTAGACATGAGGAGCATGCTGGAAATATAGGGCTTAGAGTTGTTAGACAATGGGCATGATCTGTAATTAGTATTGGTGTTTTATTTTGAACTATAACAGTTACATTGAATATTTATTTGATTTAATGGGTTAAATGCAAATTTAAATATTTTGTGACCGTGTTCATTATTTGTATGTTTAAATCCTTGAATAAGAGTATTCTAAATATCCGTAGTCGATCAAATTACATGGGAATGAATTTGAATGTAAGACTATTGTGAATTGAGATGATTGTATTCATGAGATGAATAACTCAATGGTTTGAGAATCATAATTCACAGATATCATTAGGGAATGATATTGGATGTAACTTGCTTCAAAACGATCTCCATGGATCTGTGTCATGAGATGTTTTGATATTGATATGTTCAATCTGTCCTTTTTCCTAAGGCACATATTAAACTACATTGATCAAGGACTTCCTTGATGTTATCTAACACTGTCCTGAAACATGGGTAGCAATAAGGGTAGCGTTAGGAGAAATCCAAGATTAAGTGGGAGTTGTATGACGCTGATGGAATTCTGTACTTCTATAGGATTAGAAGTCTAGACATTCTGGCGCCCTCGTTAATTCAAACTGGTATAAACGCGTGGCCACGCTCGGACTAAGGTAGTTCGTTAGACCACTTTGAATTAGAGACGAGAATAGAGAATGGTTGATCACTATATAAGAATGAATGATCCATGTCTTATGATCAACGGATGTCTATACAGAAGGGACTTATTGATAGAATTATCAGGGCTATAGTATTTGGTTAAGTAAAGCGTTACTTGAACTCAAAGAACTAGTTGACGACTGTAAAGTGTCATACTGGTTTGGGTGCAATGCGATGCAGCTAGGCGTCCAACTCTGCGCACGTTGACTCATTTAATTAAAATCGTCCAAGTGGGAGATTGTTGGATATATAGTATGTCCGATGTAATTAAAAGTCGAGGTCAACGTAACCCAACCCGGTACGATCCGAAGAGTTACACATTGGTACACGAATAAGATAAGTTCATGTGTTGGTGGATTATTATTTCTGAAATAATAATAGTTTTGAGCTCGAGGGACTAAATAGTAAAGTTTACACTTTGACTAGTCAAATGGTCAAGTGTATGACTTTGACTAATTAAGTGGTCAAGTCTTTGACTAGTCAAATGGTCAAGTGTATGACTTTGACTAATTAATTGGTCAAGTCCTTGACTAGTCAAATGGTCAAGTGAATGACTTTGATTAATTAAGTGGTCAAGTGCCTTTTATCTATATAAATAGGTGTGATAGATCAAACTCTAATGACACATGTTTTGAAAAAGATAAAACAACATAACACTTGTCTCCTCTCAAGATTTGCGGCCACCCTTAGGAGCCGTCGCCCCTTTGTCCACTGCAAACCACCACCATTGCCGCCTCCACCTTGCAAAGTGTTGCTATCGGTTGGCCAGTGCTCGGGTGTGAACTTCCTACTAGCGAGGATTCGTTGTAACCCGCGTGTTACAATTCCGGTGTAGTCGTCAAAGGTTGATTACTAAACCCCCTATGGTTGTTTATAATTTATTTGTTTATACGCATTTAACCAAGATCCTGATTGGGAATATTTTGTTAATTGGATTAATAAAATTAAACATATATTATATATATATATATAAAATCGGCTCATATTATATATTGTATATAATCGATTTTATTAATAAATAAAACTGCTTCCGCTGTGTATTTGATACCATGATTCCCAACAGGTACTAGTCTATTTATAGAGAGAGTTTGAGAAAAACTGGTGACGTCACCGAGAAAGTGACATCTAATAACTATATTGGGTGTAATCACCAACTGTTTATAAATCACGGCTAGATAGTTTGTTACAAACAACTGGACTAGGTAATGATGTTAAGAAAATTGGTTTTGACAAACAACTGGTGTAAACCAACAATTTGTCAAATAGCTTTACAAGACACAACTATTGACTATTGTTGACCATCATATGATGTTTCCGGCAGTTTGTTGATACGTGGTTGAAATTCCGGTGCTTTTAGTAATTAAATGTTAAATCTTATGTGTTTGGATGTGTTGATGTGTGAGAAAGTGGATAACTATGCGAAATTGATGTTTTGTAGGTTAAACACGAAGATTGGATGAGTTTTGGAAGAAATACATGGATTTGAAATGAAGATATTATTTTATGATGTGAAAGGTATTTGAAATACGAAGACGTGGTCGCAAAAATGGACGAAAACGGAGTTGAAACGAAAAAGTTATGAAGAAAACAAGTTTTCTAGTCGTCTGGGTAGCCGTAAACCGCCAATTTGGGCGTCCAGGAGAAGTCGCCGTCGCTGACGGTCGTCAGGCCGTTAAAGACAACCGACATTAGGAATAAAATAATTGAGGCCGTCTAGACCCCCGTCTGCCGCGAATTTGAGCGTTTAAGACCCGCCGTCTCTGACGACAAACCTACTGTTTCTGACGCCGTCGCCGTCTATGACGGCAGTCTCGCCGTCTTTGACGGCTTCACCTGACAAGACTTGGTCAAAATCAATTTTAATGCAAATTTTAAGGGTTTTAATGGGGAGTTTGACCAAAGACTTGAGAGGGACTTGATAAAAAGCGTGATTTGGAGACCTCAAAGGAAATCTTCATCATTCCTAATCATAGAGAATCAACCCCAAACATCTCAATCCATCATACAATCATTTTACATCATTCTTGTGAAGATTGAAGACCGAAGAACACATCAATTGAAGATTTTTATGGCCATGCTTGGCTAAACACTTATTCATATCCGGGTGTAAACATTGATTCTAGAGTTCTAAACATTTATGTATTTTCTATTTTATTATTACTTTTGAATGTCAAACACTTGTGTTGAATTGCGATTAATCTTATGTTGAAGTCACTTTAAGTTAATTGATCTTGTGCCAATTTCTAGCGTCATGAATATGGTTCCTTGCTTCAACACAAATCTAGGGTTGTATGTTCTAGAGTTATAAAGTATATTATCGTCAATCATAGATGTTGATGATTCTTGATACCTACACCTAATGAGACAACCAACCCGAGTACAATATTTGCAATAGCATAATTGACCCAATTGTTAAGAGACTTAGTAATCAATTGTTGAAACCCGGGTGTGAATTCTATATTTATTATTGTTACAACTACCAAATTACTTAATCAATTACTTTGTCTTGCACTCATAATCAACTTTGAATCCATTGTGGTTCCCAATTCTTAATCAAACATTTCTTGAATTAACATAAATCTGCAAACTTCATAAGTAATCTATTTTTTTCTTTATCAACTAAAATCTATTCCACTAACCACATGCTCCTTGGATTCGATACCCTATTTACCATGACTACATAAGTTATTTAGGTTTTGTATGACCCGTGACGACCGGCTCATCATTTGTAACTAGTCAATTCAACTCTTCAGTCTTTTAGATGTTTAGTCTTGTAACCAGCAGTTATGCAGCCCAATAGTTTGCACGATGTTGTTGATAAAACCTTTAAGGAGGAAGTGAACTTTGCTATTGAAACCTTTTATTCTTCAAGAATTAACACAGATGATGTCCATGGGATCTTGACCTTCATCGTCAGCAATTCTTTCATAACCCAATAATTTCCTATTAAAATTAAAAAATCAGTGGGTTTCCGTGAACCTCGACCATTTTATGTAAATCTACCCTTGTCAGTTGGAAGTCCATCGTCACAAGTAGTTATCAATGAGATTCTATCATTAATACCTTGTCGGTAATACGGACATGAGTAATTTGATTTCTGATGGATCACTAACAAATAACTTAATAACGGGTTACATATATAGGTTTTCTTACGACAGTCAACAAATCTTCTCCAGTGACACTGGATACAACTACGGAAGGATTATCGACAAAATACTTCAAACATTACCGATGACTCACCCTGTCAATAATACTTCAATTATTTAATTCAACAAACAATTAAACTAAATTTGTTTTATTTCGTAGAACGAAACAATAGAATATGAATACTATAAATTGTCGATTTAAAATTAACTTACAAAACTACGACCAACTAAAATAGTTCTCATGATTTCATGTCTTAGGCTCGTTTTAGCATAATATGTCTTGTTAGAGGTTACCCGGTTTCAGGTATGGATCCGGTTTCGAGTATAATCAGGTATTAGAAAATTGGGTATTGAGAGAAACCGGTTAGGGTTCGGGTATAGGTATTGAGGAAAAAATTATATCCTATGTACCTACCTGGGTAGCGTATTTACCCTGGTCCAAATATTTACCCTGGTCCAAACGCACAAAAATACACAAGACAAATAAAAACATACAAAACAAAAATAAAACACTCAAACATAAATAAAATGATTATGCCATACAAATAATATAAGAAGGGAGAGAATACATTGATTTAATCAATGAGTTGCCTCTCGGAAGCACTAAGTTTATAGGTCTTCAACCAGACCAAACAGGCCACCCTCATGGTGATCGAGTGGGATGTCTTCCTTCCTCTGCCTCTAAAGATGTAACCCTCCCATGTTCTTGTAGGTCCTCTAAGATGTTCTTAACCGGGTTAACCACCTTCACCTTTCTTGTTGCATTATCCAAATCAGGCGGTTTCTTCCATCTCATCTTTCTTTCTTTCACCGTTCTATTCTTGACTGCTCCAAACCTGTCAACCATACAAAAATCATTTTTTGTATGATCCTCTTTTACAAGAGGGTCACCACTATTAAAAATGTCTTTATTGGAATATTTCTCATCAACAACCAGGTTAGACAAATTTGAATACACATTTAAATATAACTCACGGTCTCAAACTTCATGCTTATTGTTCCATTAGTACAATTTATAATAGCATACGCGGTTGATAAGAACGGCCTACCCAGTATGACAATGGGTTATATGTCCTCGACACCGGTTACATAATCTACCACCAAAAAGTCAACTGGGTAGTAGAACTCCTCTATATTCACCAACACATTCTTCACCATCCCCCTTTGATGCGTGGGAGTCTAATCGACTAACAACATGGTGGCGTTAATTTCACGTAGTGTAACAAAATCATATTGGTCAAAGAGACACCCAAGCAATATATTCACACATGCTCCGAGATCTAGGAGCGTCATTTCTATTTTAAACTCTCCAACGTGAATTAGAATCAACAGGACTCCTGGATCTTGAATTTTAAGGAGAAGAGCATCCGACAAAACAGCATAAACATGTGCCCCTAAGTGTTCTGCAACTTGAAGTTTAGATGCGTGCATGGTGGGTGATTAATTATCACTTATCAGCTAGTTTTTTACTTGGGGGCTGTTTGTTTTTTGCTCAGAAGTACTTCTGGCCTCTTTTGTCTGCGTCGTGCAGACGCGCACAGACATTTGGGGTCTGCAGATTGTTTGTTTTTTGGAAGACCTTTCACTCAAAAAGGTCTTTGAAGAAACACGAGTGTAAAGATAGTCGAAAAGAGGACTATCTGTACGGTGATTCTACTGTATTTTCTAAAGAGAGTGTGATTATAAAATACGTGTGGGTCTGTAGGCAAGACCAGGGATTTACGAGACTACCAATTAGAAGAGCCGAGCCTCTAATCGTTAGTATAACAAACAGGGGGGGTGAAGAAGGTACGAGAGTTCGTATTCTTCTTGAGTGAAAGTGTATTGGGTATTCGATGCCAATAAAAGGAGAAGAGAGTCCTCCTTTTATAGTACCGAGCTGCCCTACTTTCTCAGCCCATCCTCTACCTTTAATGGGGCCCGGCCCAGGTAGAGGAGTCTCCATAATCCGGCCCAAGCCTTTAGGCCCATTTGGTGCAAGTGGGTTTTAGTAAAGTGGGAAGCTAGGGGAGATGTTACCGTCCTGACGCATGTACACGTGGCGCCCAGTAAGTGGACGCTGATGGGCGGTTGACACGTGGTGCTCGCCCATTGGTGCATCCAGGCGGTAGACACTTTATACTTTTCCAGGATTTCAAGACGGACAGAGAAAGTCTGCTTTGTCAGGAAGATATCTTGGTTGAGAGGCTGCCACGTCATCGCCTTTTCTGCTCGTCAGACTGGGGAAAGTCTCTGGTTGGAGAGAAACTCTGACGGGCTGCCTGTCGTGTCAGAGATATTTGCTTGGGGCAGGGGTGAGTCCCAAGGCTGCCCCAAAAGGTATCTTCCACTTGTAGTGACGCTTGTCAAGGAAGCCTTGAGGTACATTTGGCCCGCCCCTGTGAAAGGGGCGGGAGTTCATGCGCCTGGCGTCGGGTACACCGCTGACGTAAAACGGGCGGGTGGACGCAAGGTGTTCCGCCGACGTGGATCGTGAATATAAATGCACGCGTCGGGCGGCAGGAGCATCGCTGACGTAGAACGGGTTTGTGGTCGCCAGACGTTCCGCTGACGTAAAACGGGCGGATGGGCGCGAAGCGATCCGCTGACATAGAACGGGCGGGTAAGCGTCTGGCGAAGCCTGTTCTAAGTGGGCGATGGTATGGTATTTGTAATGTTTTAATACCATATCCCTTCAAGTCCCCCCAGTCCAGTGCTGACCTGTATCTTTGGGGAGTGCTGGACTTGATTTCACATGTGTACTTTCAGTGACATCCAGTCGTCACTGGGTTTTCATGTACCGAAGTGGACGTGTGTTTCTGTTTATTCTTCGTCAACTGGTGCGCGCACAGAGATCAAGCTGTGGGCGTATGACGGGATGCGCAAAGATTGTGTTTGGTGCGCAGGCGTTGAGCCAAGATGGGCGTTGGGCCTGTTTGCGCGGCCAAAAGTTTGTGAAATTTGATTTTTTCAAAATTTTCGCTAAGGCGCGCAGGCGTTGAGCCAAGATAGGCGTTGTCCTTGTTTGCGCGGCCAGAGGTTGTGAAATTTGATTTTTTCAAAATTTTCGCTAAGGCGTGCAGGCGTTGAGCCAAGATAGGCGTTGTCCCTGTTTGCGCGGCCAGAGGTTGTGAAATTTGATTTTTTCAAAATTTTCTCTCTGGCGCGCAGGCCTTAAGCGACGAAAGGTGTTGGCCCTGTTTGCGCGGCCAGAGGTTGTGAAAAGTCATTTTTTGTCGCTGTCCGCGCCTGCATTTACTCCGCATTGAATTTGTCTCTTTGGGATTTGTGTAAATTAAAGGCGAGAATGTTTTGAATTTGAAAAGACGTGCCTGACGGTTGGTAGACCTGCTTTGGAGATCGTGTCTGACAGTCAGTACGACTGTTGAGTTGCTAGGTGGACACGTGTCGTACATCTGATGGGTGGGGACAACTGTTGGTGGTGGTTTTTTGAACGTGGGCGTACACGTGTCAGTCATCGTCATCCTTTTTTGGACGTGGGTGTACACGTGTCGGTCATCGGCAGCTGGGGTAGGACGACCGTCTCGCGAGTGAGACACGCGCGGCGCGTGGGCCGTTTTGGCACATGGGCAGAGCGACGTGTTTGCCTGTGATTGGACCTTCATGTTGAAAAGCCTGCCCATCATAATTACCTGCATTAAATGCGATGGGTATAAATAGTCGTCCACCTCCTTTGGATTTCTTTCATCTTCTTCTTCTTTCGAAATTTTCTTCTAAATTCCCTTCATTCTCTCTGTTTCTCCGATCAAAAAGTTAGCTTTTTCTGATTCGTCGTTTGAAGATGTCTTCTGAAGATAAGAAGGCGGAGCTGTCTATGAAAGACGCCCAAATCTCCTGGTCCAAAGACAAATTCAGGTCTTCGGTCAAGAGATTTGGTATTCTTCGTGAATGGGACCCGGAGTTGCCGGAGAAAGGGCAAACTCCGGTAGATTGCCCGGAAGGGAAAATATGCCTATATGAGGCATATTTTCAGAAGGGGTTATTCCGGTTGCCGGTGTCTCGTTTCTTCATCTCTGTTCTTCAGAGATACGGAGTGCACGTCTCTCAGATGAGCCCCTTTGGGGTGATGAGGGTGATGCACTTCGAGGCCACCTGTCGGGCCCTGAGGAGGCAGCCGGTGTTTGAACACTTCAATGTGTTCTACAAGCTGGAGGTTAAGGAGTCGGGCTGGGTCTCTTTTGTGGAGAGATCCAAGAGCGTGAGCCTGATCGTGCCGAAGAGTTCTCCAAAAACTCTTCGGGAATGGAAGAGGTGCTTCTTCTTTGTGAAGAAGGAGGTCATCCCAGTGGAGATGACGAAGCTGGAACTGCGCCCTGGGCAGAAGGTGCCGTCCTTCGAGGTTATGAAGGACTTCCAAGAGGAGGCGTGGTTCCAGGAGCTTTCTGCGCATCCAAGTCGTCTAGATGACTTGGACAAACTGGATGAGGGTATTATGCGTTTGCTGGGGCTAAGCCGTCTAGGCGTTAGGGAGGGGTACAATGTAGCGCCTGCCGGTGATGGTGGTGCGCTTTCTGTGGAGGGTAAGTTTTTTTTACTGGTCCTTCCCTTTTTCTCTAGTGCGTTTTGTGTCTAATATCTGTGTTTCGTCGCAGGTGATTTGTTGTTTGACTATTTCGCCGCCCGGGCCGTGAAGACCGTGTATGTGGCGGTGCCAGAGGGCGGAGTATGGGAGATGGAGGCGTTGGCGGAGAACTTCCTGTTCCCTGCCCCTATTCAAGGTGCGCCCTCTAACCTTGAAGTAGGTTTTTTGATCAACCCTGACCCGCTGTCTGTCAAGACGGCGGAGGGGGTTGATTATGTGTTCTTGTCCGATGATGAGCTGAGTGACCCATCATCTGATTTGGTCCATCGTTCGCGTCGGTCTACAGGTAGCGCCGGAGGCGGCTCTTCTTCTGCCACGGCGCAAGGCGGCGATGCGACTGCTGAAGGTCGCACAGCAGAGGACGCGCCTGTCGACAGTGAGTGTTTTTTACCTGCTTTTCTTTTCTTCTCTGTGTGTGTTTTTTTTTTTTATTGTTTTCTGACGTCTGATGTTGTTTGCAGCACGGAAGCGCAAGGAGCCGGAGAAGGTTGATGAGGCCGTGGCCGGTGGATCATCGCCTAAGCGGACGGCTCTTGGTGGGGATGGGCATGGTGATATAGAGCTTGAGCCGCCGCCGGTGCGTCAGCCTTTTTACATGAAGGCGTTGAAGAAGCTTGGTAGTGAGTGTTCCTTGTGCTTTTTCTGTTCTTTCTCTTGTTCTTCTTTTTTTTTTTTTTTTTTTTAACTTTGGTCTTCGTTTTTCCTTGTAGGTTTCATCCCTCCTTCTGTTCGACAGTATCAGGAGGAGCGGAAGAAGAAGCTCGAGGAAGAGCGCCTCCTAGCTGAGGGGGCGCAACTGTCTGAGGCTGCGCGTAAAGAGGAGGAGGACAAGCGCGTGGCCGAAGCTGAGCTGAAGAGGAAGCAGGAGGAGGAGTCTGCCGCTCGCCAGTTGGAACTGGAGCGTAAACGGGCGGAAGATGCCCGTTTAGCTGAGGCTGAACGGAAGCGGGCTGAAGAGGCTCGCTTGGCCGAGCTGGCGGCGGAGAAGGAGGCGGAGGAGCGCCGCCTCGTGTTGTTGAAGCAGCACGAGGATTTGGTGCACATGAAGAAGGAGCAGGCCGAGGGTGCGGGTGCTCAGGGTGGAGAGGGCCAGCGGGGCGGGCCCGTGTTTGTGGACCTGAGCGAGCAGGATGTCGCTGAGGTTCCACTTCCTGGTGGTGGGATGGAGGCCCCAAAATCACAAAGGGCCGAAGGCATGGTTGCGTCGTCCAGCGGACCTGCCTTCCGTCTTGATTCTCCGGTTTATACGCCTGGGTGGCGTATAACCGAAAGCTGCAGATTCCTCAATCCCTTCGTGGCTGAGGAGTTTGTGAGCTATGCGCTGCCTCCGGCGGAGCGTGCCCATCATCGGGCTCAGGACCGTGGCACCCTTTTCTCTGAGATGTGCATGAACCTTACGCAGACCTTGGGCAATCTTTATGCCTTGCACAGAGGAGAGCGTGAATTTTTGGATGAGCGGGCGTCGGTTGCTGGTGAGGCCGAGCGTCTTGCTAGGGAGAAGGAGGTGTACGAGACGGCTCGTATACGTCTTCTGGAGCAGGTTCGGAAGTTAGAGTCCGACTTGCGCCAGAAGGATGCTGATGCTGCTGAAAAGCAGAAGGCATGGGCCAAGTCGTCGGCGGTTGTCAACACGGAGTTGGAACGCCGTCGTCAACTGATACAAAAGGCCGAGGTTGCCCTGGCTGAGGAGAAGAAGGTCTCGGCAGCTAAGGGCAAGGAGTTGGAGGAGCTGTCCTCGAAGTATGCCACCGCCGTTGGTGATCTGAAGGCGAAGGACGCCGATGTGGTGAGGATGACCACTCGGGTGTCCGAGCTGGAGGAGCAGGTTGCGGCGATGGCGAGGGAGCGGGAAGCGTGGGGGTTGGAGAAGACGCTTCTGCTTGATGCCCAAAGGGGGTATGTTGAGAAGTCGCTGTGGGTGATGTCCGACGGGATCTCCGCCGTAAGTTTTTAGATTTTTCTCCAAGTTTGTTCTGCGCTTTTTGTTTCCTGTTTGTTGTAACATTTGTTTAATTGTGCAGGTATATGAGCGCTGCTGGAATGCGCCGAAGATGGGCGAGCAGATCGCCGAAGTGGTTGACGCTGCTCGTACCACGGGTGTTCATACCGGGTGGTTGGAAGGATACTTGGCCGCAAAGGATGGCGCGCCTGTGGAAGAGCAGCCGTTTGGCGATGTCAACACGGATCAGTTGCTGATGGAGCAGCTGCAGAAGTTAGAGCAGATCGAGTTTCCCGTGTTGCAGGTTGTGCGGCAATGCCTGTCCGACCCTGATCCTATCGGCAAATTTAAGCGGTGGGTGGAGGAGTCTGATCGTGTGGGCCGCGAGCGTGCAGAGAAGGCGATGTCCAAGGCTGGTAGCTCGGGGACGGCTCATGAGCCTCCTCAGTAGTTTGTTCTTTGTATTTTTCTTTTGTTTGTAAGTATCGTTTGTTGGAATGAAAGAGGATTTTATTTCTGTTCTGCGTCTTGCTTGTTCTGTCTGGTATGTGTATCCGTCATTTGTTGAGTGGATTTAGCAAGTGAGGAGTGCGCCTCTTGAGTGAGCGATAGGTGCGCCGAGTTACTTGTGAAGAGTGGATTAACTTTACAAGTGAGTGGTGCGCCATTCTATTTGTGAAGGGTGGATTAACTTCACAAGTGGCTGGTGCGCCGTGCTACTTGTGAAGAGTGGATTAACTTCACAAGTGACTGGTGCGCCATGCTACTTGTGAAGAGTAGATTAACTTCACAAGTGACTGGTGCGCCGTGCTACTTGTGAAGAGTGGATTAACTTCACAAGTGACTGGTGCGTCATGCTACTTGTGAAGAGTAGATTAACTTCACAAGTGTTTAGATGGAAGAAAGAGAGAGAGAAAAGAACCGGAACTTTTTTATAAGTAGCATTTGCGCAATTGCGCTACATTCCATGATCTAGGTATGGGTGTTCCATCTAGTTTTTCTAGCGCATAAGCGCCTTTTCCTAGCACTTGTTGGACTTTGTAAGGCCCTTCCCAGTTAGGTGCTAGCTTTCCCGGGCGTTCCGCGTGAGAGGCGTAGTTGTCCCTGAGAACATAGTCGCCGATGTCAAATTCGCAAACTTTGACCTTTGAATTGTAGTAGCGTTCTAATTGTTTTTTGTAGTTTGCTTCGCGTATTGCGGCGATATCGCGCCTGTCATCTAGGAGGTCTAGATTGAGGCGTAGCTCTTTGTCATTGTCCGTGTTGTCTGTATTGAGGACCCGTGGTGACGGGAATGTTATCTCCGCGGGTATTACGGCCTCGGATCCGTAGGTTAGGCTAAACGGAGTTTCGCCGGTGCTGGTCTTTGTGAGGGTGCGATGCGCCCATAGCACGTGTGGTAGCTCTTCCACCCAGCCCGTTCGTTTTGATCCTAGGCGTGTCTTGATGCCTTCGACTAGGGATCTGTTGATGCGCTCCACCTGGCCATTGCCTTGCGGATGAGCAACGGATGAGAAGATCTGGCTGACGCCTAGTTGCGTTAGCCAAGCTTGTAGTTTTTTGTCGGTGAATTGTGTGCCGTTGTCGGTGACGATTTCCATGGGTAAGCCAAAGCGGCAGATGATGAATTCCCAGATGAATTTTTTTATCTGTTCCGCGCTTATCGACGCGAGTGGCTTGGCCTCTACCCATTTTGTGAAGTAGTCAACGGCAACGACTAGGTACTGTATCTTTCCGGGGGCCATTGGAAACGGGCCGACCAGGTCCATGGCCCACTTTTGAAATGGCCAGGCGGCCGTAACTGGTACCAGATCGTTTTTGGGGCGCAGGGTGTTTGGCGCGTGTTGTTGGCAGTTGAAGCAGGTGCGTAGAATTTTGACGGCGTCTTGATGCATACCCGGCCAATAATATCCAGCGTTCATGACTTTGGCGACGACCATTCTCGGTCCTGCATGGATCCCGCATATGCCTTCGTGTATTTCTCTGATAAGTGAGGTGGCTGTCGCGACGTCTATGCATTTTAATAATGGCCCCAAGTACGAGCGTCGGTATAGGATCCCGTTCATTAATTGGTAATGTTGGGATTTGTATTGGATTTTTCGAGCTTCCGCTTTTTGAGGTGGCAACGTGCCTGTTGCTAGGTAGGCTTGAATAGGGGTCATCCATGACCCGACGCCTGTCTGCGTTATGTTGACCTGTCTGAGTGGTACCGAAGGTTGAGGTAGGGTTTCGATACGTACCTCCTTGGCCATATGTGGCCAGGCGGTGGAGGCCATTTTGCTGAGTGCATCAGCTTCCTTGTTGCCGCTTCGGTTTATATGGAGGATGGTGCAAGTAACGAATTTCTTGGTGAGGAGCTTGGCTTGGTCGACGTACTGGGCCATGACGGGGTCCTTGGCGTCGTAAACGCCGTTCATGTGGCCTGCTATCAGCATGGAGTCTACATGAGCGTTGAGGTGCCTGGCGCCCATTTTTTGCGCCAGCCGTAGGCCTGCCAAGAATGCTTCATATTCGGCCTCGTTGTTTGTGCTTGGGAACTCTAGGCGCACGGCGTACGTGAATTCTGTCTTGTCGGGGCTGACGAGGCGAAGTCCGGCGCCCGAGCCTTGATCATTGGAAGCTCCGTCGGTGTATAATGACCAGGTGATTCGGTCGTCTGGGACGGGCTTGGGGTCTTGTTCGTCTTTGCAGTCTTGGATTTTATCGGTGGGGATTTCTGCGATGAAGTCTGCCAGGACCTGCCCTTTTATCGCGGGTCTTGGTTTGTAGACGATGGTGTGTGCGCCTAATTCGATTGCCCATTTGGCCAGGCGGCCGGAGAGTTCTGGTTTGGATAGTACTGTATTTATTCGGTAGTCTGTGAGGACGTTGATTGGGTGTCCTTGAAAGTATCGTCGCAGGCGTCTTGACGCGTGGACTAATGCTAGGACAAGTTTTTCCATTGTCGAATATCTGGTTTCTGCGTCTGCTAGAGTTCGGCTGATATAGTAGATCGGTGTTTGTACTTTGTTGCGTTCTACTAATAGGACGGCGCCGATTGCCGTTTCTGATGCAGATAGATATAGTGTAAGGGGCTCCATTGGAAGGGGCGCTGTTAAAGTTGGCAAGTAGGTTAAACATTGTTTCATTTCACGAAACGCCACTTCTGCTTCCGGTGTCCAGCGGAACTGTGTTTTTTTGAGTACATTTCGTAAAGTGTGAACAAAAGGAAAAGACTTGGAGGCGTAGTTTGATAGGAAGCGGTTGAGAGCAACCAAACGTCCCATCAGAGTCTGCACGTCTTTTATCGAGTTTGGTGACGGCATCCGCTGGATTGCTTGGATTTTTTCAGGGTTAGGTTTGAAGCCGCCATTGGTGACGATGACGCCTAGGAATTTCCCTTCTTCTGCTCCGAAGGAGCATTTGCCTGGATTTAGTTTCATTTGGATGCTGCGCAATTGTTCGAAAGTGCGCTTGATGTCCATGAGCATTGTGTCTTCCTGGGTGCTTTTGATGACTAGGTCGTCGACGTAGACTTCGAGGTTGACGCCTATCTGGTTGATGAACGCCTGGTCCATGAGGCGTTGGTAGGTCGCGCCGGCGTTCTTGAGTCCGAAGGGCATTTTGGTGTAGCAGTACACCCCTCGATCTGTTCTGAACGCCGTTCGATCCTCGTCTTCGTAAGCCATTTGGATTTGATGGTATCCTCGATATGCGTCGAGGAAACATTTGTATTTGAATGGCGCGAGTGAGTCGACCTTCAAATCGATCTCCGGGAGAGGGTAGTGATCTTTGGGGCATGCTTTGTTTAGGTCCTTGTAGTCGACGCACATGCGCCAGGACCCATTCTTTTTTAGTACCATTACCGGGTTGGCCACCCAGGTTTGGTGATTGCACTTTCTGATGATGCCCGCCTCTAGGAGGTCGTCAACTTGTTCATTCATGGCTTTGACTCTGTCGGGGCCGAGTGGCCGTTTCTTTTGGGCCACTGGGCGTGAGTCTTTGTATGTATTGAGGCGGTGCTCGGCGATGTGTCTTGGGACGCCGACCATGTCTGACGATTGCCATGCGAAGACGTCTTTGTTTGCCACCAGTAGCTGTTTTAGGTGCGTTTTTACCTGGGGGGATAAGGTTCGGCCCAAGGTGATGGTCTGTTCAGGGAAGGCTGGGTTGAGGACCCAGCTTTCGTCAGTTGGTGGGCTTGATGGAAGCGCTGCCGTGTCGTCTGGCGGGTGGCTTGTCATGAGGCATTCTTGATTGCCTCGGATGTATGCGATCCCGGTGGGCGTTGGGAAGCCCATGGTTTGGTGAGGGGTTGAGGCGGTAGAGTTGAAGTTCGCCAAACCCTGTCTTCCTAACAATATATCATATGAGGAGGTGGCTGGGATGACGTGGAAGGTGCATACCTCGGAGCGGCTGTGAATGCCGTCGTCAAGTGTGACCGTAAAGTCGAACTTGCCAATGGGATGGATTATCTCGTTGAAGAAGCCAGCAATAGGCGCGTCTGGCTGTAGGCGTGCCTTGTCTTCTTCGTCTAGCTGGTCAAAACATTGTTGGTACATGACGTCGAAGCTACTGCCGCCGTCGCACATCATTTTGTAAGTTCGGTAGTGTTCCAACAATGCTGTGATGGTGAGGGGGGTCGTTGATTGAGCGCCCCCTGGGATTATCGGGAGGAGGACTTGGGCCTCTCGCCAATTTGAGGTTTCAGATGTAGTTGCTGTATTAGGGAAGCTGGTTTTTCGTTTGGTGCTTCTCGTCATGTTGATCTGTCTGCTGTGGGTACCGCGGATGTAGTGTGTCCTGATGTCTTTGATGGCTTTTTCAGGTTCGTCTTGTCGGCGGGCCCCTGCGCGGACGTTTTTTACCAGGTTGGCGAGCTTCCCGGAGCGTAGGGCCGCTTCGATTTCCATTTTGAGGCTATAACAGTTGTCGGTATCGTGGCCCACGTCTTTGTGGAACTCGCAGAACCTGGTGGTGTCAACATTTTTTCGTTTTGCCCCCATGGGCTTGGGGATTTTAAAGGTTACCTCTCCGGTGGAGAGGACTTGTGATAAGACTTGAGATGGCGTTTTGGTGAGGGGTGTCCAATCTTGGTTTCGGCGGCCGCTGTTCCGCTGTTCGCGGTTTTGTTTGTTGCCGATGACGTTTCTGGCGTCGCCAGAAGTTGAGTATCGTCCTTCATCGGTGGAGCCGGAGATGCGGTTCCAGACGGATGATCGGTTATTGCCACGGCTGCGGTTGTTGCTGGAACTCCCTCTCTGGTTCTGGCGCATGGTTTTCTGGTTGCCCGCGTAGAGTTTTGAGATGCGGACAACCTCTTCCCAAGCGTCTGGGACGCCATCTTTCCCTTGCAGCGTGTGTTGTAGGCCATCATCGTTGACGTTAGATAAAAAGGAGGTTCGTGTTGCTTCGTCGCCGGTTCCTAACTGGAGGGCCTCCTTGTTGAACCGTACGATGAAGTCCTCGAGAGGTTCAGTGTCTCTGCGTTTGCAAAGGGAGATTTGGCTTTTGTCGCGCTTGTGGCGGCGCTGTTGGCTGAAGTGGAGAGAAAATTTTTCGATCAGCTGGTCGTAGCTGTCGATGCTTCCGGTGGGGAGGTTATCGAACCAGACCCTGGCGGCTCCGGTGAGTGTCTGGGCGAACATGTGGCACCAAACAGGTAGGGTCCAACCGATGACGGCCCCGGCTTGATTGAATATGCCCAGGTGGTCATCTGGGTCGGATAGTCCGTCGTAGATTTTGACGTTGGCCGGTAGGCGTTGTCTTGGTGGGATTGGTGCCTCAGAAATGCGCCTGGTAAATTTAGACCTATCCGCGAATGCGGCGGGTCTGTATGGGAGTGATAGGTCGGTGGTGGCGTCGTTGTTGTAGCGGTTTAATCGCTCGCGCCTGTAATATGGGCTATGACGATAGTCGCGGGAGGCGTCATCCTCCCACGAGCTTTCGTCATAGTCTTCGGCGTCGAACCGATTGTGCTCTGCACGGGCCTGGTCCTCAGGGGTTTGCCCTGGACCTTCCCCGTGACGGGCGGGTGCTGCTGTTTTTGCAGGTTGCCTAGAGGAGGAGCCCATGATTGTTTTGCCGGTGCGCCGGCGGCGTTCTAATTGTGCGTCGAGGATTTGTCGCTGGCGGTCATACCAGTCATTGTTAAGTGCCTCGATTTCCTCCTCCGTTGGAGGGGTTATATCTGCGAGCTGGGGCTCGAGGTTTCTGGGGGTTATAAGTGGTTGTAGTTGGTTGTTATGGTCCCCTGATGTTGGGTGGGATGGGGTGGCGTCGGTGATATCTTCGACGGCCCCGGATGGAGTGAACGCTCGTGGGGGTGAGGTCATTTTTACGATTCTGGCCCTAAAAGTTTATTGGGTTGGAGCGGTTGTGGTAAGGCCACGGATGGCGCCAATGAAGAAACACGAGTGTAAAGATAGTCGAAAAGAGGACTATCTGTACGGTGATTCTACTGTATTTTCTAAAGAGAGTGTGATTATAAAATACGTGTGGGTCTGTAGGCAAGACCAGGGATTTACGAGACTACCAATTAGAAGAGCCGAGCCTCTAATCGTTAGTATAACAAACAGGGGGGGTGAAGAAGGTACGAGAGTTCGTATTCTTCTTGAGTGAAAGTGTATTGGGTATTCGATGCCAATAAAAGGAGAAGAGAGTCCTCCTTTTATAGTACCGAGCTGCCCTACTTTCTCAGCCCATCCTCTACCTTTAATGGGGCCCGGCCCAGGTAGAGGAGTCTCCATAATCCGGCCCAAGCCTTTAGGCCCATTTGGTGCAAGTGGGTTTTAGTAAAGTGGGAAGCTAGGGGAGATGTTACCGTCCTGACGCATGTACACGTGGCGCCCAGTAAGTGGACGCTGATGGGCGGTTGACACGTGGTGCTCGCCCATTGGTGCATCCAGGCGGTAGACACTTTATACTTTTCCAGGATTTCAAGACGGACAGAGAAAGTCTGCTTTGTCAGGAAGATATCTTGGTTGAGAGGCTGCCACGTCATCGCCTTTTCTGCTCGTCAGACTGGGGAAAGTCTCTGGTTGGAGAGAAACTCTGACGGGCTGCCTGTCGTGTCAGAGATATTTGCTTGGGGCAGGGGTGAGTCCCAAGGCTGCCCCAAAAGGTATCTTCCACTTGTAGTGACGCTTGTCAAGGAAGCCTTGAGGTACATTTGGCCCGCCCCTGTGAAAGGGGCGGGAGTTCATGCGCCTGGCGTCGGGTACACCGCTGACGTAAAACGGGCGGGTGGACGCCAGGTGTTCCGCCGACGTGGATCGTGAATATAAATGCACGCGTCGGGCGGCAGGAGCATCGCTGACGTAGAACGGGTTTGTGGTCGCCAGACGTTCCGCTGACGTAAAACGGGCGGATGGGCGCGAAGCGATCCGCTGACGTAGAACGGGCGGGTAAGCGTCTGGCGAAGCCTGTTCTAAGTGGGCGATGGTATGGTATTTGTAATGTTTTAATACCATATCCCTTCAGTCTTCCTGACCTCTTCTTGGTGCAGACTTGTTCCAATGTCTTTTAAGGTCTTCAAAGGTCTTCTCCTCTTCTCTTATCCTCACCCACCACCACCCAACACCACCATCACCATCCACCACCACCACGGTCCACCACCACCACCACCACCATGACGGTCCACCACGACCCACCTACCACCCACCACCACCACCGTCCACCACCCACCACCACCACCGTCCACCACCTACCACCACCACCGTCCACCAACACCATCGTCCACCACCACCATCGTCCACCACCACCATGACGGTCCACCACCACGGCCCACCTACCACCACCACCCACCACCACCCACCGCCACCACTACCCCCTACCACCCCCACCATCCACCATCACCGTCCACCACCACCATCGTCCACCACCACCGTCCACCATCACTACCATCACGGTCCAACACCACCCACCACCACCGTCCACCACCACAACAGTCCACGATCACCACCCACCACCACCACCCACCGTCCACTACCACGGTCCACCACCACTACTGTTCACCACCACCATGGTTCACCACCAGACTGTTGTAAAAAACCAGTTTATTTAATTTCAGTTTATTACAGCAGCCTGCAGACGTTAACAAACAAACAGTCTTCTTCTTGCAGACTGCAGACCTTTGGTAGGACTGATCATCCATGCTTAAACAAGGTAGCGCTAACCAATATCCAACTGTAATAATAATTAGTTAGGTGTACTATTACATAATGATCATTATATATATTATAATGATCATTATACATTTATAGGCCTTGTTATGGGTTTTGAGGCTGTAGGTGTGAATACATAATGCTTAGTCCGGATTATGATTATGGTGACATGCATGAAGCTCATACTTGATCAATAAAATTGTTTATGTGGTTGTTACTGATTAGTCAGTTTATGTGGCTCACCAGCTGTGTGCTTACGTATTTTTATTACTCGAGCATGTATCTTAGGTTGATGAAGTAACGACTGAGGAGTACTAGCTGAGTGTTTGAAGACTGTAGATGTTTGCTTTGTTATCATTAGACGATGAGTAGTTGGGTGTACTTTGATCGCCCTTGCTTGTAATAAATACTTAAGTTCTATGACGAGATTACGTTCCCGCCATAAGTTTGTGCTGACTTGCCATTATAAGTGTCCCGTCCTGGGTGGGGTGTGACAGTGTCTAAGAATCATAGGCTACATTTAACCATCTTAGCAACATTTGTAATCAATATTCCTAACAACACCTATCAAAATACAAAAAAAAAAGATTTTTACTAAACTGACTACATCTATAAATATATAACTAGTTAATGGGTTCTTATATGTAATTGTAGGTTCAAAAGCATATATATTTATCCTAACATGATTAGTTGAATGACCTCAACACAATGTTTTTTTTTTCTGCATGAAAAAAACCACTAAAAAGTTGTTTTTTTGTAAAGGACTATGGTGCTCGTTAGAAAGATCATAAAACGTTCGTTAATTTGGTTTTTTTTAAATGTCGTATATAAAATGTATTAACGTTTAAAAATTGTGGAAGGATTACATGTGTTATGCACATGAGAGAAAAAAAAAGACTTTTGAAGAGAAATTAAGGGGTGTGAAGGCCTCACCTAGTGCAATGTGGCTTACCTTTTATATATATGTATATATATATATATATATGTGTGTGTGTGTGTGTGTGTGTAGGATCCTGTAGAAAAATTGTTTTTTGTGAGAAGTGTGAGAAGGATTAAGAATTGATATGTAGACATCATGTTTTGGATTTAGGAATAATGTTTTGGGTTGTTTTGGCTTGAAAAACACTAAACATAACAATTTAAAACACAATTCAATGTGTTATTGGTAAACACTTAAAACACATTGCTTAATGTTTTGGTATAGTGTTTTCAAGTTTTAAGTCTAAAATACATTGTTTTTGGTTTTTAATTATTATGGTTGGTGTTCTTCTAGGCAAAACAATCCAAAACGCCATAAATAAATCCAAAAAATATGCATACAGATCAATTTTTAATCATTTTCATATTTCTCACATAAACCTATTCTCACAAAAATCTATGTATACTCAAGAATATATTACATATCAAATCCTCTAAATAGTAAATACCAATAAATGTAGTATTGAATCATTAGTTTTTTTTCTATGGGTGTAGATGAAAAAAAATTATTTACCTTTTTAAGTATTTTTAAAAATATATATGGGTACTTTTCTTTATGCTCTTTTTTTCTATTAATAAAAAAAATAGAGATCACAAATTTGAGGAAAAAAAATATGATTGAAACTAATTTTGTCTTTTACTAGAATAAAAAATTCCTGCAAATTCTTTTATGCACAAAAGTTAAAGTTAAAATTATTTTAAAAAATCAATAGGAAACAATTATTTTCCAATAATTCCAGCCACAAGATGAATCAAAATCACAGCCTGATGAAAAAAAATAAATTCAAAAGCTAAAATCACAAACTAAATATGAATGGTAGGCAACATATAACACAATAAAACACTAACATCAAATTGTCACTGACGTGGCATCCACGTGGTAAAAAAAATGCAATTAAAAGGCTTAATCATTTAGCATTAAAATGCTTGTTTCAACTAAAAAAACATTTAAATGGTTTCATTAAGCTCTAAAACCATTAGTGATACAACACTTAATCAGACATATCATACCAAACAGCCTTTAAACCACTATACAAGGCCTTATACGAGAAATGTCCATCCCTCTTCATGCACCTATAACTAGGGGTATTCAAAAAAATTCGAATCCGAAAAATCCGATAATCCAAATCCAAATTATCCGAAATTTTGGATAATCCGATTTTCGGATATCCGAAAATATCCGAAATTTCGGATTCGGATCCTGATTTTGAAAATTTTCGGATAATCGGATTATCCGAATCCGAATATTAAAATATATATATAAATATATAATATTATATACACTACATAACACAATACACTATCCTAGATCCCCAATCCTCCTAACCCAAAGTCCATACTCCTTCAATCCATAGCAGTCGCTCCCTTTTCTCTTCTCTATAATAGCCCCCGTCCAGCTTGTCTCCGACCTCCACATCTCTGTCCACCAAACGGTAACTTTATTTTTTACATTTTTTTGTTCCAATTTCGTTTATCTAACTTCTATTTTTGTTTTTTTTTTCAACAGGTTCACGTTTTAGACATAAATGAAAACGTTTTTTTTTTATTTTTTTATTATTTTTTTTAAGTTTCGGATTATCCGTTGGATGATCCGAATCCGAAATTTGAATAATCCGAAAATCGGATAATCCGAATTTCGGATATCCGAAATTCGGATTATCCGAATTTGAACACCCCTACCTATAACACCTAGAAGGCCGGTGTTGAGAGCGTTATCAAGCTCATTCATGTCCCTATAATGCCTATTACGCATCGTCTAATACATAATATTCACTCTCACACAAAGGTTTATATTCACTAATACCATTAAGGCTTGTGTTAAATATACCAAGTAAGAGGATTAATATACCAATTTAGTCAAACTTTAATGATAGATAGGCATCTAATGATAGGTAAGCATTTAATGATAGATAGACATTTACATTATTATACTATTATTTATTATTTATATTACTATCTACTATCACGTTTTTATTTACAATTTTATATTTTGTTGTACTATTATTAATAATATTAATAAAAAAAATAAATTAATCTTTCATAAAAAAATATAAATAAATACAAAAGTGCAAATGTTCATTATAAATAAACAACGATACGAGTCTCTAATAAAAAAAGTAAACATGCAAACATTAAAATACTTAGTCAACTAGATCGACAAAACCACTTTCACGGTGAACACGACCTATACATGGTTTCCCATCTAGTTGTAGACTGGCTAATGTTGTGAAAATTCCAATAAGGCGTGATAGTAGGCATTAGGTGCCCTCCTTGTAATTCCACCATGACATAATGGTTCCCATCATTAACTAGGGCAATTGTAAGAGCTATGTGATGTTGAATCTCTTCTGGACCACTCCAAAACGAGAAAATAGTTGTACTATCTGACATGCTTAAAGAATGGATGATTACACCAAACTTATTAGCAATCAGAACACCTGCCTCAGGCATTTTCATACAGTGTACTTCTGGACAATGCGACCCAAATAAGCATAAGTCTTGATACAATGAATTTACATCCCTAACAAAAATGTTCGCGTAGATATCATATCGACTTTGTAACTCTTCTCTCATCATCTGTCGAATGTACTCATAATATCTATCTTCATCAAGTCCGAGGCAAACAGCTAGTGCTTGATATCCACAATTTCCATCGCCTTTAACATTTTGTATATTTGTTACGTATGGATGTAATACTTTTGGAATATCAACCAACATATTTAAACCATCCATGAGTGGTACTTCATTCAAGTCTATCACGTATGAACTTGGTCGTCCACGAGTTTTTCTTTCAACTCGAGGTTCCGACTCCTTTTTGACATTTTTTTTGTTGTGATTTCTTCAAGCTTGGTCGTCCACGAGTATTTTTTTGAACTTGAGGTTCCTGATGTCGGTTTCACTAGTGCCAGCTCTCTATCTGTGACACATGCACTTGTCTAGTGTCAACTTTAAACAGTTTAAGACCCATGCATAGTTAAGTGTCTTTTCATTATGCATAAAGGCAAAAGCTATGGAAAACGTATTGCTAGTTATAGTTACACCAACAACCTGAAGGAAAGGAATATTATAGTGGTTTGTTTTGTAGGTGACATCTAACTCGTTACACCCGGTTGTAGTAATTTCATAAACATAACCATTAGAGTGCAAAATGGACAAGAGAACCTGCATTGGAGATTTGCCTACTTGATCGACCATGCGAATTTTGTTGCGTGCGTTGTAAATAGTCCCGAGTGTAGACACATTACTTAAATTACGCTCCTTAAGTATTGCGAGAATATCACGTGGTGCCACAATCATCCTTGTCAAATCTGCTCCTTAAGTGTAAATAGTCCCGAGTGTAGACACATTACTTAAATTCCGCTCCTTAAGTATTGCGAGAATATCACGTGGCGCCACATTCATCCTTGTCAAATCTGCAACCAAATTAAATTCATCTTCGGAAAGTTGCTTTGCATATGGATGACCCTCCATATACAGTACAGGTTGATGGTTATGTTCATCACATATCACCCTTAAGGTCCAACAATCATATATATTTGAATATGTTCCTTCTAATTCGAATGGACAATTAGTTTTTTTGGTGCCGGTAACTTTACTTGAATCTTTCCCTTTATATTCGCCGCCACGATCACATTGGAACACAATCTTATACTCGAAGCCACATGGTCTTTCAATTGATCTTTTTTTTTTCACGACGACAACACCAAGTGAGTATGCCAACTTTTGTACCCAATCCACCAATGCTTCACGAGACCCGAATGCCTAAAAATGAATTTTATTTGTGTTAACGTTTATAAGTAGCTTTATATTTACCGTGTAAAATAATATATTTATCTAAATATATATTTTTTTTCTTTTGACGAAATTAAAAAAAAAAACAAAAGTGCTAAAAGTTCTTAGTGACAAAACAAAATTAAAACAAAAGTGACGAAATTAACAAATAATATATTTAAACAAAACAAAACGAACCACTATCTTAACTATTGAAAGTTATATTAGTTTTACTTATAAACAAAAACAAAACGAACCAGTATATCGTGACTCAAATACATCAGTTCATATACACAACAAAATAAAAGTTCGTGAATGCAAAATAAAAGTTGAAACACCTCTTACATGAACATGAAACAACAAAATAAAAGTTGGTACCTGATTAGTGACAAATTCGGGTGTCCTCATAAAAGAATCACCTCCTACGATTTAGTTGTTTTCGCTAGAAATCGACATCTACAAGAAATTATAATAAAAGTTTGTGGTGGTGGCCATAGTCATTGTACAAGTTGTTATTTATAAGAAGATTAATCTTAGCTAAAACCAACTTATTTAATAACTTATGTGATTTTCAAAAAAAAAAATAATAATAACTTTAATCCAACTAAATACTAACTTATTTAATAAATTATGTGTTTTCAAAAAACAAATTGATTGAAAAAGTGTGCATGGGAAAGCCAATAGCATTTAATATAAGTTAGTAAAAGGTTTGACTAACTTGGTAAGTTTAACAATAGCATAAGTAAAAGAATTAAACATAAAATAATTTATAGTTTTTTATTAAATTTTGATATTAAAAAGAATTAAAAGTTCACGTTACATTTTCAAAGTAACATTAAATTAATATTAAATGAACATCTAGTTTATGATATCATAGAAACTAATAAATGCCTATAAATTCTTTGTAGATGGGTAGCTCAAGTTCACAACACCAACCCATCTCAAACAAACACCCGAAAGATCGATACGATGAATGGTTTGTTCAAAGTCGCGTTTCTTACCACATTAGTGTTGATCAATGCTTGTGGTTATTCTCGCCCTCTTTTCTCTTATGTTACAACAAGATTTATTATGTTTGTCTATTGTATTCAAAACATATAAAATGTGTTATAACGTATATTTTTCTTTTATTTTGTGATCGTAGTGTTAGAAGCGGGATCGGAAAACTCGGCTAACAAAGTAGTCGGCAACCTTGAGAATGCGGCTAGCGCGGCAACTTTTGTCCCCGATGAGGAGCTTCGTCCTTGTAACTCTATTACCGATTGTGCTCATTTTTGCCCACATCCGTTGATTGGATGGTGTATTGGGGGATATTGCAAATGCATTCACTAGATGAATAAGAAGATAAAATCTCATATGAATAATAATTGTATTGTCTGGATTCATTTTTCTTATATTTTGGGTGTGTTTTTTCTTTGGTAATCCTTCTAACCATATGGTAATAATAACATATGATATACAAAAAACACAAATTAAAAAAAAAAAAAAAAAAAAAAAAAAAAAGATGATGAAAGAGAATAGGTTTGAGCTTATGACGTTGGGTCCATCACTCACTACCTTAGAAGAGGCAATGTTTGTAGCTTTTTTTTTTATTTTTTTGAACGGCAAATAAATTGGAATTACTCACGGAACACTGGAGTATCATCATGCCACCAATGTTACCACGCGATCATATTCCACCACCAAGTCACCAATTCAGGAGGAAACTCATAATTATGAGAAAAACCCCTTTGTGAGATTCGAACCCAGGACCTTATGACCCCTAAGTCTTATCTCACCACCAAGATGCCACTAGGCAGGGCCGGACCTACAGTGTTAGCAACCTAGGCTAAGGCCTAGGGCCTCCAAAAACTAAGGGCCCCAAAAGTTTAAGGTTTTTTTTTTTTTTTTTTTGTGCATTACATTTTTATTGGCCCAAGTAAAAAAACAAACAATTATTGAATGATTGAATCTCTAAAATTTGTGACTTTCATTTGCTATTGCCGATTGTCATTGATAGTTTTTTTGGTTATCAAGGATTGAAGTCTTACGAGAGAGATTGGACGATATAAAGTTAATCTACTTTCTCAACCAAAGTAGATGTTGAGAAAATCATTAAATCAAGCTCAAAAGAAATACATAGTAAATTGTAGATTCACAAAATGGGTTTAAAATTTAAATGGGAAAATGTCTTTAATTTGTAATATACCTAATGCGAGTAAGTAGATAAAATGAACACGGAATACTTTAATTGATTAATAGTTTCCAGAAAGGATATTGTAATGTCCATCTAGTGGGTGGAAGGTGGTTTTTTTTTTTTTTTTTTTTTTTTTTTTTTTTGTGAACTATGCAAATTTAAAGGGCCCCTGACTTGGATTTTGATTAGGGCCTTCAAAAATGTTGGATCGGCTCTGCACTAGGCTATAACGCCTAGCTTAGTAGTAAAAAAAGATGTGTTGGAAAAAGTTATCTTCCCATGTGGTTAAGAGTTAAAAATCTAATGGTGAAAAATGTGTAAATTTTAAAAGCAGGTTAAGAAAGGATTTGACTGAACAATAATAGCTTGGTATTATTTTTCTAATAGCTACATATACATTTTATTAATTTTAATTTAGAGTTAATAGCGAATTTCGTCCCTGAGGTTTGGGCCAGTTTGCCACTCCAGTACAAAAGTTTTTTTTTTGCAATTCCTTACCTGAGGTTTGGATTTTTTTGTCAAATTCGTCCTTTTCACTAACCCAGTTAAAAAATCTTGTTAATGTCAGGGGTAGGGTTGTCTTTTTACACCTCAGGGACGAATTTGGCATTTAAAATTCAGTTAACCTTGAGGGACTGAATTTGCCAAATGACTACTTCCGTCTTGATGACCTAAGAACGAATGAAGACAAATACAGAGAACGTTATGTAACGATTCAATTGTGTATCAGTTGGATCCCACTTCAAACAGCAGCAATAACAAATTATTTGCTTAATTATAAGTGTATGAATTGATTTGTCATAAAATTGCAGTTGTTTTTGTCTATATACAAGCAAACCAGTAAGCAGCACTCAAATGAATCCTAGAAAAAAACGATTTCCTGATTGAAGCCTTGCATTGATTTTTGAAAGACACTACTAAACTTTTCAAAGAAATAACGGGTAGCATAAATAAGGTTAGGTTAGTATTTTGATCTAACTATGCTTCTTTTGGATTGGAACAATAACTTTAAAAAAATGGGCAAAACTAAACAAGCCAAATCTGGTTAAAAGGAATAAACATAGACTAAGCAAACATAAGCCCAATTCACTTTCCTTTGGTAGCGTAGCTAATTTAAAAATATATGGGTATACTAACAGACATCAGGTGAAGCTAAAAACTTAAAACAACATAAAGTGATTACCTTGATTGCCAATCGGGAAGGTTACACCGATTAAACTTAGGGTTCGACTTGCATAACCCATCAACAAGGGCAGTATAAGTGACAATATTTGGAGTGAGGCCCATACAAACCATCTTCTTCCAGATGAAGGGCAGTATAAGTACCAATTCTGCCGCTCACCGTCTTCTTCCAGATCTGTCCGTTTAGCACCTCCAGATCTGTCTATTTTTTAACCACCTGCAACCACCGTCTTCTTCATTCACCTGCAACCACCGTCCCCTGCAACCATCGCCTCCACAACCCCACTGTTCTCTCGCCGTCCCCCTGCAACCATCGCCTCCACAACCCCACTGTTCTCTCGCCGTCCCCTGCAACCATCGCCTCCACAACCACCTGCAAAAACCAAAACCACCGCCGCCCTGCCTCTGCCCACCACACCACCACCCACATAACCTCTCCAGCCCACCACCTTCCTCCCCCGACGCCACCCTCAACCATTTTCAGCCCAAACCATCCCAATCCCCTACACAGTTGGTTGATCGGGTGAAAGAGATAGAGAGAGAGAGAGAGAGTGAAAGAGATACAGAGAGAGAGAGTGAATGAAAGAAAGAGAAAGAGACAGAGAGATATAGGGGTGGGGGTGGGGGTGGGGTAAGATTTTTTATTAAAATTATAATTATAGGTAAAAAGACAAAAATACCCCTGACACTAACGACATTTTTTAACTGGTTAGTGAAAAGGACGAATTTGGCAATAAAATCCAAACCTCAGGGAAGGAATTGCAAAAAAATAAACTTTTGTACTGGAGTGGCAAACTGGCCCAAACCTCAGGGACGAAAATGGCTATTAACTCTTTATTTATTTCTTCGTATATGTATTTAAAATCTGAATAATAATGTATTGTTTAGCATCAAATAAATCTTTAATTGTTATCGCGTTTGATAATATACAAACAGAGAGAGGGTCATTTGAAAATAATTTTAATTGACAAGATAAAGAATAAATTAAATAATGGAAAAATTAAATAGTTTAACTATTTTGCATTAATTATCCAGTCTCTAACTAACTAGTCATAATACTTTATCCTACACATATCAAACTTTATTCTGCACATATTAAAATTCATTCTACATATATCAAAATTATCAATACGTTTACCCTACACATATCGAAATTAGCATACCTTTATCCTACATATATAAAATTGATCTTACATTTATCCTACAGGTATAAAAAATTATCCTTCGCTGTAAATTAGGTTTGTTTTGAAATAATGTATTTTGAAAAATGATTTATGAAATTCATCTATTTAACTGATTTACAGGGTTATAGTAAATTAATCATTTATTTAACGTTCTATAATAGTACAAAAAAAACTTAATTTCACTTTAATCATTTTAACTTCGTTAATCTTTCGCTTAGTTTAGTGGTTACCATAAACAACTTCTATTTTTGCCATTTTTTCTTATAAGGCTGGTGGGTGTGGTGTCGGGGCGTTGTTGAAGACGGGCCGCCACGTAAGCCTCCATGTCACCGACAAGGTTACCGGAGCTTCGAGAGACGGGCCTAGGGTGTGGTGACGGACCACCTTCTTCCCCGGCAACCTAATCACCAACAGTCACAATTGACCAAATGAGGCTCGTCTTGAACGGCATGATGAAGACGGTCACGACAATGACGAAGCAGGGGGCGGTGTAGCCGCCCCAAGTGTCACACCCTCAAAATCCACTTGCGGAGTTTTACCGCGAGGCGCATGACAAACCAGGATCCAAACCAACGATCACAATAAACAAGTCTAAATGAATCATAAATGCAATTTCAAAACATAATTTAAAATCCCCGTTTACAGCGGAAGCTTATTTAAAAACAATATCTCAATAATGAAACAATAGTTCAACGTTCAAAAGACCATGCAACCCTATTAAGACGCCGTGCAGACGCGTGCGCCCTAGTCCAGTCGTGCTACCTTAGCGACCTGAGAAAACATGTAAAAGTTTACGTCAGCACAAAAATGTTGGTGAGTTTACAGGTTTTGTATCCAAGTACCAAGTCCACCTGTCCATACTATAATAATCGAAAACCAGTATACGCTAGCTAGGCGTACGTTTTGTTACTACCACGATTGGAAAACCATTACTAACGCGAATACCAAAAGTATGCCCGATGTGGTTCCTGTTGTTCCTGTTGTTCCTGTTTGAGACAATATGCACCCGCCGACCCTCCAAGTCGACGAGCGGGGTTGGTCACTCCCAATAGCGCTATTCACATTTCCCCGTTGTGCAAACCCGCACATTCATGGTTCCCCCCGGGACTTCCAAAGATCGTGTAGTACACAATAGAAACCCATAGTATGACAGTAGTTACCAAATAATCGTTTTAACACATGTTTTCTCCCCCGAAAGTATGAAACCAGTTTAAAAGAGGGGCCGTAAACTCACCTTAAGTTGCGTTACTCCTTAACCCGAGTAAACCCAGCTGCTATGCTAGTCCCGTAAGCGGCGACCTAACATACGACAGTTACAAGTACTTAGACTAATAACCCGCAGGTTAATTAGTCCCTAGATGTCCAGACCATAACCAAGTTCGTTTGAAAACACCGTGACTGTTTAACTGAACCAAAGTACAAGACTCGACATCCCATTGGTGACCCGAGACTCCCCGTGTTATGTTTACGCTCCAAAACGTACAATAACGCAAGTACACTTAACATACGTTAACGCACAACAAGTTATAGCACATAGTTCACGTATCACCGAAATACATCCAAATATATGTTACCAAGTTATTAGACATGTTACGGGGTTCCTAGCATGTTACTACATGTTAAATCGGGTCTCGGAATGCTAAGTTACACTTACAGCAGCAGTACACGCGATTAGGAAAAGTCAACTAGCATTTAGGTTGGTCAACTAGCGATTAGGAGTCCTATTCGCCCCTACTATAGGCGATTAGGGGCTACTCCCCTGAACTTACTAGTGATTAGGGCTAATCACCTGAACTTACTAGTGATTAGGGCTATTCCCCTGAACTTACTAGTGATTAGGGCTATTCCCCTGAACTTACTAGTGATTAGGGCTAATCACCTGAACTTACTAGTGATTAGACCTCTACTCGCCTGTGTTATAGGCGATTAGCACCCTACTCGCCTATAACATAGGCGATTAGGAATGCTACTCGCCTGTAACCTTGCTGTTCCGGTTTTTCGCGCGTTTAACGCTCCAAATCAGATCCAGAACGTGTGTAACCACCCAATATCATCCCAAACACTATCCTAAACATGTTTAACCCAAAATCCTTCGTTCAACCTCGTATAATCAGTCCTGCATGCAACCAAGTAATCCAAACACCAATTCACATAGCATGCAACATCATACTAACACGTGTAATCATAACCCTAATATCCAATTACTGAGATTCCTATTATCATAATATCAATATCAATACTGACCTAGCATGATAACCCATCAAATCATCATCAAGAATCATAAAAATCCTATCTTTCTAATCATACACACCCATAACGCACGTATATTAGTTATAATCCGATTAATAACCCTTATTGACGATTTTCAGAAAGCTTTTTCGTTTATGAACAGGTCTGGACCATTAGGGATTGATTAAAAACGTTTACAAAGTGTTATGGATGAGAATCAAACCTTAGGATTATGAAAGAATGATGGTTAGACCTTGAAACCTTGTGTTTTTGATCAAAATCGCCTTCCAGAGGTTGTTTATGTGTTTGGGGCGGTTATGGGACGACTAGGGTTGATATTAGGAAGTTTAGGAGGTTAAGCATTGTATTTATAGGCGTTTCTAGTCGTCCAGCACGTTATAGGCGAGTATGCAGCAGTTTCAGGCGATTAGGGCTTGTAATCGCCTGAAAGTTCATGTGATTAGGGCCTACTCGCCCTTAGTTACACACGAGTAGGGGCCTACTCGCCCTTAGGGCTCCCTACTCGCCTCCCCTATAGGTGAGTAGACCTCCTACTCGCCTATAGGGGTTGGTTTTGTGCGTTTTGCGCGTTAAACCCCGTTTTAACATATGTTAATGCATATTCACGTACCGACAAGTCATATAATGATTGTAAACACATAACACAAGTAAATACACATATTTTCACTCGTTCACCAATTCCCGGGACTCGAGACTCGTACGTTCCGTATGCCCTGACGATCCTACAAATCGTCACCGTTTGTACACTTGGTTAAGGACTGACATCTAACGAACCTCTAGACCAACATCCAATGATCTTCTAGACTAACCAATAGTTCCCGAACCATAACCCGACTTAACTAACCCAGTTAAGTACAATATACGCGTGACTCGCTAAGGTAGACTTTCATCTAGACAACGTTGTTAACCAGAATTTGCCGGATGTCACATCATCCCCACGTTAAAAGAATTTTCGTCCCGAAAATTGCACAAGTACCAAAAGAACAAAAGAATAACGAAGGAAACAAACAAAAAGATAGAAACCAGAAGAGAGATTTACCCGAGTTGTCACATCATCCCCACGTTAAAAGGAATCTCGACCCGAGATTCATTCAGCTGCCGAAGAGACATGTCTCGACTCGAACGCTTCCTTAGGAAAAAGATGAGGATACTTAGACTTCATCTGATCCTCCCGTTCCCATGTATATTCCGGTCCCCGGTCCGAGTTCCACCGAACCTTAACGATACGAATCTTGCTGTGACGCAGGCTGCGAATCTTGTAATCAAGGATCTCTACAGGTTCTTCCACAATCCGAAGACGATCATCAACCTTGATCTCTTCTAGTGGAACGATGAGAGACTCGTCAGCCAGACACTTCTTCAAGTTTGACACGTGAAAGACGTTATGTACGTTACCGAGCTCCGTCGGTAGATCAAGTCGATATGCCACCGGCCCAATCCGTTCCAGGATCGTAAATGGGCCGACATATCGCGGATTGAGTTTGCCACGCTTCCCAAAGCGTATGACGCCCTTCCACGGTGAGACTTTTAGAAGTACCTTGTCCTTGACTTGGAATTCCAGTGGTTTGCGACGCTGATCAGCATAACTCTTTTGCCGGTCCCGTGCCGCCGCCAACCGATTACGAATCTGTACGATCTTTTCCGAAGTTTCGTACACTAGTTCGGGCCCAGTGAGTTGACTCTCACCCACTTCCGCCCAACAAAGAGGAGAACGGCATTTCCGTCCGTACAGTGCTTCGAACGGAGCAGCCTTGATGCTCGTGTGATAACTGTTATTATACGAGAATTCTACCAACGGTAGATGAGCTTCCCAACCCTTCCCAAAATCGATCACACATGCCCGCAGCATGTCTTCTAAAGTTTGAATCGTACGCTCACTCTGACCGTCAGTCTGTGGATGGTAAGCCGTACTCATGTCTAGTTGGGTACCCAAAGCCTTGTGCAAAGACTTCCAGAAGTGAGAAGTAAAATGGGAGTCACGATCCGAGATAATAGAAACTGGTACCCCGTGCTTAGAAACAACTTCCTTCAAGTAAAGACGAGCCAAACGATCCATGGTGTCGGTCTCCTTAATAGCAAGAAAATGAGCTGATTTCGTTAACCGATCGACAATCACCCATATCTTGTCGTTCCCGCTTGGTGATTTAGGAAGTTGTGTGACAAAATCCATAGTAATCCGTTCCCATTTCCATTCCGGAATTTCAGGTTGTTGCAGGAGACCCGACGGTTTCTGGTATTCCACCTTGACTTTAGCACAGGTCAAGCATTTGCTCACGTATGAGGCTATGTCCGACCTCATGTTTGGCCACCAGTAAAGCACCTTTAGATCTTGGTACATCTTATCCGAACCAGGATGAATAGAATACCGGGACTTATGAGCCTCATCAAGGACAAGCTCCCGTAGTCCCCCGAACAAAGGAACCCATATACGTTCTGCGAAATAGTGCAGGCCATCAGGCCTTCGCTCTAGGTGCTTGTCGGCACCGTGCATAGTTTCAGCTTTAAGGTTTTCCTCCTTCAAAGCTTCCAACTGGGCAGAACGGAGTTGATCAGGTAGTGACGAATGAATGGTGAGCTGCAACGCCCGAACGCGACGAGGTTTAGTAGATTCCTTCCTGCTCAAGGCGTCTGCTACAACATTCGCCTTGCCAGGATGGTACTTAATAGCACAATCATAGTCGTTCAAAAGTTCAATCCAGCGACGCTGCCGTATGTTCAGATGTTGTTGGTCGAAAATGTGTTGGAGACTCTTGTGATCGGTGTAGATGGTGCATTTGGTACCGTACAAGTAATGTCTCCAAATTTTCAACGCGAAAACCACTGCACCCAACTCCAAGTCATGGGTGGTGTAATTCTTCTCGTGCACCTTGAGTTGACGAGAAGCATACGCGATCACTTTCTCGCGTTGCATCAACACGCAACCGAGACCATGAATAGAAGCATCACAGTAAACAACGAAATCATCAGGGCCTTCAGGTAAAGACAAAATAGGAGCAGAACAAAGTTTAGACTTTAGTTCCTCAAACGCTGACTCTTGTGGTTCACCCCAGTCGAACTTCCTATCCTTCTGAGTGAGAGTGGTGAGGGGTTGAGCAATCTTCGAGAACCCCTGAATGAAACGACGATAGTAGCCCGCAAGGCCTAGGAATTGCCGCACCTCAGTTGGCGTCTTTGGTGCTCCCCAGTCCTTGATCGCTTCGATTTTAGCTGGATCGACATGAATTCCTAGTTCATTAACCACATGTCCTAGGAATTGAACTTCACGTAACCAAAAGTCACACTTTGAGAACTTGGCGTAAAGTTGCTCCCGTCGCAAAAGTTCCAAAACTAACCGCAGATGTTCCCCGTGTTCGGTCTCGTTCTTGGAGTAGATCAGAATGTCATCAATAAACACAATGACGAACTTGTCTAGATATGGTTTACAGACGCGGTTCATCAAGTCCATGAAAACCGCTGGTGCGTTCGTGAGACCGAAAGGCATGACCAAGAATTCGAAATGGCCATAACGTGTTCGAAAAGCAGTCTTCGCAACGTCAGCCTCCCTGACGCGCAGCTGGTGATAACCGGACCTCAAATCGATCTTGGAATAATAACTAGAACCCTGAAGCTGGTCGAACAGATCATCAATACGTGGAAGAGGATAACGGTTCTTGACGGTCAACTTGTTCAGTTCTCTGTAGTCCACACACAACCGGAAACTTCCATCCTTCTTCTTAACAAATAGTATCGGGGCTCCCCAAGGGGAAGAACTTGGCCGGATGAAACCCTTGTCCAAGAGTTCCTGTAATTGACTAGACAATTCCTGCATCTCGGGAGGTGCAAGACGGTAGGGGGCCCGAGCAATAGGAGCAGCCCCTGGTACAAGATCAATACCGAACTCGACTTGACGATGAGGAGGAAGACCAGATAAATCATCGGGAAAAACATCAGGAAACTCGCGTACCACCGGAATATCGTCGACCTTCTTTTCATCACCAGAGGAAACAGATAAAAGCGCCAATACGGCTGGATAACCCTTTCGAAGACACTTAAGGGCTTTCATGCTAGAGATGATGTTTAGCGGAACACCACCCTTGATACCGTACACAGAAAGAAATTCTCCATCAGGGAGAGGAATCCGAATAACCTTATCGTAACAGACGATCTCCGCGCGATACAAAGATAACCAATCCATTCCTACCACAACGTCAAAACTACCCAATGGTACCGGCATAAGGTCGATGGGGAACGATAAACCCGACAACTCTAATTGACACTCCCGAAGAACACTAGTAGCTTCAATCGTTTCACCGTCAGCTAACTCAATAATATACTTGGCCTCTAATGGTACGGGTACTACATCTAGCAGTCGACTAACATCCATGGATACAAAACTCTTGTCGGCACCAGAATCAAATAACACGCTAACAGAACGATTATTGAGAAGAAACGTACCGGTGACTGTGTCAGGGTCCTGCCTAGCCTCAACAGCTCCAATGACGAAGGCACGTGCATTTCTGCCGCCGCCCCCGTTGTTACCATTCCCGTTGTTCCCACCCTGCTTCAGTTTTGGGCAATCCTTCTTGTAATGCCCAGTGTCACCACAGTTGTAGCATCCTTGTTTCCCTGTAGTCCCCTGAGTAGTCGGAGCTGAGCTGTTAGTCGGAGCCTGAGTCGATGGAAGTGTAGCCCGACAATCCTTAGCATAATGCCCTGTTCGCTGGCAGCGGTGACAACGGTTACTGTCGCAGTTCCCTTGATGATGGCGTCCACACTTGTTGCATTTGGGCAGTTTTCCCGCATAACCACCCTGCTTATTACCCGAAGAAGATGAACCCCCATTATCAAACCTTTTACCCTGCTGTGTAGACCCAGATCCTTTCCCGTCGTTCTCCCACTTGCGCTTGTTGCTCTCTGGGGCCTTAACTGTTGAACCCTTCGCAGGCAAAATCCCCTCATTCACTTTTAAGTTGGTCATCCTATGGGCCGATCGAACTACCTCCGCATAAGTAGGATGATTTCCAGCAGCCACTAACCCTGCAATTTCCGGTACTAACCCTGATACATAGTGCTCAATCCTACGATATTCTGGCACGTGCAGATCGGGACACAGCACGGCCAACTCATTCCTCCTCACAGTATACTTCTCGATTTCCGATCCAGTCATCTTGAGGTTCCACACCTCATGCTCCAGTTTCTGTACCTCTTCCCTCGGACAATACTCACGCTTCAGCAACTGCACAAAATTCTCCCATGGCATAGCATATGCCTCCCCAATACCCATGTTCTGGGTAATGCCATTCCACCAAGTCAATGCCACGTCTTGAAATAACGCAGCCGAATACTTCACCCGATCTTCTGGGAGACAGTTACACATCAGAAATACCGACTCCACTTTCTCCAACCACCTAAGCAAACTGACCGCACCCTCAGTGCCAGAGAATTCCTGGGGCTTGCAGTCCCGGAACATCTTGTAGGTGCACATGGGTGGGGGTGGGTCAACAGGACCACCTGAAATGAAACGTATGAGAAACCACGAATAACGTAAACAAGGCTCACCAATGAGGCAAAGAAAATGGATAAAACAACTTACCACCACCGTTGTGCCCTAACTGGAAGGCAGCTTGGAGCAAGTTGTTCAGATCAGCCTGTGATAGGTTAATACCTCCACCACGACCACCAGCACCACCGCGACCACCACCACGTCCACCATTGCGACCACCTCCACGTCCTCCACGCACTCCAGACATGATTCTGGCAGAAAGAACGAGAAAATTTAGTTTCGCAGTTAAAGATAACCACTAATGTTCACAAGATCACGGCTAGATCCAATCCAGGACTATCCCTCCAAACCCAGAGTTCACCAGGACTTCCATGCATTTCGTTTTATGATTTTGTGTGCACCCAAAATGATAAAACGCTCTACATGGTCCTCCAAGTGTTCTCCTAGTTCAAAGTTCAAATCACCGAACATAGACTCTTAGCTACCCACCGTAAGACCACGGTAGTTCATGACAAGTGTTTCTATTGGAGTGCGAAAGGGAGATGTCCGAGCCTTGGACAAATCTCAAGAGCACACGAGTTACTCCAATAGACTACACTGCCTAGATAACAAGTAACCCAACCTAAGATAGAACGGATGATGTAACGTAGAAAGACCAACGATTTAGAGACACCCCGACAAGACCATACGTAAATCACCATAATGTCTAGTACCATGTGATCGTCTAGTGTGTGCGACTCGGCTATAGACTAGACTCTACATGCAGTCCTAGTTCACTATAACCATTGGCTCTGATACCAATCTGTCACACCCTCAAAATCCACTTGCGGAGTTTTACCGCGAGGCGCATGACAAACCAGGATCCAAACCAACGATCACAATAAACAAGTCTAAATGAATCATAAATGCAATTTCAAAACATAATTTAAAATCCCCGTTTACAGCGGAAGCTTATTTAAAAACAATATCTCAATAATGAAACAATAGTTCAACGTTCAAAAGACCATGCAACCCTATTAAGACGCCGTGCAGACGCGTGCGCCCTAGTCCAGTCGTGCTACCTTAGCGACCTGAGAAAACATGTAAAAGTTTACGTCAGCACAAAAATGCTGGTGAGTTTACAGGTTTTGTATCCAAGTACCAAGTCCACCTGTCCATACTATAATAATCGAAAACCAGTATACGCTAGCTAGGCGTACGTTTTGTTACTACCACGATTGGAAAACCATTACTAACGCGAATACCAAAAGTCTGCCCGATGTGGTTCCTGTTGTTCCTGTTGTTCCTGTTTGAGACAATATGCACCCGCCGACCCTCCAAGTCGACGAGCGGGGTTGGTCACTCCCAATAGCGCTATTCACATTTCCCCGTTGTGCAAACCCGCACATTCATGGTTCCCCCCGGGACTTCCAAAGATCGTGTAGTACACAATAGAAACCCATAGTATGACAGTAGTTACCAAATAATCGTTTTAACACATGTTTTCTCCCCCGAAAGTATGAAACCAGTTTAAAAGAGGGGCCGTAAACTCACCTTAAGTTGCGTTACTCCTTAACCCGAGTAAACCCAGCTGCTATGCTAGTCCCGTAAGCGGCGACCTAACATACGACAGTTACAAGTACTTAGACTAATAACCCGCAGGTTAATTAGTCCCTAGATGTCCAGACCATAACCAAGTTCGTTTGAAAACACCGTGACTGTTTAACTGACCCAAAGTACAAGACTCGACATCCCATTGGTGACCCGAGACTCCCCGTGTTATGTTTACGCTCCAAAACGTACAATAACGCAAGTACACTTAACATACGTTAACGCACAACAAGTTATAGCACATAGTTCACGTATCACCGAAATACATCCAAATATATGTTACCAAGTTATTAGACATGTTACGGGGTTCCTAGCATGTTACTACATGTTAAATCGGGTCTCGGAATGCTAAGTTACACCTACAGCAGCAGTACACGCGATTAGGAAAAGTCAACTAGCATTTAGGTTGGTCAACTAGCGATTAGGAGTCCTATTCGCCCCTACTATAGGCGATTAGGGGCTACTCCCCTGAACTTACTAGTGATTAGGGCTAATCACCTGAACTTACTAGTGATTAGGGCTATTCCCTGAACTTACTAGTGATTAGGGCTAATCACCTGAACTTACTAGTGATTAGACCTCTACTCGCCTGTGTTATAGGCGATTAGCACCCTACTCGCCTATAACATAGGCGATTAGGAATGCTACTCGCCTGTAACCTTGCTGTTCCGGTTTTTCGCGCGTTTAACGCTCCAAATCAGATCCAGAACGTGTGTAACCACCCAATATCATCCCAAACACTATCCTAAACATGTTTAACCCAAAATCCTTCGTTCAACCTCGTATAATCAGTCCTGCATGCAACCAAGTAATCCAAACACCAATTCACATAGCATGCAACATCATACTAACACGTGTAATCATAACCCTAATATCCAATTACTGAGATTCCTATTATCATAATATCAATATCAATACTGACCTAGCATGATAACCCATCAAATCATCATCAAGAATCATAAAAATCCTATCTTTCTAATCATACACACCCATAACGCACGTATATTAGTTATAATCCGATTAATAACCCTTATTGACGATTTTCAGAAAGCTTTTTCGTTTATGAACAGGTCTGGACCATTAGGGATTGATTAAAAACGTTTACAAAGTGTTATGGATGAGAATCAAACCTTAGGATTATGAAAGAATGATGGTTAGACCTTGAAACCTTGTGTTTTTGATCAAAATCGCCTTCCAGAGGTTGTTTATGTGTTTGGGGCGGTTATGGGACGACTAGGGTTGATATTAGGAAGTTTAGGAGGTTAAGCATTGTATTTATAGGCGTTTCTAGTCGTCCAGCACGTTATAGGCGAGTATGCAGCAGTTTCAGGCGATTAGGGCTTGTAATCGCCTGAAAGTTCATGTGATTAGGGCCTACTCGCCCTTAGTTACACACGAGTAGGGGCCTACTCGCCCTTAGGGCTCCCTACTCGCCTCCCCTATAGGTGAGTAGACCTCCTACTCGCCTATAGGGGTTGGTTTTGTGCGTTTTGCGCGTTAAACCCCGTTTTAACATATGTTAATGCATATTCACGTACCGACAAGTCATATAATGATTGTAAACACATAACACAAGTAAATACACATATTTTCACTCGTTCACCAATTCCCGGGACTCGAGACTCGTACGTTCCGTATGCCCTGACGATCCTACAAATCGTCACCGTTTGTACACTTGGTTAAGGACTGACATCTAACGAACCTCTAGACCAACATCCAATGATCTTCTAGACTAACCAATAGTTCCCGAACCATAACCCGACTTAACTAACCCAGTTAAGTACAATATACGCGTGACTCGCTAAGGTAGACTTTCATCTAGACAACGTTGTTAACCAGAATTTGCCGGGTGTCACACCAAGCTACAACACCACGGCCTTATTACGTCCCCAAACCCAAGATGGTCACGATGATGACGAGACAGAGAGCGGTGTAGCCACCCCAAGCTACAACACCACGGCCTTATGTCGTCCCCACACCCAAACGCCTAACATGTTAAACTCTGTTAACTCAACCCGTATCAGTTAAAAAAAACTTCTATGTTTACTTTTTTTCTTGAAACATGAGGCACCCATAAAATAAAAAACCTACCCACACTTTCCAACTTCCTTTCTTCCATCAGATATAAATTCCGACCACATAAAAACCAAATGTGTGAATACTTCTCGAACGTTATTTGGTCGCGTGCCTATATGGTGATTTTGTTGGAGAGAGGGTTTATAAGGAGAGTCAGTTTAGGGGGAGGGCCACCTTAGGCTTTTTGTATCTTATACAGTAACTAGCAGGAACCTGCGCGTTACGACGGTGTTGCACTTTGTTTGGCTGTTTGTGTATAGCCAATCATGTTATTTGTGTTGTGCATTATACACACATCTTAGATAACTATTATCTTACATCATTTGAATTTATTATTATATATCATTTAAATTATTATCATAATTTATTTGATTTCAAAAGACAAGTTAATTATTCTTATTAATTAATTACTTTAAAGATATTTAATTGTTGTATTAAATGTGTCTTGTTAATTTCATGAAATTACAATTTTGCCCATATAGATGAATATGAAATTACTTTTATGCCCATCCAGAACTCATTATATATATATATATATATATATATATATATATATAATAATATATATATATATATATATATATATATATATCTATGTTACTTTATTAAGGAGGAGAGATGACTACAAAGGTAATTTTATCAAGTGTTTAAGATGGGAGTCTAAAGGCCCATTCACAAATGACTAACTTTTGGTCATTTTCTTCCCTTTATACCCCTCATGTACAAGATATAAAGCTTATTGTATATATAACTAATACACACTCTTTATCCTTTTCTATATGTAACCTCCTCCTTAAATTTCATTATTAAAACATAATAATAGAGATATAAAACTCTTTCATCATCATTAAAACACAAACTTTTAATACTGAACCCTTCATCAAGAGTAGACAATCAAAAGACAAATCAGTTACCCTATCCTTCTCCATATATGTAACCCGTCCTTAAATTATACATAATATGAAAGATGACCACATCTTTATTAAATTCAATTCACCTCTATCACTTACGACTTTAGCAAAACGTTCGACGCCGCTGTTTCGAATCTTTCTTTTACCAGCTTTGTGCTGCAGCCGTCGGTGGTTTTTTTGTCGAAGCCGTCGCTGCAGCGACCGCGGCCGTCTCCGGTATTTCATACCGGTTGGTTCTTCGCTACAACCGACGAGCCATCGTCGTGCCGAATCTCTCCTTCACCGCTTTTTCTCGCAGCCGGCGGTGGTTATTTCCCATAAAAAACGTCGGTCGGAGTCTTCCGTTGGCCCAGGTGACCACCTTCACGTGGCCTTTTGCGAGCTGCTACCACCTACGCACTGGCACGACGACCGACCTCGCATCCGGTTACTGAAATGGTGAGAAAGATGTAGCCATGGTCAACACAGTTGTTTTTGTCCGTGGTTTTATGGTTATTTGTGGTGAAAAATACAGATGCAAAGATGAAGAGGTAAACCCTAAATGACATGATTTAATTTCTGTATTTATACAAGTGTGTTATCTTGGTTCAGTGGGCCTTTCTTTTGGGCTGCTCCTAACACTTGTCCTAGCACATACATTTGTAATATTTGCAAGCTTATTAGTTATTATTGGCGTTGTAAAAATATATATGTCAAACACTTAATTTGGGATGAAGTTTGGACTTCTACTTTTACCATTCGAATCTTCAAATATTGAAGCAGTTTTATTCTAATTCCAAGCAATGTTGCATACTTCATAGCAGCAACATTTAATGCATCACGTGTGCTTACGCATCGTGTTCAATCATGATTGGAAAGAAGATAGCAATAGTGATTTATGTGACACTTACAAAAAGTGAAAGCCGACGCAAAGCGTGAGATTTAGTTAAAAGCATTGTGATTTACACTTTTTTTAGTTGTCTTTTACGTATTATATGTAGCGCATTGTCGCCTACGCATTGTGTTTTACATTTTAACGCATGGTTCAACCTGCCACGCGCCGCCGCAACGCGCGGCGGGCAAAATACTAGTATATATATATATAATATAGGTATAGATAATAATGAGTAAGGACTTCCACAATTAATATCTCGTCATAATGCATGAGGTGACGTCAACTCCTTAAATACAATTATTAATTATACCATTCTTATTGGTTAAGAACTTATTCTTTTTCTTCTTACAACACCATACAAATATACTTTTAAATGCTTATATTGTCCGATCACACTAACCGACTCGTTTCATTCGTCTCACACGCATAATTAAGACTTTATCATACAATTAATATATATATATATATATATATATATATATATATAGGGGAAAGTTAATTTGAGAACACCTATATTTCGTGCGAACCGTGAGAATGGCATCTAAAACCATTCAAATTCAAAATTTCTTTTTACACTTGTCTTTATTACTAAAATACAATCCCAAAAACACAATTTACGCGTAAAAATTCAAACGTATACGGAAATAATTTGTTTTTACACATGTGTAAATTTACTATTTATACATGTGTAAACTGCTTCATTTACACATGTATAAAAAGTTAATTTGAAAGTGATTTTGCAAGAAAAGATGAATTATTTGAAAGAAAAATCATCTATTAATGTTGTATTTTGATTATAATGAAGCTTGTATTAAAAAAAAATTTGATTTTGATTGATATTTTTACTTGTTCTCACGGTTCTCACGATATTTAGCGTTCTCAAGATAACCCTCCCCTATATATATATATATATATATATATATATATATATATATATATATATATATATATATATGTAAAACGAGAACCGTACTTTCGTGAAAGAACTCACTTTTTAATCACAAACTTATTTTAATTAGAAAAGAATTTGTGGTTAAAAATTAAATGAGAATAAAATATTAAAGGGAATATTCTCTTTTAGAAAAAGTCAAAATTGGTGGGCCTAAATTTTTACATCACTGTAAACCGATCGTAATTTTTTTACGGTGGGGTTACCCATTTTTACATCGGTGTATATTTTTTTAAAAAAAATTCACATTTTACATCGGGGTTCTTACGATTCTTTCATGAAAGGTAGGTTCTCATTGGAACCTAATCCTATATTTTTTTCGTACAAAGTGTGAGAAGTCTATATGGAAAAACACAAAATTTAACAATTTAAAACACTAATTAATTTATTCTCAACATGCAATCTAAAACACTATACAAAGAAAGTAATCAGTGTGTTTTAAATGTCATGTCTATAATATATTTGATTTTGTTTTAAATTGTTACTTTTAGTGTTTTTCTATATACTACAATACAAAAGAAATCGAAAACATCATAGCAAAAATTTAAAGCACAATGACTACTTTTACGAAAAATGTTCTTTTTACAGGAAATTATACCTTGGATCCCATATAAAGATTATATTCATATAAAAAAACAACCACTATATACTCTCATGCATTATCTGAGTAGTACTAAGATGGGGCTCGGGTTTTCGCGCATCGGGAGAAGGCGGGGGCTGCTGGAGGTCGAGTATTCGATTCTTGGGCACGGCGCCCGACAAGGGTGGTTGCCACACAGTTGTTCGCCGATAAAAAAAAGAAGTTGGCCAATTTTAATAAATATATATTAAATCCATAAATAAAAATATCATCCATGTAATTAATTCTAAATTTAATGTGGTCAGTATATATATTAATTCAAATATTCGTGACTTTTTCATTTGGTACATAAGTTAATGTGGATTGTACTTGGTTTTGTGTGCTAGCTTCTTGCTAGCTTGTTGAATAAAAGTTTTGTTAGCCGTTCAAAACATAAGTTAATGTGGAACATTCACTCTCACACGAAGTTTTATAAATCAAGTAAAAAATTATCATTCATTTTATACGTTTAAACATGGAAAAATTTATAGTTTTGTTAAATTGTCATATTAAAAAAATTAAAAGTTCACCTTACGTTTGCAAAATAGCATTAAGTTAAATATTAAATGAAAATCTAGTTTTTGATATCTTATAAACTTAAAATGCCTATAAATTCCTTGCAGATGGGTAGTGGTGAAGCTTAAAGATTACATCGGCGGGGGCCGGACTCAATTTTTTTACGATCGGTAGGGGTCGGAAGATCAAATCGGCGGGGGCCGGAGTCAACCCGGATTCAATTTACCTACGAAAATCGCAAATTTCTACTACTGCGCCAAAAAACAGGGGTGCGAGGCACCCCCTGGCCCCAAGTATGCTTCGTCTCTGTAGATGGGTAGCTAGGGTTCACAACACAAACCCGTCTCAACCAAATATCCTAAAGATCAATATGATGAATGGTTTGTTTAGAGTGGTCTTTCTTGTTACATTATTGCTCAATGTTTGCGGTTATTCTCGCCCTCTTTTCTCTCATGTTACATAGAGATTCACTAGCTTTTATCCCGAGAGTATCCCGGGGTTAAAAAAAATAGTCATTCTAATAATACTAATACTAATAGTAATAATTATTACTCTTGTAATTAAATAAATAAAAAAAATAACCTTGCTATAAGGTGACACCATGTGTTGCAGTGTTGCACGATTCTTTCTCGTAGCTTCTTTTGATAAAGTATATCTATCCATCTTTAGAAGAGTAAAATTCCAATGATAGCATGGCGATTGGGCTAAATTTCAACATTGTATATAAGAACCTGATTTTAAAGAAAAAACATGATTAATGAATAACCTAAACACTTTGTGCTCTTTTTTCCTGTATGAACGAAACCCCATAAAATATAGTCGTTTTTTTTTCTCCGTTTTTTTATATAGCACTACGGTACTTGTTGGAAAGATAATAAAACGCTCGTTAATCTGGTGTAATTTTTTTCTTTAAAAAATCCCATATATAAAAGATATTAACGTTTAAAAATTACGCCCCACTTACGGCGTGCGCATATAATGTATATATGTGTGGCCCTTGGAGGGGCAAAAGTAAAGTTGCACTAGTTTTAACGTTATTTTACTAATTTCGTGAAAATAACGTTAAAAACGACGGACGGTTAATCATGCATCATGTGGTGGCGTGGATAGCCAAAAGACAAGGGGTACATGCACCGATCGGGTTTGTCCCGATTGCTAAGTGTTATGTGCCTTATGTCCAAGGCTTGATACCAAACCACATCGAGCCGGGGGTCTCACTGGAAGCAGCCTCTCTATTCTTAGGGGTAGAGGTAAGGCTGTCTACATCTTACCCTCCTCAGACCTGTAACATCCGGCAAAAATCGATGTGATTCCGTACATAGTTAGTATATGTAATTAACGGTTTAAGTGCATGTTTAAATTAATTGGATTAATTTAATTGATGCCGTAAGAGAATAGCAAATTCCCCATAAGACGCATAGGAATGCACACGTTTAATGACGATGCATGATAGGATCATGTGCGAATAAACTTGTCCGGTACGGACGTTGGTGATTACCCGGTAATAATTAAATAAACGAAAAGGATCCCGGACACCCAGGATATAAAATGAAGGGTATTTTCACGAAATATAATGAGTTTTGGAACTCCAAAACCATAAGTGGAAACGTCTTGTACAAATCTCCCGGTGACGAATAAAATGCGCGTACCGCACCCGATACGCGTATAACTCATAATTTCACCCGGCAAAAGCCTAAATAACCAATCAACGCTTAAATTAGACTATATTTAAGGGTTATTAAAGGTATTTTTAATGTCCGAATAACGCGTGATTAAAACCCGAAAAATACCCGGACGACACCCGAACGACGAGGGATTAAACATAACAAATATTGGGTAAATATTTGAAGTTGTGGACCCCACCTAGACCCACAAAGGGGCCGGCCTAATGGCCTTGTGGTCTCCTTTTGTTTTCTTTTGCCTAAACAACCTACAAAACCTATATTAACAAGCATGCATGGTAAAGATAATGTGTAAGATTAGCAAGTACAAAGGATGATCAACTTGCTTGCTTTTTCATACAAGATTTCGGCCCTATGGCCCCAATAATCCAAGACACAATCAAACCCACTACACACTAGTATACACATGCTTGTAAAAGGATCTAATTTGAAGATTATAAGAGATTGCCTAAGAGATTACTTGTCCAACTTAACACACAAAAATCTCTTCCACTCTCTCTCTCTAACCCACGGCACACACGCACACCTACATAATCTTCCAAGATCACTTTTGTACAACACAATCTCTTATATCTTTGGGAAGATTATGTGCAATCCATGGAAGATTACATGTGATAGCATTATATAAACATGTGTTAGATACTTACACATTCAAGCTTTCTTCCTTCCTTTTTCCCTCTTGTGGCCGTAGGTTATACCACCCCCACACACACACTTCTTTCAAGTTTCTACATCTCCTAATCACTTAAAACAATCCATCATCCAAACCCCTATTGTGTGTTTCAAGCTTGGAGCTTAACCATTAAGGAAGAACACACTAAACCCCTCTCAAAATGCAAGGTTTTGTCTTCCCTAGCCTTGTGCTAGTAGTAAGCTTCTTAACCTTGTTTTTGATTATTATTATTCATGTATGTGTTCTTAGAGGCAAGTTGTACATGAAGGGTTTAAAAGGGTGGTTTGAACATAATCTTTAATAGGTTTTACATGAGTAAAATAGATGATTAAAGATATGTAAATAAATCATGGATTGGATGATGATAAAGTAGTGTTCTTGAAAATGTATAAAATTTACACATACACTAAGTAGATGATGATTTGATTAAGATTTATGGAATGAACTTGAATATGTTAACAAGTAACTTTAATCATCTTAATATGATCATCTAAGGTATAATAAAGGATGGAACATGTTAGAAGTTCAAGAATAAAGAAGATGAAAAATTAAAGTTTACTTACTTAGAAGAATGATATTTTGATATAATGGGCAAATACATAAAACACACATACAAGTAGTCTTATATATGGAATATAAGACTAATAAAAGTGTTTTGATACAAAAATAACTTACCAATAAAAAGATGGATCTTCAAAGTCTACCATTTGGAGTGAAGAATGTTAACTTTGGAAGTTAGAATGGAAAAATGCAACATTTGAAAGTTAAGGGACTAATGTTGTAACTTTGAAAGTTAGAGGACTAAAATGGATATTTTAGAAACTATTAGTCCAAAAATGCAAGAATGGAAAGTTTGGTGTCAAAAGTATAAGTAATAATTTTCCAAGGTTGATTTGGTAAATACTAGTAGATATACTTGGGTATTTTTGTATAAAAGTATATTTTTGAAAGTTATAAAAATATGGATTGTATTAACATAAGGATTTTTATAAAATGGAGATTTTATAAAAATATTAAACAAACTTGAGAAACTTATACAAAAATGAATACTTTTATATAAGTGGGAATATAAAAGTGTTGGAAACATTTTTGTAGTAAAGTTAACTAGTTGGGTTAAAAATACATAAGTATTTTAAAACTACCAAGTAATATGTGAAAAGAGGAAGAAATATGGATAATATTTCTATAAAACACATGTTGGGAAAAACTTGGAAAAATTAACTACTCGAGCTAAGATATCGAACTAAGACGCGTTAACGAACCGTACACGGACAAGACATGAGAAAAATGTCATTGCGGCAAGATGAGAAAATATATATTTTTAGGAAGTAAAATATATATATACATCATGGGTGAAAACTAATAAACACTTTCCTAAGTGTTGAAGGAATTATTCGTGGGAGAAAAACATGACGTAAACAACTAAGACGTTAAACAAACGTATATACTTAACAAGAAAAATTACACATTTATATATATGTACACTCGTCTCGGCAAAATTCTAGTATATCTACTTAATGGGAAAGTAGATATGTGGGAAGGAAAACAAGACGAGTAGATAAAGATATATATATGTGTATGCCGTACCAACAAGATCCTAGTATATTTATTTGAATGGGAAAATAAATATACGGTATGGTGAGTTGAATCGGGTGTTGAGAATATACAATCGAACGACAAGACCTTAGCATATTTATTTAAATGGGAAAATAAATGTGCGGCAAAGTGAGTCGGGTCGAGTGTTGAAATATATCGGGCGACGCGATCTTAAGTATAATTATTCGAATGGGAAAATAATTATACGTTAGGTGAAGTCAAGTCGATGATAATAATGTACAAGTTAAAGAAATATTAACAAGAGTAATATGTAACTTGTAATACCAAGGGTAATCTAACGCCAACGAAACCTAGGACATATGTTTAATTAAACGGGGAACTATATCTAAATGGTGGTGTTGGGAGTTGGGTGTACAACTTGCCGGAAAAGCACACGCTATAGACTTAGTGACTTACACGCACTAGGACGTTCGTAGGTGCTTGACCACGGACTTGCTATTCTCTGCTATTTGAGCGTACGCTGTACATCAGGTGAGTTTCACGGCCCCATTTTACTGTTTTAACTGGGGGAAAGATATGTTGTCAAACGTTGTCGCATGTTGAAATGTTTTCAAAGGTTAAAATGTGATAAGTGGTATGATGAGTACTTGAGCAGTGATCGCCACTCGGGGTTGAGTCCTCTCTTCCGTAATCATTAATTCAGGGAAATGAAACCGAAAGAATATTTGGATAGTACTATTGGTGCCTGACAAGGCCCACCCCTAATCGATAGCGTCGATTATGCATCGGCGTATGCCTGGGGTGCACGTATTCTGAAATTAAGTCGTTGGGTTCCGAGGAACGACTTGGAGCGGGGCATTATTATTAGTCTTGGTTTGGTTATGGGGCTCAAGGGATTGCTCATCATTATAGTTTGTAGGAGCTAGCTACTCCTTACAAAGGCCACAAGTTGTGCAGGTTTCGCACATGATGTAAAAACGGAATATCGATCGACCAGATCCTAGTATAATTATTTAATGGGAAAATAATTATACGGTAAAGTGAGTCGAGTCGATGGTTGTGAAAATGTTGCTGTTATGAAACTAAAACCTGTGAACTCACCAATATTTTATATATTGACGTCTTTTTAAACATATCTTTCAGGTAACTAAGTGCTGAATAGATATGGGGCTAGTACGGTGGGATTCGGGATGTCGGATACGGGACGGGGTTTCATCTATTGTTACCATCGGGTTGGAGCATGAACCGAAATACGCCCCACATTGAAACTTAATGTTCATCATTCTATGTAATGCTTTGTGCAATATTGTAACGAGATACTCATTTTCGACATCCTAATAAATTGATCTTTTCTAATTAAATATAGTTTGTGTTAATCTTGACTTTGATATGCTTTTGAGCGTTGCGCCACGTGTTTCCGCCATTGGCGTGGTGTCACAGAAGTGGTATCAGAGCCAAGGTTGTAGCGAACTAGCATTTTTGAGAAATCTAGACTATAACCGGTTTCGGCTCGAAGACAAAGTTTTCAAAACTAAAACACAACAAAATATTTTTTTAGAAAAGAAAGAAAATTGTACATGGAATGTACAAGGGGAAATTCCGACCGACTAGCCATGTGTGTCAATATATGAAGTATTAGAAAATACGGATAAGATGTTTATGTTACATAGGAATCCGATTTTCTAAGATTAGTTAATACATATACGTAGTACGGATATTTTGCCAGTAAGGATGTTGTGTCACGCTTCACATTAGTCCGCACTCTTGTATCGATCACCGGTACCAGCATGTGGGAAGGATGCTGTGGTCTACGATGAGCTCACTCGCTTACCTGTAGACGGGATGATCGGAAGGACTAGTCTCTATCACGATAAAGGATATCTCCGCGTTGTTATGATTTGGAGGCGAAACTAGACCAAGCCTTTTGTTGTATGAAATCTTTGTTTTGGATCAGGAAGCTCGGAATTAGCGGGCAACAAGATTACCTGGCAACACAAATTATCATTACGGGTGCACACGTAATAATAGTTTGGGGTGCACGGTAACCTTGGTGGGCGCTAGGGCCGGGATTGGTGATCACTCCTTGTCTTGGTTGTTCTTGTCCCTTTAGTCTTGGTCTTAATTTTGATTGGCCAATGGGTTAAATGGGAGGTCTCGTCGACGTCCCTTGATTTTGATCCTAGCTAACCTAACGAGTGTTCTTCAACATTACCTTTAAGGTACGAACACGGAAGAGCTCGAACGTCTATTCATGAGAGAAATTTGACGTAAACCCTCGCATTGGATAGTGACGGGAGACGAAAACTTCCTTGTATAGGAGTGGAATGCCTCCGCCACAAAGTTCTTCCAAAGGAGCGGGCATACGAGGATGCGCTGCCTACCGAAGAGATGAATGCCTGGTACGATGCAAGGAATGCTAAACTTGGAACCCAGTGAAGACTTAGGGTGCGTCCCTGCTAGACTAGTGCGTTTAGAGAACGGGACCCTGCGTGGATTAGATATGAGACTCGTGGCCGTGTGCTGCTGTGTTATCATGGTGAATAAGTCATGTTCGATCTAACGCATGCCCAGGTTGTCTTCAAGAGTCGAGTATTTTTCTTCTCCTGTAGGAAGACAGAATCGAAGTTACGGGATTAGGAAGCTTGATCATTGTTATTCTGAAGGCTCGATAGCCTCGTCTGAATCAACAGTATTGGTTGCTTCCAGGCAGTCATGGACGGATAGTGAAATCGGCATGTCGCCTCACACATCCGCGAGTCATAGGGCTTTGCTAAACTTTGATGATGTCAAAATTTCGGCCACTAATCATGACCGCGACATCGTTTGCCAGTGTTAGGATGACGGCGTGTAGTAGAACAGCAAGCCCCAGTCGGCATTTGGCGATGGACTCACTCGGAAGTGCATACCATTAACTCGTGGGAAGCCACTACTCGATGTATTGAGTATTCAGGTACGGATTAACAACCTTCGCAATAGCGCTGGATCGTGTTCGGAAGATGAACTGTGATTGGGCTCAGCATGTTGGTACTTATGTCATGCTACTTTCCTGAGGTGCAAAGGTTATCATAAGACTCCTCTATCTACCTCCTGTTTGTTTTCAAGGATTATTGAAAGCCTCGCTTCAGTCGATAAACGCCAGAGTGGGTTCGATACGGGTACCGTGCCTGAATCCGTCATAAATCCTAGAAAGTGTAACCACACTTTGGGAATCGTAATTGTAAGGGTGTTCCGTAATTATCAGAAGGTCGTAAGACGCTTTTTGCTGACATTGAAATCCCCCTCGAAAATCAAATGATGGACTACCGAAAATGATCACGCTATTCTGTTAAATTAAGCTTACCCATGGGACGACAATTCCATTTCTTTCGTTGCAATAACATTCGTCACCCTCGTCACGACGACGAGACTAGTTATATCTGTGGGGTGAAAATTAATGTGAAGTGTTTTCCATCAATCCCCATATATACTGAGACGTTGCGTTCCCTCATCACGATGGTTTGTAAACAAAGGTTGCGAGATCCACTAGTTATGGGCAATGTGACCTGTCTAATCTCTTGTCGTATTTCGATACTCTCACTGTGTGGCCTTTCAGGAAGAAAGTTCACCGGTCTCGCTTAGGGGCGGAGAGGTATTTCAGTTGAAGGCCATCGGTGCTAAGGCCAAGATAATATGCAAAAGGACTCTAATGAGAAGGATGACTCGGCTGGGTTGCCAGAATCGGTGTCATTTTCATCTTATCAAGGTGTCTCGATAGATCATGATCCTTCTACCTCTACTTGCTATTTTCGTGGTGACCATTATCTTTGATATTGGGGTAGACGGTGGTTGGTTACTAGGACCTATGGATACTGCTTACCACACATATAATAACTTCGACGAGTCTAAGACTCCGGTCGAGCCTGACGTTGTTGTTCCTGTTATTGTCCTATGGCTCAAGCGAGTCCTGTTGACGCTATTAAGTGTGTAGCTCTCGCTGAGTTTGTTGTTGTCAGTGGTTCGATAGCACTTATCGGGCTTGATGTCGTTGTTTCTATGTCTGTTGTTGAGTTTATTGTTGTCATTGTCTGTACAGTCCATATTGAGCTTGATGATGTTGCTCTATGGCTCTGCTCGAGTTGACGCTGTTGATGTATTTGAGGCTCCTGCAGAAGTGAATGTCATTAACGAAGACGTCTCTATGACCCTTTCCAGGCCGCTATGACCATCTATGTGTCTTTGTGGAGTTCGTTGTTACTAATTCCATTCTCTTTGAGGCTTTCATTGAACTACTAGTTATCATTCCTTGGGCTCTTAGGAAGCCTAACATTGTCAATGGTTCTCAGGCCTCAGTGGAAACTGTCGATGTTTCTGTTGCCATTGTTTGAGTGACTCATAACAAGCCTATGGTCGTTCTCTCCATGAATAATATCGGCTTGAGAAGTCAGCTAAATTATGTGGAACTCGTCATTCCCATTTATGTTATGACGACTGATGCGCCAGCCAATCTAACCAAGTCCTACCATTGAGCCTATGGAGGTTAGGCTCAAGGCCGAAGGTACGAATGAAATTCCCACCTCCACAAGTGATCTGAGACGCACGGGGATGCGTGCTCACCATAACGGAGCTTTATGGTGGTGTGGACTATGGGTTCTCCATATTGAGCGTCATATTGTCGCGTGCATTCGTGCTACTGTGTTACCCCCCAGCCACTGTGCATGCTTGCAGTTGCATTATTTTGCTAGTTGCGCATCCAGGTGGTTGCGCTGCATTGTCAATGATGCATTCCTGTTGTTTACTGCTCCTGCAGTGGTGTAGCCTTACTGCCGTGTCTCTCTGTGTCAGTGCTGCCTTGTCGTCATGCTTCTCTGTTGTCGTGTTACTCTTGTGCGGTATCCCCTTATTGATGTGTTTCGTGGATGTATTGTTGCGACTGTTGGATTACCTTGATGACGTGATGACTTGCCGTTTGCTTAGCTCATCGTTCTCTCGGAGTAGAGACATCACCTAAACCCCTCGTGCCGTCATTGTTCTATTTGTTTGATTGTGTAGTGCCGACATTGATTATGTAGGATTTCAGGTGTCCAACGGACTTTCTAAAAGTCGTGCTTAGACACTCGAGCCTTAGTGATTACGTGTGTATTCCCCTAAAGTCTGAATCTCGTGGTCGTCTGAGTAAGTGACCGAATCATGTGCCGACCCCTGTATATGCTCACGCATTTCGTGAGCGGTACATCTTCAGAATCTGAAGCACCAGTGACGCTATGTCCAGCCCTAACCTTTTACGAGCAATTTGGTCGCCCAACGATCGGTTATGCAAATCAATGTCGGGAAGAAACCCTGTGATCTGCACGTGACAAGGCGAGACTTGCCTTTGTGATAAGGGATTTCGAATACGTCTCGAACCTGAAGGTATCGGGTAGTCGTGAGCAATATTATGACCCATACCTTTGGGACTAGCAAGAGTTGAAAGGTTCAATTCATTTATTGCTCATCCCAGTGAATTCGTTGACGTCATTCATGCCAACGTGTCATGCTGGTGATTATGGAAATACCATTTTGGACCTACCCATGGGCGTGCGTTGGTGAAAGTCCCTAGTATATGATTCGGAGGTTTTATGAACCCTGAATCTAGAAGGGCGTGTAGCATTGTCTACTCTATAAAGGTGATGCCCTATCGTGATGAGATGTTGGACATCTCGGCCCTTCGGTTAATTTTACTTTTCCCCTGATGGTAGGTTTATCTTGCCTTGGTGTCATTGAGTATATTCTTGGAATGGTGGAACTCTTTCGAGCTTGGGTTGATAGTGGTGCTCCCAGTCATACTTTAACTAGCATTACTCGCGCTAGAGTAAAATCCTCGGTCCTCAACAGACACTGTTGGAGACACCATAGTGATATGAGCTGCCAGGTCAGGGCGTATGGCACCTGACTAATCAGGACGAGCTTGAAGGCTTACATATTCCGCCCATATGTGTGACTACTGAGTCATTGAATGGGATGCCTTATGGGAAGGCTCAGGACTATTACTTGTAGTGCGGTCTCAGTCGTTCGTTTGTTGTTCTAAGTAACGACTCTGGCGCATGAAGCTGTCAAGACGTGAAATCTATGTCAAATGCATGCATCTATGCTCGATTTCGCCATTTACCTCGAAAGATTCCTAAAGGATGGAACCTTCGATAAGTGAGGGTTCCGGTTTCAGGACTCATTCCACTCAGACCTCCGCCAAGGATCGGAAAGTCAATTTAAGGGCATGTGGCCTGTATTATTCAGAATTGACTTACTAGGTTGCTAACAACGATAGAACACTAGTGCCCGTGAAGCACATATAACAGAACTAGTGCAGGATACCCATGTTCTGGGTGAGCTACTGGTGTTCGGTATACTTGTTGCAATGGGAGCCAACGTGTTGATATGTCCTAGAAACCATATACTCTGTTCGTTGCGACGACAATTTATAATGTGTCGTATATCTCTTTCCGGTATAGACCTATGTGCTGGAAGCACCTTGTCGTTGGTGTTTGAGTCGACTGGTAATTCTCGAGGATTATGAAATCGTACGGCCCGGGCGCCATGTATACACTGCTTAATGTAAGGGAAGTGAGGGGTGAAAGCGACGCAAAAACTTTCGACCTCCATCAGTCCATACTAAGCGTCCTAGTACCATTAACCACAATTGTGCAGGAGGAAAGCAGCAATTCAGTACCTAGAGGATTCTACGGAAATAAAGTCCCATTTTGAATGTGGTTGTTCGGTCGACAAGAACCTAGTATATTTATCTTAATGGGGAGGTAAATATACGGTAAAGTGAGTCGAGCCGAAGGATAAATAAAATGGGATACCCGACGAGGTTTCCAAGGGGACTTTTATGTGGTGCGGTAAGATCACCTGTTTGACATCACCATGACACCCGAGGTGTCCCGGGGTCAGATGTGACCCAAGTGATGATTGATTGTTGTTTGGAACCCTCTCATTCCTTACTCACCTATAGCTCCGAGATGAGGCAGTGGATAGCTACCTATACTCTCGGAGAGTCGTGGCTAGACACCGAATTGCCGACTTACATTATATCGGATCGTAGCGGTCACTCTACCTCAAGTTCGACAAACTTTGTACACAAGCATGGGATACTCGATTTGAGACGAGTATGGCTTGTCCTTCTCGGACGAATTGAATGTACTTGACGGAATTGTTCCGTGTTGACACGATTGATGTTCGTGGCAGATCGAATCCATGAGCTTCATCACCAAAATTTCCTATGTGATAGGAATTAGCATCCCAGTGTTCGGGGTGCACTACTCAAAGCCCTTGGAGGGCATACGTGTACATCTCCAATACGTCGAATGACAGGCGGAGATAGATACATAACCTGGTTTGAGTTATTCGAGAGATGGCCAGTAAATCTTGCAGATTAAAGACTGTTTGGATGAGATGCGAACCTATTAAGAAGTCATACAGACAAGGCGTAGGCCTTAAGAACTCCGGTCTAATAATAGGTTTTCACTGAGAGTCATACTCCGAGAAGGTGTCAATAAGCTTAGAGATTGTAGTAGGCCAAGTTCTTAATACTTCGGTGGTACGGAGATATCGATCAAAATTGGTCTCGGGATGAATAGGCTTGAATTGTCGCAAGAGCTTAGTGGGACTCTTAATGAATCCCACAAGTCTGGCCTGAGGAAGTTTTGGTCAATTCCTCGACCGGCGGAAGTCCGGTTGACGATAAGCTCTACTATTTCGGGAAACCGATAGATGTGTCAAGGTGGGATGCCCAAGAGCTTAGTCGTAGTTGAACTATGACATTGTGTTTGTTAGAGCACTAAGCGTGAGCCGAGCATGAATCTGGGCTCATTAGGAAAGAGGAGATCTCATGAAGCGCAAACACCCCGCCCTGTTCAAGGATACTATTGTGATGGGTAACTTGAATTGAATTCCGGGACGGAATTCTCTTAACGGGGGGAGAATGTAACATCCGGCAAAAATCGATGTGATTCCGTACATAGTTAGTATATGTAATTAACGGTTTAAGTGCATGTTTAAATTAATTGGATTAATTTAATTGATGCCGTAAGAGAATAGCAAATTCCCCATAAGACGCATAGGAATGCACACGTTTAATGACGATGCATGATAGGATCATGTGCGAATAAACTTGTCCGGTACGGACGTTGGTGATTACCCGGTAATAATTAAATAAACGAAAAGGATCCCGGACACCCAGGATATAAAATGAAGGGTATTTTCACGAAATATAATGAGTTTTGGAACTCCAAAACCATAAGTGGAAACGTCTTGTACAAATCTCCCGGTGACGAATAAAATGCGCGTACCGCACCCGATACGCGTATAACTCATAATTTCACCCGGCAAAAGCCTAAATAACCAATCAACGCTTAAATTAGACTATATTTAAGGGTTATTAAAGGTATTTTTAATGTCCGAATAACGCGTGATTAAAACCCGAAAAATACCCGGACGACACCCGAACGACGAGGGATTAAACATAACAAATATTGGGTAAATATTTGAAGTTGTGGACCCCACCTAGACCCACAAAGGGGCCGGCCTAATGGCCTTGTGGTCTCCTTTTGTTTTCTTTTGCCTAAACAACCTACAAAACCTATATTAACAAGCATGCATGGTAAAGATAATGTGTAAGATTAGCAAGTACAAAGGATGATCAACTTGCTTGCTTTTTCATACAAGATTTCGGCCCTATGGCCCCAATAATCCAAGACACAATCAAACCCACTACACACTAGTATACACATGCTTGTAAAAGGATCTAATTTGAAGATTATAAGAGATTGCCTAAGAGATTACTTGTCCAACTTAACACACAAAAATCTCTTCCACTCTCTCTCTAACCCACGGCACACACACACACCTACATAATCTTCCAAGATCACTTTTGTACAACACAATCTCTTATATCTTTGGGAAGATTATGTGCAATCCATGGAAGATTACATGTGATAGCATTATATAAACATGTGTTAGATACTTACACATTCAAGCTTTCTTCCTTCCTTTTTCCCTCTTGTGGCCGTAGGTTATACCACCCCCACACACACATTTCTTTCAAGTTTCTACATCTCCTAATCACTTAAAACAATCCATCATCCAAACCCCTATTGTGTGTTTCAAGCTTGGAGCTTAACCATTAAGGAAGAACACACTAAACCCCTCTCAAAATGCAAGGTTTTGTCTTCCCTAGCCTTGTGCTAGTAGTAAGCTTCTTAACCTTGTTTTTGATTATTATTATTCATGTATGTGTTCTTAGAGGCAAGTTGTACATGAAGGGTTTAAAAGGGTGGTTTGAACATAATCTTTAATAGGTTTTACATGAGTAAAATAGATGATTAAAGATATGTAAATAAATCATGGATTGGATGATGATAAAGTAGTGTTCTTGAAAATGTATAAAATTTACACATACACTAAGTAGATGATGATTTGATTAAGATTTATGGAATGAACTTGAATATGTTAACAAGTAACTTTAATCATCTTAATATGATCATCTAAGGTATAATAAAGGATGGAACATGTTAGAAGTTCAAGAATAAAGAAGATGAAAAATTAAAGTTTACTTACTTAGAAGAATGATATTTTGATATAATGGGCAAATACATAAAACACACATACAAGTAGTCTTATATATGGAATATAAGACTAATAAAAGTGTTTTGATACAAAATAACTTACCAATAAAAAGATGGATCTTCAAAGTCTACCATTTGGAGTGAAGAATGTTAACTTTGGAAGTTAGAATGGAAAAATGCAACATTTGAAAGTTAAGGGACTAATGTTGTAACTTTGAAAGTTAGAGGACTAAAATGGATATTTTAGAAACTATTAGTCCAAAAATGCAAGAATGGAAAGTTTGGTGTCAAAAGTATAAGTAATAATTTTCCAAGGTTGATTTGGTAAATACTAGTAGATATACTTGGGTATTTTTGTATAAAAGTATATTTTTGAAAGTTATAAAAATATGGATTGTATTAACATAAGGATTTTTATAAAATGGAGATTTTATAAAAATATTAAACAAACTTGAGAAACTTATACAAAAATGAATACTTTTATATAAGTGGGAATATAAAAGTGTTGGAAACATTTTTGTAGTAAAGTTAACTAGTTGGGTTAAAAATACATAAGTATTTTAAAACTACCAAGTAATATGTGAAAAGAGGAAGAAATATGGATAATATTTCTATAAAACACATGTTGGGAAAAACTTGGAAAAATTAACTACTCGAGCTAAGATATCGAACTAAGACGCGTTAACGAACCGTACACGGACAAGACATGAGAAAAATGCCATTGCGGCAAGATGAGAAAATATATATTTTTAGGAAGTAAAATATATATATACATCATGGGTGAAAACTAATAAACACTTTCCTAAGTGTTGAAGGAATTATTCGTGGGAGAAAAACATGACGTAAACAAGTAAGACGTTAAACAAACGTATATACTTAACAAGAAAAATTACACATTTATATATATGTACACTCGTCTCGGCAAAATTCTAGTATATCTACTTAATGGGAAAGTAGATATGTGGGAAGGAAAACAAGACGAGTAGATAAAGATATATATATATATGTGTATGCCGTACCAACAAGATCCTAGTATATTTATTTGAATGGGAAAATAAATATACGGTATGGTGAGTTGAATCGGGTGTTGAGAATATACAATCGAACGACAAGACCTTAGCATATTTATTTAAATGGGAAAATAAATGTGCGGCAAAGTGAGTCGGGTCGAGTGTTGAAATATATCGGGCGACGCGATCTTAAGTATAATTATTCGAATGGGAAAATAATTATACGTTAGGTGAAGTCAAGTCGATGATAATAATGTACAAGTTAAAGAAATATTAACAAGAGTAATATATAACTTGTAATACCAAGGGTAATCTAACGCCAACGAAACCTAGGACATATGTTTAATTAAACGGGGAACTATATCTAAATGGTGGTGTTGGGAGTTGGGTGTACAACTTGCCGGAAAAGCACACGCTATAGACTTAGTGACTTACACGCACTAGGACGTTCGTAGGTGCTTGACCACGGACTTGCTATTCTCTGCTATTTGAGCGTACGCTGTACATCAGGTGAGTTTCACGGCCCCATTTTACTGTTTTAACTGGGGGAAAGATATGTTGTCAAACGTTGTCGCATGTTGAAATGTTTTCAAAGGTTAAAATGTGATAAGTGGTATGATGAGTACTTGAGCAGTGATCGCCACTCGGGGTTGAGTCCTCTCTTCCGTAATCATTAATTCAGGGAAATGAAACCGAAAGAATATTTGGATAGTACTATTGGTGCCTGACAAGGCCCACCCCTAATCGATAGCGTCGATTATGCATCGGCGTATGCCTGGGGTGCACGTATTCTGAAATTAAGTCGTTGGGTTCCGAGGAACGACTTGGAGCGGGGCATTATTATTAGTCTTGGTTTGGTTATGGGGCTCAAGGGATTGCTCATCATTATAGTTTGTAGGAGCTAGCTACTCCTTACAAAGGCCACAAGTTGTGCAGGTTTCGCACATGATGTAAAAACGGAATATCGATCGACCAGATCCTAGTATAATTATTTAATGGGAAAATAATTATACGGTAAAGTGAGTCGAGTCGATGGTTGTGAAAATGTTGCTGTTATGAAACTAAAACCTGTGAACTCACCAATATTTTATATATTGACGTCTTTTTAAACATATCTTTCAGGTAACTAAGTGCTGAATAGATATGGGGCTAGTACGGTGGGATTCGGGATGTCGGATACGGGACGGGGTTTCATCTATTGTTACCATCGGGTTGGAGCATGAACCGAAATACGCCCCACATTGAAACTTAATGTTCATCATTCTATGTAATGCTTTGTGCAATATTGTAACGAGATACTCATTTTCGACATCCTAATAAATTGATCTTTTCTAATTAAATATAGTTTGTGTTAATCTTGACTTTGATATGCTTTCGAGCGTTGCGCCACGTGTTTCCGCCATTGGCGTGGTGTCACAAGACCCTACCTTAGCTTTGCTATAGATGGGATTAACTGAGTATGATGATGATGATGATGATGATGATGATGATGATGATGATGATGATGATGATTAACGTTTAAAAATGATGGGAGGAAACATTAGAGAGAAAAATCTAAATTTGTTTTTAAATTCTTAAAGAGATTATGGTTAGATAAGTGTAGGAGAATTGATGAAAACAAAATAAAAAAAATAAATTAAAAACTCTCACCTTAACGTGCCACGTGACACATTTAAAGGAGGGTTAAAGCCTCCATTGAATGTCACTTCATCAATATTCAATTCTTTTATTATAAGTTATAAGTTATGATTATGTTTGTCTATTTTATTCAAAACATATAAATATGTTTGATTATGTACCTTTGTGTGTGTATTATTGCAGTGTTAGAAGCAAGATTGGAAAACTCGCATAAGGCCACAAGGGGTGGTAAACATTCCATCACTACTATCACACTATCACACCCAATTAGATTATGTCATCTCATTCTATCACATTTCATTATTAAACTCATGTGGCAGTGTTTACATTCCATCACATTTCATCACTAAACTTTATTTTTTTAATATATAAAAACATTATATTAAATAAAAAAACATTATATTAAATATAAAAACATCATATTAAATAAAAAAATTACATTAAATAAAAAAATTACATTAAATAAAAAAAATTAAGTGAGCGGTGGGTAAGGGTCCTCGTACTCGATATCTAAACCACCCACGTGTTCCGTTAGATCAAATCGAAGCTGATAGTGGACTTGTTCACCCCGCAACTCCAAAAGAACATCGTTTGGAACGTTTGCTGGTATATCCGTATCCATAACGTAATCCGGAGATATTGCGCGCCCATCTTCCTTTATGATCATGTTGTGCAATATGACACACGCGTACACAACACTACTTATTTTCGCTTGATCAACCAAACGCACCGGGCGGTCTAATATGCGCCATTTACCTTTCAATACACCAAACGCCCGTCAAACGTCTTTTCTCGCAGATTCTTGTAGCTTCTTAAACAATATTTCTTTTTCGATTGTCGGAAACGAGTAAGCTTTCACAAAAACTGACCAAGCGGGGTAGATGCCATCGACAAGATAGAAGCCACGTCTATATTTTCGTCCGTTCACCATATAAATCAATAATAGCATTACAAAAATAGTGAAGAGACTCACTTGAAATTCTACTAGACATGTTGAAATACTCATCATATTCGTCAGGAACGTTACCGGTAGCAAGTTGACGAATCACGGATGTGCATTTTTGTATCGCCGTAAAGCTCCTTTTCCCTCTAGCATCATACCCTACTTGAAACCATTCGAACTTACCTTCGATGTCCCCGACAATCTTTAAAAAATAATTCTTTTGATAAACGAAATCGATTTTTAAACACCTCGTCGTTGTACTTTGGGTTTTCTACAAAGTAATCGTTCATCAAAACGTCACTTGCCCCCCGCCGGTCACGCTGCACCATTCTTTTCTTTGGACGTTCCGTATTTTGATGTTGCGCCGCCTCGCAAACCATTGCAAAAAAATCCATCGAAGAACCCGACGAGTCGAAAAACTAGATGACTCGAGTGGACACGAGGTGGACACGAGGGGCCTTCCATTTGATATATATATTTTTTTGCTTCTTTGATTGTGGAATGTAAGTTTTGATTGTTGGTGGTATTTGATTTTGGTTGAAAATGAAATATATATATATATATATATATATATATATATATATATATATATAGGTTTAGGATCCTGTACAAAGTACATTTTTCGTGAGAAGTGTGAGAAGGACTAAGAATTGATATGTAGACATCATGTTTTGGATTTAGGAATGATGTTTTAGGTTGTTTTAACTTGAAAAACACCAAACACAACAATCTAAAACACAATACAATGTATTATAGTCATTAAATTTAAAAAACAGTTAAACACACTACTTAACGCTTAAAACACACTGCTAATGTTCTTAGCATGGTGTTTTAAGTTTTAAGTCTAAACTACATTGTTTTCGGTTTTTAATTGTTATGTTTGGTGTTTTTATAGGCAAAACAATCCATAACATCATGACTAAGTTCAAAAAATGATGCCTAAGTATCAATTTTTAATACTTCTCACACTTCTCACAAAAAAACCACTTGTACGCGATCTTGACCCTATATGTATATATATAGATAGATATATAGAGATTTGTGTGAATTTTTTTTTTAAGTTTAAAACGGTCATCAGACCGTTGGCCAACGACCATTTTTTGGCCCAAATCAACGTGATAGCCATCATGATAAAATGCGTCGCGGCCGTGATAAATTTGGGTGGGGCGATGTTTCGCGGCCATCACGCCATCACGGCGGGGCTATCGCGGACCGCCCTGCCTGAACTAAAAAAGTAGTCACCGATGTGGAGAATGTGGCTAACGCGGCAACTTTTTTCCCCGATGAGGAACGTATTTGTAATTATGTTGGCGAATGTGCTAACTTCTGGCCACCTGAGTTGATTGGATGGTGTATTGGGGGATATTGCAAATGCATTCACTAGATGAAGAGGACTATCATCATATGAATTATTATTCTATTGTTTGGATGCATTTATCCTCAAGCTTTTATATGTTTGCTTCTTATATATTGATACTTGTCTTGCGTTTAATAATCCTTCTAAACAATGTGATTATACCATATGAAATACGAAAATTAAAAAAATAGTAGAGATGATGCAAGGCAGCAAGAGAATAGTTGTGAACATATGCCACGAGGCCTGTTCCTTAGCGCTCTAGAAGACGATTAGGCGTCAAAAGGTTTGTAGCTTAGTTGCAACAAGCTGTGTAGGAAAGATATATCTTCTCATAAGAGTTAGTCTTAATAGTGAAGAAATGTGTAAAATTTTAACTTAACAATAACAGTCTTCATGGAAAACATCCGTTAAATTATTTGTATAAATTATATTCCCTAGTTTTTTGTTTTATATGTGATTTAAATTTTTTTGTCACTTTAATGTATGTTGATTATGTTTTTTATAGACCTTTTAAACACTTTAGGTAGTGAAACTGTTTAAATCGTTTAACTCAAAACAAGTCATCCAGTTTAAGATCACGATTCTCTTTTCCCGGTTTAGCACTTCGATTTGATGTTTCAAATCATTTGTCGTCAAAGGATACGGTGCATAACTCACTTTTTCTGCTTGTTCTCCTCAATTACTGACGGGTTACCGTAGGATTCTCCATTAACAATGAGTATACAAAGTTGTCAAAATTTAACTTAGGGTGTCATTCTAAAGAAAGTTAATGTAGAGTATTTTGTTAATTATAAGCCACTAGTGGGGGTGCCCGCACGTTGCAGCGGGGACCACAACACTTTCAATAGAAAACATGCAGGATTGATTTGTTAGGGTTTAGGGGTCTTTTTTTCAACTCGTAGAAGACACACAAATCCCGAAGACCGACTCTATGTATGAGTATAACGTAAGAATTTCATAATTCAAACTGTTACCTAATTATTAAAAACACAACTTTCGTTATTGATTTCTCGATTTCTATAAAGTATTATCAAGTTTATAAAAATTTAAGTTTCTAAATTTCCTAATTTTATATAAAAGATTATAATAAAACATAGTATTATGAATTGTTTTTATAGGTTTTCTATTTAATGTGTTTAAAGTCATTATAAAATTGAATGTCATGATATCTCATAAACTCTCTTGACTCTTGATTTCCTTTTGATTAAATATGGTGTTATAAAGACAACTTTGCCCTCAAAAAGTAGTTATTTTATGCATTGTGTGTTGTATCACAAGCAATTAAACTTGTACCTCTTAAGTTTTAAGAAGTCCTTGTCAAATGCTTTATAATATAGTATAGATAGAAAGAAATAAATGTATCTTGGGAGCATTAAATTATTTTAGTTGAAAAATTAATCTGTGATTAGGGTTCTCTTTCTAGAAAAGAGCGGCAGCGCAGCTTATTGTCCGCCTAGTTGCTATCCTTATGTAATTTGTCCCTTTTATTGAAATGAAATTATCTTTTTATTGAAAAAAAATCTGTGATATGAGAAATTTCTTTGATGCCTATAATTAATAGCTCATGTTCACAACATAACCCCACCTCAACCCAACAATCAGAAGACATGATAGTTGATCTCTTCAAAGTTGTTTTCTAGCCATATTAGGATCGTGTTATTTCGACGCCAGACGAAATTAAATTGACACCCCAATATGCTATATGAACTGTATTGGCCAATAATATCTTTAATTTTATAATTTATTCACAAACCTGTTAAAAAAAAAAAAAAAAAAAAAAAAAAAAAAAAAAAAAAAAAAAAACCTCAAATCCAACCTTCTAAACTTCTATGTTGGTAGCAACTCAGTCTCACAATTTATACATGTATTATGCTACTATGCTACATCCCATATCCCAACTTATTCAAATCCTAATGGGCCAACCCAACCCAACCCAAACCAGTCACCAACAGTCCAACACCATCACTAATCAGCCCATTTCCAACCAATCTCACTAAACATATGCCTAACTTCCCTAAACACACATTATTAATCCTCTAGTACCTTGGGACCACTACCATCCAAACACTTTCAACACACCACCACCAACCCCACTCACATCCCCCTATTCACTCATTCATTCAAGGGTTTCTTCAATTCTTCTCCTTCTTTTCCTTCAAATTTTCAACAACATCATAACAACCATGATGTCAATTAACCTTCTTCCTTCATCATCTCTCTCTCTCCCCAACCACAAACACCCAAATCCCATCTCCAGAGCCCACATTCCTCACCAACCAAACCTTAAACTTTTCAACAAAATCAAGAACCACCAACCCACTTCCCAGATCCATCAAGCTACCAACTTTATTACAAACCCATTTCAGTTCACCAATTTTGGACCCAAACCCACTTCACATATCATCAAATCATCATCACAAACCCCTCAAGATTTGACCCCAGATGGGGAAACTGTTAAAAAACCTAACAAGACTCTACAGCTTGCCATTGTCTTTGGTTTTTGGTACTTTCAGAATATTGTGTTCAATATTTATAACAAAAAGGCTTTGAATGTTTTCCCATATCCATGGCTGCTTGCTAGCTTTCAGTTACTTGTTGGGTCTGTTTGGATGTTGGTTCTTTGGGCTACAAAGCTTCAACCTTGTCCAAAGATTGATAAGTCTTTTATTATTGCTTTGTTAGGCCCTGCACTTTTTCACACAATTGGGCATATTTCTGCTTGTGTTTCTTTCTCTAAAGTTGCTGTTTCTTTTACCCATGTTATTAAGTCAGCTGAGCCTGTGTTCTCTGTTGTGTTCTCCTCTGCTTTAGGTGATAGTTACCCTTTGTCTGTTTGGTTGTCTATTTTGCCTATTGTTATGGGGTGTTCTTTAGCTGCTGTTACTGAGGTTTCTTTTAATCTTGGTGGGTTGTGGGGTGCTATGATTAGTAATGTCGGGTTTGTGTTGCGGAACATTTACTCGAAGAAGAGTTTGCAGAATTTTAAGCAGGTGAATGGGTTGAATTTGTATGGGTGGATTACGATTCTGTCGTTCTTTTATCTGTTTCCTGTTGCGGTTTTCGTTGAAGGGTCTCAATGGGTTTCGGGTTATCATAAAGCGATTGCGAGTGTTGGGACACCGTCTACTTTTTATCTGTGGGTGATGATATCTGGGGTGTTTTATCATCTGTATAATCAGTCGTCGTATCAAGCGCTTGATGATATTAGCCCGTTGAGTTTTTCAGTTGGGAATACGATGAAAAGGGTGGTTGTGATCGTGTCTACTGTAATTGTGTTTAGGAATCCTGTTAGGCCTTTGAATGCACTTGGATCAGCCATTGCTATCTTCGGTACTTTCTTGTATTCACAGGCATCGTCAAAGAAGAAGGCTGCGGTTGAAAAGAAGGAATGAGAGGTTTTTATTTTGTTTATTTCTTGTTTTACTGGCAATAATAGTTTCGGGTTTTGATTTCTTTATTGGAGTAGCGTTTCAGTGTTTTTGGAACTTGTGGTTCGGTTAGACTTTGGTGTTTATACTTCAATGAGAATACCAAATTCAACCATCGTTTACTTGTTTAATCTAGTTAATTGCTAATCTCGTGTTACTGTCTTACTGTCCCTGTTAGTCTGTTAGTGGATGGCTGTGTGCGCGCACCCAAGCCCTATGTACATGTTGATTACTCATTAGCGCGTTGACTATTTCTGAATGGGAGGGTGCGTGTGTGCGCACATCCCAACTCGTGTTACTGGTACATTCGGGTCTGCAAGCCTTACTCATTAGCTCGTGGAGTATTTCTATGTGGTAAGATGTGTTCCCTTATTAAGACCTGGGATTCGTATTAGTATTTCTATTGTGTTGGCCTGTGTTATTCTCACCCTTTTCATTTTCGGCCAATTCGGGTTTAGCGGCCGGTTTCGAACCTTAAAAGTCGGTTTTCACTTTTCCTACCGTAAACTGAACTGTTGTCTGTTGAATGCTAAACCAAAATTGAACCGGCCTTTTAGCTTGGTTCAACGGATGCAACAGATACAAATAACTGTATGTGCCAGCTTGAAACAACTGAAGTTACTCTAAATATTAGAATTGTCATCACGGTTTCTCAAATTTTATTCATTATGTTATGAAAACCTCGGATCACCTTCAAGCTTGGATGGGTAGTGATCTACACTAATGGGCTAACCTGTAACCGCTCTTCCTTTTCCTTTTTACGGGGTGCCTAATCGTACCCTCCTCCAGGGGCGGACCTATTGTATAACTAGGTGTCACGTCCGTTGCTGCTCAACTTCACGCGTGTAGTGGAAAATTTGTTTTTTTTTTTACGAAATTTGGAAAACGTTGCTACTAAAATGAAAAACGTTACTACTGAAATTCATTTCTAGATCCGCGCTTGCCCTCCTTTCTTCATGTGAGATGGATATTACTTATTTTCTTAAGAAATGTAAGAGGAGTGGCATGTTAAGTATCACTTCTACTTCTATGTTTTGTTTTGTATTTCAAATCAAATAATAAAACTATGTAACAGAAGTTCTTTAATATATCTTTGAAATATGCATTGTTAGTATTTTCATCATCTATTGTCAAATGCGGTTAGCTTACTTGGTAGAGGATCTTGCCTCTTAGCGGGAGGTCTTGTGTTATATCCCAAGCAAGAGGTATATTATTTTAAATACAGGTGTTTGGAAAGAGTAACATTTAGCCGTTAAAAAGTTATGTATCCTACCTCGCATGCAAAAACCCTTCGATTAACTTTGATACTTCTAAGTGATTTTCACTGCCACTAGCCACCACCCACCGCCGCCACTACTCACCAACGTCACAAGCCCATCATCACCGCCATCCACCTCCACCTGCCACTGTCTCCACCATTGTCGCCGTCACCCGCTACCAAAAAACACAAAGTAATGTTTTGTTTCATGCCCACATGACAACTAAACAAGACATGGAATGGTACTGATAATTCCATTCACTCATCCATTCTATTACCCCATACAAAACGGACCCTAAAAGATAGCCTTTTAATGACCATTAAGATAAGATGCTACCAAACAAGAGGCTGTAGACGAATACATAAACATAACAAAATACTATTTAATGTTATTGAATCACTAACCTATACATGCGCGTATTATAAATTTAGTAATTTTATATTTATATTCTATATATAATACAATATAATATAATATAATATAGAATGAGCCGCCTAACGCCGTTAGTGCTAACGGTCTCCGTTAACTTTTAACCGTCGTTAGATAACTGAGTTACAATTAACTTCGTTAACTTCTAGCTATCGTTAACTAATTGAAATACTGTTCCAGTTAATTCTATCTAAATCTATATTAATAGCTAAGGTCAAATGAATAGCGGGTTGCCGCTAAAATGAGCCTTCTAACGCCGTTAGTGCTAACGGTCTCCATTAATTTTTAACCGTTGTCATATAACTGAGTTACAGTTTTCTGTTAACTTTAACTCCGTTAGCTTCCAACCATCGTTAGATAACCGAGTTATCGTCAACTCCGCTAACTTCTAGCCATTGCTAAATAACTGAGTTACTGTTCCCCGTAACTCTGTTAATATTTAACCGTCTTTAGGTAACCGAGTTACCGTTTCCTGTTAACTTCTGACCGGCTTTTCTAACAATAACAAACAGAGTTACTATTCCCCATTAGTTTCTAGCCATCATTTAATTGAATTGCTGATTCCCGTTAACTTCTAACCAGGGTTTGGAATAATAACTAAAAGAGTTACTGTTCTTAGTTTTAACTCCATTAAATTTTAACCGTCATTAGGTAACTGACTTACTATTCACCGTTAACTTCTAACACATTTTATAACACTAACCAACATAGTTACTACTCCCTATTAATTTTTTTTTTGAAGGTAAACTTCATTAAAAACACAAAGACCGGGGAACTTCCAAGGCGAAAATCCCCCTAAGTCAAACGTTACAAAACATCAAAAGAAAAAGATTTCCAACTCTTCCAGTCCGCTCCCCCAGATTTTCCCCTACTATAAAACCAAAGATAAGTCAAAGATTTAACGTCCGCCACTAACTCTACGGGATTCCTGTTTTTCTGACTAAATATCCTCTCGTTTCTAGCTTTCCAGATCCGCCAACAGGTCACCACGACAATCCCATATAAAATTTCTTTTCTACTCTTCGACCAACCCGAACACTTAACAACTTCAAGTAAGTCTTTAATAGAGAATAGATATATCGGAGGTAACTGGACCCAATTTGCAATACCCTACCACACGCCAATCGCCATCCCACAAGCAGTAAAGACATGATCCACGCCCTCAACCGCTTCACTGCAAACATCACAAGCACTTTCACCAATAATAATGTTCCTTCTATGCAACAGGTCACTACTCCCTATTAATTGATGGTTGTGAGTTTCAATGTTAAATTTGTTGTTGTTTAATTTTTTATTTTTTTTTGAACGGGCTGACGGAACGGAGAACCACCCATAAGAACACCCAAACCGCGCAAGTTCGAACCCCGGCTCCAACGTTTGCAAGCCCGCGTAAAGACGCGTGGGAACGAACCCCCAACCCCCAGCGCAGGAAACCGCCACAAACCGAAATCGAACCTCCGCCTGTGGGGAAAACCTGCGCACCTCACCCCAGCCGGGCTGGGACCGTCTATTAAAAGCCAATATAAAAAACGCGAAACCTATTTAATATTAATATTCAATCACAGGAAAAACTATATATACGTTCACGTAAACCCTGGCCTCCGAAAATTCTTCCTTCGTCCACACTCCACCATCAACAAACCCCGCCAATCGCTGGCTGACGTCACGGTAACACCTTAAACCCTCCTTCAATGTCGTCATATAATATTAATGCATTCGGTATCATATATTAATACATATAGTACAGTAATACTTCCTTTATCATAACAAGCACAAGCAGCTTTAAAAATATATTGTGTGTTTGCAGAAGACGTTTTTAAAGAATGATTCCTACATTATCATGGGTTCCAAAAGGCGCTTCCAAACCCATCCCTTCTGTCGCCGATCCTCTTTCGAAAGAGGAAATCGATGAGATGACGAAGAAGTTAGCCCTCTTGGACAATAGGTTTGATCTTGTTGTTTAGTAAATGCTAATTCATAGAGTGATCATTGTTCGGTTTGATACTGATTAAACCGAACTTAGTTACTCCTTAATTCGGTTTAAACCTAATAACAAATAATAATTGTGATAAGTTTTGTTATTTAGCTTAACCCAATTCAATACATATGATGATACATTTAAAATAATAATAATAATAATAATAATAATAATAATAATAATAATAATAATAATAATAATAATAAAGGGGTATTGGATTTAAATAATCCAAAGTTTGGCCCATTTGCCAATAATAATCCGAACTTTAACGTTGGACCAGGATAATCTCAACTGGACACGTGGCTGTCAAAATGAACCTCCGTTAAATATGAACTAACTACTACTAGGCTAGTGAAAGCTGACGTGGCAGTTGAGGTGGTATGCTGACGTGGACCAAATGCTGATGTGACAGTTGAGTGGACCAAATGCTGATGTGACAGTTGAGGTGTCATGCTGACTTGGATTTTTTTAGTCTGATGAAGATGAAAAAATATGTTTTGATGTTTTAAAAAAAAGCATGACACCCCAACTGCCACATCAGCATTTGGTCCATGTCACCATGCCACCTCAACTGCCACGTCAGTTCATATTTAACGGAAGTTCATTTTTGACACCCACATGTCCAGTTGAGATTATCCTGGTCGGATTATTATTGGCCAAACTTTGGATGATTTAAATCCAATACCCATTTTTTTAATAAGTTATTCGGTTGGAATTCGGTTCGGCTATGAACTACCTTAATTTGGGGAGGTTTGGTTTTTCAGTTTCGACCGGAAAAGTCTTTAAACCGGATAAACTGAACCAATGAACACCATCCTTATGTGTGTTTACTTGTATTTGATGTTTGCAGTGTTGAAAGTGAGGAAGATAATGAAGATATGAGTGTTGATGCATCCAAACAGCTGGATGAAATCGAGCAAGCGATGGGTGCAGCTAATGCACTTGGGAAGAAAGGTGGTGGATCCAGCTTCCCTGACATTGCAGATGGTTTAGATGAACTAAATATGGATGCTTATGATGATGAGGATGATGGTATATCGTTTGTCGACACTTGTTTGTTTTATTCTTGTTTGATATATTGTTTAGATGAGAGTTTTGGAAGTAATTATTGTGGCATGAAGGATCAGAATGCTCAACCAACCAGTTTTTTCTTATGATTTTTTCGACTCTAAATAATAATAAAAGAATGATAATTACTTTTATCCAAACACTTCATCTGTATGAAGTGTGTTGAATATACCTTAATGTCCTTATTTTCTGCGATATCTTATGTTCGTTAACTGTCATTATCCCCCTTTTGCATTCTTTTGTTTGTGGTCATTAGCGATTGACATACTTTGTGCGGGGATTGGGGACACCTTCTATCCTAGCAATGAATTAGACCCTTATCTTAAAGATACAAATGTAAGTTGCATACTTCCTGTTCAAACTTCTGTTTCGCATTTTGATTTTGAGGTTAAAATCGCAGCCTTAATATTTTTAAATCCTTTTCTTTAGGATGATGACTCTGAAGAGGCTGAAGACATGGTCACCAAACCCGAAGATGCTGTTGTAGTTTGTGCACGTATTGTGGATAAGAAGGCCCAGATTCTGGTATGTGATTGTAATAGAATATTACACCTTAGTCATTCTTTATATTTTGATGTGCTAATTTGAGTGTTTTAACAGGTTAATATAATAGAGGACCCAGACGGTGATTTAAATCAATATGTTCGCAATGATATTGATATCCCTGCTTTTCCTCTTTGCACAGCATGGCTTGGTTGCCCAATTAGAGGCGGAGAAAAAGGTAACATGTACGCCGTTCCAATTTCTCTTAATGATTATGATAAATATGTTTTACTACGTTTTAAGATTGTCTATTTTTTCTATTCCTTTGATATTTATGTAATTATGTCTTCATTATGCTTAAATATTGTTACTCAAATGTCTAGAATGAAAATGTTTGAAACAAAATTGAAACTTTTTGTTGTCATGTAATGGTTTAAACTTCTCTTTAATCATCAGGGAATGCAATTTGTTCTTGTTTTTCTACTTTGGATAGTTGGCATGACATTCGATAGCTTAATGATATTGTATGTTCGCAGGGAATTTCATGGCAGTGGGAACGATGGACCCTGGAATTGGAATATGGGACCTTGATATTGTATGGAGATTTTGACTTTTGTAATCAATTGTTTTTCAATCAATATCTAATGATTATTGATTTAACGTGTGCTCCCCATTTCTTCAGATTAACCAAGACGAACCACCAGCACTCACGTTAGGTGGTATGGCTGAGAAGCAGATAATTAAGAAAGGGAAGAAGATCAAGGCATGCATTTAAACCACTTTTTTTAACTATATATTTATTTATTTTGGATTTCTTACAGATTATTGTTATACATGTAAACCTCCTGTAGGAATCCATTAAGTACAAAAAAGACAGTCACACTGATTCTGTACTTGCTCTAGCTTGGAATAAGGTCAATAGGTATGTTATCGGGTTTTGAATAGCACTTTTAGATGCGGTTTTTTGATACTAGTGTCATTTTTGTAACCTTGATGATCAGGGATGTTCTTGCGAGTGGTAGTGCTGATAAAACGGTGAAGATTTGGGATGTGGCAACTGGGAAATGCACGATTACAATGAAGCACCATACTGACAAGGCAAGCATATGATGTTTTGTGTGTTTGGCAAATTCTGATTATACTAGGAATTAACTGATATAATGACCAAACAGGACATACAAAATAATAAAAAGATATTTTGTGAGACGGGAGTAGAAGTCTCTTGGATTAATTTAAAAGAAGCTGTAAATAGGTAGATTGATATATCATTAGATAATCAAATTGCTGCAACACATATAGGATTATTTGACTCTAAATAATTTTGATAGAAATAAAATTTGTATATTAAAATATTGAAAACTCATTTTTGATTCAAGAACTCAAATGTAAACTTTGAAACCAACTTCAATGTATCTTATATTTCTACATCTAGGATCCGACTTGGACGGATTATTCACATTTCGTTTGATAATAGAGGATATATGCTTTACATGTGATTTCAAAGTTATTAGATGGTGACAAATTGTATCTAGGAATTTTTACACAAACTGCATTTAGATTTGTTTTTCCTTCAAAAATTACAACGGCCAATTCTGAGTAATTTCTCAAGCATAAGCAATATATGTTCTATAACAACGCGTATTTTTTGCATGCCTTTTGAAGACTTACCACTCTCTGTGTTTAACTTTTAGGTTCAAGCACTTGCATGGAATCATAAAGAGCATACAATTCTTCTCAGTGGATCCTTTGATCATACAATAGTCATGGTGAATATCTTGCCAAAAATCTTATGTAAATTGCATTTGTATCTCAGTTCATAAAATGCTTTGATTGGCTGCAAAATGTCTCAACAGTGAAATATGAATGAGCTTATTTTCATCAATATGTAATCACAACACTCATTTACCACTTAAGTTTCACAAAATGATTATACTACTCACATGTAGCTATTGTTTATAAATATTTCTTGTCATTATTGGTTGATGATATTCTTGTTATATTGCAGAGAGATTTGAGGATTCTTTCACATTCTGGGTTTAAGTGCTCTGTTGGTGCTGATGTCGAAAGCTTGGCATGGGATCCACACGACCAACACTTGTTTGTGGTTAGTGCTACAAGTTTGGTATTTATATGATTGAAAGTTTATGGTTTATACATTCAAAATAAGCTCGAGTGGTAGAAAATTCGCCAGATGTAAAATCAAGTGGTTAAATAAAGTTTTTTTTCTTCTCTTTGTTAAAATGGGTGTGTTGGTTGGCGGACTAAAATCGGTTCATGTTGAAACGGCCGGTTGACCCACACACGTTTTTGCCCTTTATTAAAAAGTGCAAATAGTTAATGAGCCAAACATGATTAGAAATTTGTTGTTACAATGCTAATTTAATTTCTTGTTTAAGAAAATAAAAGCATATGAAGTAGTCTGAATGCACTTTGGGTTACTTGTGACCCATTGACCCGTTTCTTTGTTTGGTGGATTTTTGTATTTGACCGGTATCTTTTTTAGACTTTTATTTGACCCGTTAATGTTTCCAGGCTAGTCTCGAGAATGGTACCGTTGTTGGTTTTGACATCAGAACAGCAAGATCCAATCCAACCACAGACTTAAAGCCTAGATTCACTCTCCATGCACATGATAAAAACGTTCGTGCTATTTCATATAACCCCTTGGTGCCGAATGTAAGTCTTTGTTTAGCCCCAACTTTTTGTTTCTTTTTATGTAATTACAATTGACATTATACTGTCTCTTTCCAGCTTCTTGCAACTGGTTCTGAAGACAAAATGGTAAATTAGTATTTGTTTCTTAAACTTATATGTCTCATGTCATGGCGTACTCGCATAGCATCTCATGGTGTAATATTTTCTTCTTTATGAAATAACAGGTCAAACTATGGGATTTGTCAAATAACCAACCTTCGTGTGTTGCCTCACAGAATTGCAAAGCTGTAAGTGTCTTGCCTTGACCCTCTAAAGGCCACCTGACAAATAATCCACTGGTTAGTAGGGTATTGGTCCAGTGAGTTTTTCCTTAACAGGTTCTCAGTCACCAAAAATAATAATAGATTATACACACGTAGGGCTCGTTGAATGAACCTTCACATTAGATTCTACAAACTAGACTGTTTCTGTATACAACATTGGATGTATGTTATGTCTGAAGGTCTTTCGTGTTAATATTTCAACTTTGGTATATGTTTTGATATGTCAGGGAGCTGTGTTTTCCATGTCGTTTTCGGAAGACTGTCCTTTTTTGCTGGCTGTTGCTGGCTCTAGAGGAGACTTAAAGGTAAAAGATATTATAACTTTTGTTTTGACACACCAGTGTTGACTTTTTCTTATTGGCAAAAGTTTAAGTTAAAGTTACCTGTTTGCCCACACTAATTAGTTAAAATCAATCCCATTTGATTGTGCAGCTGTTGGACATTTTATCAGATGCTGGCATTTCAAAAAGATACGGGAAATACGCCAGGCAGAATGGGTCATTTTGATGGCTGCCGCCGCTCGTTTGATATTTATTATTATTTTTTTACAGCCAATTTATTACATTTGGACAAAAAGCATATATCTTATGAGTACAGGGTCATTTAGGGTTCAATTATACATTAGATTTTGAAAAATGATTATTTTTTTTTTTTAGCGTCAACTCTCAAGGCTTGCAAAAGATGTAGTTATAAGTTAAGAGTAAATTACCAAAATAGTCCCAGAGGTTTGGGTACATATGCCAGTACAACCCACTTTTTTTTGGCAATTGGTTAATATAGTTAAAAGAGATGCCATAGATCAACATGTCTATGGCTAGTCATGGCTTGTTGTAAAGAAACATGCTCGAAATCGGCTCACTCGAAAGCGAGGTGAGCTCAAGTAAGGTTTAACTTTTAAAAAAAAATATTTAATTCAGATAGCTAGAGTGAGGGGTGTACCAATAGCAACCCCTTAAAATAAAAAATTTACATGTATACTACATAAGAAACAGGGCTGGGCTCAAGTGCCAAGCTTTTAAGACCAGGCCTAACCGGGCTTGGACCTACCAACAGTGATATGTACATAGATCTAGGCTTACTGGGCCAAGGCCCAAATTAAATTTTGGCCTGCTTGGGCATCTCTATATATCACAGAGTATAAGTTGTCTCCTCTAAGACCAAGTTTCTTCTCTGATAATAATCCTGATAAGCCTTTTTTGTTCTCACAAAAAGAAGAAAACTCGAACCCAAACCGAATAAAGAAACACAACCCCACCAGCCAAACGTCTCGTTATAGCATTCTCGACCCATACACACCCTTGATCCTCCTACGAAAACCGCCTCTTTTGACCCTTTGATGTGGTGGTCATAAATAACACCTCCAAGAATACCATATAACAATGATCCCAATGGAATGTTGGTTATCAGGATGTTATGGTTGATACCCGTGCTTTTTGAACCAAACAGCTCGGAAGTGATTGATACGGCTGCTGAAAACACGAATCCAGAGCAGATACCTATCAGCCCAGTGGCTAAACTAAGACTGCTCTTACTGCCTGAGAAAAATAGCACAAGAAATGCGATGGGCATTGGAACGAGTGAAAGAGCTAGCCATCCGGTTCTAGTAGTATATCCTTCTGCATAAAGTTATACGCTAAACATTAAACGCAACAATTTTAGTCCATTTACCTGTGAATAGTCGTTTAGACCTGCACTAAAAACCGACTCTTTTTAACCCAACCCATGTGACCTGTTATCCAACTAATCCATGCATCTTACTCTACTAGAAATTACTAGTGACGATGTACTTACTCGCATTCGTATGGGGTGTATAGAAACAGCTGATCAAGTCTGGGACGGATGAAATAAGACGACCAAAAAACGAGCATGTTGAATAAATTGTAACAACTGCTTTGGTGTCAGAACCGTACCCAAGCGATTGACAAATTTGTCCTAGATTATTGCTGTAAACAAGCCCAATAGTACCTGTGCAAAAATAACCAATGTAGTAAAGCCAGAAATCGATCCGGGTCACCAGCATTCTCGCAGTGTGTTCTTCACCAAGAACCTTCAAGTGATCTTTCTCCATTATTTTATCAAGAAAACCAAAACCACACATCTTCAAGATAGAAGTTGACTGCTCTTCGGAAAACTCACTATAACTGTTCATTTCAATCAAACTGTAACTCCGTCCTTCAACATGGCGTGCCCGCTTGAGAACATAAACAATTATTGGTGATACCAATGGAAACACCGCCAACAACATCACGACAAGAAGTATACTTTGTGATGGTGTATCAAAAAAGAAAAGATAAAGGCCAGTAATGCCAGCTAATATATACAAAAACATGAATGTATGCGCATCGTCGTTGCTATCTGTGTCATCTGTTTGAAGATTGTTTCCAGAGGTTTGGAGGATGGGGAATAGTGCAGCAATAGATGTGATCAATGGGAGAAATCCATTTAGAATAAGGTAAGAGGTGCTGTCAATGGTGTGTGAGCTTATTTTAGTGGCGATGAGATTGTACAAGGCTGCAGTTAGGCCATTGAAACTAATGCTGAGGGATAGTGCGAGTGGCGAGTTGTTGGGAAAGTTTTTGATGCATAAAACGAAACAAATGGTGTTGAACCAGGTGATACTGCAACCGGCTGATAAACACAGAATAAATGCCTGTCAAGTATAAAGATCATGGTGGAGTTTATAAATAATTATGATATCAATATAAAGGTTAAAAGAACACAAAAACACACTTGAGAATGTATATGGCTGCAGTTAGACCTTTAAATTGGTAGCCTGTTTGACCCGGTTCCTTTTTGCTAAAATTGTTCAACTATATGTGTTTAACCCGTTAGCAATAAATTCTAATCCAAACAGACCAACTATTACATAAATTGGTTGAAATTGCTGTCTAAGATCTTTGAAAACGAATAAAGAAGGAAAGATTGGAGTTGGCTATTTTAGATCCATTTACTTGCATACGGTAGGTTTGGCGTTTGGGTAATGTTTTATACCAAACAGTCCAAGTGGGTCAAAGAAAGAAATTCAGCTGAAAAGGGAACGGGTCAAATGGGTCAAATGCCGTCAAAAGTGTGTTAAGTGCATACATCCCCATATATCCTATCCTATCACATAACATACAAGCAAGAGTAATGTAACAAAAGAGTTTTTTTAATGGGATTTAGTGCATTGGCTTTTTAAACAGTTGCAGGTCAATCCAACCAATCCGATGCGTTGAGTTCACAAAAAATTACTCAATTTGACCTGAGTCTGTTTTAACCTATGACGCGTTAAATTTTCAATAAAATTCATTCATGAAGGTTGATTAAAACCAAGATTAGTGGGCCATCTCAAAAAGTAGCGAACCAAAAGGTTGGAACTTGGATGTAGTAGGCTCGCTTATTTGACAAGTAAAACTTTTGGCCCCTAACGACTTTTGGAACATTTTACCAAATTCCGTTAATTTTGCTTTTATGGAAATAACAGTTCACACATTTCCATTTTATCACTTGTATTTTACACTGTTTTCATTTTCTTGCATATTTTTTTAAATTTCTTGAACAAAAAATTATATGTAATTATATCTTCATTCACCAACTAGTGGTCACCAAACTACCAAACAAGTTTGCTTGGTCTATCAAGCAAGTTATATATAACCACTTTAATGTGTAGCCAACAGCCCAACACTCAACAACTTAGTAGGACACCAAATTAAATTGCATTTGTGACTTTCTTTATCTCAATCACTTTCATATTTAATATTCAATTTCAAGCAATAAACAAAAAAACAAAAAAAACCACAAATAAACTCTAAATAAGTATAAGTAAGATATTTAGGAACCATACACCCTATAATTAGGATTCATACACCCTAGCCTATATCACAGACCAACAGGAAGCTGCCACATACTCATAATGTGATGTCATATCCCCGAAAAGTGATGTCACATGGTGTATGAATCCTAGAACCCAATAAGTAAATAACACACCAACAAAAATTCAATCAGTCAATTAATAATTAAACAATAACTAACCATGAAATAAGGTAAGGAAATAAGTCTCTGAACAAGCAGCCATTGAAGACCATAGCCAAACAACCCAAGTAAAGCAGCCATGAACACGATTACACCCACTGGAAAATATAACAACAAGAACCCAGAACACCATCCAAACATCTTACCAAAATCCGAAGCCATTGATAGGTAATTTAAGTCCACCTGAGATATTTGGAGTACAGATTTTAATTCGGTTGAATAAGAAGGGAAGTCGAAATTCGTACCCGTAAAGGCTTGTATCCATATTGTTGACACTAACATCATCCATTTTTTCCATTCTATTGGTGCTTTCATTGTCTAGTTCTCTGGAACAAAGACGATGAGAAATAGATGAGGTGTGTAATAATAATAATAATTGGCATGTTTAAATTGTGGGATTTGGAGTAAAGTACAAGTTTCGTCCCTTCATTATTTCTATTTACATTTTAGAACTACGGGTTAGGGGTGAGCATCGGTCCAAACCCGACCCGACCCGACCCAAACCCGACCCGACCCGAACCCGAAACCCACATAAAATGAAAACCGATTTCAGACCCTAATCAACGGTTCGGTCTTCGGTTCGGTGTTACCCGGTTCCAGTCGGTCCAGAGTACAAGACCCGACCCGAAACTCAAAGCTCTTGTTCTTGATTTTTTGCAGACTTATGAGAGATCATACATACAAAGATGGATCGATTGTAGGAACAAAACATGCCCAAAAACGCAACAGAAACTTCAAAACATTATTCTAACTCCTAACTATGTTTTAAGAAGCTTAATCACGCAATGGTGCGTTAACCACAACATCGAGCAACCCAATTCACTAACAAACAGGAGATTAACTGTTGGAGAGAGTTTGGCTGCCGGTTAGTTTGTTATTTTTAAGTTTTTATCTTGATTTTGTGTGTTGTTTGCTAATTAGTTGGTTTGATTGTGTTTGTTTGTGTTTGATTGGTATGTAGAATATGTTCGCACACCAAGTGTTCGTTTGGTTCGTTTACCGCCCTAGGTATGCTAAATAATTTTTATTCTTTTGGTTGATTTAAAGATGTCTGATCCAACATTGGTCTATTACACAATCTTAACAAGGTTTAATCCAATCTTTTTATTTGATTTCGTTAACTTTGTTTAGTATGCAATTAAGTATAAATATGCTTATAACTGATCAGACGTGATGTGTTTTTAAAATATATGCAATTTGTATTTTAAGTATTAAATGTGCCACCATAATGTTTTGTGTTTTTTTGATGGCATTATAATATAGTGTTCTGTGTATGAAACAGTAGGTCCACAGTGTGCAGCAGCAGAGTCTGATACAGTGTGCAGCAGCAGCAAGTGCAGCCGTGCAGGGGTGCAGGTGCAGCAGTACTTCTGTTTTTGTAGTTCTTGCATAATCGGTTTCGGTTTTTTTTCCGGTTTTAACCTTATCATGGACCGACCCGACCCGAACCCGAATTGAAGGAAAATCCAGGACCAGGTATAGAGCCGACATGACAGACCCGGTTCGGGTTTGGTGCTTTTTCGGTTCGGTCCTCGGTTATTTTTCGGTCCGGACCAGTTTTGCTCACCCCTACTACGGGTGGCAAAAAAACCCAAGCCTGATGGGTATACCCGAAAGCTGAAGCATTTGGAACAGGCATATCCGATACTCGACAGGTATGGGATTAGGAAAAAAAATATTTTATAGGTATAGCCTCGTATTTTGCACAAAGTTCACCGTAGACCCAAGCAGTCAGGTCTTTTTGTACCACCTCTTGTGAATGTGATACTTTGCCAGGCAAACATAATAAAGGAAACATCAAAATGGCAAGAGTAGCTCGTGATTTATGTGAACAAAATACTAGTACAATACATTAGCAACGCTAGTTAAAACCCTAGAAGCAAAACAAGAAATGCTTTAAAAGTATTTTAAAATCTTTTGTAAAATATTGCTATAGAATCTCCTAGGGTAAGTGAAAACCTAGCATCCCACCATAATACTATATTGTGTTAGATTAAGTTATCTAAATTAGACAAGTTTACTATTATCAAGGGTACCAAATTGTAATTAGTTTATCTATATATAGGGCCTTGTATTCATCATTGTTATTCAATCAAAAAAACCCTAATACAATACAAAGTTTAATTTGGTATCAGAGCTTATACGCTCTGGGAGTCTAAACCCTAAATCTGCAGCCGTCGTAATCAGCCGGCCTTTTAACCTGCCAGCCACCACAATCTTCAACCCGATACAACGAACTAGCGCATCTCTCAACTAGAGCATTTCTCATCTCTCAACTAGAGCATCTCTGAACTAGCGCACCAATCAACCAAACTAGCGCATCCCTGAACATCTTTGAACTAGCGCATCTATCAACTAGAGCATCTCTCTCAACTAGAGCATCTCTCTAAACTAGAGCAAACCAGTATTGAAGTGGTGCATCATGGTTCGGATCTGGTTCTATCCCAACGAAAATACATTCTTGATATTCTTCATCGTGCAGGCCTTGCAGACTGCAAACCCGTGTCGTCCCCTATGAGTACTTCTCAGGTTTTCTTACCTGATGATAGCCCATTACTTGATGATCCTTCTAGATACAGGCACACGGGCGGTGCTCTTCAATATGCCACTTTAACTCGTCCAGACATTGCTTTCGCAGTTGATAAGGTTTGTCAATTTATGCATGCTCCTACCGAGAATCATTGGTGTAACACCCCAACCGATGGCGGAATCATTGAGGTGCCACGTAGTGACGATTGTTCAAAAGCTCATGGTACTAAAATGTAAATATTTGATTATTGAATATTGTTTTACAACATGTGAAATTCAATACAATACAACAAAATAAAGATAGTTGATTGAGTACTACTTAGTTTTGTACGTATAGTATAAGTTTTGAAAAGTAGTACAATTCATGTGTCTAGCATCACCAAGGTATTATGTAAACACGCAAGTAACCAAACAAGACAAAGATCACATGTAAAGTTGTACAATGAAATTGATAATGAGCACCTCAACAAGTGTGAGTCTAAAAGAGCACCATAACACAAAGTTATGTCTAAATGAGCACCGTAACATAAGTTACGTCTGTATGTAATGAGCACCATAACATAAGTTATGTCTGTATGTATGATTTTGTATGTAAGCTACGTTCATGTTAAAACATAAGCACAAAGATAAACAAGACACGTATATGAATTGTAAATGAATAAAATGTATGTGTAAATGAACATGAAGATTTTGTATACTTGTGCATGAATCACCCCAAAAGTTGTAAAAGTGAAAAAGGGGATAAGTAATACTCACCTTAGCAAGGTGGCAAGTCTTGTGTAATCGAATAAATGTATTCCAACGTTGTCAAGTATCACCCTATGTATAAGGTAACAAATAAGTCTAAGTCTATCTAGTGTATAAGTATTTTCTAGGGCTTCGAATTGGGGATAAACGTTTATTTGATTAATGAACAAATTGTTTATTTAATATAAGAATTTTAATAAATAAATAAATAAAAGTCTCTTTGTAAAATTTTAAGTTGAATATAGTCACAACATAAGGTTTTGAGTATGAAAATAATTTTTATAAAATTATTTTCTTGAAAATAGAATATTTAATCTAATTATCTCAAATTGTCAAAATATGACTTTAATATCTAAAAATATTAAAATTAAAGAATTTCTGAATTAAAAATTGTATTTCTATTCCAAATGAATAAAAATAATTTATGTAAAATTTTGGTACAAAAATGTTGAAAAATGAATTTATTATGAATTATTTATGATCAAAAGTAGCAAAAATTGATTAAAATATAAAATAAACGGTTTTTCTGAAATAAAAATATTTTTTGGAATGTTTAAGAATATACAAGTTTAGGATAATTTTTGTGAGATTTAATAAAATCGTTTAGATATATTTATTGAATTTTATAAATAAAAATGAATAAACTTGTATTATTAATAATATATATTAGATAATTTATTTTTGAAAAACTAAAAATTGGATGATGAACTTTATCATTTGGAGATCATATAATAATTTTTGTAGAATTTAATAGGCACTTTTAGTATTTAAAACTATTTTAAAAAGATAATATGTTATATATATATATAGGGAGTGGATAATATGGAAACCTCAAATAATGGAAAAACCCTGAAAACCCTCTAGTGACCATTGATCAAGTTTGATCAATGGTCCATAATTAATTGTATTTAATAATCAAAAGCAACTTGCATTGTGTGGTCATAATTGAAATCAAGGGTAATATGGTAATCTTAAATAAGCAAGTGGGTCACTTAAATTTTCTGAATCCTAGGTTTAAAAAGGTTGATTTGACACTTGTCAAATCATCTCTCTCCTACTTTATGGCCCTTTTCCAGCACCAATATTAACGTACGTTAGTGTTGTGATAAAAAATTCTGAACTCGTGTGACACATCGCTAACATGTGTTAACACACACATATACTAAAAAGAACAAAATAAAAAGTACACATAAAATGTATATTTAATTAAGAAATGATAAAAATGATCATTACAATCAATACTAAAAATGTATCAAAAAACTTTTCATACAAACATAGTTATTTGCGAATGATAAAAAACTATCATAACAACATAAAAATGATCTAGCTATGCTTCGTTCTTGATACCCATCTGCATCTTTAACACAAAAACATCTTTTCACCTACAAAAAAAAAAAGATAACACGTGTTAGTTGGGCTCTCTAAAACACATAATGAGACATCACTGATATGTGTAGTGCGTTGTTAAACATATGTTTTACTGAAATAACGTATGTCATATGAACCCTAACACATGTTAGTTGGGCATATACTAACGAATGTCATATGAACCCTAACACCTGTTAGTTAGGCATACTAGCATGTGTTAGCATCACTAACATGTGTATAAACATATGTTTTTCTGAAAGACATCAGTAGCATGTGTTAGCATATTCTAAAACATATGTTTTACTGAAAATAACGTATGTCATATGGACCCTAACACCTGTTAGTTGGGCATATACTAGCATATGTTAGCATCACTAACGTGTGTGAGCATACAAGACTCAGACCGCAAAAAATAGACATTCACCCTAGACAAGTTCATAACACTTTCACTTGCCAAAAAAAATATTAAACAGAATACAATAATAATAATAATAATAATAATAATAATAATAATAATAATAATAATAATAATAATAATAATAATAATAATACGATTAAATAGGGTTTAAAATCCAACAATAATAAATTTTAAAAAATCAAATCAGAACCAATCCAAATCCATATACCAAAAAATTATCCTCATATTCATGAAATATATAATATAATAAAAGACATCAGTAGCATGTGTTAGCATATTCTAAAACATATGTTTTACTGAAAATAACGTATGTCATATGGACCCTAACACCTGTTAGTTGGGCATATACTAGCATGTGTTAGCATTACTAACGTGTGTGGGCATACATGACTCAGACCGCAAAAAAAGACATGCACCCTAGACGAGTTCATAAACACCTTCACTTGCGTAAAAAAAATATAATCTTTATAAAAAAACTCAAAACAATCACTTACCACAGCCACATCATCAACGCCACCTTCTTCCTATAGCCTACTCGTGAAAACCAACACTAGAACAGATACACATGTTAGTTTGGGATCCTCAAACACATAAATAGGGCATCACTAACATGTGTTATCATATACAAACATAAAAAGACTACAAATTTATTCATCAATCACATGTGATCTATCAACCTCATGTCCCCAATCCAATAAAAATCTAACATAAACAAAATAATTATAATAAAAAAAATAAAAAAAGGGTTAATATAAGTTTTTTTTTTCATTCAAGCATTTGATCGAACACTTGGTATGCGAACAAAAACTATCCCCAAAATTGTTATTATTATTATTCTAACAAAACCCAAAACCTAACAAAATCAAAACGTAACACAAAACACATAAATAAAAAACGCAATTGCTTATTATTATTATTATTCTAAACAAAACTATTATTATTATTATTATTATTATTATTCAAAATAATGGAACTAGATTTACTTTTTGTTTCTCTGTTACTCGAGCTTTAGCTACCTTTGGGGTAACCAAGGTTCATCCTTCTTGCATAAAGATAAAATAATGGTCAGTTCTAGTCAACTAAACCAGATTTATATCTTTTATATATTTGTATGAACTAAGTTGCTTCATTATTGATACATATATAAGTTTAATATAGCTTGAGCTCAAAACAGACACAGACACAGGTCGTTAAACGAAATTCTGTTTAGTTAAACTTACCGCTCCGACGACCCTCTATCACCTCCGGTCATCTCTTTTCTGCACATGCACCATTCATCAGCGTTCACCAATTGGATCGTCTTCGATGCTCTGTTTTAACAGAAGGTTTGTTTTGATGCCCTGTTTATTTACCGATGGTTGTCAAGAGCATCAGTCGTTCAGATCTGGTTCCACCTGAATTCGGTCGGAGAACCAAAGACACAGATATGGTTCAGATGTTCATCATAGTTCTGATCTGGTTCCATTGATCTAACTTCTAGATCATAAAAAACCTACAAAATGGAGCAATTGGATGCTATTAAATGTATGTCACAGAACTAAAAAATCTGAAGAAGAAGAAGAAGAAGTGGTGGTGGTGGTGGTGGTGGTGATGGTGGTGATGGTGGTGGTTCTAGAGAGAGAGAGGGAATGGGTAGAGAGAGGGCAGAGAAAGAATTAGTATTTGAATTTTGAAAAAGAAATGAAGAGAGAGAGAGGGGGAGAAATAATATATATAGGGAGAGAGAGAAGGAGAGGTGATGAAAATGTCCATGTTACCCTTTCTAATATAATATTATCAAATATTGGCTTGGTTGATGTGGATGAATATGGTCCACTCATTGAGTTTCTTGGGGTTTTTCCATTTTAAAGAGTTTTCTCTATATACTTACACTATATATATATATATATATATATATATATATAAGAAAAGGTAAAAAAAATGATGTTGGTTGTAGGGTTCGAACCTGGGTCGGACCCGGTTCAGTGTCTCTAGCCAACCACTGTGTTACCAACTGATCTGTGTGATTAGTTGGTGATAGTTTTTATTTTGAAATGATTATAAAGGATCACGAAATAGCTTTCTTCCCCAATTCACACAAAGTCGAGCCCTAGAATTTGCAATCGAATGGTTTACACATCATCAACCCAATTAACCATAGGGCAAATGCTGTGTATAGGCCGATTAACAAAGCCTAACAATTTAATTGAACTTGCAGAGTGTTTAGATCGATGAATGATTCGGTCAAAGATAAAGTCAACAGAGCTCGCATCAACGATTTAGAGTGTTTGTGTGAGATTTTAGGGAGAGGGGTTTGTTCATCGGTACTCTTAGGCTCTCTAGGAACGTTCAATTTATAGGGTGAAGCTCGGGTGAAAGTTTTGGTAAGGTTTGACTCGTTCAGTCAATAACGCGTGATTATGCTTCAATTTGGACGTGATAACTGTTGATTGATGTGTGTAATGGACGCGGGAATTAAGTGTTGGTCGTTGGGCGAGTCAATTGTCGATGGTTTCTGTGATTTCAGCTTGATGACTTTCCTGTTTTGCTGCTGCTGGTCACGTAACAGCAGAGGAGGAAGAAAAGGAAGGAGCAGTCAAGATGGGTTTAAATGTATATCGGGTTGGGTTTAAATAAAAAATGAGCTTGTAGCTCAGTGGTTGTGCGTGTGTGGGTGCTCCGGCTTCTGCCCGGGTTCGAGTCCAGGGAGAAGCGATGTTTTTTTTTTTTTTTTGTTTAAAGGGTGAAGAGGAGGTGGGCCTAGGCCTGACCTATGGGGACTGTTGGGCCAGAACCTTGGGCTGTTATAATAATAGGAAGAAAGGGTGGGTTTGGCTTATGGTTTGGGTTAGTTTAGTCTAAAAATATTATTATTATTATTATTATTATTATTATTATTATTATTATTATTATTATTATTATTATTATTTATAAAAATAAAAAGGAAAAGTGACGGATGTCACAATTGGGCTGGTGTGAAACGAATTTTATGTTATTTGTAGGGGTGAGCAATAAACGGTTCCGAACCGCGAAAACCGTGAAATCGACCCGGAACCGCTAGAACCGAACCGAATTAATGTTATAGGTTCCGGTTCCGGTTCTCATATTTTGGCATAATCGGTTCCCGGTTCGGTTCCGGTTAGAACCGACGGGTCCGGTTAAGAACCGTTAGAACCGTTTTGAATTAAATTAAATATTTAAATATTCTATTATTAGTTTGAAATAGAATGTGATGTTTCATTCTTTATAGTTCTTAACACTTTTAAATTGTTTTACTAGGTAGGAATGTAGAGTATTGCCTTATGTGATGGTCAGCAGTCAGCACAGCTTGTTCTGACCCGTTTAATCTGTATAAAAAGAATGATCTGATCTGAACAAAACATATTTTGATTTGTAAACTGCTATACTTTTAGTAACTATGTTTAACACAAACTGTTGATAATTTTTTTAAGAAAAATCATTGTTTTTGTTTATTTTTTTATTTAATTGTTAATGTTAATTTTAGGATTTTATCGACAAGCGGTTCCGGTCTAGAACCGTTCATGAGAACCGTTTCACCCAGTTCTGGAACCGAACCGTTTAGTAATTATCGGTTCCGGTTCTCATATTTTGGAATAAACGATTCGCGGTTCGGTCCGGTTTGGTTCGGTTCGGTCCGGTTCTGAACCGTTGCACAGCCCTAGTTATTTGAAGGGCACGGCTAATATGGGCCTCTTATTTTGTCACAACACGGGGTCTAGGCTGCAAGTCTTCTCTGACTCTCATTGGGCTACTAATCTTCGGGCATTCTCGGATTCTGACTGGGCTGGTTGCCCTATTGATCGTCGATCCATGGGGGGATATGCTATCTATCTGGGTTCTAATCTTATTTCTTGGTCTGCTCGAAAACAACGAACTGTCACTCGATCTTCAACAGAATCTGAATATAAGGCTATTGCTGATACTGTAGCAGAACTGATTTGGCTGAAATCTATTCTTCATGAACTTGGTCTAGTTAGCAAGGCACCAACGCTTTGGTGTGATAATCTTGGTGCAACCTATCTCTCTGCTAATCCAGTATTTCATGCTCGTACAAAACATGTTGAAATAGACTATCACTTTGTTTGTGAACAAGTTACTCAATGAAAGCTGAATGTCAAGTTCATCTCCACTGATGATCAAATTGTTGATGTGTTTACAAAGGCTTTACCTTCACAAAGATTTGAGTTTCTACGGTCCAAGTTGCAGGTCGTTCCCCGCCCTCAACTTGCCGGGGGGGGGGGGGGGGGGATGTTAGACTAAGTTATCTAAATTAGACAAGTTTACTATTATCAAGGGTACCAAATTGTAATTAGTTTATCTATATATAGGGCCTTGTATTCATCATTGTTATTCAATCAAAAAACCCTAATACAATACAAAGTTTAATTTATTGATAACCTTATATAACATGTCTCTTCTGTCTATTTATCATATGTTAAAACACAATGAAGAAAAATATTTATTTCATCACCAATTAACATATGTGATTCAACCAATTAACATCACCATAGTGATCTTGCGCTATGATGATTAACCCCTCACATATAGTGGTGTGTGTAAATATTTACATGTGTTGTTTGATAAGTGGTTTATGTGTAAAAAGAATTGATGTTAAAACCAAAATTATGTCATGATTTTGATTTCAAATTTTAGCTAATTTATGTGCTCAACGTTGACATCTCATTTAACTTTAAATCTTTTCATTTATATTGACCGTTATTTTCAATTTTTCCTACGGTATAGATTTTTATTATGGTGTCCCCGGCAGTAGGGGTGAGCAAAACTGGTCCGGACCGAAAAATAACCGAGGACCGAACCGAAAAAGCACCAAACCCGAACCGGGTCTGTCATGTCGGCTCTATACCTGGTCCTGGATTTTCCTTCAATTCGGGTTCGGGTCGGGTCGGTCCATGATAAGGTTAAAACCGGAAAAAAAACCGAAACCGATTATGCAAGAACTACAAAAACAGAAGTACTGCTGCACCTGCACCCCTGCACGGCTGCACTTGCTGCTGCTGCACACTGTATCAGACTCTGCTGCTGCACACTGTGGACCTACTGTTTCATACACAGAACACTATATTATAATGCCATCAAAAAAACACAAAACATTATGGTGGCACATTTAATACTTAAAATACAAATTGCATATATTTTAAAAACACATCACGTCTGATCAGTTATAAGCATATTTATACTTAATTGCATACTAAACAAAGTTAACGAAATCAAATAAAAAGATTGGATTAAACCTTGTTAAGATTGTGTAATAGACCAATGTTGGATCAGACATCTTTAAATCAACCAAAAGAATAAAAATTATTTAGCATACCTAGGGCGGTAAACGAACCAAACGAACACTTGGTGTGCGAACATATTCTACATACCAATCAAACACAAACAAACACAATCAAACCAACTAATTAGCAAACAACACACAAAATCAAGATAAAAACTTAAAAATAACAAACTAACCGGCAGCCAAACTCTCTCCAACAGTTAATCTCCTGTTTGTTAGTGAATTTGGTTGCTCGATGTTGTGGTTAACGCACCATTGCGTGATTAAGCTTCTTAAAACATAGTTAGGAGTTAGAATAATGTTTTGAAGTTTCTGTTGCGTTTTTGGGCATGTTTTGTTCCTACAATCGATCCATCTTTGTATGTATGATCTCTCATAAGTCTGCAAAAAATCAAGAACAAGAGCTTTGAGTTTCGGGTCGGGTCTTGTACTCTGGACCGACTGGAACCGGGTAACACCGAACCGAAGACCGAACCGTTGATTAGGGTCTGAAATCGGTTTTCATTTTATGTGGGTTTCGGGTTCGGGTCGGGTCGGGTTTGGGTCGGGTCGGGTCGGGTTTGGACCGATGCTCACCCCTACCCGGCAGGACCACTTATATAAACTTGTAACTCTATCTAGCTCAAATATCAGACCCCAAACCTGAAATAAAAATAAAAATGAAAATAAACAAATTAAAAAAAAGAAAAAAATGAAAAGACGAAGGTATGGATTGATTGGTGAAGAAACACCAAGGCATTTTATCTATATCTATATCTATACTATATTATAAAGCATTTCCTAAGGACTTCTTAAAAATTAAGAAGTACAAGTATAGTTGCTTGTCATACAATACATAATGCATAAAATAACTACTTTTTGGGGGCAAAGTTGTCTTTACAACACCATATTTAATCAAAAGGAAATCAAAAGTCAAGAGAGTTTATGATAGATCATGACATTCAATTTTATAATTACTTTGAACACATTAAATAGAAACCTATAAAAACAATTCATAATGCTATGTTTTGTTATTATCTTTTATACAAAATTAGAAAATTTAGAAAGTTAAAGTTTAATAAACTTGATAATACTATATAGAAATCGAGAAATCAATAATGAAAGTTGTGTTTTTAATCATTAGGTAACGGTTTGAATTATGAAATTATTACGTTATACTCATACACAAAGTCAGTCCTCAGGATTTATATGTCTCGTACTCGCTGAAAAAAAGGCCCCTAGAACCTAATGAATCAATCCTACATGTTTTCTATTTAAAGTGTTGTGGTCCCCGCTGCAACGTGCGGGCACCCCCACTAGTATTGTTTAGTCAAAGAAAAGTTGGGCCTTGATTTGTATTCTACTCATGGATCACACTTTTGGGTTGCGTCCAACTACATTTATCCATGATGGTCAGATGGTGATGGTGCATGGATGATATCTTATGGGCTTTCAGGTAACTCTCTTGAGGATCACAATAATAGACGAGTACCATATTTTTTAAACTAACTTTAGAAAAATATAGGGTTCATTCTCTTTTCTCAAAAATATTGTACGGTCTCCTATAATCTCTAATTTTTTTTTTACCTTATTAAAGAGGAGAGATGACTACAAAGGTAATTTTATCAAGTGTTTAAGATGGAAGTCTAAAGGCCCCTACACAAATCTCTAACTTTTAGTCACTTTCTTCCCTTTTTGTCCTTCATGTACAACTTCTAATGCCAATTATATATGTGTCTAATACACACATACATCTCTCTTAGTATGTAACCCCTTCATAAAGACAATCATAAACAATTACATCAGTTACAATCCCCTCCATCCCCTTTCATTATGTATCATTTACTTGAGTTACAATTCCATTGAAGCACCGAATTGGAGCCTACTTCCATCCATTTCCTTTATATACTCACCAATTTCATAATAGACCGATTAGTTTTGTACGTGTTTACCGTGACTAGACGTCTCTCCTTCCAATCCCTTTGATATGCTTATGTCATTTTCTACCTTCCTTCTCACGGTAATTATAATATTCAGTCAGTTTCTTTTGTCAATTGTTTTATTGAATCATTTGCTCTTATGCCTTTTTTATTTTGACTAGAATTTGAAGAGTTGATGAGGCCGTTCATTTGAACAAAGGTTTGTTGATAATCGATTTTATTTAACAGAAGGTAAACATAATATTTCTCTAAAAAATTTCTTTTTGGCATAGTTTGTTATCCATGCATATGCTAATTTCATTTTTGACTTTCATAACATGACAGTTAAAATAAAGCAAATCATTACATGTGGCCTTACCCACCAACTTCACACAATTTATCTTCATCGTTCGGTCTATGTTTATTTTTCTCTCTTTTTTCTATGTTGTCAATAGGAATACAAAGCTTAACCTTTTACCATTAATGAATTGGAATAGCATATATGGGTTTTCATGACGATGTATAACCAAAAATTTATAGTAGGGGAAATAATAGGCAGGGCTAACCTATCTTACATTAGTACATTATTCTTTACAAAATGTAAGATAAGTATGGTTAATTAATTGTGTCCATTATCTCTCCATTATTTAAATGATCTTAGATTGATTAAAAACCATAGTTTTAATTAGGATTGAACCAACCAAACTCACATTAGAATGTGTTCTAAACTTATATTATATACTGTCGATTGCAGGATGCAGAATTTATTATGCTAGCTCTTAATATGCATGGAATTCATTTTTCAGTTATGTGAAAATGTAATTATGTGGCTGATTTTTTTTATTTGGTTGCATGTTTTTTTATTTCATTTTCTTCATGTTTATATACCCAGAGAGTATCTGATGTTGGATTTGAAAATCACAGTAATGCAAGAGAAATTTGTGCGTGATGTTGAAAGACGGATTTATGATTTCATATTCATCTGTTTTGTCTAGATAAAAAGATCATAACATCATATCTTAATCCATGATGGTGGTTGTTCAAATGTTCATATTTTAACAATATTAAGAGATATGTAATACGAGTAAGGGTGATATAATTATTCATTAATGCAATTGCTTATCTATATATTTAGCTATTCGATGTGCAAATTATCTTAAACCTTTCGATGTTGGTGATGCTTGGGTGTTTGTGTTCCCCGTTGCATGGGTGTTTGTGTTCCCCGCTGCATCACACGGATATATATTCTAGAATAGATCATTACTAAGCGCTTACCTTAATCTTGCTTGACAACAGCTGCTAGGCGACAAAACAGACGCACCCGCTGCAACGCGTGGGTATTCCTACTAGTTTAAATTATATTACACCGTAGGTGATAAGTTTTCTAAGCTTAGGCCTTTGGGTGTGGTACCGGCAAGAGGCACGGCAAGGAGAGGCTTGCCCATGCCGGGCCGGCAAACACCGCCCCTAGGGGCGGCACGGCATGGGCGACAATGGAAGGATTGTGACGCCGGGCCTCCTTTTTGACCGTTGGGACTTTGTGCCGTTGTGTAACGGCTATTTTGGGTAATTTAAATAAAAAAGAAGTTTTTATTATTATTATAAATACCAAACATCTCACCCCTTTTTAACCACATTCTCTACAATTTTTATACAATTCCAATACTTTTATAAACTCTCAATATATTTGCCACCATGGGTCCCTACCAAAAAAACCCAAACCCGAATCAAACCCCACAACGTAATCAAAACAACCCGAATCCAAACCTGTTCACTATGCCAATCGATCCATCTTGGGCGATATTTGCGGGGTTCCAACAAAGTCTTAACCCTTTCACCCAATATAGCCATATGCACCAAAGCCCCACTTCTTTTAAAAATATATACTATGTTATACTAGTGGGGTGCCCGCGCATTGCGGCGGAAAACAACATTTATAATTGTTTTATTCCGTTAAGCCATAATCAATTAACCAAAATATTTGTTTTGGTGTGTTGCATTATCGTTAATGGAGCTTGAACTGCATTAACCACAATCGAAACATTCGAATCATATGTGCTAGAGGAAGTGCAAGCACATGAATATATACATAGCAATAATTGTGAGAAACCTTAAGCAAAAAATTAGGGTGATCATGAGAAACTGGGAAGTTACACACATAACGACAAACCCTAATTGTAAACACATTGGTGATTGCCTGGAAATACATAATCTTACCTGAAATTGTAAAACAATGTTAATTCAACGTTTATAAAAGACAAATACGTTGGTTGATTTCAAGTTGTTTTCGTTTCAGTTATTTTTAACCTCAACATATTTTTTTAATTGAAAACACCATAACAATACTATATTCAAATTAAAGAGACAGCAATGCTCGTTTATACGGTGTAATAATACTAAGAAAATATTAACCAATGAAAAAATTATGGATGTTTAAAAATCGTGGGGTAGTTGGTTAAAATAAGGGTGCAATAATGTAATTACTATTTAAATAAATAAACTTTGAGTAAATTTGAGAGGACAAATGTGTAAATATTGTATAAAAGACATATGGTGTGTTGTACTCTAAGTAATTATAATTATAAAACTTAAATATTAAGAGGTCATTGGAAAATGTATTATGAGTAACTAGTAAGAAACCCGCGCGATACGGCGGTGGCGAAAATTTACAACACGATACTTGTATTATGTTAGTTTATCAATCATTTAGTGGGTTCACTCACGTTTTGGGGCTGGCAAACTAATTTGTTACAAAATTTATATGATAACGTAAACGCAACTATACATACGATTATAATATTAAATAGGAATTGAAAATTAAAATACTATAGTTGGATTTCTCCGCTCTACACGGTGGGAAATAGGCGACTATCGGTTTGCATAAATCATATGCAAATGAGAAAAGCAGAACATGTAAAATGGAGTTATTGCAACTGTTATGAACTAATTACAAATGGATATAGAAAATAGCATTAGATGAACTTAAACTATGTTTAAATGCTTCTTGGAAAAACGGTATGTTTTCAAACATCATACATTGTGATTTAAAGATGGCTGAGGTATAATAATATTAATGTCAACAATAGTAAATGATTAAAATGGCCAAGTAAACATAAAAGATATAGTGAGGTAAATATTTCCTTATAAAAAGAAGTTTTGGTTGCTAAAGCTACTTCTTGTTCTATATCTTTAGTGATTATGAGTATATGGTAGCCATTTGCTGAGAAAAATAAAACAAACATAAATATAAGGAATAATCTACAAGTTTGACACATAATTTTTCTAATCCACCATGACTTGAAAACATAACATCACAAATTAGTAAACTTTTAGATTTTTGTACTAAAAAAATCATCGGTTATGAAGGGTACCACCTATTTAGCAACAATAACACGATCATTCACAATTTTGGGTGCACCCTACTTGCTTTCTAGAACTACATTTCAAGCAAAATAGCTGGTCATGCTTGTTTTTCTTCTTGTTTTATGCTTCTTGAATAGTATTAGGATTACCTTAGACTTTCTCCATTGCGCCCATTTTCTTGCCGTCCGAGATGACATGGAAAATATCCATATTTTCAGAAGCATTGAAACTCATCCGAATTTATCAGATCCGCATGAGAGATCCGACTGCAAGGGCATAATTATTTGGGTTTTTGTGCCAACTTTTGAGCCATTTGTTTTTATATTTTATTTTTAATTTGTTTCAACGGCAATAGTATACAGTTTATATAAGACTATCTCCAATGATTTTCCTTGTTTTTTGAGAAACAAGGTTGTTTTCGAAAGCTTAAATGGAGTTTTAATGGTGAAGTTGTTTTCCAGTGGTGAAGTTGTTTTCCAAAGAAGATGAAGTGCAAAAAGAAAAAAGTTGGAGAGAGACTTTATATTTTAGAAGTCTTTATATTCAATATTTAATAATATTCTACATATTATTATTATTATTATATTGTTATATATGTTTTACTCGTTTGTATTAAGTGTCTTGGTTTGTATTTACTTTGTTATTTAAATAATTATGTAATTCAAATGTTACGACTTTATTTTCATTATTTTAGTTTCTTATTACTATTATATATGTGTCTAAATTTAAAGAAAAAATGGTAGATGATTTGGAAAATTTAAGGATATGTAAGGATGTTTGTATGGTTGGAGATGAAAATGAGGTTTTTAAGGATTTTTAAGGATATGTAAGGATTTTTAAGGATATGATGTGGCAGCTGACTAGGTAGATAAGGGTGCCTAAGGGCGCCTTTAGCATTAAAGATAGTCTTATGAGATTTTTTTTAGCATCTTTAACAATGATCAAAGTGTACATAAGAGATATACTACTAACAAAACCCTAATGGGCGACCGCCGTCGGAAGCCTATACCGATCGAGATTCAACGTCGGATAACGAAGATTTTCATCACAAACTTACCAGATGGATGCAGCGGAGTAGATGTGGCGTCTGAGATTCGTGCTTTCGGTCAGATTTATGATCTATACATTGCTCGAAAACGGGATGTTCGTGGAAATAGGTTTGGGTTTGTGTCCATGTTGGACGTTAAAGATAAGGAGTCGCTGATCAATAGTTGCAGAAACATCAGAATGGGGGAGAATAAACTCTGGGCAAGCGTGGCACGATTCGTGTTGGAAGACGGTGAGGTTAGGGACCGGAAGGAAGACGATCGACGTCATACTAGGCAAGCGAATAAACAACCTAACCCGGAAGTGCAAGGAGTAGGAAATACGGCAAAGTTCGACAACGGGGATGGTCATTCAAAGACATGTTGGTGGGGAAAACGCTGGAAGTCGATGGTAAGATTAATGTTTTCTCAGAATTATATGGTAAGGCCATACTAGCAACTATGTGTGATAGTGAAACTATGAGGAAGATCAAAGTCATTACTCGAGAAGTTTGTAAGTCGTTTTTTAAGGTGCAATATTTAGGTGGTCTGGATATTTTGATTACGTTTGAAGACGAGGACACCGCTAATGCTGTCTTTGGTGCTATTAGTAGTCTTGAGAAGGTGTTTTCGAAAATATGTATTTGGAATGGGCAAGTTGGTGGATTTGAACATCTTGCATGGCTTAAAATTCAAGGTTTGCCTATTAACTTGATCGATAACGAAGTAATTAACTCTATTGGTGGGATGTTTGGAAGGGTTGTTCATAAAGCAAATAAATCACACAACGATGACGATCTATCGTTTGAATACATAGGGGTCCTTGTAGGAGATAGGAAAAAAGTTTCGGAGGAAGTTATGCTTAATTGGAGAGATCGCAAATTTAGAGTATGGGTTTCGGAGGATTCGGGTGAATGGGTGCCGAATTTCATAGAACCTAACGATGATTCTAAAGAAGAAAGTGTTGAGGAAAGTGAGTCATTAACGCCAACAAAGCCGAATGAAACAGTAGATGTGGAGGATGATAATAGGGATGTTGCTACTGAGGAGAACGAATCAGTAGATGTGGAGAATGATGATAGGGATGTTAATATTGAGGAGGCAGAGGAAGAACGGTTTGTACCGGCTGCGACATTTGATTTTGAGGAGACTGAAGCCAACACTTTGAAATCGATTAAGAGGAAGAAGTTTAAAAAATTTGACGGGTAGAAAGACCGAGTAACGCGTATACTAGTAGTAATGAAAGCATGAAAGTCACTAAAAGAACAAAGAATGCCATGGACGAGGACCTGTTCGGCCTGGACAGTTTGTTGGATATAGAAAGAGACGGTATTGACGAGACTGACCGTGTGGCGATTGTGATAAGGAGGAGAGTATAGACTTACATTCTCAACCCATTTTGATGGCCAATGATGTCGATCATGAGGTTCACAACATAGTACAAACTGATGCAGCTAGGGATGTGGATGGTAATATTGTACTTAATGAGGTTGAGGCTACAAAAGGTTTGGCTGTAAAGTTGGGGGTTTTCATCGGACAAAGTGACATGATTATTCGTGACTCGATTGTTCAAGAGGGGTTACAAGGGGTTAATCGATGAATTGCCTATCTATTAATATACGTGGGATTGGGGCCGATGGTAAATCTGGCTGAATCAAAAGAATTAAAAATGAGTATAGTATTTCTTTTTTGTGTATACAGGAAACAATGTCGTGTAACTTTCAGCCGTACGTGTTGAACTCTTTTTGGGGTGGCTCGGGTTTTGAATGTGAGATTGTAAATGCTAGAGGTCAGTCGGGAGGAATTGTGTCGTGCTGGGATCCGAAGATGTTCGTTAAAGATTGTGTTGTGAAAGACGACAATTTTTTGATTGTTTCCGGGAAGTTAGTTGATGGTTTGGTTCGCCTTAATGTGGTTAATTTGTATGCTCCTCAACATAACGATGATAAGCGTAACCTGTGGGATAAACTTAGTCGGATTATGCAACAAGGTCAAGGATGGTGGATCGTTTGTGGTGATTTTAATGCGGTACGAGATCATTCAGAGAGAAAGAATTCTATATTCGATCCGGTGTGTGCAAGTGATTTTAATGAATTCATTAATGAGGCGGGTCTTCGGGAGTATAATCTAAAGGGTATGGAGTTCACATATTCGGTGGTTAGGAACGGTGTATGTAAGATGAGTCGGATTGATAGATTTTTGGTGTGTTCCAATGTTTTGAATAAGTGGCCGAATGCGTGTGTTAAAGCGTTGAATAGAGAACGGTCGGATCATTCGCCTTTGATCCTTACCATGTTGAAACGAATTTTGGATATAAACCTTTCAGGTGGTTCGATTCGTGGAGTGAAAAGCCCGGGTGTGAGGAAGTGGTTAGAGGGGTGCTTTCGGAAGTTCATCATAGTGGTCCCCCTGATGCTATACTGTTACGTAAATTGAAGATATTAAAGGGACGACTTAGAAGCTGGTATAACAATTGGAAAAGTAAAGAAATAGAAGAGGAATCGAGACTTAGAACAGAAAAAGAAGAGCTCGATATTTTGATGGAGCACAAAGACTTGGAGGAGTCCGAGTTATGGGTATGGACCGAGTGTAAAAAAAGCCTTGATGAAATTGAATTTTCTAGATCGCGGGATTTAAAACAAAAATCTAGGGAGAAGTGGGCGGCCCTAGGGGACGAAAATTCAGCTTTTTTCACAGTATGGTAAATGGGAGGAAGGCTAGAAATGCCATTCCGGGTATCGAGGTGAATGGGGTTTGGGTGTCAAAACCATCTTTGGTGAAAAAAGAAGTTTGAGGTTTTTTCGAGATCACTTCAAAGAACCGTATCTGAATAGGCCAGCTTTATTATGTAGCGGTTTGAAAACTCTCACGGAAGGGGATAGTAGGATGCTTATTGAACCGTTTTCGAGGCAAGAAATTAAAGATGCGGTGTTTGGTTGCGGCTCAAACAAAGCTCCGGGTCCTGATGGGTTTAATTTTCGGTTTGTTAAGCAATTTTGGAATCTTCTTGAGAATGATTTTGGTAAGATTATGGATGACTTCTACGATACGGGCGATGTCAGTTTTGGGTGTGGGTCGTCGTTTATCACGTTAATTCCGAAGATTAAAACGCCATTGGGGCTTAGAGACTATAGGCCTATCACTTTGGTTGGGATGATTGGTAAGGTTAAATCTAAAATCCTTGCTAACCGTCTCAAGAAGGTGTTGGGCTCAGTTATTTCAGAGTCGCAGTCAGCTTTTCTGGCGGGAAGATTTATACTTGATGGACCGTTGGTTGTCAACGAGCTTATGGAATGGTTAAAGAAAAAAAATCACAAATCTTTTATACTAAAGATTGATTTTGAGACGGCGTATGATAATGTGAATTGGAATTTTTTGTTAGATATGATGCGCCAAATGGGCTTTCAATCGAGATGGGGCAAGTGGATAGAAGGGATTTTGAAGACATCTAGATCCGCGGTTCTTGTTAACGGGTCTCCTACATTTGAATTCAACTGTGGAAAGGGCTTACGTCAAGGCGACCCGATTTCACCTTTTTTATTCTTAATTGTGATGGAGGCCTTGTCGTGTTTATTGAAAAAGGCAAAAGAAATTGGGGTTCTTAAGGGTATCAATTTTTCAGACGAAGAAGACGATATCACTCATTTGTTTTATACGGATGATGCCCTTATCATGGGGGAGTGGACGAGAGAGAACCTTCAAAACACGGCGCGTATTTTAAGAATCTTCTATATTTGTTCAGGCCTACGTATAAATATTCATAAGTCCAACCTTTTTGGGATTGGAACAGAGGATTATGAGGTAGATGATATGATGGCGATTTTGGGTTGTAGGCGTGGAACATTCCCCTTTGTGTATTTGGGTATTAAAGTGGGAGCGAACATGTCTAGAGTTAGTAATTGGAATGGGGTTATTGAGGTGATTAAAAGAAGGCTTGAGATGTGGAAGGCGAGAATGCTATCGATAGGAGGCCGTTTGGTATTGATTAAATCGGTTCTTGAAAATCTTCCGGTTTATTACTTTTCATTATATCAAGCTCCTAAAGCGGTTATTAAGAGTATTGAATCGATTATGAGAAGATTCCTATGGGCTGGCACGACTGGAGAAAAAAAGATACCTTGGTGGCTTGAGAAGTTATAGCCCGACCAAAAAACAAAGGCGGTTTGGGGGTAACTAGTATACAAGACACAAATGAAGCGCTTCTCCTCAAGTGGACTTGGCGGTATAAACGCGAAGGTGAATGCCTCTGGAAGAAAGTCATCGTGGGGTGTAATGGGTCGACAAGGGCTTGGTATACGCTTCCGTGTGGCCCTTTGGCTAGCGGATGTTGGAGGCGGATGTCACACCCTCAAAATCCACTTGCGGAGTTTTACCGCGAGACGCATGACAAACCAGGATCCAAACCAACGATCACAATAAACAAGTCTAAATGAAAATAAATGCAATTTCAAAACATAGTTTAAAATCCCGTTTACAGCGGAAGCTTATTCAAAAACAGTATCCCAACAATGAAATAATAGTTCAACGTTCAAAAGACCATGCAACCCTAGTTAGACGCCGTGCAGACGCGTGCGCCCTAGTCCTGTCGTGCTACCTTAGCGACCTGAGAAAACATGCAAAAGTTTACGTCAGCACAAAAATGCTGGTGAGTTTACAGGTTTTGTATCCAAGTACCAAGTCCACCTGTCCATACTATAATAATCGAAAACCGGTATACGCTAGCTAGGCGTACGTTTTGTTACTACCACGATTGGAAAACCATTACTAACGCGAATACCAAAAGTATGCCCGATGTAGTTCCTGTTGTTCCTGTTTGAGACAATATGCACCCGCCGACCCTCCAAGTCGACGAGCGGGGTTGGTCACTCCCAATAGCGCTATTCACATTTCCCCGTTGTGCAAACCCGCACATTCATGGTTCCCCCCGGGACTTCCAAAGATCGTGTAGTATACAATAGAAACCCATAGTATGACAGTAGTTACCAAATAATCGTTTTAACACATGTTTTCTCCCCCGAAAGTATAAAACCAGTTTAAAAGAGGGGCCGTAAACTCACCTTAAGTTGCGTTACTCCTTAACCCGAGTAAACTCAGCTGCTATGCTAGTCCCGTAAAGCGGCGACCTAACATACGACAGTTACAAGTACTTAGACTAATAACCCGTAGGTTAATTAGTCCCTAGATGTCCAGACCATAACCAAGTTCGTTTGAAAACACCGTGACTGTTTAACTGACCCAAAGTACAAGACTCGACATCCCATTGGTGACCCGAGACTCCCCGTGTTATGTTTACGCTCCAAAACATACAATAACGCAATTACACTTAACATACGTTAACGCACAACAAGTTATAGCACATAGTTCACGTATCACCGAATTACATCCAAATATATGTTACCAAGTTATTAGACATGTTACGGGGTTCCTAGCATGTTACTACATGTTAAATCGGGTCTCGGAATGCTAATTTACACTTACTGCAGCAGTACACGCGATTAGGAAAAGTCAACTAGCAATTAGGTTGGTCAACTAGCAATTAGAAATCCTACTCGCCTCTATTATAGGCAATTAGGGCTATTCACCTGAACTTACTAGCAATTAGGGCTATTCACGTGAACTTATAGGCAATTAGGGCTATTCACATGAACTTATAGGCAATTAGGGCTAATCACCTGATCTTTCACACGAGTAGGCCTCTACTCGCCTGTGTTATAGGCGATTAGCACCCTACTCGCCTATAACATAGGCGATTAGGAATGCTACTCGCCTGTAACCTTGCTGTTCCGGTTTTTCGCGCGTTTAACGCTCCAAATCAGATCCAGAACGTGTGTAACCACCCAATATCATCCCAAACACTATCCTAAACATGTTTAACCCAAAATCCTTCGTTTAACCTCGTATAATCAGTCCTGCATGCAACCAAGTAATCCAAACACCATTCACATAGCATGCAACATCATACTAACACGCGTAATCATAACCCTAATATCCAATTACTGAGATTTCTATCATCATACTATCAACATCAATACTGATCTATCATAATAACATATCAAATCATCATCATGAATCATAAAAACCCTAGCTTTCTAATCATACACACTCATAATGCATGCATATTAGTTATAATCCGATTAACAACCCTTATTGACGATTTTCAGAAAGCTTTTTCGTTTAAGAACAGGTCTGGACCATTAGGGATTGATTGAAAACGTTTATAAAGAGTTATGGATGAAAATCAAACCTTAGGATTATGAAAATATGATGATTCAAGCTTGAAACCTTGAGTTTTGATCAAAAATCGCCTTCCAGAGGTTGTTTATGTGTTGGGGCGGGTTATGGGACGACTAGGGTTGGTATAATGAAGTTTAGGAGGTTAAGTATGGTATTTATAGTCGTTTTTAGTCGTCCAGCCCGTTACTAGCGAGTATGCAGCAGTTTCAGGCGATTAGGAGTCCTAATCGCCTGATTGTTCAGGCAATTGGGCCTACTCGCCCTTACCTATACACGAGTAGGGTCCTACTCGCCCTTAGGGTTCCCTACTCGCCTCCCCTATAGGTGATTAGGCCTCCTACTCGCCTATAGGGGTTGGTTTGGTGCGTTTTGCGCGTTAAACCCGTTTTAACATATGTTAATGCATATTCATGTACCGACAAGTCACATAATGATCGTAAACACATAACACAAGTAAATACACATATTTACACTCGTTCACCAATTCCCGGGACTCGAGACTCGTACGTTCCGTATGCCCTGACGATCCTACAAATCGTCACCGTTTGTACACTTGGTTAAGGACTGACATCTAACGAACCTCTAGACCAACATCCAATGATCTTCTAGACTAACCAATAGTTCCCGAACCATAACCCGACTTAACTAACCCAGTTAAGTACAATATACGCGTGACTCGCTAAGGTAGACTTTCATCTAAACAACGCTGTTAACCAGAATTTGCCGGGTGTCACATCATCCCCACGTTAAAAGAATTTTCGTCCCGAAAATTGCACAAGTACCAAAAGAACAAAAGAAATAACGAAGGAAGCAAACAAAAGATAGAAACCAAAGGAAAGATTTACCCGAGTTGTCACATCATCCCCACGTTAAAAGGAATCTCGACCCGAGATTCATTCAGCTGCCGAAGAGACATGTCTCGACTCGAACGCTTCTTTAGGAAAAAGATGAGGATACTTAGACTTCATCTGATCCTCCCGTTCCCATGTATATTCCGGTCCCCGGTCCGAGTTCCACCGAACCTTAACGATACGAATCTTGCTGTGACGCAGGCTACGAATCTTGTAATCAAGGATCTCCACAGGTTCTTCCACAATCCGAAGACGATCATCAACCTTGATCTCTTCTAGTGGAACGATGAGAGACTCGTCAGCCAGACACTTCTTCAAGTTTGACACGTGAAAGACGTTATGTACGTTACCGAGCTCCGTCGGTAGATCAAGTCGATATGCCACCGGCCCAATCCGTTCCAGGATCGTAAATGGGCCGACATATCGCGGATTGAGTTTGCCACGCTTCCCAAAGCGTATGACGCCCTTCCACGGTGAGACTTTTAGAAGTACCTTGTCATTGACTTGGAATTCCAATGGTTTGCGACGTTGATCGGCATAACTCTTTTGCCGGTCCCGTGCCGCCGCCAACCGATTACGAATCTGTACGATCTTTTCCGAAGTTTCGTACACTAGTTCAGGCCCAGTGAGTTGACTCTCACCCACTTCAGCCCAACAAAGGGGAGAACGGCATTTCCGTCCGTACAGTGCTTCGAACGGAGCAGCCTTGATGCTCGTGTGATAACTGTTATTGTACGAGAATTCTACTAACGGTAGATGAGCTTCCCAACCTTTGCCAAAATCGATCACACATGCCCGCAGCATGTCTTCTAAAGTTTGAATTGTGCGCTCACTCTGACCGTCAGTCTGTGGATGGTAAGCCGTACTCATGTCTAGTTGGGTACCCAAAGCCTTGTGCAAAGACTTCCAGAAGTGAGAAGTAAAATGGGAGTCACGATCCGAGATAATAGAAACTGGCACCCCGTGCTTAGAAACAACTTCCTTCAAGTAAAGACGAGCCAAACGATCCATGGTGTCGGTCTCCTTAATAGCAAGAAAATGAGCTGATTTCGTCAACCGATCGACAATCACCCATATCTTGTCGTTCCCGCTTGGTGATTTAGGAAGTTGTGTGACAAAATCCATAGTAATCCGTTCCCATTTCCATTCCGGAATTTTAGGTTGTTGCAAGAGACCCGACGGTTTCTGGTATTCCACCTTGACCTTAGCACAGGTCAAGCATTTGCTCACGTATGAGGCTATGTCCGACCTCATGTTTGGCCACCAGTAAAGCACCTTCAGATCTTGGTACATCTTATCCGAACCAGGATGAATAGAATACCGGGACTTATGAGCCTCATCAAGGACAAGCTCCCGTAGTCCCCCGAACAAAGGAACCCATATACGTTCTGCGAAATAGTGCAGGCCATCAGACCTTCGCTCTAGGTGCTTGTCGGCACCGTGCATAGTTTCAGCTTTAAGGTTTTCCTCCTTCAAAGCTTCCAATTGGGCAGAACGGAGTTGATCAGGTAACGACGAATGGATGGTGAGCTGCAACGCCCGAACGCGACGAGGTTTAGTAGATTCCTTCCTGCTCAAGGCGTCTGCTACAACATTCACCTTGCCAGGATGGTACTTTATGGCACAATCATAGTCGTTCAGAAGTTCGATCCAACGACGCTGCCGTATGTTCAAATGTTGTTGGTCGAAAATGTGTTGGAGACTCTTGTGATCGGTGTAGATGGTGCATTTGGTACCGTACAAGTAATGTCTCCAAATTTTCAACGCGAATATCACGGCACCCAACTCCAAGTCATGGGTGGTGTAGTTCTTCTCGTGCACCTTAAGTTGACGAGAAGCATACGCGATCACTTTCTCGCGTTGCATCAATACGCAACCGAGACCATGAATAGAAGCATCACAGTAGACAACGAAATCATCAGGACCCTCAGGTAAAGACAAAATAGGAGCAGAACACAGTTTAGACTTCAGTTCTTCAAACGCTGACTCTTGTGGTTCACCCCAGTCGAACTTCCTATCCTTCTGAGTGAGAATGGTGAGGGGTTGAGCAATCTTCGAGAACCCCTGAATGAAACGACGATAGTAGCCCGCAAGGCCTAGGAATTGTCGCACCTCAGTTGGCGTCTTTGGTGCTCCCCAGTCCTTGATTGCTTCGATTTTAGCTGGATCGACATGAATCCCTAGTTCATTAACCACATGTCCTAGGAATTGAACTTCGCGTAACCAAAAGTCACACTTTGAGAACTTGGCGTAAAGTTGCTCCCGTCGCAAAAGTTCCAAAACTAACCGCAGATGTTCCCCGTGTTCGGTCTCGTTCTTGGAGTAGATCAGAATGTCATCAATAAATACAATGACGAATTTGTCCAGATATGGTTTACAGACGCGGTTCATCAAGTCCATGAAAACCGCCGGTGCGTTCGTGAGACCGAAAGGCATGACCAAGAATTCGAAATGGCCATAACGTGTTCGAAAAGCAGTCTTTGCAACGTCAGCCTCCCTAACGCGCAGCTGGTGATAACCGGACCTCAAATCGATCTTGGAATAATAACTAGAACCCTGAAGCTGGTCGAATAGATCATCAATACGTGGAAGAGGATATCGGTTCTTGACGGTCAATTTCTTCAGTTCTCTGTAGTCCACACACAATCGGAAACTTCCATCCTTCTTCTTAACAAATAAAATCGGGGCTCCCCAAGGGGAAGAACTTGGTCGGATGAAACCCTTGTCCAAGAGTTCCTGTAACTGACTAGACAATTCCTGCATCTCGGGAGGTGCAAGACGGTAGGGGGCCCGAGCAATAGGAGCAGCCCCTGGTACAAGATCAATACCGAACTCGACTTGACGATGAGGAGGAAGACCAGATAAATCATCGGGAAAAACATCAGGAAACTCGCGTACCACCGGAATGTCGTCGATCTTCTTTTCATCACTAGTGGAAACAGATAAAAGCGCCAAAACGGCTGGATAACCCTTTCGAAGACACTTAAGGGCTTTCATGCTAGAGATGATGTTTAGCGGAACACCACCCTTGATTCCGTACACAGAAAGGAATTCTCCATCAGGGAGAGGAATCCGAATAACTTTATCGTAACAGACAATCTCCGCGCGATACAAAGATAACCAATCCATTCCCACCACAACGTCAAAACTACCCAAAGGTACCGGCATAAGGTCGATGGGGAACGATAAACCCGACAACTCTAATTGACACTCCCGAAGAACACTAGTAGCTTCAATCGTTTTACCGTCAGCCAACTCAATAATATACTTGGTCTCTAATGGTACGGGTACTACATCTAGCAGTCGACTAACATCCATGGATACAAAACTCTTGTCGGCACCAGAATCAAATAACACACTAACAGAACGATTATTGAGAAGAAACGTACCGGTGACTGTGTCAGGGTCCTGTCTAGCCTCAGCGGCTCCAATGACGAAGGCACGTGCATTTCTGCTGCCGCCCCCATTGTTCCCATTCCCGTTGTTCCCACCCTGCTTCAGTTTTGGGCAATCCTTCTTGTAATGCCCAGTGTCACCACAGTTGTAGCATCCTTGTTTCCCTGTAGTCCCCTGAGTAGTCGGAGCTGAGCTGTTAGTCGGAGCCTGAGTCGATGGAAGTGTAGCCCGACAATCCTTAGCATAATGCCCTGTTCGCTGGCAGCGGTGACAACGGTTACTATCGCAGTTCCCTTGGTGATGGCGTCCACACTTGTTGCATTTGGGCAGTTTTCCCGCATAACCACCCTGCTTGTTACCCGAAGAAGATGAACCCCCATTATCAAACCTTTTACCCTGCTGTGCAGACCCAGATCCTTTCCTGTCATTTTCCCACTTGCGCTTGTTGCTCTCTGGGGCCTTAACAGTCGAACCCTTCGCAGGCAAAATCCCCTCATTCACCTTTAAGTTGGTCATCCTATGGGCCGATCGGACTACCTCTGCATACGTAGGATGATTTCCAGCAGCCACTAACCCTGCAATTTCCGGTACTAACCCTGAGACATAGTGTTCAATCCTACGATATTCTGGCACGTGCAGATCGGGACACAGCACTGCCAACTCATTCCGCCTCACAGTATACTTCTCAATTTCCGACCCAGTCATCTTGAGGTTCCACACCTCATGCTCCAGCTTCTGTACCTCTTCCCTCGGACAATACTCACGCTTCAGCAACTGCACAAAGTTCTCCCATGGCATAGCATATGCCTCCCCAATACCCATGTTCTGGGTGATGCCATTCCACCAAGTCAATGCCACGTCCTGAAATAACGCAGCCGAATACTTTACCCGATCTTCTGGGAGACAGTTACACATCAGAAATACCGACTCCACTTTCTCCAACCACCTTAGCAAGCTCACCGCACCCTCAGTGCCAGAGAATTCCTGGGGCTTACAGTCCCGGAACATCTTGTAGGTGCACATGGGTGGGGGTGGGTCAACAGGACCACCTGAAATGAAACGTATGAGAAACCACGAAAAATGTAACCAAGGTTCACCAATGAGGCAAAGAAAATGGATAAAACAACTTACCACCACCGTTGTGCCCTAACTAAAAGGCAGCTTGGAGCAAGTTGTTCAGATCAGCCTGTGATAGGTTAATACCTCCACCACGACCACCAGCACCACCGCGACCACCACCACGTCCACCATTGCGACCACCTCCACGTCCTCCACGCACTCCAGACATGATTCTGGCAGAAAGAACGGGAAAATTTAGTTTCGCAGTTAAAGATAACCACTAATGTTCATAAGATCACAGCTAGATCCAATCCAGGACTATCCCTCCAAACCCAGAGTTCACCAGGACTTCCATGCATTTCGGTTTATGATTTTGTGTGCACCCAAAATGATAAACCGCTCTACATGGTCCTCCCAGTGTTCTCCTAGTTCAAAGTTCAAATCACCGAACATAGACTCTTAGCTACACACCGTAATACTACGGTAGTTTATGACAAGTGTTTCTATTGGAGTGCGAAAGGGAGATGTCCGAGCCTTGGACAAATCTCAAGAGCACACGAGTTACCCCAATAGACTACACTGCCAAGAAAACAAGTAACCCAACTTAAGATAGAACGGATGATGTAACGTAGAAAGACCAATGATTTAGAGACACCCCGACAAGACCATACGTAAACCACTATAACGTTTAGTACCATGTGATCGTCTAGTGTGTGCGACTCGGCTATAGACTAGACTCTACATGCAGTCCTAGTTCACTATAACCATTGGCTCTGATACCAATCTGTCACACCCTCAAAATCCACTTGCGGAGTTTTACCGCGAGGCGCATGACAAACCAGGATCCAAACCAACGATCACAATAAACAAGTCTAAATGAAAATAAATGCAATTTCAAAACATAGTTTAAAATCCCGTTTACAGCGGAAGCTTATTCAAAAACAGTATCCCAACAATGAAATAATAGTTCAACGTTCAAAAGACCATGCAACCCTAGTTAGACGCCGTGCAGACGCGTGCGCCCTAGTCCTGTCGTGCTACCTTAGCGACCTGAGAAAACATGCAAAAGTTTACGTCAGCACAAAAATGCTGGTGAGTTTACAGGTTTTGTATCCAAGTACCAAGTCCACCTGTCCATACTATAATAATCGAAAACCGGTATACGCTAGCTAGGCGTACGTTTTGTTACTACCACGATTGGAAAACCATTACTAACGCGAATACCAAAAGTATGCCCGATGTAGTTCCTGTTGTTCCTGTTTGAGACAATATGCACCCGCCGACCCTCCAAGTCGACGAGCGGGGTTGGTCACTCCCAATAGCGCTATTCACATTTCCCCGTTGTGCAAACCCGCACATTCATGGTTCCCCCCGGGACTTCCAAAGATCGTGTAGTATACAATAGAAACCCATAGTATGACAGTAGTTACCAAATAATCGTTTTAACACATGTTTTCTCCCCCGAAAGTATAAAACCAGTTTAAAAGAGGGGCCGTAAACTCACCTTAAGTTGCGTTACTCCTTAACCCGAGTAAACTCAGCTGCTATGCTAGTCCCGTAAAGCGGCGACCTAACATACGACAGTTACAAGTACTTAGACTAATAACCCGTAGGTTAATTAGTCCCTAGATGTCCAGACCATAACCAAGTTCGTTTGAAAACACCGTGACTGTTTAACTGACCCAAAGTACAAGACTCGACATCCCATTGGTGACCCGAGACTCCCCGTGTTATGTTTACGCTCCAAAACATACAATAACGCAATTACACTTAACATACGTTAACGCACAACAAGTTATAGCACATAGTTCACGTATCACCGAATTACATCCAAATATATGTTACCAAGTTATTAGACATGTTACGGGGTTCCTAGCATGTTACTACATGTTAAATCGGGTCTCGGAATGCTAATTTACACTTACTGCAGCAGTACACGCGATTAGGAAAAGTCAACTAGCAATTAGGTTGGTCAACTAGCAATTAGAAATCCTACTCGCCTCTATTATAGGCAATTAGGGCTATTCACCTGAACTTACTAGCAATTAGGGCTATTCACGTGAACTTATAGGCAATTAGGGCTATTCACATGAACTTATAGGCAATTAGGGCTAATCACCTGATCTTTCACACGAGTAGGCCTCTACTCGCCTGTGTTATAGGCGATTAGCACCCTACTCGCCTATAACATAGGCGATTAGGAATGCTACTCGCCTATAACCTTGCTGTTCCGGTTTTTCGCGCGTTTAACGCTCCAAATCAGATCCAGAACGTGTGTAACCACCCAATATCATCCCAAACACTATCCTAAACATGTTTAGCCCAAAATCCTTCGTTTAACCTCGTATAATCAGTCCTGCATGCAACCAAGTAATCCAAACACCATTCACATAGCATGCAACATCATACTAACACGCGTAATCATAACCCTAATATCCAATTACTGAGATTTCTATCATCATACTATCAACATCAATACTGATCTATCATAATAACATATCAAATCATCATCATGAATCATAAAAACCCTAGCTTTCTAATCATACACACTCATAATGCATGCATATTAGTTATAATCCGATTAACAACCCTTATTGACGATTTTCAGAAAGCTTTTTCGTTTAAGAACAGGTCTGGACCATTAGGGATTGATTGAAAACGTTTATAAAGAGTTATGGATGAAAATCAAACCTTAGGATTATGAAAATATGATGATTCAAGCTTGAAACCTTGAGTTTTGATCAAAAATCGCCTTCCAGAGGTTGTTTATGTGTTGGGGCGGGTTATGGGACGACTAGGGTTGGTATAATGAAGTTTAGGAGGTTAAGTATGGTATTTATAGTCGTTTTTAGTCGTCCAGCCCGTTACTAGCGAGTATGCAGCAGTTTCAGGCGATTAGGAGTCCTAATCGCCTGATTGTTCAGGCAATTGGGCCTACTCGCCCTTACCTATACACGAGTAGGGTCCTACTCGCCCTTAGGGTTCCCTACTCGCCTCCCCTATAGGTGATTAGGCCTCCTACTCGCCTATAGGGGTTGGTTTGGTGCGTTTTGCGCGTTAAACCCCGTTTTAACATATGTTAATGCATATTCATGTACCGACAAGTCACATAATGATTGTAAACACATAACACAAGTAAATACACATATTTACACTCGTTCACCAATTCCCGGGACTCGATACTCGTACGTTCCGTATGCCCTGACGATCCTACAAATCGTCACCGTTTGTACACTTGGTTAAGGACTGACATCTAACGAACCTCTAGACCAACATCCAATGATCTTCTAGACTAACCAATAGTTCCCGAACCATAACCCGACTTAACTAACCCAGTTAAGTACAATATACGCGTGACTCGCTAAGGTAGACTTTCATCTAAACAACGCTGTTAACCAGAATTTGCCGGGTGTCACAGCGGATTGTGAAGTTAGGCTCGAAAAAGCTGGAGAATGGAAGGGACCTGAACAGTTTTTTCGTAGCTGCAGTGGGAGATGGTTCGGATGTCAATTTCTGGACAGATTCGTGGCTGCGACAGGAACCATTGCGCCTGGTTTATCCGTCATTATTTCGTTTGGAGAGACAAAAATGGGTAGCAGTTAAAGACCGGATACAGTTTGCGAGTGCAACGGCTGCTCCTGCAGTCAACTGGAATTGGAGACAACAGCCTTCTGCTGCAGCAGAGGTTGGCGAGCTGTTTCAGCTGCTGTCCGATCTATTTGAATACAATTGTCAAGGTGGCTCGGATAAATGGATGTGGACGGGAGACAAGGATGGGTTGTTTTCAGTTAAAATGGCGAAGAAGATGTTAGCCGATAGTTCTACAATTCCAAACGATCCTGTTATCAAATGGAAGGTATGGACACCATTGAAGTGTAACATCATGGTGTGGCGAGCGGCACTTAATCGCCTTCCTACTAAAATTGAACTGTCCAAACGCGGTGTGGTGATTGAAGATTTGGCGTGTCCCATGTGCGGTGAAGATCAAGAATCGCTGATGCATTTATTAACTGGTTGCATTCTGTCCTCGGAGATATGGAATCGCGTGGCAGCATGGTGTAAAATAAGTCCGATGATAGCTTTTGAGGTGAGGGACCTTGTAGCGATGGCGGATACGCAAGTGATGTCGAGGAACGAGAAGTACATACTTAGAGGAATAATCTATACTACAATGTGGATCTTATGGAACGAGAGAAACTCGAGAGTGTTTGGCGGGAAACATAGGCGCAATCTTGAAATATTGGCGAATGTGAAAACCGTGTCGTTTTTTTGGTTTAGACATAGAGCTAGAATAAAAGGGATAGAGTGGAATAATTGGTGTAATAATCCGTTGAATCCATTGTAATTGGTTTGGCCGTTGGTCCCTGGTTTGAGGTCCAATTCCGGCGTGTTGTTTAATGAAGTTTAATTTTCAAAAAAAAAGTGTACATAAAAAGAAGTTATTGTTATCTTGCAAATTGTATGTATTTGGAGTAGATGCCCTCCAAATTAAATGAAGTAGCCTTCTACGTACCATTTTACACACACACCCAAACATAATCGTTTTTTACGTCAATGTTATTTATCGCACAAGACTGTAGAACGAAAGGGAAGAAAAGTCATTCACCGAATATTCTAACTAAAATACATACAACACAACATTAATGCAAAATGGGCATCTAAATCCCACAAAAACTAAGTGAAGTTCGGTATTATAACTAAAATACATACAACACAACACTGAAGCATCAATTAGACTATCTTTAATGCTAAAGGCGCCCTTAGGCGCCCTTATCTACCTAGTCAGCTGCCACATCATATCCTTAAAAATCCTTACATATCCTTAAAAATCCTTAAAAACCTCATTTTCATCTCCAACCATACAAACATCCTTACATATCCTTAAATTTTCCAAATCATCTACCATTTTTTCTTTAAATTTAGACACATATATAATAGTAATAAGAAATTGAAATAATGAAAATAAAGTCGTAACATTTGAATTACATAATTATTTAAATAACAAAGTAAATACAAACCAAGACACTTAATACAAACGAGTAAAACATATATAACAATATAATAATAATAATATGTAGAATATTATTAAATATTGAATATAAAGACTTCTAAAATATAAAGTCTCTCTCCAACTTTTTTCTTTTTGCACTTCATCTTCTTTGGAAAACAACTTCACCACTGGAAAACAACTTCACCATTAAAACTCCATTTAAGCTTTCGAAAACAACCTTGTTTCTCAAAAAACAAGGAAAATCATTGGAGATAGTCTTATATAAACTGTATACTATTGCCGTTGAAACAAATTAAAAATATAATATAAAAACAAATGGCTCAAAAGTTGGCACAAAAACCCAAATAATTATGCCCTTGCAGTCGAATCTCTCATGCGGATCTGATAAATTCGGATGAGTTTCAATGCTTCTGAAAATATGGATATTTTCCATGTCATCTCGGAGGGCAAGAAAATGGGCGCGATGGAGAAAGTCTTACTATTGGATCATGATAAGCTGCTACCATAGGTTTAAAGAAAGGTTTGCACAATATTTACGCTTAGCAACCAAGTTAGTGTAGCAAAGACTAACCCAAAATAACATGTGCCTAAAAAGAGACGATGCAGACTCCATTTTTGTATATCACTGGGCTATAACTGTCAAAAGTGTGGGTTGTGTACCCAAAAGAAAACATAGTTTAAGTGTTGTCCACATCAAGACAGACAAAGTATGATTTTTACTTCCATTTTGAATCTTTGTATTCTTCTAATAAAATAAGAAACTAAAACAAGTTATGTCTGCAAACTTATTGAATGTTTGAATGATTGCCTCTCCATTATCATTAAGGTCACTATAAATAGATACAAGAGAATATTCTAATCTAGGAAGGTTTGACTAATTACAAATCATATACAAATCAATTACATTGTTTCCTATTCTATTACTCCCCCGCAGTCGAAGCGTAGGGAGGACGGATGCTGAGACTGGATCGGAAGTCGTCAAACAGAACCCGAGGAAGGCCTTTTGTGAAAATGTCCGCAATCTGATGTCTTGAGGGCACATGTAGAACCCGAACTTGACCGCGTTGTACCTGCTCGCGAACAAAAAGAATGTCTAGTTCTATGTGTTTCGTGCGTTGATGCTGAACAGGGTTACCCGAGAGATAGACGGCACTGACATTGTCACAATATACCAGAGTAGCACGGCTCAAGGGATGATGTAGTTCGAGCAGAAGATTGCGGATCCAACAAATATCAGCAACTACATTAGCGACGCCTCTATATTCTGCCTCAGCACTGGAACGAGAGATGGTGTACTGTCTTTTAGAGGACCAGGAAATGAGGTTCTCGCCCATATATACGCAAAAGCCAGAGGTCGATCGGCGAGTATCAGGGCAACCTGCCCAGTCTGCGTCAGTGTATGCAACCAGTGAAGTGTCACGAATCGGTCCAAGGTGCAGTCCATAATCAGAAGTCCCCTGAATGTATCGAATGATGCGTTTTAAAGCATTCCAGTGATCAACACGAGGAGCATGCATGTGCATGCACACCTGCTGAACAGCATAAGAGATGTCAGGACGTGTGAATGTCAAGTACTGAAGGGCTCCTGCCAGACTGCGGTATGTGGAGGGGTCATCGTGTAAGTCTCCTGAGGTAGCAGAGAGTTTAGATTGCGTGTCAACTGGAGTGGCCACAGGTTTGCAGGAATCCATAGATGCTCGGTGGATGATATCGCGAATGTAGGCCTGCTGAGATAAAAACATGGAGTTGCCTGTGCGGGTTACTTGAATACCAAGAAAGTAGGAGAGAGGACCCAGGTCTTTCATAGCAAATTCCCCGGAGAGTGCCTGCATAAGAGTCTGTCGAAGAACATCGGACGAAGTGGTGAGAATAATGTCGTCCACATATATGAGAAGGTAGGCCGTGTCATTTCCGTGCTTATAAATAAACAGCGAATTATCAGATTTACTTTGTTGAAACCCCTACAAAAGAACAAAGTCAGTGAAGCGTTGGTACCACGCACGTGGTGCCTGCTTGAGTCCATACAAGGACTTCTTTAGGAGACAGACGTGATCAGGAAATTCGCGATGGCGAAAACCCATGGGCTGGTGCATATACACGGTTTCCTCTAAGTTACCGTGGAGAAAAGCATTAGTCACGTCTAACTGATGAATGGGCCAGGACTTGGCGAGTGCAAGAGATAATACTGTGCGTATCGTAGCCGGTTTGACTACCGGACTGAATGTTTCGCCGCAGTCTATGCCCTCCTGCTGTTTGCGACCATCACACACCAATCGAGCTTTATACCGTTCCAAAGTCCCATCAGATCTAAATTTATGTTTAAAAAGCCACATGCAACGAATAATGTTCATATTAGGTTGTCTAGGTACAAGTTCCCAGGTCTTATTTTTAAGAAGAGCACTAAATTCATTGGTCATGGCATTGTGCCATTCTGGAGTGGCCAAGGCAACCTGTGGAGATTTAGGTATGGGTACAATGGTGTTGGTATGTAGGTTAAAGATGGGATTGGGTTTGACAATGCCGCTCATAGAGCGTGTTCGCATCGTGCGTGCAGGGGGTGGGGAAGGTGGTGAGGGAATCGGTGAAGGGGCCGAGGAGGAAGTTGGGCCGGTAGGGGATTGGGGCGGTTGATGGGGGTTGGGAAGTGGGTCATCTTGTTGGGCCGAATGGTCTGGGCCAGTGGAAGAGTGGTGAGGTTGGTTAGGTGAAGTAGATTGTTGGGCCGAGGAAGTAGATTGTTGGGATGGGCTGATGTGTTGTGTGGGAGTGGTTAGCTGGTCTGATGAAGTGGGATGGGGGTTGACGTGAGGGGGGTGGGTTGTGTGAGAGGTATTTGGTGAGGTGGAAGGGTGGGGCGAGTGGTGTGTAGGTGATGGTTTGTATCTGTTGAGATGATCCCAAACAAGTGGGTGGATAGTTGGGTTAAGAAACTCATAGGAGGGTGGTTTGGTTGGAGATTGGATGGCATATGGAAAAATGGATTCTTCAAAGTGAACGTGTCTCGAAATGATGATTTGGTGAGTGGAAAGGTCGAGGCATTTATATCCACGATGGTTGGGTGGGTACCCAAGAAAGACACATGGCTTGGAGCGGAAGGTGAGTTTGTCGATGGTGGTGGAGGGTGTGACTGGGTAGCATAGACAACCGAATACTCTAAGGTGGTCATATTCGGGAGTGCAATTGTAGAGTTAGGTGGTGGGAGAGCGGAAGGCGTGATTTTTATTTGGGAGGATGTTAAGGAGGTATGTGGTGGTTTCGAGGGCATGGTGCCATAGGTTGGGTGGAAGGGAGGCTTGGGCAAGTAAGGTACGAATCATATTATTAATGGTTCGTATTTTTCGTTCCGCCTTGCCATTTTGGGAGGATGTGTATGGGCAAGAGAAATGAAACTGCATGCCGTTGTGGTTGCAAAAGTTAAAAAAATTTTGGTTTGTATATTCTTTTCCGTTATCACATTGAAACTGTTTGATTTTACGATTAAATTGTGTGTGGATTAGGTTATGAAAGTTTGCAAAAGTGGTATAGACTTGAGATTTGGTGGCAAGGGGGAAGGTCCACAAAAAATTCGTAAAATCATCTAAAAATAAGATGTAATAACGGTGACCTGCAGTACTTAGGACAGGTGAAGTCCAAAGATCACTGTGTATGATGTCTAGGGCTGTAAACAAACCAAACGTTCGGTGAACAGTTCGTAAACTGTTCGGCGGGAAGTTCGTTTGTGTCCGTTTGTTTAATAAATGAACGAACACGAACAAAAAATTTCGTTTGATTAACTAAACAAACAAACACGAACAAATGTCTCGTTCGTTCGATTGCGTTCGTGAACGTTCGGCAATGTGTTTGTTTACGTTCGTTTATTTATATTCGTTTGTGTATGTTAATATATGTTCGATCACTAGTTAAAACTTAGGATAATTATGAACTTTTGAATTAGGACTATCATGTATTCATGCCTATGCCTAAGCAATTTTAGATAATTATTTCTAAGTTAGTACAATTTGACTTATCGACATCATTTAGTAGATGTACTTTGTCTAACGGTTACTATTAACAATGTTTTTTTAGTTAGTTGCATATTAAATGTTTGTTTTTCTTTGTTTGTGTTCAAGACCCGTGTTCATGAACAGTTCCCAAACAACTGAATTTCTTAACAAACAAACACAAACATAGAATTATGTTCGTTAGTGTGTTCGTGAACGGTTCGTTTGTCCAAGAAACCTTAACAAACAAACACGAACAAAGCCTTGTTCGTGTTCGTTTGGTTCGTTTACAGCCCTAATGATGTCAAATGGTAAGTGTGTACAATTAATGGAATCATAAAACGGCAATTTCACACTTTTACCAAATATGCATGGTTCACAAATAGAATTATTAAATTTGCCATAATCAATAAACGAAGAAAGTTTTAAAGAACGTAATAAATTAGGACCGGGATGGCCTAATCGTTGATGCCAACGTTCTTGAGTCACGGTAGCAAAAGCAGAAGGTTGGTTATTCTTGAGCGGGAGCGGTTCAGTGAGAGGATAGAGGTCTCCCGTGCTATTGCATCGTAGGATAGGAGCCCGTGTTTTGAGATCCTTCACAAGAAAACCAAATGGGTCAAACTCAACAGATACAAGATTATCAGTGGTAAGGCGACGGACAGATATAAGATTTTTAATTATTTGGGGGGCAAAAAGTACATTGTTTAGTTTTAAAGGTGGATAGGGCGGTGGTAGGTGTTGGTTGCCTTGAGCCAATACAGGTATGGACGTACCATTTCCAACAATAATGTATTTATTAGTGCACTTATTAAAATTAGACGGGGAATATATACCTTGAGCATTGGCGGAATGAGAGGAGGCACCGGTGTCCATCACACCGTTATCAGGGGGGTTCAGCGACAGAGAGTAGAGAGCCTGCTCGATATCGGTTGGTGTGTATCCCGTGTAATGGGCCTGATCTGGTCTTGGGCCTAAAATCCCTTGTGAGTTTTGGCTAGTGGGTCTTGATGGGTAAGGACATGGAGGGTTATGGGTCGGCTGGTTTATTTGGGTATTGGATTGGTTGTTTAAAACATTGGCCCACTGGTTGGCAGTCCAGTTAGATGGAAAGATGATATACGGGTGAGAGGCAGAGGTGTAACACCCCAACCGATGGCGGAATCATCGAGGTGTCACGTAGTGACGATTGTTCAAAAGCACATGGTACTAAAATGTAAATATATTATTGAATAATTTAAATTGTCATACATAGATGAAATGGAAAAAAAAATACAAAAGTCTGAACGAAACATGAAATTTAAAATAACTTATTAAAAGCAAGCACTAAAATCCAATGCTATGGAACTAAGATCAAACTGCACCTGAAACATGTACAAAATAGGTTTTGTCAACATAAGAAATGTTGGTGAGCATTCCTAGTTTTAATACATATAGTAAGTTGGAAAAATGGTATACAATTCAAGTGCAAAGCTACAGTGCATTTATGTAAACTATGTATCATACAAATGAGCGAAATCAATCCTGTGACTGTATAAATGTACTAAATGAACGACGGTGTACTTATCCAATAAGTGGATAATAACTTAACAATGACCATGGATTCTCCGATGAAAAAGGGGGAGAATCACCTAGGTGGGTTGTCAATCCAATAGCGCTATCCAATGTTAAGGTCGGCTTGTACATGGTTAATGATTTCACTAAGTACAAATGTATTCTACATGTAATGTCTAAGCATAAATCACGTATGTAAGCAAATGCACAATGTACTAGAATTGTATTGTAAAAAATGTGAACTTGTATGTGTATTTTGTATAAGTGTACATGTAACACCCCAAAAGTGAATAAAGACAAAAAGGGGATAGGAAATACTCACTTTCGCCAAATGACTAGATGACTAAGCGAGCGTGAAAATGCGAGCAATCCAAAGGTTCAACAACGAAACTAGTCCAACTTAGAAGAAAAGAAACCGAATAGGAAAATATATCAAGCTTCCAATTCGCCAATTACAAGAGCTTATAATCAAAGCTTCAAATGTAGAAGTAATATACTCTAGAAGAAAGGTATGAGGGAGAGTTTAATCGAATTGAAACAATTGATTTAGAGGTGCAAAGTGTAATGGGTCATAGGTGGGTTTTTATACTAGTTTTGGATTCAATTAGCCATTAAAATTGGTCAACACCATAAAGTAAGGTTTTATGATGAATTGAATATTTGACTAGGACTTTGACTGTTTGACTAAGACTTTGACTAGGACTTTGACTAGGACTTTGACTAATTGACTGTCTCAGCGGACCGCGAGGGCTAACAAAATAATTTTTCTAGTTTAATCAATTTTAAGTTATAGACGTGTTTCCTTCCGTTTCTAAGTTGTTTTAGGACCGAAAATTAAGGGCTTTGAGTATCAAGGTCTGAAACATACGTGCTCAGGTGTAGATGTGAGTATAAAACGTGCATACTTTTACTTATAAAAATTATAAGTTTTATTAAATTGTGAATTTTAGTCCTACTAAAATACGAGGGTTAAAAATGAGAACTTTAAAATAGTTAAGGAACCAATTATGCACATTTATGAAAAGTGAAGGGTGCAGGTTGTCACAGTCTCCCCTACTTTAAAAAATTTCGTCCCGAAATTACTTTCTAGTGTAGGTTTCCATGAAACCAAAGACATTTGTAAAAAGGCAAGTAGATTTTAAAAAATGCATCAGCCATGATTTGAAAAAGTTTGAAGTAGTTGTTTAATGCCCAAAATAAGAGTTTGAAAATCCTTAAAGTTTGACCCAAGGTTAGAGAATTAAGAGTTTATAATGAGCAAGGTTTGGGAAAAGTATGTAAATGGTGTGGGCAGGGCAGTGTTATAGTAGCTTCCCTTACTTTAAAGAAGTTTTTGACCGAACTTTATTAAGGACATGCAACAGGATTTCGACTAACAGAGAGTGTAAGAGTATACAAAGTTTGTGTTTTCTGTGTGGATGGTCTAGAGAAAGACTCTAAGAGGTCGAATTGAAGCTCGTGTAAGAACATTCTTATCGAAAATGCTAGCTATTAGTCAACGATCTAATAAAGAGATAGTAATGGGTAGGTTCTTGGTCAGACTCCTAGTCCGCTCCCGCAGTATCGCTCGTGCTTATATATAGGGTGTACCGCAGCTAACCCACCACACTACTGATACTTTGGATTCGTATGGATTGTCTACCAATAGCCTAAGTAGAATCACACAACACCCCCATGTACCTGTAAATCCATGATTGCGTTCCGGACCGTAATCATCGATTTACCTTACACTAGGGTGCTATGCTTTTCCATAACACTAACATAAGTAATACAAGAAACAATGCGTGCAACCAAAATGTGTTAAGTAGTAGATACTGCTCAAATATAAGATGCGGTTAGAGGTTCTTCCCCTTTTAGGTTCACCTTTTAACCATAATGAGATTAATGTGTAAGTATAAGACATGATTAGGGGTTCTTCACCTTTCGGGTTCACCCTTAACCGGTAAATTTTTGTTCACATCATTGGCTCTAAACAACCATATTGAAAAACTCTGAGGATTACACCGTTCCCCTTGGGTTAGAGGAATACTCTTAACCGAGTCGTACATGGGAACTGGCTTTGATCTCATACGAGCTATAAATTAGTATGTTCGTTGGTCATGATGATGAACAAAATAATGTAAAGTATAACAGGGTTTTGCTCACAACAAAATAATATGCATACCAAATATGCGTTCATGTAAGTATATAAGTATAGCATAAAATTTCGATTGAAAGAATAGCATAACGTAAATCGAGTAAATCACACAATTTGCACAAAATGAAAGTAAACGAGTTAAATTAATGCTCAAAACTAGTGTTGTAAGAATAACTACTAATAACTAGTGCGAGAATAGTTGCGAATAACGCGTGAAAATAACTACCAACAAAAGAATAATACAAAAATAATAAGATAATGTACGAACGTAACTATATATAGAATGGTGTAAAAAAATAATGAATTTTACTGTAAATGAAAGTGCGCAGAACAGGCGTATAGTCTACTGGTACGAGGATAACTTTTTGGAAACCGAAGAATGTTTTAAGTTCAAAACAAGTTCACTTGAAAATATTTCGTATGTACACATTTTCATGTGTTTACGAGAAGTCGAGTTTGAAAAGTGTTATAAGGTATATTATTTAGTTGCAAATTCCTCCCGAAAACATATATTGGATACGTTATATGAAAACATGCAGATTTACATTTGATTTGTAAAATATGCAATGCAAGTTTATAAAATGCAAGATGAAACCATTTCATGAATTGTGTGTAAATCTAATGTGTTTCGAAAGACCAAGATTTAAAATGATGTGAAGGATGTGAATGATCCCAAATGCCTTGACGAATTTTGGAAAATAAAATTTTCTGTATTTAAACATTTCTTTAACTTGTGGGTTGAAAAGTCGGAAATTTTTAATTGTTATGAAATGTTGAGAAAATCGAAGTGTTACCCGTTAAGACTGGGTAAACTTGAAACCTTTTAAATTTTCAAACTTTTACGAAATTTATACATTGAAAGATCATTTATTTGCAGGATCATTAAGGCATCTCTTTGGGCTCATAGCGGGCTATTTGTTTCAAGACACAAGGTGTATGAAAAGTGTGTTCTAATTTGGCGAATATGCTTTGTGAAAAGACTTATAGAATAAGTTCTCAAATTAATCGTTTTAGAGAGTAGTGTACTAGTGCGTATCGTGTAGGTAGGCATATATATATGAGTTTAGCATGACTAAGAAGTTCTAACTAATGGTAGTTGGCTATGGCTTAGGAGACTGGGTGCAGCAATATTGGTATTAGGTATATGAGGATATACTGTGACTTTGATCAAGTAAGTTTGCAAACATGAAGGTATATAACAGGTTGAAATAATAAGTTTGGAAAAACCATGTTCATTTTTAACTGTGTGATGACGCAACATTCCTAAAATCAGGATGTGATCAAAGTTAAACACAGAGTTTAGAACTTACGTCGTGGGTAAAAATGTTTTAATGCAAAACGAGTAATACCTTATAGTGTAAGAATCATGAGCATAAGTGAAATAGTGTAAGCTTTAATGCGATAATTTAACGAACAAAAAGTTTTAATAATGATGATAAGGAATCCAAAAGCGAATGATCAATAAATAATAGCATATGATACAACAAGTGACTAAATTGAATCTTCAAATGATAAACAAATATAAATATCAATGATATAAAACATTGGAATTGCTTCCATAAGAAAATTTGACTAACTCAAGTATTTGAAATTTCCTAGTGACTTGTGGGGCGTACTTTAGCCTATAAGTGAATGCTCATCCCAAGAGTTCCCAGGTAGGTATACGGGTCCCTCGTCTGATTGGGATTTATACGAAATACCAGGCCAAGACAGAAAACTCAGGATACAGGCGCTCATCCTTCTAGATTGCACGTGCCCCATCACTAGTGAATTCCAAAACTTTAGCGAGTTTAAAAAAAACGAGATGCAAAAATAGATCCTTGAGATTTGGATTTCACTCCTAACTCAAAGATGTATTTCAAAATTGAAAACGATTGTGGAATGAAACCAATCACTAAGTTAAGGATATCACTCCCAGCTTAGTGGTTAAGTTCCTATTTGAAAAAAATATTCTTTGAGGTGTGGATGTCACTCCTATCTCAAAGATATATTCGTAAGATAAATAACATATAGAGGGGTGAAACTAATCTCCAAGGTATGGATGTCACTCCTAACATGGTGATATCGTTTCGTTTGTGAAATACGAGTATCTTCTTCTTTAAACAACACACCAAAAGAATAACGAGAAATAATCATAGCGAAAATATCTTGAAAGAAAATAATAGGATAAGGAGAAATAAACACGAGAGGACTCGTGAATGTAAGCTTGGTTATAGACTAGGCTAAAAGGCATTCTAATAACCTAATTCCCTATAACCATGGCTCTGATACCAATCTGTAACACCCCAACCGATGGCGGAATCATCGAGGTGTCACGTAGTGACGATTGTTCAAAAGCACATGGTACTAAAATGTAAATATATTATTGAATAATTTAAATTGTCATACATAGATGAAATGGAAAAAAAATACAAAAGTCTGAACGAAACATGAAATTTAAAATAACTTATTAAAAGCAAGCACTAAAATCCAATGCTATGGAACTAAGATCAAACTGCACCTGAAACATGTACAAAATAGGTTTTGTCAACATAAGAAATGTTGGTGAGCATTCCTAGTTTTAATACATATAGTAAGTTGGAAAAATGGTATACAATTCAAGTGCAAAGCTACAGTGCATTTATGTAAACTATGTATCATACAAATGAGCGAAATCAATCCTGTGACTGTATAAATGTACTAAATGAACGACGGTGTACTTATCCAATAAGTGGATAATAACTTAACAATGACCATGGATTCTCCGATGAAAAAGGGGGAGAATCACCTAGGTGGGTTGTCAATCCAATAGCGCTATCCAATGTTAAGGTCGGCTTGTACATGGTTAATGATTTCACTAAGTACAAATGTATTCTACATGTAATGTCTAAGCATAAATCACGTATGTAAGCAAATGCACAATGTACTAGAATTGTATTGTAAAAAATGTGAACTTGTATGTGTATTTTGTATAAGTGTACATGTAACACCCCAAAAGTGAATAAAGACAAAAAGGGGATAGGAAATACTCACTTTCGCCAAATGACTAGATGACTAAGCGAGCGTGAAAATGCGAGCAATCCAAAGGTTCAACAACGAAACTAGTCCAACTTAGAAGAAAAGAAACCGAATAGGAAAATATATCAAGCTTCCAATTCGCCAATTACAAGAGCTTATAATCAAAGCTTCAAATGTAGAAGTAATATACTCTAGAAGAAAGGTATGAGGGAGAGTTTAATCGAATTGAAACAATTGATTTAGAGGTGCAAAGTGTAATGGGTCATAGGTGGGTTTTTATACTAGTTTTGGATTCAATTAGCCATTAAAATTGGTCAACACCATAAAGTAAGGTTTTATGATGAATTGAATATTTGACTAGGACTTTGACTGTTTGACTAAGACTTTGACTAGGACTTTGACTAATTGACTGTCTCAGCGGACCGCGAGGGCTAAAAAAATAATTTTTCTAGTTTAATCAATTTTAAGTTATAGACTTGTTTCCTTCCGTTTCTAAGTTGTTTTAGGACCGAAAATTAAGGGCTTTGAGTATCAAGGTCTGAAACATACGTGCTCAGGTGTAGATGTGAGTATAAAACGTGCATACTTTTACTTATAAAAATTATAAGTTTTATTAAATTGTGAATTTTAGTCCTACTAAAATACGAGGGTTAAAAATGAGAACTTTAAAATAGTTAAGGAACCAATTATGCACATTTATGAAAAGTGAAGGGTGCAGGTTGTCACAAGAGGGTTGAGAGGAAGCTGAAGCAGATCGACGGTTGGAGGAGTTCCGGCCGCCACGTCCCCGGCCTCGAGTACCACGCGAGTTCCGGCCACCGCGTCCACGATCCGATGGGTTATTAGTCGTGGCAGAGAGGGCGGTGGATGCTTGCTGAGCGGCTCGAGATGCTTGCCTCTTTTTCTTGGTTTCTTCCATGTTCAGCCGTGACCTAACTTCACTGAAAGGGGGAAGAGGGTCCCGATTTTGCAGTACCGTAGAAATGCCGTCGAATTGTTCAGTGAGGCCGGTAAGTACCTTGGTGACGAGCATCTGATTGTCTACGGGAGAGCCCACGCTGATTAATTGGTCTGCTAGATTCTTAGCGTGTTGACAATATTCTTCCATTGAGGAGAAGTTGTCCAGGCAAAGATTAGCAAATTTCTGGCCTAGGAGAATAGCGCGAGTGGTCTTATTGTCGTGAAATTCAGCCTGAATCGCGCTCCAAGCCTCGTGGGCTGATTGGTTTGGGACAATAATAATGTTGAGGAGAGTAGAGGAAATAGTGGCGTATATCCATTGGAGCACTATGGCGTCTAGACGAGACCATAGTGTGTCAGTGGTGACTGTTGTAGTGGTGTCCGATGAGGAAACAGCCGCTAGGGGTTTGGGTGATAGGTGGTCAAGGACCTCATAGGCTTGACAGTGGACACGAAAGAGGGTGGTCCAAGTGGTATAGTTGGGGGAATCCTTCTCAAGGACAAGGGGAATATGTGTTTTTATGTTGGAGATGGTTAAGGCAGGGTGGAGTGTTGAGTCAGACATTGTTTCTGTTGGCAAAGAAAAGAAATAAACAGACAGTAGAGGGCTGCTGACAGACAAAGAGGCTGCAGACAAAGAGGCTGCAGACAGACAGAGAGTGGTAGTAGGGCTGCTGAGAAGGATTCAGGGGAGGAAAGAAAGTTGTCGGCGATATAGAAGATGAATCGCAGCAGGCAGAGGTCACAGGAAAGAGGATAGGTATGATACCATATTGAATGTTTGAATGATTGCCTCTTCATTATCATTAAGGTCACTATAAATAGATACAAGAGAATATTCTAATCTAGGAAGGTTTGACTAATTACAAATCATATACAAATCAATTACATTGTTTCCTATTCTATTAAAACTTCTTTAGAGTGAAAACGGCTGACATATATTGAAAGAGTAAATTCTTTATGTTCTAGAAATATTTTTCAAAACTTATTGCTATCTCTTGTATGATTGTGACAAGGCATCAACTTACGACCCTATGTATTTATGATTCTGCCAAGGCATGAGCACTAATACCAATATGCCATGTGTTCATTATTATGTTGATCCTGCAATAAAAGAACCGTTCGTTATACCTTACACAAATTAATAAACAGTAAAATATTCATTTTGTAGTTAGTAATCTCTGAAGAAGTACCTCAATAGTTGAACCCATCATCTGAAGAAGTACCTCAATAGTTGAACCCTTAATCTTGCTTGACAACAGCTGCTAGGCGACAAAACAGACGCACCCGCTGCAACGCGTGGGTATTCCTACTAGTTTAAATTATATTACACGGCAAGGAGAGGCTTGCCCATGCCGGGCCGGCAAACACCGCCCTTAGGGTCGGCACGGCATGGGCGGCAATGGAAGGATTGTGACGCCGGGCCTCCTTTTTGACCGTTGGGACTTTGTGCCGTTGTGTAACGGCTATTTTGGGTAATTTAAAAAAAAAAGTTTTTATTATTATTATAAATACCAAACATCTCACCCCTTTTTAACCACATTTTCTACAATTTTTATACAATTCCAATACTTTTATAAACTCTCAATATTTTTGCCACCATGGATCCCTACCAAAACAACCCAAACCCAAACCCGAATCAAACCCCACAACGTAATCAAAACAACCCGAATCCAAACCCGTTCACTATGCCAATCGATCCATCTTGGGCGACATTTGCGGGGTTCCAACAAAGTCTTAACCCTTTCACCCAATATAGCCATATGCACCAAAGCCCCACTTCTTTTAAAAATATATACTGTGTTATACTAGTGGGGTGCTCGCGCGTTGCGGTGGAAAACAACATTTATAACTGTTCCGTTAAGCCATAATCAATTAACCAAAATATTTGTTTTGGTGTGTTGCATTATCATTAGTGGAGCTTGAACTGCATTAACCACAGTCGAAACATTCGAATCATATGTGCTAGAGGAAGTGCAAGCACATGAATATATACATAGCAATAATTGTGAGAAACCTTAAGCAAAAAATTAGGGTGATCATGGGGAACTGGGAAGTTACACACATAACGACAAACCCTAATTGTAAACACATTGGTGATTGCCTGGAAATACATAATCTTACCTTAAATTGTAAAACAATGTTAATTCAACGTTTATAAAAGACAGATACGTTGGTTGATTTCAAGTTGTTTTCGTTTCAGTTATTCTTAACCTCAACATATTTTTTTAATTGAAAACACTATAACAATACTATATTCAAATTAAAGAGACAGCAATGCTCGTTTATACGGTGTAATAATACTAAGAAAATATTAACCAATGAAAAAATTATGGATGCTTAAAAATCGTGGGGGCAGTTGGTTAAAATAAGGGTGCAATAATGTAATTACTATTTAAATAAATAAAATTTGAGTAAATTTGAGAGGACAAATGTGTAAATCTATCTATATAATAATTCAATACACTCGGGTCGAATGAAGGCCTTAGAGAGGGCCTGAGGGATCCAAATATGTAAATGGGGCTCCAGAAATTAGCCTATAAATACCATTTTTCTCTCCATTATACCATCATCAATCTACAATTCCTTAAGAATTCTTCCACCCTACCTTCCTCATTCTTCTTTTCCATTTTTTGTCCAGGTATCTTCTCCATTTAATCTTTGATTTCTGTTATTACATCAAGTTGCTAACAATTATTTTCGGATCAAATGGACAAAAAGTTGTTTCTAAATATGTCTATTTATAATACATAAATCATCCAATTCCATTAGAATACAAACTGGTTTTCGGATCAAATGTAGAAAAATTGGTTTCTGGCTATTTTTTGGCTCCTTTCGGATAGATTAAAGTGTGTTTCTAACAAAAAAAATTTCTCATTCTTCTTTTCCATTTTTTGTCCAGGTATCTTCTCCATTTGATCTTTGATTTCTGTTATTACATCAAGTTGCTAACAATTATTTTTGGATCAAATGGACAAAAAGTTGTTTCTAAATATGTCTATTTATAATACATGAATCATCTAATTCCATTAGAATACAAATTGGTTTTCGGATCAAATGTATACAAAGTTGTTTCTAAATATGGCTATTTTTTGGCTAATTTCGGATGGATTCAAATGTGTTTCTAACAAAAAAAAATTCGACTCAATTAGATAGATCCAAAAGGTGTTTCTAATAATTTATTCGGATGGAATATATACAAATATATCGGGTTTATTTAACATATTCGTTTTTTCATTTGAAAACCAGGATTCCATCCAAAGAAACAAACTCGATTATGGCTTATCACAAGGGTGACCAATTCTTCAAGGTGATGCATGACCCTTCGGCAAGAGTTTTGGTATGAATCTTATTTTCATCTAAATATGGTTATTTGTTTTTATAGACAAATTGATTATTTCTTTTTTTAATGTTGTTTTTATAGACAAATTGATTATATCTATTTAGTATACGTAATTATTTTCTTAAGGTTTACTGTCATTGGATGGGCTAATTTGCTTGAATTAGAAGATATTTCCGTTGGTGACTATTGCGTCTTCAAATGGTGTTCAGACCAGCAGAAGTTGTTTGTTACTAAGGTTGATACACAAGAAGTTATTGATTTAGGAATTTAAATTTCGTTACCCCCGATGTATTTAAGTATGGCAACTATGGACATATATATCAATTTTAATATATTCGTTTTCCCCGATGTATTTAAGTATGTCAACTATTAAAAAATATATTTTCGATATATCAATCAATCAATGGGATTAAGAACCTTCCTTATCAATTTTACCGTAATTTATATATTGGCGTATATACCATAATTCGAAATTTATTAGTCAACCCTCATTTACTCGGCAATTATTAGGATTGACTATTGACCTTTATTAGTCAACCAATTATTATGTTATTATATACATCATTGACCATTGATCATGTGTCAATCTATATATTTGTATGTGGTACTTTAGTGGAGGCATCACAATAATATTCAAATCAATATGATAATCAGAGCTTGAGTCATCCTATCGACTTTCACCTTCAATTTTACTCAACCCTCATTTACTCGGCAATTATTACGATTGACCATTGACCTTTATTAGTCAACCAATTATTATGTTATTATGTACATCATTGACCATTGACCATGTGTCAATCTATATATTTGTATGTGGTACTTTAGTGGAGGCATTACAATAATATTCAAATCAATAAAATTATGGACTTTAATTAACTATTAAGAAATATATTTTAGGTAGCACTATATTATCGATATATCAATCAATCAATGGGATTAAGAACCTTCCTTATCAACTTTACCGTAATTTATATATTGGCGTATATACCATAATTCGAAATTTATTAGTCAACCCTCATTTACTCGGCAATTATTAGGATTGACCATTGACCTTTATTAGTCAACCAATTATTATGTTATTATGTACATCATTGACCATGTGTCAATCTATATTTTTGTATGTGGTACTTTAGTGGAGGCATCACAATAATATTCAAATCAATATGGTAATCAGTGCTTGAGTCATCCTGTCGACTTTCACCTTCAATTTTAGTCAACCCTCATTTACTCGGCAATTATTAGGATTGACCATTGACCATGTGTCAATCTATATTTTTGTATGTGGTACTTTAGTGGAGGCATCACAATAATATTCAAATCAATATGGTAATCAGTGCTTGAGTCATCCTGTCGACTTTCACCTTCAATTTTAGTCAACCCTCATTTACTCGGCAATTATTAGGATTGACCATTGACCATGTGTCAATCTATATATTTGTATGTGGTACTTTAGTGGAGGCATCACAATAATATTCAAATTAATATGGTAATCAGAGCTTGAGTCATCCTGTCGACTTTCACCTTCAATTTTAGTCAACCCCCATTTACTCGGCAATTATTAGGATTGACCATTGACCTTTATTAGTCAACCAATTATTATGTTATTATGTACATCATTGACCATTGACCATGTGTCAATCTATATATTTGTATGTGGTACTTTAGTGGAAGCATCACAATAATATTTAAATCAATAAAATTATGGAATTTGATTAAATATTGGCGAATGTATACCATAGGTGGATGACTTATAATTATGGTATATATCATCAATAAATAACATTAATCAAACATCTAATAATTTCGAATTACATTCAAACATTGATTGTATTTGTGTAACGAAAAAATACGCATGGTAAATTAGGCTAATTTAAGCAATTGTCTTATTTTTAGAAGGTAATTTTTTTTTGTAAGGCAATTTAATCAATTGTTTCATCATTACATTCAAACATTAATTGTCTAATTTAAGCATTTGTCAATAATTACGAGACTTATTAGGAATTATTCTAATTTAAATAATTGTCAATCATTACATTCATACATTAATTGTATATATGTAACGAAAAAATCCATATTCGGTAAAGCATTACATTCAAACCTTAATTGTCTAATTTAATCAATTGTCATTGAATAACTTATGGTGATTTAAGCAATTGTCATTGAATAGATTTACGCGGCCTTCCTTATTTTGATGTTACTATTTTTTTTACGTTTTTTTTAATGTGTAGTTTTAATGTACTTTGATGTTATTGTCACCAATATCAATTTAAGACATTAATATCGATCAACAGACATTATATGTATCAATATTAAAGTGTCACGCCGTTGAGACATAGCTATTTGACTTCGGATTTAATTTACCCAATATAACAAAAAATATGAGGTTGCTTTCAGGAAGCTGCAAGTCTGATATCGAGAAAACTAAAAAGTTTGCAGCTTGGCTTTTGGATATAGGAGAAGGAAAGGTGGATACAATAAGTGATAGTGAAGATGTTATTGAGATACCTGATGACTTACTTATTTCTCAATCTTCGGATCATGTTTCTGATTTGATATCCTTTGTGTATCCGTCACTTTTGGATAACATCCACATTCTGAATTATTTTCAAGATCAAGCTATATTGGCACCGAAGAATGAAGTTGTTCAAGAAATTAATGATAGATTACTTTCAATGTTTCATGGTGAGGAATTTGAGTATCTAAGTTCAGATAGTGTTTGTCAGTCCAAAGATGTTAATGAACAGGTTGATGAAAGATTAGTTTCTCCTGATGTTTTGAATGGTCTTAACTTTTTTGGAATACCAAACCACCGTTTGGTTTTGAAAGTTGGTGTCCCCGTAATGTTACTCAGAAACATTGATCAGAAAAGCGGTTTGTGTAATGGGACAAGGTTACAAGTTGTTAAAATGGGAAAACGTGTAATTGAAGCGAAAATCATTTCAGGAAGTAACATTGGAATGCGAACGTTTATCCCAAGAATTACTTTATCCCCTTCGGATAAGAAAATTCCTTTTAAATTTAGCAGAAGACAATTCTCACTTGCTGTTTCTTTCGCAATGACAATAAACAAGAGTCAAGGGCAATCCTTATCCAGAGTTGGTTTGTATTTGAAGGATCCAGTTTTTTCACACGGGCAGTTGTATGTTGCGCTATCAAGGGTCAAAAGTCGAGATGGACTGAAGATAGTTATACTAGATGAAGATGGCGAACTGACGAACAAAACATCAAACGTTGTGTACAAAGAAGTATTTCAAGATTTATGAATAATTTTATAACATTTTGATGCATTTTTTTACTTATCTTCATTGACGTTATGTACATACAACTTCAATAATACAGTATTATTTTAATACTTTTTTTTTCTTTGGTTTGCACCGTGGGTACCCACGGGTCTCTAACCTAGTATTGTATAAAAGACATATGTTGTGTTGTACTCTAAGCAATTATAATTATAAAACTTAAATATTAAGAGGTCATTGGGAAATGTATTATGAGTAATATAGTATAGATTGGTTATTACTTAACCCCAACATATCATTTTTTAAATTAAAAAAAAAAACTATATCAATATTATACTCAAATTAAAAAGAAAAAAATGCCCGTTTATACAGTGTAATATTATCAAGAAAATATTAAAGTGTGTAAAAGTTATGGCATTTAAAATCATGGGGTAGTTGGTTAAAATAAGAGTGAAAAGTGTAATTATTTTTTAAATAAAAGGAATTGAGTATAGTTGAGGAGAAAATGTGTAAATATTATGTAAATAGCTAGCATGTGCATTTTTGTTTTGTACTTTAAGCAATTATAAATGTACAACTTGAATCGATATGCTTACTCATTTCAGAGTGTTGCCTACAAATATTTAAGTACTAAGATCAAGTAAACTAACAATACAAAAAACAGTGTGTTTGGATGTGCGTTTTAAAAGCGATTATATGAGCTTTAAGCGATCAAAATCATAGAATTAGCTGTGATACCTCAAAAATCCACATATAAGTCAAAAGTCAAATACCAAATGGACATTCAGTTTTCAAATAAATAATCAATGAACTTCAGCGAGAGGTAATTACGTATATAACATTACTTACATGTAGAAAAACACCGATAGGATGACGCCCGCAAATAGTATTATCAGAGACAAACCTGTCCTCAAAAGTCTTTAAATTTCTCGCGCTCCATATTTGTGAAATCGTTGCTAACCCCACATTGTGTAAATCTTCTTCCACCTTTTGCTTCCCGGACTACTCCACGGCCGGGTGTTTAATAACTTTCCTAAACACTATAATCCATAATTTTTAATTTTTTTAAAATAAAAACATTTAATAACTATTCTATTTTTAAAATTCAAAAAAAATTCATTAATGTTTTTATAAATGTTTTTTATTTTTTAAAAATCGAAATCATTCATTAATGTTTGGGTCAACGTGTTTAATAACTTTCCTAAACACTGTAATCCATATTTTTAATTTTCTTAAAATAAAAAACATTTAATGACTATTCTATTTTTAAAATTCAAAAAAGAGTCATTAATGTTTTTACTCAATTTTTTATTTTACATCAACGAAAATTATTCATTAATGTTTCGGTCAAAGTGTTTAATAACTTTCCTAAACACTATAATCCAGATTTTTAATTTTTTTTAAATAAAAAACATTTAATGACTATTCTATTTTTAAAATTAAAAAAAGAGTCATGTTTTTATAAAAGAATTTATTTTTTAAAAATCGAAAATCATTCATTAATGTTTCGGTCAACGTGTTTAATAACTTTCCTAAACAATATAATCCACATTTTTTGTTTTTTTAAAATAAAAAACATTTAATAACTATTCTATTTTTAAAATTCAAAAAAGAGTTATTAATGTTTCTATAAAAAAATTTATTTTTTAAAAATCGAAATTATTCATTAATGTTTGGGTCAACGTGTTTAATAACTTTCCTAAACACTATAATCCAAATTTTTACTCTTTTTAAAATAAAAAACATTTAATGACTATTCTATTTTTAAAAGTCAAAAAAGAGTCATTAATGTTTTTATAAAAATAAATATTTTTTAAAATCGAAAATCATTCATTAATGTTTCGGTCAAAGTGTTTAATAACTTTCCTAAACACTATAATCCAGATTTTTATTTTTTTTAAAATAAAAAACATTTAATGACTATTCTATTTTTAAAATTCAAAAAATAGTCATTAATGTTTTTATAAAAAAATAATTTTTTAAAAATCGAAAATCATTCATTAATGTTTCGGTCAAAGTGTTTAATAACTTGCCTAACATTGTAATCCCGATTTTTTATTTTTTTTAAAATAAAAAACATTTAATGACTATTCTATTTTTAAAATTCAAAAAAGAAGAAAGAAAAATCTAACCTCGTATGCAAGACGGATGCCTTTGAACACCTCACCAGCTTGTGAATCCTTGTTAACATTAAATCCACAGTATTAAACGGATAATTATGAAATCATGAAAGAGAAAAATCTTATAAACAATCGGAAAAATCTGAAAATAATTATAACGAAACAACAATATATAACAGGAATCGTATGAAAAAAGCAAGAAACAATCGTTACCTTGAAGGAGAGAGACGAAGAACATGAAACCTAAACCCCCAAATCTGCAAAATTATTTAAAAGCAATCAACAATACAAAAAAATAGGTTAATATCAACAATCGATTATCCCTGAAAATCATTAAATATGGAAATCATTATAAGAAACAAACAATCGCCTAAATATGAAAATCATTATAACAAACAAACAATATATAACAGGAATCGTATTAAAAAAATTGAAACAATGGTTACCTTGAATGAGTGACACGAAGAAGATGAATGATCGGAGCGACGAACACACACAAAACAAACAGACTGATAATGAGTATAACAAAGAACAATATGTAACAGGAATATTATGAAAAAGAAAGAAAGAATCGTTACCAATGATCGGAGATAGAAGCGTTGGTTTGATGAAGAAGAAACGATCGCAATCTTCTTCTTCAAATGAGAGAGAGCGAATCAGAGAGAATGAGGGAAGAAAGAGAAACGCGTGTGTTTTTATTAGGGTATTGATTGGGTAGGTTAATGATTTTAGGAAACTATTAACTCACCAATTTTGACCATATTTATGTATTTTTAATCTAATTTTAATTTAAAAAAAAGAAAATTTTTATAAATTACAAGAGGAGGACACGTGGCACAATATGGGAAGAGAGAGGAATTGAGGTGAAATGAGGGAGTGCCAAGTGTCCTCATGGACTTTGTTTTATTAGATGTATAGACTAGATTATACCCCGGGAGCGTCCCGGGTAGAGAAATTTAATATGATACATCAGTTTTACATATGAAATAGACTGATGTATAACTCTAATATTAATATCTAACCTAAAACAATAAACCAAAGCCATTTTAATGACATGACATTCAAAGAGGGTATCCCCTTTATTGAGTGTGCCATGTGTCATCCCATGTGGCAAGGTCTTTATTTTAGGAAAATAATAATTTAAAATTTAAAAACAAAATTAGATTTTTATCTCTAATGTTTCCTCCCATAAGTTTTAAACGTTAATATCTTTTATACATGAGATTTTTTAAAGAAAAAAATTACTCCAAATTAACGAGCGTTTTATTATCTTTCCAACGAGTACCATAGTGCTATATAAAAAACGGAGAAAAAATGACTATTTTTTGTAACCCGACAGGTATTATGTCAGGTTTGGAATTAGTTTAAAAAAAAAATTGTGTGTTGGGGTCGGGCCTGGGATTCGGTAATACCCGACCCAATTACCCTTTTTTTATATTAGAATATGATAACTTATGACATAGATTTGTTTAAAATAATAATAATAATAATAATAATAATAATAATAATAATAATAATCATATATTGGCAAGTCATTAATTATGTTGTCATATTAGATATTTTATTATTTCATATTAGATATTTCAACCCGGGACGCTCTCCAACAGGTAATTGCTATGTTTTCTTTTTCTACCATATTCTGAAATAACTCAAATCTTATTGTATACAGTTAAAGACTTTTGACTGAATGTATTGGTGCTAAACAATCTATGTCCCCTTGAAGTGCTTGTGATCTTAATATTCTGTTTTAGGTGTTGGTGTTGTAAGGTGAAATGGATCTTTTGGTATTTTTTTTAAAGTATCTAATGTAAATTGATACATAGATGTCATTTTTATAGTTTAGATACTTTTAATTTTATTCACTTTACTTAGATTTCTCAATTCTGGACACTCCCAGGGTATAAGCTAGTATATATATATAGAGAAGATATGTGTGCGTATAAAAGTTAATATTAAAAAAAGAGCTAAGCATGAGTTTCAAAAAACAATATTCACAGACCGAGTTTAACATTTGAATATGGAGCTTTGAATGAAAGGAGCTCAAGCGAACACTTGACTTTAGTTAACATGCTAAGCATGAATTTACGCGAGCTCAACTCTAATTGTTTAGTTATTTATATGGTTGAAACTTGAAAACGAACTGAACTTTCAACAAGCAGTTTATGAACCGTTTGATGGATAGTTCGTTTGTATTCATGAACGTTCGGTAACATATTTGTTTATGTTCGTTTGTGTTCGATAGTTTAATGGAGTTTTAATTTTTATAATTATATGTTATATTCTTTAGTTTTTATTTATTTTACCCAAATAAATAAATAAATAATTTATGTAATGTAAGTATAAACTATATGAGATTAATAAACCTTACTTTTAGTATAATCATTAAATAAATAATTAACAAAGACTTCAAGTTTAAATAAATAACTAATGAAGACTTCAAGTTTAAGATGAGAGTTTAGATTTTTGAGACTTTTATCAATATTATTATGTTAGGTACTAATAGGGGTGTAAATTATACGTAGCGGCTCGAGAGCTACCTGGGATCGGCTCGGTAAAAAGCTCGAACGAGCCAAGCCTTAACGAGCCCGAGCCTGAAATATGGCTCGTTTAGTTATCGAGCCCGAGCTCGAGCCCTATATACAAAGCCCGATTGGGCTCGCGAGCCTAAACGAGCCTAAACATAATTATAAGTTATTTATATATCTCTTATAATTTATAGCCCACATCTCCAAAGCCCAAGTCTTTATTTCATAGGCCCATATAATAACACTCGTGAGCCGAGCTTTTGCGATCTTGAGTCGAGCTTTGAGCTCATTTGAGATTGTTCTAAAATCACCTCGAGCTGAGCCGAGCCAAGCTCGAGCTTTTGATTTTGCTAGCGAGCCGAGCTCGAGCTCAAGATTGTAGGCTCGAACCGAGCCGAGCTCGAGCTTCATAAAACCATGACGAGCCGAGCTCGAGCCCAGTCAGGCACGGGCTCGGCTCGGCTCGTTTACACCCCTAGGTACTAAATACGTTTATATAATTATTTTGTAGATAGAACTACACAAATGGTCCTTGTGGTTTACCCTAAGTTTCACCTTCGAGTATTAACGTTTTTAAGTTTCAGGTTGAGATTTCAAGTTAAGTTTTTGTAACATTAATGGGTATTAAGACTAACGAGGTTTATTATTTAACTGGATTATTCCTCATGATATATAAATAAGAAACATGATCTTAAGAAATCATGGGCCATATATATGTGTATATATATTAAGAGAGAGAGATCAAAAGGCAGCAAATAGAAAAGTGACTTCCAATATCAAATTAGTATATATATTAATTACTAACGGTCGGTGGAACAGCCGACTGTTGTAACTTTCGACTTTCTCCCACAGACTATTTGTCTTCCGACTTCGGCCACGTTACTTTTCGTCTTCCGACTTCGGCCACGTTTTTCGTTCAACTTTTAAACTCGGGTAGACAGGTCGTCGTCGTCGTTTCCGCCGGCTGCAATAGTCGTCGACGGTGTGCCGGCGTTTAGCGGTGGTGGTGGCTGCATGGTCACGATGCTGTGGCTATAAGGTTTTTTTGCCGGTGGTATGGTTTGGGTTGAAAGCGGATGTGGCGGTCGAACCGGAGGTGGTATTGGTGGTGTGGGTGCGCTGGATGGCAGCATTTTGAAGAAGAAGAGAAACCAAAGTAGAATCGATCACGTGGTCTAAAACCAAACGGTTCACCATTGTCGCCGCAGTTGCGGATTCTTCAACAATTATTTGTGGCTTAATTGGGTTTCTTGACTGGATCCAGTAAATGTGATGTGGTTTGCGAATTCGTGGTCACCGGGTGTTTTCAGATAAAAATAGAAATGGGTCTGAACATGCTGGGTTTTAGAGACAAAAAGTGTAACATGGTATTATAGTTTATACTTTATATTTTTTATGTTATCTCCATTACCACAGTCCATATAAAGGATCCGGATATTAGTGGGTAACATATTTATGTAGAATATTGGTATCAAAGAGTTAGGCCAAAACTTGTTCTTGGTATTAGATGTGATAATTAGATTACATAACCTTCCATCTATATATAACCTACCTATCCTTATTGAACTAGAATACATCATAGTTATCTATTCCTTTGATAATTATCTAAACAAGAATCCTATTTGACCTTTATTAGGAAGCTAAAAACTTTCTCAAAAATACTCCCTTCAAGTTTGTAGGTTGGTTCCTTTTTTACCCAAACCTACACAAGATTACGCCAACAATCACCCCCCTAATCTTATGACACCGATAAGTTCCTTCATCTCGATGAATTTTAATCTTGGTAGCGCCTTAGTAAGAATATCCGCCCTTTGTAGATTCCCACTTACATGCTCCACTTTAATTTGTTCACGACCGACACACTCTCTAATGAAATGATATCGTGTGTGAATATGTTTACTCTTACCAAAGAAAACCGGGTTCTTCATTAACTCTATAGCCGAAGAGTTATCCACTTTGAGAATTATTTTCTGTTCTTCACCACCGGTTATTTCGGCCAATAAGCTTCTTAGCCATAATGCTTGACATGCAGCCGACGTTGCTGCCATGAACTCTGCTTCACACGAGGATAACGCGACTGTGTTCTGTTTTTTAGAACTCCAAGTTATCGGTGCATCATCATAGTAGAACATTGTTCCGGTAGTACTACGCCCGTCATCAACATCTACCGTGTAGCTACTATCACTAAACCCGTATAACACCTTGCTTCCATCTCTTGGATATATTATACCAAGATCAAGGCTACCTTTTAAATATCGAAGCACATGTTTCACTGCCTGTGCATGATTTTGAGTCGGGTTTTGCATAAACCGGCTTACGTATCCAACCGCATAGCTTAGATCTGGCCGTGTGTGTGTCAAGTACCGAAGACACCCAACTATTTTCCGGTATTCAGTAGGATTAGCTGCTGGACCTTCATCACTTTTAGAAAGTTTCAAACCTGGATCCATCGGAAACTGAGTCGCATTACAGTTCCACATTCCTACCTGTTTTAGCACCTTTGTTGCATAAGCTGTTTGTTTTATTGAGATGCCTTGTGGGTCTTGAACTACCTCTATCCCAAGATAATAATGAAGAAGCCCAAGATCACTCATCTCGAATTGCATCTACATTTGATCCTTGAATTCTTTTATGTCTTCAATAGTTGCACCTGTAACTATTAAATCATCCACATAGGTCCCAATAATTAACAACCTTTGATTCACTTCCTTCCTATACACTGCATGCTCACATTTACAACTTGTAAAGCCAAGCCTTTTAAGTTCCATATCAAGTCTTGAGTTCCACGCTCTTGGAGCTTGCCGAAGACCGTACAAAGCCTTAAACAGGCGATATACATGATGCTCGCGTCCCTTTTTAACATAACCTTCGGGTTGTGACACGAAGACTTCCTCCTTTAATTCTCCGTGCAAAAACGCTGACTTTACATCGAGATGGTGAATCTTCCAACCGTGGCTTGCTGCAAGTGCAATGATAAATCGGATTGTCTCAATCCGAGCAACCGGTGCGAAAATATCTTCAACATCTATTCCGACTCGTTGTACGTATCCTTTCGCAACAAGACGAGCCTTATGCTTTATTATAGCACCATTCGCATCCTTCTTTACTTTGAAAACCCACTTCACTCCTATGGGTTTTATCTTTGAAGGCGGCTCGACTAACTTCCACGTCCCATTCTTCTCAATCGATGCTAACTCGCTTTCCATTGCAACCTGCCAATGCTTTTCCTTTGCGGCTTCTTGATAAGATGAGGGTTCATCATCAATGGACAGTAATAAATCTTGAGTGTCGTCAACCGTAGGATGACTTAAACTCGGTAGAGTTTCAACTTCATAACCTTCAAAACGGCGAGGCAAATTGGACGTACGAGTAGACCTTCGTAGATTTTCATTTGTAGTGCCAGAAGCCGTAGCTCCACTGCTTGCTGAAACAGTCTCTGATCCTTCGGATTCTGCTTCATTCATGTTCTCTTCCCCTTCGAGTTGGTTCTGAATTGTTACTAAGGGAATGGATTCAACAACAAACTCCTTCCATTCAGGTTTTTCTGTATCGATTCCCTTTAAGAATTCAGACCAATTGTAGCCATTTAATTTATCGAACTTAACATCGCCATCACGCATAGAGTGTATCCGATTTTTAACCGGATCATACATACGATACAGCACGCCTTCAGCTCCTTGAACTCCAAGATAGACTAGCAAAGAACTTCTATCATCCAATTTTCGTTTGCCTGTTGCTAGAATTGTTGCGTACCCAATGCAGCCGAATACCTTGAGGAATGATAAGTTTGGTTGCCTTCCCTTTAATCTTTCATATGGAGTTGATTTTAACAAAGCTTTTGAGGGTGAACGATTCAGTAAGTAGACCGCGTGTTGAACTACTGCTCCCCAAAAATTCTGAGGTAGTCCTTTAGCCTTTAGGATGCTTCGGGTAGTGCCTAAGATGGTTCGGTTTCTCCTCTCGACTACTCCGTTTTGTTGAGGAGTATAAGGTGCCGCGAGTTTTCGGGAAATTCCTTGGCTCTTGCAATAATCACCCAAGATACTTGAAACGAACTCTCCTCCGTTGTCTGTTCTCAATACCTTCACCTTTTTCCTTAGTTTGTTTTCAACATTCTTGAAAAACTCGATCAACACATTTGACACTTGATCTTTCGTCTTAATCAGAAACGCCCACATGTATCGACTGAAGTCATCAACAACTAGTAGAATGTATTGGTTTCCACTAGGAGTCTTTGGAGTGATCGGCCCGCACACATCAGCGTACAAGAGTTCCAAAGCTTCTGTTGCTCGATACCTAGATTCCTTCCTAAAGGCTCCTCTCGCTTGCTTTCTGTACATGCATGAGTCGCATACTTAGGCTGGATTTGTCACTTTCGGTAGCCCAATTGCAAAGCTCGATAGGTTTCTAATTGCATCAAAGTTTAAGTGTCCAAGACGTGCGTGCCACAACCAAGATTCGTCTTGAAGTTTTGCCTGTAAAAAAACTGGAAAGACAACATTTAAGTTAATCTTATAGACACGGGTTGGCGAGCGTTGTACCTTCATAAGCAACATTCCATTCGGCTCATGCATCACTAGTGTCCCGTGTTCAATGGTGATCTTGCATCCCATCTCATCCATTTGTCCCACACTTATAATATTATTCTTGAGTGTCGGGATGTAATAGACGTCTTCAAAAATCCTTTGCATTCCCGATTTTCCTTCGACCACGATCTTTCCCCTTCCTTCAATATTCACGTATGAGTTATCGCCGAACCTTACCTTTCCTTTGACCCGTCGATCTAACTCATAAAACCAATCACGATTTCCCGTCATGTGATTGCTAGCACCATTATCACAAAACCATGTATGTGTTTCACACTGTGTATTTGCATACACGCTTGGATCAACATGAGTTTCGTTCAAATACACAACATGTTCCGGTTCAACTTCACATGTGTGCATATATAGTACAGATCCGTCATCCTGTTGTACAAGATTACTTTCTTCAGCTTTCTTTCTTGTAGGACAATCCGATGAGAAGTGTCCTAATTCATCGCACCGAAAGCATTGGAGCTTCGACCGGTCCGACCTTTCCTTCAAGGGTCTTGCTTTTGATTCCTTTCCTCTGCCTCGTCCCGTATTATTTCGGCCATTTCCTCTACCTCTTCCGCCTTGGTCTCCAGTTCCCTTGCCTCGTCCAAAGCTCCTGTTTCCTTTCTTTTTTACTTCCCATTCTTCATAAGTCAAGAGAAGTTTATCTTCTTTAGATTGAGACACCTGTTGATCAAGATTAATACGTTCCTCATATGCGGTGAGACGCCAGACCACATCATCGAAGCCGGTGGTTTTGAGATCGACAACTTGTTCAATCGCAGCTACCATTTGAATATATTTGTTCAGCAACCCATGTAAGAACTTCTTCACGAGTTTTTGTTCTTCGATTACGGTTCCGAGTGAGGCAGATGTTGATGCGATGCTTGATATCTTTCCTGCAAATTCTGTTATGTTGCTTGATTCCTTCATCTTCAAGCTCTCGAACTCCGATATAAGAGTCCGAAGCCTTGCCTCCAACACACGTTCAACTCCCCGGTGCCGTGACTTCACTGCTTCCCACATTGCCTTCGTCGAATCACAGTTACCAATCTGAAGTACGAGTTCTTCCGGTAGTGCTTGAAACAATAGTGCTGTGGCTACATGATTCTTATGATCGTCGGTTGACGTCCCTGGATCAATAACGTCCCAAACCTTGTGAACGTTAAATATGGCCTTCATCTTGATGGCCCATACGGTATAGTTTGTGCTTGTGAGAACCGGACATGCGAGACTTGGTATGTGCTCCTTAACCACCAAGTTCGATGTAGCGGCTCGGTTTGTATCACCCATCGTAGCCGGCTGCTATGGTTGATCTTACTCTGAACCCGATGGAAACTTCAATCAAGTATTCTCTTTTCTTGATTTGAAACTTAATCGGATTCGTAAGACCAGGTTGAGTGCGTCGCAAGTTTCAATCGGTTAGCCTTTGATTGATACTTGCCGGACTCGCGTCTATTCTTCCTTCTTGTCGGATCAAACCCTTGAGCTCTGATACCAATTGTAGAATATTGGTATCAAAGAGTTAGGCCAAAACTTGTTCTTGTTATTAGATGTGATAATTAGATTACATAACCTTCCATCTATATATAACCTACCTATCCTTATTGAACTAGAATACATCATAATTATCTATTCCTTTGATAATTATCTAAACAAGAATCCTATTTGACCTTTATTAGGAAGCTAAAAACTTTCTCAAAAATACTCCCTTCAAGTTTGTAGGTTGGTTCCTTTTTTACCCAAACCTACACAAGATTACGCCAACAATTTAAACACAGTATTAAATTATAAACAGTTATCTTATTAGGTTGCTAATTGAAATTTAATAAATAGATAATTATTGTTAGAATATTACACAAAATAAAATATAAATTAGAATACTTAAAAACCAAACGAATTTAAGTGATTGTAAGACCTCCCGTAGTGGGGCGTTTTTTTTCAACATTTTGCAAAAATAGCGCCCCCAACACCGGAACAGGGGGGCGCTATTTTCAGTTTTCTGGCCCTGGCGTTATTTAAATAACGCTGCGATGAAATTGATTGTCCAATAATTGAATGCCATGTGGTGGTGGTGAACGGTAATATTACCGTTATTTTTGAACGGCTATTTTTTTTTAATATATATATATACCCACAACACATAAATATTAAAACACACAAAAAACATATTTTTCAAAATCACTTTCAACAAAAATTATAAAAGAATGGGTTCCCCCGCGTCATCATCTATTGCGAGAGAATATTATAGAGAGTTTCTAGGCGACGAGGGTTATTCCACATACGAAGAGTTGGAGCAAGATGCCATTACGAGTGCGCTAGCGCTTTCGGCGCGGTATCTTGAAGAAACTAGTATGCCTACACCTCCAAAACAAACTAGGCAGTACTACGAACGAGATCGTGTATCGGAAAATGCTCGATTGATGAAGGATTACTTTGATGAAAACCCGACTAACCCCGACCCAAAGATCTTTAGGCGTCGTTTCCGGATGAGCAAACGTTTATTTCTACGTATATCCGGAGATCTTGAAAACGCGTTTCCGTACTTTAAACAAAAAACGGATGCTAGGGGGATGATGGGATTCACGTCTATTCAAAAGTGTACCCCGGCACTGCGTATACTCGCATACGGCAACACGACGGATATCAACGACGAGTATTTAAAAATAGCCGAGAAAACAACACGCGATTCTTTGGAGTATTTTTGCCAAGGTACATTACTTTTTTTTTAATATATGTTTGTATTTATTTTTAATATATGTTTGTATTTATTTTTAATATATGTTTGTATTTATTTTTTATATATATTTGTATTATTTGTTTAGGAATAATAAAGTTGTACGGAGCCCGTTATCTTAGAAGGCCCACTTGGTACGACTTACAAAAAATTTACGAGGTGCATACGAATGAACATGGGCTACCAGGAATGCTGGGTAGCCTTGATTGTCGTCACTGGCGGTGGTATAATTGCCCAACCGCTTGGCGAGGTCAACACACGCGTGGTGACCAAAAAGGACCATCGATTATTCTTAAAGCGGTGGCTTCAGTCAATCTTTGGGTTTGGTCGGCCTATTTTGGTGTTGCGGGTTCATGCAACGACTTAAACGTTTTTGAGCAGTCGCCTATTATTGAGGATTTCATTTCTGGCAGGGCAGCAAAGGCATGCTTTTACGCTAATGGAAACTACTACCCACACGGATACTATTTGGCTGACGGAATATATCCGAGGTATAGCATTATCGTCAAGACATTTAGTAACCCAATTAAAAACTGACACGTGGCCGAGGGAAAAGGAAAAGGTCAAAATTTGACCGTTGCATTTATTTTTGAACGGTAACATTTTTTTTTATAAAAAATGTTATATATACCCAACACTATATACAAACACACATACAACATACAACACTTTCAAACTAAAAACCACACACCACACACAAACTAAAACGCAAAAGATGTATCCATATGGTTCACCGTTCGGGTCCCGGGTCGACCGGGTACGAGGCCGAATACTACGAGGCCAAACACTACTACTCCGCTGCCACCCAATTGGGGCGAGTTTGACGCGAACACAATGCAATACGCGCAACTTCTTGGCATGCCCGGTCAATTTTATCCGGGCCCAAACATGCCCGCTCAATTTTTTCGTCCACCAAACTATATCCAACCTTCTCAAGAGGAGCCCGATTCCGTACCAGAAACTCAAGACGAACCCGAGGGTTCTGGGCGCGGGCGCGGGAGACGCTCGCATAAAAAGAAAGACCCGAACGCTCCTCGTCAAAAAAAAAGCAACAGGAACGTTGGGAAAGAGATGAGGAGTTCAAGTTAGCGCGACATATCTGGGAAGTGGTCGGACATTATTAATAAATGTTGGTTAGTATTTTTTTTTTGTGTTTACATTTATGGCTCGACATAGCGCGACATATGGCTCGACATATCCGAGGACCCGGAAGTTGGTTAGTATTTTTTTTTTGTGTTTACATTTATATATATACTTTTTAAATCGTATGTTATTTTTTTTGCAGCAAACTATCAACATACCCCGGTGTTTTGGCAACGGATTCGAGACCTATTTTTTGCAGCGGTGGGTAGGGGGGAGCATCGAGACCACGACTCGATATCTGGGAAGTGGTCGGACATTATTAATAAATGTCACTCGTTTGCGGAGGTCTACCAACGTTGCAAGGACAACAGGGCCAGCGGGGAAGGTGATGACGGTGTGTTGGCCAGGGCGTTGGACGAGATGAGAGAGACCCGCGGGCCGTTCCCGTATTTGAGGATATGGGAGATGTTGAGACATAGTCCTAAGTGGGCTGATGTCCCGCCTATGGGGTCGGGTAGTGGGCGCAAGATTAGGAGAGGAAGAGGATCAGGAGGAGGAGGACCGTCAAAAAGAAGCAAAACCACCTCCACGTCGCGAGATCCGGATACACCGACATCCGATGCTCGCTTTGTGAGTTTAGATTATCCTGTTGATTTGGAGGATGAGGAGGAGGAGGAGGAGGAGGAGTTTGATATTCCAAGACCACCCGGTAGACGATCAAAAAATGGTGGCAAGGCGGAGTCGTCTTCGACAGGAGGTGGTGCATCGAGGGAGGAGTTTGATGAAATGAATTGACGACTACAGGATCTTCGCGACCTCGGCCAAAGACGTCTACAAACTATGGACCAGAGAGTGGCCCAGAATAAAAGGTTCGTCGACATTCAAGAGGCGAGGCAAAGGGAAAAGGACATCGAGTTTTTGTCCAAACCGATCGACCACCTCGAGGGAGAAGCCCTACTCCTCGCGATGCATCATAGGCAAGAAATCCTTGCAAAATATAACCTGCAGTAGTTTATTTAAGTTGTTTGTTTTTTTTTAATTTGGTATTGTAGTTTATTTAATTTGTTTTTTTTTTTTTTTAATTTGGTATTGTAGTTTGTTTAAGTTGTTTGTTTTTTTAATTTAATTAATATTAGTTGTGTGTTTTTATTATTATTTGTAATTTTTTTATATTTATTTGCATTTTATTTTAATTATTTGGAATTAAAAGATTAAAAAAAAAAAAAATCAACCAATCACAATCAGGGGCTTTATAAATAAAGCCCCACCACTACACCCCTTTTTTAGTTTCTCTCTCCACGCTGATTCAGCAGCCACATGGACCAATCAGGAAGGGGGGCTTTATAAATAAAGCCCCCCACTACGCATGGTCTAACAAATAAGAATATATGTTTACGTAAGGATTTCGAACGGCTGTAAATTACGATGCAACTTTCTCTTGATTTTCACATGTTTTCAAATTTATGTTTGTACTTCTTATTTTCGTTTTGATGTTAAAAACAGACACTGCAACTTACCACTGGATTTTTCTTGACGTAAATTTTGTTCGACATCAAGTTGGGTCAAATACTTCACTGTATAAATTCGAGTTACTTTAAGTTTTGATGCCGTAGCAACGCGCGGCGGGTCAAAATGCTAGTTACTATAAATTAATAAATAAATTCTAGTGAATATTTAAGCGAGCTAATGTAAATGTATGGACACAGACAAACGAAACTGTGTGTTCATGTTCTTTTAATTAAATGAAAACAAATTTGCTTTCGAATTAATTCGTTCATTAGATAAAAAATCTTCCTGTCAAACAGTTTACCTAAAATTCGGTTCGTTTACATGTCTATGTGGGATGAAAAAAATGTATTCTTATTCACCAATGTGATATGATAAATTATAAATTTACTTGAAGAAACAGATTATAAAAAGTAGAAACAATTTGTATTACATAAATAAGTTTCATACACACAATATGAAAAGTTTCAAAATCAATTTTGCACATGTTGCCCTGATATAGGTTAAGTCGCTCCAGTGGCGAAGCTTGACCCGAGACTTCGGGGGGTCGGAAGTCACCGGAGGGTCGGAAATCACTTGTTTCGGGGAGGTCGAAAACCAGTTTCGGGGGGTCGAAACCGTATATACCAAAAAATTTCTACACGAATACTATATAATCAAAACTTATGCCTCAGCCTTTCACAGTTTGTGCTCCTAAATAAAAACAATCACGTTAAATACTTCAATTGAAAAAGAATTTGCTCGATTGGCCGGGGTCAACAAACACTAACCCTTCTAGTTATATATTAAGAGTATGTTAATAAAAAGATGAAGAAAACTGAATGAAAAGAAATACATTTATGAGATAAGGATACTTACAAGTTGCCTAAACCAACTGCTTGTTTCCGGAAAGAATTTAAGAAAACTTATATGTTAGTAGTAACCACTAGATTTAACAACATAGAGGTATATTGCATCTAAATATTGATGGTAAGAAACAGATACATAACTTAAAGTTAAACGTAAGTGTAGTAACAAAGAAATAAATAAGCAAGTTGATACTTCATAGTTCATAACATAAAGTAGGGTTTGGATCGGTCTCATTAGCATCATTACAAAACCCAAAAAAACATACCTATGGAAGTCTCGATCTGAACCCTAGGCCCACAGTTCTTCACCCTTACTCGAATCTAACCCAAACCGAGTGCAGTATAAATACCATCTGAGTGATTGCTTCTGATTGATTGGTTCTCTCATTCGTTGATTTCATAAGTAAATCTCCCATGGGTGAAGGCTTATAGAGTTATAGGGAGATGGGAGTGTAACTGACTACAAAGATTGTTGAAGAGAAATCGAACCAGTGACGCATTCAATCTCTCATTCAATTGTGATAAATAGCGCATTGAAGAGCCGGTAATGAAGTGCACTGCATTCATTTGCTGTTGATGAAGAGGGTATTCAATTGCAGTGCAGTATATATTTTCAATTCACTTTTCAAGTAATTATCAATTTAATAGTGTTTATTAATTTAATAGTGATGTAGAAAGACCATTTTGTCCCTTACTAACTTCATTTAATTCTTGTACCATAAGCATAAAATGTTGTGATTACTTAAATTTTGTTGGAATATTTGCTAGATGATTTATAATATAGTATAGATATATTTTAAGGAAATGAAATAAATGAATTACTAGTGTATTTTAAACCATTATTAGTCATTACAATAACATCATTATAACTTTATGTATTTGTTATTCATTTATTTTTATTTTTTTATTATTTTTTATTGTGTACATTACTAATTTTTAAACCATTTTCTTAAGGAGGCCGATGTCAAGGCGGGTAGGTGTTGTGGGTACCTCTTACCCACGCAACAACACCATCGCCGTCTCATCTGGCAAGGAGTTGTGGGTTGTGTTTCCGGGTTGTAGTACCTGAAGTGTATGTGTGTTGGTATGAGACAGATAGAGAGAAGGAATAGTGTGTGGAGGGAGAGAGAGAGAGAGAAAGAGATAGAGTAGTGCAAAAGGGTGGAGCCTATGGTTTAGGATAGTGTTGCCATCAATTAAGGTGTTTCGGGGTGGTTTATAGTAAAAGTGAGTTCGGTCATACATGATCTGTGGAACCTAGGATAGTTAGGGGTTGCACATCGTCCACCCTTATAAAGTTGGACTTGGGTACTCTCTTCTCTAGCGAATACTCCCACCCTTATCAAGTTGGACTTGGGTACTCTCTCCTCTATCGAGTACCCCCTACCTGCGCGATAACACCGTTTTCGCCTCATCAAGTTATAGGTTACAGGTTGTAGTACCTGAAGTGTGTGGGGGAGGGGGTATGAGAGAGAGAGAGAGAAAGAGAGAGAAAAGTAGTGTGTGCCGAGAGAGAGAGAGAGAGAGAGAGAGAGGGTAGTGTAAAAGGGTGGGACTGATGGTTTAGGGTAGTGGTGCCACCAATTAAGGTATTTCGAGGTAGTTTAGGGTAAAAGTGAGTTAGCAATGCGTGATTTCTAGAACCTAGTGTAGTTTGGGATTGCACACCGCCCCCTTTATCAAGTTGGACCTAAGAGCTCCCATCAAAATTAAAAGAAATACATAACTAAAGACAAATACATAAATTAAACTACTTTCACCATTCATTATGGGTGACCCTCAAAAATTGTAAAGCCAAAATCTAGTTAAAGTAATGGTTGTAGATATGTTTGTACTCTATTTCAGTCACTTCGATTGTTTCATCTTCCGTTGGGTCACGCTGCCATTCATGACCTAGTTGTAGACAAAAGGAAATATTGTTGTCTTGTTATGCATATAACTAGGTTTTAAGTTAAGTTTATGTGCAGTGCGATCGGTGTGACCCGTATATAGATGAAAGCGAACAAAAAACACCATGCCAAAACGAATGAATTCTATCAGAAGGCATGACTTATTGGACATTCACTTAGGTTAAAGCCTATCTTGGTCCATCGTGTTCTTGCCATTTGAGAGATGATAACTTTGTTTTGTAAAAGATAGAACAAAAGGGTATGAGGTTTTGAAGTGTGTAGTTTTTGAAGACATGGTGAATTTTTTTTGTAGAAATGCGGTTTGAAGTGTGTATTTTGAAGGAAAGATGAAAAATTGTGTAGAAATGAATGGCATTTATATTGAAAAATATATTTTTTTTTTAGTTTTCAATGGTCAAAAACATTTCGACGTTACAGATTCAAAAACCCACTTCAACCATCGGTTTTCACCACCCGTCACCCCTACCGGACTGTCACGGAACGGAGAACCCGATCGGGTACTAGGTACCCGAGAAGGTACCCAACATCCACATCGTCCACCCTAAGGGTCTGTTTGGTATGGATTAATGAAATGGATGAGAGAATGAAATGGACAAGGTAATGAATGTATGATTACCATTCCATATCTTGTTTTGTTGACATGTAGGAATTAAGCAAAGTATTACTTTACGTTGTTTGGCAGACAGTAAAGACGAAGGAATAAAATCAGTGGTGGGTGGCGGTGATGGTGGGTGGTGGGTGGAGGTGATGGTGGAAGGCAACAGCTAAGGATTGCGACGATGGTGGGCGAGTAACTGTGGTGGGTGGTTGCGGCGGCAGTGGTAGTGGGTGGTGGTGGTGGATAGCTGTGACAATCTGCACCTTCAACTTTTGTAAATGAACACAATTGGTCCCTCAACTATTTTAAAATGTTCATCTTTAACCCTTGTAGTCTAAAAAGATCAAATATAATTATAAGTATACACGTTTTATACTCACATTTACACTCGAGCACCCGTCCTCTGCAGCTGTTACGAGTCTTAGACTTGATTATGGTCATTTCTGTTTCGAATTCGATTTTAATGCACAATTAAGCTCAACATAATGATGATAAATGTTGAACCTTTCAAACTCCAACCATTAGTAGCTTTTATGATTGGTTTAATGATGAATTAAGCCAAAAACTAATATAAAAACTAGTTTCTTGACCCATTTTCAAGTTCACCAACAATTCAGTTGTTACTAAATCCCACCAAATATTCATCTCTTCTTGTCTATCATCTCTGCGAAGAAATCTTTGATCATTATCTCGTATTATTGGCGAATTTGGAAGCTTGTTATTCTATTATTCAGTTTTCTTTTCTTCTTAGTTGGACTAGCTACGTTGTAAGTTTTTCCAATTCCTTTTTGCAATACTCTTAGTTTTCATTTGTAGGTCAAAAGCCCTATGTTTGTCTGGTCAATTATAGTCTTTAAGGGCTTCAATTGAATTTCTAAGGTTAGGATGTTCTTAGGAGTATTTGGGATTTTTTTAATAAAAAATCTTTTGAACTTTAAAAAAAATTCATAACTCGTTATTATTGACCTTCAAATTATGAAATTTGACATGGTGATTCATATGGCTGTTTAGGAAGTTTAGAACTCCATTTTGGCATTTTAGGCATTATATAATATTTTTTAGTGATTTTTATATGTTTTAACCATATTAAATTCATATTACATCAATGATAATGCGTTGGTCATGAAAATTGGTGGAAATATTTTCCATTATATTAGAACAATTTTCATAACCATTTTTCTCAGTTTTAACACGTTTTCATATGTTATCATTTTTTTTAATTTTTTTTAATAAGCTTTAATCAAATAAAATTTATAATAAATCTATTTTAACCCCAAAATTCTATCAAAATTATTTTGGGAAATTCTAAGTCAGTAGGTTTGATTCTTCATAAAAACTTTTATTTTTCAAAGTGAATTTAGTTTATTTATGATTTTGTGTAATTGTTATTGATATAAAAATAATAAAAGACTTCTTAAATATTATTTCAAATATTTTTATGAATTAAACTTAATATTATTAACCTTAGAAAAATGCATGTGTTAGAAAAACCAAACTTACATTTTTTTTTATAACACATGATAGTAAAAAAATCATAATTTTCGCCATGTTCGATAAACTTAAAAACCCAAATATAGACCTAACATCCTAAGTGCCTTAGAATAGAAACCCTAGACACTTTTAAGTTTAAATACTTATTTTGGGAACACTTTAAACTTTAGGTTAAACATTTGGATTTGCTCGCTTATGCTCGCTCACTTAGTCAAGTTACTAATTGTCGAATGTGAGTATATCTTTCCCCTTTTTCATGTTTTACACTTTAGGGGTGACTCATGTACGTTTATTACTTCATTCACTTAATCATGGTTTATTCTATATTCACAATCGCAATTCTTGTATGTGTTTTACTTGTTGATTCGCTGATAGTGTGTACTTATGACCTGAATCATTAACCGCTGGGCGGCCTAGCATAGCAATAAATAGTACTTAACTATTGTTATGTGTGAACGATTATTCATCGCCTACTATGAGCGAATACTATATATATGTGACTCTTGATTCCTTGAACGAAAGGTTTGATTTTGGGTAGCATTTGTACATAGCTTGAACACTAAATTGTAGACAGTATAACACGTGAATTGCAAAACATTTTTCTACTATATTTATTCAAAACAGGGTATGCTCACCAATACATTTTTGTATTGACCAAATTATTTTCGTACATGTTTCAGGTTGTTATGAGATCACTTTTAAGCTTTTGGATTCTTATTTAGATTTTGGTTCATTGTATTTCAGCTTAAATAGTTAGTTGGAATCATTGTATCTTTGTTTTCTCATGTAATAAATTATTCAATCAATGTATAAATATTTACACTTTTAGTCCATGAGCTATTGAACAATCGTCACTACGTGACACCTCGATGTTTCCGCCATCGGTTGGGGTGTTACAGATTGGTATCAGAGCCATGGTTATAGGGAATTAGGTTATTAGAATGCCTCTTAGCCTAGTCTATAACTAAGCTTACTTTCACGAGTCCTCTCGTATATATTTCTCTTTATCCTTATATTTTCTTTCAAGATATTTTCGCTATGATTCTTTCTCGATATCCTTTCGGTATTTTGCTTGACGAAGAAGACACTTGTATTTAACAAACGAAACGATATCATCAAGTTAGGAGTGGTATCCATACCTTGATGATTAGTTTCACTCCTCTATAGGTTATTTATCTTAGGAATATATCTTTGAGATAGGAGTGACATCCACACCTCAAAGAGTATTTCCTTCAAAAAGAAACTTAACCACTAAGCTGGGAGTGATATCCTTAACTTAGTGATTGGTTTCATTCCATAATCGTTTTCAATTTTGAAATACATCTTTGAGTTAGGAGTGAAATCCACATCTCAAGGATCTATTTCTACATCTCGTTGATTATGAATTTTCTTAAATGTTGGTAATCTATTACATACTTTAATCTTATCATTCACGTCATTTTAAATCATGGTCTTTTAAAGCACATTAGAATTACAAATAGTTCATGAAATGGTTTCATTTTGCATTTTACAAACTTGTACTGCATATTTTAAAGGACAAATGTAACCCTTTGTTTTCATATGACATAACCAATATATATTTTCGAGAGAAATTTGCAACTAATAATAAGCCTTATAACATTTTTCAAACTCGACTTCTCGTAAACACATGAAAATGTGTATTTACGAAGATTTTGCAAATGAACCTGTTTTGAATCTAAAACACACTTCGATTTCTAAAAATTTATTCTCATGCATCACTACTATTCTTTCAACAATATCACAAAGTCGAGTAAACTGCGAAAATTTACCTTTTACACTTATACTTTTTCAGTTGCAAAACTTTTGGTTTAACAAAACAATGGACATATCTTTTTATCAGAATGTTGCTAAATGTCTTTTACAGTATAACGCATATATGTAAAATTACTAGATTTTAACTCACATGCCAGTAGGCTATACACCCGTTCCGTGCACATTCATTTGCCGTAAATTTCATTATTTTATTCTTGCACCATTTTTATTTATAGTTATTTCTAACACGTTATTTGTGACTATTTTCACATTGACTATTTGCATTAATTCAACTCGTTTACTTTCATTTTGTGCAATTGTACGATTTACTCGATTTATGTTATACTATTCTTTCAGTCGGAATTTTATGCTATACTTATATATTTACTTGAACGCATATTTGGTATGCATATTTTCTTTTATGTTTTGAGCAAAACCCTGTTATACTATGCATTATTTTGTTTTTCATCATGGCCAATAAACATACTAGTTGATAACTCGTATGAGATCTAAGCCAGTGCCCACGTACGACTCGGATTAGAGTATTTCTTTAATCCGAGGGGAACGGTGTAAATCTCAGAGTCTATCAATATGAGTGTTTAAAGCCAACGATGTAAACATAAACTACCGGTTAAGGGTGAACCCGAAAGGGAAGAACCTCTAACCATGTCTTATACTTACATGTTATTCACATTACGGTTAAAGGGAAAACCCGGAAGGGAAGAACCTCTAACCATGTCTTGATTGAACATCATTTCATTACAGTGGCTATTACATATTGGTTGCACGCATTTATTTCTTGTTAAGGTTATGGAAAAGCATAACACCTTAGTGTAAGGTAAATCGATGATTACGGTCCGGAACGCAATCATGGGTTTACAGGTACATGAGGGTGGTGTGTAATTCTATTTAGGCTATTGGTAGACAATCAGTACGAGTCCAATGTATCGGAAGTGTGGTGGGTCAACTGCGGTACACCCTATATATAAGCATAAACGATACTGCGGGAGCGGACTAGGAGTCTAACCAAGAACCTACCTATTACCCATTATTTATAATTACCTCGTCATTAAATCGTTGAGAAGCAACTAACATTTTCGATAAGAATGTTCCTACACGAGCTTCAATTCATCTTCTTGGAGTCTCTCTTTTGACCACCTCTACGGAACACGCAAACCTTGTGTACTTTTACATTTTCGACTTGTTACGTACCCTAATAAAACTTTAATCATAAACTTTATAAAGTAGGGGAGACTACCTTCATCAGTGTCTTTTTCCTCACCAGTTACAAATTCCCAAAACATTTCTCATTTAAACTCTTAACTTTCTAACGTTGGGTCAACTGTCAAAGGATTTTGAAACTTTTACTTTGAGGTGTTAGACAACCATTTTAATTTTTTTTTTTTTTTTTGACAATCCGTAAGTGATGAAAATTTTTAAAGAAAAATCTAGTTGACTTTTACAACGCCTTTTATTTCATAGTAACCTCCACTTGAAACAAATTTCGAGACGAAATTTTCTAAAGTAGGGGAGACTGTGACAATCTGCACCTTCAACTTTTGTAAATGAACACAATTGGTCCCTCAACTATTTTAAAATGTTCATCTTTAACCCTTGTAGTCTAAAAAGATCAAATATAATTATAAGTATACACGTTTTATACTCACATTTACACTCGAGCACCCGTCCTCTGCAGCTGTTACGAGTCTTAGACTTGATTATGGTCATTTCTGTTTCGAATTCGATTTTAATGCACAATTAAGCTCAACATAATTGTAAGTCCCGAAATAATAAAACACGATATCAAGTAATTATAATCAAAGGCGGAATCAATGATTATAATGATTCAAGAACAAAGATGAACAATTGAATAACAACTCCCTTGCATACGATTACAATGAACCGTCTGATACAAGGAGAGAGCTTTGAATATTATTGATAAAACCACTCCATACAAATGAACCATAAAACAACTTTAAATATGTGGAAGGTTTCTCAAATGGGCCAACATGGCCTTAGCCCTTCCACAGCCCAATCCACTAGTTAAAGCCCAAATACTAACAAACTGAGAACTAATAACTGAGAACTACTAAACTGTCTGAGAACCTTAGTGTTCTCCGTTCCAAGTATCATAACCCAAACATTGATCACCAATATGTATTTGATAGCGTCAGTCTCACCAATATGGACCCAACAATCTCCCCCTAGACTGATGCTATCAAATAGTCTTCATAACATGAATGCAGCATTGTGATCTCCCCCTAGATTGTTGCTGGGTTGTTGGTGTTGTTTTGTTGAAAGTCTTCTTTTCTGTACTCTCAAACTCGGGCCTTTTCTTCTACTATGGGAGTAAGATCCACACTTGAATCATCATCAGCATTCGCTTAATCATTTGCTAAAGAAGATGTGAGAGGAGGATTCTCATAGCTCTTTTCTTTTTCAGTCTTTTTCTTTCAAGCAGCTTCACAGGTACTTCTTCATGTGTACTTTCATTATCAGAATATGCAATTACATCAAGTTCTTCTGACTCAGGTACATCATCTCATCATGGTGCTTCATACTTGTCAGCAACTGGAAATCATTCATCATCAACCCCTGTTTCTTGATTCAGATCAAATTCTGCACATTCTCAGAACTTTGTAAGCAAACTTCTAAATATAACAGAGGATCCAGTATCATGAACACCTAGTTCTTCCGACTACTTTCACACGAAAATTTAAAAAATTCGGATTTCTTTCACTGTGGATGATAGGTCAACTATTCAAGAATGGTTGATTTTATAAAACTAAAATAAAATTAAACTCAAAAGCAAAACAATAAGAATCAAAATAAATGAAAAAGAAATTGAAATAAAAATAACTACACATTTTTTCGAGGATTGAATCACTGTGATTTAGACTAAGTGACACTTATTAACACGGATCTACTCCAGTCGGTCCGGGCAATTGCCAGTATATTTGTCCACTTAAACTTATTGCCTTAGACCTTCTTATTTGACTGTCTGTGATTAATTTATCATGTTTTTGGTGTATTAATTATGGACACTCAAGCAAGTCACAATCAAATCCTAGAATTATATGCGGTACACTCTATCATGCAAGCAGTTTCCCTACCACATATTTTCATGGTGTCTGTTCTAGAATTCTGAAACCTTAACTGGGACTTGGTTGAGAAGAGAAAAGAATAGATCATTAAGAAATAGAGTGGTATAATATACAAATCAATTTGATTTCTCAAATGATATAGGTTTTGGTGTTTTGGGCTCTAGAGGGCCTCTTTTGTTATGCACATTGGCATCTTTTTAGGCTCATTGGCCTCTTTTGGCGTTTTTGATCTACAGTGCGACAACGTACAGCTAGGTCAGCATATATCTAGATGCAGCAAAAGCTGACATTGCCTAGCATCCCCAGGTCTTTGCTTACACAAAACAAAGGAGATACACGAGATTTTCAGAAAAAAGTTTCAGACCTAGAACACAGTGTGTATCGGGACGTCACACAAGCATTCAAATAAAAAATGTACCAATCCCAAGTGACGTTTCCTACTGAGGCCATATCTTATCTTTAAGTGTGTCACTAGATCAGCCAGTTTTCCAGTCGTAAGGACCAAGCCTACCAACACATCACCCTAGAGCCTAACCGTTTCAATGCTGGTCTTACGTGTGTCAGCCTTTTTCACAAGTGATACAACAAAAACTCTTTTTGTAGTTTTCTCTTTTTCACATGTTTTTGTATTTTTCTTATTTTCTCTTCCATCTCCCCCTAAATTTTGTACATAACTCAAATGAAACACTATTTTTGTATTTTCCTTGATTATCTCCCTTCTCCCCCTAAATTTTGTGCATAAATAACGAGAGAATAAACTTTATGTATAAAATTTACCAAAAAATAAGAAAAATCTTTTTGTTCTTTTCTATAACCATTCTCAAAGTAACGACCAATCAACCTTTTTCAAAGTTTGTGCATCAAATTTAAATGTACCTGTCATGCTGACCTTACCTCCCTTATCTCCTTTGAAGGAAACATACTCTGTGTTAAAAAATGTAGAGGTATGTAACAGAGAGATGTCACCTAACATATGCTTGGAACAACCACTACCAACACACCAGTGGTTATTGATAATCCTCCTTGGCTGTCCCTGCATGAATAAGGAGATTAGTTAAACATTGGTACCCAGGCCATCGCGGTCCTGGGCACTCCTGAAGCATCTATGTAAGACACTTCCCTCAAGCGCATGTCCTTATTCTCATTTGGATCAGTTGTTGTTGCCGCTTTTGCTTTCCAGACTTGCTTAGGCTTAAGAACCAGTTTTGCTACTTTCGGAGTAACAACTTTCGGTTTCTTAGGTTGTTTAGACTTCTGTGGTTGAACAACCTTCCGTTTGCTCTTGGCAGCATTCCAGTCTCCATCAGACGGTTTGACTTTGGGATTCGCATTCTTCCTTGCCTTAGGTTTTTCAACCTTCATTGGCTTGGAGTAGAAGTTTTCCCTAGGCATAACCTTCTGATATTGTCTGTAATAGGGCACATAAGGACGATGTGCGCAGTTTCTTGTAATGTGACCGGGTCTTCCACAGTTATAGCATGTTTGCTTCTTTGCATAAGGAGCAAGTCCCGGTCTGTTAGATCCCACTGAAGAATGTGAGTGATGAGATCCGTTTGATGATTTGTTTGCAGTCTTCTTACTTTTTCTGCTCTGCTTAGAAGATCTTGAACACCCGTGTGAACAAGATTGTCTTTGCGATGTTGACTGTCTTTGAGCTTTCTGTTTGACTTCAGGAACCTGTTCATGAGAGTTAGCACAAGTAGTTTTTCTATGTGGTGGCACGTATTTATCAGTCGTGCCATTAACAGATAGCTTAGAAACAGTCTTTTTCACATATGGTTCAGCATATGCAGATAAATTAGATTGTTTCACACAAACATCTGCATTATTAGTGCAAACAACATCATCCCCCTCAACCTTAAGCTCTACCTTAACTTCATCTGCACATGAGGTAGAAGCATCAGTAACATTCACACATTTAAAATCAGGGACTGTTGGCTTTACCACACCTGTGCCAACAGTCTTTGAATCAATAACAATATCTGAGTCAGATTCATCTGAAGTTTCTGACTTAGTAGAGGATCTTGAGCAACTGTCAGAATTGATAGATTTTGAAATACTTTTAAACAACATCGATTCAATTGATCCCATTGAAAAATACGATTTTATTGAAGATGTGTCATCATTGACATTGTCAGAGTTGTAATTTTCAGATTTAACATGGTTGCTCATTTCATTGCTTTCTGGTTTAACGAACTTAGCAATAGGAACATCACTAAGTGGAGCAACATTCTTAGATTGTTTTATGTGCCCTTCTGGTTCAGCAATCTTAATTGGCACAGACTTAACCGGCTCTACGACTAACCCCTTTGGTTCTGTTATCATTATGGGAACACTCTTTGCGGGTTCAACCACCAACCCCTTCCCATATTCCATATTTTTCTCATTTTCTATTTCTTCATCCGAAAGAGGCAATCCAGTGTAGTTGTGATTGTAGGGAGGTGCAATTTCTACAAAACCTATACCAGCTCCTTGTTTTTCCCTAAACTTGAGTTTTGAACTTATCATTTTCTCAACACGCTCACTAGAACAATCAAATTTTCTAAAATGGAAATCAGCATTTTCAAATTTTGATTTCAAAGAATCTAGCTCAGCACTAAGTTCATCAATAACTTTCTTCTGATGCATGACAAGGCAATTTTTATTGCTTAAATCATTACTGTATTGAACAACATCCTTTTCTAAGGCTTCTACTCTAAGTTTGTAAGCGGAGGTTCGGCTATTAAGACAAGAAATCTTTCCTTTTAGCTCATCATTTTCTCTTACTAACTCAGAGTTATATCCTACGTAATATTTAGCCTTTTCAGCACAAGCATTAGAGCATAGATCAGAAAATACCTCATGTGAAGCATGTTTGATATATCGTACCAGCACAGGAACCTGATACTCAACAGGTACTGGAACAACAGGAGCGGGTGCAGAAGTTGTAGCAGATATATAACTTGGCAGAGTGGCAGCAACATTTTCAACATTCTGCTTCTCATCCTGATCATACTTGTTTATTATTGAGATCAAATCTTCAAGCTTTGTTGTACGCAAATTCTCTGTGTTCTTGATTTTAAACACGCTTGCATCCCAATGACGTGAACGTGGCAGAGCATTCAAAAGTGTTTTGTTAGCTTTCACTGTTTGACACCTCAATTCCGGCAGACTTCATTTTAGACATGAGTTTCGTAAATCTGTTGATTTGTGCTTCAACAGTTTCATTTAAGAGATGTCTAAATCCATTGAATTCATTTTTTAGTAGATCAAGTTGAGCAGACATTTTAAATTGATAAATGACGATCCACAAAGTCTTTAAATCCGAGAACCAATCCGGAAACACAAATAAACTTCGAGAACTCTAATCCGAGAACAAGAACAAACTGAGAACAAGTCTTGAAACCCGAATTCCAAAAATCTGAGAACTTTTATGAATGAGTCGAGAATGCATTTAGGACTTTATCCAAAATTGAGCAGTCCGAGAACCGTGTGAAATCCCAATGGAATTTCGAGAACAGAAACAAATCTCCGGAAACTAAGCTAAATTCGTGAACCAAAGCAAAAACTCGAGAAAAACTTGTAAATCCGAGAACAAATCTTGAAACCTGAGAACACTTTAAATTTTCGAGAACCCGTGGAACCCGAGAAAAATAATAACTCCAATAACAAGAAACCCGAGAGCCAACTCCTTTTCGGGAACACAACTGAAATCCCGAGAACCTCAAACGTAGTAAACTGAGAATCCAAGAACTTAGAATATGATTCTTGAAAAACGATGATTGAATCTGAGAACAAAACTGAGAACTAACAATAAAAATCGATAACCCGTTTTTTTTTTTTTTTTTTTTTTTTTAACACGAGAACCAGAGAATCCAAGAACCAAGTCACTTCGAGAATAAATATTTAGATCCGAGAACCTAAAACTTCGAGAACTACTACACAAATCCAAGAACTCCAATTTCTAAAGCATATCCGAGAACCTAAGATTTTGAGAACTACGACACAATTTTTGAAATCAAATTTTTAAGAACTCTTAAGACCGAAAACCCTTTCGAGAACCTGCACAAGTTAGAGATTAAAAAATGGCTTCTTTTTTTTTCGGAAACTTGTAAAGATAATATCATATCCTTTTAAAAAAATTCATGAGATATTCAAAATACAAATTCTTCATAAATTTCGGAATGTTCAACAGATAATCGAAATTTTTAAATAAGTGATAAGATTTGATATTTTCCTAAAATCATGCAAACAACCTCCAAATCCCTAACTCAAATCAAACATTGAAATTTAAGAAAAATAAACAAATCTTAACCAAATAGTTTTCGGAAGGAAAAATTGTAACTTAGAAACATAGAATTTTTTTTAAATCAATCAACCAACATTGTTCATTATTTAAAAAATTCTCAAATGATTTTGCCAATATCAAAATCCACGTGACAAAACAACGATGGACCCAACCACAATACTTATGAACCAAAATTATGAATCCACTTGTTCATTAATATCGAATACAAACAAAATAGAACAAGTGATTCAAATGACCAGAAAAACTTTATGATTCAAATGGACATTAATATTGAATAGGAACAAAACAAAACACTAATATCAATTTTTTTTTTTTAAATCCCGAATGCAAGTGATTCGAATGACCAAACAAAAAAATTCTTTCAATCAAAAACCCCTTGAATCCCTTGATATCAAAACCGAGCCTTGAACAAGCTTCAATGGCTCTGATACCAATTGTAAGTCCCGAAATAATAAAACACGATATCAAGTAATTGTAATCAAAGGCGGAATCAATGATTATAATGATTCAAGAACAAAGATGAACAATTGAATAACAACTCCCTTGCATACGATTACAATGAACCGTCTGATACAAGGAGAGAGCTTTGAATATTATTGATAAAACCACTCCATACAAATGAACCATAAAACAACTTTAAATATGTGGAAGGTTTCTCAAATGGGCCAACATGGCCTTAGCCCTTCCACAGCCCAATCCACTAGTTAAAGCCCAAATACTAACAAACTGAGAACTAATAACTGAGAACTACTAAACTGTCTGAGAACCTTAGTGTTCTCCGTTCCAAGTATCATAACCCAAACATTGATCACCAATATGTATTTGATAGCGTCAGTCTCACCAATATGGACCCAACAATAATGATGATAAATGTTGAACCTTTCAAACTCCAACCATTAGTAGCTTTTATGATTGGTTTAATGATGAATTAAGCCAAAAACTAATATAAAAACTAGTTTCTTGACCCATTTTCAAGTTCACCAACAATTCAGTTGTTACTAAATCCCACCAAATATTCATCTCTTCTTGTCTATCATCTTTGCGAAGAAATCTTTGATCATTATCTCGTATTATTGGCGAATTTGGAAGCTTATTATTCTATTATTCAGTTTTCTTTTCTTCTTAGTTGGACTAGCTACGTTGTAAGTTTTTCCAATTCCTTTTTGCAATACTCTTAGTTTTCATTTGTAGGTCAAAAGCCCTATGTTTGTCTGGTCAATTATAGTCTTTAAGGGCTTCAATTGAATTTCTAAGGTTAGGATGTTCTTAGGAGTATTTGGGATTTTTTTAATAAAAAATCTTTTGAACTTTAAAAAAAATTCATAACTCGTTATTATTGACCTTCAAATTATGAAATTTGACATGGTGATTCATATGGCTGTTTAGGAAGTTTAGAACTCCATTTTGGCATTTTAGGCATTATATAATATTTTTTAGTGATTTTTATATGTTTTAACCATATTAAATTCATATTACATCAATGATAATGCGTTGGTCATGAAAATTGGTGGAAATATTTTCCATTATATTAGAACAATTTTCATAACCATTTTTCTCAGTTTTAACACGTTTTCATATGTTATCATTTTTTTTAATTTTTTTTAATAAGCTTTAATCAAATAAAATTTATAATAAATCTATTTTAACCCCAAAATTCTATCAAAATTATTTTGGGAAATTCTAAGTCAGTAGGTTTGATTCTTCATAAAAACTTTTATTTTTCAAAGTGAATTTAGTTTATTTATGATTTTGTGTAATTGTTATTAATATAAAAATAATAAAAGACTTCTTAAATATTATTTCAAATATTTTTATGAATTAAACTTAATATTATTAACCTTAGAAAAATGCATGTGTTAGAAAAACCAAACTTACATTTTTTTTATAACACATGATAGTAAAAAAATCATAATTTTCGCCATGTTCGATAAACTTAAAAACCCAAATATAGACCTAACATCCTAAGTGCCTTAGAATAGAAACCCTAGACACTTTTAAGTTTAAATACTTATTTTGGGAACACTTTAAACTTTAGGTTAAACATTTGGATTTGCTCGCTTATGCTCGCTCACTTAGTCAAGTTACTAATTGTCGAATGTGAGTATATCTTTCCCCTTTTTCATGTTTTACACTTTTGGGGTGATTCATGTACGTTTATTACTTCATTCACTTAATCATGGTTTATTCTATATTCACAATCGCAATTCTTGTATGTGTTTTACTTGTTGATTCGCTGATAGTGTGTACTTATGACCTGAATCATTAACCGCTGGGCGGCCTAGCATAGCAATAAATAGTACTTAACTATTGTTATGTGTGAACGATTATTCATCGCCTACTATGAGCGAATACTATATATATGTGACTCTTGATTCCTTGAACGAAAGGTTTGATTTTGGGTAGCATTTGTACATAGCTTGAACACTAAATTGTAGACAGTATAACACGTGAATTGCGAAACATTTTTCTACTATATTTATTCAAAACAGGGTATGCTCACCAATACATTTTTGTATTGACCAAATTATTTTCGTACATGTTTCAGGTTGTTATGAGATCACTTTTAAGCTTTTGGATTCTTATTTAGATTTTGGTTCATTGTATTTCAGTTTAAATAGTTAGTTGGAATCATTGTATCTTTGGTTTCTCATGTAATAAATTATTCAATCAATGTATAAATATTTACACTTTTAGTCCATGAGCTATTGAACAATCGTCACTACGTGACACCTCGATGTTTCCGCCATCGGTTGGGGTGTTACAATAGCGGCGATGGTGATGGGTGGTAGTTAGCGACGACGATGGTGGGTGGTGGTGGTTGATGGTGACGATGGTGGGTGGGTAACGGTGGGTAGTGGGTGGCGACGACGGTGGTAGGTGGAGGTGGATGGCGCCGATGGTGGGTGTGTGGCGGTAGTGGTGGTGGGTGGTGGCGGTGGTAGGTGGAGGTGGATGGCGTCGGTGGTGGGTGGTAGCGGTGGTGGGTGGCGGCGATAGTGGGTGGTTGTGGTGGTGGGTTTTGGTGTTAATGAAGGGTGAAAGTGAATGAAATTAAAAAAAAAACATAAGGGATGGATTGAATGGTTTTGAGATAATAAAATATCTTATAGAATGGATGATTATATTCCATTGACCAATTAAAGGGTCAATAAAAAGAGACGTGTCATTACAAAGTGCGCTAGTAGCCGGATAATCTAAAATATTTGTGCTATTATTTATAAGTTTCAATTGTCAGATAATTTATTATTCTTGAAACTAGGTTTTGATTAATTTTTTACTATAAACTAATCGACATTGTTTCCATGAAGATATGGACCACTGAAATTTTTTTGTCCCCGTCTCACGTCGTGAAACACATGGAATTATTAAGTTATTAAATCCTTTCTCTTTATTCTTTCTTTCTTTCTTTTTTTTAATGTCTTGGACTAGGAGAGTGAAAATAATATCATAAGATGCAATCAAATGAGACTAAATATCATTGAAATGAATCCGTATTTCAAAAGGTAATTAAACAACTTGTATAAAGGGGCAGAAATACAATGAAATTGAAATTTGTCCAAAAAAATATATGATAGTCAGTGGGTTAGTAACCGGGTCAAAGGATAAGAATGGGTTAATGCCCACGTGTGTGAAAATTGATAGTTTGGAGCCCATGATGAATGTTGAAGACCCATGCACTCTCATGCTCACAACAGTTATTGAATTGCATTTACCTATGTTTTTATTGTCATTTTCTTTATGCTTTTTATAGTTATAAGATATGCATTATTATTAGTACTTTAACCTTCCATTTTCTAAAGAATAGGATGCACGTAGGGTAGTTTATTTTCCATTTTTCTATATGTATGTTATCCTCATGTAAATGAAAAGATCAGTGTGTTTTTATGAATGAAAGTTTCTTTGTGTTAATTTTACTCATTGGATTATGAGTTGAGTTAATATTGTTTCCATGCTAGTTCAAGAGTGGCATCTTGGATGGTGTTCTTGGAACCTAAGCTAGAATTGAGTGGTGATTTCTGTATCTCAATTCGTGTTTAGATTGCCCTAATCGTTTCTTGTGTGGTGTTTCTGTATCACAAGAGACCGTTAGATTTATCCGTTTCGTTTAATTTCAAATTATCTATCCGTTGCGTGTTCAATTTGCTATCAATATATATGATAAAATCCAAGTTATTAAGAAGAATACAATTTGATTCCTCTAGTTATAATTGCTAGAAAGAAAAAAAAAAAACAACTTTAAACCAAAAGTTTATGTGGTACTTATTTGTTTAGAATAAATAACAATTTATTATCTAAACATACTTTTATTTTTATAGATAAAATTTACTTAGACCCCCGTAGTGGGGCTTTATTTTTCGAAATTTAGCAAAAATAGCGCCCCCAACACTGGAACAGGGGGCGCTATTTTATCAAAAGTGGGTTGGGCTCTATATTTATAACGCCGGTGCTCAAAAAACTCAACCAATCAAAACTTGCCATGTGGCAAGTTCAAATATATTGTTCTTTTTTTTTAATAATACTAATAATAAACATAATAATAATAATAATTTAAACATAAAATTATATTAAATAAAATAATAAAATTTAAAATTTTCCCCCCAAACCGTTTGAAATTCAAAATTCCCCCCCAAACGTTTAAATTTCAAATTTTGAATTTCAAACGGTTCCCTCCAAACGGTCATATTTCTAACCCTATAAATACAACACCAAATCTGATTTTTCAGTCACACCTCCAATTCTTCATCCTCAAAACAATGAATAACATGGGTGCTGGTTTTCAAGCAGGAGCTGCCGGACCGTCTAATATCCGGCAGTACTCTCGCCGGGTCAGGGGACGGGTCCGCCCCTGGAGACAACCATTCACCTCCTCTACTCCTCCTACTGCTGCACAACCTCCTATTTCTCCTCCTCCTCCACAACATTGGTTATATCCCCCTCCTGCTGCTGTTGCTGCTGCACAACCAACCTTTCCTCCTCCTAAAGCCGATGATGACTGGACGGATGAGGAAATAGTCTGGGCCATGGATTATGTCATGGCCCAGCAACAAATGGAGCGACTAACGTTGTCGCCCCTACCCCCTGGGCTGCTTTAGTCCCCTACCACCAGACTACCCCCACCCCTACCACCATCCCCCAACACCAGACTACCCCCATCCCCATCCCCCAACACCAGGCTACCCCCACCCCCTACCACAAGACTTCCCCAACTGAGGGGGACTTGGAAGCCCTCAGGGAGATTGAGGAGGAGGAACTCTACTGGAGCCGACCTACCCCTCCTCGTGAGTACTACTACTTCCCCTCGGATGCGAGATCCGATGGACGTGATAGCTCACGTTCCGTCTCACCTGAGTACATCACCCTCCCCGGGGAATGGGACAACTACTCTCCATAGTGGAGAAATTAGGATTAATAAGTAATTTAGGATTAATAAGTAATTTAGGAATTTAGGAAGTGTGTAACTTTTTTTTTAATATTAGTTGTAATTTTTTTTAATATCAGTTGTGTGTTTTTATTATTATTTGTAATTTTTTTATATTTATTTGCATTTTATTTTAATTATTTTGAATTAAAAGATTAAAAAAAATCAAAAAAATCAACCAATCACAATCAGGGGCTTTATAAATAAAGCCCCACCGCTACACCCCTTTTTCAGTTTCTCTCTCCATGCTGACTCAGCAGCCACGTGAACCAATCAGAAAGGGGGGCTTTATATATAAAGCCCCTCACTACGCATGGTCTTAGTAAAAGAATAAACTTTTTTTTTTTTTTTTTTAAATATAAATCATTTCATTATAATATCACCACCAAATACGAAATTTACATCACAATAGAAGGTAGACGGGCAACAAGTTGCGCCGCCACCCCTTTCTGAATTGCAAAACCTAGTCTACTAAAGACAAATCCTTGCCCCTGTGGAGATGAACTATTGCCGTGGACGACCCGTTGGACCCTGGTCAAGAAACGAATAGCTTCTGGCGCTAGGGAGCCAAAGGTATCGAATGCCAAAGGGATAAAGACATGTTGGTTCTCTGCACAAGCTTTAGCATGCTTATCTACTTTCTTTGATTCCGCCTTCCGCGACGCTTGCCCAGCTACAAACCCTGTTTCCCTTAAACCAACCAACGGAGATACCCCTGTGAGGTCCACGCAAGCATGTTTCCCCCTCTCCCAACCAAAGACAATTTAAAACATCAAATTATTTTTTGTAAGATGTTATTGACTTAAATCCAAAAGCTCATTTATTTTGTGCGACTGCCAATAAAATTTATAAGATAACTTATATGATTTAATAATTATAAACAGGTGGGGCAAGTCATTGACTTAGAAGAAGCCAACATCTACTTGACGTCTCTTTATGTGTACATGATGTTAAATATAACACATTGGTGTAGTTCTAGACTTCCAGTTGCCATAAGGGACGTGAGCTATTTGGAGAAATGAAGTGGTTATGGCTATGGTCAAGTTTGCTATGTGTTCTAATTTTGGCTATGAGGGCTACGGCTAAAGTTTTTGACGGCCCTCCTTATCGGGTTCTTTTGGATACCGACGTTGATACTGATGATCTCTTTGCTTTATTATATCTCTTGAAGTCCAACCGGTCTGAATTTAATTTACAGGTTTTTTTCTTTTACATACTCAAAATACACATTTATCACTTCATTTGATTGTTCAGTTCCTCTGGTTAAGTTCGTTTTACTATTTGGAAGAAAATTATTTAAACACAGAAATTTATCGGGAAATATTTCTTTGTATCGTGATCTTGTTTTTAGTCTGTCGGTTCATACCACCAAACCTAGCATGATATTTTGGAATATTGATTTTTCAAACAAGAAAAATCATAGCCATTGTCATTTGTGCAACTATAATCAAACAATTTGTCAAATTTATCGACTTACAAATAATAGAAAATTAAATAATTTTATTGAAAAGTTAGTTGAACGTAGTTAATAAATGAAAAAAAAAATATTTTTTGTTAAACTTTATATAAATTTGGGTAACAATCGCTTCCTTCCATACATTAAAAAATTAAGTTAACAATGAAACAGTATTTGAGTGTTCTACTTAATAAGTCCACTGGGTATATTTTAACAATTCGTAACTCTACCTAGATGCCACATCATTTACTTTCTACATTTCACTCCACTTCACCTTGGAAATGGTTTAACTTAACATAACCATACATTTTAATGGTTTTTGGTTTATAAAAGCAAAATAATTTAATTAATTCAATCTCTCAACACCCCGTTAACAACTATCCCTTTTTAACACCTCTTAACACAAGAAGGGGGGTGGTGTGCAACGCCGGTTAACATGTCATGTCACTTTTAACCCCCCCCACATGTTAATGTACACCCCATGACCTAAGGCATTGGAGTCTACCTTAAGGTGTTAACGATCAGGTGGCATCTTAATTTCCATTGCACGCCCCCTTCTTGTGTTAAGGCGCATTAAATTGGCTTTATGTTAACATGTTAACAAGAATCAAATTAGAGAAAATTAAGGGGATAATGACGTTAAACCATATCTTTGAAGTGATGTAGAGTGAAAAGGAAAAAATTGAGGAATATGGCATCTAGAATTTAGAAACTAGATATTTGTTTAATTTGTAATTTTGAACGTGTAGATTTAGTTTTATATTTATATTTATATCTATATTATTATAAAATACACCTCTTTGCGATAAAATTATAATTTTCATACAATTTTAACACGTATTACAAAAGCTTTTATGCGTTTGGTACAAACATTTTATACACGGTAGTGTATAAATTACATTTTTGTCATGCGTCTTTTGACATACCACTACATTCAATTCATATTTAGTGATATGAAATTTATTTGTTTTTATTTATTTATTTATTTAAATTTATACTATATATAAATATATCTCTGGGGACAATAGTAAGCATGAAATTTATTTGTTTATATTTATTTATATTATTATAAAATACGTCTATAAAGATAAATCATGGCTATTAAGACATGTCTGGTTTTTTGGTACTAATGGTGGAGGGGGCGTACAATAATGGCGTCGTGACCATGAAATATTGCAACAACCTCCACGGTTACAGCGTGATGGATGATCACCGTGGTATGAATAGGCATATTACATTATAAATTACTTTAATCTAGTTTTATTATTTCTTTTTATTTTTTAATCTTTTTTACACTGTTATTTAAGTCGAGTCACAACTATTTAAGTTAGAAATTGATATCACGTCACCATTCTACTACTGTCGTTGCAGTTTGTCTCCACCACATCATACATGCACCTCCCTAGTTATATTAGGGGAAGGGGCGCTCCGCTGAATAAGTTTCCACTTCACTGATTTCTACCAATTCTGCACTGTCACATCACTTCACTGATTTCCTTCACTGAAACACTTTTTTGAAGGTAGCACTCCAGTGATTCTTTACCTAACTATCAATTATTTTCACAAAAAAATAAAAAAATAAAATAATAATAATAATAATAATAATAATAATAAAAGAAAATAAGAAAGGACAAAAGTCATAATTATCACACAAATAATTTCTTTAAAACTAAAAATATAATATTCACATATCTTCTTCCCTACCTTCTTCTCTACCTGTAATTAACCTTCTTAACCAAAAGAAAAAAAAAAACACAACTCTATATATTTCAATGTTTATTTTCTTCATCTCTTCTTAGAAACATGTATTAATATTATCATGGTTGCACTCGGTAAGCATTTTTTTTTATTTATGAGGAGAGAGAAATTCAAGGGTATCAGCTCGTTAACTACAACCAGATTTTGGTTCATGGGACCACTACCAGTATTGGTGGCGGTGGTATTACCGTGCTGGTAGTGGAGTACCCATGACCATTTCTGGTAGTGCCCCGTCCCCACCTATAAATAAATATATACAATTGTTAAAAGTCATACATTAACACGTCGTAACGAGCATGCGTGGTTCAATGATTTTACGCCTTCTTTTCATTCGGTGTTATTTCTTCCTTTTTTATTTGTTTAACTTTTACGAGCTTTTTGATGGTTTCTGACGATGATGTGGTATTGGTGCTACTCAACATGGTTTTACGCCCCCCGCCGCAACACGCAGGGCTTAATACTAGTAATATACAAATCTATTACTAACTGTCATAGTTTAATTATATGCACTAATTTGTTTCTCACGAATCGTACTTTTTTTCTATTATAATTATTACCATAAACTAAATGTGACTAACATATTTCTAAATGAATATAATGTATGTGGTGTCCGTCTTTTTCAAAATTTAAGTGCCATCAAAGCATTTTGGTGGACACCGTTCCCTTGGCGGTGTGCTAGGGGTAGCACCTCTAGCAAGAACCAAGATATAGTGCTTATATACATGGGACCGAGGGCTAGCCCCAGGCATGTCTAAGGGGATGAGCCCCTAGGGGCTCGTTATCCTTGGACACTGTCAAGTGCCCAATCATCATTTGTCATGAAACAACATAGTTTTTCTAATCGTAACAAGGAAGAATGAACATGAATATGCTAGATGACTTTACCCAACCTTTTTTTTATAGTAACCGTCATGATGCAGGCAATTACAGTCAACACAAATTCATGGACAAATGCTGGACATGCAGTAAACCAAATATATGATATTCTTTACATGATGGGACGAGATGATATTGATGTTGGTGTTGGAGGTGATGGTGGAATACTTGAAAATGGTACAATACAACCAAATGTTGGTGGTTATCTTCCTATAATCGACCAGGTGTATACAAGATGACCAATAAGTCAATATTGTTACACTTATTGCAATATTTGTTTAGAACATAACAAGTGACATGAGTTTGATGTGTACTTGTAAACAGGGAAGTGGAACCGCTGGACCTTGTAGATATAGGCAAGCTATTCCCGTTGGAGGTGGAGGAAGACTAGACATCGATACAAATTGTGGCGTGCGAAGAAGCTTTCTTCCACAGGTATATCCATGTTTCCTTATGCATTGCACAAGGATAATATATTTAGCAGCACTGGCGAAGCTAGAGGGGGCGTGTCAAGTAAATTTTCTACAATAATGAGTATCAAATGTAGTGATTTTATTTTGGTTTAGACATCCTTAAATTGTCCTCAATGGAAATTGAGATGCTTTCTATGCTCGCTAGCTATTAGAAATCACAAATTGACATTATTCTTAATTAGTGTTCGATATTTTGATATAAATTTTATTAAAAGACAAGTTGTATCCGAATTAAAGTATACAATTTGAAAATATACATTTCGTGATTTAGAATAGGTATTTAGGAATTATACACCCTCTATGTAGGATTCATACACCCTGGCTCATATTACACACCAATAGTATAAGAGAATTGGTTGATCATTCTCTTATATGGTATTAGAGCATTATCTCAAATGAGAAAACTCTTGATCCTATCAACATGGGAACCACCGCCCATCACCCCTAAATTTCTTTTCACGCTACTGCGATCCCCACCATATCTACCTAAAGCTCCCTTTCTTCAACAATTTCGTGATCACCACCACCCCTAAATTTCTTTAAAATATCCCTTACTATTTCTTTTTATCACCTCTCCAACATCTTCAAAACTCACATCTACTAACATCTTCAAAACTCTAATTTCATCCCCTCAGCAACATCAACCTACCTAACTATTACACTTTGTTACTTTTTCAAAGTTCATGCATACCTTATTCTCCTTCCGCCTGATTTTGCAAAACCTAAAATCCTTTTTGTGCCACAACCTTTATGTTCCGGACATATTGTACCTCTAATCTTCTATCACCTATTCCGTTTACCCCCTGATCATTCTTCTCTCTTTTATGGCTTTTAACCATCTCTATTTCATCCATATAAGAGATGCAACCAATTCTCTTTTATTCATGTTCTTCACCTCCAATATTAAAAAAAAAATGTATTTTCTCTTGATTCATCTACTTAATCAACTTCATCTTTCTTTACCACTTCCACTTCATCAACTTCTTCTCTTGCTCAAACAACAACATCATTTACTTCTATACAAGATTGGACTTATTCCAAGGCCGTCCATCTTGCGGGGGCATGTTAGAGATGCAACCAATTCTTAATCTTGTAATTGTATATTTTGGATATGTATTTCCATGTCAAAGTCCTAGTCAAAGTCTTGGTCAAGGTCATAGTCAAAGTTGTTATTAGTATTTAATATTTGTAGATTATGTCTTTCATCATTGTGTATATATATGGTGTATGAATTATGAATAAAATGTGGTTGATAATACATATCCAAAATATACAATTATAACATTGAGAATTGGTTGCATCTCTAACAAATAGAAGGTTGTCACATACTCACATGCCCTAGAATGTGATATCACACCTTCTAAATTATGATGTCACGGGATGTATGAAACCCAGAACCCTTTAGAATAATGATAGACTTTCACACCATTTAAGAAACACACTAAATTTTTTAAAAATCATTTCAAATCACCTATTTTTTTAGTTAACTTTAAATTAGTTAGTTGCCTTAGGAGTATGTGCTGGGTCAAAACCGGACCACACTAAACCCAAACCTGAAACTTTTGGAAATTCGAAACCGATACCGGACCCATATAAGGTGGGTAGGCCGTAGGTCTGGGTCAGATAGGTTGGGCCATGACCGAGTATCGGTTGTTGGGTTTATAAATAGTGGTTTTGGACTTTTGGGATGGTTTCTGGTTGGACAAAATTTAAGGTGATTTTGTTGACCAAAAGTTAATTAATAATTGAGAGAGTAAACTGCCATTTTCGTCCTTGAGGTTTGGCACTTTTTGCCAGTTTCATCCAAAAGATTTTTTTTTCTCAACTGGCTCCACTAGTTTTCAAATTCTTGCTGGTTTCGTCCAAGTGCCTAACTCCGTTAGTCAATCTCAGTTAACTGAGGGGTAAAGTTGTCAATTCAAATATTATCTGTATTATAATAATAATAATAATAATAATAATAATAATAAAATCAAAACTTGAACCAACCTGTGTTCTACTATGATATCCAGCAGTCTTGCCAACATAAAGCAATCTAGCATCAGGCCCCACCAACTCCAACACATTCCCAACACCTTTATCTCCTCCATCCCCATTCCCACCTCTCTCCCTCTTCTCCTTCAATACATGCAACAGCTTCTTCAGCTCAGGAAGCTGAAGGGCAATTTCGTAATCTCTTGTTGAAAAATTAGCCTGCTTTTCACATGGGCTTTGGTTAAGATCGTTGCTGAACACCCAGCTGTCTCGTTGGTATCTTTCGGTTGAAAACTTTTCTGTAAATGGTGAAGTGGAAGAAGATGTAGTGAAACGGATAATATTATTATTGTTTGGGATGGAAAAGTGATGGGATTTGAATTGGGTTAGTGGGGAAGATGAAGGGAGTTTAGTGATGAGAGCCATTGAGTTGGATTGATTGTAAAGAAGTGGGGAGAAGATACAGCCCCAAAAACCCCCACTCCTAAACCACTACAAGCAAGTGAATTAGACCGGTGGTCTCCGGTGGTCCACGGAGGAGCCAAGGCGGAGCTCCGGCGACACGACGGCCAAACAACACCAACACCACCCATCTTATACCCTTTACCCAACCTTATTATAGAGAAAAAGGACCAGATCTAGAGAGATAAAGAGAGAGAGCTGAAGGGAAGGAAAGAAAAGAGAATCGTAGAGAGAGAGAGAGAGAAGAGACGCAGAGGAGATAAGAAGCAGAAGAGAGAGAGACAGACGGAGGAGGAAGACGAAGACGACGGTGGTCGGCGGTGGTTCCGACGGCAATGACACCTGGTCACCAAGTATCATTGAGCAACAGAGGTAAAACCCCCAAAACCCACATTTCTTTTCTATTAATCGGTGGTTAATCATGGTTCACAGTGGTGGTAGTCGAGTACTGGGTTTTCGGTGGTGGTTATAGTAAGAGTTGATGGTGGTTATTGATGATGAATCTCTACATAGGGTTGAGGGTGAAGGTATTCAGTGTTGACAGTGGATGATATGGGAATTGACTGAGATTGACAAAACTGCCCCTCAGTTAACTGAGATTGACTAACGGAGTTAGGCACTTAGACGAAACCAACAAGAATTTGAAAACTAGTGGAGCCAGTTGAGAAAAAAAAATCTTTTGGATGAAACTGGCAAAAAGTGCCAAACCTCAAGGACGAAAATGGCAGTTTACTCTAATTGAGACAACTTTTTTAGTAAAAAAAAAAACATGATGAACAATAGACTTTGAATTCGAATCATAGTTCTAAAAGAATAACTAATAATTGCAAAAAAATTTACATACCCCCAAAATTAAGACAAAATAAAACAGAATAAGTTTTTTTAGTCTAGTCCTGGGTTAGGTAGCTCTACCCTTAGTGACTAGTGAGAGTAGCACCTACTACCCCTCAATTTTTTTTTGACAAAGTTGAACAAAAAAAATATTTAATGTTTTTTTTTGTTTTATGTTACTCTTGAAAATTCTATCATGATGTACCTCAAAAAATTTTAGCCCAATACCATATTACCAATTAAAAGTCCACCTAATAACTTACAAGCCCAATGCCAATCATCACTTAAAAGCGCACAACCCACTCCCACTTAGAGGTGAACATATTGGTTTTTTTCACAAACCCGTTTCCGTTTGAAACTGATTCGGCTCCGTCCTGATTTGGTTGGCTATGAATGGGCTTGTTTACCCAGTTTCGGTACGGTTTCGGTTCTATTCCAGTTCATGTACTCACTTTTTAAAATCATATAAACTACATAAAATTTAACCTATAGATTTTTTTATAGATTTTTTTTAACAAGAAAATTGAAGGGGGAAGGTGGTAGGGGCCCAATTTTCTACTCGCCCCAGGCCCATGATTTTCAACGACGGCCCTGGTTTATATTATAAGAAAGTATGATAAAAAAAAAATTTGACCGTTACCCCTAAATTTTTTTCTAAACCCGCCGCTGCCTACGTCAAATAATAAAATGTTTGTTATGAACACTATGAACTTCAACCCAAATAATGTCAATAACACCACAATGAGCCCAGTTCAAGAATTAGTATGGCCCAACATATTATAAAGGATAGTGAGGTTATAAGGAAGGGTAGAATATAGTTTTAAGACATGAATGAACTTGTGTATGAATCTTGTTCTACAAATATGTTCTACTATAACTAGTTGAGCCAAACCGATATAGGCTAACCAACTTATCTTTAATATACATGCTAGGGAAACCGGAGATACTCCCCTCTTCGACAACCAACCGCGCAACAAGTATTGATCAAAACGATATCTGAAGGCCCTGTTACCGTACTAATAACAGGAGCACACACAAATCTGGCCATTTTCCTTATGACAAACCCGAACTTAAAGAAAAACATCAATCATATTTACATAATGGGTGGTGGTGTGAGGTCCAAGAACCCAACTGGCTGTTGTCCAAAAAATGCAACATCATCTTGCCAACCTCAACAGTGTGGCGACCGCGGTAACATGTTTACAAACTTTAGAAGTAATCCGTATGCCGAATTTAACTTCTTCTGTGACCCTTTTGCTGCATATCAGGTAACTAACCCAACTATCAAAAATTTGCCTAATAGTAAATACTCGAATTTTATAAATGTAACTCATAATGTTTTCAGGTGATTCATTCGGGCATTCCAATCACCCTTGTTCCACTAGACGCCACCAATACAATTCCCATTACGCAAGAGTTCTTTAACGCATTTGCGCAAGATCAACATACATACGAGGCACAATATGTTTTTAAGTCATTGAAAATAGCCCGCGACACTTGGTTTGATGATCAATTCTATACGGTACATATGTAACATAACTTAATTAACATTTTTATTCATTAATGTAACATTTGATCTAACAATCTTAATATTAATTCACAGAGTTATTTCATGTGGGATTCGTTTATGGCGGGCGTTGTAGCATCATCTATGCGTAACATACGTGACGAATGCAAGGAAAATGAGTTTGCGGAAATGGAGTACATGAACATTACTGTGATTACATCTAACAAACCTTATGGGATATCGGATGGCTCGAATACATTCTTTGATGACCGTAATATCCCCAAATTCAACTTGCTAAAAAATGGAGTCCATAGTGGTCATGTTCAAATAGGTGTTCAAGATCCATTTTGTCTCCGTGAGAATGCTACAGGGATATGTAAGGATGGTTACACTGAAGAAGTCATCGGGCCAGATTCAGTGCGCGTTTGTGTAGCAACACGAGCAAAGCCAAATCGCGATAAAACAAGCACCTTGGATAGGGAATATTATGTTAACTTTCTTGATGTATGTTTATTATCAAACGTTTGAGGCTAATATTGTGATGTACTATTTAGTTACATTAGATATAAGTTGATAACATAATTTTGCTATGATTTTTTAGGTACTAAATAGACCTCAACATAAAGGCAGGTTCAATTTTACAACTGAATTTCCTTATTACAAAGAAGTTCTACACGAACCGGATTTCAAAGGGAAAAAACTTGGGAAGATTGTCGTATTTGATATGGATATGAGCGCGGGAGATTTTTTGGCGCTCTTTTATCTACTCAAAGTACCCGTCGAAGAAATTTATCTTAAGGTAACACGTTCTTTGTCATTCGAGTTTACTAAAGGTGGTAACTATGACTCGTTTACTTATCGAGTTTAATGTCTCAAATGTGTTGAACGGGTCAAACAGGATGAATAATATACATATATAGACCGTTATTTAAATATATACATGTCAATTTGTTTTCATAAAAAAATGATTTACTATTACAATAACTATTTATTATCACGGTGTGGTTGGGGGATGATGGGCCTCCAGTTCCACGTAGGCAAATGTGTCAGTGGAGGAGGGACATCTTCAGTATGATGGGCCAAGGGGGTGTTGTGGATGGTATATGGATGAGGTGGAGAGATGGCTAGCACGGCAACCAAACACTACTAGAAAAGTGACATTTTGCTACAAAATTTTTTTACGGAAAAAAATGCGTCACAAATTTTAACCAAGTTGCTACTCATTTGTGACGAAAAAAAATCTACAATTTTTTTAGCAAATTTGTGACACAATATATCTAGAAATTCTTAGGAAATTGCGTAGGAAATGCGTCACAAATTTCCTACACCAAGTTTTCGTCACAAATGCGTTGAAAATTGTGTTACAAATGTGTAGTAATTGGTTTGCGACGAGGGTTTTTCTAACATCAAGGTTTTGTTGAAAATACGTCACAAATCTTGCACTTTCTTGATTTGTGACGCATTTTCAACAAAACCTTGATGTTAGAAAAACCCTCGTCGCAAACCAATTACTACACATTTGTAACACAATTTACAACGCATTTGTGACGAAAACATGGTGTAGAAAATTTGTGACGCATTTTCTACGCAATTTCTAGATATATTGTCACAAATTTGCTAAAAAAATTATAGATTCTTTTTCGTCACAAATGAGTAGCAACTTTGTTAAAATTTGTGACGCATTTTTTTCGTAAGAAAAATTTGTTGCAAAATGTCACTTTTCTAGTAGTGAAATGCTGTTCTTGATGATGATGGACCAGGGGGTGGTGTTGTCGCCCCTGGCTACACCATGCTGCGCCCCACACCAGAGGCCTCATAACTATAGTAGATTGGTTTTACATGATTGTACTAAAAGAATTAACATAAAAGTGTGTGTGACCCATTAAAATTAAAATATTGGTTTTACATGATTGCACATGTTACAACCTTTAGAGTTCACTCTCCAAAATTATTGTCAATAATTTAGCCTGAAAGGCTGAAACCATATCAATTTTCAACTTATTATTTGATTATTATAGGCGATACTAGTGACCGGAACTGGCTGGGCGAATGCAGCAACAATAGATGTGGTATATGATTTGTTACATATGATGGGTCGCGATGATATCATGGTCGGCTTAGGTGATTCGCTTGGGGTGAACCAATCGTATTCAAATAATGGCCCAACCGTTGGCGATTGCAAGTATTCAAGAGCTATACCGCACGGAAGTGGGGGCCGTTTGGATTCCGATACGTTATACGGGCTTGCCCGTGATCTACCAAGGAGCCCAAGAAGGTACACTCTCATCCTTCTTCCTTCATTGTGAAATATTTTGGAGTTGAAGCTTAGATTCACTAGAATGCGCTTTTACACACATTTTAAGTTATATAAATACATTTAAAAGGTGAAAAGAATATGTTATTGGGCTTTAAGAATGCCTCGTCTTAAATATCACCAACGCAATCTGGCAAATTGATTGCGAACTCCACAGTTAAGCGCATCAGAGTGAGAGTAATCCATAACATGTGACCCCTTGATAAATTTCCACTTGGGCCAAAAAAAAAAAAAAAACAAATATGCGAGCTCCTCATGGATAAAATACCGGTTGGTACGAGGGTTAAATGTTACATAAGTTATCATACATTGGCTCGTTTACTTGCAGGTATACTGCCGAGAACTCAGTTGAATTTGGAGCGCCTCGTGACACTGATTTCCCTAAACTTAGACAACCATTAGCACTAGAAGTTTGGAGATCCTTACTAAAATCGGTCGATGATGGATCAAGAATTACAATCTTGACTAATGGGCCGTTAACAAATTTAGCGAACATCTTACTCTTGGAGAGTAATGCTAGTTCAATCATTCAGGTACGTATACAATCGCGTTCATCTTCATACATACATTGTAATTAGTTTCAAACTTTCAATGTAATGATGTTGTAATATGTTATTACAGGAAGTATTTATACTAGGAGGGCATATAAGCAACAAGAAAAACAAAGAAAAGGGGAATGTGTTGAATGTCCCTTCAAACAAGTATGCAGAGTTAAACATGTTTCTCGACCCTTTGGCTGCAAAGACCGTCTTCGATTCATCACTTAATATCACACTCATCCCTCTTCACGCGCAACGTAAAGTCCACGCATTTCCAAAGATCATAAAAATGTTGCAAGCAAAGAACATAACACCCGAAGCTGTTTTCACTCGACGTTTGTTGACAAGGCTTCATCACTTACATCAAAGACATCACTTGTATCGACATGTGGTATGACATTCAAACCACCTTCAATTTGAACAGCGTTTTGACCTGTTATCCAACCCGTCTATTTTCCAAATCTTAACTTCATGTTACAAACTTCCTACATTTCAGGACATGTTCATCGGCGAGATTTTAGGTGCCGTTATCCTTACCGATGATCAAAAACTTCTAAATTCGACTTTCGAAATTAAGCATTTGAAGGTGTATGCAGAAGGTTTGTTATCTAAGGATGGGGAAGTAATCTTTGACACACATGAAAAGAAAAGAGTTAAAGTATTGCATGGTTTCAATCATGTATCATGTTACAATATCTTTTCAAATCATCTTCTTCGCCATAATCAATCTGCTGTGATAGGAAGCTTTGTTGAGCAAAAAAGGCTTTGGAGTTCACCAGCAGCATAATATTCTCACATTATACCTTTCAGTCAACATATTAAACTTTGTTGGATTTTAGCTAGAGGCTTGATTTCAAGATGAACATGTAAGATTTTTTAATATTTAAAACATACCAAAAGAGCTTGTAGCCAAGAGTTATCAAGGTGAAGATAAATTTGCATAATAAGCTACTAGAAACATTTAGCGCAACTTATAACAAATAGTTTGTCTTGAATTTTATTTCTTTTATAAGTTCAAAATTTCTTATATTAAGAACTAGATATTTGCCCGCGTTGACACGCAGTTCAACAACGTATGATTATTTGGAGTAGTATAACGTATAAGAAAAATAAAGTAGAAAAATTTTATTAAAATTTAAAAGCAACGAATACACATTTATTCAAATATCGCTGAAAATTTCCTTATAAACCACATTTTTTGTTTTAGTCATCACTTTCCCACCAGCATCAAGTATAAGTAACTTCACGCCTGCCCTGCTTTTAACTCTTGACAATGCGGCATAAAGCTGGCCATGTGAGAATACAGGGTTTCTTAAATACAATCCAACCTGAATAAGGCGACTTAAATGGTATGTGTTAAAAATAGACTTATGGCATATTCAACAATAAGAAAGTAATAAAAATAAAAATAAGAAACTAACTACCACCTAAATTTAACAATTTAATTTGACACGTCTGAGAAGATGAGCATTACCCATATCGACCCGCTAGGTTAGAGCCCGTGGGCACCCACGGGGCATCCAAAAGTAAAATGAATTGTTAAAAATCTAAGTGTCAACTACATGCATTGTTATAAGAAAACCCTCACACCTCCACCACTCCGCTGTAGCTTCATTGGCTGTTATCAATCAAGTAACGCGCTAAAGTAGAACTTCATTGAAACCTATCCTTATGTAATTTGCCCCATTTCAATTAAAATCTCGACATAGCTATGTAAAAATGTATAGTAGAGTAATCCAAGGTTGAATATAAAAATTCCATATACACATCAAAAAAATCTTTAAGTAAACCAAAAACACAGTTTTGCCCATGCTAACATCTTCCTATAATATCTTAATAACCAATAATCTCTAAATTCATTACACCATGGTGCATCCGGATGATAAATTGCGTACAATACCCATGTTAACATACATAGCTTGTTCTTCTCCAATCAAGAAACCAATCATTTTCACATGGCCAAATCTTCGTTTTCGTTTTCGAGAGGGATGATCAACTCCGCAAATATCGATCAAAACTTGAACCTTGTATAGGTATGTAATTGAAGAAAGCACTCTATGGAGTTTCAATATCACAAATCTTTGATTTTGCTCCATATATCTATGACACCTCAATAGACCCTCAACCTGTCAATAATGCTCTTTCAAATCAGGGGACATCAGGTTACCCATTACGGAATTACGCGGCCCGCCCTGGGTATGTCTATACGTATTATTCTCTTCGGCTTTTTTTTCTGGTTCAATACTGACATAAGAGGAAACCAAATAAGCTTCCATGAAGAAAAATTACAGCATTTAAACTTTATATTAGTCTGAATAAATTTCATTATTGATTGCATTTTACAAGTCCACTTTGCAATAGTAACATTTCAAATGAAAATGTACAACACATATTATACATATTTTCGATTTGATTTGTCGTGGAAAAAAATTACCAAAATGAATAAGCAAGGCTAACAATCACTTAATGAACTAATTTAAATACCTTGCAAGCCCGGGTGAGGATGAGTCGCAACGTGTGTTTTGAGGCATCAAGTAATGACTTGTTCTTTCGACTTAAAACATATGAAATGGAACCAACCTACACCATGCTTAGATGGATATCCAAGGCTGCTAAGCTGCAGCCAAACACATTTCACATCTATCTAATATTAAAAAATAAGGGTTCATCTTTCACACGTATGCTAAATGTTGTATAACAATTATAAGCATACCAACACTATTGTTTCCCATGGTAATTTGGACCTTATGTCCATTGCTAACAATATTGCCTTGATCACGAAAATTAGGCAAATTAAAATTTGCTTAATTGCTATTTGTCAATGGTTGTTTCATTAGATCATTGTTTTTGCTAAAATTTCTCACACCTATAGGATCGAATGAACTAACATTCGGATTCTGTGACTCACTAAAAAATAAACAAATAAATGAGGCTCACTTTAGTTGGGTTTGAGCAAGAGGTGTGACAGCAACAAAAGACAATCTTGACTGGTTAGAATTACTTGTAGAGGCCGCACAAACTTTTCATGTACCAGGTTGACCCATTATATGACCCATCCATTTTTCCAGGCTTAAGAAAATTAGATTAGTTTTTCAAATAAATGAAAGGCTATTAACTATAACTTAAATACCTTGAATTGATCCGAAGATCGAGTAGATTCTCTATGTAATGAAGGCATTGGTGTTGCTTTAAAGTTGAGACTTTTTCTAGACTATGTCATCTCCGCAGCCGACCTTTTTTTCTGAAAATTCGAATAATTGAATATATAAGTAATTGAATAAACCTCTTTCTACCAATTTGTGCATAGAGATTCAGCAATGATCTCCGTGCTTCTCGGACTTGACAATAAATGACAACCTTTGGTATCGTGTTCCTCAGAGTATCAGAAACCATACCAATGTAAGCAGAGACATTTGACCCTAATCACAATCACATAATACATTCAGAAAGCAGATCAATTAATAAGATGTAGCACCTAGCACTTGCTAAATATGGCACTCAAAATGCATGATATATATCACAATGGATCAAGTCTAAACATCAATATGACAGATTTTGTTTCCAAAATGTAACTATTAGTTCACATGGTCAACACTCATTGAGCCAAAGACTGGAAAAGCTGATTTAGACAAGAAATATGCTTAGAGTTCTTAAACAACAATAGCCATTGATATACACAGGGCACAATTTGAGCCAAAGACTGCCATTTCTTCGCGAGCGACTTGAGGTTCGATCAAAGACTGCCATTTCTTGACAAGCGACTTGATCTTATCTTTGGTGAAACCCATACCCTGCAAGCAAAAATGTAAATGTTAACATTAAAACATAGTTCATTATATAAACATTGTTATCATACCTAGAAATTGGTCAAACTTAATGAATGGTGGCTAGTCAGTGAGCCACTATCACTATATTTTAATTGTTCAGATTAGTGCAAATTAGCAACAAAATGTCTTATATGTAGCAAATGGATAAGCTCAACTGTCTTTATTTGTAGGAAATAGATAAGCTCAATTATTTAGATTAGTGCTAATTGACCCACCTTTCGACCTAAAATCCGACAACAATAATCATTAATTCCCATCAAAGCACTGAGATTATTAAATTATATATAAGCAATTCAAAATCATAATAAGTCATCATGATTTATGTAAGTTGCAAGATCTAGAAAAAGAATCATCAACAAATAAAAAATCTTATCAAGCCTCAAACATACCAGAAGGCATTTTCTTCAAGCATTAGCAACACAATCCAACAAAAAAAATCCATTGCCTACAAAACAGATCTGAAAACAATCTATTAAAACAGATCCGTTCAAACATTAAGAATATTATAGAAAATTGCATACCTTTGACGAATTGATGCCTCGATGTTCAACCCTAAATCAACAACGTGAAAGATTGAACCCTAAAAAAACATATCAAATTAAAAAACCTTAAACATCGACGGTATTAGGATGCGTATAACAGAAAATACATATAAAGCAACAGAAACGAAACAATTAAAATGAGATTAAAGTATAATGAAAAAATGTCTTCAGTATAGCAAAAACTGAATTTATAGTAATTAATCCAAACAAAAGCTTTTGATCTTAAATATGGAACTTAAGCTTAAAACATTAAAATCAACCTAGATCTTAACGAACTTTTGTGGAATTTTACCTCCAATCTCCATGTGTATTTAGTGAAATGTAGGGCATCCAAAATGTTCTTGATCACTTGAGATTTAAGCTATACATTTGAGAAACAATATCTTCTGTCCAAGGTGAAAAATGGTATGACTGTAAAAAAGGGAAAATGGTTAACAATTTACCTTGGCTATATTAGAAGAAGCGAATTCGATTGGGTGTGCAGTGTCGTTTGGCCTAATCGCTGATACCTTTTTTTGCGCCATCACTCATGCCTGCTTCAAAGAATACAAACCAATTAGTATAATAAAAAGGCAAAAGTGAGTTATGTGATTGTATTAACATTTCTTTAAGAGGAGATGAAAAACTTTTCAAATCCTCACTAAATGAAGTTGCTTTTTTGAACTTAATTGTTATGATAACTGCTATCTGACAGTTCTCAATTATTCCTATCAACAGTTAATCAATTCTTGGTTCGGATTCAAACGGTAAATCGGTCCTATACAACAAACCAAACAAAAATAAAGCACGATATTAAATAAAGTTAAACACATACCTAATTGGTTTCTCCTTTTCGGTTTTTGAAACCTTGAAATTGAGCCACTTCAAATGCAAAAATTTTGGTCTCCAACGAAACCATTGTTATTGTCATCTAGCATTCAACATGTTCTGAAGCTGAAATACGATGCAGAAATTTTTCAAAAAAATAATAATTAACAAACGATACATATACACAATAACAACATTCTTGCACTCACTAAACTTTGAATTGAAAAATCTCACATGAGGATTTAGTAATCATGGTTAATCAAACTCATTTTTTTGGTCCATTAATGTAAATGGAACCCTCAATCATATATTTTGGTGTACATATAGAACTCATAAAATGAAAGCATAAAACACCAATAATAGATAGATAGCATCATAGCAACCAAATAAATACTAAAAGTATGGAATTATGTATGGCAAGTTGTAGCAATAGAAGAAAAATGATTGTTTTTTAATATAAATACGAGTTAACGCCAACCTACGTGTTGCGGCGCGCAGATGAAAAATTGAATACAATTACGTCATTCAGCTATTCCCACATCCATTAATACTGGAGTCACACCGAAATGACACCAAAACTTACCGAAACATGCCATATTTTACTCAAACAACACCGAATGACTTAGAATCACGCCAAATCGTATTGAATCAAAAGCCTCTTCAGTTTCAGGAGCGCCTTAGGACCCAGAATGAGCTGCTCTAACCTGCATTAACAATGTATTACAAAATGAATTAAGGGACAAAAAAATTCGGTATTCCAAGTTTCCAACCCAACAGAACCAACTCGTTATAACCCATACCAAGATATATTTGCATACGCACATTATGCACATGAAATTCAACAGGTTTGTTTCAGATACAAAATCTAGGGGCGTTTGGATATGTGTTTTCAAATTGCTTATCACGAATCGCAAAACCAGTATTGTATAATCTTCTAACACAACTGTTGACACGACAATGCAAATTTGATTCTTTAAAACCTAAAAAGCCAGAAATGTCATAATAATGGTCATAAACAAACCTCTGCACCAAGTAGTTTCATTCTGAACACATTAAGAGCCTGCCTTTCCATATTTTGAGCACCCATATAAATAATACATTTCAACTCGAACTGCGCACAAACAGTGACGGTTGCAACTCCATGCTGTCCAGCCCCAGTTTCCACAATAATTCGTTCTTTACCCAACTTTTTAGCCAGCAAAGCTTGAGCCACTGCATTGTTGATCTTATGTGCAGCTGTATGGTTCAGATCTTCCCTCTTGCGATAGATTTCTGGCCGTTCACCATTGAGGCGTTTATAGTGCTCTCTAAGCCTTTCAGCAAAATAAAGAGGGCTTTCCCTACCAACATAATCCCTCAGTATGCTATCTAACTCTTTCTGCAGTGCAAAAACAAAAACATAAAAAAAAAGATCAGCAATATGCCATAAACACAGCATCAAACAAACAATCGTACCCAGATTTTGTAATAAACACACAAAAAAAAAGCTTGCCTTTTAATCAGAAAAAAACAGATTTTGGGATAAGCACAAAAAAAGATCTTGCCTTTTTAACATAGAAAAAAATATAGTTTTACATATAGTTTGATTTAGGGTTTTTGAATACCTAAACCGAAAGCTTAGAATCGAAGAATGATGATATACATGCGGCACAATAGATAAGAAAGTACCTGATGTTGCTTATATAGGTTAGATTTGGAGTTTTTGACATCAATTCTTCAATGGCCGCCAACCATTGAAAAACTGACTAATGAATATGAACATGTAATCGGACATTATACCTGTATTAGGAACAAAGTATCAAAACCAAGAATCGTAAGATGAAATTTTAGAGAGAACAAACAGAATCGTGGACTTGATGATAGAGATTTAGGGTTGTGAAAACAAAAACCGATTGTAAATAAATAGCAAAACCTAGATCGTTAATCAGGAAAACAATATAATCAAAGGTTAAGAACAGAGAATATACCTTGGAGATGAACGTTAGGACCAGATCCGCAAAAGATGTACAAGATGCAGAGAGCGATTAAGGTAGAAGAACTCTATAGTTATTTTGGAGGAGAGAATGGAGTCTGCCATCTAAAATGATGACGCAATGGAAAGGTAGGGTTAGGTTTTATCAACGGGTTAGGAATCGGGTCAATGGACTAAAGGTCGGGTATGGGTAATGCTTTAATCTAGAAAGGTAAATTATAATTTATTGACCTCATTTAATTTGATTGACCTAATTTAATTAATGATTTTTGATTTTTAGAAAAAAGAAAAAGTTTATTAAATCCCACAATGAGACACTTGGCACAATATGATTGGCTCCACAATTGAGGATGAATGTGGGAGTGCCAAGTGTACTCATGGACTTTTGTTTATTAGGTATATAGACTAATTAACATAGCTAGTAAACCATAAAAACAAAGTGGTTTTTTGTATTGAAATTGTGTGTTGTGTACAATAATTTACATTACAATATATAGGGAATACAAGTTGAATGAAAAGCTACAAAGTAAATACAAAGGCATAAATCATGGGCATGAGTCATGGGCAAGTATCATGGGGTCAATAATCTTGACTTGACTAGGTAATGAGAGGAGAGTAATCTTCAATTATTGATTGCTTGATTTTTGTTGTTAATAAGTCAGGTATGGTATCCACGAAAAACATGTGATCAATATTACATGTTTTGTTTGATTGTGACAACTAACACTTAAAACTTAACAAATGATTGATTGAGATTAAACTTATAAGTGATTGGTAATTTTCAAAATGATTTCTCGTGTATTCCTCCTCAATATATAATACAAGATACAACGTTTTATATTGAAAGCGAATACTGTAAGGCTAAATCAATTCCTAAATTAACGCTATACAATGATTACAATTATATACGCTATTACACCCCCGCGGTCTTGACGTTCGGTGGACGAATGTTGAGGCTGGTTCGAAAGTCATCAAAGAGGACGCGAGGGAGGCCTTTAGTGAAAATGTCAGCAATCTGGAACTGGGAGGGTACGTGTAAGACTTGAACGCACCCCCGTTGTACCTGCTCATGAACGAAGTGGATGTCTAGCTCAATGTGTTTAGTACGTTGATGTTGAACTGGGTTACCGGACAAATAGATGGCGCTGAGATTATCGCAGTAGACCAAGGTGGCACGAGACAATTGACGGTTGAGTTCTAGCAGAAGATTGCAAATCCAACAAATCTTAGCAACTCCTCGGTATTCAGCTTCAGCACTCGAGCGAGAGACAATGGGTTGTCGTTTAGAGGACCAAGAAAGAAGATTGTCTCCAAGATAGACACAGTAACCAGACGTGGATCATCTGGTATCCGGGCATCCAGCCCAATCGACATCATTGTAGGCTATTAGATTTAGATTAGGAGCCGAACTTAGATGCAAGCCGTAATCTAGTGTTCCCTGAAGATACCGAATGATGCGTTTGAGAGCATTCCAGTGAGCCTCTGTAGGGGAATGCATCTGCATACAAATTTGCTGAACGACATAGGAGGTATTAGGATGGGTGAAAGTGAGGTACTGAAGAGCACCTGCCAAACTGCGATAAGAAGTTGGGTCACTAAAAGGAGGCGCAGAAGTGGCTCCCAATTTGGAATTTGTGTCAACAAGAGTAGCAACGGATTTGCATGAATCCATAGCGGCCTGGTGTATGATGTCCTTAGTATATTCTTGCATGAATTTGTGTAAACAGTCTTTGCCAAGTTTCCATGAAGGAATGCGTTAGTGACATCCAACTGGTGAATTGACCATGACTGAGAGAGAGCCAAGGTGAGAACCAAGCGTATGGTAGCCGGTTTAACAACCGGACTGAAAGTGACACCACAATCTATGCCAACCTGCTGACTTCAGCCATCACAGACCAAACGTGCCTTGTATCGTTCCAGAGAGCCGTCAGACTTAAGCTTATGTTTAAACAACCACATTGTCACACCCTCAAATTCCACGTGCGGGGTTTTACCGCGAGGCGCGTTACAAACCAGGATCTAAGTCAACGGTCACAATAAACGACACTATATGATACGTAAAAATGACACAAACAAATCAACAAGTTTTCATAAATAATCCATCGCTGCGAAAGCGTAAAACTTTATTGCAATCCAAAATGCAAAAGTACGTAAGTCTGAAAAGCTAAGTAAGATGCATATGAATCCTAGACGCCTTGAGACTCCGTGCGCCTATGATAAGCTGCTACCTCAACGACCTGAGACAAACATGCTAAAAACGTCAGCAAATAATGCCGGTGAGTTCACAGGTTTTATGTTAAACGTTTAAGTAATAAAAGCCATCATGTTATCACTATGTTAGAAATGATAGCGTTAGCTAGACGCATGAGTAATACCACTACGACCGGAAACCATTACAGACAACGATATATGATTTTTGCCCGAAACGATTATGCACTACCATTCCCCGGTAGCGTTATGACCGAGACAATATGCACCCGCCCGGCTCCCAGCCGACGGGTGGGGTCTGTCAGTCCCAATAGATCTATCCACATTTCCCCATTGTGCCCCGCACATTCATGGTTTCCCCGGGACTTTACGTATCGTATAGTATGTAAATGAATTAACACTAGTATAACATGATAATTTATGAAATATGTATGAGCATGTGTCTCCCCCGAAATGTAAAACGTAAAGTGGGGCCGTGAAACTCACCTGATGTTGTTCCTCACACTAAGATAAGTAAACCTGCTCAATAGACGGTACCAAATACCGGTGACCTATCATGACGAGCGTATAAGGTGTTAGACTAACAACCCGTAGGTTGATTAGTCCCTAGCAGTCCAGACCATAACCGTGTACATATGAAATGATGTTTAAACGTTTAACCGACCACACCAGACAAGACCCGACATCCCATTGGTGACCCGACATCCCACGTGTTAGCCACATACAAGATATCATGCAACTTATGCAATTAAACACTTAGCATGCGCAAACATTCACCCTATCTAGCATAACGCCCAATTAACGCATAAACAAGTCCAAACACGTGTTACTAAGTCATTAGACATGTTACGGGGTTCCTAACATGTTCCTAGGTGTCAATTCATGTTTCGGGATGTTAAAATATACATATGGCAGCATTACACGCGATTAGGAATCAAACATGTGATTAGGAAAAGTCAACTGGTGATTAGGAGAGTCAAACTAGTGAATAGAATTGTAATCACTAGTAAAAATGGGGAATAGGATTGTAATCACTAGTAAAGTGGGGAATAGGATTGTAATCACTAGTAAAGTGGGGAATAGGACTCCTTTTCGCTAGTAAAGTGGGGAATAGGACTCCTATTCGCTAGTAAAGTGGGGAATAGGGCTCCTATTCGCTAGTAAAGTGGCGAATAGGGCTCCTATTCGCTAGTACTGCACTGTTCCGTCCTTTTTGCGCGTTTAACCCTCCAAATCAGATCTGAAACATGTGTAAACACCCAATACCCAACCCAAAACATTAACCCAACTATTTCAAGCAAAAACCCCTAATTTATCATCACCCTAGCCGTCCCGAATGCATGCGGTTTCCCAAAATAGCATAACTTGCATGTAAGCATCACATCAACATGTAAAACTTACCCTAAATAGCAAATACTCAGATTTCATCACGTAACGACGTTATCCGACATTATCCTACTGTTCTAGCATCATCCTAGAGTAAACCCTAACCTCAAACAATCAACAAAACACAACATATCATCATCAATCCACCATAATCACCCAAACGGGTCAAAACGCCTAATATCAATATTACACATCTATGAACCTTCAAACTCCTAGGTTAACATCATATTACCTCATTTAGATCAGAAACACAATAATAATACAAGAACAATCATGTTTAAACAATAAAAATCCTATCTTGCATGAATACATCACATATAACAAGTATAGAGGTTTGGGTTTGTTTTGAAACCGATTTTAATAAGTTTTCAAAGACATAAAGGTTTATAAATCAGGTCTGGACCTTTAGGGATCAAAACAATATCATTATAAAGGTTTGGGATGAAGAACACACCTTGAAATCGTGAGATAATAGGGTGTAAGCCTTGGAAATATGATTTCTTGCTCAAAAACGTGTTGCAGAGGTTGGATAAGGTGTGGGGTGGCTTTGGGATGTATTAGGGTTTCACAAATGATGTTTTGAAACATAAGGGTGGTATTTATAGGCGTTTTTAGTCGTCACCTGCAGTTCAGGCGAGTACGAGATTGTACAGGCGAGTAGGACTGCTAATCGCTAGTAGGAACTAGCGAATAGCCTCCTAATCGCCCCAAAGTCCCCTCTATTCGCTACTTGTTCTAGCGATTAGGCCCTAATCACGTGAACAGTACACGTGATTAGGATTCTAATTGCCTATACTATTGGTGATTACGCGTAATCACCTATAATGTCATGCAATTACGCGAAATCACTGTTTTAACACATATAAACACGTATTCACATACCGGCAAGTCACATAATGATTATAAGTATGTAATGCACGATAACTAACACGTTCCCATCCGTTCACCAATTCCCGGGACTCGAGATTTTTGTGTGTGCGTTAAACCCGGCGATTCCACGAATCACCGATCCTTGTACACATGGTTATGGACCGACACCCAATGGTCCCTCAGACCATTGTAACGACTCCCGATGATTCCTGAATCATCGATACGACTCAACCGACCCAGTCAAGTATGATATTAAGTAGTTGTTTTCAATGTTTTCGTTGAGGTAGACTCGTATGTATGCAAAGTATGAAACGTATGTATGTAAAGTATGAAACGTATGTATGTAAAGTATGAAACGTATTATGTAAAGTATGAAATGTATTATGTAAAGTATGAAACGTATTAACCTGAATATGCCGGGTGTCACACACATACAACAAATAATATTCATATCAGGCCGACGAGGGACCAAATCCCAAGTCTCATTTTTAATTAGTGCACTAAATTCGTTTGACATGGCATTAAACATGTCCGGACAAGGCGGTTTGAGGTGATTTAGGTATACGAGTGATGGAGGTTGTGTAGAGGTTGAAAGGTTGTTTTTGTTTAGAGATGCCGTCCATGGCACGTGTGCGCATGGTACGGACGGGGGGTGGGGTGGTGGAGGGGGGGGGTGGTGACGGTATAGGCAAAAGGGTGGATTTGGGTCAGGTGCCGGAGAGGCACAGGGGTGGTTCGGTTGGGTGGTCTATGTAGTTTGGGTATGAGGTCAGCGGGAGTATGTGATGGGTTGGACCGGAGTGGGGTTGGGGTCGCTGGACTGAGCCGAGGGCAGGGGAGAGGCGACCTAGTCAGGTGGGGGTTGGGTCTGATTTGGGTGGATAGAGGTGGGGTAGTCCGGATTAGGATAGTAGTGGACCGGGTTATAGGATTGGGTCAATTTAGTGGACGGCTCTGGGTGGTAAATATCGGGCCAAAGGAGTGGGTTAAGTGGTGGGTTAAGGAAATCATAGGCTTGTGGTTTAGGTGGTGAGGTGGTGGCGTATGGAAAAATGGTTTCCTCGAACTGGACGTGTCGAGAAATAAAGATTGAGTTGGAGGTGAGATCGAGGCATTTGTAGCCCCGATGGTTTGGTGGATAGCCTAGGAAAACCATGGGTTTGGAGCGGTTAGCAAGTTTATGAATTGAAGTGGAGGGAAGGAGTGGGTAACACAGGCACCCGAACACACGGAGGTATCGTATGTGGGATCACAATTATATAGGCGGGTAGTGGGAGATTGAAATTTGTGGTGTTTGTTTGGTAAGATGTTAAGAAGGTAAGTTGCGGTTTCGAGGGCGTGATGCCAAAAGGTGGGGGGTAAAGATGATTGGGCAAGTAAGATGCGAAACATGTTATTGATTGTATGAATCATCCGTTCGGCTTTGCCATTTTGGGGTGAGGTGTAGGGACAAGAGAAACAGAAGTGCATGCCCTGTTGTTTACAAAGAGACCAGAAAGAAGCGTTTGCGTATTATTGGGTGTTTATATGGTTGTTAAACTGGGTGAAGGTAGAGAAGACATTAGATTTGTTTTCAAGATGTAGTAATGGTGACCGCCGGTGCTTAGACCCGGGGAAGTCCACAAATCACTATGAACAATATCAAAAGGTAAATGTGTAGCATTACAAGAAGCATTAAAAGGAAATCTAACACTTTTTCCCAAAAACACATGGTTCACAAAGCAAAGACTTATTTTTATTAAATGAAATAGACGAAGACAATTTCAAAGACTGTAATAAGTTGTCGCCCGGGTGCCCAAGTCGTTGATGCCAAAGGTCTTGAGTAGTGACAACAAGAGCAGTAGGTTGAGAGGTGGTTTTGGGAAAAGGAGCTATCAAAGGATAGAGATCACCCGAGCTATTGCATCTCAGGATGCAATAGTTACGTACATGACCATGAGCTTATAGCGCAGTTGTCATGGGAAAATGATGGAAGACTCTTGGCCATTGGTCATGAGTTCAATTCTAGATCCACCGGGTTTTACGGTTCTTTATCGTCCGTGCCCTCGGGTGGGTAAAGGATCGGGTTTTCCCCGAAATTGATGGCTTGGTGAGTGTTTGCTACCTAGCGATAACAAGTGTAGTAAGGTTACGGATATAGTTTCTGATGTCAAGTCTTTGGGCTTTCTTTGGTTTAGAAATAGATGTAAACGGGGGTCGGTAGATTGATAGAATTGGTGTAAATTGAATTTGATGTAATCCTTGTATAGATGCTTGCTTTTCCTGTCTTGGGAATAGCTTCCTCCTTGGTTTGTTTTAATGAAACTCTTTCTTCGAAAAAACACGTACTCTCTCTTTAATTAAATAAACTACTTTTTTTCACTAAGGGTGGATGGGGTGGTGGGTGATAGAATCACACCATCACACTATCACACCCAATACCATTTTACCATCTCATTTTCATCACACCCCATCACATTCATCACTAACCACATGGAGTGGAATGATGGTATCACACTCATTTTTTTTTAAAATAAAAATAAAAACATTACATTAAATAAAATTAAAAAGTTACACTAACTAAAAAAATAAAAAATAAAAACATAAAAATACAAAAAATAAAAAAACTAAAAAAACATAAAAATAAAAAAAAACTAAAACTTAACGACCCAACCCCACTTGTGACAAATTTCACGTTTTTGTTCGATGAGAATCAACCTGTATGGTTCTTCGGCGTCTTTGCGGTTCTCTTTCAAAACCTTAAAACCTATTTTTTTCAACTTCGGACAAATGTTTCATGAAAGTATTTTCTCTTTTTATTTTCAAGTTCGCCAATAACTTGCGCCGTTCTCAATTCTCCTCCATTTCCACCATCTTTGTCGACTTGTATTCGGCTATCTCATCCACCAAAACCGCTTTCCCTTTGCCACTTGACGACTCTTGGCTTTTCCTTCGAGCCGCGACTTTCTCCGGTGTTGTATCGTCGGTAGGGGTGGGAAATTCGTCATTCAAATCGATATCGGGAATATTGCTTGACAACCCATCAGTTGATGGTGTAAAATTTCCCGAATCAGATGTTTTAGATCGCTTTTGAGAACGACCACCCCTTCCCCTTCCTCTTCATCCACGAGTTCCCGTTGGCCCATGTTCGGTCAGCCCCGGGATGTCAACGGGAACCCACTTGGAATGCACTCTTGCAACTTTCCAAGCATCCAATGATCCAAAGCCGGTCTTTATGTAGAGTGACCGATAGTCGCCAAGGGCCGCACGTATGATTTCCACATCACTCGATCCACTTAGCCAAAGACGTTTCTATTTTAAAAAGATATAAAGTTAACAATTTATAACAAAAATATAAAGTTTTACCAATTTAAAATAAAATATAAAGTTAACAATTTAAAAAAAAATTATATACATATATAACGTAGAGGCCATAGATTTGGCTCATTTTTTTTTATTTAAGTCAGTCCATTTACCGGTTATTTGATCCATGCGACGTTCGGTTCCACCGGTAAGTTGCGAATAGTGGGCCATGACTCGATTCCAAAACGTGTCTCTTGGTTGTTGATTTCCGACGTGTTTGTCCTCTGAAATATGTAAAAACGACTTTATCAAAGCCACCTATTCTTCTTGCGTCCAAGGTGTTTTCACATTGGACGTTTTATTTTTCCCACGCCGTGCCCGTGGTGGGGGCAACACTTCTATCTCCTCTTCTTCCTCTTCCTCTTCATCTCCATCCGAATCTATGCTCAGAACTGGGTTATGATACGGAGTATTTTGGTATGGTTTGCGAATCCCAAATCAGTCAACATTGGCTCATCAATCGGATCGGGAGCTACTTGGGACACCCCGGATGCGATTTAGGTTGGCATGTTGGGTTGGGAATAGTGTAGTGAATATTGGTTCGGAAGCGAATACTGTTAGGTTTGATACATAAGGTTTTGAAAACATTGGTTTTGAAAGGGTGGAGTGGGCATATGTTGGGTTTGAGACGCTTGGTGTGTAAGTTGTGGGGTTGGTGGTGCGTCTTGACGAAACCTAGCCGGTTCGCCTAAATTAGACCGAACCTTTGGTTTAAACTTTCGCTTCGTAGCCGATTGTTTCTGGCTCGATCCTTCCATTTTTTTTAAATTGAATTTCTTTTGATTGAGGTTTGTTTAATTGTTGGAGATATTGTTTGATTGTTGTGGTATTAATTTTGGTTGAAAAAATGAGGTTATATAGAGGGTTTGATTATTAAAAAAAACTTTTTTTTAAACGGCTAGCTAACGGTCATCAGACCATTACCAAACATTCCTTTGGCTATGATGACCTTCACATTCTGATTGCATCGTGAGCGTGATCTTCTACGCGGGGCAGTGTTCGTGACCATCATGGCCATCACTGACCACCCCGCCCACCCTAATAATACTTACTTTGCTTTAGGTAGCATTAAAATAGGTAAGTAGCATATTAATATTAGTTTGAATAACAAAACAAACCCATGAGTCATGGATTAGCTAATAGCAATTATTTCCTTGAATAAATATCGTATCCGACATTTTTAGCTTAAACAATTGATAAGTTTACTATTTTTATACATTTCTATGAACCGTAGAGAAATAAAACGTTTTTTAAGAGCAGTTGAATTTGGATCTTCTCATAACACCGTGATTTCCCTCAAGTTAGACAACCATTAGCACTAAAGTTTGGATATCATTACTTCATTAGTCAAACACATCGATGATTCTGATAGTTTTTCATAATTAGAGAGAAATTTTTCTATTATTTTTTGGATTATTTTACAGATAAAACAAAGTCCCCAATTTATATGCATTTACATAGAATAATAAAAGGAATTCAACAACTATTATTGGCTTGAAATGTGGAGGAGGACATGAAGTCTTGACCAAAGAGAATGGCTTGAAACATGGAGGAGAATGTTGACTTTGACTCATCATTTGTAATTATAATAGTTTTTTTTTCTAACACTCCCCGTCAAGTTGAGTAGTGGGATTTCCAATACCCAACTTACCTAAACATTTACTGAACGCACTCCCGGTGACAGCTTTTGTTAATATGTCTGCAAGTTGATCTTCAGAACGGGCGAACAGAAGCTCTATTATCCTAGTCTCGATTTTTTTCTTTAATAAAGTGTCTGTCCACTTCAATGTGTTTTGTACGATCATGTTGAACCGGGTTCTCTGAGATCCGAATTGCGGCTTTATTGTCACACATAAGCCTTGTTTGTTAGGGGGGAAACCAATTTCAGTCAGGAGTTTTTGTGACTACAACAATTCTGTTAACTCTCGAGCTATACCTCGGAATTCGGCTTCGGTGCTGGAGAGGGCAACCACTTTTTGCTTTTTACTCCTCCATGTAACAAGGTTTTCACCTACCATAGTGAAGTATCCGGATGTAGATCTCATGTTGTCTTTGTCTCCGGCCCAGTCTGCATTTGTGTACCCTTGAATTTCTAGATGACCATTTGGCTTAAACACAATGCCATGATCAGTTGTTCCTTTAAGATACCTAATGATTCTACAAACTGCTTCCATGTGACTTTCCTGAGGTTGATGCATGAATTTACTCACCACTCCTACTACATAAGCTATATCGGGTCTGGTATGAGACAGATATATTAGTTTCCCCACCATTCGTTGATATCTTTCTTTATCTACTAACTTTGCACCTTCCTCCATGGTTAGCAATCATCGGGGTGTCAACTGGTTTGCAATCGATCATTCCAGTCTCAACTAACAAATCAAGGATGCACTTTTTATGACAGATGAAGATTCCTTGTTTTGATCTCAGAACCTCTATCCTAATAGTGCCATCAGGTTTTCGCTTGATAGAAAATACCCATCGACACCCTACCGGTTTTTTCCCGTTGGCATTTTGCTTTTCTCCCATGTGTTATTTTTCATTAAGTCTTTCATCTCAGCTTCCATTGCTTCCTTCCAAGCTTTAGAGGATAATGCTTGTTCTACGGTGACTGGGGCTTGTTCGGAATATAGTGAGGAGTCAAAGACCTTGGCTTCCTTAGACAGGTTTCCCTTAGCTATGTTTGCCATAGGGTACCTTGACCGCCGTGTCTCTTTCTCCGGTGAATACCGTTTGGGAGGAACTCCCCGATTTTCCCTTGGAGGTAAGACATAACTTTCAGCAGTAGTCTCTTGAACTGGTTCTACTTCTTCTGCTACCTGTTCGCACTGATATGTTTCTATTACCTGTTCACACTGATCTGTTTCTATTACCTATTCACACTGATCTGTAACTGTTTCATGGTGATCATTAGAAGTACAAAGTATATTAACAGGGTGATTATCTTGCTCGTTATCCAAATCTAGAGGAGAATGACTTACCTCGGTACCAAGTTGGGGGACCTTGGTTTGTGACACTGATCGATGGTGTAACACCCCAACCGATGGCGGAAACATCGGGATGTCACGTATTGATGATTGTCCAGTAGCTCATGGTGAATAATAAATTCCATTAAATGATTTAAATGAATTACATACAATTGTTCTAGAATTTGTACATCAAATTGAATAAAACTATACACATATCTCCAAGCATCAATTCAAATCTTCAAGCAATTAGAACCTGAAACATGTTAAGTTGAAAAGGTTTTTGGGTCAACAAAAGTTGGTGAGAATTACATAGGTTTTTGATAATTGAATAAAAATGTTGTGCAATTCATGTGTCATGTCAATCTAGCCCATATGTGAGAACATACTAGAAATAAATCGAGTGCATAACCAACCCTGGTGACTGTTATAATATGATACATCCCATACGCTCATGGTTCACTTGAATATGTTATACGATAACAAACACCCACGCTACCTTTGTAGGAGGCACGTATCCGGGTGGGATTGTCAGTCCAATAGATCTATCAATGTATACCGTCGGCTTGTACGGAGTTAATGATTATGCTAGAATGGTGCTTACTCTAATCATGCTCAAGACATAATGCAACATAGAAAACACATAGACACATTGATGATTGAATTGCATAAATGATGTTATAACATGTTTCACCCCAAAAATGGTGATAAATAAAAGGGGCTATGTAAAACTCACCTTGGTAAAATGTTATATCTGTTGAGAAATTTGGATAATTGTGTTGACCAAATGTATCAAGTATCACCCTAAAATGAGGTAATAAATATGTCTAAGTCTATCAAGTCTACAAATGTATAAGTTCTAGGGCTTCGAATTGGGGATAAACGCTCGTTTGATTATTATTAAAAATGTTTGATAATTGAGAGAATATTAGTAAATAAATAACCAAAAATCTTTTTATGAATTTTAAATCTAAGATGGTCACAAGAATGTGTTTAAAGTATAAAAATAATTTTTATAAAATTATTTTCTTTAAAATAGATTATTAAATCTATTTATTACAAATTGTCAAACCTTAACTTTAATAATTAAAAATACAAAAATTAAAGAATTTTTAGTTTAAAATTTATATTTCTGTTCTAAATATTAAGAAATAGTTTGTATAAAATTTTGGTGCAAAAATATTAAAAATTGGATTTATTATGATTTAATTATGATCAAAACTAACAAAAATTGATTAAAAATATTAAATAAATGATTTTTCAGAAATAAAAATCATTTTTGAAAAGTTTAATGTTATAAAAACTCAGAATAAATTTTGTGGAAATTTATATAATTGTTTTGATATTTTTATAGAATTTTATAAATAAATTAGAATAAACTTGATTTATTTATTATATATATTAAATAAAATAAATTTCTGGATATAAAAATCTGAATAATAATATTCAGGGCATGAACATCATTATGTAAAATTTTGGGAATTTTTGAAGGCTTATAAGTATTTTAAATAATTAAAGTAAATAATTGTGTAATTTAAACCTTCAAATTTAAAAGCCAAAAAATATGCATATGGTGGGAATTGAACCTGTGTGGTCCAGGTTACAAGGCACCAGACACAACCACTTGGTCCAGACCAGTGGTTGTGTTTTGTTTTAGTTCATTTAATATATATAACATATAAAAATCGTGTTTTTCCCCAAATTAATAAGAACAAGCCCTAGATTTTGCAATTGTTTGATTCACACATCAATAACCCAATTAACCTTAGGGCTATTGATGTGTGGATGCCGAAGATCAAAACCCACTAAAAATATTATACTTACAATGTAGAAACGAGCACGATTGAATGGTCAATCCAAAAAGTCAATATACGATCGCAAAACAATAGCAGAGTGTAATTAAGAAGAAATGAAGGTTGAGAGAGATGAAATGGCGAGTTGTGATTACTGTGTAGCATCCAATTTATAGTGATGATGTCCAGGTTAAATAATTGGAAAGTTTGACTCGTTCCTAATGGTCTACGCGTTTAAATCAATTATTTTGGTCAATTAGATTGAAATCATACGTGTATTAGATGAATGTTAGGCCGGTAATCACGAACTTACCATGTATGTGTGGATAATTGACGAATTGATGGCCTTGGTCTTGATTGCGAGCGCAACATCAGTGCAGCGATTAGCAGCAGCAGTAAAAGAATACCATATATATAATTATAACCGTGATAGATCACTAAATGGTCTGTGGCTCAAGTGGTTTGTGAGTGTGATGAGGTTAGGCTTGGCGCGGGTTCGAAACCCGGCTAGAGCCTTTCTTTTTCTTTCTTTTTTGAACAGCAAAAAGGGAAGTAATGGAAGAGTGGGCCAGACCAAGGGGTGTGGGCTGGAATTTCTGGGTTGGGCCTGCTAGATTGGGTTCAACAAAAGGAAAAATGGGGAGTGGGCCAGAATCTGTTTAGCTATGTGTGTATATATATATATATATTTGTTAATATTATTATTATTACTATTATTATTATTATTATTATTATTATACACACCTATATATATATATATGTATATAAGTTGTGAGTTTGGAAGAGAAAGTTAAGGCTTTTTACGTAGAAAAAAAATTAGGGAAAATTTTTGCGATGTTACAGATGGCTCCGTAGGCTGTGAAGATGTGAGTGACTCATTTTGGATACTTTAGGAATTTTCTTCCAATTCAACAAACTTAAAGTGTCATTATAATCCTCCCCTTGACCACTAAGTTGTGAGTTATAGAAGAACTCCGTCTCAAGCCAATTACAGTCCATTGTCGTGTACATGTGACGCCTTTTCAAACTATAATATCTATACCCCTTTTTATCTCTTCCATATCCCACAAAAACACACTTTTCTGCGCATGGACCAAGTTTGTTTCGATCAATTTTGGGTAAATGAACAAAGACAGAACACCCAAACACCCGAGGTTCAAGAGTAAGTGAAGGAGGAACCTTAGTGAATTCAACTAAGGTATCTATTGGGGTTTTAAGTTGGAGGATTTTAGTTGGAAGACGGTTAATAAGATAAGTAGCTGTAGCAAGGGCTTCTGGCCAGAATGATATAGGGACGTGCGATTCAATCAATAAGGCACGAGTGATTTCTAATAGAATACGGTTTTTTTGCTCAGCTACACCATTTTGTTCAAGAGTGCGAGAGCATGAGGTTTGGTGGATTATTCCATTTGATTGACAAAACTGTTTCATGGAGTCATTAACAAACTCTCCTCCATTATCAAATCAAAGGATTTGGATAGGCTTTTGGAATTGTGTTTCAACCATGGCATGAAAGATGGTAAATTTCTCAAAAACTTCAGATTTGTTTTTTATAAAGTATATCCAAGTCATGCGGGTGCAATCGTCGATAAATACCGAAAGTTTTGTCCTCCAACGTATTTTGATGGACCCCACACATCAGAATGAACTATTGAAAATGGATTATCAACCTTGGTATTATTTAGTTTATAAGAATGCCGGTGACTTTTGGCCAAAATACAAGTCTCACAAGTTAATGAACTATTTGAAGGAAATAATTTTGGAAATAAAAGATGTGAGTAACCAGCGGATGGGTGCCCCAGTCTTCTATGCCACAACCATGCCTCTCTATCAATACTTCCATGAGCCAACATCACAATCCCTTCAGGAGTCACTTCATCCACATAGTACAACCCTTGGCTTTCAGTGCCACGTCCAATAATCGTTCCCGTCCTGATATCCTGTACAATGCAAAAAGTAGGATGCATTAGAACAAAGCAATTTAATTCTTTCGTCATGTAGCTAATGGATAAAAGTTTGTGCGACAAGGAGGGGATATAAAGACAATTAGATAGCTTCAAGGTTGGTGAAATGTCTATAATCCCTCCCCCTTTTACCGGAATAATTTCTCCACTAGCGGTCTCGATATTACTTTTTTGCTTTTCTGATGCCTTTTTGATATCTGCAGGGTCATATGTCATTGTATATGTGGCCCCAATGTCAAAAATCCAAGCATCTCTCCGTTTATTATTTTCCTTGGCCATATTTACTTTTCCTATATTACTCACAAAAAATGTCTTTTCCTTGTTCACAAATTTCAAGAGTATAAGGGCTAATATTGAAACAAGAAGGACTTGAGTAGTAATTTAAAAGAGAAGAAGGACTTGAGTTGCAATTCTCAAGTCCGTTACGTGCTACATGTACGTCTACTTCCTCATTAATCTTCTCAACTTTTGGTCCTTTGTCAACCAACATTTTTTAAGAGAGATATCTTAAAAATCTGGTCAAAAATGAAAATAATAAATAAATGGAGTCTACAACCACAAGAAAACCTCTTTTTCTTGAGGAAAACAATGGTCTTGCTTCTATCTCTGATGGGCTTTCTCCCATACAATCATCTTCTGAGACCCCTTTATCTTTAAGAAAATCATCTCTAAAAAAACACTTCCTTTTTTTCAAGATCAGGCTTGGTTTGGCTTGTTTTGGTTTGGTTTTGGTGTTTAACAGAGGGGATGGCGTGAAGAGGGTGGTTGCAGGTTGGTTTTGGGATTTTGATTTGAATTGAGTTTTGAGAATTGTTTCAAGAATCAGAAACCCGCTCTGATACCATGATAGTTTTTGAAAATCAGAGAAATTTTTTTTCTATTACTTTTTGGGTGATTTTGCATATAAAACAAAGTCCCCAATTTATAGGCATTTACATAGAATAATAAAAGGAAATCAACAACTATTATTGGCTTGAAATGTGGAGGAGGACATGGAGTCTTGACCAAAGAGAATGGCTTGAAACATAAAGGAGAATGTTGACTTTGACTCATCCTTTGCAATTATAACATTTTTTTTCTAACAGATTCATCATGGATTACAACTATCCGTTAATAGAATTAGCAAACATCTTACTTTTGGACACAATATCATACTTTTCAGACACAATATCAACTCAACCATTTTAGCGGCCTAAAGCTAGGTATAAATTTGAGGCCTTTAAAAAAAACAGGTTTGCTTCTTTGTCTTTATAATTATTGGATTTATACTTACGAAATCTATTTGACATAACACAGAACCAAGATTTCAATTAGGGCTTAAAAACTAACATAAATTAGAAATTAGATTTGTCACACAATCAAATTTCAATTAGAGCTTCATTTAAGGCATATCACAAATTTTAACTAGATTTGTAACATATTATGATAATCAGTTACCTAAATTTGGAACGATAGACGTTTAGTTTTGTCATCAAAACCCTTCAATTTCGGTTAACATATTCAGAGGCTTTGAATTCGAATTATTAAATGATTAAATGATGATTGTTGCATAAAGATAGAGAATAATTTCAAACTCATACATGTTATAAGACGATTTCAAACAATTGTACATACAGAATAGACTATTGTCGAGGTGCCACCGACTATTACGGTCTCCAATCTCTACTTCTCTCATCATGGTTGCCCCCTTTGTTTGATTGTTCCTATATGGTGATGGTGGATCCCTACTAGCCAAGACAACCCTATATTTCACATATAATGGGGCCAAAAGCCTTGCTTCATTTGACTTGGGCTTGGGTCGGCCTTGTTTGGACACTAATTGTAGCTTGATCATTCATGTGGCCAATAAGTTCATCTTTATATCACTCACGTCAATTTTAACAAATGATCTATTATGTAATTACATCACGTATTTATACTAATAGGGCATATCAACTACAAAACCATTGAGAGAAATGGACTGTGATATGATTAATGTCCCTTCAAACAAATATGCACAACGAAACATGTTTATCGACTATTTGGTTACGGTTGCGATGTTAGTTTCATAACTTAAAATCACATTGGATGCTTTTTTTACAAGTGTTTTTATATGTCTTTACATGATCGCTGCATTTTATGATGGTTTGTAGGTTAAGGAAAGAAGTTGAATATGGAATACAATAAAAGAAAAAGGAGATGTCAGATTTGATAGCTTTATAGATATAGTGTGGCTTACTATAGAACTAAAATGTTCCCCGTTTCCATCGTGTGGTTACCGATAGAAGCAAAAGATTTACTACGTATGGCAACTACAAGAAAAATATGGCAACTACAAGTTATGGTGGAAGAACACATCACTTTTCATTTTTCATTTTAGGGCATTCTTTTACCTAACTACTAACCAAATCTTCAATAGCGTCCACACAATCCACCAACAAAAGTACATGATTAAAGATTTCAAAGTTATTATCCGGCTGATTTATATGTATGTTTTCTTCATTACTCACTGCCCATCAATCTTAAGGTCTGCTTTGTTCCTTAAAGATGTTTTTTTTTTCTACCAAGTTTGCTTCTCTCAAGATGAACATATCTGGTGAATGGGATGAAATTCCTAACCGAGGGGAAGTAAAAGTCAGGAGGTTCTCAGTTTCATTAAGTCTCGAACCACACACCCTCAAGAGACATACTTGCAATGTAACAAAAACCATAGATCATTCTAATTTTTTTTTGTATTTGTTGCACGCTTATAGGAACCTTAAGGTAGTTTTTTTCGATGAGAATGTTGTGCTATCAGAGTATAAAATGATATAGACATGATTGGGTTTACAACTTGAGGTAAGGTGCATGATTATCTAGTTCTAGTTTCTTATGTAGATAGTCGACATTGATTGATACATTGTGGTTGTTTGAACTCTTTGTTTAGATTGTCAGTTTGGATTTGGGTTCTTTATCAATTTGATTGCCTTTCCCTCCCCATGGAAAATGTTTGTGCACCTTTTAGGGATGCAGAGGTTAGTCTGGTTTGTAACCAGGCAGGTTTAGTATTTTATCATTTCTTGTTATTTTATTGATAGCCAATTCATATTTGTATACTTGGTTGTTGATTTTGAGTCATATGCATATGGTTATCTTTTAGAACTCCTCGATCCTGCTAATTCCGGTGTTCCACCAATAATTAGCAAGGATAAAGGATAAGACAATACGTGTGGGTAGGACATTATCCGTACCTAGATTCACATCAAATAACTTGTGAAAATGGTAAGTTTATGTAATACAAACAAATAGGTTTCATAGTAATTAACTGGATAGCTGTTTATCAAATCTAAAACCGAAAGTGATTAGTATACAAGTTATAGTTAACCAGTATCTTCATTTCCATCAGACCCACAACCAAACTAATAGATATCACAAAATATTATAAAAAAGGAAACTGTTGGATTTGAGAGAGTGTTTGTGTGTGTTTTTTATTGAGTACTCAAATTAATAATTAAAGTTCATATACAGAAATTATCAAATATAATAAACACACATCATAAACATAAAACAAAACTTACATAAAATTAAGTCATCACAGATTTGATTAATTGGAATTCAAAATACAAATATGATCTCACTCCCCGTCACCAAGTGCTATCTATCTATCTTTCCTTCTTTCTCTCTCTCTCTCTCTCTCTCTCTCTCTACACCAATCTGGCTTTCTTTTGTTGGATTTTGTGATCTCAATCAGGTGCTCAGAATATGATAATCAAATGTTTGGTGGTACTATCATATTTATAGGGAGACCAAAACATTTGCTAACGTCACCATGAAAGCGACCCCTAACAACATCTAACAATATAACTGTTGGCAGTTGTAAAACTGTTGGGCAATGACTTACAAAACATCTAAAATATACACAATTGCCTAGACAGTTGGGTTTGACAAGTAGTTTGTGTAAACCAGTAGTTATCAATCCAGTAGTTTGTGTAAACCGCTAGTCAAACCAGCTCTTCAGTCCAGCTTATTTGTCTTGAATCCAATAGTTGAGAAATGTAGCAGTTTGTCTTGTTGTTGTTGAAACTTTTAAGGAGGGGAATGAAACAATGATCAAAATGACTTTATTCCTTATTCTTCAGGTTGATAGATGAATAGGATCCTTGATTTTTGGCTTTCATCATCAACAATTCTTATATAACCCAACAATCTCCCCAGGGCTGGCTCAACCAATGCGGTGGCCCAAAGCGAAAGCAAAAATCAGGGGGGCCTTTTTCAAAGGAAAAAAGAAAATAATAGTGCCAGGATTCGAGCATGAGTCTCTTTGGCTACAAGAGGAGTTGGTTACCATTATGATATAGCATCAGTACGTTGATAATGCCCAGTTCCGATAATATATAATAAATCTCTATATTAGTTTTTCCAAAGTTTGGAGGCCCTTTTTAGTTGGGGGCCCAAAGCAATTGCTTGAGTTAAATGACCCTTGGGCTGGCCCTGAATCTCCCCCTAAAACCGCTAATGCCAAAATCACACTTATCAACCTGTCTTTTATTGTTTTATTTTTTGATATTGAGTAGCCTTTGTTTGATCTTACCTTTGATGTCTAGCTCTAAGCCTGTAGTTTGATCATCATTTTCATCTTTTTTCAACAACAAATCCGTGATGACTATTATGTCATCAAGGTTTAGGCTCCCAACATCTTGACCATTCAAAGTGACCTCAGGACCATTCCCATCATTTGAATCCTTGGAAACTTTCCACCTCACTATTATTGGGTTAGGGAGAATAGAAAGCAAGTCCAAGACCTCAATGGAAGGAGGTGATACATATATTTACCCGATTTTGTATAAGGTTATCATGCTTTTCTTTTATCTAGACTTCAACAACGATCACTATTTTATGCATTGTAAAAATCTGCAAATTAAAAAAAAAACATGAATGGTTGCAAGTCAAGAACATGGCGCCAACATCTATTTTCACTCGACGTCTACTGAAGAGTCTCACCACATACATTAAAAGCATTGCCTCTGTAACCATGTCATATCCTCGTATGACATTCAAACCATCTTGTATTATAACACACATTGCAAATAATTTTAGATGGAAAGTCATTAATTCGAGTTTTATTATCTTGATTACAAATCAAACATGTCAAATGTAGAAATTTCCTAAAAACATAACATTTAAAAAACACCTAACATGTATTACTATGCCCTTTTGTCTTATTTAATCGAAATAGGCTTATTCTTGTAACAATTTTGTTTTAACAAATATTGAGTACATCAATATTTACAAAATGCAAAAGAAAAGACAAAAGAGTCTAGTGGGTCATGACTCATTGTGACCATTAACCCAACCCATCCAACATATCATCCATCTTGCACCCTTTTAAGAATCATGTTACAAACTTTCCCATGTTAATTTTTAGCGTACCAATACATTGCATGATACATTATTGGGATAGATTTAGGTGTCATTATTATTGGTGGTTAGAAAATTTTTAGTTTGACTTTTCTAAATATGGTCTATGCAGAAGGACAACCATTTAAAAATGGGGAAATAATTTCACACACAAAAAGAAAAGATTTGAAGTATTGCGAAGTTCAGCCATATATGGTCCATGTATCATGTTACTATATATTTACAAATCTTCTTCACATGAAAAAATGATTGTGATAGGAAGCTTTAATGGCCAAAAAAAGATAATATAATTGTGTATGCAAATCGTCTAGACACATGAACTACTTTTATGTAAAGCTTGGCCAATATTTTTATTCGATTAGGTTGATAAGTAATAACACATTGCATGTGATAATTGATGCTGACTTGCCATAATTTGTGTCATTAGTGTAATCTTGATACACATGATGTATTTTGATTGGATGTAATCATTTCTAGCTATTAAATTAATAAACTTTTTTTTAATAACTATTTATGCAATACAAGATGAATATTCATGTCCTAGAAAAAGGATACTTTGTATGCTCTCTTCTATATTTTCGATTATTATAAAACTAGCTTATACCCGGGAGCGTCCCGGGATGAAAGTCTAACGTTGTTCAGATATAATATAATAGGAAGTTATGGTTATGGTCAAAATATGGAATCAAATATAATACATTGTTTAGATATAATATAATTATAAGTTATTAAAGTTTCTTCGTAAAGATGAAGGTATGTTGCATTGGTATTCGGCCAACATGTGGTGGAAGTTTAAATGATTCTAAGACTACTCGGAGTGGTGAGGGGGGAAAGAGGGGGATGAAGCGTCATGTGGCACTTGTGGGATCCCTGTGAGGGGAAAAAATTGTGGGGAGTGGAAGGGGGAAGGAAATAATATTATATTGTGTTAAAGTTAAAAAAAAAAAACTGACCAATCAAAAGGTGACACATCACCCCACAAAATGCCCCACGCCATGCAGAATCTCCACGCCAATGCCTTCATGCCCCTCTTCAAGCCCCCTTGGCGGCGGTGTTCCCCCCCTTCCCGCCCCATTCCCGCTTCCACTCCGGGCAGTCTAAAAGAATTAAAGCAACATGTGTGTGTGTTAAATTAAAATTTTTATTGGTATGAAATAAAGTTGTATGATTTATATAGCTTATTGACTAATAGAGGACGGAATATTTGGCAACGATAGTAACTGGTTCTATATTATCGTTAATTGGTTCTCAAATTATGATTATAAAGTATTAGATTAATTATATAAACAATAATTTAAAGATGTCATGTATTATAAAGAAAAGTCATAAAATTACAAATCAATAAAATTACAAAAGGGATTATAGATTAGAGAATATCTCCTTAAACACAACGTTTGTTGTTTCAGTTTCTGGTTTCCCATCTTTATTAAGTATTAACAATTTCACTCTGTCTCTGCTCTTGACCCTTGACAATGCTACGTATAGTTGTCCATGAGTGAAAACCGGTTCTCTTAAATAAAGTCCAACTTTAGATAAAGATTGTCCCTGGCTTTTGTTGATTGTCATTGCAAAACAGACTGACAACGGGAATTGTCTTCGTTTAAACTTAAATGGAATTTTGTTGTCTGATGGTATCATGTTGATTCGTGGAATGAAAGTTCGAGTACCCACGTTTCCACCGACTATAATCTCAGCTTCAATGACCCGTTTTCCAAGTTTCTTTATTTGTAACCTTGTACCATTACATAGATCTTGTTGTTGGTCGATATTTCTAAGAAGCGTGTTGATAATTACCGAAGAGCCGTCATCGGAGATGATAGCCGTTATGGAGTAGAAGAGACATTGCTCACCAGAAATGGTTAAGTGACGTTCAAACTTAGAAAGTTATGAAAGCGCCGAAGGAACGATTATATACATGCTTACAAAAATAAGAACATTTGGGAGAAACTGGAATATTATAGTCGCTAGCCAGCTTGAGCTTTGCAGCCAACTTAACCACGATTGAGCATGATCCATCGCTCCTGCATTAATTATCCTCTACGTTATGAACAATATGTATTAGTATGTAGATTAAATGTAGAACATAAGTAGTAGCAGTACAAAATAGAAGGCACAATATTCGGCTTATGGTGAAAAGAGTAAATTGCCCCTAGCAGTTAAGTTTGGCGCCAATTATGAAAGGACAACAGTTAGTTATCCAACCAAAAACAGAGTTGACATTTAAATAGCTCATTATGGTTGGAAATAACGCAATTGCTATTTGAAAACACTAAGTAATTACTCAGTATCATCATCACGTCTGTACAAAAGATGTATTCAAATCCATCAACATTGGCTAATAGAATGAGGGCTGACACTTGTAGGAATCCAGGAATAAATGTAGGCACCTCTCATATGAATATGAGGCCATCATCATGTATGCAACATGAACCAATTTCAAAACAACTGTAAACAACAAAAGTCTCAAACCGACATATAAAATTTAGGTTTACACCCATAACATACTCCCGGAGAAAAAAAAAAAGAAACAATAACATCAAGTTCGACCAATCAAGTTGATAACATAAATCTCTATTTTTTAAAAAAAAAACTACAAAAATTCAAACGGATAACAAAGGCTTAGAGAAATCAGGTAATGAACTGAAATATTAAACTAATTAAAGCCAAAATTTAAGTATCAAGTTTTTGACTTAATTAAACTAATTAAACTAATAATTATTACTCTTGTAATTAAATAAATAAAAAATTAACATTGGTATAAGGTGACACCATGTGTTGCAATGTTGCGCGATTCTTTCTCCTAGCTTCTCTTGATAAAGTATACGTATCCATCTTTAAAAGAGTAAAATTCCAATGATAGCAAAAAGAGATAGTCCTAGGTTATTAACCTTTATCCCAGAAGCAACCCTTCTTTACATTATATTCAAGCTTGTTAGTTTTTTATTAACTAAATAACAGTCATGTGGGGATGTTGCCCACCATCACCTCGTGATGCAAATGCAATCATAGAGGCAAGATGACAAAAACTGCCTAATTTTCCTTGGCAACAAAACTCACGTGTAACCACAAGATAACCTAACTATAAAAAACTTCACATCCATACCAGTTAAATCAAGATTTATATTCACAACATACAGAAATAAAGGTCTTCTTATTCACATTAAAAGCCAGGACAAAACTTACAGCCAAATCAACTGTTTTGATCATATGATACCATATTCCCGACTCGAAACGGCTAAAAGAAACAAATATAATCTATGAAAAGTTAAAGATCAAAGCCACTTACAGTCCTAATCTTATCCTCTAAAGGCTATAGCCTATAATCATTCTGTTATAACTATAAACAAACAATTCATTCACGTAATTCATTACAAATCACAGCTTATCATAACTAACAAATTACCTGATAGAAAAGTGACAAACAGACAACTTAGTCAACCATTCAAGCCCAACAATATTCGCCAACAACGGAAACGCCGACGGCCTCGGCGGCGCGTTACAAAGCTCCAACTCCTTCAAGCCCTTCAACTTCTGCAAAGCCAAACCAGCCAACCCAGGCAAAGATATCTTAACCTGCAACTGATCTGGGTATCAAATTAAACACATTTTTATAAGCATCATAACCAATGTAAATTATGTTGTATAGTTGTTGTATAATTGGTATCAGTAGAAAGCATGAATGTTACCTGCATTGAAATAATGAATCCTTGCATTGTTGAAGATGTAAATTTAGAAGTTGTGAATTGATGAAGACGTCCCTAAATCATTTACGCCAAGAAAGTCAACAGTTAAAGTCAATAACAATAACTATGAATCAGTAATCCCATTCTCCACCTGCTCAGACGACCAAGATTCCGCCAACACTTCTCCAGACCGCTGCTGCCCATTCGGCAATCCCTCAAATGATCTACTAACCCCGGACTCCTCACTCGAACTCCACGCCATTTTTCCAACTTCACAACTCCCTAAACACATTCTCCAAATTCACCTAATAACACCAACACAAACAACAAACAACCATCAAATTCAAACAATTTCAATTCAATAACATACAACACAAAATAATTTATAATGATTAACAATTATTAAAAAGATAAAAGTCTCAAATAAACCCTAATACCCTCTTTTTATAAAAAAAATATTAAAATCCCAAAATTAAAACTAAAACCAACAACTGAATAAAACTATTTTTTTATAAATTAACAAACTTTTACACAATTAGCAAAATCCCTTTTCTTTAAATCCTAAAAAATATCCAATTAACTGATTAAACCTAAATCAAAACAATCAAGAACGAATCATTACATGCAACCCATCAAAGAAAACACAAACCCTAGTAAAAAAAATTAAATCTTGATAAGAATATGTATTAGCAAGATAAAAAAAGATTGATAATCTTGATGGAAACTATTTCAATTAGGTATAATTATTGTGAAAATATCAAGGAAATCGTAAACAACAATAAAGAACATAAACGCGATTAACACAAAATGCAGAAAAGATAAAACCAATCGGGAAAAAAAAAGAGAATCTGAAATCCGAACCTTAGAAAATCAATGTGATGAACAAATCGTACATTTAGGAAGAACAAATTCACAAAGGATGAAAGGAGTTAGGTAGGTGGGATGAGGTGAAATTAGGTTACACGATTGTTTATTGTGATGGATTATTATGTTTTTGAAACTTATATACCCCATGCCATATTGGATGACAAGTGGCACACTCAAAAGGTAGAATGCATCATTGAGTGCCACATCATCAAATTTGCTTTGGTTTATAATATGTATAGATAAATAATATTAATGAAGTGCTTAGATTTTGGTCGACATTACTGGAAAAACATTAGTACCGACAAAACGTATAAAAAGGGAGGTAAGTGAAAAGTGTTCATTTAATCGAATCATCATATTTTGCTCTATTAATTTGTTAAAAAAATTGTCAGGTGATTCTTGCTCTAACCAATTTATATAGTTTAATTTCACATTATTTGGGGTAATTTTTACAACTTTACTAGAATATAGCACCATTAATCCCATAAAACAAACATTATAGGCTAGACTTGAGTACTATTTAATTTGTGTCATTAGTGTAATCTTGATACACATGATGTATTTTGATTGGATGTAATCATTTCTAGCTATTAAATTGATAAACTTTTTTTTTTTTGAACGGCCAACAAAAACACCATTTTATTAAATCGCCAAAAACGCTAGAGAGGATCTAGCATACATCCGCCAAAAAACATAAAAACAAAAGCAACAAACATTCTACAGAAATAAAAAAACAACAGAAATCACCATCCTATTCTATCTATGTTGAAGCTCCTCCACATATCCCATATTAGTTCCGGTTTCCTTGCTCTCGACTTAACCCACAAAAACGACATTGATTTTATCTCGCCCACTGTTTTTTCCAGCAAGCAATCCACACTCTCAAAAATTTTCTTATTTCTTGACCTCCATATTGCCCAAATGACTGTTAACAGAATAGCGTAAATCGCCTTCTTCTTTTTTTCCGATCCGCCAACGTACCTGTAAACTTCCAAGATGTCTTTGAACTCGAATGCAAATATTGGCTGGATTTTACACCATTGTGATACAATCTGCCATAGCGCGCTCGCAAATCCGCAAGAGACGAATAGATGTTCAACTGTTTCGGTATGATCACCACATATCGGACACAAAACGGAATCCACGTCGATGTTCCTATCCACCAAAGCCGCTAAAGTTGGTAGTCTATTCAGCTGTGCCCTCCACGCGACAATTCCGACTTTCTTTGGAACCCAATTGCACCACAGAAAACCCTGACCTGGCTGCACCATCCTACGGCTCTGAATCTCCTTCTTCAAACTGCTGACGCTGAACCTGCCCGACCCGTCCAGACCCCAAACCCACCCATCCGGCCCATTACTGATCCCAACCCCATTTAATAAACCCTGCAGTTGCACGAATTCCACCCATTCAGCCCCCGTTGATAAACCCCGTTTCCAAGACCAATTCCCACCCGAGTAACCCAACCCAACCCGAGCAGCCACCGAGGCAAATTTATCCGACTCCAGCTCAAAGAGCAACGGAAAAACCTCCCTCAGCGGAGCTTCACCCAACCACCGATCCACCCAAAATGAGATACCCAAACCACAACCCACCCGAGCCGATATTTGTTCAACAAGGTTCACCCCAACCCTTTGAAGATCCCTCCCCACCCTATTGATTTGCTTCCATGGTCCAGGCAAAGACAACTTCAGCGGAATAAAATTCCAAGACCGAGAATTGTGATGAATTGCCCAAACTACCCTCTTCCACAAGCCATCATTATCCGTCTTAAACCGCCACCACCACTTCGCCATCATAGCTAGATTAGCATCCTTAACGACCCGAATCCGAATCCACCATACTCTATCGGAGCCACCACCTTTTCCCACGCAACCTAACACATCTTATCCCTAATAACTATTTATGCAATACAAGATGAATATTCATGTCCTAGAAAAAGGATACTTTGTATGCTCTCTTCTATATTTTCGATTATTATAAAATAAATAATATTAATGAAGTGCTTAGATTTTGGTCGACATTACTGGAAAAACATTAGTACCGACAAAACGTATAAAAAGGGGGTAAGTGAAAAGTGTTCATTTAATCGAAGCATCATATTTTGCTCTATTAATTTGTTAAAAAAATTGTCAGGTGATTCTTGCTCTAACCAATTTATATAGTTTAATTTCACATTATTTGGGGTAATTTTTGCAACTTTACTAGAATATAGCACCATTAATCCCATAAAACAAACATTATAAGCTAGACTTGAGTACTATTTAATTCGCTCAAGCTCACCCCCCCCCCCCCCCATCAACGTCTTCATCTATAAAGAAAGCTTTTCTCTAGAAGAGAACACGGTAAGCTTTCAAGATGCAGCTTGCTAGTTTTTTCATCATCCAAGAAAGAGAATGAGACCTGCAAAAAAGAAATGAACACTTTGCTACTATAAATACAACATTTATACAAATAAATTCCATTAATTGATATATTCTCACAACATAATCATCAAACTAACTTTTAGGAGAAACCATAAAACCATATAAAGAATCATATCTATTACTCTAAATGTAATACACAAGACGCTTACGTATTTGTCACCCATTCTACTATCTCGCTACTTCTAGTCATTACTTATCCATCATTTACTCATTTAAACATTATATGATTCTCACACCGCCTTACCTAAAACTAGTTTTTACATTAAACAATCAAACACATCCTAACATTATATTAACGAAGTAACAAACCTTTGCTCTCCTAAAACAAAATATACCAAAAAACTTACAGATGTTTTGCCACACTTTCCTTAAATTATATTCTAGAAACTAGCAATGTATCATTTCACTTCCTACTTTACGCATACAAAATCTGTTAACAAATAATACATCATTATTATTACATCAATTTATATCAAATGAACTCCTGCTTCCATCATCTCTTCTAAATTATATTACATAATTAGTATATATGTGTCGAAGAGTGTTCTAAGCAATGTTTTCAGAATCAGATCATACTATACTGATCGGGCAAACGAACCGGCAAATTCAAATAAAGTGGTTAGATATTTTTATAACAAAATTTATACAACAAAATAAGAAAAAAAAAGGTATATAAAAAAATAATAATAGAGTAGTACTATTTCCATGACTATATATCTCTCCATTTCCCCTTATTTCATCTGATTATTAATCATCACAAAATCTTAAAACAAATCCCTAATCCTCTCTGCTCTTACAATCGGTAATATAATATTTCCTCTATATATTTCTTCATCACTATCTTCGATTTCTTTTATCTTTTTTTTTCTTTTTATAAATTTCATCAACACAAAAAAAAAAAAAAAAATCCTTTTTGTGTTTTTTAGAACTAAAACCCTAAATTGTTTGTAAGTCTCGATTAAACCTAGTTTTTGCAACGATTTCAACTGATTTTGTTTGTAAATGTTTGCAGATTTCGATAATATTTGGGTGATTGATGAGAAAATGAGTAATCGAGCTAGCACGCGTAACAAAAACAAGCGACAACGATCGGATAATAATGCTGAACTTGTTTCTGATTTGTACAGGTTATTATTATTCAGCATTTTTACTTTCCTTCTATTTTTATTTTTTTTAAATTTTAATGCTAATAGTTTGCTAACTGCTAATGATGTTGATTTTGTGTTTTGTTTTGTTTGATTGATTGATTGTTATGTGTTGGTTCTGAGTCTAGAATATAGGGTTTGGTTACTTTGTGGAAAAGTTTGGTCTAAAATGATGCTTATTTTGTGTAAATGACTTGACCTATAATATTGTAGGACTTACCGGTTACGGTAACGCGTAGAATATTGTTAAAAGTTGATTGAAGTCTGATTGTGTGTTGAAAATACTTCAAAATAGTTTTTTTTTTTGTTTCCTTTTAGGCTTTATTCGATTATTATAGTTTACAATCAATGTTTTCTGTTGCCTGTTGGTCTATGCGGATCAGGGACCGGTTACCAAGCGAAATTTAAACCTTGAACATTTGTTATGTAGTTTTGATTTAAAATGGGACGCTGTCGTATATTACTCTTCCAATGCGAAACTGCGATAACTTATTCTACAAGTTTAACAGTAGCCTTTTGCTATATGAAGTAATTCTGTGAAATTTGACGTTTTTCTGGTTAATAGTTGGTAAGTTTTTAACTTTTCGTTTCTTGGTAGGAAAATTCACTTGTCTGGGAAAGCGTCAAAGGACGATATAAAGCAGCTATATATGTTTGAGAAGCCGGTTTGTTATCAAGGCTGCAGAGTGAACACGAAAGATAACCCTAACTGTTTTTGTGGGCTGATTCCACCGCCAAACGGAAACCGGAAAACTGGATTGTGGCAAAAGACTTCTGAAATCGTGTCTTCATTGGGTGATGATCCTTCTAAGGATTTACGTGACTCGCTTGATACACCAGCTGGGTTAACGAATCTTGGAGCCACTTGTTATGCGAACAGCATACTTCAGTTTTTGTACATGAATAAATCTTTCAGAGAAGGTGTATTATCTGTTGAGCCAGAGGCTTTGGAACAACAGCCTGTTTTGAATCAAATTGCTCGACTTTTTGCACAGCTTCATGCTAGTAAAATGGCGTTTGTTGATTCAGCTCCTTTTATCGAAGCACTGGCGTTAGATAATGGTATTCAGCAAGATAGTCATGAGTTTCTTACACTGCTGTTTTCGTTGCTTGAACAATGTTTGCGTTGTTCGAAAGTTTCTAAGGCCAGAAGCGTTGTTCAAGATCTCTTTCGTGGAGGGGTGTCTCATGTGACCAAGTAAGTTGCCTATAATATGATTTGTATGATTATGATAATCACTTGACAGAATGATGGTTTACATCTGTTTCTTACTTATTGGGTAACCCAGGTGTTCAAAATGCGGGAACCAATCAGAAGCCTCATCAAATGTTGAAGATTTTTACGGAGTGGAGTTAAATGTTAAGGGTTTAAAAGGTTTAGATGAAAGTTTAGATGATTATCTTTCTCTTGAAGAGCTTCAAGGAGATAATCAGTATTTTTGCAGTTCTTGTGCAACTCGTGTAAATGCTACACGTAGTATCAAGCTGCAGTCACTGCCACCTGTCCTTATTTTCCAGCTCAAACGTTGTGTTTTCCTTCCTAATGTAAGTTTAAAAACACTTGTGATTTTTTTTCTTTTTTTGTGTTTTGAACACTAACTCAAATCTTCTCATCGACATCTTATATTCTTCACAGACTACAACAAAGAAGAAGATAACTTCTGCATTTTCTTTTCCTGGACAAGTGGATATGGCGAGACGGTTATCTGAACAAAGTGTCTCTGAAATGCTGTATGATCTATCGGCGGTTTTAATCCATAAGGGTTCTGCTGTTAACAGTGGCCATTATGTAGCTCATATTAAAGATCAAGATACAGGGTTATGGTGGGAATTTGATGATGAACTTGTTTCCGACTTGGGTCAACACCCTTTTGGTGGCAGCTCTTCTAATACGTCTACTAAACCTGCACAATCTTGTTCTGCGGAACCCAATAGTGTTGTAAATGGAAACCATATGGACCCTTCATCTTCTGGAACTAATGCACATGTACAAACATTCTCTTCTACTGATGCATACATGCTAATGTATTCTCTTAGGAATCAAAACAGTGGTGATAGAAAACCTCAAATGGGATCTGCTGAATGCAAACTAAAAGATGATGCTTATCTTCCACCTCATCTTTTGAAGGAAGTTTCTGAGTTGAATAAGTCATATGTTGAATCTTGTGAACAATACAAGATCAAGAAAGATGCCAAGCTGGCACTCATTAATGAGAGACGGCAGGAGGTTAGATCAGTCATCTCTGAAGCAGTTGTTCAGTCACCTGTGGAGTCATTTTGGTGGATATCAGTAGACTGGCTACGCCAATGGGCAGATAGCTTCATTCCTACGTGAGTTTCTAGTCTTATTTACATCTTATTTCTCATTGGTTTTATGTTAAATTTATATATGATCTCATATGCAGTGACTTTATTTTTGTGCAGGCAAATTGACAACACACCAATTCAGTGTTTGCATGGGAAAGTACCGGTTTCAAAGATTAGTTCCATGAAACGATTATCAGCCAAGGCTTGGAATACAATATTTTCTAAGGTATACCATATGATACTAATATACGTATACTGTTTCTAGCATTTGAGATTATGTTGTACCTATGCGAGTGATATTTTAATTTACAAAGTTACAGGAGTCTTTTTGTAGATATCTTAACCGTTGTATGTTTCTTTGCTAAATTAATGTGCTCTGATAGCTGATTGTACTTTTTGTGATATTTTTAAATTAAGTATGAAGGTGGCCCAGCCTTGGGTGAAGATGACTGCTGCATTGAGTGCCTTATGGAAACAGCACGTACTACAGTAAGTGCAGATAGCTATAGAGATGGAAGGACATCAATGCGAGAACTTGCTGAGTTAGCACTTGCTGGGAAATGTTCTGATGGACAATTGTACAACGTTTCCAAGTCATGGTATGTTTTTAGTTATATCCGTTGCATACTTGGAGCAACCACTCAACTTTACCGATAAAGAAACTTACATATCTGATTTTTTTTTTCCTTAAAAAATTGCAGGTTGAGTCAATGGGTACGAAGACGAAACGTTGACTTACCTTGTGAAGCTGATACTGGACCAACAGCTTCAATCAGGTGTCCACATGGCTCACTTATGCCTGAACAAGCTCCTGGAGCTAAGCGGGCCCTAGTACCAGAGAATTTGTGGCTTTTTATTTATAAATCCGCCAATGAAGTAAAGCCTGATGATATGATTGGGTGTTCTGTTTTTCCTTCTGACTCTGATGTATGTCCTCAGTGCTGTGTTGAACTCTCTGAAGTGACATGCATGGAAGATAGCCTAAGGTTGTTTCAATTAAATATCTTCTTGGATCAAAAGTCAGTCTTTTTAACGGTTTTCATTGCCTTTTTTTCAACGTGTAGAGATTTTAAGCTAAAACAACGGCAATCTCATGAGAAATTAGCTCTTGGAAAAACTGTACCGCTATCTTCTGAAAACAAATACTATTTGTTGCCTACCTCTTGGCTTTCAAAATGGCGATGCTACGTTACAGCAGTTGGCAAGAATGCATCTTCTACTGAAGAACCGGAAGACCTGAATGCCGCCATTGAATCACTGAAATGTGAACAGGTTTTTGATGTTTCTTGCTCTTAATATAGTTAAGAATAATTTGTTTTATAATTTAGTGTAGATTTTTTTTTTCAACCGTTTGTAGTTGGTTTTCATATGACATTAATTTAATGATACAAACAGCACTCGAGACTTCTTCATAGACCTCCCAGTCTTGTACGGAAACGTGGTTTAATTCTCCAAAAGGCTCCCAATGTAAGTTCATATTCCTATTTAATTTTACTTAAGTGATTTTGTAGCAACTAAAATTGATGATGTTGCAGGTAGATGAGTTGACAATTATTACTGAAGATGATTGGACATCATTCTGCAAGGAATGGAACTGTAATGAGGAAAAAGGCATATTTGCTGAAATTGGTTTAAGTAATTCTGTTGAAGATAGTTTGTTGGGGATGTCTGAAGATGCACCATTTACAGAGGATAATGTTTACTCTCTTGACGATGCAAATGGTGAGACTGAGTCTCAGGGGCCCACTGTTAAAACATATCCAGAGGTATATTTAATTTCCCGAGAAAATATAGAGTACCACAAATGATAATTTTCTCATGTAGTGTTTCTAAATTATTACAGGTGTGTGAAGATTGCATTGGTGAAAGAGAGAGCTGTGAGTTAGTTAGGAAACTAAACTACTGTAACGAGGATATATGCATTTGTTTTGTTCGTGGGAAAGAACCGCCAAAGTATATTCTAGAAGGATCTGGAAACTTGTTAGAGCCAAATAATCGTCGTATCTCTAAACGTTCTAGAAGGACATCTTATGGAAACTCTGTAAATTTAAATGTTTCTGGCACGACAACTCTATATGAACTTAAGATGATGATCTGGCAATCTTTTGGGGTATGTTTTCTCCTTTTTTGACCAAATTTCATGCTCTGAAACCAACTTTAACAAATTGAGTTTTGCAGATTGTGAAGGAAAACCAGATACTTCACAAAGGTTCCAAGATTGTTGACGGGGAAACTGCTACTCTCGCTGATGTGTGTATATTCCCGGGAGATGTTTTATGGGTGACTGATTCAGAGATCCATGAGAACCGCGACATTGCAGGTACTAAATAATGCACCAGTAGCGCAAATATGTTTTATCTGGCTCATGCTTATATTTTACTCTTTTTTGCTTTTTTTTTTTCTGTGTTTTTAGAAGAACTTTCTGATACCAAAATGGAGGTGCAGCAATCAGAGGGAGGTTTTAGAGGAACGCTTTTGACACAGGTTGTATCCCAAGGATGCTACAATTAAGCAGGGTCTTTCGAAATGTTCTATGCCTTAAGTATTATTGTATATTGAATGAGAAACCGGCAAATTTTGGTAAATATTCGGGCCTAACATCTTATCCTAGTGAGATTTATGATAAAACTCTTGGTTTAAGCTCATATTGGTTCATTTGTTTCAGGGGATTGCAAGTTTATGAGAATCCAGGGTCGGTTGTTGATGATGTTTCTACCCTTTCTAAAAGTTTGTAAAATTCTGAGTTTGGAAAAACTATGTTTTTTGGTTATTTTGGTAACTTTAATGACCCATTTAACGGTCTTATTTTGCTACAGAGCTCTACATATGCTATACCTATTAGTGGCTGTGCTTTGGTGATGGCACTGCCCGGTTTTTCATGTTTATGATTGCGCGTGTATTTGGTCATTGTTCTATTCTAAAGCTGTAGCATTGGCAGTCAAAATGAGTAATTGTGGTACACGTTAAAAACCAGTTGGTTCGTCTTTCCTTTTTGTACCGCCGAGCCAATTTACCTTGAGATAATTGGAGTGGCTTGTTTCGAACTCTTATGCATGGTCAGGATTTCCAAGCATAAGTTTTTATAGTTTTATATATAAAAAAGTTTGTTTAGGCTTGTGAGCTTAAATATGCTCAATATATATGTAAAACGCCTGGAAATCCAAACTTGTTTATACTTGGCTCGGTTAAACTTTTATCAAGCCGATTTCATGTAGCTTATGAATGTACGACTCATTTACGCTGTTAGGCTCACCTATCTATTATTTATTTCTTAAAACTTAAAAAGTACTTTTAAACAATAGATTTGAAAATAAATTAATGTTTGATAATAAACTTGTTGCGATCCATCTGACACGACCAAAGTACTCAAATAAAATCAACTTATGAGTTGTAAATCGACTGTTTTCAGGTAATGCGTATACATGAATATTGAAGAAAACAAGAAACAAGAGCCTACAAAAATGAACATTGTAAAGTTCAATTGAGATAAATAAGATCTCTTGAGTAACTTTGTGTGACACAGAGAGCTTCTCTAGTGTTGATTAAAAAGTGCAAGATAACATAACATTAAACCAGAAAAAAAAAACCAGCTAAGTTCATAACATGTGTTGGCCATGTTTACAAAATTTCCCCATTAAAACCATACCCGGACAGATCTTCAAATCCTGACAACCAAAACTTTCAAACAGCAGCCAAGCAACATGCAAAAGGCTGTGTATATAAAATAAGACCCACATGGAAAGTCAACCATATCAAGATTTTGTCCGATTCAGATTGTCCGGGCGTAAACATTTTAAAAAACATGGCATTGCTGTTCGGTCGACTTTAAGGTTATAAGCCAACCCAGTATGATCTTCCATTACAATTGTGTATAGGAGAAGCAGTTGGAGATGTCACACACCACTCATACCAAACCTACATCACAATGAAAAGAAAGTAAAAGTTATACGTGGCAAAAGGGTTGGCGGAGTGAAGTGTCAATACGGGGTTTGTGTTGATAGCGCATTTTTGTCCCATTTTTTTTAAATAAATCAAACAAATGCACCAAGTAAAATCCCCCACTCATAGCAAAAGCTACCCGTAGAGCCAGGGGAGGGTGGGATGAGCGCAAACCTTTCCTCTATCCCATTGGATAGAGAGGTTGTTGTCACTAAAACCACCCTTTTTTGGCATGTAAAGTGTAAAAAAAGAACACTTTGCGTAACTTTTGACCTGTTCAACCCATTATCTTGTTAGCAAATTTTTATTTAATTTAACCCATTAGGTACAACTAGCTTTTGCGTTGTTTATTTGAGTTCAAAAAGATCTGCAAAAAGCTCAGTAAAATAATTTACCTTGGTATTACCACAACACCGCCACATGTGAAAGTCCAACGGAGATCCGGCCTTCACATACATGGGTGACCTTAGGGGGAAGAATATTGGAAACCTGCACAATTAACATAAATGCAATTATGACATCAATACATAAATTAACCCTGAAAGAGTGAAAGAAAACCAATATTAAAAAAATGAAACAAAGAGATCATTTATGGAAGCATACCAGCTAAACATATTTGGTGTTGCAGTTGATGGTTCAATCCCGAGATGTACATCTTTGTAAAGTACTGCGTCAAAATAGCCAGCAAACCCTATACACAGTTGTTAAAAATTTATAAGCTCCGTGATTATGCTCTTAGTTGACAAAATGAACCAATATTGCACCCAAACAATCATTATACCATGAACAATAAACGATCCGGTCTCAATTGGGATCTCAAACCGAAGCTTCTTGTACCGTTGATTACTTTTATTGGGTGAGTTGTTTGGATGGGTAAAAGTAAAGACCTAGCAAAAATAACAGATAAACATCATCATAGTTTACTGAAAACATTACACACTTCTAAAGCTAATATGTAAAAGATCAAGCAACACTTACAGCTTGAGATGGAGAAAGTTTGGCCAAACGGTGCAGTTTTACAACATACGCAGTTTCGAAGTGTAAAAGATCTTTGTGTAATTTGACCTGCAATTAAATCATTAGAAAAATAATATGTTACACAACTTACAAAAAACTTGCATGGGCTGATATAATTTAAAAAAGCAACTTACATCATTATACAACTTTGATGTAGTCACAGGCTGTATAAAACTTGTATACCTGACACAAACCAACAATAACAAAAATTCCATAAAAAGTACATCAATAACCAATCAAATTTGACCAAAATAATTAAGATAATGTACATACGATGATGGAATTGAAATCCCATCTGGCTTTAGAAACCGCTGAGCTCCATCAAGACACTCAGGTGACAGCTCATTGTCACCAAAAGACCCAAGTAATTCACTGACCTAAATTCAGACACACCAAAACAGTAATCCATGTAATCAAATAACTGATAAAAGTGTGCAGCGGATTTATTGAAAAATTTGCATACCAAAATGTCAGCTTTTTCTGGAGCTTCCCAGAAACGCATGTCACAAGATACTATCGTCACAAGATTTTCCCAGCCCTCTAATTTTACCAAGCTCTGATACAAAATAAAAATTAAAAAATAATACAAGTTAGAAGGCAGACTTGATCAAAATAGAAAAAGATAAATTTAGTGATAGAAGCACTTGAGAAACATAAAGATTGAATTAAACTTACATGGAGAGTAACAACTGCATTTGGATTCTTTTCTACAGCATAAACTTTTAACTTACGCCCAGTTTCTTCAGCAGCCTATTAACATATAAACAAAGAGAAAAAATGGGAAAGGGAGAAAACCGGTAAGGGAAAGTTTTATCGACCCAAGATTCTTGCCAACTTTCTAAAAATCTTTTATAAACAGTGTCCCCATATATTACTTCCAGCCCGTTAAAGATAGAAGATAACCCAAATCACCACATTCATAAGTTAATGGATCAAAATTGCCACCTCTACTAAATATGCATACCTGTAAAGACGCTCTAACAAGAGGTCCTCGCCCAGCACCTACAACCATCAATACCTGCAAAACAACAATTAGGGTTTCATAAATCACACATCTGAAGTAATAAGCAACTGTAAAAAAATCAAGGTAAAACAGCTGACTCTTTGATAATGGATAAGATACTTAAGTAAAGCTTACAACGGTTGTAGTAGATGCATTCTCATCAGGGATCCTATCCACCAATGCTTTACTGACTGCCCTTTGGTACTGCCAATCACAAGTGTATATTATTAAGCATTAACACCATCTCATATATTAATACAAGAAACAGAACATGTAAAACCAAGTGACTTATACCTGGATGTATTTGACACTGTCCTTTTCAAACGTTTCATAAGTTTGTGCTTCAAGATTATCCATGAGAGGCTGCAATGAAAAAAATAGTGAATAATTGCAATAACTGCCTACGTAAGCAATAAAGAAATCTACATAACCAGAACACCAGACTTGCAAACAAACTTACTTGCAAGGGAGATTGTAAAAAATCCCTGTAACCAAGCTGCATAATTGAATGGGGGGCAACATTAATATAATTGTAAAAGAGGAAAAAATCTGGCATGTGTACAAACAGTTCAACAAAAGAATGGCAGGCTGAGATCTCACCTCAAATCGCTCTTGTTCAGGAAGGGGTTCCATCTTCTGATATAAATAGGCAACATAGTCCAAATACGACCTTATTTCATGCCTTTGAGCTTCTGATTAAGGGAACATTAAAACAAAACCTCCGTTATTGATTTATGCAGTTCTAATAAATTGACATTTGCATCTGTAGGCCTCATGCCATAAAAAAATAAACAAATAAATAAGCTTACCTTCGGAATAATTATCAGCTTGGCTAGAACCAGATGGTGAGCTCCCAACAGGAAGTTTGTGCACTGCCTTTCCAGAAAGCACTATCTGAGAAATTTTTAAGGAAAACTAATTCATCATGGTGGATTAAAAAAATAATATCAGAAAAACACAAGTAGGAAGAGAAGAAAATATATACCTGTATTGAATAGTAAAAGAATCCACTTAACAGTTTCTGATGACGCTTGGAGAGACAGGGGTAGCCTCGTGCATTTGTCAAGAAAGACTACAACGAAAAAGATGTTAATTAAAATATAGATCAACATGAACAAGAGAAAAAAGAAACAAAAACTGTTTAGAAGACATACATCAGTATGAACAATTGCTGCCTTGACAGGCTCTCCAAACCAACGCCCAAGTGAATTTACTGAAGGTAGTGAAGACCTGCCAACAGATGCTTACGTAAAATCAATGTTCATGAAAATATAGTTATTACTTATTAAAGCTTAATAATAATATATCGACGCATATTGACCATACATAATACAACAAAAAAATGATATGAATAGCATAAAAGAAGCTTGTCTACTCACAGAACATCAAGAGCAACTGACAGTTGACTGTGATGTTCACACAATTCACGAAAAGAATTCCATAATTCCCAAGAGTCGGTAGGCTCTACTACCTATAAAGTCACAAATGAAAAAAAAATAATAATAATACATACCAAAAAAGAACGTCTATAAAAAAAGTCGTTTATTCTAGGTCACTCACCATGCCATCAGAAGTCGCATTCACAGAATCCCCATCATCGTCATCAGACTTCACTAGAGGAATCCTAAGCCACAACTTCAGAACAAAAATGAAGAATAAGAATAGAGAAACAAAAGAAGAAAAACAATGTGTGAAGGCAGCCACTAATACCTGCATATTATTAAGGTTTTCTAGAATCTGGTTCACACATCTTGCATAATTAGCACAAGACTTTCCCTTAGGAGTAGGAAGAAGACATGCCTGCATATTAAATAAAATATAAAGATGTTTCCTTTCTAAGCTACTAATTTGTTCAACATCCAAATAATGCAAAAAAACCATTGCATGTTTTAAACCTGTAAAGACAGATGAGAAGCCCAAGCTAATTCTTGCTTCAAAGCAATTTCAGAATCCTCACGAAGAACATCATCTTCTGAATCCAAGTCAATCCATGAGCTAATCTTGCCTGATAAGACATACAAACCATTACTATGAGCCTACGACCGCTGAAAAACTCTCAAAAATATCCTTTTTAATAAAAAAATGATGTAACCATGGAACAAGGTTATACCAACAACGTGACTACTCCATTGTGCTGGACTCAAAACCAAATCCGACCCAGCAAACGGAAGCACAGTGGTCTCTCTGTTAACACTATTAACCAAACTAGGCCTGTATCCAGGTTCCATCTGAAACACAATACAAGTGCTTACTTATAACTTATTTCATAAAACACGTAGCACCAAATTCAATCAGTGTGTCGACAAAACTACCAAATTCCAAATTTCTCCCTAAACAACAACATGTTCAGTTAAGTGTTTCCCATAAAAGCATGGTTGTAAAAATCGCCCCTACCCTCCGATTAATCGCTAGTCTTACACTCTTACCTAGTAATCTTCATCTAAGTGGCCCATTAATTGCTAGGCAGTCAATGAAGTCAACCCATTGGTTAAAGGCGGACCTAAGCCATCCTAATCGGCCAAAAATCTATGGCATCAAGCGATTCCGACCAGATTCCGGTCAGGCGGTCAGAACATGTAAATTCCAACCAAATTCCGGCCAAAACCTATAAGGCGATTAATCCTATCTTCATAAAAATAAGACTCGAGGAGGGGGTTAAAACATGCCTACTTAAAAAAATTGCTTATAAAATTGTGTGTGTAAATAAAAAACTGAAAATTACATATAAAAATCTCAATCCAATAATAAATCCCTATTAATATATAAAAATGTGTTTGTGTATATATATAAAAATGAAAATTACATACAAAAATTCCCAATCCGATTAATCGCTAGCGGATACCCCACCGACCGCAAAAGGCACAAATCATCGCACAAAATGTTACTAACAAAATATAACACTAATTAAAAACCAAATGCGAATGTACGTAAGTAACTAACCAAAGGAGCTACAACAAAGTCAAAGCCGCCATTAATATTATGGGAAAGAACATGAGGCATATCATCATTGAAATCAGTCTCGACTCCACAGTATCTGGAGTCATTTTTATCACCTAAATTGTCTCCCAACGGCATTTTTTTAACAGGGTTGATTGAAGGTTTCAGGGTTTTTGTAGGGTTTTACTGATAATAATGGAGATTGGCTAGGGTTTTGGTTTTTTAAATGACCAAAGCGTTTATTGTTTTAATATTGTGAATTTTTGGTCCCTGTGTTTAAAGTTGTGTTCCAAATTAGCCCCCTGAGATCTTTTGACTTTGGGTACATATAACCGAATACCGATACCGTCCCGTTCCGATCCTGATTTCGTACCAAACTGATACCGAACTGAGAGTGTTCGGTATCGGATAAGATAAAAGAGGGGAGATTGAGATGGTTTGGGCATGTGAAGAGGAGACAGACAACTGAGCCAGTTAGAGTGGTAGAAGGTCTCACTGTGGAAGGGAAGAGGAGTAGAGGCAGACCAAAATTGACGTGGGATGAGCGGGTTAGACAAGATTTACTGGGGTTGCACCTCTCTGAGGATATGGTCCATGATAGGGGTTTATGGAGGCGAAGGATAAAGGCTAAGGACTATTAGGATATGGGAAAAATGTATTTTAGATGTTTCGTAGGGTCTTACCTTTTGTTTTCACATTATACGGATTTTATATGTATGTGCATAGGTTGTTTTATGGTGGTATAGTGTCTGTTCTTTCAATGAATTGTTTTCAATGTTTATGATGTTATCAGTAGGTGTGTGTGTACACCTTTTTTTTTTCGTTGTGTATTTGAGCAGAAGGTCTCTCTGGAAGCGGTCTCTCTATCTCTAGGGGTAGAGGTAAGGCTTGCCTACATCCACCCTCCCCAAACCCTACTAATAGCTTTGCTATTTGTGGGATTTACTGGGCTTGGTTGTTGTTGGTATCGGTACGGTATCGGTATTTTAAGGTAAAATACCGATATCATACTGGTACCGAACCGATACCGTACCGTATGTGTTTGGTATGGGTATCGGTATTGGGTTTAGGGTGTTTTCGGTATCGGTATTTTCGGGATCGGTATCGGTTGGTACCGATACCGTCTCAAGCTCATCCCTAGATACATATACCTGATCCGTCCAATCTCGTATTATCATTTCGCTATCCAAATCTACTATCTCAAAACACCTATTTTCAGTCAACACTACCTTAAACTAATGAGTCGCACGTTTTACATCTCTTCTTTCTATCTATCTATCTATCTATCTATCTATCTATCTATCTCCTACCTACACCCCTCAACCGCTAGTGTGACATTGCCGATCACCCGCAAGACATACCCGGAACCCAATACCTAAACAACGATAGTTTACTTTTTTCTGTATGTTTTATTTTATGGAAGGCGTAATCATTTTAGTATTTCAAATTGTGTTATATGTCCTAGAAAAGATGCTAGAATTGATCCTAAATCAGTAAATTGAGAAAAAAAAAGATATATCTATCCTGTGTAAAGTAACATTACAAATGCGTGCATTTAACATTGTTTTTTTAGTTTTTCAAGTCCAATACAAAATTTAAGATTAAATTTTTAGACATTAAAAAATATATTATTTAAACTTAAAAAAGTCACTTTTTATAATTATAATTCAAAATAATTCAATTATCCTAGTATACTACAGTGAATCATGACAGCCATGAGTCCCGGATCAATTGATTTGGGAGGAGATTCCCATGACATTTCAATGTGGATGTCATGGTTTGAGTCTCACGTTGTGCAATTTGCTCTAGGTGGGCCACGGATTTTATTACATTGAACCTTCAGGCAATGAGTTTCCCTTGAAATGGTGGGCAAGCCGGTCATCAGCGTTGTCTGCGTTCCCAGGACATGAGTGACTTTTTACCAATAAGTTACCCGATGGCCGGACTTATATATTCATTGGCCGTTTGAAAAAAAAAATGTAATATTTCTAATTGAAAATGCCACCAAATCACTCTTTTATATAATTCACATAATCATTACATACAAATTAATTAAAGAAAAGATTACCTGACAAGTCATCAAAGTAACATGTTAACATGATAATTACTACGTCATCAAAGTTGAGTGACTTTAAAGAGAGAGTTTGAGTGACTTTAGTAGAGCATATTAGACTATCCGTAGTGGGGCGTTTTCCTCCTCAAAAAACTCATTTCACGCCTAGTACTCCACCCCTTTCGGCGTTTTTCCGGGCGTTTTTTGGGCTGGGCATTTTCTGCTTCACGCCTAATTCATGCTCAATCCCATATGAAGTGTATTTATTGTTTTTTTAGACCAGCCATAGTGCATTTTTTTAGTTGCAGGTATGTGAGAAACATGGAGTACATGACTATCCGTAGTGGGGCGTTTTCCTCCTCAAAAAACTCATTTCACGCCTAGTACTCCACCCCTTTCGGCGTTTTCCGGGCGTTTTTTGGGCTGGGCATTTTCTGCTTCACGCCTAATTCATGCTCAATCCCATATGAAGTGTATTTATTGTTTTTTTAGACCAGCCATAGTGCATTTTTTTTGTTGCAGGTATGTGAGAAACATGGAGTACATGAGTTAGAGATTGATGGAGATAGATACAGTATGTGAATGTATAGGTGGTGTGTGTATGTATATATTATATTATATTATATAATTATACAGATGATAGGTGGGTCGGGTCCCATGTGATGGTAAAGGATTGGAGATTGTAACATATGAAAGGACATCTTATTTATTTACTAATTATTATTATTATTATTATTATATTCTATAATTTATAATTTCTTATTTAATAGTAATATAATTAAACCATATAAAGAAATGTCTTCTAATAGAATCAGTAACGTAATTCTTTTTAAATTTTAATTAAATATTCTATGTTTTTATTATCTTCAAGTTCCATTTATTTTTAAAAATAATCAAATAAAAAAAAGTTGTAAAAATATTTAATCAAGGACTAATAATTGAAGGACAAGAAACGGCTTGAACCACTACATCTATTTTTAGTGTGAATTGTCTATGCTGAGATGACATCCACATGGCAGAAAATGCCCATAAAGGGCTTGAACCACTATCTGTTACAATCTCCAATCCTTTACCATCACATGGGACCCACCTATCATCTGTATAATTATATAATATAATATATACATACACACATCACCTATACATTCACATACTGTATTTATCTCTATCAATCTCTAACCCATGTACTCCATGTTTCTCACATACCTGCAACTAAAAAAAATGCACTATGGCTGGTCTAAAAAAAACAATAAATACACTTCATATGGGATTGAACGTGAATTAGGCGTGAAGCAGAAAACGCCCAGCCCAAAAAACGCCCGGAAAACGCCAAAGGGGGTGGCGTACTAGGCGTGAAATGAGTTTTTTAGGGGAAAACGCCCCACTACGGATGGTCTTAAGAACCATTGTGTGAAGTTTAAACATACAAGCTCGTTTAAACTCGTGTAAGCTTATTCATGCTGGATACGTCAAACTCAAGTCAGGTTCATTTACTAGATATAAACTCATTTAAACTCGGGCCCATCTTTAATAACCCACAAGCACCTCAACTTGTTTACGCCTCTATTGCTTTTAAGTTTTGCTTGATTAGACACGCCCGAATTGCCACTACATATTAAGGACCAATGACCGAATGCAAACATGCGAGTTGGTGACAAGACGTAATGTTGTACATGACTGACCGATAAGTAACAATTACCAATTTCATGTTGCATGAATATTAATTAAACAGAGCGTATTCTTCCTGATACAAAATTCAAGAACTAAAGAAACAAAAGCCTTGTGCAATGAGGCCATAAAACATGGCAATTACATATAATGTAGTAACAAAAATCTGCTACAAAACATAACATCAATTAGTTATAGGGGTATTTTTGCCCTGACTCATCACAGAAGCTGATTGTTACAGTATCATCATAATCTGCTTTGTTTGGTTACTCCCTATGCCTTACTCTATACGAAAGTAATTCTAAATAAACGGACCAAGGGCAAAAAAGAAAATTCAGCGAAAACAACTACTGAAAACTGTCAAAATCACGAGCTCTGGCTCAAAAAATGTAAGCTGTACAAAGGCTGCTGTGCTTTCGACATGTTCTAAGAACAGGCTCATGTATCTTATATATTTTCATTTTACCCTTCAAGCATTCAACTTGGCTAAAAACTGGTTCAAATTATATTCTTCAGTGTACTGTGATTGATCCCAAAGCTCCTCGAGCCCACCAAGGACGGCTTTTAGGCCTTTACCGCCACCTGGCACCTTTGGTAATCCATCATTGTTTTCAGAGCTCTTTGAAGTGGATGCACCCTGGGAAACCATATAGTGTTGTGATAAGGTTAAGATAGTCATTTGGCTAGACATGTGACGAGGGTATGCTGACGCGTTTACCTTTTTAGTATCTGCTGGAGTAAATAGATCAAGTAATTGATCTGTGTTCATTGTCTTGAGACTAGCATTTTCTGCATTAATGACAGCATTAGCGACTGAAACTTTGAATTTTTGGAGGCTCATCACTTTCTCTTCCAAGGTTCCTCTCATTATGAGACGATGGACATTAACGACCTTCCGTTGACCCAACCTGTGTGCCCTATCCATTGCCTGAAGTGCAAATAGATAAGGGTAAAAATGTCATTTGCCATTAAACCTCTACAATACCACATAAAAACTAGGGCATCATATGTACCTGAAGGTCTCGCATTGGATTCCAATCATGCTCCATGAAAACTAGGGTATCGGCTGATGTTAAATTCAAACCAAGACCACCAACTGCCAATCAAAACAATAAAATAAAAAATGACAACCGTTAGTGCTCAAGCGATATATTTATATAAGCATCAAGATTCTAAGCTTGTTAAAAAACATAAATTACCATGTGTTGTTAGGAGCAGAACATCAATAGTAGGGTCTGAATTGAAAGATTTAACAATGTCAAATCGCTTTTCAGGTTCAACTGATCCATCTAACCGCAAGTATGTAACACTATTTGTATGGGTGCACAAGATTATATTAGGGCTCGAAGATCAGAAAAAAAAACTCAAAATAAGAAGTAAAGGTGGCAATTAATACGTATAAGTTGGAACCTCAAAAAAAATTTTACCAAAGAAATTAGATTATTACTAAAATAAAATAAATTCTGATCATATGACACTACCTAATCATAATTCTTATACTACAATTGGATTTAAAAGTTGTTTATGTCCCAACCCACATTTTGCTACCTCCACCCATGGAAGATACGGTTTAAAACAAATGTACTTTAAAAACTCACTTTTTCATATGAAACCTGAAACAAGTCTTTCTCAATGATGTCCAGCAGTGCCTACAAAGATTATCAAAATTGCAATATACAGTAAAAACATGGATAATAAAAGATGTCAGACCACATGATATAAGCATACCTTATGTTGTGCAAATATCAGAACCCTGTGCTGCCCAACGCTAACAGAACCATCAGAACCAGTGCCATCAACACCTATCCCGCACTCTTCCAAAATTTCCTGAAGTGCTACCAACTTTGGAGAATGGTGCAGCTTATGGAGTTCTGAACTAATGTCAGAACTTGTTGCAAAAATATCAGGCAAAAGTCGGGGAAGCGAATCTTGAATTTTGCCGCCAAGAACAAGCAAAGGATGACTGCAGAGTTTTAGCAAAAATTGAAGGGCCTGCAAGGTAAGATGCAACACATCAGCTAATACTAGAGGTGGCTATTTATTTTTTAATCATATAGTTCCTTTTATCATACTGAAATCATTAGTTATCTTAAAAATTAGGCCTATCAGCCACCCGTCCAAATTACCTGGAAGACATGAGTAGACGTTTTGGATGCATCTTTTCCTTCTTCACCTGAGTCTGTCTCATTTGATTGGACCATATTTGAAATTTCATGTTTTACGTGCGAACCCGAAAACTGTTCATAAAGTTTTAATTGAACAGGACCTAAGTCACAGTATCTATCTTGAATTATTTTCTCTGGCAAATCTGTCAAGACTTCATCTTTCGTGCGGCGTAGAAGGAAAGGCATAACCTAATAAAATGCATTGTGTAAGCTACAGACCAACTACAAGAAAATATATCATTTACCAATAAAAGTTGGAAGAAAAGAAACCTGTTTGTGCAGTGCTTCCATGGCAAGTATACCTGCTTCAGCATCCTTGGCTGAACATTTAGGATCACGAGCCGCAACTAGTGGTTTCCCATAAGTTGCTTGGAACTAGAGAATCGAATCAGCAAAAATTAGTTGCGAAACATATTAAAAATATATTAATATTAAATTTTTAATACATACTTGTCTCTCGGTTCCAAGAAATCCAGGCATCAGAAAGTCAAAAAGAGACCACAATTCCAAGACATTATTCTGCATAAGCAAATCTATAGTCAAAAAACCTGTTAAACATGAAATCTCACACTCAACAAATACTCAAAACATTTGAACCTGAATTGGTGTTCCACTTAATATAAGACGATGCTGAGCCTTCAGCTGTTTCACAGCACCCGTGATTTTAGATTTTGCATTCTTAATTATATGCCCTTCGTCCAAAATACAATAGTTCCAAAACAGCTGTCTCAAGTGATCGGTATCTTTACGAATCACGTCATAAGAAGTTACAATAACATTATATTTATGAAATTGCGAACGGAGTGTAACACGTTCTTGGGATGAACCGACGTACTGTAGTGTAGTTATAACAGATGCATCAATGAATTTTTCTATCTCATATACCCAATGCCCAACAAGAGTTGATGGACAAATAATTAGTGATGGAGGATTTTCTGCAGTATGTAAAGCCTGGCGCTCTACAATGTCAGATGCCACAATTGCTGATGCCTGTAGGGTTTTACCAAGACCCATATCATCACATAAAATTCCATGAAGGTTAAACCGCTTTAAAAAGGCCAGCCAGTTTATACCTTCCTGCTGATACCTATACAGAATAAAGATCCATTAGAAGTAATAAAAAAAATGTCTTCACACACACACTAAATATGCAGGAAATGGGATGAAAGTCAGCAAAAATTAAACTCATAAAAAAATTATAAGCACCAAGAATACAATACAGCTCCTCATCCAAAACTCTAACAACCTTAGTTGTATTTATATAGACTTCAATATGTACACGTAACTATACGTTAATTTGAAAGTGGCAATTTCAACCCATTTATATTAAAACAGATAAATTTGGGTTGAATTTTATAATAACAGCTCAAAGGGTTGGTCAGATGTGGAAACATAAGCTAACAATGAAACAAGTTACATAAGTCAAACAAGATCAAAACTCAAAAAGCTTATAATTTCCTCTTTTAATTTCATTTAAAAAATATCATATTTTTTATGAGATAGTTTTGTACTAATATTTAATACATAGATCATTTACTATTTACAAAAAATTGTCAGCCAGCTTGGGCCCATTTTGCCACATCAAACCCACAGCTGAAGAAGTGCAACATTGTATCATTACCTTCTAAGGGTCACTTTCAACTCAGTTGGGACCTTATAATCATCAATATGTGAATTATCAACAAGTTGCTCCAAAAACTCCGCGTCATCAGTACTTTTGGACAGACTCTCACTTAAACCAGCAGGGATGGAGACCCCACGGGCCAGGGGTAAAAGAGGTACAAGTGCAGCAAAGCTGTGAGTCACACTCCGTCTAACCGAATGATCACAATCACTCATACACCTTAAAAGTGGAACAACTAATAACCTTGCATACGGGACCAGGTCAGTACCGAGTCCCTGAACCAGCAGACTCATTAGCATCCCAGCTCCTTGTCTAGCATTAACAGATGTCATATCACCCAACATTGGAATAACATTTTCAATTATGGGTCCCATAATGTTGACTGTCATTGACTTTGCCATTGATGTGACGCACCTTGAAGCAGCTAATCTAACAGCAACATGAGAATGTCGAACACAATTAAAAATGCACGGGAGAAGAGTCATCAGTTGGCTTCTTAATGTCTCATCTAGCAACGAACCAATAGAACGAACCACTTGTATATTATTTATTAATACTTGAGGGTCTTTAACAGAATCTGTAATTTGACTAATATGCCCTTCATCTCCTGGAGCCATTGGCTTTAGTATTTCGGTAAGGCAATCCCATAACTTGGGAAGCTTTTCAAACAATGAAGAACCGAATTTATTGCATAAATGTTTTAAAGCAAACTCTGATCCTCGCCTACAAATAAATCCCTCAACTTTTGATCTGTCTTCGTTACCAAGCATGTGAACTTTGGGCTTTGTTTTATTAGAAGAATTGCTTCCGAATGGAAGGAGATCTTGTTCTTCAATAATCTCAATCGAATTCAATACTCCAGCTTGAGGGGTCTCAGAAGGATCCATGCATGTTAAACCACAAAGGTTTTTAATTAATTTGTCATTAGGACCAGGCTTACGATTAACACAATGATATATGAGCTCTGCAAGAGCCTCAGCTGTCATATTTTGCAGTACTTCCTCCTTATAAAATGAAGCAAAAAGGTTAAAAATTAAAAAAAAAAAAAAAAAAAAACTTGCATGCATTGTGTAACTAAAATTTAATGTGTGTATGTATACCTGTTCTCTCTTGACTGAAGCCATTAAAGGTAATATTATTGGATTAAGCTTTGCAGGAAGTTCAGACATCCAAACAACTGCTGCAGCAACTAAGGCTGATACGGTAACATGCAAATTACTCTGGAAATTTAAAAAATGTGGAAGGTTACTTATAAAGATACGTAAGAGGTTACTAGATGATAAACCCTAATAAAACATAAGATGCTAAACTTTACTAAACACTAAGATGCAATTCACATTGAACAAACCTGGACACATTTTAGGTAGCCTGAAGTGGTCAGAAGTCTCTGCTTTAGAGACTCTGCTTCATCAAAACTGTTCCTACCACCTGAATCTTCACCAGCAGCACCATCATTACCCGGCAGTTGCAATTTTGATATAAATGTAAGTGCATCGTCAGGAGTTAAATTATCCACATCAATGGGCATGGGCATGCCACATGTTTCAAGAACACTAACAAGTTGAGACGCCTCATTTCGCATCTTATCATAGGTTCTAGAAAGTTCAGAATAAGGAAGACGTGAACTTTTTGTAGGGAATGCAGGGTCAGTGCATGTTAGCAACTCCAACAACCAGTTCTTGAGCGTATCATAGTTGCTAGACGTAAGTCCTCTAATTCCAGAAAGGCCTCTGTTTTTCATCTCTTTAAACCAAGAAATCAGAACCAATGAAGCCACCTAATGATAACAATAAGAGAAACTTAGAAAAAGATCCTAAAGCAAATCCAAAACCATTTACAGTTGGCACTTCCTTTTTAAATGGGAAAAAATACGTTAAGGGTCAAACTGACGCACTTTGACCTGCATATAAAAATATCATGTTTCAACCTAAACCTATTGCCCAACCCCGCACTACCCACCTGTTAATGGTATCTATGACTGTAAAAAGACCATACCTGTCTTTGCACTCCAGATGAAGACGTAATAGCTTTCCATAAAGGATCAAATACATACTGATCAGAAACCTCATGTAACTTGGCTGCCAAAAATCCCAATGCTGTTGAAGTAATTATTCGAGTATTTGTAACTGACATTTCACTATCTGCGCCTACTATTAATTTCAGAGAATTCATTGAAGAATCTCCATTTCTATCATGAGAAAGAGTAGTTTCTGTAGAATCCGAGACCATATTGGGGTAAAGACCGTTTTCAAGCTTCACAGCTCTCATTTTTGCTGCAGCTTTGAAGTGACTTTTTCGTGGTAATGCAACAGGCCAGAACATTTTTGTAGTGTCCAACGGTGATCCGTATGGAGTGGTTACAAGCTCTATCCAAGATCCCATGTATGAGCGGGCAGCAACTTCTAAGTCTCCCACTGGGCACTACCATCAATTCAAAAAAAAATCATTAGTATATTACCAGAAAAAAAAAACAGTGGAAAGACTTAACAAAGTTACAATTTTGAATTAAAATCATGCATCGCTTTCAAAGCAATCACCTCAAGAAGCAGCCTCCAGACCCTCTCTGAGCACTGTAAAATTTCTTGATTTGATTCAAGCAATAAATTCTGGAACACAATTCCAAGGGTGTCCACCAGTATAAAAGAAGGCCAAAATGAGCTAGAAGATTCAGATAAACTCCTTCTGTATTCAGCTTCAAGCAGACGCTCCTGTGTATATAATTTAATTAAGTTGGAACCAAGCAACACATTTATAAGCATTTTGAACATGACATGTAAAATGAAAAAATTAGGTTACCAATGTGCGAATTGCTGAATAACGGACAGATGTGATACTATGTCTCATAAATGGCCACAATCTTGGAGCTAATGTTGGCAGCATGTAGGGATTTTCTTGAGAATTCACTGTGCGTGCAAGATCATCGGTAGAAACAATCTCATTCAGATCAAATCCTTGTTTTCCTTTGATTCCCTGGGCTGAGAACATCCTAGAAATCATCTCTTCCTGAGAATATATTTCTGCTAATAGATTCATCACACTGTAATGCAACCCAAATGCTCTTTAGAACACTCATTCAAACAAAACCATAATTCTTGTAAATAACAAAAAGCTACCTGCTAGTGGATGGGCTCAAATCATCCAAATCGAGCAAGATATCCCATAGTAGCATCACAATAGATTGCAACATTTCTCCACTAAGTGAAACAATGGCAGATGCAGTGGGAATCAAGGCCTCTGCAGCAACTGCTCTTACATCATCGTCGGGATCTTCAAGACCAGCTTTACAAGCAGGAAGAACTCGGCCAAGTAAATCAGGAAGCATCTCCTGCTTAAGATAATCATCATATTGGCTTAACAAAATCTAGAAAAGGACATAACTTGAGTTATAAAGTGATGTTTGCTGGCCATGAAAAGAGTACCTGACGCACAGCAACCAAATATTTGATACCCAAAAGACTGCCATGGCGAATTTCCCATTCTGGTCTACGCTGGAAGAATCAGCAAAAGAAATCAACGGCATACACCAATAAGATATTACACAAAATAACCAACTAAACATTTAAAATACAGACCACTAAGATTAACACAAGTCACAAACATTATATTATATTTACCTGCATTTTCAGCAAGACATTTAGTGTCTCGTGAACCAAAAAAGGAGACATGTACTTAAGAGCTGCTCCTAGTGCCTGTGCACAAGTTTCACGCACTGGAGCAACAACTTGATCAGACACATAGTCCCCAAAACTGCAAATTATAGCAATCAAAAGTCCGCCGTTTATTATGTAATCTTCAATTTTTGCAAAAATGTTATTCAAAATCAAAGGACAATTAACAAAAGTTAGAAAGTAAAATATCTACCGATCTAGTGAGAGCACACACAAGAAACGAATTCCACAATCCTGAAGAAGTTCTGTGTTTTTTACTGAAGAACTTCTAGCCCTCTTTATCAAATTGCTCAGCACACTATCTTTGGGAAGACCGTCCAGTATATCAACCTTCTCCATCAAATTTTTATTATCACAGTTATTTGCTGTTTGTGTCACGTCAGCAGATTCAGCAGGTGGATAGCATACAGTGTCCATACAAGATTGAGGCTCAACTTTAACCGAATTTACAACTACCTCACCATTTGCATGTCCAACAGACAGATTGTTATTGGTATCTACAACCAAGTTATTTGTATTTAAGTTGGCATCCGTGCTGGTGGAGACTGGTATATGCATCGGATCAAATGACGCATCCTCAGATTTCTGTTTTTTAAGGTCTGGCTCCGTTTCATCTGTCCCGAACTGCATATTCAAATCAATTTCCCGTTCTCTCTTCACATCATTCTTCAGTTTATCTTCTGATTCAGTTAGTAATATGCCATCAGAGCAGGTGTCTGACACTTGAACCCCCGCACAGCCACCTTGATGTGTCAAGATTTCCCTTAAAGCCATGACACTGCCATGCCGCACCTCCCAAACTGGTGTCATTGATTTAAGAATATTACGCATTAACAGGATACAGCCATACAAGATAGTTAAATTACCGAAAAGAGCATCTACTACTAAAGCTTACCAGGATCAAAGATATCAAGAATGAGTTGTTCAACGATATTATGAAAAGGCCAGGTTCCGTCTTTTTCGTGATCGGGGTTGTCTTCATCAGGAATAGCATCCTAAAACAAATGCATTGATATATTGATAATACATTAATACTTAGAATAAATCTTATAAACAACAAAATGGAAAATTTTATTCTCTTACCAAATTGCCAGTTGATAAATCTGAAGAAATGCCTCTGGGAGAAATCAATTCTTGAGTGTTCGATACATCAGGCTCTCCATCTTTAGACCAACCTTTAGTTTGGTCTTTGGAATTAATTTTAGCTTTGCGTTTTAAGAGATTTCTTTCACGAGCACTTGGTCTTCTTGGTCTGTAACCAGGAACCATATCTACAACAAACTGTTGGACATTGCGCCCTGGTCTTTGTAAGTAAAATTGAGGTGGTACACTGCTCCCAGTGGAACTTGTTTTATGCATCATAAGATCTTCATCTCTAATCATATCATTTACATCCATAAACTGTTCACACACATCCATCCCTGGACACAAACAATCAGATATGCTTAAAGCAATTCAACTAAGAAATCAATTCATGATTCATGCATTATACCATATATGCTAGAGAGATACTAAACAGGCTAAACTGGTTATGCTTTTACTTCTACAGTCCCACTTGGTGTGCCCATAGCAATAGATAAACATAGATGCAAATATAATCAAGGTAATAGCAAATTCACAACTCACCAAGCCGCCGTTTCAGGTTTTGCTTTTGTTTGGCTAGTCTTTCTTTTGGGTTGTTTCCAAAATCACTTGCAATTTCAAACTCCTGAAACAGAATAATATCACGGTTGCCTATATCTATGAGAGTTTAAGCTAACAGTCATGAAAAAAGTAGTACCTGTCCCCCAGAAGCCAAAAGAGCCCCAAATTCCAACACTTTCGTGAGTTCAAAGCTGTTTATAAAAAACTGTCAAATTGATGGCTGAAATAGAGCAAGAATGCGAGTAGGTAGGGGAGCAAGAATAACCTCTGGAACGACGTGCTTGCACTTATTTTGGGATGGGATGTTGGACAAAAAACAACATCCTCAACAGAACAATTTATGCAAGCCTCCTTCAACTTTGTTTCGACAAGATTAAAGAGTTCTGTCAACGATGAATGTTTAAAACATCCAGCAATTGCTCCAATGGCATGAGCGGCTGCAACTCTTGTATCCCAGTTTTTGCTACGAAGATATTGTGATACCTGAAACACACAAAGTAGTTGCCATACTCAAGGATATATTAAGTAGTAGTCAAACTTTTTGAATAGACAACTGCCACAATGTGCCCAGACCAAAAAAAAACACTGAAAGAACATCAGCACAGAGATACAGACCTTATGTAGCAGAGAGCTCAAGTCCTGAGGATGTAATTTTGCAATCTCCCCTATTTGGCGAGCTGCGGTGAATCTTGTGGCTTGTGTCGAGCCAGCTTAGACAAGGTCAAGAAACACGAGTAGCCAACATGAAAATGAAAAGGTACACATTTGTTTCCAATAATAGTATTTTGTTTTAATTCAATATCCATGTTCATAAAACTTATAGTTCATTTACTCTCCCTTATTTCGAGTTAACGTCACCCTAATTCTATATTAATGTGCTTCTTTTGTTAGCCACGGTATCTAAACTCGTACGTCATCCATGAGCTCATTAAAAACTAAATCTAAAAGGGTAATGAATCAGTGTAGGCCCAAAACAATATCTTCTATGGATCTCATTCTCACAGGCATCATATAAACCGGTGACGTTCGCAACTAAACTCGCATGCATGACACCTAATCCAATTTCTAACGAGAGCATTTAAAACCAATCAGGAACAAGACATGTTCCCTTAATAAATTATAAATCAATTACAAACTAATCCTAATTCTGCATGATATTATTAAACTTATTAGTTATTACCACAAATTCATTTCATTTCATTTCCTAACGAATAAAAGGATACTCTCGAGTAAAGTAAGAAGACGTTGGAGCCGAGAAGATTGCTGCGCCATATCTCGTGTAAACAACAACTGTATGAGTTACAACATCTCTCATTCTAACAAACAAACACTAATAATAATAAACAACAAACAATAATCGTTTCCTGATAAACAATCGTTCACGTTCCTGTTAAATAATTTCATTCCTATCAACCACACACAAACCTACAATTAAAAAAAAAAAACATATTAAATTTAATAATATCAAAATTAACATATTAGCATCACCTCAATTTCAAAATAAACCTAAGAATTGACAACATTGAGAATAGTTATAACAGGAATTGAACATGTGAACGTACCTTAGGGTTTTTTAATTGAGGAAATATAATAATAAGATGATATGTAGAGGATATGAATAATAATAATATTATTATTATTAGGGGTGGGGAGGAAGGAGAAGGACGAGGGTTTGGAGTGACGGGTTATGACGATAATGATGATGATGATGGTAACTGAGATCCCAGCCAGGGTTGTTACTTTATAATAAGTTTTCTTACAGCGTCGTCAAGTGACGTCGTTTCAAGACCTAGGATTACAAACCGGATGGATGGGTGGATGGGTCCGAACCCGTTTTTTGTTAAGTTGGTTGTTGAAACATGAACGGACTTTTGGAACGAGTTGGGTGCGCGTTTTTTATGTTTAGACTTTCCTAAAATTATTATTTCTATAAACACAAAATCAGTGATCACGGGTAATTTACAGTAGTGCGGTTTGTAGCAGGGTAAGCGATGCAGAAAGCAGATGTGAAGAAAGTAAAAAAGAAGGCTAAAGCCTGCGAGGAGAACCAACACGTTTTTGTTCCTCTGACGTTTGATACCTTTGGCTTATTGGCACCGGAGGCACTCGTTTCCTCACCAAGGCCAAACGAGTTATTTATAGTAGTGTCTTGGCTCCGGGTGGACAAGGTTATGTTTTTAGTAAATTAGGATTTGTCATTCATAAAAAGATGGTGGCGTAGCTTGTTGTTCGACTGCCCGCTATCTAGATGTAATTTTCTCAGACATGGAATATGATGAACAATGAAAATATTTTATTAAAAAAAATTAGATTTCTAATTCTAATTATCTAACTATGTTTTATTTTCTTCATCCTTTCTCTTCAAGGGATGGTCAACTTTTTTTTTTGTCATCCCTTTCTCTTTCGAAGATCGCTCGTCTTTTTTGGCATCTCTTTTTGGTACTCAAGAGATGGCCTTTTTTTAAGCAACACGTTTTCTTTCTCTTTTTCTTTTGAGCAAGTTTATGGTTATCTTTCTTGCGAAGCTCCTTGTTTGTCTTTCTTTTGAAGGGTTAACCTTGTGTTAAACCCTCTTCCAAGCCTTCTCTTTTTTGGAGGTTTGTTCTGTGCGTTCTCTTAGTTCATCATTTTTTAAGGTCTTCAAGAACGGTTAAGTTTTTTAGGGTTCACATGCTTATTTTTTTAAGGAAGTCTTAGGGTATTTTTTTTATTACGTTTTTATACACACACTACATAAAATCATATCTTTTAATCGGAAACGCATGTGGACGGTTCCCTTTTACGGGACTTAGTCTTTTTGAGAAGATGACCGAGCATCATCATCTTCGAGAGCGGGAGCTTGGTTTTCTCTTTTCATGTTACGTTTTAAAATTATCTTGTTCTTGTTATCAACGCTAGTTGATGTCGTTAGCCTTATTTAGTTTTGAGTTAGCAACATGATTTCTTCTTGTTGCTCTTTTACGTTAACTTTAGTCAACGAGTCATGTTTTGTGTGAATTCCCATTAATTTTAATTAACGAAGTGGTTTGTTGGTTATAATTACGTTTTTTAGTTAGCATTTCAAGTTCTTGTGTTTTTTGGAACGTTTTTAGAAAAATTTTAATTTTCTGGGATTTTTAGTTATTTTTTAGAATTTATTTAAAAAACTAAGCCACTCGGAGAAGCCATTCGTACCGATGGACTGCATAACGATACAGATCAGATTCAACTACAACCCACGCAAGATCCTGCAAATACACAAATGCTGGCTGACATTCAAGGTCTGGACAACTTTGACACCTTCCTCGACTGGCTTTCTGATGAGATTTAAATTCCACTTCAACAGCTAACTGGACAACGTAGGAGTTATCAACATCAATAACTGCATTCGTGCATTCCGTTATTTCTATTCTAAATACCCAAACCAGTTTGTAGAAGTGCAAGAATATCATGATATAAAATCTAATCTTTATTACTTGATTGTTTTTTATTTTATAATTGTATGGTTGTTTGCAACACCAATTTTATTAAAGGAATTAATGGATGATCCGGTAAATAAAAAAAGGAATAGAGGCAGTAAAAAACAAGTCACAATAGACAAACATCATTCCATTAAAAATAAAGAGTACAAACACTGGAAAATAAAAAACATAGAAACAAGACAGTCCTAAAATCTATTCCCAGCCAGGAGGAGGACCAACAAGGCTGGGTGGTCGAGAAGGAGCAGCCTGCTCACGCCGCTGCTGCCTTTCAAATCGAACCATGACCACCCGACGACGACCAGAGTACCGAGCTCGGGCACGAGCCCTAACTTCACCGGCCTCCCGTTCATTATTAAGCTTCAAAGCGTCAAAGAGATAGTCAGCCTCGGCCTGCAAGGCATGAGCCCAAGACACCAACAGGCTTGGGTGAAGAGACGAGAATGAGGCAGTTATCTGCTTTAATAACTCAGTAGGATGAATAATCTCCAACTTTTCCGAAGCTTCCTCACTAAGACCAGCCATGATATCTAATCTTCGAACCAAACACAACTACAACGAGCCTTGTCCTGCAAAAGAAAATGGCCTTTCGTATTTAACAAGAACCAAAGTGGTGTATTCTACGCAAAAATGATTACACGAAAGATTCTACACCGAAATGGTCACAAACACAATCATGACTGACGATGATACGACGTGAAATGACTAGACGAGAATATACCTAAGGCCCACGTTCAATCATTATATTCCATAAAATGATTGCCTAAAAGACTAAGTAATTTTTTTTACCGGGTAAAAAAACGAAGGCGGGAAAAGTTAAGTTTAAAAAATTTGTGATTTAAAAAAAGGAAGTTTAAGTGACGAAAATAAGAAAAAAAAAGTTTAAAAAAATGAGGGACTAAAGTGCAATTCTTTAAAAGATGAAGCGTACTGAACACGCCACCCCAACAGCCAATCAGAGAGCGCCACGTGTCAGAAGCTGATTAGCCAAAATGAAATAATATTTAATAAGGCTTATGCTACAGTAACACCCTTAGATGGCCGCCACGTGTCTAAATTCTTAGTTTATCAATTTACAAAACTAAAATAGTTAAGAGTAACCTAAACATTTTTTTAACGGTAAAGTAATATAACTCTAAAAAAATTATCAGCAAGCTGGAATTATTATAATAACCAAAATGTACAAATACTTTAGCAAGTTGCTAAGAACCAACAACAAATCAAAAGACACATAAGAAAAAAAGATAACATAGAACCCTCACCCTACAAACCAAATCCAATCTCTTCAAGATTGTAGTATTGTACCAACTCTCCATGGTCAATCACAAACATTCACCCGCCTCGTCATGCGCCAGGACGTTCCTTTCTTTATATCTTCCATAACTTGAGCTGCCCCCGTTGGTTACCCATTTGAACACTTATTAGACACCATATGTACCAAAGTGTAGTAAGAAAAATAAAACAAACCACTTCCTTTTTTTCTTCAGCAAATCCATCCTCAATACATGTTTTACCATTGATTGGACTGACTTGAAATTGTTCGGAATCTGCACCTTTGTCCACCTACAAATGTTCCACTAGATAGCCCTTGCAAACACGCATTCCATCAGGGTGTGATTAACCGATTCGATTCCACTCCCACAAGATAGACCCTACCCTATAATAAACCCCCTCCTAAATAAATACTCTAATATTGGCACCTTATAGGATTTTAATTCACAACATCTTCGGTGAAGACACACCTTACCACCACATCATTTCCTCACAATAAAAAAAAACTTCATTTCAATTATAGATAGGTTTTAGTATTATAAACCAAAGTTCATTTCAAATATAGGTTTTAGTATGATAAATCATGAAGAAAAAAAAAATGGTTATTAGGCCTCATAATCACATTTATGTGCATTAACAACAAAAAATGCATTTTTATCTAACAACCATAAAAGATATCTTTATTAAGAAAACCACAGGTTTCATAATTACAATTGGGTTAGGAGCAATCTTCAATCTTGGTTATCTTTCATCCAGTAGCCAAAGCATAAACCAAAAAAATGGTGCATCCACAACATTTGTGACACATATATGAATTAACGGTCCGGTTTAAACAAGGTTTCCAAGCCAAATCATAAACCAAACCGTTTAATTTGCGGTTAGAACATTTCAAATCACTGTTGTGAAAAGATTAAAAATGGTCACAAAACTAAACCAATGATCCTTTTTACCGGTTTAAAACCAGACCGTAAATACCCTAACCCTGTTATTAAGTAAGAACCATCCTCAGCTATCATCTTCACTGCTCTCATCAATGACAACCACCTTCTTATTTCTTGACCTCTTTGCATTTCTGTTTACACTTGTTTCTTGTTCTTTATCTGCTGAATCGGCACATTGTTCATCATCAGACTCATGCTTTCCTATTACTTCAAGAATCCTCTCTCCATATTTCAGTGTCTTCAATTTACCGATTATCTTCTCCAACTGCACGTAACAGCAAAGAAAATGGATCCACGATCAAAATATCAAATCTTAAGTTCTTACCAATTAAGCATGCTAAAATATGGTAGTATGGTACCTGTTCAGTTGATTCTGGTTTTCGAGAGCATAACATGCTGATCTGCTGAGTAGACAGAATAGAATGTGGGAATATTCCTCCATGCAATGAAGAAAGTTCTTTCCTTAAATTATCAAGCTTAACTTCTAGTCCCGTGTATCTGCTGCGCTTGGATGATTTTGCAATAGTTCTCTGTCCACTCGTAACCTCGAGCTTAATGTTCTTTTTCCCTGTGTGGCATTGTAAACGATATACAAATTGAAAAGAAATGAAGTAGGGGTGTTCATAAAGCGATGGAACCAACTGAACCGTCGAAATTGAAGCAAGCCGGTCAGTCCAGCCAGTTTGAGATTCATACTGTTTGGTTCACGATTCGGTTTTGGTGGTTTAACAGGCTGGCCGACAGTTTGGAAACTGGAGTCAGTTGTGTAAACCAAACGGTTCGTTTAACCTTTATTATTAAATTTCTTTTTGCATTTTGGAATATGCAATTATTTATACGTAATTACGTATAATATTCATTAACAATTTTAATAATTTATTATAATCATGAACAATTTTTATAATTTCAAATTTATATTAATACAAATTAATGATATTTAAAAAAGGGTCAAACCGCCAAAACTGCCAGCCCAGAAATTTTGTCAAAACCTGCTGAACCAGACCATGAATACCAATAAAACGAAGTGGCTTACCATGCAAAACATGCTTTGCAAGTGGTCCAAGCGTTACATAAGCATTAGTTGCATACGCGGTGTGAGAAAATTCCTCTTTCTGCATGCAAAAGATTATATAGCTAAAAGAGTATTATTTATATAAAGTTGCAGATTTTTTTGGAATTTATGACACAAGAGCAAAGAAAGCAGGTCTAGTAGATAATCTATAAACAAAGTAACACTAGAAAAGCAACAGTTATACAAGTGATATACGATTACGTTAAGGCAATTATCATTACCAACACTCGTTGGAGAATAAGCTGAATCACAAGATGCTCTAATTCATCCTTCTTCAGCTCAAAGCCTAGACCAAACCATAAGAAGTAATATACTTTTATCAGTAACGATTTGACATATTTTTTTAATATTAAGCACCTCGCATACGTGAAGCTCTCGCCTCGCGCTTTAAGCCCTGCGCTTCGGATTTTGGAACCAAAACGCCTCGTAGCGCCTCACGCTTTTTTAAACCAAGGTAACCGTTTATTTTATTTGGGGGCCCAATCTCCGTTCTCCTTGGACCCACAATGATATCTTCATTGCTCATCAAGTAGATTTAGGAGAAATGACAAGTGGGGTCCATGTGGGCCAACAATGGATGGAGAGATTGGTGAAACAATCACATCTTATATCCAAAAGATGTGAGATTACATACCTACTTCCTTGTTTTTAACTTTGAACTTCTCCACTAGTTGTAGCATTGTCGCTCGTTGATCCATTTCTTGGATTTCTTGCAGTAAAGTTACAAGAGCCCTAGCATGGCCTGAAACGCAATCCATAACAAGTGCATCATTTTTACGGACAGGTGACAAGATAGGTGGGACAAGGGGGTTGGGTAACATGTCAAAATCGGTAATTTCCTTGAGTCACAAGTTACACTGTTACAGTTCCTTATAGGTAAAGGATGCATACCAGATGCATCAATTTCCTTGACCTCACACGAAAAGGCACAATTATCACACATTCCTGCAACAGTGTAAAAGAAAGTATGATATGGCGTCACCTGCCCTGTTAAAACAAATAATATTTCAATCCGTATAACAAAATAAACTACCATTGCAGTCTTGTAGTGGCTCGGCAAAATGCTTAAAGAAAGCACCTCGGCGACATTCTCTTTTAGACTGCACTTAGAAGATATAAATACATAGATAGTAATATATAAGATATCAATTATTATCTTGAGCAATCATTAAGGCACCTAATCTTGAGAAATAAATATCAAATGAAGAACAATACCTGACAATACCGCACCATGTCATACAGATTTTGCAACCCAGAATTCTCATAGAAGACCATGGAGCTCTGCACGGAGAGTGTGATGGCTAGGTATCATTTAAGTGAACAAACATATGAAAAAAAGCTACCCAACAAGTTATACGGAACCTAAACAGGAAATCTATTTGGGCTATGTTTTATCTTTAACATGTGAAACAGGTTATGATTTTCCTAAAAAGGATATAGATCAAATAGTACTTAAATGAAATGTATTAAACCTCATAAATCACATATTTATTAAAAAAAAAAAAGTCAGATTCTTATCAACATGATGTAAATTTTGTAATCATATAACACATTAATCAACGATAACTTTTTTAAAATTAATAAAAACTGTTTTAATACCACTTTTGCCTCGCATGAAAATTGCTCAATTTGACATGAACAGGTACAGACCCATTAGCCAACATGGCCATACTGCCACCTTACTTATACCTGTCTAGGCACGTCAGCAGGCCTAAAGTACAGTAGACATTCAGAAGGAAGTCCATCCCGCCCTGCTCGACCGCTTTCCTGAAATTAAAGAAGTTACAGCCAAGAAATTGCATGCTATGAATAAGCTTTTTATAAGGGTGCAAACCTGATAGTAAGTCTCCATTGATTTACCTAAGCTGTGATGTATGACAAACCTGACTATAGCAAATTAACGTGTAAGATAAAACAAATCATACAAGCTAAACATACTCTAATGAATACTAATGATACGGTCCGAGATGGTACGGAAGCAATCCAGCCTACTATAGGCCCACTCGCAAGGCCCAAAAGATCAATCAAGAAGCCCGCTAGACTCCTGGCCTAATTTTCCACGTTTTAATATTGCAATTTTAGTTTGGTAGAATCTGTTGAATTTTTCTTCAAGTTTGTATGCATGTAGGTAAAGTAGTGGTAGATCATGGCTTAAAATAAGGGAAGTGACATGGTGAACATGCATCATGGCATGGTGGACATGTATTCTCATGCATCTTTAAATATTGTAATTGTTTGCATTTGGAAATTATTCAGAAAATTGCCCAAAAAAATATTCTCTTCTTGCTCTTAACTTTTCTTGGAGTTTGTGGGGCAATTTTCTGAATAATTTCCAAATGCAAACAATTACAATATTTAAAGATGCAGAGAATACATGTCCACCATGCCATAATGCATGTTTACCATGTCACTTCCTTATTTTAAGCCATGATCTACCACTACTTTACCTACATGCATACAAACTTGAAGAAAAATTCAATAGATCCTACCAAACTAAAATTGCAATATTAAAACGTGGAAAATTAGTACAGGAGTCTAGCGGGCTTCTTGATTGATCTTTTGGGCCTTGCAAGTGAGCCTATAGTAGGCTGGATTGCTTCCGTACCATCTCGGACCGTATCAACTAACCATCTGGTTTATTAATTCCCATGCCAAAAGCCACCTGTCAGAAAAGCATAGCTGAATTGATTAACGGGAATTATATTATAATATAATTTAATGGTAATTTGTCAAACATACCGTCCCGACAATGACCTGCAACTTGCTATTGCTCCACCTGTTGTAAGAGTATAATTTATTTTTGTTATACGCATGACATAAAAACAGATACAAAAAAAATGGGGATAGTTTCTGCTACAATCTACATAAATGAAAATCCACAAGAAAGAACATCTGAAACTACATTTACCGCATATGAATTTTTTCACGGGCATTTACATCCATATCTGCATGATAATAGTCTGCTGAAACTCCTCTCTCACGCAATTCCTTTGCAACCTATAGTTCTTGAACATCAAATAATATAGTAAATATAATACATATGCATAATAACATGAGGTGACGATAAATTTACTTTAACTTATTTGAGCACAACACATACCTGCTCACATTCCTTCCGAGAGAAGCAATAAACAATTCCAGATTCATTGTTTGTATATGAAGTCTGTATGAAGTCAGCAATGTCATCAATGACCGCCTTTCCAACAGATGATTTCTCCCGAACCTGCCATGTCAGCGGCACAGTTCAGTCTCTCATGATGTAAAAAAGACTACCAAAAGGTAGAGGTGGCAAAATGGGTGTGTTGGGTTGACTCAGACAACCTTATTACAAAAAATTAAAAAAAAAAAAACACTTAAAAACGATCAGTGTGTTAATTATGATTATATAACTGATATCATTCCAACAATAATATACATTTTTTTTCAATAAAATGATTTAGGAAGTTTTATGCATTAAAAATACTCTTTGGACAACTTTCAACTGCTTAAAACATAACCCCAATCGACCCAATCAAAGTAAATGGGTCAAAACTGCCACCTCTACTAAAAGCCATAATCTGCTACTAATAGCTTTACCATATAAAAGAGATTTGGTCTGTTCACTGTGCTAACAAATTTTATGCATTTTGGAATGTTTAGCATCTCCATAAGATCTAACTGGACCTTCTTTGTAGCCGTTGCCTGTGAAAAACAGAACATAAAAATATTAAAACTAGAACTCACTTATTCCAACTTTACATGGAAAAAAACCCCACAAAACAATACAGATGTGGAAGAAGACATACAGTCAAAGCAATAACAGGAACATTAGGAAATTGAGTCTTCAATATACCAAGATTCTTGTAGTCTGGACGGAAGTCATGGCCCCACTGACTACAACAATGTGCTTCCTGCAAATTACCGAACATGTTTCTCAGCAATTTATTTATTTCTTAATCATATTTTGCCCTATTTTTGTTTAGAGACTATATAAAAAGTTAAACTTACATCAATTGAAATCAATGAAAGACGACCAGCATGATGGCACTTTTCAAGTTTGGAGACAAATCTCTTGCTCTTGGAAACCTTTTCCGGTGTAACATACAATATTTTAAGGTCCCCTTCACCCTTTTCAAGAGCTTTGTATACAAACTTTTCATTGTCCTTGCTAGTTGTTGAGGTTAGCATACATGCTGGGATCCCTAAAGCAGTCAACCCCATGACCTAAAACATAAAATATCTTTTACTATAACGTTATTATAAATAGTTCTTACCAAACGCTTAAACGATGGTACGATAAAAGATATTAACAAATAAACACCTGATCTTGAATAAGAGAAAGCAAAGGACTGATGACAAGGGCAATTCCAGGACGTAAAACAGCAGGAAGTTGGTAGCAGAGACTCTTGCCTCCACCAGCAGCCATTATCACAAGCACATCTCTTCCACTCATGATTGCATTAATGATCTAAAAGCAAATATATACACATAAAGTTGTAGTTCTCAGTTCTGTGTGGTTTAAACATGAGAAGACAATAGGACAACCGACCTCTCGCTGGTTTGCACGGTAAGTCGGTATGCCAAAAATATTTAACCTAATATCATCCGCTTCATTATCCCACTCAAAAGACCCTGACCAGTTCTCTGTGTGAGGAACCGCATTATCCTTTTCAGGCTGCTCCAATCCTTGATAACTTTCCAAAACCGCCTTAAGTTCCGACTGTTTCTCATACAACTTCTCTTGCTTATCAAGCAATCTCTTTATTTTATCTGGAAAATAATATTTCAATTGCTAATAAAATCATGACAACACTCACCTAAACAGTGTCAAATTAGGGTTTGAATCAAGCCGAGACACACAATTACACAAAAACACACCTAACAGTTTTTAATTTGAATTTAAATATATGCATTCTATCAACCAAATATTAGGTAATACTCACTGTATAATATTAATTGAATTGCAGCTTACCTTCATATTTTGTTCATTTCAGTTTAAATAATAATATTCTATTAGACTCAAACAACATCAAACAGAACAATTGTTTATATATAATGTATCAGCAATTGCAGATATAGATACAACGTATACGTCTATCTCGAATATATAATTGTAAGATCAAGATAGAAACAAAAGGTATGAGAAATAGCTAAAACCTTGAACATCTTGAAGCTCTAACTCAACGTTGAGAAGCTCCTCCAGAAGATCCTCTGTATTCGATGCCATTTTTTCACCGTAGTTTGCTCAGAAACCCTCCTTGTCGTAACCAAGCCTCGAGATTATGATCGGGTTTTAGGCTCTCCTTGTTTACGGTCACTATTGTAAAACAAGGTGTCGGAGGCCGAGTACGTACTCCTGAATAATCGCTACAAGGTAGATTGCCGAGTCCTAAGTACTCTAGGCCTAGGCCGAGTACTCCCCGGGTACTCTCCGACTAGGCCGAGAACTCACGACTCGCCTAGCGACTTTTGCAACATTGTTTACGGTAACGAGTTTGAAAAGGATTTTTATGTTTTAACAAGGAGAAGTTATTGACTTTTTTAGAAACCTGATTTTTAACTATATCGGATTTGGCTAAAACATGGTTCAACCGTTTGAACCGCGTTGTATCGGGTGATTCAACCGGGTTGATTAATTAACTATATAATTTCATAAATTACAACACTAACACAAAAAATAATCTAAAAGTACATAATTACATATTAAAATACTATCAAAAGTTAATCAATAATTAAAAAATAATCCGAACAATAATCTAAAGTTTTTAATTTTTTAAAAGTTATTCCTTAATAAAAAAATAATCTAACAATAACCCAAAAACTAACATGTGCTGGTACCGGTATAGCGGTTCAAACCGGTATACCGGATTTTACCGGCGGTATAAAATTGATACCGTTTCCCATATTTACCAGGGTATATCGTACCAGATTTCCATCCGAAAACGGTAATACCGATATAACCAACGGGTATTTACCGGTTTTTAAAACATTGGAAAAAGTAGAAAATGAGGTTGGAGAAAGAAATTAAGGAGGCTCGAGATGGTATACTCTTGTAATTGTGACTTTTGAGTTATGACTAGGGGTGCAAATGAGCCGAGTCGAGCCCGAGCTTGACCAGGCTTGAACTCGAGCTCGATTAAGTTATAAGAGCTCGAGCTCGAGCTCGGCTCGATTCGAGCTTTGTTTTCAAAGATCGAGCTTGGCTCGTTTATAATTTCTCAAGCTCGAGCTCGGCTCGGGCTCGGCTCGTTTAGTATTTATTAGTTAATATATTAGATAAAAATAACATAAATAATTGTTCATTTAGGCTCGTGAGCTCGATAAGTGAAGCTCGGGCTCGGGGCTCGTTTACTAAACAACTTTAAATGAATGATAAATATTATTAAATATTAAAAAAACTAATATTATACTAGGCTCGATAAGGCTCGACGAGCCTAACGAGCTTCACATGTCAGGCTCGAGCTCGAGCTCGATAAATAAACGAGCTTTGTTTTAGGCTCAAGCTCGGCTCGAGCTCGATAAAGCTCGGCTCGTTTCGAGCTTTTTGCCGAGCCGAGCTCGAGTAACTCGCGAGCTGCTTGGCTCGTTTGCACCCCTAGTTATGACATGATTTTGGTGACATTTTTTAATGAAATTTACATTAAAAAAAAATGTTTTCACTGTCTTGTCTAGAATAGAGGAAAAGGTTAAAATGAGTTTTCTAAATATAACAATTGCCAATATAATTTACATGAGAGTCAGATTATTTATAAATATTTAATGAACTATGTTATTTTATCGTCATTTCCTGTTTTCTAATCCACTTTCCGTCACCCCGTATGGCGCCATTTTAAATGGCCCGCTTAGTTTTAAATACTTGAATTTGACCCATTTTGAAAGGCCTAAATTTTATGTCGTCGAGGATCCAAACATGTTTTAAAATTATCGGGGACGGGCTTGCATATACGATGTTTTTACTTATTAACCGAAGTTGGAGAAACCATGCTCAGACTGTTGTGTGCATCTAGCAATGAAAGCTGTACATGGTTCTATTACCCCTGTATAAGTTGTAACATGCTCAGATGCTCAAGAAAGCAACTAGAAACCAGGTTTACAAGTGAGTCAACCTCGAGTTATTTAAACAACGTTAAACCAATGTTCAAAACAGATTCATGTTCCTAAAACGTATGTATATAACAACACTTTGACAAAATTTGTTAACAAGGTAACAGAAAGAACAATCTAAGTCACCAAAAATCTTTACAAGAACACAAGCCGTTTTTAAATCTATGAAACCGAGTTCGATCCCTCACTACAATCTCACGCTGATAAGCCATCGAAACAAGCTTCATAACCTGATGGCAATCCCCGCATATTCGAAGATTTTTATTCACTCGTATTACTGAATCATCACTCGTTTTAAGCAGCCCGAAAGACACAGCCAACTTTTCACTGTGATAACTCAATGCGTTTTCCTTCTCCTCTGCCCCGATATCATGCAACACATAATCCGTTTCAGGAGCATACCCATGTTCCATTATCCGACACATTATTTCCTCGAGTTTCTTATAGATCTCTTGCATATTCGTATGACTTTTATCTCCGTTTACAAATTTATGAATCGCACCATTCACATCAATGTAACTAAACCCGGGCACTTTTTTCACTTGTTTATTTTTCATTGCGGTTCTCACCTCGCCCACATCTTCCCATCTGCGATGAGCTGCATATATGTTTGATAGCAACACAAACTCGCCATCACTACGTGAACCCATCTCCACAAGCTTCCTTGACGCCTTCTCGCCCATTTCTATATTACCATACGTCTTACAAGCGCCTAATAACGTTTGCCAAAGAACAACATCCGGTGTTATAGGTATCGAATTAATAATATTGTAAGCCTCAGTAAGCCGCCCCGATCTACCCAACAAATCAACCATAGTACCATAATGCTTAACGTTAGGTACCACCGACCCATCTTTCCTCATTGCTTCAAACAACTTAACCCCATTGTCAACCATACCCGAGTGGTTACAAGCACAAAGCGCAGAAAGATAACTCACACTATCCGGTCTAAACCCTTCCTTCCTCATTCGATCAAAAACATTAAGCGCTTGCGCTCCTTCACTATTAATCCCTAAAACCATAATCATCGTATTAAAACTAACAACCGTCTTCGCACACCTCATCTCATTAAAAACCCGATAAGCCTCAGAAACATACCCACATTTCCCAAACATATCAATAACCGCGTTACAAACATGCTCGTTCATATCAAGTTTTCTTTCCTTAACATAACCATACACATTCTGCCCCTCCTGCACCATGCCCAATTGAGCACAAGCCGAAAGAGCACCAAGAACCGTAATCTCATTCGGCTCAAACCCAACATCTTTCATTCTCTTAAACATTTCCAAAGCTTCATCCGGGCGGTCGCCTTGCGCCAGCCCAGCAATCATCGCATTCCAACAAGTAACATCTCGTTGGGTAATTTCATCAAACAGCTTATATGCATCACTCAAACACCCAGACTTAGCGTACACATCTAAAAGCGTAGTTTGCAGCAACACGTCTGCAATAAACCCGAACCGAATAACTAGGGAATGAATCTGGACCGATTCGATAGAGGCGAGGGCACGGGAGCAGGCTTTGAGGGTGAAGGAGCAGGTGAAGGCGTCAGGTTTGCAAGGGAGGAGGCGTAGGCCGTGACGGAAGAAGGTTAGGGCGTGGTTGGGTTGGTGGCTTAGGGCGAGGCCACGTAGGATGGCGTTCCAGTCGTTAGTGGTGGGGAAGAGAAGGGTTTGGAAGATGTGGGTTGAGTAAGTTAGGGTGTTGGGTGAGGAAGAGGTGGCGCAACGCTCGATGAAGTTGGAGCGAGTGAGATGGAAAAGGCCGATGGTGATGAGGTGAGCGTGGAGTTGTTTGAAGTGGGAGAGAGTGGTGCATTTTTGGAGTAGTGGATGGATGGAGATTGGCATGTGTTATTATTATCATTTCAGGTTTACGATTATTATCATTTGAAGGAGTGAAGGTTGATGGTTGGAGTCGCCGGTAGAAGGTCGCCGGCTAGAGGAGCAGAGTCACGGAGTGGGTGAATAGCAAAAAAAATATGGGTTTAGGGTTTCTCAATTAGAAATACAATGGAGGGGAGCCACACTGCCACACGGATTAGAATGCGGATACACTTCTTTGCACCCGATCGCACCCCGCCACCTGGACTATCTACACACCATCACCCGTGAACCCCTTCACCAGCGGCACTACCTGTGTCTCTCTCTCTCCTCTGCAAACCGTGATATATCTCATGGAAATAGGGTACTAGACCCCTTTACTGGTATTGGTAGTGGTAGCGCTTCGCCCTTCCTAACTATTTTGATAATTTGGAGATCGCATATCCGAATTTTGAAATATCCGAAAATTTTCAATATTGTTATCCGAATTTAGATTTTATCCTGGTGTTATGGTGTTTTTTGAAATATCATTATGTTTTTCGTTGGGTATTAGTTGTTTGAATCTTGTTTTTGTCATTGTCATGATGTATCGCGGGTTCTCTCAATTTAATTAGGTGAGAAGCTATACATGAAAAGAACATGCTACATCATTTTTGCTTTGGTTACTTGTCGTACGCTTCTTTAGCTTGCACTATTGATTTTGATGGATGCTTATCTAATTTTGTAATTTGCTATTGTTCGGACTTCAATTAGGTGTTGTTATTGATTGGTGGATGGTTATCTAGTTTTGTAATTTGCCAGTGTTTGGGACTTTAATTTTGTATATTCTCATCTTTTTTGGCGGCCTTACACTTACAAGGATTTGGATCCATATTACTTTTGTAAACATCATACAACTAGACCACTAGGTTATATACTCACACCAGTATTAAAATTTTAAAGTCAAATCATCTTTAATCAATGAAAAATCATTCGTTTGCTAGTAAGAAGTGGGTTTTCAAGTCAAAAACAACATGCCCAAAATCGGTTTTATAATTTAAGGGTCTAGACGAAGAGTTGATAGTAGCTAAGTTTCTAACACATTCAACATTAAGATATATACTCATTTTCTATCAAGTTTAAAAACAACTAATCCTTTAAATTCTTCATTAACCGCTACATTCATAGATAACAAAACTATGCAATCCAACATGTCGAGATTACAACTCACAACGACACCATTCAAACATAAAACAGGTAGCGTAGCTTTTCCAAAGAATACAAAAATGGAGATGGTAAATGCTCGTAGCTCAGCCTCTAGAAAAGAACTTACAGGTTATAGATGAACACCAAAAACATGGAATCTACATACATATTGATGACTTATTAACCTCTTGTTGAGTCATCTTCATTAGCTTCACTGGCATCACTTCATCGATTCACAGACAATCGATTAGAACAAAAAAAAAAAACCTAAGGAATATAACTACTAAAATGGTCCAAAACGTGTTTTTTTAATATGGCAAATGTCATAAATGAACAGCAGGTTGTTTTGATAACTACTAGCAATTAGAGTTATAAGCAATTGTTATGATCCAAATTTAGTTACCCAGCACCTCAATTCAGAAAGGTCTGAGGTTCAAATAGGTCAAACAGGTTAATTTCAACCAAAGGTCCAGATTAATATTTGCAAACAATATACTTTTCGTAGTATATAACTATAAATAGCACATGCATATATATAAACACCTAAAAAAGGACAAAAGCTGGCACATTTCAATTCGTTTTGAAATCAGCACATTTCAACCAGAACCCGTTTTGGCACGTTAAAAAATCCCCTGACCAGCCTACAAATTAACATCATATATACCTTTTGTTAACTGAAGTGTATGCAGAGCACAGCTTTCAGCTGCAAGCCTCACGGAGTCACGGGTGTGTTTCCATTTTTTTAAACATTCAGCAAGAATGGGACAGTTTGCTGTAACACGGACCATTATTGCTGTACAATTTTCCTGCAATAAAACCTTTTTGTGTTAAAACTGGTTCTTTAAATAACAAAATAGTATTCGGAAAAAGATTAAAATATAATATCAAAAAACATACCTTGGCAACTGCTTTAAGTGCAAATAATGCCCTCCTCCTACCTTCATTGGAATCATCCTGCATGACAGATCAATGGACACAATGGCGCATTGGTGCCCTTGTGTGAATTTATATTGGAAGGATCTTTGTGTGCCCTTTTTGTTTAAAAAATAAATATATAAAATATATTTTATATAATAAATAATTTTGGACCCCCCAGGAAAGTGGGCCATGGGCAGTTGCCAACCTTGCCCTTGGCCTGGCAAGCCCGCCCCTGAGTAGTAAGGTATGAAACCGATCACACCAGTCAAATTACTTTGGTTCAACAGGCGTACTCATGCATATCGCACAATAAAGGATAAGATGACCACTCCAGTTTGAAAAAAACTAACCTAACCAAGCATTGAAACGGATCCATCTGAGCGAAGCTATCCAAACCGGTGATGAAGTTCAACATTCTTTAAGACCAATTTTAAGTGTGTCTAGGTTGATGTATTTGGCACAAATAAATATATGGGTGATGTTTGGGATCAACAATTCAAACTGTCAATACGACCAAAAACCATATGCTACTAATTTTTTTTATTTTTTATTTTTTGCTTCAAAATTCAAAAGTACCTTGTCTTAGCTCAGAAGACTCAGGTGTATAAAAACTATGAGATATATCATTAAACATAACATAGACAGTTAGCACAGACAAGTCGCTATCTCAGGTAAGTATATGGTTTCTAATCTTAAGTTTCTCATCTATGTTCTTTTACTTGCATATATGTACAACATATTTGCTATGAAGAACAACACCACCTGTAAAGATCAAAATCATTGATCGTTCACGAGTTTGTTGAGTAGTAATGTCAAAAGAGCGTCTCTTCGCTCAGCCCGGCCCTCTTCTCTAATCTTTCTTTCTTCTTCTTTTTCTCTCCATGACTGCTCGGTTCTCATCCTCTCCCTTTCAATCCTCTCCATCGACTGACGCCATTCTTGCTCAAACATTTGCCTTTCATGAGCATGTTTCTCCATCAATTGTCTCCATTGCATGTCAATCATCTGCTGCTGCTGAAAGAACTCATGCAAAATCTCTTGAATCGAAGCGTTTCCTGAATTCGACGGTTTTGGAGTTGCAGGTTTGTCAAGATTTGATGTCTGTGGGTGTTTTCCCCTATCGGGTTTCTTTCTTGCTTGTTGGTCTTTATATTCGTCTTCGTCTTCTGAGATTTCTTCAAGCGATTGATAGGAATCCACCCTTGACACCCGTTTCTTTGACTTTGACTGGCTAGAACCGGCTTCAGGGTCAAAGGGTGTCTGTGGTATCTGTTGTGTGTTTGTTGCTCTTTCGGTGAATAAAGCATGTAGTTCATCAAAGAATGGGAATGATCGGGCGTTATCGCGATCAGATGTCTCCTTTCCCTAATCAAACATTAAACAAAATCAGTTACAAAACCATAAACTCATCCAAATTCCAATGCAAAAAGTTTTCACAACTCACCACTAACTTTACTTGAATCAGATTACTAAGATCATCACCATTATACACTTTTCAATAATCAATGCTTACTATAAGCACTTGATTCAGCTATCAATTCAAATTAATACATCTAAACCTTGGTTTTAATAAGCGCATGATGATCCAATGTGTTTTGGTCTCAAAAGCCGAGGCTACCGTCATTAAAAAAATACTAAAAATATATATTTATAGCTAATATTTTTTAACTTTTAAACACTAAAATAAAAGACAATCTCATCATCTCTAGTCAAATTTGTTCAGTCGATGATCTAAGGGGTTGTTTGGTAAGCCTCTTAATGAGGCTCTGAACCATTCAGCGTTGAATGATTCAGCATCCAGCGCATTTGTTTTAGCTTCTGAATGGAATGGTTAAGGCTGAACCATTAAGACCATTAAGCATTGAACTAGGCTGAACCTTAATGAGGCTCTCATACCAATGTGGGAAACGAAAACTAACCATTAAGAGGTCCAATTTAATGATTCAGCACTTAACCATTCGGAGCTCTTAACCATTCAGACCTCTTAATGATACATCACTTAATCAATCAAACCACCCCTAAGTTGTTCAAAAGCTCAAACCCATTGCTCAATCGATGGTTAGATTTTAAAAACACCCATTGCAATTTGTTCAAATAATCGTCAACTTCATAAGGCGCCTCATCGTGTGACGCGTGCCTTTTAAAACCAACAACTAAACGCATTGAAGTAAGGTCCTAAAGGTCTAAAAAGAAGTTATTTTAAAAAATCGGGGCTAAATCACACACAATGTCTAAGAAGTTGAAATCTACATCAAATAATCTTGATTTAAAAAAGCGCGTCTTAGGCGCGCCTAGGCTCAAAGCTCAACAAGGCTCAAGCCCTTGCGCTTTTGGTCGCTTAAGGTGCGTTTTTTTTTTCAAAAAGCCCACAAGTGGCGCGATTTCTTGGAAAAAATTGACCTTGAGGAGCGATTTCTTAGGCAAAAGGATTGACCTTGAGGAGCGCGCCACATATAGTTTTCGTATTATTGCGCATTAGCTTGTTGTACAACATGATTTTCAGGTTGTACATGTTTGCAATTCATATTAAAACATACATAAAGCTTACTTGTCTCGCAATATTGGATAAATTATGATATAAACCTATAGAAAATATATAAAAAGTTACATAATTATTTGCGCCTCTGGTACGAAAAGCAGTGCAATTTTGCGCTTGGCGCTCAAATTTAGCCATTGTCGCTTTTGTGCGCTTTTTACACTTTCTAAAACCAAGCAAACAATTAACAAGCAATTAAGTAGAGCAGCAAAGAGAAGAAACAATAAGAAAAAGGACGACCTTATAACGAGTGATAAGGTTCTTCCACTTGCATTTACACTGCTCAGGAGTTCTTACATACCCTAACCCTTTCATCCTAGCAGCAACCACCTCCCACAGGCTCTTATTCCTCTTAGCCACAGTGAAATCCCTCTCTAACTCACCTCTAATCGCAATGAAATCCCTGGTCTCTTGCTGGCCCCACATCGGCACCCTATCGGTATCCGGTTGATGCAAAGGAGGAGGTAAAGGTAAAGGTTCAGTCATCATCATATGTGTGAATCGAGTTAGGGCTTCATTGTTGGTGCTGTTAGCCCTGTCTACACCAGCGCTGCTGCTGCTGTCGCCACCGTACATGATGAGTAGATTGGTTGGTTGTTAATGGATTGGGTAGTGCATGTGAGACATTGTTGAAGGTTCGACGGGTGAACCGGCGGTGGATGGATGATGGATGGGGATGTATTTATTTAAGCCGGAAAAAGTCAAAAAAGTGCTTTTTGTTGGTTGACTCTCAAGGTGGGAACACAACCGCTTTCTGTGGACTTTTCTTTACTCTTTACCACCGGTTTGGTTGAATGTGTTTGAAAACCGGGTATATTGAACTCATTCAACGGTTATTCAAACTCTCTTATCAAACCCTACGAACTTAGTGTTTTGATTTTTACTTTTTTGGAGTTTAGCTCTTACACTATGTTCCAGAGTTTCATTAAAGGATGGAAGAGAAAGGATTGGGAAGGAAGTGGGGAAAAAATGTGTTCCAGAGTTTTTTTTAGGAGAGAAAGGGAGGGAATAGGAGGGATAATAAAGAGGTTTTTAGAGTGATTTTCAATCTTTCCAATTTGGAAGGAATTGGAGGGGAAGGAAGAGGAGGGAGATCCTTTCTCTTCCATCCTTTAATGAAACTCTGGAACAGAGTGTTAGTTTTTAGAATTTGTGATAATCATCATGTCTTTTATTTCGCATTATGCATTTTTCTTATTTTCTTTGTTTTGTCACGTCACATTTGTAATTCATTGTGTATTTTTCCTTAGCACTGTGTTGTTATATTTTGTGACCAATTGTGTTATATTTCGTAATTTATTGTTTTTTTATCCTTCTCACACTTCTCATTTATTTTACACTATGTAGAATAACTTGACTAGTAGTAGTGATGCATTTTTATTAACGCTATTTCACCTATGGATGAGGATTTGGATGATTTCGTATGGTGTACTCACTATAACAATTGGAACACAACACATATTAACATTGATTGAAAACCATAATGATAATACTGATATCGATGTTGCTCGGTCGTAATCAAATCGGTTTGTCACCGTATCAACACTTGTAAAGCCTAAGCTATCAAAAGATATTTTATTTTGAATACAACTCATATTTCAATACAATTTATGCCATAATATAAATGATAAAAAAGTTAAACACAATTGTGTATATACTTTTTTTTTATAAAAAAGTTAATCAATGCAATTCATTAGAGAAAAATCAAACTAAATAAGTTAAATACGTATATTAGCATAAGACGCAATATTGTAAAGACGGGGAGCAAAAGTTATCAATGCATATTTTATAGTAATTTGGGGAATTAGTAAATAGTAAATGTGTCCCCACCATTTGGTAGAGTGACAAAGTCAAGAAAGATAAAAACTATGTCTCCTTTAGGAGGTCGCAAGTTCGAATTAAAGCCAACACGAGTTTTCGTCCCACCGGGTGTTACGCTAGAGAGTCGTTGCTCTTGTGACACGCAACGTCTGTCAAGTGACAGCCGACGGTATGATTTCCCGTAGGGACACAGAAGGGTCATGTACACCGCTGTTATGCCCCTCTGTGAAGAAACCCGATGGGCTACGATCCGGGCCCGGCATTGTAGACGTGCTTGCAGCTGCCTAGTCCCACCCCTCGAGTGATATCTTAACGGTCGTTGTTCCAAAAAAAAAAAAAAAGGAGTAAACTAATCTAAACTGCATTAAATTAAATTTGAATAACATAATTACATTAAATGTGCATTTTAAAGTAGATTAAAACGTTTTTCTTTTTATTAGGGCATGTGTAGTGGGCTTTATATGAGACTTCATCCAAATTTATAGCGCCCCATAGTGCTCTCTACACCGCCCCCTGGGCGCTATGGGGGGCTCCATGGGGAAGGGCTCTATGCTGATAACAAGCTCCATCCGAAACAAAACCAATTTTATATCATTTTTTAAATCAAATTTTACACTCTTTTCTTCTGCACCGAAGCAAATAATAATACACTCAATTAAATAATAATATTTTAATCATCATGGAACCCCCATAAAGTCTCTCACCCTCTACACACATATCTATACTATCTTATAAAACATTTAACAAGGACCTTTTAATTTTTAAGTAATACAATTATAAATGCTTAAAGTACAACACATAATGCATGTAATAACTACTTTTAAGTGCATTTATGTCTTTTCAAACATAACTTGCACATATACCCCTTATTAGTTACAGTTTCCCCTCTTATCTATCCATACTATACTATAATTTTATACAATACTTACATATTTGCCCATCAACTTTACTCAATTTCTGTTTATTTAAATACTAATTACACTTTTGCATTTTTATTTTAACAAACTACCCCTACGATCTTTAAACGTAAATAACTTTTTTAGACGATAATATTTTCTTAATATTATTACACTGTATAAAAGAACATTTTATTCTCTTTAATTTGAGTATAGTATTGCTATAGTTTTTTATTTTTTAAAAAATTATATGTTAGGGTTAAACAATAACCGAAACAAAAGAAAAAAACAAAAATTAACTGAAATCATCTAAACTTTATTATAATACATTTTCTATTGACGTCTTAAAATTCAAGTTGTACATGTATAATTGCTTAGAGTACAACACACAATGCACATGTTAACTACTTACACAATAATTACGCATTTGTCCTCTCAACTATACTCAATTCCTTTTATTTAAATAAAATTACACTTTTCACCCTTATTTTAACCAACTACCCCACGATTTTTAAATGTCCTTAAATTTTTTCACACGTTAATATTAATTTAATATTATTACAGTGTATAAACGAACGTTTTTTTTTCTTTTTAATTTGTGTATAGTATTGGTATAGATTTTTTTTAAATTAAAAAAATGATATATTGGGGTTAACTAATAACCAATCTATATCTATACTATATTATAATGCATTTCCTAATGACCTCTTAATATTTAAGTTTTACAATTGTAATTGCTTAGAGTACAACACACCATATGTCTTTTATACAATAAATACACATTTGTCCCCTCAGCCTTAATCAAATTTAATTTATTTAAATAGTAATTACATTTTCGCACTCTTATTTTAACCAACTACCCCCAATTTTTAAATGTCCATAATTTTTTCATTCGCTAATATTTTCTTAGTATTATTACACCGTATAAACAAGCATTACAGTCTCTTTAATTTGAATATGGTATTTTTATAGTGTTTACAATTAAAAAATATGTTAGGGTTAAGTAATAACTGAAACGAAAACGACCTGAAATCAACCAACGTATCTGTCTTTTATAAACGTCGAATTAACATTGTTCCACAATTTCAGGTTAGATTATGTATTTCCGGACAATCACCAATGTGTTTACAATTAGGGTTTGTCGTTATGTTTGCAACTTCCCAGTTACTCATGATCACCCTAATTTTTTGCTTAGCGTTTCTCCCCGTTATTGCTATGCATATATTCATGTGCTTGCACTTCCTCTAACATATAGGATTCGAATGTTTCGATTGTGGTTAATGCATTTCACGCTCCGCTAATGATTATGCAACACACTAAAACAAATATTTTGGTTAATTGATTATGGCTTAACGGAACCGTTATAAATGTTGTTTCCCGCCGCAACGCGCGGGCACCCCACTAGTTTTTCATAAAGCCCCGTGAAACAATTCAAATATATTTTATTAATATTTTAATCCTATAAAGCCCATGGAGCCCCATAAAACCCCCACTACACATACACTTAACTTTGCACTTTGAAGTGTACTCATAAAATCTACGCAAGCCAAAAAAAACTTTGATCGACTTTCATGTTCGTAAGTCGAGTGTATGCACAAATCGTTCCTAGCTTTGCCCGTGGGAAAGAGAAAACATGAAATTGGGTTTTGTCTTTAAAATAAATTAATATAACTAACTTATATCCCGAGATTTTCTCGGGATAGACAAATCTAATATTAAGACAAAATACGTGTCACGATATACTATATAACATAATTTACTATAATATGAGAAAACAACAATTTTAGTTATGAGTAAAAATGAAAATGTATATATTAAAGCGAGAATGTATGTTTGGATGGGGTGCAAAGGCAGAAGTAACCATTGTCGGGCGTGATTGAGATGGTGGTCTTGAAGGTGTAGCTTTTATCAATAAAATATTAAATGGTTTTTAATAAGCGAAAATATAAAAAAGAATTAGTTAATAGAATAAAAGTTAAATAAATAAGACATAAACGTGAAATAATGATTTGATAATATTATTTCATTAAGAGAAATAAGATAATTATAAGATTTTTTTTATTATATGATAAAGTAATAATAAAAAAATATAAATTAATAAATATTTGGTTAACTAGGTTATTTAGGAGTATTGAATTTAAATAATCTCAACTATTAGATATTGGTCGCCACTGGTCCCAACTAATGAAATGTGTGTCGGTGGTCCCACCTTTTAACATATTGTCCACCAACGGTTCATGACTAATGTATTGTCCAGCGTTTCACTATCATCTATTTACTGCCAACGGTCTAAACTAATGTGGCATGCTTGTGTGTCAAATTCCCTATTGCGTGTCAATTTCCCTCTTAATATTTTGTTAGTTATAGTCCGTTGGCGAACAATATGTTAAAAGGTGGGACCGTCAGCACACATTTTGTTAGTTGGGACCAGTGGCAGCCAATAACCAATAGGTGGGATTGTTTAAATCCAATACTCCGGTGAAGTTTTTTGCAGGAATTTAAGGGTGGGATGGTATCACTAAGTGCTATGTGTCCCCACTCAATCATTATATTATATACATAGATTTATCTTCATTATGTATATTAAGGATGGACGGTATACTTTTCCTGGACGTCTGTCGTGGCATCAACAATACACTATATCCTTCACCTTTCACGCGTGGTGACCCTCATGTTCTTCATGGGGCTGATTCGGTCAAAATTTTAGAAAAAAAAAAAGAAATTATGGTTTATGTTTCGTTAGAGTATAAGAGAACTAAGAGAAAACGTTAGGGTTTACGTTTGGTTGTATCAAAGGAGAATTGGGGGAAAACGTTTGATTAGATAAGAGAATGAGGTGGGGGGGGGGGGATGTTTCTATGGGTGGTTGCCCCTATACCGGTCGGTAATTACCTCCCAATCAACACCCTATTCATCCTCTAGTGTTTTCTACTGATCGATGATTACCGTCTAGCCTAAGCTCTTGACTGTTATCTTCCTATTCCTCTTCTTGTGTTACTGACTATGTTGTCAAAAGCCCCTCGGGCATGCGCCTAGGCGCTCGGGCGCAACGGGGCGGGCCTATAGCACATGGTGGTGGCTTAGGCGCAAATCTGGGCCTTTTGTAAAAACAATGCCTAGACGCGCGTATGGAACCAGGCACAGGTAATAAAAAACGATGGCCTAGGCACAAATTTGGGCTTTTTAACCGCATACGTTCAAAAGATAAATAAACACAAAAAATATTCATTCAAAACTCAACTCCCCTTCTCAATCTATATAACCCGTAAATATAGGAATTACAAAATAACTTTCATTAAAACTACCTACACCATTAATACTTGTAAATAAATTAAACACAAAGTATCGAAAAATAGCATGAACTAAAAGAAATTAAATGCATAAAAACATAAATGGGAGACGTGGGCAGTTGGTGCAAGGTGACCCATTCTTCACATAGACATTGGGATAGGTAAATTTGCGTGTGTTTATTTTCGGGTTATGGGGCAACACACACGGATCGGATCAAAGTGGATTGTTTGACTGTATGTACATCAATAATGGTCACACTTATTTTAGTCATCATGTCATAAAGTGTCTGATGTATCACCATTTCGTTTTATTTCACTATACCTTGTAATGCTTTACTGGTGTTAACTATCGCGGGTTATTAAAATAATATTTAAATTATACAAAATTTAATATCGTAAAAATAAAAATAAAAAAAATAAGTGAAAGGTGATTGGGTGAAAGATTTAATGTGGGATGATGTGTTTTTTCCTTAGCACTGTGTTGTTATATTTTGTGACCAATTGTGTTATATTTCGTGATTTATTGTTTTTTTATCCTTCTCACACTTCTCATTTATTTTACACTATGTAGAATAACTTGACTAGTAGTAGTGATGCATTTTTATTAACGCTATTTCACCTATGGATGAGGATTTGGATGATTTCGTATGGTGTACTCACTATAACAATTGGAACACAACACATATTAACATAGATTGAAAACCATAATGATAATACTGATATCGATGTTGTTCGGTCGTAATCAGATCGGTTTGTCACCGTATCAACACTTGTAAAGCCTAAGCTATCAAAAGATATTTTATTTTGAATACAACTCAAATTTCAATAAAATTTATGCAATAATATAATGATAAAAAAGTTAAACACAATTGTGTATATACTTTTTTTTATATAAAAAAGTTAATGAATGCAATTCATTAGAGAAAAATCAAACTAAATAAGTTAAATACGTATATTAGCATAAGACGCAATATTGTAAAGACTGGGAGCAAAAGTTATCAATGCATATTTTATAGTAATTTGGGGAATTAGTAAATAGTAAATATGTCCCCACCATCTGGTAGAGTGACAAAGGCAATAAAGATAAAAACTATGTCTCCTTTAGGAGGTTGCAAGTTCGAATTAAAGCCAACACGAGTTTTCGTCCCACCGGGTGTTACGCTAGAGAGTCGTTGCTCTTGTGACACGCAACGTCTGTCAAGTGACAGCCGCCGGTATGATTTCCCGTAGGGACACAGAAGGGTCATGTACGCCGCTGTTATGCCTCTCTGTGAAGAAACCAGATGGGCTACGATCCGGGCCCGGCATCGTAGACGTGCTTGCAGCTGCCTAGTCCCACCCCTCGAGTGATATCTTAACGGTCGTTGTTCCAAAAAAAAAAGTAAACTAATCTAAACTGCATTAAATTAAATTTGAATAACATAATTACATTAAATGTGCATTTTAAAGTAGATTTTTTTTTGTAAAGTAAATTTCATTCAACAAGACTGTGGCGGCCCTCAAATCAAGGACCCCCGGGCAAAAAACCGATTACATCAAATCCAAAGGATACTTATACCACGTTCTCCAATCGACATTTTTAATTCTAGTCCTATGTCTAAACCAAAAAAAAGAGGTCATCTTTATACTTTCCATCACTTCAATCGGTCTTCGAGACTTATTGTTAAAAATACGATCATTTCGCTCCAACCAAATCATCCACAAAGTCGTAAAAATAATACCTTTAAGGACGTATTTTTCCGCTTTCGACAAAGAGTTAGTTTCCGTGATATGCACAATGTCTCGGATGTCAAATGCAAAAACAGTGCTAAGACGACACCAAACACTCAACCTGCTCCATATCTCTATGGAGAAGCTACATCCGGTGAACAGGTGTAATGATGTTTCCTGACCTGTTTGACACAAAACACACCAGTCATGATTCAAGTGAATGCCTCGTTTCAGTAATTCTATGCAGGTAGGCAACCGATCGCGAAGAGCTCTCCACACCAAAATCTTACACTTAAGCGACACCCAACCTTTCCAGTCAATACTTTGCGAAGGAGTCCGGTTAACTGCTGCATAAAGAACCTGTTTAGCTGAACTAACAGTGAAAACACCGGAAGCATCCCCCTTCCAAAGCCATTCGTCAACTCCCCCTCTCCATTAAAAAGCATAAATATCCTCTAGTAACATAAACAGTTCGAAGATGGTCTCTTCTGAGGCCGGGTCTGTTCTCCACCCCCAATTAATAATCTTTATACCATTCTCAACCTTTAAACGGTTACAAACAGCAGTCCACTTGTCTGTCTCTAACCGAAACAGATTTGGATAAATATACCGGAGAGGGCGATCACGTAACCAAGTATCTCCCCAAAAAGAGATGGACGTCCCAATACCCACCGAACCAACGAAAAAATTCTGCATGGAGCATCCGTTAGGCAGCCGTTTTTCTCAGTTTTTAACGATGTTCTTCCAACTTCCAGAAGTCGTGGACGAACAAGGCAAAGAGGACCACAAACGAGCCGACCCATTGCAATTCCATATAACCTGTTTCCAAAGACTATTACCCTCGCTTTTGAAACGCCAAAACCATTTTAAGAGTAAAGCTTCATTTATCATTTCTATCTTCGAAACACCAAGACCTCCATCCTTTTTAGGCGTAGCTATAATATCCCAAGCCACCCACGAAATTTTCTTATCCGTGCTAGAACCCGCCCATAAAAAATGCCTCATCAAAGATTCTATATTGGCAATAACCGCTTTAGGGGCTTTATAAAGTGAAAGATAATAAATCGGCAAACTTTCGAGAACCGACTTAATAAGAATTAAACGGCCTCCAATAGACAAACACCTCGCTTTCCAAGAAGCTAGCCTATTCTTTATCACCTCAATAATCGGGTTCCAATTCCTAACTCGAGACATATTAGCTCCCACAGGTAAACCAAGATAAACAGAAGGAATAACACCCCTACAACACCCCAAGACTTCTAACATAGTATCCACTTCAACATCTTCGGTACCAACCCCAAAAAGGTTAGATTTAAAAATATTAATGCGAAGCCCCGAGCATAAGTGGAAAATACGAAGAATCCGGGCCATGCTTTGGAGGTTTTCCAACGACCATTCCCCCAAGATTAATGCATCATCAGCATTTTAAAGTAGATTAAAACGTTTTTCTCTTTATTAGAGCATGTGTAGTGGGCTTTATATGAGGCTTCATCCAGATTTATAGCGCCCCATAGTGCTCTCTACACCGCCCCCTGGGCGCTATGGGGGGCTTCATGGGGAAGGGCTCTATGATGATAACAGGCTCCATCCGAAACAAAACCAATTTTATATTATTTTTTTAAATCAAATTTTACACTCTTTTCTTCTGCACCGAAGCAAATAATAATACACTCAATTAAATAATAATATTTTAAACATCATGGAACCCCATAAAGTCTCTCACCCACTACATACATATTTTTCATAAAAGCCCCATGAAACACTTCTAATATATTTTATTAATATTTTAATCCCATAAAACCCCCCACTACACATACACTTTTTTTTTTAACGGAGAAGGAGAAAATTTTTATTCCACACGAAAACTAAAAACATAACTGGTACAAAGGTTTCCTAACTAGAGATTAGAAAACCGAGATAAAAGAATAATACAATACAAAACTCTCGCCTAACGAGCGCAAACAAACTACCATCGCCCAATCAAAAGACTATACGCTTAAGCTATATTTGAAGATGGTAGGCGCTTATACACTCCACGTTTCCATAAGACAACATCTATTATTGAGAAACACAGCAGCCCCAGCCAATCACTTTGCCTTCCAAGCTTCAAATTCAAACCAATCTTAAATCTTTGTAAGACGACTGATATCCGAAAAACAACATGAACCCGATATCGGCACTTGAATCCAGACCAGCCCGCAGCGAATAAGCAGAAAGTGCAGCAGAAATGTCTTCTCATTTCACCAACAACTTGTACAGAATGCTACCCAGCCACCTCATTCAAACACGCAGAAAAAACGCTGCACATGTAACATTTGCAACGATAACTTTGCACTTTGAAGTGTACACATAAAATCTACGCAAGCTAAAAAAACTTTGATCGACTTTCATGTTCGTAAGTCGAGTGTATGCACAAATTGTTCCTAGCTTTACCCGTGGGAAAGAGAAAACATGAAATTGGGTTTTGTCTTTAAAATAAATTAATATAACTAACTTATATCCCGAGATTTTTTCGGGATAGACAAATCTAATATTAAGACAAAATACGTGTCACGATATACTATATAACATAATTTACTATAATATGAGAAAACAACAATTTTAATCATGAGTAAAAATGAAAATGTATATATTAAAGCGAGAATGTATGTTTGGATGGGGTGCAAAGGCAGAAGTAACCATTGTCGGGCGTGATTGAGATGGTGGTCTTGAAGGTGTAGCTTTTATCAATAAAATATTAAATGGTTTTTAATAAGCGAAAATATAAAAAGAATTAGTTAATAGAATAAAAGTTGAATAAATAAGAGATAAACGTGAAATAATGATTTGATAATATTATTTCATTAAGAGAAGTAAGATAATTATAAGATTTTTTTTATTATATGATAAAGTAATAATAAAAAAAATATAAATTAATAAATATTTGGTTAACTAGGTTATTTAGGAGTATTGAATTTAAATAATCTTAACTATTAGATATTGGTCGCCACTGGTCCCAACTAATGAAATGTGTGTCGGTGGTCCCACCTTTTAACATATTGTCCACCAACGGTTCATGACTAATGTATTGTCCAGCTTTTCAATATCATCTATTTACTGCCAACGGTCCAAACTAATGCGGCATGCTTGTGTGTCAAATTCCCTATTGCATGTCAATTTCCCTCTTAATATTTTGTTAGTTATAGTCCGTTGACGAACAATATGTTAAAAGGTGGGACCGTCAGCACACATTTTGTTAGTTGGGACCGGTGGCAGCCAATAACCAATAGGTGGGATTGTTTAAATCCAATACTCCGGTGATTTATAACTTAAAGTTTTTTGCAGGAATTTAAGGGTGGGAATGGCATCACTAAGTGCTATGTGTCCCCACTCAATCATTATATTATATACATAGATTTATCTTCATTATGTATATCAAGGATGGACGGTATACTTTTCCTCGACGTCTGTCGTGGCATCAACAATACACTATATCCTTCACCTTTCACGCGTGGTGACCCTCCTGTTCTTCATGAGGCTGATTCGGTCGAAATTTTAGAAAAAAAAAAAAGAAATTAGGGTTTATGTTCGTTAGAGTATAAGAGAACTAAGAGAAAACGTTAGGGTTTACGTTTGGTTGTATCAAAGGAGAATTGGGGGAAACGTTTGATTAGATAAGAGAATGAGGTGGGGGAGGGATGTTTCTATGGGTGGTTGCCCCTATACTGGTCGGTAATTACTTCACAATCAACACCCTATTCAACCTCTAGTGTTTTCTACTGATCGATGATTACCGTCTAGCCTAAGCTCTTGACTGTTATCTTCCTCTTCCTCTTCTTGTGTTACTGACTATGTTGTCAAAAGCCCCTCGGGCACGCGTGTGACATCCGTCATCTTCAATTTTGTCATTTATACAACGTTAGTCCTCAAATATTCGATTTGTAATTCAAATCCTTGTATTCAAGTTGGTTGTTAAAAAAAACCATTTATAATAACAAACAATAATACTTATAATAATAATAAATATAATAATGTAACATGACAAAAAAAAATGGGACAAACATTTACATATTCCTCGTAGACTTGCACAGTTACTTGGCAACAAGAAGACAAAAACAATAAATAGGACTAAGAAAGTTCTTCATCTTCTTTGAGGGTCAAATTCGAAAAAGAGAAAAAAAACTGAACCATCGAAGTTAGAGGCGTAACTGACGGGAATGACTCAACACGGTTAATACCATTCAACTATCTTCATTAAAACATTTATTAGCCAGCCAAAACCGATCCACATCGCAACCGTATAAATGGAGAAGCCTTCCGGCTATGTTTCGACACCATTCCACCATACCCGACTACTATTGTGAACCACCACCGGTCATCATAACCGGAACCAACAAAACGCCACACCATCTGTTCGAACTAGTGGCACCAGTCTGCTCTGCCCGCGGATGAACTTTTGAGCATCGCCAGTCCCGCGTCAGTGTAACCACCATAACCATGGACGTTGTTGCCGCGCTACTTGAGTCCAAACAAACTTCATTGTTGTCGTCATTGTTTGAAAGAAAACAACTTGTTTCACGCTACTCTATTTTGCTTCTGTCGCCGGAGTTCAAATCCCGCCAGTTAACCGTCATGCGTTCCGGCTTTGCGCTGCAAGCTTGCTAAAACTTGTTGTTGTGCGTGCATGTCAAAGGTATCATTTTGGCATCATCTTTATGTTCATATGTTAACATACATGATTTTGTCAAGAACTGTATGTTTTCCTTTTGGTCATTTTTCCATGGGAAGAAGATGACAACTATACCTAAATTGGTTAAAAAAATAATAATAATAATAATTTTTTTTGCAAGCCTTTGAATAACATATGGTTTCATACGTACTTAACCATTTTTATTTATATTGTTGAATCCACTTAAATGCATATATGTGGTAACAAGTTTCTTTTTTATTTATTCTTTTTTTTAATTAAATATGTTTTTCCATAAACTATTCGATGTACTTGTTATCTATAAATTTGTTTGTAATGGAAATATGGTAAACTACTTTATAGATGGTAATATATATATATATACCCACACATGGTGTATACTATAGTTAACCATTTAATTAAAGATATAAATTATGTTACATGTTGCAAAATAAACTGCATTCGTAATAGACTTAATAGAAATCCTAACAAAAGTATATAATGGTTTTACAAATGATTTCAAATTATTTTATTAATCATACTAAAACATCACTTTTAATTAGGTGCTAGCATAATTTGTTGATTCCCAATTAAATTCTAGCTCGCTCATCATCATCACAATCAATGTGAGTATATTTTTCCCCTTTTTCATTTTACTTTTGGGGTGACTCATGTACCTATTATCAAGTTTCTATTGACTTTTACTAAAATAACAATTCTCATGTGTGTTTGCTTGTGTTAATTTGTGTGTCTATGACTTGTCAAAATCATTAACCTTTGAGGGCCTGGCATTTCAATGAATAGTACTATGGTATATACCCTTGTGACTCTGTTGAGAGTCCTTGTCATTGCTATGTATTACATTACTACTAGCGCATACTATATATATTTCCTTTCTTTACATATGATTGATTTTGAACGGATATTACTTATTACATAATTGCAAATGGTACAACACATGAATTGCGAAACTCTTTTTCTACTATATGTATTCAAACAGGGTATGCTCACCAATACATTTTTGTATTGACATATACTATTTTTCGTACATGTTTCAGGTTATTTATGAGATGACTTTTAAGCTTTTGGATTTTTTATTTAGATTTTGGATTCATTGTATTTCAATTTTAGTTGTCACTTGAGAATTATTGTATCTTGTATTTTTATTTCAATGTAATAAACTACTAAATCAATAGAGTTAATTACACGGATGGTCCCTGTGGTTTTAAAATATTTCATGTTTGCTCCCTAGAACTTATGAGTAACACGGATGCTCCCTAGAACTTATGATTCATAACACTGGTGGTCCTTTGACCTAATGTCTGTCAATCAGTCTGTTAAAGAACATCACGTGCTTCGAGCATGAGGGTAAAATTGTCATTTTCATGGTCCTTTTTCACTCCAGGTCCCTAGGGATCAGTTCATTAAAGACAGTTGTCCCTCATTTTCCCTCCAGTTCATCACAGTAGCCCTAATATTATCAGAAGCATGAAGATCCTCATGTCCTTCCTTCGATTTTTGGCTTTCAATTCATCCCTTTCCTGCTCAATTCTGTTTCTTCCTCTTAAAAGGCCAGGTATTACATGCACAGCACGAGGGCACATCGGTGGGTCAAGCCAACCAACAAATCCTCGACGGTCACAGTCGTCCCTCTGCACCATTAAAACCAACATCCAACATTAAAACCCAAAATTAAAGGTGATTTGTTAACCTAAAAACCTTACCGGATCTGGACAACTGAAGAAACAACGTCCTGGGTTCAGATCCGTCCAAGCAGTTCGAACAATTGCAAGCTGACCACATGAACAGGCAGCCATTGATCGAGGGTTGGAGTGAAGAAGAAGGTGAGGGAGGAAGATGATGATCTGGTGGTTATTTATGAGGGAAATGGGGGAACAATCCAAGTAAAATGACAATATTACCCTCACATGACAGGCATGTGAGGGAACTTAACGTCTGAAATGGACGGCCGTTTGACTTAGGGACCATCCGAGTGCAAAAGTATTAACCTCCAGGACCATACGTGTTATTCGGGGGCATCCGTGTTATTCTTGAAAACCACAGGGACCATCCGTGTAATTAACTCTAATCAATATATCAAAATTTACTCTTTTAGTCCATGAGCTATTGAACAATCGTCTCTACGTGACACCTCGATGTTTCCGCCATCGGTTGGGGTGTTACAAATTGGTATCAGAGCCATGGTTATAGGGAATTAGGTGAAACACCCCAACCGATGGCGGAATCATCGAGGTGCCACGTAGTGACGATTGTTCAATAGCTCATGGACCTAAAATGTAATATTATTGAATAAACCACAAACTATCTTACATTGAAATGGAAATACAAAGTCTTAAATGAAATATAAATGTTAAAATAACTGAATCAAAATAAGGCACTAAATGTCTCTTGTTAATGCACTATATCAAACTGCACCTGAAACATGTACAAAAATAGGTTTGGTCAACATAAGAAATGTTGGTGAGCATTCCTAGTTTTGATATATATAGTAGGTTAAAAAGTTATACAATTCAAGTGCAAGCTACAGTGCAAATATGTAAACCATGTATCATACAAATGAGCGAAATCAACCCTGTGACTGTATAATGTACTGTATGAACTGTAGTGTACTTATCCAATAAATGGATAAAAGCTTAACACTGGCCACGGATTCTCCGATGAAAAAGGGGGAGAATCAATCTAGGCGGGTTGTCAATCCAAATAGCGCTATCCAATGTTAAGGTCGGCTTGTACCATGTTAATGATTTCACTAAGTACAAATGTAATCCACATGTAATGTCTAAGCATAAAGCACGTTCTAAGCAATGCACATAGTACTAGAATTGTATTGTAAAAATGTAAACTTGTATTTGAAATTGTAATAGTGTACATGTAACACCCCAAAAATGTATAAATGCAAAAAGGGGTAGGAATACTCACTGTCTATGTAATAGCTTTGAAATTTACTAGACAACGAGATATGAATTGAGGTTACTCCCAAAGGATCAACCTAAAGAATTTGATAACGTGTAAGGGAAATAACTCTAGGATAGATGTATTTCTAGGGCTTCGAATTTGGGGATAAACGTTTATTTGTTTATTAAACAATTTGTTTATTAAATATAAGAAATTTAATGAATAAATAAACAAAAGTCTTTTTGTAAAATTTTAAGTTGAATATAGTCACAACATAAGGTTTTAAGTATGAAAATAATTTTTATAAAATTATTTTCTTGAAAATAGAATATTTAATCTAATTATTTCAAATTGTCAAAATACGACTTTAATATCTAAAAATATTAAAATCAAAGAATTTCTGAATAAAAAAAATTGTATTTCAGTTCTAAATAGTTAGAAATAATTTATATAAAATTTTGGTGCAAGAATATTGAAAAATGAATTTATTATGAATTATTTATGATTAAAACTAACAAAAATTGATTAAAAATATTAAAGAAACGGTTTTTCTGAAATAAAAATATTTTCTGAAATGTATATTGTTGTACAAGTTTAGAATAATTTTTGTGGAATTTTATAAAGTCGTTTTGATATTTTTATAGAATTTTATAATTATAAATGAATAAACTTGTAATATTTATAATATATATTAAATAAATTATTTTTGAAAAACTAAAAATTGGATGATGAACTTTATCAGTGGAAAAACATAAGATAAATTTTGTAGAATTTATAAAATAGTTTTAGTATTTTAAAACGATTTTTAAAAGAATTAAGAAGATATAAGTATAAAAAGAATAACACAAAAAGAAATTGCTTATGATGGGACTCGAACCCTGGCACGCGTGAGAATACAGTGACAAGCCAACCAACTGAACTGGAATCGTTTTTGTTTATATTCTGTTCGAAAATAATTATATACAAAAACTGTTTGTGTGTTCTTCCCCAAATTATAAGTTGCGAGCCCTAGATTTATCAATTGAACGATTTACACACCATCAACCCAATTAACCATAGGGCAAATGCTGTGTATAGGCCGATTAACAAAACCCATGAAAGAAAAACGACTTACAATGAAGAATTCGTATGTATAGCTCGGTCAAAGAAAAAGTCAATGCGAGTGTAAAAGCTTCGATTCTGGACGATTTGGTGTTTGATAATGAAAAGTGTTATAGGGGTTAAGCTTATCGCATATATGTGTATGTGTGTGCAGGTTTGATTGAATAATAACCACGTATATATACGAATTCGATCCGGGTTATTTTGGAATGCATTTAATCGAGTTATTGGTCAAGTCAAACGCGTTAATCACGCGTGTCGATGTTTTTAGAAAGAAATGATGATGATCGTGCGTAATAATCGGGGTTGTTTGTTCATACGCGTGATTATTGGATCAGATTTAATGTTTCCTTGTTCCTCCTTTGTTGCAGCGATCGACCAAGGAAGAAGGAGAAGAGAATCAGCGTTTAAAGAGGGTTTAAATATAATTAGGATTGGGATAAATACAAGAATGAGCTATAGCCCAAGTGGTGTGTGCGTGTGTGTTGTTCCAGCTTCTGCCCGGGTTCGATCCCTGGCAGAGGCATTATATATATATTTTTTTTTACAAGAAGGAAGGGAGAGTGGAGTTGGGCTTGGATCTGGGCTGGTTTCTTGGGCCGATATGTGGGCTCCGAAAATTGTCAAAGGGTATGTGTGGGTTATGTTTGATGGGCTAGGATGGGTTTCAAGGTTTGTGTAAATAAATGGTTTGTGTTTAAAAAATATATATCTATATATATAATCTGAATTTTTTTTTATTATTATTATTATAATTATTATTATTATTATATAAAGAAAAGTGACGGATGTCACATTAGGTTATTAGAATGCCTTTTAGCCTAGACTATAACTAAGTTTACTTTCACGAGTCCTCTCGTGTATATTTCTCTTTATTCTTATATTTTCTTTCAAGATATTTTCGTTATAATTATTTCTCGTTATTCTTTCGATATTTTTCTTGGCGAAGAAGACACTCGTATTTCACAAACGAAACGAAATCATCAAGTTAGGAGTGGTATCCATACCTTGGTGATTAGTTTCACTCCTCTATATGTTATTTATCTTAGGAATCTATCTTTGAGATAGGAGTGAGATCTACACCTCAAAGAGTATTTCCTTCAAAAAGAAACTTAACCACTAAGCAGGGAGTGATATCCTTAACTTAGTGATTGGTTTCACTCCATAATCGTTTTCAATTTTGAAATACATCTTTGAGTTAGGAGTGAAATCCACATATCAAGGATCTATTTCTGCATCTCGTTTTTAATCTCGCTAAAGTTTTGGAGTTTACTAGTGATGGGGCACGTGCAATCTGGAAGGGTGAGCGCCTGTATCCTGAGTTTTCTGTCTAGGCCTGGCATTTCGCATAAATCCCAATCAGACGAGGGACCTGTATGCCGACCTGGGAACTCTCGGGATGAGCATTCACTTATAGGCTAAAGTACGCCCCACAAGTCACTAATAACATTTCAATTACTTTAGTTAGTCAAAGTTTCCTATGGAAACAATCTCAATGTTTTATGATATGGATATTTATGTTTTGTTATCATTTGAAGACTCAAATCATAAATTTTGAACTTTCTTAAATATTGGTACTCTATTCGTATTACATACGTTGATTTTTATCATTCACGTTATTTTTTTAAAAAAATGGTCTTTTAAAACACATTAGATTTACACATACTTCATGGAATGGTTTCATTTTGCATTTTACAAACTTGTATTGCATATTTTAAAGGTCAAATGTAAACCTTTTGTTTTCATATGACGTATCCAATATATGTTTTCGAGAGAAATTTGCAACTAATAATAAGCCTTATAACACTTTTCAAACTTGATATCTCGTAAACACATGAAAATGTGTATTTACGAAGATTTTTCAAATGAACCTATTTTGAATCTAAAACACACTTCGATTCCTAAAAAGTTATCCTCATGCATTACTACTTTTCTTTCAACTATATCACAAAGATTGAGCAAACTACGTTTTGATTAACGAAAATTTATCTTATTACACTCGCACTAATTATTAGTAGTTACTCTTAAAACACTGGTTTTTGAGCATTAATTTAACTCGTTTACTTTCATTTTGTTCAAATTGTGCGATTTACTTTATTTATATTATACCATTCTTTCAATCGAAATTTTATGCTATACTTATATACTTACTTGAACGCATATTTGGTATGCATATTTTCTTTCCAGTTTTGAGCAAAACCCTGTTATACTTTACATTATTTTGTTCATCATCATGACCAACAAACATACTAGTTGATAACTCGTATGAGATCTAAGACAGTGCCCACGTACGACTCGGATTAGAGTATTTCTTCAATCCGAGGGGAACGGTGTAAACCTCAGAGTCTATCAATATTAGTGTTTGGAGCTAACGATGTGAACAGAAGTTACCGGTTAAGGGTGAACCCAAAAGGGAAGAACCTCTAACCATATCTATTACTTACATGTTACTCTCATTACGGTTAGAGGGTAAACCCGAAAGGGAAGGACCACTAACCATGTCATTGTTTCATTGCAGTATCAATTACTTAGCATATCCTGATTGCATGCATTTGTTACTGGTATTACTTAGGATAGGATTATGGAAAAGCATAACACCCTAGTGTAAGGTAAATCGATGATTACGGTCCGGAACGCAATCATGAATTTACAGGTACATGAGGGTGGTGTGTAATTCTATTTAGGCTGTTGGTAGACAATCAGTACGAGTCCAAAGTATCGGGAGTGTGGTGGGTTAGCTGCGGTACACCCTATATATAAGAATAAACGATAATGCGGGAACGGACTAGGAGTCTGACCAAGAACCTACCCATTGCTACCTTTTCATTAGGTAGTTGACTAATAGCTAGCATTTTCGATAAGAAGGTCCTTACACGAGCTTCAATTCGACTTCCTAGAGTTTTTCTCTTGACCACCCACACAGAAAACACAAACCTTGTATACTCTTACACTCTCGGGTATTTGGATTTTTGTTGCTTACTCTAATAACATTTATTAAGAAACTTTTCTAAAGTAGGGGAGACTGCTTCATTAGTACCTCTGCACTCACCCGTTACACATTCCCAAAACCTTTCTCGTTTAAGATTCTCAACTTTCTAACTTTGGGTTAACTATCAAAGATTTTGGAACTTTACTTTGGGTATTAGACAACTATTTTTAAATTGTGTCGAATCATAAATGGTAAAATTCTCATTTAAAAACCTAGTTGACTTTTACAACGGCTTTTGTTTCATAGTACCCTCCATTTAAAAGGAATTTCGAGACGAAATTTTCTAAAGTAGGGGAGACTGTGACATCCGTCATCTTCAATTTTGTCATTTATACAACGTTAGTCCTCAAATATTCGATTTGTAATTCAAATCCTTGTATTCAAGTTGGTTGTTAAAAAAAACCATTTATAATAACAAACAATAATACTTATAATAATAATAAATATAATAATGTAACATGACAAAAAAAAAATGGGACAAACATTTACATATTCCTCGTAGACTTGCACAGTTACTTGGCAACAAGAAGACAAAAACAATAAATAGGACTAAGAAAGTTCTTCATCTTCTTTGAGGGTCAAATTCGAAAAAGAGAAAAAAAACTGAACCATCGAAGTTAGAGGCGTAACTGACGGGAATGACTCAACACGGTTAATACCATTCAACTATCTTCATTAAAACATTTATTAGCCAGCCAAAACCGATCCACATCGCAACCGTATAAATGGAGAAGCCTTCCGGCTATGTTTCGACACCATTCCACCATACCCGACTACTATTGTGAACCACCACCGGTCATCATAACCGGAACCAACAAAACGCCACACCATCTGTTCGAACTAGTGGCACCAGTCTGCTCTGCCCGCGGATGAACTTTTGAGCATCGCCAGTCCCGCGTCAGTGTAACCACCATAACCATGGACGTTGTTGTCGCGCTACTTGAGTCCAAACAAACTTCATTGTTGTCGTCATTGTTTGAAAGAAAACAACTTGTTTCACGCTACTCTATTTTGCTTCTGTCGCCGGAGTTCAAATCCCGCCAGTTAACCGTCATGCGTTCCGGCTTTGCGCTGCAAGCTTGCTAAAACTTGTTGTTGTGCGTGCATGTCAAAGGTATCATTTTGGCATCATCTTTATGTTCATATGTTAACATACATGATTTTGTCAAGAACTGTATGTTTTCCTTTTGGTCATTTTTCCATGGGAAGAAGATGACAACTATACCTAAATTGGTTAAAAAAATAATAATAATAATAATTTTTTTTGCAAGCCTTTGAATAACATATGGTTTCATACGTACTTAACCATTTTTATTTATATTGTTGAATCCACTTAAATGCATATATGTGGTAACAAGTTTCTTTTTTTATTTATTCTTTTTTTTAATTAAATATGTTTTTCCATAAACTATTCGATGTACTTGTTATCTATAAATTTGTTTGTAATGGAAATATGGTAAACTACTTTATAGATGGTAATATATATATATATACCCACACATGGTGTATACTATAGTTAACCATTTAATTAAAGATATAAATTATGTTACATGTTGCAAAATAAACTGCATTCGTAATAGACTTAATAGAAATCCTAACAAAAGTATATAATGGTTTTACAAATGATTTCAAATTATTTTATTAATCATACTAAAACATCACTTTTAATTAGGTGCTAGCATAATTTGTTGATTCCCAATTAAATTCTAGCTCGCTCATCATCATCACAATCAATGTGAGTATATTTTTCCCCTTTTTCATTTTACTTTTGGGGTGACTCATGTACCTATTATCAAGTTTCTATTGACTTTTACTAAAATAACAATTCTCATGTGTGTTTGCTTGTGTTAATTTGTGTGTCTATGACTTGTCAAAATCATTAACCTTTGAGGGCCTGGCATTTCAATGAATAGTACTATGGTATATACCCTTGTGACTCTGTTGAGAGTCCTTGTCATTGCTATGTATTACATTAGTACTAGCGCATACTATATATATTTCCTTTCTTTACATATGGTTGATTTTGAACGGGTATTACTTATTACATAATTGCAAATGGTACAACACATGAATTGCGAAACTCTTTTTCTACTATATGTATTCAAACAGGGTATGATCACCAATACATTTTTGTATTGACATATACTATTTTTCGTACATGTTTCAGGTTATTTATGAGATGACTTTTAAGCTTTTGGATTTTTTATTTAGATTTTGGATTCATTGTATTTCAATTTTAGTTGTCACTTGAGAATTATTGTATCTTGTATTTTTCTTTCAATGTAATAAACTACTTAATCAATATATCAAAATTTACTCTTTTAGTCCATGAGCTATTGAACAATCGTCTCTACGTGACACCTCGATGTTTCCGCCATCGGTTGGGGTGTTACAACGCGCCTAGGCGCTCGGGCGCAACGGGGCGGACCTATAGCACATGGTGGTGGCTTAGGCGCAAATCTGGGCCTTTTGTGAAAACAATGCCTAGGCGCGTGTATGGAACTAGGCACAGGTAATAAAAAACGATGGCCTAGGCACAAATTTGGGCTTTTTAACCGCATACGTTCAAAAGATAAATAAACACAAAAAATATTCATTCAAAACTCAACTCCCCTTCTCAATCTATATAACCCGTAAATATAGGAATTACAAAATAACTTTCACTAAAACTACCTACACCATTAATACTGTAAATAAATTAAACACAAAGTATCGGAAAATAGCATGAACTAAAAGAAATAAAATGCATAAAAACATAAATGGGAGACGTGGAAAGTTGGTGCAAGGTGACCCATTCTTCACATAGACATTGGGATAGGTAAATTTGCGTGTGTTTATTTTCGGGTTATGGGGCAACACACATGGATCAGATCAAAGTGGATTGTTTGACTGTATGTACATCAATAATGGTCACACTTATTTTAGTCATCATGTCATGAAGTGTCTGATGTATCACCATTTTGTTTTATTTCACTATACCTTGTAATGCTTTTACTGGTGTTAACTATCGCGGGTTATTAAATTAATATTTAAATTATACAAAATTTAAAATCGTAAAAATAAAAATAGGTTATTAAAATAATATTTAAATTATACAAAATTTAAAATCATAAAAATAAAAATAAAAAATATAAGTGAAAGGTGATTGGGTGAAAGATTTAAAGTGGGATGATGTGTTTTTTTTTTATTTGCTATGGAAATTAATTGTTGGTGATTTAAAGTGACTTGAAGGATGCCACAGGGTTAAAGGGCTAAAGCAAAGAGCTTCACAGCCTTCACTCAGTCACGCCCATTTGGAGCGGTGCGGGGTGTGAAAACGGATTAAACTAGCAGATGCTATGTTTAATGTGCAGACACCAAAAATCTAATTCAATCCGAATCTCAATTGAACCTGACCCGAATCAACCCAACCCCAAACCACCAACCCGATAGAAGTTGCAAGGTGAAGGGGTTAAACACACAAAGCCTTGCACGCCCATTAATAACAGGAATTATCGTTCGTTAAGTGTTCGTGAACACGTTATTTTCTTAACAAACGAACACGAGTTGTTCGTGTTCGTTTACAGCCCAGTGTGGAAGCGTTAAAAGGTGTGGCATGGTGGTTAGACCATAACACGTGTTAACGAAACACCACACAAACACCAACACTGTTTCATCATAGTCATCATGTTCATTGATCGCACCAGGTGCGTATAACATTCAAATGATGCCCCAACAAGCAGGCTAGAGGAGCCATCATACCAATCGTATTTAGCGAACCCTCTTGTGAGTTTTATTGATTATACTTTCCCTTAGTTTTAAATCAACTTTTATATCTTTTAATATCCAATCGTATTTTTAAATTTCTATATGATTAAAGCAAACCTGCTATGCTAATTACAGCTACACATGTGTAGAAACCAGCAAACTTGGACCCATTGTAAGGATAGTGGTTGCTTACTTCTGCAAATACTTTAATGGCCTATCATTAAATTTAATTCAATAATGAATTTGTTTGCTAAAAGATTTCAACTTTGATTACATTTTGACAAGTACGTCCGTGGGACGGCAAAATTAGAGATAAACAAAATAACCGGTTCGGAACCGAAAGTAGTAAAACTGACCCGATCCGAAACACGTACAAACCTTTTCAGTTTTCACCTATAATCAGTAGCAAAAAAAAATCCCAAACCGAAAGTGGACCAAAACCCGGGCTAAAAGACTAAAACCAGTAAAACGAAAAAAAAATAAAAAAATCCGGTACCGCTAAAAACCGGTTGGAACCGAAAAACCCGAATCCGGGTTAGGGAAAAAAAAATATTTTTGGGCACAAACACAAATAAAATAATCTTTTCTTTGTATTGATTTTCAATTTTATTGGTTCAAAACCTCTAAAAGTTAAAATTTAGGTAGTTTATGTGATTCTAAGAAGTGCACAGAAAGGAACTAAAACATGGTAAAAAACCGATTCTCAACCGAGTAAACATGGACGGAACCGAACCGGTTTCTAACTAAAACCGGTTTAGCTTGGAACCGGTAAAAGTCAAAAGCGGTTTGGTTTCTTAAAAAAAAAACATATGTTAACCATCAAAGTTTGATTGGGCCAATATTTTGATGTTAACCATCAAAGTTATGTAATCCATCCATAGTGGTGGAGAGGCCTTATGTTCACTTAGGTAATCAAGGGTTCAATTCCCACTTCCAACATTATGGTTTGGTATCCGGGTGAAGATCGAATACGGGTGGCGCTGGTTCGGATCTGACGGGCGGCGAGGTTTTACCGAGTTCTATAACACTGTCGTGCCTTCGGGCGGGTGGGGCTCGGGTTTCCGCGCATCGGGAGAAGGCGGAGGCTGCTGGAGGTCGAGTAGTCGATTCTTGGGCACGGCGCCCCGCAAGGGTGGTTGCCACACAGTTGTTCGCCGATAAAAAAAAACCATCAAAGTTATGTTACAGAAACTTGTGTGTGGGCCATGGCCCATCCAACTCAAAAAGTGTCTACTGACTACACTCCTGTGTTCAAACCACAAGATGAAAACAAAAATCTAAATGCCAATTATTCTGAAATCTTGACTTATATTATAATAAGTCCATGTAAAATACAGCTGTTGCTGTTCATATGGAGACTTATGCTTCTGCAAATTATATCCTATTCTCATCCTTACATTGAAATTATCTATTATTATATTATTATATTGACAAAGACCTGGTCAGCCTTGTTGCTTCATCTAAATAGCCTCAATTCTTATATACATAGATATTAAAAACTCCAAAAAAGCATCAAAACTTTGTTTTCCAATGGCTGTTGCTGAAATCTTTATAGGTGCATTCATCACTGTATTGTTTGAGAAACTGGCCTCTACTAACTTGATCAGGGTTGCTCAGTCTGCAGGAATCTATGTTGAGCTCAACAAATGGAAGGACACCTTGTCCCAGATCCAAGCTGTGCTTCTTGATGCAGGCCAGAAGCATATTAAAGATACAGCAGTTCAACTGTGGCTGCACAAACTCCAGCATTTAGCTTACGAAATAGACGACGTTCTTGATGATTTGACTACCGAGTTTTCGCGGCAACAGTTGAAAGGAGAATCTAATTCCAACACCATCACCAGAACTAGTAAGGTATTGAGGATTATTCCAACTTCTTGTACTAGTTTCACTCCTCATGCGTTAAAGTATGGTAGTAAGATGAGTTCTAAGCTCAGTGAGATTACAACCAAATTGAATGCTCTTGTTGTGGAGAAAAATACATTGGGTTTGATTAATTATGTGGAAAGGTCAAGTAGAACTAGTAGACGATTAGAGGAAACTTCATTGGTTGATCTATCTAGAATTGTGGGCCGTGATGGGGATAAAAAGGCGTTGCTTGAGAAATTGTTGGGTAACGAATCATGCGATGAAAATGTGAGTATCTTGTCCATTGTTGGTTTGGGTGGGATAGGCAAAACCACTCTAGCCCGAGTATTGTACAATGATGAGAAAGTGAAGGGTCACTTTAAGCTCATGTCGTGGGTTTGTGTCTCCGATGAGTTTGATGTATATAATATTAGCAAGGCTATTTTTAGAGATGTAGGTGGCGAGGACGCTAAGTTTGAAACTCTTAATCAACTTCAGGTAGCCCTTACCGAAAAACTTGTAAATAAAAGGTTTCTACTTGTTCTCGACGATGTCTGGAACGAAAACTACAACGAGTGGGAACTCCTCCAACGCCCTTTTGTTGTAGGAGCAAGTGGGAGTAAAATTATCGTGACAACACGGAAGACCATGGTTGCATCCATGATGGATTCTTTTCAAGCTTACCCTCTCGACCTTTTGTCAAATGATGAAGCTCTATCGTTATTTGCTCAGCATGCTTTAGGTAAACAAAACTTTGAGTCACATCCAACACTAAAATCACATGGCGAAGGTATTGTGAAGAAATGTGGCGGATTGCCTTTGGCTTTGATAACATTGGGGAGGATGATGCGAACAAAGTCAAATGATGAAGAATGGGAAAAGTTGTTGAATAGTGAAATATGGCATTTACATAATGAAAATAATATTCTTCCGGCTTTAAGGCTAAGCTACTACGACCTCCCACAACATCTGAAGCAAATGTTTGCCTATTGTTGCTTATTTCCTAAGGATTACGTGTTTGAAAAGGATGAACTAGTCTTGCTTTGGATGGCAGAAGGGTATTTGTACGAATCAAACAACAGCAAGTCATTGGAGAGTTTAGGTCGGGAGTGTTTTGAAGAGCTTGAGTCAAGATCGTTTTTTCAACAATCAACCAATGATAAATCAAGATATACAATGCATGAGCTGATAAATGACTTGGCCACAAGTGTTGCAAGAGAGTTCTTTCTTATGTTGGGTGATAAGATGGCCCTTTATGACATGAAAGAAGATTTGGATAAGTTCCACCACCTCTCATTTATTGGTGAATCATATGGAGTATACAAAAAGTTCAAGGCATTACATAGAGCTAGACGCTTGAGAACGTTCTTAGCTGTGTCTGTTACAAAGTTGAATACTCGGCAAAGATTCTACTTATCGAACAATGTTCTTATAGAACTACTTCCCAAACTACAATTCTTGAGGGTACTAAGCCTTGCTAATTATAATATTACAATGGTACCACACTCCATTGGTAGTCTCAAGCATATGCGATACCTCAATTTTTCCAACACAGACATCACATGTTTACCGGAACAAGTTGGTGACCTCTATAATCTGCAAAGCTTGTTGGTTTCCGGTTGTCCTCATTTATATAGCTTGCCAAACAGTACCGTAAAGTTAACAAACCTCCGACATCTTGACATTAGTGACACTCCACTGATGCGCAAGTTGCCGTTAGGAATTGCTGGGTTGACGGGTCTACAAACTCTATCAAAAGTCATTATTGGAGGAGAAGATCAATTTAAAATATCTGATCTTAAGGGTCTATTTCATCTCCAAGGTCAACTTTCCATAGAGGGCCTGCACAAAGTGACAAACGCAGTACAAGCAAAGGAAGCCAACTTACAACAGAAAAAGGGTCTTCGCGATTTGGAGATGAAATGGAGTGCTGTCTTTAATGGTTCTCATAATGAAATAACTGAATATGAAGTGTTTGAAGGGTTAAGGCCTTTCGAAAAGCTGACAAGCCTCAAAATCTTTTACTACAAGGGAACAAAATTTCCTAGTTGGGTCGGGGATGCCTCACTTGTTTGTTTAACCCAACTTACATTACATGGGTGCCGTTATTGTACACATTTACCAACACTTGGGCATCTACCGTCACTTCAGAAGTTGTTTATTCAGCGAATGGATGCATTGAAAAGATTGGGTCCAGAGTTACTTGGACCTCCTAATTCTTGCCAGGCTGTTGCGTTTCCATCACTTGAAGTTTTAGAATTTAAAGATATGAAGAGTTGGGGGGAATGGTCAACTAGCGGCGGTGACAAAGATGAAATTGTTAAATGGTTTCCTTGTCTTCATGAGATGTCTATAGTTAATTGTCCAAAACTAGACGTGGTGGCAATTGAGTTAATACCATCACTTCGGGTTTTACATATACAAGGATGTTCAGTAGCAGTGTTAAGAAGCATGGTCGGTGTGGCTTCATCGGTTATTAGATTGATAATCTGGGAAAATAAAGGGCTTCATCAACTACATATAGAAGGTTTAGAGCATCTTCGAGCAGTTGAATATTTACGCATTTTACAGTGTGATGAACTCACATACTTGTGGAAATCAGAAGCGGAGGCGTGCAAGACTCTTGTGAGTTTACAGAAGTTGGAAGTAAATAGGTGTGTAAATTTGATATCACTGGGAGAGGAGGAGGTGACACAGGTGATTGGCATGGAATCGTTTAGAGAAGTCGAAATTAACAGCTGTCCGAGGTTAGAACGTTACTCCTGTCCAAATAGTATTGAGAAGCTGAAGATATCCGGTTGTGAGTCAATTACATCCTTGACCTTCCAAACAATGCATGATCTCCCATCCAATTTGAAGATTCTTAACATTGAAAATTGTCATAATCTGGAAGTGAATTGGCTTCATCACAACATTTTGTCATCGCTTGAATCTTTAGTCGTATTCAAAATACCGAATATGAGGTTATTTCATGAAGAATTCCTACTTCATCTCACCACTTTAATAATCTCTGGATGTGATGACATAGAAGCCATTCCCGGTATAGGTTTTGGTTTTCTTCCATTTCTTTGCCTAAGATCTCTTGTGATCGATAATTGCAAGAATCTGAAGTCATTTCCTCATGAACATTTGCAAAGTCTCGCATCGTTGGAAGAAATGAGAATAAGTAATTGTCCAAGGATGAACATCACCTTTCCGTGTGGTTTGTGGCCTCCTAATCTTACCACGTTATTTATTGGAGGCTTAAAAACGCCCATTTCCGAGTGGGGGCAACAAAATTTCCCAACCTCACTCGTTACACTAATCTTATATGGCGAAAATTCAGGCGTGGTTTCCTTTGCGAAGGTGGAAGATATGAGGAATAGCAACGATACTACTTTACCATCGTTTTTTCTTCCGTCATCTCTAACTTATCTATATATCCGTGATTTTATGGACCTTGAATCACTTTCAAAGGGCCTGCAACACCTCACATGCCTGGAAGAACTTGTTATTGTGTCATGCCCGAAGCTTAGAGATCTGCCGGTGACACTACTCCCTTCACTTTCACGTTTGTCGGTGGATTCTTCATCCCCAGAACTAAGAAAAAAGTGTCACAAAAATGGAAAGTACTGGCACATCATCTCCCAAATCCCTGATCATCAGTTATATTGATCACATGTATGTCTTCTTCTTGCAATCAGCATTTTATGAAGACTTCTAGCTTTACAAATATATCTTAAATATTAATGTTTACAGCAGTTAATTAGCAATCAAAACACAAGTACATATTTTGCAGGGACTCGGAACAGAGGGTGGGATTTGCACCAATATACACACTAACACATATATTATTCCACTCGCAAATTTCATACATATGAAGGCTTATATAGCCTTGGTATTGGGCGGTTACATAACCGTTTATAACTAACGACACATTGTTTACTTTTGGCGCCAAACAACCTGCTTTGACTTTTCAGTTTAAACTGACCTTCGATTATCCTAAGTTTGATTATGATTATACTTGATTATTTCCTTTCCAACACTAGTTGTCATGTAGTTCTATAAGCTAATTTTAATATGGTGCATGAATTTTCTTGTTTTATAATTATGATGTTAAAAGGTGTAACATTAGTTACACACTTACACTATTTGTATACATTGTACATGCTAATATCTAGTCCATTAATCTAGAGATCATGGTATCCCAGACACTAATGAAATATTATTAAGTAAACATTTTAGGCCATAATACATGACTTGATCATCTTTTTTCTTATTGCTGGCTTTGCATTTCTACCTGAAGAGTTCTATTTTAACTGCACTGCCATCATATATACATACTGGTGCAGAATCCAAATTTAGGTCTTTTTTTCTTTTAGTTCTGATCATTTCTTGTTTGACTTTACTTTGGTTTAGCATATGTTAAATCTAATATTCCAGTAAATTTCATCTGTTTTTTTTTTTTTTTTTTTTTTTTTTTTTTTTGCTGGATAAATTGATAATTTTCATTTTTTTACAGGCAATTGTAAGTTCAGCCACTCTGAAGGGCCTTTGAAAGGCTCTGGTACCAAGATATATAGGAATGGTGTCGTATATCGACTGTGTGTAATGTCACAGTTGACTACCATCTAGATATGATAATTACATATTTACATAACTAGTCTAATATCCAATGTCACAATCTATTTGTTTCCCTTTTGATGTTACTTCAATGGGGGATAGCATTGCTTGTTGATGATAGTGTAGAATTGACAGGACGGAAATAATGGTGATCGATTATCAAGGTTTGTTGTTCTTAACTTGTTTGTTCAAGGTATACCAAACATACCTAATGCACATTGTTTTCATTCATTCATGGTCTTCACTGGTATGCAACTATGCACTCTATGTTTATGCAACTTGGTGTGTGTGATTTAGTTGTAAATCTTGGCTTTTACTTTAGGATTAGACTACTTGTGCTAAAGCTTTTACAATGAGTGCTAAAACCTGTCCAAGCTAAAGGTCTGGGTCTAAAAGCTCAAGTGTGTTAATTTTAAACGAACTCGAACCTAATTTGAAACTCATTTAATAAATGGATTCGAGCCTCTAATCTATATACCAACCTTGACTAGCTTCACAAGCCTAAACGAACCTATTTTGTATATAAAAATGATCGACATATAACAATTCCATGGTAACATTATTATATATAAGTAAAGATAAAATATAATTGGGTAAGACATACTAAATATGAGAATTGAAAGTGGAATTTTTTTTTTCTATCGGTTCATCATGTTTTCTAGATGAAAATAATATTATTATAATTATTTTTTATATTTAGGATCAAATAATATGCTTAAGAAGATGAAAAACAATTCATAAAAAAACATCATATCTCACGTTAAAACCTATTTGTAGGTTAAAACTCATTTTTATATAATAATTTACCCTATAAATATAACTTAACAATATATTACATTTAATAAACAGTAAAGTGCACGGATGGTCCCTGTGGTTTTCTCAGATTTCACGTATGCCCCCATATATTTTTAATGGTCCCCAACGTTGACATTTTATAACATTTTGGTCCCTACTAGCCAACGTCGTTAAATTTTATCAGTTAAGTCATGTAAAATGACCAAAATACCCATAAGGACCATCTGAGTACTTTAATCTTTTATATATATTTTCCAAACCACCATCACCTCCACAAACCACCACCACCTCTCTCTCTCTCTCTCTCTCTCTCTCTCTCTCTCTCTCTCTCTCTCTCTCTCTCTCTGCCATCACCACCGCCCTAAGCCCACCATCACCGTCGCCCTAAACAAACCCAGATCTTGAATCGTGTTCCATTCAGTATCTGAACCAAGGTTGCAGAACGAAGATGCAATTGAACAAAACGAGGTGAGTTCGAGCACATATATTATCATAAATGAATTATTTTTTATGATAATATCTAATAAACAAACCCAGATCTTGAATCATCTTGTACTAGAGATACGAAAGAGAGAGGAGATCAGAAATTCTGGTCGCCGCTTATGGTGGAGCACGGCGGTGGTGCTCTCAAACTACACAACCACCACCCTCTTCAACCCTAAAATAATCTGATGAGAGAGAAAGAGAGCGAAGCGAGAGAGAATCAGATAGGAGGAGGAGCCACGGTGGTCTAAGGCAATTGATGGTAGCGGCGGACCGGGTTCTGATTAGGAGTTCACCATGGACGGGGTGGCTATAGTCTGGGGTACGCTTTCGATTGAATTGGTTTGTACTGATAACGTTTCTTGGCTTTACTCCTCTCCTCTGGTTGTCGATTGATTAAGATAGTAATAGGGGACTATAGTGTTTGTTACAGGTAACCGTATGGTATTGTTGTGGTGGTTCGGTGCTGATTAAGGTTCCTGTTCAGATTTGGGTTTTGGGTTAGATTTGCTGGATGTTTGTCGGGAGGCGACGGTGGCTTCAAGTGATGGTGATTCCGGTTATGGGTGGTGGAGGTTGACGTTTTGATGGTGGTAGATGGTTGGTGGTTGGTGGTATTGATAGTCTTTGGTTGTGGTAAATGGTGTGGTGGTGTTTTGAGAGAGATAGGGATAGAAAGAGTTTATAACAATTTTATTTTTTATTTTTTAAAGAGGGGTAATTTTGTAATTTCACATAGGCTTAACTGAAAAATTTAACCTCTATCCAAGTCAGGGACCATCGATGAAACAAAATACAAACCACAGATCCCATACGTGTAATTTCGAAACGTTGAGGAGCAGAGTTTAAATTTGGGCAAATCACAGGGACCATCCGTGCACTTTACTCTTTGATAAATTTGGGGAAAGTTAATTTGAGAACACCTATATTTCGTGCGAACCGCGAGAACGGCATCTAAAACCATTCAAATTCAAAATTTCTTTTTACATTTATCTTTATTTCTAAAATACAATCCCAAAAACACAATTTACGCGTAAAATTTCAAATGTATACGAAAATAAATTGTTTTTACACATGTGTAAATTTACTGTTTATACATGTGTAAACTGTTTCATTTACACATGTGTAAAAAGTTAATTTGAAAGTGTTTTTGCAAGAAAAGATGAATTATTTTAAAAAAAAATTTATTTATTAATGTTGTATTTTGATTATAATGATATTTGTATTAAAAAATTGATTTTGATTGATTTTTTTACTTGTACTTACGGTTTTCACAATATTTAGCGTTCTCAAGATAACTCTCCCCTAAATAAATATGTTGAACTCAAACGTTTTTCAAACTTTGGACACATAAGTCGATCGAGTCCTATTAAATTAAACGTGCTCAGTGAGAGCTTAGACGAGCCCGGGATCGTCTTGACTCTTTTACACTCCTACGTGCCACAAGCCTTGGGATCGTTTTCATCAAACCCTAACCTTACTTTTTTGTTTGATGTTTTTGTAGTTTGTAAATCACACGGATCATAACTATTGAGATACATGAAAGTATAAAAATGTTTTATTGTTGTTTATCATTGCAAAATGTTTTCTGATTGTCTAAAGTCTACAAACGCTCCAAAATTCATCATATATGTGTTGGTCCTACTTGAAAATACGCACTAAGGCGGTGATCACTATAGTTTCGATGATGGTAATTAATTGTACCGATAGTGACATATTTAGTGGCTCCCGTCACATCTAGCTATGACCCCTAATTATTAATAGAAAAAGGTGATTAACCAAAAAGGAACAAAGAGAGATCATATACGTTATTATATTTTTTTAACAACACCTAAATATCATCCGATTTTACACTTTGAATCTGATTTTTAGATTATTACGTTTTGAAAATGCAGATAATCAGTGTTTAGTGTTTGGATTGCGTTTTAAAAACGCAGATAATCAATTTTTTAGGCTACCAAAATGCAATAATCTATAAGCAGCCCCACTCCTGCTTTTCCAAAACGCATAATCTGTTTTGAATAATCAATCCCAAACACCCCCTATAAGGTTCATAAAGATTTTCTCTAAGTTAATAAATAGCAATCCTAAATGTTAATTCTATAATTTGATCTTGTTTATTTTGCTCATTTTAGGCAATTAGTAGTAGTAGTTTGCTATTATTTTTTGAACGATGAATTTCTTTAATCAAATTACTTGTGAGACATGAACACAAAAATCAAGATAAAGGTAAAATGAAATTTTCACATAGTTTTAGTCAATAGTTTTACAAGTCGAACAATTTAGAACAAAATATAAGCAAGTTACTTAGTAAATCAGTAAAACTATGTTACAATAAAATGTCTAATATATGTTATGATATTTACTGTTAGTTTATAAAATTTTAAAGACTTAAGGCACGTAAAATTTAGATGTAACAAAATTTGGGATAAAATATAAGTTGGATAATTTATTTATTTTTAACGGCGACTTTCCTTCACCTTTTTATGGGGATAAGTAGGTTACACCCGTCTCTTGGCAGGTCCATCACCCACATCCAGCCAGACTATGTTGTCTTAACCGGGTTCACGTTGGTATCGGTGTGGGGTTTCGCGTTCCACAAGAACCTTACCACGTTTGTTCTACCATACTAAATGTACGGCAGTGGCGGATCTAGAAACATTTTTCAGTAGTAACGTTTTTCATTTTAATAGTAACGTTTTCCAAATTTTGTAAAAAAAAAATCAAATTTTCCACTAATTTTCCACTACGCGCGCGAAGTTGAACCGCATCGTCCTCAACCCCTACTTGTTATCTACATCCGCCCCTGATGTACGGGATGACAACCATTGTGCCATCGTAAGAACTATGTTTTCTGAGTTAATACCAGAGGATAAAACTTGTGTTGGCTTGGACTCAAACTTGCAACTATAAAGATCTAGTTTGTATCTTCATCGCTCTGACCACTCCAACATAATGAACGGTTTAACGAGGCAATAGTTTTTATCTTTATCGCTCTTGCTACTCCACCATGATCAAAGGTCAAAGTTGGATAAATGAGTCCTTGAGTTGAGTGTGGAAGCATTGGAGTAGTAGCAAGGCAAGGGTTGGCAAACGTCGGTGACAAGTACGGACAATCTTTTCCCACTTGCCACCACACCCTAACCTAACCAAGTAACTAACCACACTCTCTCTCTCTCTCTCATCATCAGTTCATCACACATTCTCTCTCTCTCTCTTCAATCGCACAAATCCAGATTCTTCTTCTCCTGTGGTTTACACCTCACACTTGCTGTTATTATCGCAGATCCATTCCAAGGTATCGCTTCTCATTCCCTTTTTACTCGATCTAATTTCAACTTCAATTCCTGTAATTCTACTTCAATCTATACATACACATATATGTATATATATATATCCTATCATTATGAGTGTGAAACCTAAAGGATGCTTGCTATACTAATATTAATTAATCACCTTAATTCGTTACTGGAATTAGGGATAAATGACAGTTGACTAACAGCTACCTACTTCACTGAACGAACAGTATGCTCTAGTGTTTTTTTGTAACTTGATTGTTGCTGTTGATGAATAGCTAGGGTAATTTGTTGGATGATCACTGATGACAATGTCCAAACCATCTATTCAGCATTTTAGAAGGTCACATAACCTAGTTTAATTATTATTCATACATATTTATTATTAATGAGGCCTGTTAACCAACTTGTGTCTAATATGCATTCAATTAAATAATTATTAATTAATAGTTGTTTGAATTTATGAAAGCATGAAGAGGAATTAGTTTGTGTTGCGATGATTACTAACATTTTGGTCTGCTAGTTAGAAAATGTTTTGATTTGAACTTTTTAGGCTCTACCAAGTTATAGTGATTAATGTCATATGTGTAACGTATTTTCAAGTCCGATCGGCTGTGTTAGGTTTTGCAACTTTTGTGAACCGTATCTTCATTTTTTTTTATAATCAAGTAAATCGGACATTCGGTTATATGCTTTATTTGCTACTTAAGCCAAACACCATGTATATCAGACTCGCAAAAAGAAAGTTTAAGTTAGTTTGCCAACGTATAGGCGTATTTAACTGGCATAGCCATCAATGTGTATACGTAAAATCTAACGTGTATATAATATATGAGTGGTTTACATTATGTTTTGCAGGTGCTTACTTCCAATAAGCCCTTGTCCAACACTACTTGCATCTGCTTTGGTTTATTAAATAATATAAACAACAGTTCACTTTGTACCCACTGGAAAGCTGTTTCATATGATTGTTATGCGTAAGTAGCCTTGTTTCTACAAACATGTAAGTGCTATCTCATTCACTGCTTATCTTCATTTACTATCTCAGCATCTGTTTTCAGTTCTTTCTTATGTATTTTTTTTCTTGTTATCTTTGTTAAAAGTTATTTATTTTTCGCAGGCTCACAGCTGTCAGTCATTATCATGAGTTTTAGGATGCGTGATCAGCACAGCAATGGAAATTCTCCTTACAGTTTGTCAAGGGCCATTGATACTCTACTCTCTATTGCTTTTCTGTCTGGTGAACAATCTCCAAGGTCTTACTAGTGATGGTATGTCAATTTAAGCAAATAAAAAACTGCACAATGATAAACAATAGAATGTCTAACTGCTTTTTTTTCTTATGAAATGTAATATTATTTGTTTTTTGTTTTTGTTTTTTTTTAAAGGTGAAGCTCTTGTTAATTTCCGAACAAATATTATTAGTTCAGATGGTCTTCTTCGTCAATGGAGGCCAGAGGATCCAGATCCATGTGGATGGAGAGGGGTAACATGTGATTTGAAAACCAAAAGAGTTGTATATCTGTAAGATTTAAAGCCATAGATTTTATCTTTAATGCATTAGCTACTCTTTTAGAACCTTTTTTTGTCATGGCTTTTGCGGCAAGTAATGTAAATTCATTGGGTTTTTTTGGTATGTCTTTGCAGGAATCTTTCAAATCACAAATTGAGTGGACCTGTATCACCTGATATTGGAAAGCTAGACCGTTTAAGATTTTTGTACGTGATTTTGAGGCTCCATCTTACTAATTTTCATTACTTTTTTTATGCATGATATTTACAAATACATCATGTAAGTAATTAGTAATACTATATGTATAATGTGACGCAGAGATCTTCATTACAATAATTTCTATGGGGCAATTCCTCCAGAATTAGGAAATTGTACAGATCTGCAAGGATTGTAAGTACTATAGTTTTAGGTGCATGATGTCTTATTATGTCAAGTGTTTGTCAGTTTAGTTTTTTAAGATATTATTGAACTTTTCTTATTGTACTAAGACTATAACTTTATGTCAGATTTTTGCAGAATAATTATTTGAGTGGATTTATTCCTACTGAAATAGGAAATCTTTCAAAGCTTCAAACATTGTAAGTTGTTATGTGAACATCTTTGTAATTTGATAAAGATAATTTTTTCTCTACATACTCATGGATATTGTCATCCATATTATTTGCATGCTAGTATTCTACTTAGAGCTGACATTTCATGCGGATGTTTTTAATAAACACACAATAAGTACATTTACAATCTGAGCATCTAGGAAACTTCAAGATTTTTATGGTCATGGAACTTATTAGTTACAACAATAAGGTTTTTACACAAAATCAAGGGATAATTTGTACCTAGAAGTCATTGAGATATTGTTTCTTTCTGTATGTTGCAGGGATGTCTCCAGTAACTCTCTTAGTGGAAGTATACCCGCGTCACTTGGGAATTTGAGGAACCTTTCAATCTTGTTAGTATTCCCATGTGAATATTGTTATATTTTATTGAATTTTATATTTACTTACGTTCTTTTTACTTGTGAAGCAACGTCTCCAACAATTTTCTGGCCGGGCCAATTCCATCTAATGGTGCTCTTGATCAATTTGGAACCAACTCGTGAGTTCTGAATTTACATTTCTTACTTATATAGTTGTATATTAATATTAATGGTTAAAAAATCACTAAAATGAATGCCTGATGTACCATCAAGAGTGAATATTATATAATTCATCGCACAACTTATATCTAGCATTTAATATTCACTTGTAAAGAAAACTAAAAATTATTGAAGTACAGTGGATTGTAATGTAATATTTGGTTTAATACTCAGTTTTCTTGGAAACCGTGGACTGTGTGGGACCCATATTAATCAGTCATGCAAAAATGATGGAGGTTCAGCTGGCTCACATCCAACAGGTCTGCTATAAGTTTTTGCATGATATTATACTCTAATTTCTTTCTTATCTTGCATTATTAGCTTACAAAATAATTGTTAGTAATATTGATTTTCTTTTTCTTTTGCATATAATTTTACAGGAAGCCAGAGTGTGAAGAAGAATTCTGGACGCTTACTTATTAGTGCTTCTGCTACTGTTGGTGCATTGCTTCTGGTTGCACTTATGTGTTTCTGGGGTTGCTTTCTTTACAAGAGACTTGGTAAAAATGAGGTCAAAGGTCTTGCAATGGATGTGGGTGAAGGTAAGCTTTTTGATATACTTCTATGGTTATATCAAAATATTTATTTTCTAAAGCCTTCTCTGTTATAATGAAATTGTCATTGGTTTAGGTGCATCGATTGTTATGTTTCATGGAGACTTGCCATATTCCTCAAAAGATATTATAACAAAGTTGGAAACTTTGACTGAAGAACATGTGATTGGTGCCGGTGGATTTGGAACCGTATACAAACTGGCAATGGATGATGGAAATGTATTTGCTTTGAAAAGAATAGTTAAATTAAATGAGGGATTTGATCGTTTCTTTGAAAGGGAGCTCGAAATTCTTGGAAGCATTAAGCACAAATATTTAGTGAATCTAAGAGGATATTGCAACTCTCCAACATCAAAGTTGTTAATCTATGATTACTTATCTGGCGGCAGTCTAGATGAAGCTCTTCATGGTAATTTAATTCATCTCTTCATGCCAAGCTCTTCATGATTACTCATTGTGCATTTGTGCGTGTCAAATGTTGCTTGGTTATGATAATGTTGGAAAGCATATTTCATCTCTAACCAGTGATGGTTTTATGTTTATTTTTTTAAAAGTGAAACATCTGCATAGTACATTTATATTACAATTTGCATACACACACTTCACTTATAACGTGTTAGGATTTTTGTACTCCCTGTGTCCCACAGTAAGTAAAAAAGTTGTATTAGAACTGTATGTATAATGATTCCTTCATTGATTATTATAGAAAACCTCTGCAAACTTCATTAAACGGGTGCTTGATTTAAGGTTATGGGTTGTAAGGAGTTGGATTGTGAATCAATAATGTTGGTTGGTTGGGCATACTGTAATGGTCCATTAGACCATTACCGAGGTACGGGTAATCGGTAGAATTGTAGAAGTGACAAAACAGGCGAGTTGGATACCAGATCTAGGTGGCTTCAGGTAAAAAAGAATGGTAACTTTTTAATCCGTGGCAATCATATTACTTATCATCATCTAGAAAACACAGATGATGTATGATTGAGTACATATGTGGCAACCATATTAATTATCATCAGCATTTATTCTATATAATGTGATATATCACATCACCTGTTTTTCTACATATAGGAATTGTGTTTCATTGATAACATTGATTTTAGGCATAGATTTTTTTTTCTATATAGTAAATGTACCAAGGTAACATTGATATCATCTAATCAGCCAACAACATTGTCAACATTTGGTTTAGACATAGATTTTCTCTATACCAAACATGCGTGCCGAGTAGAATTGTTGCATTTATTGGCTTATCAGATCGTGTATAACAGATGTTTGCTATTGAAATATTAGTTGCTGGATAATACGGTGTGTGAGTAGCTTTTAAGTTGTCTGTGTTTGGTTTCTGACATAAATTATATTTTCATGCAGTTTTTATAAATAAATTAGTCATGTAAGTGCAAGGGATGGTCATAAATTATTAAATTAATCCTTGCAGAAAAAGCCGAGCTATTATATTGGGAGGCTCGACTTAACATAATAATGGGAGCTGCGAAAGGGTTGGCATATTTGCATCATGATTGTTCCCCTAGAATCATACACCGAGATATTAAATCAAGTAACATTTTACTTGATGGAAATTTTGAGGCTCGAGTTTCAGACTTTGGACTTGCAAAATTGTTAGGGGACGAGGAATCTCACATTACGACCATTGTTGCTGGAACTTTCGGATACTTGGCGCCAGGTAGGATCATAAGTTTTGGCTAGATGTTACGTATTCCTTTTTGTAACATTGACTTAGGAAATAGATGATCATTCAAAAACATTATTTTAAGTACTTAATGTTACTTGTTTTTTGTATAACATTTGATGTATGTTACTTTTGTTGCAGAGTATATGCAGAGTGGTAGAGCAACAGAGAAGACAGATATTTATAGTTTTGGAGTACTTGTGCTTGAAGTGATAAGTGGGAAGAGGCCCACCGATGCATCATTTATTGAGAAGGGCCTTAATATTGTTGGCTGGGTATGTGTCTTTTAACTTATTATTACAAACAAGTAACTTGTATTTTGCAAGCACAAAAATAAGGTGCCCAAAAGATCAGTTGTGCTAAAGTCACCCATATCAAAATGCCTTCGAAACAATCGTAATAAACATATACATAATAAATTCCTGTATGTGTCAATTGGGTCACTTCTGTACAGGTTGGCCGGTTGGGTTAACATGATAATTTTGTCAGAAGTAATTGGAGTATCCAAAGTTTAAAAGAACGGAAACGAGCCTCGAGGCGTTCTCATGAGGCGTAAGCCCGAGGCGGAGTCAAAAAATAAATATAAAAATTATGTATCTTATAAAAAATAAAATAATTGACCTAGAAAAGTCTAAAACATCAAAATCAAATAATTGACCCAAAAAGTCAAAAACATAAAAAAAACACATCAAAAACAGCCTAAACCACCTGAGGCGCACATTTTCTTAGCGCCTCGGACCTTAGAGGCGTATGTACAATTTGAACCCCATGAGGCGCGCCTGATATTCGTTTTCTTAGCGTTTCACCTTGAGGCGCGACTCGAGGCGCACGCCTCACCCATTTTTTTTTAAACCATGGGACTATCAATCTTGTTTCTTGAATATAATAATTTAGTATGTTTTGCGCTTTGAAAATGAACCTTTGTCAATTTGCGATGTGTTTGACCCACAGCGATAAAATATGACCTGAATCCACTTATTCATAAGTAAACAGGTCAAGAAATTACATCTACTTCTGTTTTCAAAGCCTTGGATCTTTGACTTCTTGGTCGTATGGTGACTTTTTTATTTCATGTTTGATCATTTACTTAAAGGTTGTTTCCCTGCATAGCTGGATGATTAGCTACAGATAATTATTTTCTTAAATCCAGGTTAATTGAACTATTTTACCTATCAAGTTGTTTTTTATGCATTATCTCTGTTTTTTTTTTCAGTTAAATTATTTAATAACAGAAGATAGGCAACGTGAGATCATTGACGTGAACTGCGAGGGAGTTGACTCTAAAACCCTAGACGCACTGCTTTCGATTGCAATTCAATGTGTATCTTCAAACCCAGAAGATCGACCCACCATGCACCGGGTTGTTCAAACACTTGAATCAGAGGTCATGACACCATGCCCAAGTGATTTCTATGATTCCAGTTCTGATTAACATACTATGCCACTCACTACACTACATGTTGCATAATGGAGAATCTTGGCAAGGACACGGTATATTCTTTGAGCATATGGAGAGTAAGAAATAAAAATCTTGCCTTTTATATCTTTGCACAGTCTTCTACAAGTGTTACTTTATGCTCAAATTTCTTGCCCCTGTGATTATCATTTTTTTTTTGGCTTGTCATATTTGAAACGGGTCAGGTCGTTCTTGCTGCACCTTTTTGTCTCCCAAATGTATATTGATGCTAGTTTAAACCTATTTTATGTCCTGTTCATGCCATTTTCTGTATATTATGTTTCTTGTTCTAATCGTCGTTGAGATTTTCTTTCAGACTACTTGCAATGTTGTACATTATGTACTTAATATCGGTGACATTAGAATAATAGTCTTCATTTTCAGTCAGTTTTTGCCTAAATAGCAGATGGTTTTTTTATTATTATTATTTTTTTCTGGTGGTTTTTGGGGATGCGTTTTTTTCTCGTTATGTTGAGCCAACATCGTAGTCATGTTGATTGTAAGTCACTAGCATATGAGCTAAGGGAAGCCGCTAAGCGTTATCGTGTGACATCAGGCATCAGCGTTGATCTTATCAATAACCAGTTCCTTGTATTTGAAGTTTCAACACTGGGAAGAAGAACCGTGTCTAATTTGTAAAGACTGTCCAACCAAAGAATAAGTTGAAGCCATCAGTGAAATCAATGCTCAACAAATGAACTTAAAAGTCATTCGGAGCCCCTAACAAAACTCCTAATTAAACAGAAGTCTACCAAGTATAAAACATTAACCTTTGGTTTTTGTCTCCGCATTTATGACTTTTGATTCCTTTATTTTGTGAGGTTTTCCATATAGCCGGTCTTGCGAATTCAAGTGCCTTGTACGAGCCGAAAAATAAGTCCCTAACAAATTGCATAAATAACTTTTTTTAAACGACGAATAACATTATAGCAGTAAACTCGGTGGTAGAACTAAAACTTTTCAACCGGGGGTTGCAATAAAAAAAGTTCACATCCGAACTATGGCTGAACCTAGCCTTTGAACACTTTTTACATTATTCAAAAGTGTAGCATAACTATATGTATTTTTATAAAGAATAAAATAGTAAAGAAAGTAATAAAATTTGAATAAGTAAATTAACATATTGCGTAAAGTTATAACTTTTTTTACCAATAAACTAGGTCTAGTTTATTTTTAAATACTTTTATACATACACCTTACAGTATCATCCATCACTTAGACTATCATTAATGCGCCTTTAAATAGGTCTCCCTTAACCACGTGGAAGAAACAAAAAACTTCAGGCGCATTACATTTCATCCACATTTAACAAATCCTTTACATATGTCTGAAAGTAAGGACATCTAACATCTTGGTTATTGTGAATTAAAACTATTTGTTTTTTTTGAAAGGTGAACTTCATTAAAAACGCACACGGACCTTAAAATAAGGACCGGGGCAAAAACATGGGATTACAACATATACAATGGGTATTTCGCCCAATCTTTCCATATCAGCGTCTTAAACTTAGATCTAGCTTTTAACCAAAGAAAAGATAATGACTTATCACTAGCCACAACTTCAATAACTTTCGCTTCCTTGCCGTTGAAAATCTTATCTTTACGAGCGGACCATATAATCCACATAGTCACCATAATAATCCCTTGGATAATCTTACGAGCTTCCTTGTTCCGGTTCGATAGATCAAGAAGTAACAAATCTTTAATGTCAAAAGCGAAAATAGGGCCTAACTTGCACCAAGCACCTATCGCTGTCCATACACCAAACGTCCAACCGCAACCAGAAAAAATGTGCATGGCAGATTCCTCGTCCGTATTACACAGCACACAAGTAGCATCCAAAATGTTTACTTGTCTTCTTCGAAGGGCAACCCGAGTGGGAATTCTGTCCATCTCTAATCTCCAAACAAAAACTTTAATCTTTAAAGGAACCCAATGAATCCACTTCATATGATAAACCCTGTTTTGAATCCGCGCTTGAATCAAACTTTTCCTGCAGTCGGCCACTGTAAACTCACCATCATAATTCAGTCCCCACTTCCAGACATCTGCAGCATCAGAAAGGAATAGACCCTGCATAATAAGATTTAACTGCTCCAATTCTTGAATTTCCTCTGCAGTATTTACATTTCGCCTCCACCTGCAATTAATAGAGTCCGCCTCATTGCTGCAGACTGCAGCAACAGACTGATTTTTATCAATCACTAACCGAAACAAATTAGTAAACACCTCCCTGAAAGAGGCCGAGCCATGCCATCTATCCGTCCAAAACCGAACATCTTTCCCGTTCCCAACAGTAGCTTTAAGCCGGGAATAAATAAAAGGGGACTGCAGCTCAAGTTTATTGATAGACGAAACTAAGGATTTCCAGCCCCCTGTAAGCGAACTGTTACAAGGCAGAAGATTCCATGCTTTATTACTTCTATGGCAACTATTGATAACTTTACGCCAGAGACAATGTGGTTCCTTCTTGTATCTCCACACCCACTTAATAAGGAGCGCCATATTAACCTCAATAAGTTTAGCGACTCCCAAACCACCATTTTTCTTAGGAGTCGTGACAACATCCCAAGCCACCCAATGATTTTTTTTTTCACATTATCATCTCCCGCCCACAAGAACCTCTTCATAATGGTCTCCAAAACTTCAATTATTTTAACCGGAGCCTTATATAATGAAAAGTAGTAAATAGGAAGGCTAGATAACACGGATTAAATGAGAGTGAGACGCCCACCGATAGAAAGATACTTCGCCTTCCACAACTTGAGTCTAGATTTACACTTAGAAACGACCACATCCCAATTCCTTATTCTATTCATATTGGCGCCAACTTTTATTCCTAAATATTCAAAAGGAAAAATCCCATGTTTTCACCCACATAACTCGGCTAAAGTTGTAACTTCATCATCCATGCAATTTACACCAAAAATGTTAGACTTGTGCAAATTAATTTTTAATCCCGAACAAAGATGATATGCACTCAAAAATACCATCCCCGGAAACCTTATTCAGCAAACAAGTAAACGCTTCCATAACAATGAGAAAAAGAATTGGAGAAAGAGGATCACCTTGTCTCAAGCCTTTCTCACATTGAAAAACATAAGTAGGAGATCCATTAACTAGCACCAAAGAACGAGCCGAATTCAAAACCCCTTCTATCCACATACACCAACGATCCTGGAATCCCATTAAATTCTACTACCAAATATTCAACTAGAGTATCCACTAAAGTTTGTTTTTTATTTTTAATGCAATTTCTATGTTTTTAAGTTTTTTTTTTAAAAAATTTGTTTACTTTTAATTTTTGATATTACTTATTTAGTTATATTATTTATTTAATCATTTAATTATTTAAATGACATTATCAACGTGCATGGGCCATCTCTGGGGCTTCATCTCAATATTAAGAAAACAGAGGTTTTTTGGCCGACGTGTGACGGGTTGAAAAACCAGGAAGGGCTTTTCCCGACAGGGATTGGTAGACCTAAGAAAGGGGTTAAGCTCCTTGGTGGGGCTGTTAGCCGAGATCCTGCCTTTATCGGGGAGTTGGCAGGGCGGCGGGCTACGAGTGCGGTTGCCCTCATGAAACTACTGCCCCGCCTTAGAGATCCCCAGAGTGAACTCCTGCTACTCAGGTCATGTATGGGGGTCGCTAAGTTACTTTTTGGGTTACGAACTTGCCAACCCCACTTCATGGTGGATGCGGTATCCAATTTCGATGATGGTCTCCGCGAAGCTATTGAGGATATAGTTGTGTGTGGCGGCCCCTTCTTCGGGGACCTCCAGTGGCGCTTGGCATCCTTGCCGATGCGTTTAGGTGGTTTAGGCCTCCTTTCAGCTCGAGATGTTGGGGTCTATGCCTTTGTGGCGTCCAGAGCTCAGTCTTGGAAACTTCAGGATCATATCCTCCGAAACAGTGGGGCCTTTGGACTAGACCCAGACTATCAACAGGCGCTCGAACGCTTAAATGTCTATCTCCCGGATTTTGATATTGGCGGTTTTTCTAACAAGGACACCGCCCCCCCAAAGCCACAAAAAACTTTGGCGTATGCTCTTTTTAGCAAAACTGCTCAGAGCCTGGGAGAAGTTTTTGAGTTGTCCACTCGCCAAAAGGCGGTGATTGAATGCCTAAAGGGCCCTCATGCTCAGGATTTTTTGACCGTTGTCCCGATTGATGGTTTGGGTCAATGCATGTCTGCAGTAGAGTACAGGGCTATACTCAAGTACCGATTGATGATCCCTTGTACCCGGAAGATGAAACATGCCCCATCTGCCGTAAAGCCTGCATGGATAAATACGGGGAGCATGCAATTCATTGCAAGGAGCTCCCTGGTTTCAAATATCGGCATGACTGGGTGAGGGATGTTTTGTGGGATATCTTGAGAAGAGCTGGGATCTCTGCCAAAAAGGAGGCCCCTGTAAACTTCCTCACAGACCCCACGGAAGGGAGATCCACCCTGCGACCAGCAGACCTGCTTGTCTTTGGTTGGGAGAGAGGGAAACATGCCTGTGTGGACGTCACCGGGGTATCTCCGCTGGTTGGGTTACGGGAAACAGGGTTCGTAGCTGGGCAAGCATCAAGAAAGGCAGAATCAAAGAAAGTAGATAAACATGCTAAAGCTTGTGCAGATAACCAACATGTCTTTATCCCTCTGGCTTTCGACACCTTTGGCTCCCTGGCGCCAGAAGCTATTCGTTTCTTGACCAGGGTCCAACGGGTTGTCCACAGCAATGTTTCATCCCCAGGGGGGCAAGGTTTTGTCTTTAGTAGACTAGGGTTTGCAATTCAAAAAGGGGTGGCGGCGCAGCTTGTTGCCCGTCTACCTGCTATTATGATGTAATTTCCGTATTTTGTTTTAATAAATGAAGTTTGATTTCAAAAAAAAAAAAAAAAAAAAAAAATATTTAAATACATTTTAATAAATCAAGTAACTAAATTTAAAGAAAAAATGGGTGATGATATGGAAAACGTATGGATATGTGAAGATGTTTGTATGGTTGGAGGTAAAAGTGAGTTTTTTTAAGGATTCGTAAGGATATGATGTGGCAGCTGACTAGGCAAGTACTCTAGCAACCACATGTATCAAACTATAAACATTGATTTTGTTACATATCACCATCATTCAGTTTTTTCTTGTGTCTGTTAACTTTAAAAAACAACTAAATAAAGTTAACTTTTTTTACCCGACATTCCGGGATAAACTTTCTTGAAAACGGAATTGTACCAAAAAATAGAGCATCTTTTTGTATCATAAACTATACGAGGGCCGGTAGCGTACCGGTACCTTAATGAACCGAATTGTTTCCGACCAAACAATGGTACTAATATCGATATTCTTGTTTTATGATATTCGATTGATTTGAAACATGTGTTGATATGTTTTGAGCATATCATGAACAACATTTTTTGGCTTTCATTCTTTCGGTTTCTAAAGCGTCGATCCATAACGAACTGAAGCGATACTGACCGAGCTACAATTTTCTTTTCTAATAATCTTAATATTTGTATAATGATTTGTAGATAATGTGCTTATGGTGGGTGCTGCCTTTACAGCCATATATTGGTCCAGAAACAAGTTGAAGCCTATGAGACCACCATAGCAATGAGGTGGTCCTCACTACTACAGTTCGAAGCACACGGTATCCGCAACTACGTCTACAGTCATGAGTCACGATGGACCATGAACAACTTGGAACCTATGGTGCTTCTGTAACAATGAGGTGGTCCATGGACCATGGTTCTCTCAATAGTTCCACACTAACCAGTTAAAGACAACTTTCAAGCATTTTTAACATACAAACATGTAAATGTAAATATGCTCATTCATTTCTATTTCCTTCAATAATAAGAAAGTACTCAACACTTAACATAAGTGATGAGCCCAGTTCATAGGCTCGGTAACAGGCTAAAAACCGGAAGTAAGCGTTATTGCCAGATAGTTTCAATAGGGTTAAGTAAACCAAGTTATTGCTCGGGCGGTCTTATTATGTGTCCATGGCAATTGCTTCAGGAAGGTGAAGCAGTTTACGAGGCGACATGGGTGACTTGGGCTTAAGAGAAGGCCCGGTTAATCTGTTGGTGCTGGTCTCTTTCCGCACTCCCATACCCATGATCCCAAGTACTTTCCTGACTTCATTTGCCAGCTCTATTACCATGTCATCTTCATGACCTGTTAAGAAAAGGTTATAATTAATAACAAGTTATTATTAACTATGAGAATCAGTTAGAATATTCATGACCCCCACCAATAACCTGCTAACCAACCATAGGACTCGGTAAAACACAGCTTACGATGGGCAGGCGCCCTTATTAGGGAAAATGCAGGAAAGGAAACCATTAGAAACAGGATATTAAAAAAACAAAACAAAAAGAATTACAAGTTTGAAAAAAAAAATCAGTACTTTTTTTTCAAGTGGCCGAATAATCGACTGTTTCGCCGATAAGATGCCAAAAAGAGACGTTCCATCTTTCATGGGACGTCTCGGAATCAAAATTCTTGTGGGGGCAAAAGCATGTTCGTAGTATAATGAAAAGATTTAATATGCTTGTTTTGTCAAAGATGCCCATCAAGAATGATAAACAAGAATCTTGTGAGAGCGAAAGCAATAGATAACAATGGACAATCAAGTATCTTTAGATGGGATATGTGCCAAAAGTATCATGGAAATCAATGGATTTTTCGCAGGACAAAGGTAAGCTGAAATCGAAAATATGACATCCACATTATGGAGATGGCTGCAATTTTTGTAGGACAAGGGGGCATGTAAAAAGTTGAAAAATACTTGAAATGACCATGGTAGAAATGTAATCACTCACCAATATCAAACATCGCCTTCTCCAGCAAGAAAATATAGTCTCTGTTGTTTCCACATGGGCCAAAAGCCGTAGCTATTTGTCTGAAAAAAGAAAAATAAAGTAATTAAAAACGCACCAATCACGGGTTTAAAAAGGGGTCAAAATTACAGAATGACAAGTATGTTACCTTGCCATATCCTCCAATGGTGCAGGACCAAGGTAGTACTTATTTGATTCCTTGTCTGGAGTTGAAGTGAAACTGTAACAAGTGAAACAGTTTGTTATTTCAACGTTTTGAATACGCAGGTCAGATTTGAGCAAACAAAGGAAAGCTGTAAAGAATATGATATAACGCTTACACTATAACTCCTGATAAAGTAGGTTCGTCCGTCTCCCCTTCCTGAATCAAGAGTTAACAAAATATTTCAGCCTTTAATCATGTGATTTAAGTTGATGACAAAATGCACATATGGACTTTAGAAGTATCTTAACCTTGAAAAAGTCAATAGTTGTCTTCTGATCGTACTCGCATTCTCTGTTCTCTAAATACTGAAATAAATTTAAAGAATATATAAGTAAGCCTTCCATAAACACGACTTATGTAAGCCGAGCTACATGAGTAAGACTGAGCAGTTTATTAGCCTGATAAATGTCTAGCTTTCAAAATAGCATACCTTCATAGCCAATCTTTCCTTCTCTTCACCTCCTCTAACGCAATACACCGCTCCCCACTGTAAAACAAAAACAAGAAATTTCAGGTTAAAAATTAGCAAAATGGGAAATGTTAACCGATAAGAGTCTCAATAAACTTCATTTATTATTAGAAAAATAGATTGATTTTTTTTTTCCAAATCAGCTTAAAAGGGCTTGAACTGAAATTGTTACTTACACAGATGGATCCTTCTTTGTATTCGAGTGTGCACGTCCTCGCAGGGTGCTCGGGTGTACCTCTGTGATCAATACATGCTGTGTGACATAACAGTATGATCATTAAAACAAGATTAACAAAGATGCATAAAAAGGAAAACAAAGTTTTAAATGCTTGCACAAGTCTTTACAAGATCAAACACGCGACGGTAATTCTTGATGTAGCCTATGATTTTCTCATCATACTCAAACCCAGGGTTCCATACCAATGAGCCATATCCAAAAACCCAAAAAACCATGATTTGCAATGCAACTCTTCACAAACTACAAAATGTTGACAGTTTTATAATATTAGGCAAAGAATTCACAGAGGAGTTGTTTTGACTTTTGACCAATGTTAGGTACCAAAGCCACACTCTTCAACAAAAAAATAGTTTGACTTTTAAAAGTAAACGTTTGAAATGAATAATATTAAAATAGAATATAAATAAATTCATTAAGTTTTCTTCAAAAGTAAACATTTGGCTTTTAATGTGAAATATATTAATTTCCAGATGCAAGATTGATATGGATTTTGTTACCATCTATACAAGATTTAAGATTATATACCTTATTGCATACTTTAATTAAAAGCATCAACTAACATACCATTTCAGATAATTATAATTAGAAGTTTAAATGCTACATACAACAAAAAACAAGTACCAAAAACTAAGCAAAGTATTAGTCCCCTTATGTCAATAATCTATAGATCAGCTGATCATCAGGTGGTGGAAAGCAGTGGCGAAGCTTGACCCGAAGGTTCAGGGGTCGGAAGTCACTAGTTTCGGGGGGTTGAAACCCTATATTTTCAAAATTTTCTATACGAATACTATATAATCGGAACTTCTACGTGAAATATCGGGGGGGGGGGGGGGGGGGCGGCCGCCTCCGCCGGTCCCAACTAAGCTGCGCTAGTGGTGGAAAGACTTGAGTTCTCCTTAGTAGACACAGATTCGATCCCCATCTGCATCAAATAGTGAGGCAATAGTGCGCAATGATGCAATGATGGTGACAAACCCAACCGGGGGGGGGGGGGGGGGGGGGGGGTTCGATCCTGAGCGTCACCCCAGTTTCCATCCGACTGTTATTCAACGAGGCAACTCGTGTGGAGGCAGTACGGTTTCCAGGGGAACGCCACCAAGGCTGACAAGTCGGCCCGAATCCGATAGAACACAGAGTTCGGCCAGCTTGACGGAGTGACGACTTCGGTTGGCATCTTGACAATGGGTCACTCATAAGAAAGTAATCATTCAAAAAAAATAGTCCCCTCATGAATTTATTTATTTATTTATTGATTTTTATGAATCATTTATACTTTTAAAGTAGTTTAGTATTTCAATTCCCTTGTATTGCATAACTTTCCCTAAAAAAACAAAAAAAAACAAACAACAAACAACAAAAAGTGCCTGAAGACTGAAACCAATCAAACCATTATGATGATTGATTTGAGTAATAAATAATAATAATAATATAATATAGAATCCAAAATAGCTGAAGTAGAAAGCAAGCAGATCTAACAACAAATGTATATTTTTACATTTGTCATCATCCAAACAAATACAGAAAGACATGACACAAAATCTAAGAAGACAATTGATTGCTTACGTAAATGAAGGAAGGAGCAAAGTGTAATGACGAAGAGGATATAGATTGAGGCAATGAGATTAATGGACCGATTATTGATGGGTCGGTAAAGAAACAGATCGAGGCCGGATTATTATTATTATTATTATTATTATTATTATTATTATTATTATTGGGTTTTGAGAGATTTAGTCTGTGTGTTTACGCCGGGTGGATATGCGATGAGAAATGTAGGAAAGAGAGGGCTATTTATAGAACAACAAAGTATTATTTACCATTCATGATCATGGTAGGTATCATGTATGTATGTATGTATGATGACCATCGAGAAACATGCATAAGTCATGATTCTTTACCATTAATAGTGCTCATGTCATTTTTTTATGAGTTAATAGCCATTTTCGTCCCTGAGGTTTGGGCCAGTTTGCTTGTTCAGTACAAAAGTTTTTTTTTTTGCAATCCCTTACCTGAGGTTTGGATTTTTTTGCCAAATTCGTCCTTTTCACTAACCCAGTTAAAAAATCTCGTTAACTCAAGGGTAGGGTTGTCTTTTACCTATAATTTAAATTTTAATAAAAAATCTTACCCCACCCCACCCCACCCCACCCCACCTAACAGTCTTCTTTTCTTCTTTTTTCTTCATCTGACTCTCTCCCTCTCACTCTTACTCTCTCTCTCCCTCTCTCACTCTTACTCTCTCTCTTTTCTCTTCAACAATAACAACCTAACTCTTTAACTCTCTCACTCTCTTCTCCAACTCTCTCCTCAAAGAACACAAGAATCTCTCTCTCATTTTTTTTTTTTTTTTTGATTTTGAACACGATCTCTCTCTGTTCGACACTCTCTCTCTAAAATAATAATAAGTAAGGCAGAGGAGATGAGGTTTGGTTGTGGGGATCGGCCGCGGAGCAGTTTGGTTTCTGGGTTGGGTTTTAAACGGTGTGTTTTGTCCGGGTTTGATTGGGTTTTAACGGTGTTGGGTTTGGTTGCAGGTATGGTAATGGTGGGTTCTGGGTTGGAGCAGGTTCGGGTGTGGGGTTTCTGATGGATGTGGTGGGTTTCCAGTCAGAGGGTGGCGGGTTGGGTTATGGTTTTCGGGTGAAAAAGATGGGTTATCGGGTCTGGGTTGCAGGTTTTGGGTGAGGTGGGTTCGGGTTTTCTGGGTTGGTCAGTAGAGCAGGGGGTCGGGTTGGTTGTGTTCACGTCAGGTTCAGGTGTTTTGTCCGGGTTTGATTGGGTTTTAACGGTGTTGGGTTTTGTTGCAGGTATGGTAAATGGTGGGTTCTGGGTTGGAGCAGGTTTCGGGTGTGGGGTTTCTGATGGATGTGGTGGGTTTCCGGTCAAGGGTGGCGGGTTGGGTTATGGTTTTCCGGGTGAAAAAGATGGGTTATCGGGTCTGGGTTGCAGGTTTTGGGTGAGGGGGAAACGCCGCCGGAGCTCCGCCTTGTACACCGCCGCTGTCCACCGGAGCTCCCCTCCCTCTCTCTCTCTCTCTCTCTCTCTCTCTCTGTATTAGTGTATATGTTTGTGGGTTTGTGTGTGACTTTTCTCGAGCAGCAGGATTGGATAGGGGGTTTGGGTTAGGTTTTATAATAATATAGGGTATCAAATGACAATATTGCCCTTCATTAAAGTGGAAAAGACAACACTACCCCTGACACTAACGACACTTTTTAACCGAGTTAGACAAAAGGACGAATTTGGCAAAAAAAATCCAAACCTCAGGTAAGGATGTGCAAAAAAAAAAACTTTTGTACTGAACAAGCAAACTGGCCCAAACCTCAGGGACGAAATTGGCTATTAACTCTTTTTTTATTTATTTATTAAGTTTTGATAGAGTAAAAAGTTTTTTTCGATGATATGAGAATACTTTTATAAGTTTAATGACTATAATATTACACCTTTTTTTTGAACGGCAAATTTCACTCCTTGTGAGACTTGAACCCATGACCTTCCCCTTAGCCCTTAGGTGTTCCTATAATATTACACCTAATGGCTAGTGGCGAAGTTTGGTTTTTGAATCGGTGGGGGCCGGACTCAATTTTTTTTTAGTCGGTAGTGGCCGGAAGATCAAATCAGTGGGGGTCGGACATAATTTACCTATAAAAACTCGTAAAATTTCATCACTGCGTCAAAAATCGGTGGGGTCTGGGCCCCCTCGGGACCTAAAGAAGTTGCGCCACTGCTAATGGCTAATATAAATGTATTAAAAATTAAAAACCTGATGTATATTATGTAAATTATCAACCACACAAGAATTATAAGATCATATTTGTTGATGGTTTATTGGCCTGCCGGTATCAAGTTCTTATCTAGATTTCCTCATTAAAGTGGTGTAAGTTGAAATCACACAAAATGGATAATAAGTGAATTTTAAAAGTTGATTTTAAGAACAGTTGTGTTTGAAGATTATATCAAATAGTAAACATTGGTTAAATATTTTTAACAAGAAACTTCTATATATATGAATATATAGGTCTGCAAGCGACTGGAATAATACATCAATGTTAGTTACATTTTTTAATTGTTAAGGAACATTGATCGATGAATATTTTCGAAAAGTGACACTTATACAAGAAGACTACCATAATATAGTTGTGTTAAGTTCTAGGTGTTTAATTGTTACATCATTTACATGTGATATTATCACTTGTTTTTGTTTTGTTTTTTTTTTTTAATATATTTATGATAAAATAAACATGGCACCACTATGTTAGTTGGTGACATACATGCAAAAATATTCATCGATGATGAATGCGTGTTATCCATAGATTGAGGAGATTCATTGAACCTGGACGCTCATGCATTCAGCCTTTTTTTGAACCGCGCATCTTTCGTTGAATACATACGTTTTATTGGTCAACACGAATAATAAACTACGGATTTAATTAATATATATC